>CM028669.1:16516217-18916217 GCA_016760335.1 Gastrodia elata
CACGCACACGCGTACGCACACGGCACGCCACACGCCACGCCAGCACCACGCACGACACACGCACGCACACACACGCACACACACGCACGCCCGCACACACGCACGCACACCCACGCACCACACCACCCACACCCCGGCACACACACCCACGCACACGCACACGCACGCACGCGCACGCACGCACACGCACGCACGCACACGCACGCACACGCACGCACGCACGCACGCACACGGCAACGCAACACGCACGCACGGCAAGCGCCACGCACGCACGCGCACGCACGCGCAACGCACGAGCACCGGCACCCAGACGCACGCCCACAGACGCACACAACACACACGCAACGCACACACACGCACGCACCCGCACTCCACACACTACACGCCACGCACACGCACCGCACGCACACACACGCACGCACACACACGCACGCACACACACGCACACACACACACACACATATATATATATATGCTTCAATTGATTAAGATATTTAGTTAATATCTTAACTCAATTGGGAGCTTGATTAGCCCCAATCATTAATATTAGATAACTAAATAAAATAACAAATGAGATCACATAATTTATATTTAATATTGAAAATCATTAATTGTTGCAATGTATTTTGACTAAAATTCTTATACATACATTCAAATATTATGCATAAATAAAATATTAAAATAATAAAAATAATAAAATTTTTTATAGGTGGATCAGTCTGTATAGATGCTGTTGTGCCAGAGCATGCTATGGAAAGACCAGAAGACCACACAAATTCTAAAGGAGGAGTGTGTAGTTTTATAGGAGACCTCATTACATACATTTAGGCAGATATGCCTAACTCCTTATTTGCTCTGTACTTGCCCACAAAATATATTAAAATAAGAAAATAAGATAAATAAAATAATATTTACATTATAGCACAATCTCATTGATTGTGTATGATTTTTACTTTATACAGTTTATAGAATATGCATTATATTTATTCATAGTGACAGAAATCACTTTAGGTACCCTTATTTCTGTACTTTACAATTCAGATTTGCTTGCAACCTGCTGTAGTATATTTTTTTATACCATTTTACATGTTACATTCTTTACATTGATTTTATAGTTACTCATCATATATCCAATTGAACATATTCATTTTTGTATTCATTTCCATGTTCACACTTGTACATGTATGCATACTTTTTTGTACTTAATATGTTCTTGTAAGATCTCAGCAACCATATCAGTACGTACAATTTCTTCTTTTAAATTTCATAATTCAATTATTTATTTACTTTTAGTGCATTTCTTTACTGCATTTGTGCACTATTCAGATTAATTATAAATTAATAAATGTGATATCCATATTAATAATAAAACATTTAACCCTAAAATGTACTTAGATTTAATAAGTCTTAACCAAAAATTTCTTTTATTAGATATGCCTTACAGTATTAAAAATAAATACAAGAGATTAGGAGCTTAGAAGTGATGCAGCATATGAGCTAGGGTGTGGACTAGAGGAGCAAAATAATTATTGGAGACTATTTTATTTAATTTGAATTACCCGTGAGGATGAGTGTATTTCATCTATAAATAATTTGTATAACTTATATAGCTCTAGATGTTCTTACTTTTTTTTGTGATGGATATTTTCTTCCTTTATATGTATAGCTGGAATATTAGATATACACATGTTTATTACATGCTTATACATATTTTTTTTATCATATATATTCTTGACCTATATAATACTTAATAGTGGGTTAGTTCCTACTAATCCAATATTAAGTAGTACAGTAATTGTGGAGCCCCAACTCCATTGTGGTCATGTTAACATGAATATTAATATGATTATAACTGAGTGATCATCGTGACAAACCCTACATTATTTTCATATTTGATTTTTTACTAATCTGCCAATAATTGCAAAATTTGCAACCTACATATAATGAATCACCAAATGAACATACATATATAGACAAAGTGCGGAACTAGGAAAATAGCCGTGGCGACCTACCGCTGGGTCAGCATAGCTAATCTAATATCAGGAGCTCACTTCCTAGGATCATATTAGGGTTTAGCATAACAGTGTATTTAGAGGCATATAAAATACAGACTTCCACATTCATTATAACATTCAAAATACCAAAATAATAAAGGAAATATATTCATTACAAAAATAATAATTATTTTACAAAATTTGTTACACACTAAGCAAAAATTTAAAACTTCAAGAAAATTAGCATCTAAGTTGCTTCATCATGTATCAACTCCTCCTCAAAGGCTTGATCCAGAGATTGATCATGTACTGCCATATATATATATATATATATATATATATACATATATATATATATATGTATATATGTATATGTATATGATAGGGCGAACAAAAAAAAAAGAAAGAAAAAAAAAGAAAAGAAAAAAAAAGAGTTAATTAGACACAAAAGTCTAAGTAAGATTTGTAAGATATTAAAATTTGCATTTAAGCAGTATGATTCTGCATGAGAAAATAAAATGTGATATTTAAGTATGATATGATTATGATTATTAATGCAATATACATATTTAAGATATGTGCCCATTCTAAAAGAAAACATAGTAATATATAATATTTATTTTGTTAGACAAAGTTACAAAATAATTAAGGAGTTAGATACGTCTATCTAACTATCTGAGATTTGAGTTCCTGACTAACTACATATTCCCCCTCAAAGGCTATGTGCAGTCTCTTTATTTCTCCAGATATCAGCCTGTCCTGGCCTAATGTATTATCTGTACAGACCTGTGATCAACCAGAATGAACCCATCATATTGATTTCTGATCATTTATTTTAAGTTCTGAGCACAAAATTTCATATAAATATATTAAAGTGGGTCAAAGTTTAATAGTGATATAAATGTTACAAATAAAAAAATTAAATGAAAAGAATAATATTCTTCATTTTATTTTAAGAATATTAATATTAATATTATCTTGATTATTTATTTTTATATATTAAAAATATAATTTTTATTATTATAAGTAATATATTTATATTTAGAGAAAAATAATTGAAAGAAATGAAAGTTACAAAAATTAGAAAATATATACATATATTGAAAAAATAAAATGACAGAAATGAAAATTACAGAAATTAGAAAATATATACATATATAGAAAAAAAAATGACATAAATGAAAGTTGTAAAAATTAGGAAATATATACATATATAGAAAAAAGAAAATGACAGAAATGAAGGTTGCAAAAATTAAGAAATATATACATATATAAAAAAAATGATAAAAAAATAAAAGTATAATAGTAGTAATATTAATATTAATAATAATAATAATAATAACATTATTATTATTATTAAATAAGAAGAAGAAATGAAAAGAATAGAAAATATTTTTTTTTTCTTATTTCTTACACATTTCTTACCCTATATTGGCGTTAATGAGACTTTACTAAAGGTTGACGGGGGAACTGGCGGTGGATGAGGAAGAAGAAGGGGAGATGTGTAGCGCCCTACCCTATTGCCATGCACAAAAAGAGGTAATCGCAATCGATTCGGTGGTGGAACGTTGCGCCACTCGGGGAGGAATATCCTATCTCCCCGAAAGGCTAAAACAAAGCTCATCTGAAGGGCTACTGACTCAACCTCAAGGAGGGTTGAGAGCTAATACTTAAGATAAGAGTAGTATCATTATCCTAAGTATTAGGCTAATACATACATTAAATTTAAAATATACATGAGGAATCTAATATATGTATAAAGTATCATCATTTCTAGTACTGATTACATTACAATACAAAGTATAAGTAGTATATAAATAGAGTACGGAAGTTAAAGCAAACTTCCAAAAACATTAATCATAGAAGCTGAATAAAACATTCATCTCGGAAAAGAAAAAAAAAACACATCCATAATTATTATAAATGATTTATTGTAATACAGAAATAAAAGCTAAGTACTGAACTAAAATAAACTAAGCAAAATAATAAAGCTAGAGATGAGTTCACTTGTAATAACCCAAGTTGTTACCCTTATCAATTAAGACTAATCTCCATCCTAATATTGATCTTAAGTGTTAATCAAATTACTAGGAATCATCCACTAAGACCTAGTATAAATTAGGAGTCAAATAGATCAAGTCCTAATTTTTGAGAAATCCAGAAACTTTGGAAATTAACCTATCTAAATTATACTCAGATCAAAAATTAGACTTCACCATTGCACTCATTACCCCCAAATTAGTTAGGGGTGATGTTTTCAAGTCAATCGGAAGTCGTTGAAATTTTGACGAATATTTTAATAATATTTAAATACCCAAAAAATAGGAAAATTAAATACTCGTCAGAATTAAAATCCAACTTCAGCATTGCGATCCTTGCCCTCGAAATTACTAAGGGTGCAATTTTGGGACTTTTCGGAGCACATTTATAAAATCCAACTTTTCTTTATTTTAAAGAATTAATTACTTAAATTAATTCAAAGCAAAAACAAAATTCCATTTCCCTCTTAGCTGATCCCTATGTTGTTCATTCCCTCCTTCCCAGCAGCTTCCTCTCCATGCCATACACTCAAGTAAGCTGCTGCCATTTCCTTTTCCCCCTATGTTTGATGGGAAGGCTCATTGATTAGCCATGCTTCCCCTCCATTAAAAGAGCCTTAGCTATCAGCCCCATGTCCCCCCTATCTCCCTTTCCAAGATGAGCTCCTCTCTTCCCTGCATTGTTGTTCTATTGCTGGAAGAAACCTCAACCCCTTCCTTTTATTGCTAACAGTTGAAGAAGAAGAAGAAAGGATCTCTGAAGCTCTCAAGCCTCCCTTAGAAAATCTGCCATTATCAAAGCCAAGAATACTTCCTTTCCCCCATTGAATGTATTCAATGGCTACTTCATTTTACTCTTATGCTTAGTTTGCAGCCTTAGAAATTTGTATTTAAGGTATGGAGTTCATTAGAGCTCATTAAGGTTGTGATTTTAGGAAGATGAAGTTGCTCTGATTTTCATTCTTTCTGCATACCCAGTTTTTTAACCCCACTATTTGTATTGATAACTTAATCTTTTGGTACTGATTTGGGTATCAATAGAAAGGTTTTGGAAAGCGCTTTCTATCGATTTATGGCACCACACGTGAAGTGCTCTAGGTTGAGAGTAATTGAGCCTGAAAGTTGGCTCATTGCGGTTCTCGCCCTGACAAAATCACTGTTGGGTGCTATAGTGCCCAAGTTTAGAATTAGGGTTTGCTACAGTGCACGACAGTGCCCTAGTTTCAAATTAGGTTCCGCTACAGTGTGCTACAATGCCAAAATCCACTGCAGTATGCCGTAGCGTCTATGAAATTGATTTGACCATTTCTTAGTCATTTGAACTCCAAATCCAAAAATTTAAAGTGCTAATTAGCTTAGAATTTTAGTGCTAACAATAATCTGAAATAATATTTATGTTCTAAACCTAGGAAAAAATCAGAAAATGACCAAAATAGGTCATAACTTAACCGATTGAAGTTCAATTTGGGTCTACTACCAGTTAAAGTACTCAATATAATATAGGGAAGTTATAGCCACTAGGTTTGCTGAATTTAGATACCAAATGAAAAAGTTAGTTTTTTGACCCCTATAAACTTAGAAAATTACCAAATTGCCCTTAGAAAATGAAATGGCTATAACTAATTCATTAGACCTCAGAATTTAGTGTTCTTGGATTATATGGAATCCTTGAACAGCAAACAACAATAAACTGCATAAGAATTTAGATTTCATTAGGTGCAATTCATAAAATGCCCCTTAGGTCAAAAAACCTAGTATGGACCTATAGGACCTATTTCTTATCCAAATTTGGTGTACTTACTGTCTATCTTCATGTTAGACAATAAGGAATTATTTGGCAGTAAGAAATCATAATTTGGAGCCCTAAATCAAAAAGTAGCTTTTTGGACCATTAAGTATGGGCAATATGGTCATTTTGCCTAAAAATAAAGGTTAAGTATTCTTAACCCTTAAAATACCTTTAAAATCATTAAAATCACTAGTAAAATTGATTTATAATCAATTTAAGTCATAAATCCCTCAATTGGAATAATTTGTAAATATCTCAATTTTAGGCTTAAAAATCCCCAAGTATGGTTAATATGTCCTACTTAGCTAGAATCCATCCCTAACCTCCCTAATTAAATAAAATTAGTATGAAGTTCTCTAAGTTTTATCATTAGGAATCTTCACTACACCATAGGATCTGTTCCTTAAGAATAAGGTTAAATATTAGGTTAAATTTCATTCATTGAATAACGGGGTTATTTAATAAATGAATCCTTAATTTTTATTAGTTTCTAAATTTTTATAATTTCATCCTTAGTTATTTTATCTTTCAATCCTAGATTAAGAATTGGAAAATCATTCAACTAAGCTTGAATTTATTAATTGGATTTACCTCAATCATTAGCTCACATAGAACTGAAACCTTAGACCCTTAGACTTTACCTTTGGGATTATATGATTAAGCTTAATCTCATGGTGTTTAATCCATAATCTCTAGCTCAATAAATTTTGATCAGATCATAGTATAGAACATCTAAATTCATTAATTAGGTTATAATGATTTATTATTTAATTCATAATCGACATTAATTTAATCATATCATGACCTAGCTAGTCCTAATATTTTGTAATATATTAGACCATACTTTTAGGTTACACTCGATAATAGGAATTGGAGATCTTGAACTTATGTAACTTAGAAAAGTTAGAATGCTTTAATTAGATAACAACAGTGTCATCATGTATAGAAGAGTCCCTTACTTATTATTTGATTTATTTATGCTACGCATCCCTTGTATTTTGTGCATGATTCCTTGGACATATCATATAAGAAAACTTTGTGCATGAAATAAAAACTTAGAATAATTAGGATAACAATTGTCTTGGGTTCAGTTATATTCTGGTAGGTTCTAATGCACATTTACCCTAATGGACAGGGGTAATGAGTAATAAGGATGCTTAACGTTACTCATTGAGGAGTGCGTGTTAAGCTTAGAAACTTATAGTATTGCAGATGTGCTTGACTCCTCAGCTGTTTCTGGATATGTCCATAAAAATAAAGGTAAAATAACTAAAATATTCAGTATTTGTATTTACTGCCTCTTCAGTTCTGCTATTATGTTCTGTCTGCCCTAGCCCAGAAAGACTTTGGGAATTCCTATCTGCCCTAGCCTAGAAAGGCTTTGGGAATTATGCTGAGCCCAATTGGCCAATTTTTTGATATGACAGTTTTACATACCTATTTCAGTTTTAATTTACTATTTACTGTATTATTGATGCATATTATTTCAGTCAGTTGTATTTTCTTACTTACCTGCTCATTTGTATATATTTATAGGATGCTAGACATTACTGCTTACTATATATACCATTTTCAGATTTCTATCTTTAATTAGCATATGTCATATGATCATCAGCTTCTTTAAGAAAATATTGTTAGACAAAATATCTAAGTATATTTTAAGCAAGTATTTTATTAAGAATTTATTAATATCGCCTTTTTACTCTAAACAAAATGGAATATCTATCTAGCATGGGAGCAAGTATGCATACAAGGGGATGAGAATAAGTTACAAATGTAATTTTTATAACTAAGCAAGAATGGAGGCAAAAAAACACCTCAAGTAAACTAAATAATGTAGGGCATATATATGTAATACAGTAAGTAAGAATACTAAAAAGAAAAGTCTAGCCTAAACATGCTGATGATCATATGACATATGCTAATTTAAAACATAAAAGAATTTTTTTTCAGTACTTTTACTTACTGCATTATATATGTATATGCCCATTACTTGATTAGCTGCTTGAGGTGTGCCTTTTGCCTCAATTACTGCTTAGTTATAAATATCTTATTTATAGCTTACCCTATTCCTTATATGCTTATTGTTCCTCTGCCAGTCAGTTCATATATTTATGTTTAAGTTTAAATGGTGACATTAATAATTCATGTAAAATATTCAGCCTAAAATATACTTAGATAATTATCTAATATGGTTTTTCTTTTATTGGCTGGGGCCCTAGCATTGTGAAACTGACAATGTCAGATTCAGATAGATTTGAGGAGCTAGATATTGAAGAAGAGGAGCCTTATATAGAGGAGGAGCATCAACAGTGTGATCTAGAAGTTGCCTAGTTTTTTTCTGCTCATTGTAAGGATGAGAGACTCTTAGATTTATTTCTAGTCTCTTTAAATTATTTATTAATACTGTAATAATATAGGTACTTGTGACTGTGATTACTTTTCTACATTGCTATTTTCTGAGCTATGTTTCATTTTAATTCATGTTTGATATATGGTGAAATGGATGTACTATTTATTTCATATACTTCCGCACTCTGTAATTGGGTTAATTTAGTGGCTGATCCCTTGTTTTCATTCTGTGCACCTCCTTCCTTTATTCGTGGATTATGGATCTTACCTAATCTAATGTTAAGTGAGAGATTTGCCAGAGTGGCACACCATCCCCTTAAGTCTTATCTTGCAGACTAGGGGGTGAGGCGCCATAGTTGGTATCAAAGAATTCCATAAGTGTCAGATTGGAATTTGTAATCCTCTCTACTTAATAGATTATTTTTCTGCCAATTAGTCACTAACTGAATACTAAAGTTACATCCAAGGCACAATATTTACGAGCTCTGAATAATAATAGTATAGAAATGAAAATACAATTACAAGTAGGACAAAATGCTCAATCTAACTAAAATAATTTTCTTAATATGGATACCAAGGGACATTATTATATGACCATGTCGCTGTACAACTTCTTCACCCACTTTGAAAAAAGGTGGGAGTTTGATGAGTACCTGGCAAAACAATACAGGAGGAAAGTCCATGGAGTCTCCCTAGCAGGAGCCAGTGTCTTGGAAAGGATGCTGGAGGATGCCGTCTACCGGGGATTAGACTTCCCCATCCTAGCCAGGGAGTGGTTACAAAGAGTAACCAAGGTGTTTGATAATCTGGGATACTCAGATTGTATTTGACTCGACATCATTGACCTCCTCCTCCAAGACTACGCGGAGGAGTGGTGGGCTCATAAAGTATGGGAATTCGAGTATAGGTCTGCTCGCCACCGCCAAGAAATAACTTACACTGACTTTACCCAGGCTTTCACCAAAGGATACATAGGATAGATCCTATGTTTTACATTTTCTATCCTATGTTTATCTACTACTTTGATGATGTATTTTCACTCTACTTTTGATTATTGAAAGAGATGGAATGTTATAATCTCTTACTTTCTGGTTTTTTGATAATGTGTCATCTTTGATTCAGAGTCCTACAAAAAAAAATCATGAATCCCGGACAGAGCTCTTCTCCTGCCACCTCCGGCAGTTCCTCTAGTGAGGTAAGTGCCTTGTTATAAGCAGTCAAGATCATGGTAGACTCGCATAATAAGAAAGCCAAGAGAGCGGCCAAAGCTCAAGCCCGACAAGCAGAGCGTATGGAGCGACTACTCACAGCACAAATGAGCCAGAGTTGCTCAAATCCTGAAATAGCCATATCTCCCTACTACTCATTTCAGCACCACATTCTGTCCGCTGATGGACTACTACATAGCTTTCTGCGCCTCCGACCTCCAACCTTTGATGGGAGTCTCTCCGCCATTGACAAGGCAAATTGGATAAGGATGGTAGAGAAGAACCTCACCAGCATCAAGTGCCCAAATTCTGAAGTAATTTGTCTAACGACTCATCTCCTCCAAGGTGAGGTAGAATATTAGTGGGACAACATCCGCCATATGTTTTTTCATGGATTGGGAACAAGAAGACATCTCTTGGGATGAATTCATAGAGACATTTCAGACCCAATACATCCCCACTTGTACCAGGCATACGATGGTAGACCAATTTCTTAAGCTGCAACAGGGAAGCCGTTCAGCTTTGGCATACGAGTCTGAATTCCAGCGACTAGCAAGGTTCGCCTCTAACCTCATTCCTAAAGAATCCGATAGATGCTATCTCTTTTGAAGCGGACTACAGCCCTCCATCCGGAGGCTAGTCATCTCCCATTGCTCTGCCAACTTTACGGAACTGCTGGAATCTGCCAAAATGTTAGAACTCGACCAGGCATCTAAGCCTAAGCACAGCTATGAGACGACAACCTTTCAGCATGAAAACCCTTAGAGAGCTAGGGTATATCAACTTGAGGCAGGAACTTTATCAACAAATCTTTACGATGGCTCCACTCTTCCCCACGCATATGGGCGATGTTACCATAAGACCTAGAATTGCTTCAACTACGGGAGACCATGTCATTCCTACAATCAGTGCAACTACACTGACATTATTTACGATGATAAGATCGATCACTCTAAATGCCAACAAGTTTTTGATTTGTTCCAGAAGCCTACAACAGTCCGCCTAGTGCTACCACCTCCTCTTTCTGCTCAATGGCGTGAGATAGCCATCGTCCCCCACTCAAATGCCCCGAGACCACCCACCCAGCAACCTTACAACAAACAGCCAGTCGGTCCAGCACAAGTTTATGCCCTCACCCCTACTGAAGCCGCAGAAGATAACAATGTGGTGTCAGGTACACTCTTCGAAACCAATCTACCTTGTTAGTATGACTTGCTTAAAGTAGCTAGTAAAGTACTGCATCCGTAATTAGGTACAAGCTATGTAAATATTAAGCCCTGCAATATCTTATTTGACACTGGAGTGAGTCACTCCTTCATCTCAGAGAGCTGGACAAAGTCTCTCAACTTGTCATTGCACCGTCTAGCGAGTCCGCTAAGTGTAGGACTACCATCTAGAGATTGATTGCAAGCCCATCAATTTTGCAAAATATAGATCCCCATTGGAGAGACATAATTTGAAGCCAAACTTGTAGTTTTGCGGATAGCAAATTTTGAGGTTATTCTGGGCATGATTTGGTTAAGTCAGCATGATGCTACTATCAATTATCAAAAGAAAAGGATCCCCCAGGAAAATGGTAAATAGGCTAATTTATTGGGAACCTTAGTACAAGAGCTTCTTTAGTCAATGCTATCAAGGCCAAGTAGCTAATAAGTAAATGTTGCAGCGCCTTCCTAGTGACAATACTAGGAGAAAAAAAGGAAGACATTCCCCTATCCAAGAATCCTATCATTTGCAAATTTGCTGCTGTTTTTCTAGAAGACCTACCCAGCCTTCCACCTATATGGGAAGTAGACTTTGCAATCGACATTATCCCAGAAACCCAGCCAGTCTCCAAAGCACCCTACCGAATGGCACCTAAATAATTGCAGGAACCGAACAAGCAACTGTTGGAGCTATTGGAGAAAGGCCTTATCAGGCTTAGTTCTTCCACATAGAGAGTGCCAGTATTATTTGTCAAGAAGAATGATGGATCGATGAGGATCTGCATCGATTATAGAGAGTTAAATAAAGTAACAGTAAAGAACAAGTACCTACTGCCCTGCATTGATGATCTGTTCGATCAATTAGTCAGAACAAAAGTGTTCTCCAAGATCGATCTGTGATATGGATACCACCAGCTGCAGGTGAAAGATTTTGACATAGCAAAGACTGCTTTTAGAATTAAATATGGCCACTATGAGTTCTTAGTGATGTCATTTGGATTGACAAATGCTCCTTCAATCTTCATGGACTTAATGTAGCGTACCTTGAAACCATACCTTGACAAATTTGTCATCATCTTCATAGATGACATTCTTATATACTCTAAGATGAAGAAATAACATGAATGTCATCTCAGGGCAGTATTGGAAGAACTAAAAAGCCACCAGTTGCATGTCAAGTACTTATTGTGTGAGTTTTAGCTTGAATTTGTCGCCTTCTTAGGCCACATGGTAGATGCCCAAGGGATCAAAGTAGGTCGGAACAAGGTCAGTGCAACCCAAGAATGGGTGCAACCCAAGAATGGGTGCAACCCAAGTCGGTGACAAAAATTAGAAGCTTCTTCGGTTTTTCTCAAATAGCCTCTCCACTAACCAAGATCACCCAGAAGGCTATACCATTTGAATGGTTGCCAGCTTGTGAAGCAGCATTCCAAGCACTAAAAGATGCCCTTACATTTACCCCCGTTCTAGTTCTTCCTAAGGAAGGAGTGAACTATCAAGTCTACACAAACGCCTCTGGTATAGGCTTAGGTGTCGAGCTAATGCAAGAAGGAAAGGTCATCACAATGCTTCTCATTAGTTGAAGCCTCATGAAAGGAACTATGCAGTTCATGACCTCGAACTAGCTACTGTAGTGTTCGCTTTAAAGATTTGGCATCACTATCTGTATGGGATTCAGTGCTCAATATTCCCAGATCATCAGAGTTTGAAGTATATATTCACTCAGAGGGAATTAAATTATCGACAGAGAAGGTGGCTAGAACTAATCAGTGACTATGACCTAGATAACCAGTACCATCCTGGAAGGCAAATGCTGTAGCTGATGCTTTGAGTAATCATTCTACTCTTAATGCTCTTATCTCTAAGAGTCCTCTTGAAGAAGAATTTGTAAAATTGATATCAAATTAGCACGTAGTGACCAAGTGAGTATAATGCTCTCAATGATTAATGTAGAGCCCATTTTCCATAGAGACGTATCTATTAGTCAGACGAAAGATGATGAGTACTTAAATTTTAAACAAGCTATAGAAAGTGGTCATCGCACCCACATTCAATTCCATAAAGGTGCTATTTATCAAGGAGATCACTTATGGATCCCTAAGTCCATGGATCAGGAGGTGTTAATTGAAGGCCATAACTTTGGACATTAAATTCATCTGGGGAGTTCAAAGATGTACCAAGACTTAAAAAAATCCTTCTAGTGGCTAGGGATGAAAAAAAGTGTGGCTGAGTTCATTGCGAAGTGCTACGCTTGCAGTTTAGTCAAGGCAGAGCATTAAAGACCTGGTGGTTTACTTCATCCTCTTGAGATTCCTGAATGGAAATGGCTGAATATATCAATGGACTTCATTATGGGATTGCCTCGTGCAAAATCTAGAGCTGACGCTATTTGGGGTCAGAGTTGACCGTCTGACCAAATCCGCTCATTTCGTCCTTATCCGGCAAATAGACTCAGTTGAGAAACTCGCCAAGCTTTATATTAAGGAGATAATCAGATTACATGGGACTCCCAAGTCAATTGTATCCGATAGAGAAAGTCGATTTACCTCCAAGTTCAGGAAATCCATGCATCGATATTTAGACACAACTCTAACAATGAGTACAGCCTTTCATTCGCAAATGGATGGTCAGACGGAACAAGTAAATCAGGTTCTTGAAGATCTCCTTAGACTATGCATCCTTAATTTTGTTGGATCTTGGGAAGATCACCTTCCATTAGTAGAGTTCGCTTATAATAACAGCTTCCAGGCCAGCATAAAGATGGCACCATATGAAGCCCTGTTTGGCAGGAAAAGCAGCACTCCATTGGCATAGTTAGAAATAGGCAGTATTCATCTGTACGGATTTGAATTAGTAGAAGAAATAGACAAGAAGATTCAGTTGATTCAATAACGAATTCATGCAGCCCAAGACCGTTAAAGTAAATACCATGACATTCATCATCGTCCTCTAAAATTTATTATATAGACTTAGCTTACTTAAATGTCAGTCTAATGAAAAGAGTCTTCAGATTCAGCATAGCAGAGAAACTTAGCCCCCGTTATGTTGGTTTATTCGAGGTAGCAGCCATAATAAGATCATCCGCCTATCGACTAAATCTTCCAGATGACTTTGTAGTCATTCACAATGTATTCCATGTATCGTTACTAAGAAAGTGCCTCAAAGATCCATCTCACCTAGTTCCGTTCCCAGAAATTCAAATCTAGCCTGATCTGTCATGTGTCAAGGAACCAATTCAAATTCTAGCCTGAGATCGCAAGCAGCTTAGAAACAGTGTTATCAAGATGATAAAAGTCCAGTGGAAGAATCGTTCTCGCAATGAAGCCACTTGGGAGAAGGAATCCAATTTGCGAGTCAAATATCCTAGACTCTTTGAGAATTCAGGTATTCTTTCTTAGCATTCTAAGCTTCAAATTCAATTCATGTTTATTCTTGCATTTTCTTTCCACTTGAGTGATGTCGAGGACGACATCATTTTTAAGTGAGGGAGTCTGTAATAACCCAAGTTGTTTCCCTTATCAATTAAGACTAATCTCCATCCTAATCTTGATCCTAAGTGTTAATCGAGTCATTAGGAGTCATCCACTAAGACCTAATCCAAATCAGGAGTCAAATAGACCAAGTCCTGATTTTTGGGAAATCCAAAACTCTGGAAATTGACCTATCTAAATTGACCTCATATTGAAAATTGGACATCGCCTTTACGCTCATTGCCCCCAAATTAGCTATGGGTGATGTTTTCGAGTCAATAGGAAGTCGTTGAAATTTTGATAAATATTTTAATAATATATAAATACCCCAAAAATAGGAAAATTAAATACACATCAGAATTAATATCTGACTACACCGTTACGATCCTCACTCTCGAAATAGCTAAGGGTGAAATTTTGGGATTTTTCAGAGCACATTTAGAAAATCCGAATTTCTTTATTTAAAAGAATAAATTACTTAAATTAATTCAAAGATAAAATAAATTCCATTTCCCTCTTAGTTGATCCCAATGCTGTCCATTCCCTCCTTCCCAGCAGCTTCCTCTCCAAGCCATATACTCAAGTAAGCTGCTGCCTATTTCCTTTTCCCCCATGTTTGATGGGAAGGCTCATTGATGAGCCATGCTGCCCCTCCATTAAAAGAGCATTAGCTCTCAGCCCCATGTCCCCATTATCTCTCTTGCCAAACTAAGCTCCTCTCTTCTATGCATTGATATACTTGCTGCTCAAAGAAACCTTAGCCCCTTCCTCTTCTTGCTAGCAGTTGAAGAAGAAGAAGAAATGATCTCTCAAGCTCTCAAGCCTCCCTTAGAGAATCTACCATTGTCAAAGCCAAGATACTTCCTTTCCCCCATTGAATGTATTGAATGGCTACTTTATTTTACTCTTATGCTTATTTTGCAGCCTTAGAAAGCTGTATTTAAGGTATGGAGTTCATTAGAGCTCATTAAGGTTGTGATTTTAGGAAGATGAAGCTGCTCTGATTTTTGTTCTTTCTGCATATCCCAGTTCTATAAGCCCACTATTTGCATTGATAACTTAATCTTTTGGTGCTGATTTGGGTATCATTAGAAATGTTTCGGAAAGAGCTTTCCATCAGTATATGGCACCGCACGTGAAGTGCTCTAAGTTGAGAGTAATTGAGCCCGAAAGTTGGCTCGTTGCGGTTCTCACCCCGGCAAAATCACCACCGGGCGCTACAGTACGCTACAGCACCCGAGTTTCGAATAAGGGTTCACTACAGCGTACTACCGTGCCCGAGTTTGGAAATAGGTTTCGCTACACCGCGCTGCAGCGCCAAAATCCGCTGCAGCGCGCTGTAGCGTCTAGAAACTTGATTTGACCATATCTTAGTCATTTGGACTCCAAATCCAAAAATTTAAAGTGCTAACTAGCATAAAAGTTCAATGCAAACAATAATCTAAAATACTATTTAGATTTTGAACTTTAAAAAATTAGAAAATGGTTAAAATACCCCTAACCTTAATTAGGTTATAACTTGACCAATTGAAGTCTATTTTGGGTCTACTCCTAGTTAAAGTACTTAGTGTGATATAGGAAAGCTATAATCACTGAGTTTGCTAAATTTGGACACTAAATGGAAAAGTTAATCTTTTGACCACTCTTAACTTAGAAAATTACTAAATTGCCCTTAGAAATTGAAATGGCTATAACTAATTCATTATACCTCAGAATTTAGTATTTTTAGACTCAATGGAATCCTTGAATAGTAAATGATAATAAAATATAAGAAAATTTAGATTTCATTAGGTGTAATTTACTAAAATTCCCTTTAGGCTAAAAACCCTAGTTTGGACTTTTAGGACCCATTTCTTATCCAAATTTGGTGTACTTACTGACTATCTTCATATTAGACAGTAAGGAATCATTTGGCAATAAAAAATCCTAATTTGGAGCCCTAAATCAAAAAGTAGCTTATTGGCAAAATGGTCATTTTGCCCAAAAATTTAGGTTAAGATTTTTTAACCCTTAAAATATCTTTTAAATAATCAAAATCAGTAATAAAACTAATTTATGATCTATTTAAGTCATAAATCTCTCAATTGGAATAATTTGTAAATATCTCAATTTCTTGCTTAAAAATCCCTAAGTAAGGTTAATATGCCCTACTTAGCTAAAATTCATCCCTAACCTCCCAAATTAAATAAAGTTAGCAAGAAATTCTTTAAGTCTTATCATTAGGATTCCTCACTTCACCTTAGCATCTATTCCTTAAGAATAAGGTTAAATATTAGGTTAGATTTCATTCATTGAATAACGGGGTTATTCAATGAATGAATCCATGGTTTTTAATAGTTTCAAGATTTTCATAATTTTATTCTTAATTATTTTATCTTTCAATTCTAGATTAAGAATTAGAGAATCATCCTATTAAGCTTGACTTTGCTTAATCAGATTTATCTCAATCATTAGTTCACTTAGAACTAAAACCTTAGATCCTTAGACTTTACCTTTGGGATTATGTGATTAAGCTTAATCTCGTGGTGTTTAATCCATAATCTCTAACTTAGTAGATTTTAATCAGATCTTAGTATAGAACGTCTAAATTCTTTAATTCGGTCGTAATGATTTATTATTTAATTCATAATCGACATTTGTTTAATCATATTAGGGCCTAGCTAGTCCTAATATTTTATAATATATAAGGCTGTTCTTTTAAGTTACACTTGATAGTAGGAATTGGAGAACCTAAACTTGTGTAACTTAGAATAGTTAGAATAGTTTAATTAGATAACAACAGTGTCACCATGTGCATGAAATAAAAACTTGGAATAATTAGGATAACAGTTGCCATGGGATCAGTTATATTATAGTAGGTTCTGGTGCGTATTTACCCTAATGGATAGGAGTAAGGAGCAATAAGGATGCTTAACATTACTCATTGAGGAGTGTGTGTTAAGCTTGGAACCCGTATAGTCTTACAGATATGCTTGCCTCCTCAGCTATTTCTGGATGTGTCCATAGAAACAAAAGTAAAATAACTAAGATATTCGGTATTTGTATTTACCGCCTCTTCAGTTCTGTTGTCTGTTATGTCTGCCCTAGCCCAGAAAGGCTTTAGGAATTATGCTGGGCTCGATTGGCCAATTTTCTAATATGGCAGTTTTACATACCTGTTTCAATTTCAATTTACTATTTACTGTATTATTGATGTGTGTTATTTTAATAAGTTGTATTTCTTTACTTATCTGCTCACTAGTAAGTATTTATATGATGCTAGACTTTACTGCTTACTATATGTATCATTTTTAGATTTATTCTTTAATTGGCATGTCATATGATCATCAGTATGTCTAAGATTAGCCTTTTCTTTTAGTACTTTTACTTGCTGCATTATATATATATATATATATATATATATATGCCCATTACTTGTTTAACTGCTTGAGGTGTACCTTTTGCCTTAATTACTGCTTTGTTATAAATGTCATATTTATAACTTACCCTATTCTTTGTATGCTTACTGCTCCTGTGCTAATTAGTTCATGTATTTATGGTTAAGTTTAAATAGTAACCTTAATAATTAATGTAAAATATTTAGCCTAAAATGTACTTAGACAATTTTCTAATAAGATTTTTCTTTTAGTTGCTAGGGCCCTGGCATTGTGAAATCGAAAATTTCATATTTATATAGATTTGATGAGCGGTGTGTTAAAGAAGATAAGCCTTATATAAAGGAGGAGCATCAGCAGGGTGATCCAGAAGCTGCCTAGTATCTTTCGGCTCATTGTGAGGATGAGAAACTCTTAGATTTATTTTTAGTCTCTTTAAACTATTTAGTAATGCTATAATAATACAAGTACTTGTGATTATGATTAATTTTCAGCACTGCTATTTTCTGAGTTATGTTTCATTTTAATTCATGTTTGATATATGGTGAAATGGATGTACTATTTATTTCATATGCTTTAGTACTCTATAATTATATTGATTTAGTGACTGATCCCTTATTTTCATTCTGTGCACCTCCTTCCCTTGTTAGTGGATTGTGGATCTTACAGAATCCAATAATAAGTGAGGGATTTTCTAGAGTGGCACACCACCCCCTTAAGTCAAATCCTGAGGACTAGGGGGTGGGGCGCCACACCACTAGTGCTCCACGAACTTCTCCTAGATCTCCTGAGTGTCCACCTGGTCTGGCTCCACTAACAGCTCTGAATCAAGTAAATTGTCAGATCCCAAATATACCACGTGTTAGATAATAAGTCTAACATATCAAAACTAATTTAAGCAGTTCTAATTATTTACTTAACATTTACATAATGTAAATAAAACTGTAGAAAAACTGTAAAAGTAACTAAATATATAAAACTGTATAAAACTGTACAATGCTAAAGTAAAGTAAAGTAAAGCTGTATTAGAAATTGAATATTAAAAGTAAATAAAAATAGTAATGGATCTAAAATTGAGCAATATCATGTAAGACTATATTATATGCCTACTGAAATTATGCATCTAAATATGCCACAATATTGTATATTGCTGATATGCAACCAAAATATCACTGAACTGTTATGAGTTATACTATGACGCCCCACCCCTTAAGTTCACAGTCATTAGACTAAGGAGTGGAGTGTCACTCTGGCAAATCCCTCACTTATCATTGGATTAGGTAAGATCCACAATCCACTGCTAAGGGAAGGATGTGCGTAGAATAAATAAAAGAATCAATCACTAAATCTATATATACATACAGAGTGCGGAAGCAGTAAGAAGTAAATATTATATCCATCACCATACATCAGACATGAAATAAAAATGAAATAGCTTAGGAAATAATAATGTGCAGAAAGTAAACACAATCACGAGTATCTGTATTATTACAATATTTTAATTAAAGTTTAGAAAATGAAATAAAAATACTCTCATCCTCACAATGAATATAAAAGCAACTATATATCCTCTGCTCCAAGCCGCTGCGCCTCCTCTATGTATAGCTCCTCTTCAGGCACTAGCTCCTCAAACTGCTCAAGATCTGACATTGGTGGTTTCACAATGCCAGGGCCCCAAGCATCCTATATATGCATCTACTCAAGTAAGCATGTAAAATAGAGAAAATACAGCTAACTAAAATAAAATGTATCAACAACATATGAAACAGTAAGCTGAGCTAAAATGGAACGTATAGCTACCATATTAGAAAGATTTGGCCAACCCGGCCCAATATATTCCCGTAGTGTAGCGCCCCGCCCCATCACCATGCGCAAAAGGTATAACAGATCGACGGCAGAGCGGTGCGCTACTCGGGATAGACAAATAATAATATCTTCCCAAATAGGCTTACTAAAATTAGCCACATTGAAGACTGCTGACTCAAATCCAAGAGTATGATCGATATTCAATACTTAAGATAAGAGTTGAGTACTTTTCTTAAAAATTAGACTAAGACGTACATTAGATTTAAAGAAGTAAGTATGAATTTGATATACGTTATCCATATATTAGCATTTCCACTAATGTGATCGCATCACACTACTAAGTATAATAGTAGATGTAGCGCCCCACCCCGTCGCCACACGCAAAAGAGACAGTTATAATCATATTCAGCGGTGGAGCGGCGTGCCACTTAGGAGGAATAACTCGTCTCCCCGAATAGCTGAAAACCAAGGCCATCTAAAGGGCTGCTGACTCAACCTCAAGGAGTGTTGAGAGCAAATACTTAGGATAGGAGTAGTATCCTTATTCTAAGTATTAGATAAATACATATATTGGATTTAGAATATAATAGGAATTTAATATATGTATAAGATATTATCATTTCCAGTATACTGATCACATCATAATTCTAAGTATAAGTAGTATATAACAGAGTGCAGAAGCTTAAAGCAAATATCCAAAAACATTCATCATAGAGGCTGTATGAAAACATTCATCTCAAATTAGAAAAGAAAATACATCCAAAATTATTACAAATATTTACTGAATAGAAGACATAGAGCTAAGTACTTAACTGAAATAAACTAAGCAAAAGGTAGTAAAACTGGAGGAGAGTCCACTAGTGCTCCACTGGCTCCTTCTGAATCTCCTGGGTGTCCTCCTGACCTAGCTCAATATAATGCTCAAGATCTAACAAATTACCGAATCCCAAAAGTACCCCATGTTATACAAAAAGTCTAATATATTAAAACTAATCTAACAGTTCTAGTTGTTCATTTAATATTTACATAATAAGTAAGTTTGTAAAAAAATTGTAAAGGCAACTGAAAGCATAAAATTGTATAAAACTGTACAAAACTGAAGTAAGGTAAAGTAAAACTGAACTATAAATTGAATACTGAAAATAAACCAAAATAGTAGTGAATCTGAAACTGAGTAATCATATGTAAAACTATGTTATATGTCACTGAAACTGTGCATCTGAATATGTCACAACACTGTATGCTACTGATATACAACCAAAATATCATTGAATTACTATGAGTAGTACGATCCAATGTATACATACATCCAGTTGGGAATACCGTTTACTGATGATATCGATGCATCCTAAAATTCCCTAGTCATTATATGCAATATTTTGTAACCCATAAATCATCACTGATACTCATACATCCTTTTGATACTCACACATCATGCTTATGCTCATGTTCATGCTCATGAGATAAATTTAGAAAAATGCTTTGAAATCCGATAATGAATTCAATATCTCCATTGTGCAAAATCCTACTAAGAGGATTCTGACTCCTAAAATTTTAACTTTGATAATTGGTTAAAGTTGAGAATTTACTTGAAAATCATTAGCTGGGATAATTGTATGCACATATTTAGCATATTTGCAAGAAAGGTGGATTTAACCCTTAGCTTGTTTAAACTGCACTTATCGAAGCGCACTACGATAGGAGGCAGAACTCGGTCACAGTTTACATCTCAAGCTAAGCCATTAAATGACCTAATTACAATCATAGTTAGTATTCTACACAAAGTGACTTAAGATACTTAGTTTGCTTAAACTGCACTTATCGAAGTGCACTACGATAGGAGGTTGAACCCGACCGCAATTTATATCTCAAACTAAGGATCTTGTTCACTAGTTAAAACACTCTTAGTATTGGAAGATTTACTCTAACAGGACTATATTCATCTAATCCCTTGGGATAGCACCTGGTCATTAGTCCATATTGGAGTGAATCAACCAATCCTAAATATTACCGAAATAATCTAGTACTATGGGTATACTCTACTATACCCAACCAATAATCTGGGTTCAGAAGATTCTATTTAATCAATAAGGATTTATCAAAGCTATTAATCCTTACTCTAAATAGGTGAGTCCTACACAAGGCTCCAAGGATGTGATCAAAGATCACTCAATATTGATTTCTACCGCAATGAGTAAGTTCCATTCTAATTATTTTAGGTGATTCCTACCACAAGGTATCAAGTTTAACTTCTAAGGTTATGAAGGATCATCTAAGTTTCTACCTCAAAAGTTACAAAAGTTCCTCCTACCTCAATGTATTAATAATTAAGATCTTTAAATTTTCAAGAATGATCATAAAGCAAGACCCCTTAAGATCTCACTTTTCTACTACTTAAGTTAACATTCAAGGTTTACTTATTAGTTTTGGATTGAAATGATTGAATTAGATGAATAAAATCCATTTGATCAAACTCTATTCTATAAACATGGGATAAAATAAAATATATTATTAGAGTTAGGTCCTTTCATAAATCATTACCATTTTATTATTCATCTTTATGCTAATAGTCTTATATAGAAGAAAATCAAGGATCTAAAGTTTAGATTCAAATGGTTCAATCACACAGATTTAATATTAACCTTAGCACTTCTAATTTAATAATTTAAGATCCATAAAAAATCAGATGCATTATTGGAATAATGTGGGTTAAATTATCTTACAATCAAGTTAATTGATTAAGTGATTAAGGTTTAGGTCTTAATCAAAACAAATTAGGATTTAACCCCTAATATTTCTATCATTAAGACCAAAGGTTAATTTAAAGGTCAATGACAAATTAATGTGTTATTAATATATTATTGATAATAATTTCAGGTTTGGATTAAGTACCATCTACTTAATCAAGTTATTATGATTGTTATGTTTAATTATAGTTTAATGTCAATTTAAGTACATTTAGGTGTCCAAATAATGTTAAAGTTCTCTAACATTCATCATAATACCATGAAAGCATATAACTATAAAGATGCAATAGGGCAAAAAGGTAATTAATGCTAATCAAATTCTAAATCAAATCAAAGGAGTTAGCACTTAATCACAAATCTAAAAAGACTTAGGTTTCATGCTATTTGGTTGTTGAGATATACCTATTCAATTCAAATACTTAAGATTCTATTACTTAGCATTTGACACAAAATACATTTACGGTACATAGGAGGTTTTGAGCACTTATTAAAAATGACAAGGTTTTAGCTTAATTTTCATATAGAATTTTAAACAATATTCAATTTTAACAATGGTCGAGGACTTTAAAATGTAAAAATAGTGAATTTTTGGCCATTTAAGCCAATTCTGGGCAGTTTTCAGACAATTCTGGGCATTTTTGCAATTATGGGCGCTACAGCGCACTGTAGCGCTTCTGACACTGCAGTGCACTGTGGCGCTTTTAGCGGTGTAGCGCGTTGTGGCGCTCTTAACGCTGCGGCCCGCTGTGGCGTGCTGCAGCGGTCAAACTTGCGAAATTACTGTTCAATTAATTTATTTTTCTGATTTTCTACAATTTTCTTGAAATATCACCACAGCCCGCTGGAGCGCGCGGTGGCGTGCTGCAGCGGTCAAATTTGTGATTTACTATTTAATTAGGTAATTAACAGATTTCAATATGATTTTTTCGAAATGCCGTTGTAGCAGTCCATTTTGCAACTTTGGGCGTTGCAGCGTGCTGCAGCGCCAGACGACATTTTTCACCAGAGCGAAATCGCAAATGCCTACTTTCGAGCTCAAATACTCCCAATTTAGAGCATTCTATGAGCAGTGCCATATATCAATGGAAAGGTCTTTCCGATACCTTTCCTTTGACAGTAAAATTAACAGAAATGGTGCATGCTAACTGTACAAAAAATGATAAAAAATGCAGGGGTGTACAGATAGATGAAAAATATAGCAGTTTTCAGTGAAGCTTTTAAGAGCCTTAATGGCTTCCATACATGCTTATAGACTTCTAAAGATACATTCAAGCATAGTAACAACATAAAGAAGATAAGGAGAGCAAGCAAAAGGGGTACCTTTAGCTTTGCGAGAGAAGGAGGAAGGAGACTTTAAAGGCTTGGAGGAGGAGCTTCTCCTTCTTCTTCTTCAGCCCAAGACCTAGCAATGGAGGGGAAGGGAGAGCTGTAGCTTTGCCAAATGGACATGAAGAAGGAGCTTGGGATCCTTTTTAAAGGAGGAGAAGCAATGAAGGGCCTAAGGAGAGGGAGGAGTAGATAGCCATCAAGAGCCCAGGGAGAGCAAGGCTAATGGGAGAGGGGGAGGGATGGCTAGCCAAATTTACATGGGGGCTGTCAGCAATAGTAAATTAAAAGAATAAGGGAAATTACAAATTAGGGCCTCAATGATTACTTATTTATTTTCTTTAATTTTATCAAAAATTTAGATTTTTGAAATACACTCCGAAAATTCCCAAAAATTCACCCCTAGCTAATTTGGGGGTGAGGAATTCAACAGCGAAGTTGAAATTCGATTTCGATGATTATTTAATTATTCTATTTTCTGATGTATTTAATTATATTAAAATATTTGCAAAAATATGACGACTTGCAAACACTTCCAAAACTATCACCCCTAGCTAATATGGGGGTGACGATCGCAACATCAAAGTCAGATTTTGATTTTGAGGTCAAAATAAATATCTCAATTTTCTTATTAATTAAATATTAAAATATTCCAAAATAATTGATTGGGCTCTGAATTGCTCCAAACCTTCAAGGTTTAGTTCTAATGACCAGATGAACTTAATGGAATAATAATTACGATGCAATTAGGCAAAAATTAAGCTAGGTAACAACTTAGGTTATTACAGTAGAATAATAGAGTGTGGAAGCTAAAGCAAAACATCTAGAATATATTCATCATAGAGCAGTAGTAATATTCATCTCAGAAAAGAAAAGTAAAATACATCCAAAATTATTAGAAACTGATTTAAATGACACAAAAGTAAAGTCTATTTGAAGTACTAAAGTAGTAAAGTAAAAGGTAAAAGATAGGTCTACTAACGCTCCACGTACTCCTCATAGATCTCCTGTAAGTCCTCCAGTCCTGCCTCAATAAGCTGCTCGGGATCTAGCAAATTGTCGAATCCCAAAAGTACCCCTTGTTAGATAAGAAGTATAACACACGCAACTAAACTAAGCAGTACTAAAGTAAAGACACATAAATAGTAAAGTAAACAAAACTACAGAAAAGCAGTAAAACACTGAACTACTAAAAAATGTAAAGACTAAACAAGATAAAAAGGAACTGAAAGCTGAATGCCGAAAGTAAGTGAAAACATCAAATGTTTAGAAACTAATATAAAAATGTCCAACGATGTACTATATGTCACCGAGATAATGTATCTAAATATGCCACAATGCGGTATGCCACAGATATGTAATTGAACTATCACTGAAATGTCATGAGTAGTATGGTCTAATGTATACATACACCATGTTAGGAAGTCAGTACGGTGATACCGATGCATCCTGAAATTTCCCAAGAAATGTATGCAACATTCCGTATCCCATAATTCATCATCGATACTCATACATCACCAATGTATAATTCGTCATGCTCATGCATATGTTTATGCCCATGCTTCTATTCTATATGAGGAAAATCTCAAAATCCATAGAACTTTGAATACCAATGATGATTTCAAGGTCTCCACTGTATAAAATCCTGCTAAAATGATTTTGACTCCAAGCTTCTAGAATAATAATTGGTTAAAGTTGAAGATTTAATTAAAAATTATTAGATAGGACAATTGTATACACATATTTAGCACATTTACAAGAAAGATGAACCTTAACACTTAGTTTGATTAAGCCACCCTAACGAAGCGGTCTTCGATAGGAGGAATCGCACGTTGGCGATTTGTATCACAAACTAAATCATTAAGATTCCTGACTCACAATCACACTCAGTGTCTTAAAGAAGGTGATTCTAATTACTTAGTTTATTTGAGCCACACCTATTGAAGCGGCTTCACTAGGAGGCATCACCATTAGCGATTTGTATTTCAATCAAACTAAGGAATGAGTCCCTAGTTAATACACTCTTAGTCTTGTAAGATTTACTCTGATGGGAATGTATTAGTCTAATCCCTTGGGATAACACCTAGTCATAAGTCTACTGGAGTGAATCAACCAATCCTAAATACTACTGAATAAATCCAGTACTATGAGTATACCATACTACACCAACCAATAACCTGAGTTCATACAACTCTATTTAATTAACAAGGTTTTATTAAGACTATTAATTCCTATGCTAAATAAGTAAGTCATATCCAAGGCTTCAAGAAAAATGTGATCAAGGATCACTCAATATAGATTCTATCACAAGGAAAGATATCATTCTAATATCTTTAGTGATTCATACCACGAGGGGTTAAGATCAACTCTAAGGTTAAGAGATCTTCTAAGCTTCTACCTCAATGGGTTATACAAAATTCTCATACCTCAATGCATATTTAGTTTAGGTCTTTAAAATATTTCAAAGACGATCTTATGTTGAGATGCTTAGATCTCACACTTTTAATTCTAATGCTAACATTCTAGGTTTTACTTATCATTTAGGTTTAGAGTGATCAGATCAAATGATTAAGTCATTTGATCATAACTTATTCTAAGATTAAGGGATTTAAATCAAGGATGTTATTAGAGTTAGATCACTTGTTCAATCAATATGATATATTAATCTTCTTATGCTAATAGTCTTATTTAGGAGAAAATAAATGATCCATAGTTTAGATTCAGATTAATCAAATACATAACTTTATTATTAACCCTTACATGTCTAATCCAAGTGCTTAAGATCAATATTAAATTAGATGCATTATTGGAATAATGTCAATTACATTATCTTATAATCATGTTCATTTAATTAAGGGTTAAGAGTTTGGATCTTAATTAAGATCAAGGGTTTAACCCCTACTCATGTCGAATTAAGATCAAGGGTTCATTTATAGATCAATTGTCAAATCAGTAAATTAGGGATGTATAATTGGTGCCAATCTTAGACATAGATCAAGCATTAATAGCTTGATCAAAATCTTAAGACTTCTTAAGGTTAACTAAGAGGTTTAAGTTCTCAATTTTAGATTTATTCAATTTATACATCATAAATTTGCATACATGATTTCAATATATCTACCTTACTGTTATGAATCATATTAATAGAAAAATTTTAGAAAACATAAAGTAATTAGTGCTAATCAAACCCTAAATCAATCTAAAAGGATTAGCACATAAATACAAATCCAACCATCAAGATTTTATGCAATTTGGCACATAAGTTTAATTAACCATACAATTAATCAGAGACTAAGTTTTCTTAGATCCAATAGTTGTAAACCCTAATTTTTACTAATCATAATTTAACAAGATTAGGGCATAAGTTGAAATACAAAAATTAGAAAAATAAACTACTTAGCACTTTTATTCCGCTAATCATAAGGAAGCTAATGGCACCCTAAACTTGCAATTTGGTTAAGTATAATTGCTAAACAATCCTAATTAAGATCTGTAATAATTAAGCAAAATTGGAAAATCTAACCATTGGATGTTCAAAATTATTTTATATTCTTATTCTTGAGAATTTTTTGATTAATTTGATATATAATATAATAGGGTTTGGACCAGTGGATTAAATGTTATTCAATTAATACATTATGTACTTTTATTTAATTAAATCCCTATGATTGAAATAATTGAATTATTTTCCTTAAGAAAAGTAATTCCAATTATTCAAATATTAATTAAAGGGGTTCGGCCCGTTCACCAAAACACGCGGGTCGGCCGGGGCTTAGAGACCCGAGACTATCGCACCGCGCGGGTCACGGGTCAGCCCGACCCGCTCATGGGCTTCATCCCCGAGCCTCCGTCCTGACGGAAGGACCCGATTAGAGGAACCCTAATCGCCTGAGCACGGCACAACCAACCATCGGTCGCTACTCATTCACCCTGGTCAGGCGCATCGAAGGGGACCCAAAGCCCTCTGTGAGGAACTCTAGATCGACCAGACCCTACTCACCCAAGAGCCCCCATAATGAGGCTATTGTGGGGAGACAATTCTCCCCACAGAGGCCATGTCAGACCCAGGGCTCGATCCCTACACCTTCAGGGAGGTGAGACAGATTGAAGCCCCCTAGTCTAAGGGCCTGAGGTGGTTTAGAACACTGGGACCTTACTCACCCGAGGCGTTCCTTAAGGACATAGCCTGATCAATTAATTCGATCAATCAGGACTAGCTCACGACTCAATTATGATAGCATTAGGTTCGATTCAAAAATACAGAGCTATACGCATTAAAATAAGGAAGGTCTGAGCCTCATTGGCTCAAAATTGGCAAATGGGGGTACCTGGTTCGTTGGCTGAGCTCGGGGTGATCGACTGAGGGTTTGGCTAGCCTTAGCTGAGCTTCCAAACACTACAAAGGCTCCTGAACTCTAGGAGAGCCTACTATCAGCAGTTCGAGAGCTCCTATGATCGTCTGGAGGAAGCTTGCGAACCAGCAATGGCGGAAGAAGGTTTGAGCTCAATTGATCAGCAAGGATCAAATGGAGCAATGCTAGGGCTATTTATAGACTTGGAAGAGGATTGGGAAGCTTCTGGAGGTAATGCCTCGGGTAGGGGAGACATGAGAGATCGAACCATGGCGGAGCTCTAGAATTTCCAATTCGAGCTCGGCCGGGTGACGAGGCCCAATTGGGGCTCCTTGCCGAGACGGGGGAGGTCGTAACAGTCTACTGAGGTGGATGCAAGAGTGGGGGATAGGCTCAGCAGCTGGCAGTACGTGGGATCTTCCTTATCGAGCGCAGGCGAGAGGAAGACGAAGGTCCACAGTAGCTGGACCTTCGGATGCCGTCTGATCTATCGATCAGGTGGTGCTACGGATGGGATCGCTCGGATCCTAACGGCCAATCGCAAGAATGATTCAGGCCGTATGATTCACGGTTTCATCTAACGGTGGATCCGCTATCCCGCGGAATTAAATCCGAACCATGGGATATAAAGGTTCGACGGTGAGATTAGCGAGACTCCGCTGTCGTGTGACCCGGGCTCTACAGTGGGTCGCCCGCGGTCCACAAAGCAGATCCTGGATGTTAATTTAGTTTAAAGGGTATATTTGCAATTTAGATAAGTTAGGAACCTTTTTATGCAATTAATCCATTTTAATTAAATGTGAATTATGGCCTAAATGATTTCCAAATTGCACCAAACTTTCACCCTTAGCTAATTTGGGGGTGAGGAATTCAAATATGTAATCAGATTTTAATTCTGAGATCAAAATATTTTAGATCTAATTTAGGGCATCTAGACTGATCAAAATGTCATTTTTGACTTAGAGAAGTTCAATGGACTTCAACTTTTCTAAATAGGCTCAATTTAATGTTCTAAAAATAATGAAATCAAAATTAAGGAGTAGTTAAGCTATAGATTAGCAAGATAACAACTTAGAGTTATTACACGTAGCCTTTATGGGTTAGGGCGAACAAAATATAAAAATATAGTACAATTTGACTAAAGAGATAGATAATATTTTGCAAATATCTTTTAGTTATTTTACTTTTATTTCTATGAATAATTTTAGAAATAGCAAAGGAGTCAAGTTTGTCTGCAAGACTAAATGGGTCCCAAGCTTAACACACACTCCTCAATAAGTAATACTAAACATCCTGATCTCTTCTTTACCCTATCCATTAGAGTAAATGTGCATCATAATCAACATGAATTGAACCCAAATACAAATGTTTTCCTAATATTCTAAGTTTTCATTTTTATACAACAATGTTTACGTATATGATATATTTAAAGAAAAATAAGCAAGGATTGCGTAGCACAAAGTCAAATAGTAAGCAACAGACTCTATTAAGCATGGTGATATCATTTGTTGTCTAATTTAAACGTTCTAACTATTCTAAGTTACACAAGTTTAGGATCTCCAATTCTTACTATCTAGTGTAACTTAGAAGTACGCCCTTATAAGTTACAAAATATTAGGACTAGCTAGGTCCTAATATTCTTAATCAATGTCGACTATGAGAAATAATCATGACCTAGTTTATGAGTTCAGACGTTCTAAACTATTAGCTAACCAAAATCTACAAACTAGAGATTATGGATTTAACACCACGAGATTTGGGTTAAATCACATAATCTCAAAGGTATGACTTAAGATTTAGGTTTTATTCTAAAAATGATCTATTGATTAATGTAAATCCTATTAAGCAAATCAAACTTAATAAGATAAATCTCCCATTCTAAATCTAGGCTTAAAAGATAAAATAATCAAAATAAGTTGTAAAATCTAGAAATTAATAAAACTAAGGCTTCATTTATTGAAAGACCCCATTTTTCAATGAATGAAATCTAACGTATGATCTAATCCTAGTCTTAGGAGTAGTCCTAATATGAAGTGAAATAATCCTAAAAATTAATGATTTAACTCACTTAAAAGTATCTAATACAGTTCTAATACTGGTCTTATTGATATAGAAGATAATTCAGAGTCTAAGAATGCTAACCTAAATTTTGGGCAAAATGACCATTTTGCCCCTTCCTAAGGGTCCGAAAGGCTATTTTTTGAATGAAGATTCCAAATTAAAATTTCTTATTGCCAAATGATTCTTTACTATCTAATTTGAAGATAAAAGGTAAGTACGCTCAACTTGGATAAGAAATGGATCCTATAGGTTCAAACTAAGGTTCTTAACCTAAGGTGCAATCTTGTAATTTACACCTAATAGAATCTAAATTTTTGTGTAGTTTACTGTTGGTTACTGTTCAAGGATTCTATAGAGTGAACACTATATTTTGAGGTCAAATGGCTAAGTTATAGCTATTTCAATTTCTAAGGGCAATTTGGTAATTTTGCCGATCAACGGGGGATAAAAACTAAACTTTTCCATTTGAATTCCAATTTTAGCAAATTCAGCTTTGATAGCTTTCCTATAAAATACTGAGTGTGTTGATAGGGAGTAAATCCAACTGGGACTTCAAATGGTCAAGTTATGGCTTAACTAAGGTTAGATGTATTTTGGTCATTTTTCTAATTATATAGGGTTCAAATCTTAAATATTATTTCAGTTTATTGATGACATTAAAATTCTAAGCTAGTTAGCACTTTGAATTTTTGAATTTGGAATTGAATTGACCAAAGTTATGGTCAATTGAAGTCTAAGAGCATTTTGGTTAGTTTTAGGGAAGGGTCATAAATGTTACTTTCTAAACTAAACCCCAAATAGGGAAATTAATACTTATATAGTTAGGGGCTGTTCTCCTGAGTATTTTAAGACCCATATTGCGTATATTTGGATAACTATGTTAAAAGTTGTGAGTATTTGTTTAGGTCCTAAAATGTCACTACGTTATACGTACCCCGAAACTAATTTTTGAATTTCGTCATTAAACGCATTTCATTTTTCTGAGTAAAATGAGACCTATATTTGCTATGTTTGGAGCATTATACAAAAATTTATTAAACTTTAAAGTAATTACATTTGATTAAATTTACTATTCATATATACAATTCGAATTAATTTACTACTCAAGATCATATAAATAATCTAACAATCTTCCATTTAATTAATTAATTAATTACATTAATCCTTACTAACTTTAACTAAATTAATTAAATTAATTTAATTCGTTAATTTAGTGCTATCAATTAATTATTAATATTAATTGTCTAACTAATTAACTAATTATCAATTAGAGAATCTTATAATTATTAAATAAATCTTCTGTTTTTAATTAAATCATCAATAATATTAATTAATCAAATTCTAAATAATTTGTTTCAATATTAAGTTAATTTATCTTAACGTACTGTGCTAATAATTATACTAATTAATTAAGTAAAATTAATATATATATATATATATATATTAACTGTTTAATAATTAATTAAATTAATCAATTAGTTTAAATTAAAGTATGTTTATACATTAATCTAATATTTTTAATTTAATTGTTTTCATACATATCTATATATATATATATTCATTACTATACATTTAACTAACTGCTGTTGTGTAATCAACTTAATTAACCTAATAATCGTTAAAGCTTTTTGTTTTGATTAAAATGGTTTGGTTAGGCTATTAATCCTTAAACCCATTAATTGACATTAACTAATCCTAACCTAATTCACTAATTAACAGAATACTATATACTAACTATATGTATATAATAAGTTTACTTAATTAGATTTTAATGGATCTAATAACTATAATTATATGTAATATATCTATATAATATACTTAATCATCTTCTGCAGGCTTTCATGGCGGCGGGTCCTACTGGGACACGTGGCACACCAGCACTCCCGAGCCGAGCAGTGGGTCCCGCCGCTGACTGGTGAGGAGACCAGGTGGGTCCCACCAGGACACGCGGCGAACGTAGAGTAGCCGCGACGTAGCAGGTGGGCCCCTCAGTCACGTCGGATCGGCGTGCGTGGGCCCCACGCCGTGACAGCAGTGCGGGAGGTGGGGCCCGCTACCACTTGGACGAACCCCCGCGAGTGCGGGTCAGGCGGGCTGGATACGACCCGTCGGGTCGGATCGACGGATCAAAGCCGCCCCTCCGAGTCGAGTCGTCTTCCCCGATCAAACGCCGAAGGTTTAGGGTTTGGCTCAGGGACTCGACGATCAGACTCGATCAAGTCCGATCCAGTTTGATCTAATGTCATAATCGACAATCAATCCTAGATCTAAGCGAATGACCGGTTAGATAGGAGGGTAGGAGGTACCTGAAAATCGACGATGGAGGAGGACCCGATCTCGCTCGACTTTTCTCAGCTACTCCTTAGGCTCAAAGATGCATGTCGAGGGGGTTTGGGACAGTCGAGAGGTGTTTAATGAGACAGGGACAGAGCGGCTGAGGCTGGGGATGCAGGGACTGGCCGAGTGCGCGGCGGGGTTGCCGTGTGGAACCCTACGGTTCGCAGGCGGGGGAGGAAAAGCGAGAGCCGTCTGATCTTAGATCAGACGGCTCGGATCGACCCGTCCGATCTAACGGGAATCAAACGACAGCTCAGAGAAATGGCGGACGGCGTCAGCACTTAACAGCGTCGCAGAAATTTTTAAATAATTATTAAATAATTTGATTAATTAATTAATTTAAATTCAAAATTTAAATTAATTAATTCTACTTAATTAATTAATTTTCAAAAATTCTCAAATACTCGCCCCTAGCTAATTGAGGGGTGAGGAACGCAACGGTGAGGTCGGATTTTTGATCCAACGAGTATTTTAATTTCCCAATTTTGGGGTATTTAAATATTATTAAAATATTCGTCAAAATTTGACGACTTCCGATTGGGATGAAAACATTACCCCTAGCTAAATTGGGGGCAATGAGCGTTATGGCGAAGCTCGTTTTTTGATCTGAGGTCATTTTAGACTGGTCAAATTTTAGGGTTTCTAGATTTTCCAAAAATCAAGTTTTATTTGACTCCTGATTTGGACTAGGCCTTAGAGGATGACTCATAATGACTTGATTAACACTTAATACTAAGATTATGACTAAGATTAGTCCTAATTGACTAAGGTAATAACTTGGGTTGTTACATGTACGGTCCAATGTTTACATACATCCGAATGGGAATACAGTTTACTATGATGCCGATGCATCCTGGAAATCCCCGATCGATGTATGCAACATTCCATATCTCATAAATCATCCCTGATACTCATACATCATTACTAATATTCATACATCTTGCTTATGCTCATGCGCATGCTTCTAAGATACATGAGTTAAATCTAGAAATCCATAAATCAATAAATCCATAAATGCTTTAAAATCCGATAATGAATTCAAAGTCTCCATTGTGCAGAATCCTGCCAAAATGATTCAGACTCCTAAATTCTAGTTTTGATAATTGGTTAAAGTTGGGATTTTTACTTAAAAATTATTAGATGGAAAGATTGTATACACATATTTAGCATATTTGCCAGAAAGGTAGTTCTTAACGTTTAGTTTGATTAAGCCACCATAACGAAATGATCTTCGATATGAGGCATCACCTGATTGTGATTTGAATCTCAAGATAAGTCATTAAGATGCCCAATTCACAATCACACTTAGTGTCTTAAAGGGGGTGACTCGAATTACTTAGTTTATTTAAGCCACACATATTGAAGCGATATTCGTTAGGAGGCATCACTCGATAGCGATTTATATTTTAATTAAACTGAGGAATGAGTCCCTATTTACAACACTTTTAGGATTAATTGATTTACTCTAAGTGAGATTATACCCACCTAAGCCTGCAGGATAGCACAAAGATAAATCTTACTTAGAGTGACTCAACTATTTCTGAATACTATTGAAATAATCCAGTACTATGGGTATAATCTACTATACCCAACCAATAATTTGGGTTTAAACAACTCTATTTAATCAACAATGATATATCAAAACTATTAATCCTTACTCTAAATAATGAGTCCTACACAAGGCTCCAAGGATGTGATCAAAAGATCACTCAATATTTAGTTTTACCGCAAGGGAGAAGTTCCATTTTAGATGCTTTAGGTGATTCCTACCATAAGGTGTTAAGATCAGCTTTTATGATTATGAAGGATCATTTAAGTTTCTACCTTAATAAGTTATAATAGTTCTTCCTACCTCAATGTATCAATATTTAGGATTCTTAAGTATTTCAACAACGATCCTATAGCAAGACCCTTGAGATCTCACTTTTCTATTTCTTAAGTTAATATTTAAAGTTTACTTATTAGACTTGGATTAAAGTGATTAGACTAGATATTTAAAAATCCATCTGATCCTATTCTATTCTACAATCATGGGATGAAATCCCAGATATTATTAGAGTTAGATCATTTCATAAATCATTATAATTTTATTATCCATCTTATGCTAATAGTCTTATATAAGAGAAAATCAAAGATCTAAAGTTTAGATTCAGATGATTCAATCACACAAATTTAATATCAACCTTAGCACTTCTAATTCAATAATTTAAGATCAATACTAAATCAGATGCGTTATTGGAATAATATCAATTGAATTATTTTACAATCAAGTTAATTGATTAAGGTGATTAAGGCTTAGATCTTAATCAAGACAAGTTAGGGTTTAACCCCTAGCCTTACCAACATTGAGACCAGTGGTTGATTTAAGATCAATGACAAATCATTATATTATTGGTGTATTATTCATGTCAAATCTTAGATTTAGATTAAGTATCATCTACTTAATCAAGTTTCTCAAGATTCTTAAGTTCAATTATAATTTAATATCAATTTAAGCACATCAAGGTGTCCAATTAAATGTTAAAGTTATCTATCATACATCCTAATATTATAAAAGCATAGGAATGTAAAGTGACATAAAATAGAAGGTAATTAAGGCTAACCAAATTTTAAATCGAACCTAAGGGGTTAGCACTTAATTACAACTCTAAGAGACTTAAGCTTTATGAAATTTGGTTATTAAGATCTACTTATCCAATACAAGCCTTCAAGGATCCTATTCTTTAATAGTTGGCACAAAACTTTTAAGGCGCATAAGAGATTTTAAGCATGTGTTATAAAGGACAAACTTTTAAATTTAATTTTCATATAAAATTTTTATGCAATGCTCAATTTTAACTAAACTAGGTTCAAATTTGATATAATTTGGTCACACTATCGTCCTAGGGACCTTAAAATACAAAAAATGTGAAGTTTTGGCCATTCCAGCCAATTCTGCGCACTTTCGAAAAATTCTGGGCGCTATGGTGCACTGCGGCGTGCCGCAGCACTTTTAAATGCTGCAGCGCGCTACGGTGGAGAACAGTTCTGTGGCGCACTGCGGCACGCTACCATAAAAATTAGTGATGTGGCGTGTTGCCGCGCTTTCAGAGGCTGCAGCGCGCTACGGCTCCCGATTTCCCGAGAGTTGGATGCTACGGCGCGCTGCGGCACACCGTAGCGGTTTAACTTTCGAAAGTCATGTTCAATTAATTTATCTCTTGATTTCATATGGTTTGCTCGAAATGATGCTGCAACCCACTATGGCACGATGTGGCACGCTACTGTGGTTTAACTTTCGTGTAATTGTTCAATTAATTTTTCTCTTGATTTCCTATAGTGTTGCCCGAAATGATGCTATGGCTTACTGTGGCACGCTGCAGCAGTTTGCTTCCAAGCCATTATCTTAGCTCCAGAAGCACCACAACGGGGCGTGCTGCGGCATGCTACTGTGCGCTACGGCGTGCTACGATGGATTCATTTTGAGACTTGGGCGCTACGGCGCGCTGTAGCGCCCGACGGTGATTTTGCTTGTGCGAAAGCTGTAAAGGTCTCATTTGGGTCTGAGTAAGGACCCATCAATTGGGCCATTCCCAGACCCAGTGGATGGAGGGCTTAGCTTCTTCATCACTTGGGGATGGTGTAAGGATTGAGAAGGCATGAAATGGTGGTCTGTTGAGGGAGAATTGTCCCTCCACAGAGGGCTCAGAGGCCTAGAAATTTCAAATAAGGCCTCTGTGTTTTGTCCAATCCCTGATGGGGATTATGGGCTCCATCGATGCGCCTTGGCATGAGGTTGGAGTCTCGATCATTTTGAGGCCGTGGCATTGCCTGTCGGCCGTGAATTTTGCCGATTAGGGTTTCGCTAATCGGTTTGGTGTCAGGGAAGGTGAGGGGAAGAAAACAAATTGTGCGGGGTGGGTCGACCTATGATCCATGCTGTTCGATAGTAACAGGTCTCCAGGCCGAGCTGACCCGTACCCTTTAGTATCGGGCTGAATGCATTTTAATAAATCCGATTAATTAGATTTATTTTCTTAAGGAAAATAATTCAATTAATCCAATCATAGGAAAAATTAATTGGAAAAAATACATAATAAATTATTTGAATAACTTTTGATCCACTGGTCCAAACCCTATATTATTATGTATCAAAATGATCAAAAAAATGTAAGGAATCAGAATATAAAATAATATTGCACTTTTAATAGTTAGATTTTCTATTTTGGTCTAATTATCTCATATCTTAATTGGCATGTGTACTTAGCTAAATTACATGATTTAGGTGCCATTGTAGTCCTTATGCCTTGTAGAATGCATGTGCTAGGTGGATAAATTTTTTGATTAATATATTCTTAGTTATGCCATAATCTTGTAAATACATGATTAGTGAAAATTAGAGTTTCTAGTTATTCAAATTTAGTAAACTCAATCTCTGATTATTCATATGAATAAGTAGAATGCAAATCTCAAGTTTCATGAATTTCTAATGGTGGAATTTATGATTAGGTGCTAATCCATTTGTATTGATTTAGGATTTGGTTAGCACTAATTACTTTCTGTTTTCTACAAATTTCTAATATTTTGCTTTCATAATAGTAGTATGAATGTAATTAACCTCTCATGTGTCCCTTGAACACTTGATTTAACTAAATTAACTAAAATGGTATTAATCCTTAATTAATCTTAAGAATCTTACGATCTTTATCAAGTGATTAATACTTGGTCTAAATCTAAGATTATCACCAATAATACACCAATAATACATTGATTTGTCATTGATTTATAAATTAACTATCAGTTATAATTGATTAAGGATAGGGGTTAAACCCTAACCTATTTGATTAAGACTTGAACCCTTAATCACTTAATAAATCGACCTGATTGAAATATAATTTAACTGACATGATTCCATTAATGCATTTGATTTAATATTGATCTTCAGTCATTGAATTAGAAGTGTTAAGGTTAATAAAGAACTTATGTGATTTAAACATCCAGATTTAAGCTTAAGATCCCTGATTTTCTCTTATATAAGACTCTTAGTATGAGAATAATAATAAAACTGCATTGATTTACAAAATGATCTAACCCTATTATAATTCTTGATTTTATCCTATGAGTGTAGTATAGGATGTGATCAGATGGGTCTAACCATCTGATCTGATCAAATGAATCTAAGCTTAACAAAGGAAATTTACGAGTTTAGCATAAATGTTAGCAGTGTGAGATCTTGATGATCTTGCTATAGGAGTGTAATGAAATATCTAAAAAGCCTAATAAATGTTAACACATTGAGGTAGAAAGATCTTTTATCAAACTTTAAGGTAGGAAATTAGATGATTTTCTCTTAGACTTAGAAGTTGATCTTAAGCCTTGTGGTAGACTTCACCCAAGGCATTAGGTTGAATTTTTTCTCATGTTGCAGTAACCTATATTCAGTTACCTTTTGGTCACATCCTTGGAGCCTTGTATAGGATTTACCCAAATAGAGTCAGGATACATAGCTTTGATGAATCCTTGGTTATTAAATAAAATTGATTGAACTCAGATTATTGGTTGGTTATGATTATGCATATCCATGGTGCAGAGTCACTTCAGCAATATTTAGGTTTGGATGTGTCACTCCAATGTGGACTTATGATCAGGGGCTATCCCAAGGGATTATGCGAATATAGTCCTGCTAGAGTAAATCTTCCAAATCTAAGAGTGTGAAGTTGATCCTTAGTTTGGGGAAGAATAATTATAACAGGGTTCTACCTCCTATCTTGGTGCACCTGGATAGGTGTAGTTATAAACAAACTAAGTATTAAATTCACCTCTCTAGGAAATATACAACCACGTGTATAAAACCTTTCCAACTGATGACTTCAAGTAAATTCCTAAGTAAGAGGAATTAATTATTGTAATTAGAACTAGGTGTCAGAATCCATTTAGATGGATTCTACACAATGGCAACATTCCATTTATTATCTAATTTTAAAAACATTTTTTGAATTTTTGGATTTTAATATGTGTAGTTTAGAGACATGAGCGTGAATATAAGCATGATGTATGAGTATCAATGATGATTTATGGGTTACAGAATATTGAATACATTAGTAAGGGAAATTCATGATGTAATGGCGTCACAGTAAACTATATTTCCCAACACGATGTATGTAGATATTGAGTCGTACGACTCATAGTAGTTCAGTGATATTTCAGTTGCATATCAATGGCATACAATATTGTAGCATATACAGTTACATGATTTCAATGGTATACAACATAGTTTATATGTTATTTACTCAGTTTCAGATCATATATTGTTCTTATTCATTTTTAGTATAAAGTATATAATCAGCTTTACTGTTTTCCCTACTTTCAGTTTTGCACAGTTTTGTTTTTTAATTATTTAATTACTTTTACAGTTTTTTTGTAGCTCTATTTTACATTATTTTAAATGTTAAGTAAATGTTTATAACTGTTAGATTAATTTTGATGTGTTAAACTTATTCTCTAACATGTGGTACTTTTGGGATCTTGTAATTTATTAGATCTTGAGCGACTTGTTGAGCTAGGTTAAGAGAACTCTCAGGAGATTCAGGAGGAATTCGTTGAGCCTTAGTGTACCCTCCTTTAGCCGTACTATTTCCTTATGTTTCTATTTTAGTTTTGTATTTAGACTTTATTTTAGTACTATTTCAGTAAATCATTTGTAATAGTTTTTCTTTTCTTTTCCAAGAAGAATATTTATTTCAGCTTCTATGATGAATGCTCTCTGGAAGTATGCTTAGCTTTCGCACCCTGTATATATTACTTATACTTAGTATTATGATGTGATCGGCATACTGAAAATGTTGATATTACTAGACATATATTAGATTCCTCTCTTTTTTATACTTTAAAATCCAATGCATGTATTAGTCTAATATTTAGGATAAGTATCTTACTCTTATCTTAAGTATTATCTCTCGACTCTCCTTATGGTTGAGTTAGTACCCTTCAGTGGTTTAGTTTCAACTATTCGAGGAGATGGTTTATGCCATCTCGAGTAGCGCATCGCTCCGCCACCAAATTGAATTATGTTATCTCTTTTTGTGCGCAGTGACGGGGCGGGGCGCTACACCACTCTAGCAATAGGCACAACCTTTCATCCTTAAACTGATGGCCAAATAGAAAAATTAAATTCAAGTGCTTGAATATTTGTTGAGACTATGTATTCTTAATTTTAATAGAAGTTGGGTGGAATATCTGCCGCGAGTTGAATTTGCATATAACAGTAGTTATCTTACTAGTATCAAGATGCCTCTATAGAATTACTTTATAGTAGGACATGCAGTACTTCATTGAACTAGTTTGAAACTAGATATGTTCAATTATATGGGTTTGAATTGGTTGAAGAAACAAATTATGAAGTCAAGCTCATTCAGTAAAGGATCTAGACAGCTCAGGATTAGCAGAGCAAATATCATGATTCCCATCATCCTCCTCAAGAATTTTGGGAAGGTGATTTTGTTTATCTGAAAATATTCTAATGTAAGGCATATACAGGCTTGGCATAGCTAGCAAACTCAATCTCAAATATGTAGGACCTTTCAAAATCATATCTAGAATCAAATTGTTCGCCTATAAACTTAAGTTGCCAGATTAATTTTCCGCAGTACATAATGTTCTTCATGTATCATTTCTCAGAAAGTGCCTTTGAGAACCCCATCATCGCATCTCAATCCCATTTGAATGCCTTTGGCCAGATTTATTATTTGTCGAAGAGCCTATCCAAATTCTGGGTTAATATCAGAAGCAACTCAGAAGTCGGGCTTTTCCTATGGTTAAAGTTCAGTGGTGGAATTGTAGTGCTGAAGAAGCCTCTTTGGTGAAAGAATCGGAGACGCAGTTACAATTTTCTAAGATGCTTGATAATCCTAGTACTATTCCAAACTTCTTTTAAATTTATATCTCTATTTCTTTTCTTTATTCCCTCTTAGGTGATATCGAGGATGACATCATTCTTAAGAAGGAGAGTCTGTAATAATCCTAGGTTGTTACCATAATTAATTAGACTAAACTAAATCTTAATTTATATTCCATTAATCCAAAGTGTCATTAGGACCTAACCTTGAAAATTTGTGATCCATTGGAGCCCAATTTCATCAATTGATCATTTTGTCAATTTATTATATTCAAAAAATTAGCTATTTTAAATTGATCTCCAAATCAAAATTAGATTATATTTTTGAATTCTTCACACCCAAATCAACTAGGGGTTAACTTTTGGGAATTTTTGAAGGTCATTTAGGCTTATATTAGATTTAATTTAAATTGGGAAATTGTAAAAATGGGTTTTGCTAAATTAATATTTGCATTTTAAACCCTGTAAAGATCAAGGGATCGCCTAGATCCGCTTTGCCGACCATATGTGATCTACTATGTAGCCCAGCCGACATAGCTACTAGTTTCAGCACCATCATGCCATCCGATCACGCAAATTAGGCAACCCAAAATTCTTCCACGGTCAGTCATTATGCGCTAATAATTCTAGACAGTTGCACCTTTTCACTCGATATATCAGATGACTGTCCTCGCTCCTGAGACTATTTAGCTTTGTCCCGAGCTAGCTCCATCTTAACAATGGAAATCAAATTATACAACCACATTAAAGCTTGCCCCCATAACCACTAACAGTTGCTAATAGCTTACTCAATGTTGCGCGACTCTCCCGACGGGTCGCCAAATATCAAATGGACCTACTTTAGCAATAGAGCCATTTCCATTTGGCTCATGCCCGAACCCTATCCTGACCTTCCCAATGAGCTTTAGGGCTTTAAAAGCCTTGAATTGCTTGCAGGTGAGCCCTTTTTTCACTTTGCCTCTTCTACTAAAGTTCAATTGACCTCTACTTGCTCCAATCCACCTGTCTTACCTCCAACCATCCTATCAACCCCGATAGTGACCAGTTCTTCCTCAGAGCAAGTTTGTAAGCATGGCTTGGAGCTTAAGCCTCCAACAAATATTAGTTTCTAAAGGATGCTCCCATGAGTGATCTAGCCTCTACACTACACTCAATTCTCTTGCATTCAGCTCAGTAACCTATCCATGTACTTACATATCCCTATTTAGTTGTATGGGCTCAATTTCTATCAATTCTTTATCATATTGACTTCTATGTTATGCTGCAACTTTCTAGGATAGCTAGGTGATAGTCTGGACGTGGTTTGGGGTTTTGGCCATGGTTCAAACATTGAATTGCTATCTGGATGGGGTTATTGACTAGTGGAAGCGATGGCCTTACACTCTCACATGCGTAGACCTCTCAACTGAGCTCAAGGAATAGTGCAATTAGGATCAAGAGCTTATCACATAGCTCTAATCACTAGTGCACACATACCTAGCTTTACACCAATTGGTGAGTTATGGAGCACAAGATAATTAATGCTACTCAATCAACTTTCCATTTCCATATTGAGGTGTTTTACATCGAGAATTCTCACTCAGCAAACATCTATTTGCATCATGGACCTTTATGTGCATTCCCTCTAGGCTTAAAGTGTTTAGTTGGTTGAACATTATTTCCATTAGAAACATTTTAATTAAACACATATTTTCAATCATTCCACAATATGCATTCATAAGGACAAATCTAGATGAACATTTAAAGCAAATTTTATTTCATTGCAAGAAAATGCATACAACACCATTATCCCATAATTTTACATAACTATGGCCCAACCTACCCAAGTAGGGTTTAGCTCTCAATTCAATAGAAATAAACGAAGCAATGTATAAGAAATGAAACCTTTTCATGGTTCAATCTAAAAAAAAAATCAAAAGAGAAGTTCAGGAGAATACTAGGAACTGCCCTTTCGTGGCATTCGCTGGATCTTCCCCCTTGGCCTTTCTATCTTCTTCTCTCTAGTTCCTGGGTTGTAATCCTCCTTTTCTTTCCTTGAGTGGATCTCTTCTTCTTTCCTTAGTGAGGGTCTCCTTCTCTTCTCTTATAACAAATTTAGAATTCTGTAACAACCCAAGTTGTTACCCCAGCTAAATGTGGATTAATTAAACCAAACCAAGCTTTAATTTTGATTCTATTAGACTCAATGAGTTATTTAAACCTAACCCTAGAAGTTTGAAATCAATCAGAGCTAAAATAGAAAATTTGGTATTTTTGTTTATTTATAAGCCCTGAAAAATACCTAAATTAATTTGATCTCCAAATCAAAATCTGATTTCATTTTTAAATTCACCACCCCCAAATTAGCTAAGAGTGAAATTTTGTGAATTTCTAGAGTTCATTTAAGCCTAAATTGAATATAAATTTTTTTAGACTTAATTAATTATTAATTAATTGATTTTATATTATTAAAATTAATTTATTAATTAAAATTAATTTATTAATTAAAATTAATTTATTAATTAAAATTAATGAGCGAGATTTGCTGTCGGGACCGCGGCCGATCTGCTGCAGGGTCCCAACAGTGCCACACCAATCAGTGCCAATAGATGGGCTAGCGCGCATCTTGGCACAAGCTATCGAGCAGCGAGATCTCCTCCGTGCTAAGATTAGATCCTATGCATTAGCTCCATCGCTCGCATCCGACAGCTACCATCCTATCCCTTTTAAGTAACGTATCTGAGCCATCTGAGACCCACGGTCGATCCATCAGACGGCAGACACGAACCCGAGCACTATGGATCGTCTCCTTCATCTCGCCCTGTCTGTGTCTGCCCCCTCCCCCCCCCCCGTTAGCCCGGCACCACCCAGCCCTCGTGGCAGTACGGGAAAACCCCGAATTTCCTCTCCTGCCCTCGGCGTGTTCTTCCTGCAGGTTCCCTTCTCCGCAAAATGCCCATAGCCGTTGGCCAGAGCCTTATCTTCGGCCCGAGCCTCCTCCCATTGCCAAGCCTTGGAAACCACCCCCAGAGCTCCCTTAGACCTATAAATTCCCCCTGGAGCTCACAGTGAGTCCCTTTACTCACTGTGAACCCCTAGTTCCCAGCTAAAATCTCTCCTGAAGCTCCCTTCTCTCTCGGTGCATTCCCGACAAATTCTTGAATTTTCGGAGCTGCAAACCACTGATAGAAGGTGCATGTCTGGAGTTCAGACCCCCTGCTAGTTTGTGCTAAGTCTCTGGAAGCTCCAGCTATCTCCAATTCCTCTTGGACTGGACCTGCAACCTGATTTCAGGTATAGCCTTCTCCCATTGAACTCAGAGAGTTCAGTCCTCATTCTATCTTTTGGATGAGCTTCTGGATGTCATCTAGATCGCCTTAGCCACTTAGGGAACCCAATATGATTGATCCTAAAGCCTAGGCTGGCCAACCCGGATCGATCCTCCATCTGGTGTGTGTGCCGCGAGCTCGTAACCGAGCTCGAGTAAGGATCCACAGATCCAGGGCACCCCGAAGCTCGTGGCCAAAGGGCTTCTATCCGCCTCACCACCAGGATGGTGTAGGGATCGAGCTCTGGCCAAATGGTTGCCTCTGTGAGGAGAATTTACTCCTCACAGTAAACCCTAAAGGCTTCGGGTAAGCCCAAAATTACCGAGTAACCATCCGACGATCCGATGCGTCCCAAAAAGGGATTTAGGGTGGGATCGATGCGCCTTGACTCCAGAAATGTGTAGGGATCGAGCTGAGCCGCCGCCGTCGCTTGGGTGCCGAGAATTCAGTGCTGAAGCTCGGCTTGGATAGACCCATCAAGAGGAAGAAGACGACTGATCTCGGGCTGGGCCGGCCCCGGCCCGCGTCTTTTGATTTTGGGCCGCAGTTAATAAACGAATTATAGAATTAAATCTCCTATGGTTATTATTTAATAAATCAAATTCCTATAGTTTAAATTTAAATAATATATAGATTAAATTAACTGAATAACCTTAATTATGCTGATCCAAAAGGTATGATCCAATATACCATTTGAATCAGAAAAATACGAAGAATCTAAATATAAAATAAAATCACAGATCCAATGGTTGGATTTAAAATAATTGATTAAACCTTTTTTATTTTTAATTAAATCATAATAAATTCAATTAATTACCAAATTAATTGATAAAGGGCTCTGATTGCTCATTAAACCCAAGAGAACAATTTCAGACCCTTAAAACCAATTTTGGACACTCAATTTTCTTAATCACTCCTTAATCACCCTAATTAATGATTAGTAACTTAAACCCTATTTAAGCCTATGATTTTGGTGAATTTTGTTCCTAATAATATCTTAAATATATTAGAACCTATGTGTAAGGTTGGATTGCCCTAAGAATGCCTAAATTCACTAATCACCCTAATTTGCTTAAATAAGTGATTAGTGCTAATTAGCTTAATTAGGTTGTCAAAACCTAAGATGAGTGCATTTCCCACTTCATTAATCAATATGGAACACATTAGGATAGATCAAATGTAATTTGGATAATCAAACCCTAAAATCCCAATTTTAACCTTAAGAGGGGCATTTTGGTCATTTTGGCCAAAATGTGTTTAAGTGCCCCTTAAACCTTGAAAAATTCAGTAGATTATCCCTAGTTAAATTATTATTATCTCTCTAAATCCTTAAGTTAAAATATTCATAAGAAATCTTCATTTAGTCTTGATTAAAATATTTAGATATTAAGTGATCATAAAGGAGTCACTTTACCTTAATAATTGAATCTAATAATTTTGAAAGTTAAGTCCCAATTTAATAAGTGCAATTAAGATAGTTAATGAGTTTAAACTCTAAAGGAAACACAATTATTAAAGTCTAAGTTAAAAACCTAGCTTAAGTCTAAAGTGTTCAGACATTTAGATTTTAGATCTTAGATCTTAGACTTTAGATCTTCTACTTGAATTGAGCTACCTCCAATTGAATTTATTTAAATGATTCATTGTCTAAATCCTTTGAAACCTTCCATGTGGGTATAGGTTGATTCAATCTATAAGATAATGAAATTATCTTAAAGGTTGAATATAGATCTTAGATTCTCAAGTTCTTAATTGATTATTTTATATTATGATCAGTAGAATAACCCTTCACTAAGTTCGCAGTTCTTGGATCTTTCAGCTTATAGGATTATTTACCTTTAATGAGGATATTGAGTGTGAACCCTGGACCCCTAATAGAATATTTATATTTTTTCTTGGATTCAGAATTTGAACACCAAATTTGAATGTTCAACTCCAAAATCCTTAAATCTTGATTTACTTAATCAAGATTTAGGTAAGAGAGTAAAATATTAACAAATAAGGTCATTGATTTACTTACTTAAACCTTATAGTCATCACATGATTTTGGATTAGAACTTGCTAAGTTCTAATATTAACTTTAAGGATGTAAATCTGACATTCTACTCGATAGCTAGATATTAGAGATCCTAAACTTATACCTTCTCAGAGTAGCTAGATTGGGTAAATATATAACAACAGATATCACATAAGTCTAGATTAAGTCTCTTGCTTAATTTAATTAGATTTTCTTGGCATACTTTGGATATTGAGCCTTATCCCTTGAGCATAATAGGAGAACATAGAATATGGATGATACATCTTAAGTTAGTGTTTGTAAAGCATATGATTCATCTGGTTCTTGCAGTGCTTTCAATTAGTAGAATATGTCCTAGCTTAGTCTACCTCCTCAATATTAGTATTGTATAGGATGGACCCAGGCTTAGCAGATTTGAATGTTTAGGCTGGGCATTGATTGATTTCGGAGGCCCATATGGCCAATTGCCTGGTGTGGCAGTACTATGTCTTGGGATTATTGCTACTCTAGTTTGATTTCTTAGTCTTGTTTTCTATTTTGCCTTGCCACATGCTTCAGTGGCCTTACTTATAGTATTTGTTTACTTTGCCACATGTCTTAGTGGCTTTGCATTATATAGATTGCTCTGCTTCTGCCACATGTCTCAATGGCCTTTCCTTTTCTTTGCATTAATTAGCATGTTATATGTATACTCTTATGGCTTACTTATGTGCATTGGCATATTTAGGATATTAGAACTTCTTGTTATATTCAGCATTTGTATTCTTATATAGTCATCATATTTCAATGTGATCATGAGCATGTTAGGTTCAGAATTGTATTATAGTTGCAGTTACTTTTAGCTTTTAACCTCACATTGTTTATTTTGTGTTGCATGCTATTTTACACACTAGTTGCTTGTTATAAATGGATAGTTTATAGTTATCCCATTTCTTCACAACTTGTCGCACCCATAATTAGCTTGCATGCTCAGTAAATTTAAATGTGATATCTTTAAATACTCAGTTCATTGAAATAGCCTAAAATGTACTTAGACAATTGTCTAACTGTAACCCGTTTTGTTTTGATGGTTGGGGCCCTGGTATTTGTGATACCGACAAATATCAAATTCAAACTTGTTCATGGGCAACGCTGCAGGAGAGGAGCCCGTTCAGGAGGAGGACCTTGCTGTTGCAGTTTAGATAGATTTTGCATTTCTTTTCAATGAGATTAAGAGATGTTTGCCTTTTCTTTTAAATTCAGTTTGTAATAATTAATTCTGGATGTATTTCATTTATGCATTGTGATGAGTTACTATATCATTTTCCTTTTTCTCTACTATATTATGCTTATGGATGTTACTACACACCTATTGCTTCCACCACTTTGATATTTGTATGTATATTGATGAATGTTTATAGTATTCTAGTGACAAGTTCTTAGCTTAAGGCAATTTGGGCCTTCACCTGATTTTACTTAAGCTAGGGATTTGCCACATTTGGAGCACCGTACTTCATATTGTCAGCACGGGGGCCCCATAGTTGGTATCAGAGAACACCATAAAGTGTCAGAATTGGATTTATGATTCCTTTCTACCTAATGGATCGTTCTTCTGAAATTCAAATATCAATATATGTAACATCCATAATATAGTAGTATCAGTAACTCTATGTAAAATGTAGAAGGAGAATACTCCCATCCTAATGATTTAGTAATCTTGAGTCTAACAAAAACTTAATAAAATTCTGTCCTCGTAGTCAAAAGAATTCTGGAGAGTTCGATATAGACTACTACCTGCATGCCTTCAAGTTAGCTTGGGACTGTAGTTTCAAGTGGAGGCAGGAGAGCAACTGGCAGATTGAAGGAGTTTCAGCAAAAGGGACCTTGGTCCTGGATAAGCTTCTACAGCAAGCAGTATATCGAAGGCTCGACTTTCCCATATACGCAAAGGAATGGTTGAGCCGAGTAGAGTCAATTCTAATACACATAGAGTGTCCCGAGTCACTATATGTAGATAATGTGACAGATCTGATGTTAGATTACGCTGGAGTCTGGTGGTATGATACTATTGCAAGACTTGAAAGGAAGCGTAAGAGGAAGCGTCAAGAAATAACTTTTGAGGATTTTTGTGTAGCTATTAGGGCTGAGTACATTAAGGATGCCTGAATGTTATTTAACAAAACTGTCATATTTTATTTACATGATTTTAGTAACATTGTGCTTTTCGGCATTTTCTAAATCGCAATATAATCCTTTATTTCTACAATTAATGAGAACTTTTTCTTAAACAAATTTTGAAATGTGGTTTGCAATGATTAATTAGAATGAATCTTGGATCACCACCCGCCGTCACTCCTATCAAGAACATTGTCGCATCTAGTAGCTCTAATGATGAAGTAGCTCACCTACGCGCAATGGTGATGACGCTATTAGAAAACCAAGCCCAACAGGTAATCATTATGCAGAAACTACTGAATGACCGTACAGTTCCAATCGTTGTTGCTGTTCCAGCTGTCCCTGCCCCACAACCTATCTCTTCTCATTACTCCATGGATAACCTCCTTCATAATTTCTGAGGTTAAGACCTCCAATCTTTGGTGGGAATCCGTCACCGATGGATACAGCCGACTGGCTGAAGGCCGTGGAAAGGGATATCATTAGTCTGAAGATCCCAAATTCAAAAGCTGTTCATCTCGCTACACGTCTGCTGCATGCGGAAGCAGAGTATTGGTGGGAAGACGTCCGAAACACCAGGTTCTCTGACTACGAATTGGAGGACATCCCATGGAATGAGTTCGTCGAAGTCTTCAAAACTGAATTCATTCCCCCATCAGTGCAAAACATGATTTCAGACACGATCATAAGATTGACTCAAGGGAGTCGTTCAGTAGCTGAATACGAATGAGAATTTCATAGGTTGATTCATTTAGTGCCAGAAGTTACTCATTCGGAGTCAGCTAAGTGCCACCGCTTTCTCTGTGGACTTCGAGACTCACTAAAGAATCAAATCGTGCCACTCTACCTAACTAGCTTCTTCAAGCTAGTGGAAATAGCTAAAGTAATTGAGCATCACCAATCTTAAGGGGATCTCAAACGAAAAGCACAAACCACCCTGAACCCATAAGGAAACTTCAAGAGACACAGGTCTAATCCTGTGAAGGCCTATCAGCTGGAAGCTGCACCGACTGCCGAACAAATGCAAAGCTGTACTAGGCCTCATTCGTATGGTAAATGTTACCACTTTCGCGATAAGTACAACAATTGTGGGCGCACAGGCCACAGGTTCTACCAGTGCGGCCCCACGGAAATAGTGGATGGGATTCCAATAAAACCCCATCAGAAGAAGCAAGTATTCAGAGCAACTCCGCTGAACTGAAGAGAATCGAATCTGACTATAATGCCAGCACCTGCTTCTAAAGTTACTCACACACAGTCACCATCTTCTAACTCTCAGAACTACCTCCGAAGGCAAACCAATAATCGTCCTACTGGTCTTGCACGAGTGTACGCCTTAACACTGATCGAAGCCGCAGAAGACAACAATGTGGTTTCAGGCACACTTTACTTCAACAACCAACCTTGTAATGTATTATTCGATACCGGTGCTAGTCACTCATTTATCTCTGAACGATTTGCCAATAACCTTAAACTTCACTCATGTAACTTAGCACAAAAGTTGAGTGTTGGACTTTCATTTGGGACCCAACTAAGTGCCCATAAGTTTTGTAATATCAAGATCCCAATAAATGATTAATAATTCCATGCCAAACTAATCATCTTGCCAATAACAAACTTTGATATCATCCTTGGGATGAATTGGCTCAGTGATAATAATGCTGTGATAAACTGCCATAAAAAGATAGTCACTCTCCATTCCCAGGGCAAGTTTGAAATGTTTGTAGGAAAAACCAGCATGCAGTTATCATTGATAAACGCAATTAAAGCTGAACAGTTGATCAATAAGGGATGCGATGCTTACCTAGTCACCATGATGGGTGAAACAAGAGAAAGTATCTCTCTCTTTGACTGTAAAGTAGTCGAAGAATTCATCGATGTATTCCCAGAAGATTTGCCAGGTGTACCACCTTTCAGAGAAGTTGAATTCTCTATTGAATTGATCCCTGGTACCCAACCGATATCCAAAGCACCTTATAGAATGGCACCTAAGGAGCTTCAAGAGCTCAATGAGAAATTGCAAGAGCTCTTGAATAAAGGCTTCATTAGGCCAAGTATGTCTCCTTGGGGAGCGCCAATTTTATTTGTGATAAAGAAGGATGGATCTATGCGTATGTGTACAGATTATTGTGAGCTGAATAAGGTCACCATAAAGAACAAATACCCACTGCCTAGAATTGATGATTTATTCTACCAGCTATCCGGAGCTGTTATATTTTCCAATATCGATTTAAGGTCTGGATACCATCAACTGCGAGTAAAAGAAGACGATGTAGGGAAGACTACTTTCTGAACTTGCTATGGCCACTTTGAGTTTTTGGTGATGTCATTTGGATTCACCAATGCGTCATCAATCTTTATGGATTTGATGCAACGAGTGCTAAAATCGTATTTTAACAAGTTTGTGATCATCTTCATTGAAGATATTCTCATTTATTCCAAAACTCTAAGAGATCATGAAGAACATCTGAGGTTAGTATTAGAAACTCTGCGCGAGCATCAACTGTATGCCAAGTTCTCCAAGTGCGAGTTCTAGCTTAATTCCGTTGTATTCTTGGGACACGTAGTCGATGCTCAGGATATTCAGGTAGACCAAAGTAAAGTAAATGCTATTCAGGACTAGGTTCAACCTAAGTCTGTCACCAACATTAGAAGTTTCCTGGGATTAGCTGAATATTACAGGAAGTTTGCTAAAGGCTTTCCCAGATTTCTTTGTCGTTGACTAAATTGACTCAAAAGGCCGTTCCGTTTATTTGGAGTCCTGAATGCGAGGAAGCATTTCAAACTCTAAATGATGCACTTTCTACTGCTCTAGTTCTTGTCCTGCCCAAGGAAGGATTGGATTACCAAGTATATACCGATGCCTCTGGAATCGATCTAGGTTGTGTGTTAATGCAAGAGGGTAAGGTAATTGCTTACGCCTCTCGTCAATTAAAACTCCACGAGCGAAATTATCCAGTTCATGATCTTGAACTTGTAGCCGTGATATTTGCCTTGAAAATATGGCATCACTATTGGTATAGAGTGCAGTGTTCAATTTTCACTGACCATCAAACCTTGAAATATATCTTCACTCAAAGAGAATTGAATTACCGCCAAATGAGATGGTTAGAGCTCATCAGTGGTTATGACCTTAGTATTAAATATCATCCAGGAAAAGCAAACGTAGTGGCCGATGCTCTTAGCCGTCGTGCTACTTTAACCTCTATGTTCGCATCCAGTTCCTTGGAAAATGAATTTTGTAAGCTCGAGATTTCTCCAGTTAGCGGCGACGTGCTAAGCTCGCTTCTGGCAAATATCAATGTGGAACCCACTTTCCGCCGAGATGTCTCCATCTCGTAAACCAAAGATGATGAGTATCTGAAGTTCAAAGCAGATAATGAAGAAAGTCTTCATCATGATCTGCAATTGCAGAATGGTGTAATCTATCAAGGTAATCGATTGTGGATTCCTAAGTCCATGCATCGTGAAGTGTTAATCGAAGGCCATAATTTTGGGTATCACATTCACCTAGGCAGTTCGAAGATGTACCAGGATCTAAATCAATTGTTTTGATGGCCTGGTATGAAGAAATATGTAGCCAACTTTGTGGCTAAATGTCATGCCTATAATCTAGTAAAGGCCAAGCACCATAGACTTGGTGGTCTTCTGCATCCATTAGATATTCCTAAATGGAATTGGTTCGATATATCTATGGATTTCATCATGGGATTTCCTCGTGCAAAATCTGGTGTTGATGCAATTTGTGTGATAGTAGACCGCTTAACTAAATCAGCACATTTTTTTCCTATCCGTCATACTGATTCTGTAGAGAATTTAGCAAAACTCTACATCATAGCAATTGTCAGATTGCATGGGATTCTGAAATCAATCATATCCGATAGAGACAATAGATTTACTTCCATGTTTTGGCAAGCTGTGCATCAAGATATGGGTACTACTCTAGCCATGAGTACAGCTTTTTATCCTCAAACGGATGGTCAGACTGAAAGAGTAATTCAAGTTTAAGAAGATTTTCTTAGACTTTATATTCTCGATTTTACCGGCTCCTGGGAAGATCACATTCTGTTGGTGGAGTTTGCCTATAATAACAGTTTTCAAGCCAGTATTAAAATGGCTCCTTACGAAGCACTGTATGGCAGAAAATGCAGTACCCCACTAGCTTGGTCCAAAATAGGAAGCGTTCAGCTCTTTGGTTCAGAATTAGTTGAAGAAACTAGTAGTAAGATCAAATTAATTCAGCAGAGAATTTGTTCAGCTCAAGATCGTCAAAGCAAGTATCATGATTCTCATCATCGTCCTCTAGAATTCAACATGGGAGATTCTGCTTATCTAAAGGTCAATCTAATGAAGGGTGTCTTCAGATTTGGCGTGGCTAGGAAACTCAGTCCCCGCTATGTTGGACCTTTCAAGGTTTTGGCCAAAGTAGGATCATCTGCTTACCGGTTGAACCTTCCTGATGGCTTTGCCGCTGTTCATAACATATTTCACGTATCTTCATTGAGGAGGTGTCTTCGAGACCCTTCTCATCTGATCCAACTTCCAACAGTAGAGATTCAACCCGATCTTTCTTACGTCAAAGAACCTATCATAATCTTAGTTCATGATCAGAAGCATCTAAGGAATCGCTCAATTCCTATGGTCAAAATTCAGTGGAAAAACTGAACTTTGGAAGAATCTACTTGGGAGAAAGAGGTGGATATGCATAATAAATATCCACAGTTCTTTGCAAACCCAGGTATTGTTCTTCTCTCTTTTCCATCTTTTGCATTCTTAGATTTGTTAAAGCCAGTAGAATTTCTTCACTTAGGTGACGTCGGGGATGACATTGTTCTTAAGTAGGGCAGTCTGTAACAACCTTAGTTATTACCTCAGCTAAATTTGGATTAATTAAACCAAACCAAGCTTTAATTTTGATTCCATTAGACTCAATGAGTTATTTAAACCTAACCCTATAAGTTTAGAATAATCAGAGCTAAAATGGAAAATTTGGTATTTTTGGCTGTTTTTAAACACTAAAAAATACATAAATTAATTTGATCTCTAAATCAAAATCTGATTTCATTTTTTAATTCTCCACCCCCAAATTAGCTAAAGGTGAAATTTTGGGAATTTTTGGAGTTCATTTAAGCCTAAATGGAATATACATTTTATTAGACTTAATTAATTATTAATTAATCAATTTTATATTATTAAAATTAACTTCTTAATTAAAATTAACAGGTGGGATTTGCTGTCGGGATCGCGGTCGATCCGCTGCAGGGTCCCGATAGCGGCACACAAATCAGTGCCAATATATGGGTTAGCGTGCATCTTGGCGCAAGCTATCGAGCAGAGGGATCTCCTCCGCGCTAAAATTAGATCCTATGTGTCAGATCCATCGCTCGCATCCAATGGCTACCATCCTATCCCATTTAAGTAATGCATCTGAGCCATCTGAGACCAACGGTCGATCCATCAGACGGCGGATACGAACCCGAGCACTGTGGATCGTCTCCCTCGTCTCTCCCCGTCTGTGTCTGTCCACCCCCCCCCCCAATAGTCCGGCACCTCCCCAGCCCTCATGGCAGTACGGGAAAACCCCGAATTTCCTCTCCTACCCTTGGCGCGTTTGTCCTGCCGGTTTCCTTTTTCCCAAAATATCCATAGCCGTTGGCCTGAGCCTTCTCTTCGACCTGAGCCTCCACCCATTGCCAAGCCTTGGAAACCACCCCCAGAGCTCTCTTAGACCTATAAATACCCCCTGGAGCTCACACTGAGTCCCTTTGCTCACTATGGACCCCTAATTCCCAGCTAAGATCACTCCTAAAGCTCCCTTCTCTCTCGGCGCATTCCCGATGAATTCTTGAATTTCTGGAGCTGCAAACTGCTGATAGAGTGTGCATGTCTAGAGTTTAGACCCCATGCTAGTTTGTGCCGAGTCTCTGGAAGCTCCAGCTATCTCCAATTCCTCTCGGACTGGACCTGCAACCCGATTTCAGGTGTAGCCTTCTTCCATTTAACTCAGAGAGTTTAGTCCTCATTCTGTCTTTTGGAAGAGCTTCTGGATGTCATCTAGATCGCCTTAGCCACTTAGGGAATCCAATGTGATTGATTCTAGGGCCTAGGCTGGCCAACCCCGATCGATCCTCCATCTGGTGTGTGTGCCGCAAGCTCGTAGCCGAGCTCGAGTAAGGATCCACCGATCTAGCGCACCCCGAAGCTCGTGGCAAGAGGGATTCGATCCGCCTCACCACTAAGATGGTGTAGGGATCGAGCTCTGGCCAAATGGTTGCCTCTGTGAGGAGAATGTACTCCTCACAGTAAACACTAAAAGCTTTGGGTAAGGCTGAAATTACCGAGTAACCATCCGACGATCCGGTGCATCCCAGAAAGGGATTTAGGGTGGGATCGATGCGCCTCGACTCCAGAAACATGTAGGGATCAAGCTGAGCCGTCGCTGTCGCTTGGGTGCCGAGAATTTCAGTGCTGAAGCTCGGCTTGGATGGACCTGTCGAGAGGAAGAAGTCGACTGATCTCGGGCCGGGCCGGCCCCGGCCCGCGTCTTTTGATTTTGGGCCGCGGTTAATAAAGGAATTATAGAATTAAATTTCCTATGGTTATTATTTAATAAATCAAATTCCTATACTTTTAATTTAAATAAAAATACAAATCAAATTAACTGAATAACCTTAGCTATACTGATCCAAACAGTATGATCCAATATACCATTTGAATCAGAAAAATACAAGGAATCTAAATATAAAAAAAAAAATCATATACCCAATGGTTAGATTTAAAATAAATGGTTAAAACTTTTTTGTTTTTAATTAAATGATAATAAATTCAATTAATAACCAAATTAATTGATTAAGGGCTCTGATTGCTCATTAAACCCTAGAGAATAATTTCAGACCCTTAAAACTAATTTTGGACACTTAATTTTCTTAATCACTCCTTAATCACCCTAATTAAGGATTAGTAACTCAAACCCTATTTAAGCCTCTAATTTTGGTGAATGTTGTTCCAAATAGTATCTTAAGTATATTAGAACCTATTGGTAAGGTTGGATTACCCTAAGAATGCCTAAATTCATTAATCACCCTAATTGGCTTAAATAAGTGATTAGTGCTAATTAGCTTAATTAGGTTGTCAAAACCTAAGATGAGTGCATTTCCCACTTCATTAATCAATATGGAACACATTAGGATAGATCAGAAGTAATTTGGATAATCAAACCCTAAACTCCTAATTTTAGCCTTAAGAGGGGCATTTTGGTAATTTTGGCTAAAATGTGTTTAAGTGCCCCTTAAACCTTGGAAAATTCAGTAGATTATCCCTAGTTAAATCATTATCATCTCTCTAAATTCTTAGGTTAAAATATTCATAAGAAATCTTCATTTAATCTTGATTAAAATATTTAGATATTAAGTGATCATAAAGGAGTCACTTTACCTTAATAATTGAATCTAATAATTTTGAAAGTTAAATCCCAATTTAATAAGTGCAATTAAGATAGTTCATGAGTTTAAACTCTAAAGAAAACACAATTAGTAAAGTCTAAGTTAAAAACCTAGCTTAAGTCTAAAGTGTTCAAACAATTAGCTCTTAGATCTTATTAGACTTCAGATCTTCTACTTGAATTGAGCTACCTCCAATTGAATTTTTTTAAATGATTCATTGCCTAAATCCTTTGAAACCTTCCATGTAGGTATAAGATGATTCAATCTATAAGACAATGAAATTATCTTAAAGGTTGAATATAGATCTTAGATTCTTAAGTTCTTAATTGATTATTTTATCTTATGATCAATAGAATAACCTTTCACTAAGTTCATAGTTCTTGGATCTTTCAGCTTATAGGATTCTTTACCTTTAATGAGGATATTGAGTGTGAACCCTAGACCCCTAATAGAATATTTATATTTTTCCATAGATTCAGAATTTGAACACCAAATTTGAATGTTCAACTCCAAAAACATTAAATCTTGATTTACTTAATCAAGATTTAGGTAAGAGAGTAAAATATTAACAAGTAAGGTCATTGATTTACTTACTTAAACCTTATAGTCGTCACATGATTTTGGATTAGAACTTGTTAAGTTCTAATATTAACTTTAAGGACGTAAATCTGAGATTTTACTCGATAGTTGGATATTGGAGATTCTAAACTTATACCTTCTCACAGTAGCTAGATTGGGTAAATAGATAACAACAGATATCACATAAGTCTAGATTCAGTCTCTTGCTTACTTTGACTAGATTTGCTTGGCATACCTTGGATTTTGAGCCTTATCCCTTGAGCATAGTAGGAGAACTTAAGATATGGATGATACATCCTAAGTTAGTGTTTATAAAGCATATGATTCATCTGGTTCTTGCAGTACTTTTAGTTAGTAGAATATGTCCTAGCTTAGTCTACCTCCTTAGTATTATTATTGTATAGGATGGACTCAGGCCTAATAGATTTGGATGTCTAGGTTGGGTATTGATTGATTTAAGAGGCCCTATATGGCCAATTGTCTGGTGTGGCAGTACTATGTCTTGGGCTTATTACTACTATAGTTTGATATTTTAGTCTTGTTTTTTATTTTGCCTTACCACATGCTTCAATGGCCTTACTTACAATATTTGCTTACTTTGCCACATGTCTTAGTGGCTTTGCATTACATAGATTGCTTTGCTTCTGCGACATGTCTCAGTGGCCTTTCCTTTTCTTTGCATTAATTAGCATGTTGTATGTATACTCTTATGGCTTACTTATGTGCATTGGCATGTTTAAGATATTAGAACTTCTTGTTATATTCAGCATTTGTATTCTCTTATAGTCAGTATATTTCAATGTGATCATGAGCATGTTAGGTTCAGAATTGTATTATAATTACGGTTACTTTTAGCTTTTAGCCTCACCTTATTTATTTTCTGTTGTATGCTATTTTATATACTAGTTGCTTGCTATAAATGGATAGTTTATAGTTACCCCATTTCTTCATAGCTTGTCGCACCCATAATTAGCTTGCATGCTCAGTAAATTTAAATGTTATATCCTTAAATACTCAGTTCATTAAAATAGCCTAAAATATACTTAGATAATTGTCTAACTGTAACCTTTTTGTTTTGTTGGCTAGGGCCCTGGTATTTGTGGTAACGACAAATGTCAGATTCAGACTTGTTTGTGGGCAGCGCTGCATGAGAGGAGCCCGTTCAGGAGGAGGACCTTGCTGTTGCAATTTAGATAGATTTTGCATTTCTTTTCAGTGAGATTGAGAGACCTTTGCCTTTTCTTTTAAATTCAGTTTGTAATAATTATTTTTGGATGTATTTTATTCCAGCATTGTGATGAGTTACTATATTGTTTTCCTTTTTCTCTACTATGTTGTGCTTATGGATGCTACTACACACCTGTTGCTTCTGTCACTTTGATATTTGTATGTATATTGATGAATATTCATAGTATTCTGGTGACAAGTTCTTGGCTTAAAGCAAGTTGGGTTTTCACCTAATTTTACTTAAGCTAGGGATTTTCCACAGTTGGAGCACCGTACTTCCTATTGTCAGTACGGGGGCCCCACTGAATATACACATAATACTTGTCTTTTCCGCCCCGCCCCGTCGCCGCGCACAAAAGACAAGTATTATGTGTATATTCAGCGATGGAGCGGTGTGCTACTCGGGAGGACGAGTATATAAGCAAAACCCATCTTTCTGAATAGGCTAATCTATAAGACTGAGCCAAAGTGAAGGCTGTTGACTCAAACCTATGAGTAGGATCGAGAGTCGGTACTTAAGATAATAGCAGAATATTTATCTTATGTATTAGACTAGTACGTATATTGGATCTAAATAAGAATCCAACATACGCTTTCAATATATCAGCATTTCCAGTATGCTGATCACATCATAATACTAAGTATAGTAGTATAACAGAGTGCGGAAGCTAAAAGCAAAACATCCAAAATACAACCATCACAAGCAGTAGTAAACATTCATCTCAGAAAAAGAAAGTAAAAATACATCCAGAATTTATTATAGACTGATTTCAATGCAGAAATAGAAAGTCTATCTAAAGTACTAAAATAAAGTAGTAAGTAACGGTAGATGTCCAATCCATTAAGGCTCCACGTACTCTCCCTAGATCTCCTGAATGACCTCCTGTCCTGTCTCTACAAGCTGCTCGGGATCTAGCAAATTGCCGAATCCCAAAAGTATCCCATGTTAGACAAGAAGTCTAACACATCATAACTAACTATGCAGAAATAAAGCTAAGTGCAAGTAACAAGTAAAGTAAAGAAAAATTGCAGGAAAACTAGGGAAACATAACTAAGTAAGGAAAAACAGTAACAACCAAGTAAGTAAGATAGTAAAGGCTAAGTAAGTTAAACTGTCACACAAATGAAAACTGAAAGTAAAGGAAACATCGAATACTCAGAAATCAAGATGAAAAAAATGCCGAATGCTGTACTATGTGTCACTGGAATGATGTACCCAAATATGCCACACCACATATGTCACGGATATGTCACTAAACTATCACTGAAAGACTATGAGTAGTACGGTCCAATGTAAACATACACCCAGTTGGGAATACAGTATGGTGACAGAGATGCACCCCAAAATCCCCCAGTATATGTATGTAACATTCTGTAACCCGTACTGCATCACTGATACTCATGCGTTACTACTGAAATAATGCTTCAAGTCTATGCCCATGCTTATGCCCATGCTTCTATTCTATATGAGTAAAAATCTAGAAATCCATGAAAGATTGGAATGCTGATAATGATTTCTAAGTCTCCACTGTGTAGAATACTGCTAAAAGGATTCTGGCTCCTAACTTCTAGATCGGTAATTAGTTAAAGTTGTAGATTTACTTTAAATATTATTAGATAAAATGATGGTATACACATACTTAGTGTCCTTGCAAGAAAGGTGGTTCTCATCACTTAGTTTGATTAAGCCACCCTAACGAAGCGAACTTCGATAGGAGGCATCACCCATTGGAAATTTGTATCTCAAGCTAAGTTATTAAGATGCCCTACTCGCAATCACACTTAGTGTCTCAAAGAAGGTGACTTCAATTACTTAGTTTGTTTGAGCCAGACCTATTGAAGCGATCTTCGCTAGGAGGCATTGCCCGTTGGCAACTTGTATTTCAATCAAACTAAGGAATGAGTACCCGTTTAATACACTCTTAGGTTTGAATGATTTATTCTAACAGGACTGTATTCGTCTAATCCTGTAGGATAGCACCTGCACATAAGTCCCTATTTAGAGTGAATCAACCAATCCTGAATGCTACTGGGAAACTAGTACTATGGGTATACTATACTGCACCACCCAATGATCGAGGTTCTACAAGTCTACTTAGTAAAGCAAGGAATTATCAAGACTATAAAGGCCTATGCTAAATAGGTAAGTCCTATACAAGTTTCCACTAAAATGTAATCAAGGATCACATAACATGGATTCTACCACAAGGGGAAGTATCATTTTAATGTCTTAAGTGATTCCTACCATGAGGGAGTAAGACCAATTTCTTAGGTTATGGGATCTTCTAAGCTTCTATCTCAATGCATCACACAAGTGCTCCTACCTCAAGGTATATGTAATTTAGGACTTTTAAATGTCTTAAGATGATCTTATGAAGAGGTGCTTAAGATCTCCCATTTTAAACTTCAATATTAACCTCTTAGGTTTTTACTTCATGATTGAATTTGGAATGATTAGATCAGATGTTTAAGTCATGTGATCACAACTTGATCTATGATTGTGGGATCTAAATCAAAAGATGTTATTAAGGTTTTAGATGAATTATTCAATCAAGATGATTTTATTAATCTCTTATGCTAATATTCTTATTTAGGAGAAAATCACAGATTTTAAGGTTTTGATTCAGATTAAGAAATCATATAGAGTTATTATCAACCTTAATATTTCTAATTCAAGTGTTTAGAATTAATATCAAATCAAGTGCATTATTAGAAAATGTAAGGTTCATTGTCTTATAATCAAATCAATTAAGTTAAGGTTGAGGATTTGGATCTTACTTAAGTAGATTAAGGTTTGACCTCTTTTCATGTCTTATATAAGATCAAGTGTGTATTTATAGTCAATGTCAAATCAATAGATTAAACATGTATTATTGGTGGCAATCTCAGACCTAGATCAAGTTTTAAAAGCTTGATCCAAGTCTTAAGACTTCTTAAATTAATTAAGGTGATTAAGGTTTTTAAGTTTAGATTTATTTCATGTATACTTAATACTTGAACTTACAAGATTTCAATACATCTAGCTTACTGTTATAAGTCATATTAATCGAAAAATTTCAGAAAATAGAAAGTAATTAGTGCTAATCAAACCCTAAATCCATTCAAATGGATTAGCATATAATTACAAATTTAACCATCATAATTAATTACAATTTGGCATACAAATTATGTCAAGTAATATAATTAATCAGAGCCTAAGTTTACTAAAATTCAATATGTACAAACCCTAATTTTCACTAATCATACTTTAACAACTTTAAGACATAATTTGAAATATATAACTCAGAAAAATAAATCACTTAGCACATGCATTCTACTCATCATAAGTAAACTAAAGGCACCCTAATCATGCAACTTGGTTAAGTATATTTACTAAATCATCCTAATTAAGTTATACTATAATTTCAAAAAATAAAAAGTAATTAGTGCTAATCAAACCCTAAATCCATTCAAATGGATTATCACATAATTATAAATTTAACCATCAAAATTAATTGCAATTTGGCATACAAATCATATTAAGTAATACAATTAATCAAAGCCTAAGTTTACTAAGATCCAATATGTATAAACCCTAATTTTCACTAATCATACTTTAACAACATTAAGATATAATTTGAAATATATAACTCAGAAAAATAAATCACTTAGCACATGCATTCTACTCATCATAAGTAAACTAAAGGCACCCTCATCATGTAATTTGGTTAAGTATATTTGCTAAATCATCCTAATTAGGTTATACTATAATTAGGCAATAATGGAAAATCTAACCATCAGATGTTAAATTTTATTTTATATTCAGATTCATGATGATGTTTTGATCATTTTCATATATAATATCATAGGATTTGGACCAGTGGATTAAAATTTATTCAAATAATACATTCTATATTTTTATTTACTCAATTTCCTATCATTTGAATTATTTTCCTTAAGGAAAATAATTCCAATTATTCGAATTTAATTATAACGGGCTCGGCCCATTAGCCGAACCACGCGGGTCGACCAGGGCCCGAAGACCCGGGACTGTCTCTCCGCGCGGGTCACGGGCTGACCTGACCCGCACAGGGTGTCATCCCCGTGCCTTCATCTCGACGGAGAGGGCTGATCAGGGGAACACTAATCATTAAATTCTAGCGCATCCCGACCATAGCACAGCCAGAAATGGATTGCTACTCGATCCCTGTGGTCAGACGCGTCGACTGGGACCTGAAACCCTCTGTGAGACTGTCCGAATCGGTCGGACCTTACTCACCTGAGGGCTCCTTCAATGGAGCTACTGTGAGGAGATAATTCTCCTCATAGAGGCCATGCCATACCCCGGGCTCGATCGCTACACCATCAGGGAGGTGAGGCGGATCTAAGCCCTCTGGTCTGAGAGCCTGGGATGGTCTGGATCGCCAGGTTCTTACTCGACTGAGGCAATCCTTAAGGAACTTAACTTGATCGATCGATTCGATCGATAAGGGTTAACTTAGATCTTAATTTATATATCGTTGAGTTTAAAACGACAATACACACGCATACGAATCAAATGGAAGGAGGTCCGAGCCTCCTTGGCTCGAAACCTGCAAACGGGGGTACCTGGTTTTGCCAAGGGGTTGTCGACGTCACAGGGAACAATGTCGGGCTTGCTGAGTAACAGACTGTAAATACACGTCTGCGCTCACACACAAGTATACATGGTCTGAAGTAATAAGTGGAAAGTGTTAATTTCCGAGATTTATCGAACCACAGAGAATTGATTGTTTTGTTACTTAGGTCTATCTATTCTCACTAATGTTTAAGCTACGATTGATTGGATGAGTAGGTCCTAGATTTAGCACAATAATTACTAAATGAAGATAAGTTAGATAAAAGAGAGAGGAGAGTTGGGGTTATCCCACTTATCATGATATATTACTAATGTATGTTGATTTCTCAAGCTTTGTCTTTCATTTAATTTTAAATCAAGTGCACTTTGTTCACTTTAAGTTTTATCTCAAAGTCTCACAAGTTCAAATCTTGTGCACAAAATAAACACACATTCGGTTCTACTTTCAGCACAAAGATTCCTATAAGATTTTAGGTTTTGAGTTTTCATCTTATCTCTTGATCAAGGAGATTATGATTATTAAATATTAAAGATCTTATAAGCATTGATTCCACTACAAGCATCACTCCCATCCCACATAGTTGAGAAGAGGGATTAATATGTTGGGCTCAATGACTATGTCACTTAGTTCATGAGCACTCAACTATTTCTTCCTCTACCTCAATTATGTTGAGCTAAGGAGCTCAATTAGTGGGTCTTAGCATCACATGCATCAACACTTTGGTTGAGCTTAGATTAAGGTACATTAAGCTCAAGAACATTGCCACATAGTTCTAAGCTTTCATGCACTCATAAACCTAGCATCCAACCTAAGATGAGCTATGGAGCACAAGACAAGTTAGTTCTTGAGAATATGAGTTCATTTTCCTTTCATCCACATTCAAGACTAAATAATAAAAGACATTTCTTAACAAGGCATAGAGTTCTTACATTTTATTAATGCTTGAGAAAAAAAACTTCATACATTAAAATTAACTCATGCACATGGGGTTTCCCCAACCCTCCCCAAGGGAAATTTAGCTACTCATTACAAAGGAAATGAAGAAAAACATATATATGGATAAAGACCATTTCATGATCAACTAAGAAATGAAACTACAAAAGTAAAGTTTAGAAGATACTAGGAACATTCCTTGGAAATTCTCCGGATTTCTTCTTCTCCTTCTTCAAGCTCCTCTCTTAGGTCGCTAGTGATGCATTCATTCTTCTCTTCCTTAGAAAGAACTTGCTTTGCCACCCTTGGGGAGTTCCTCACTTCCACTTATGCAACTCTCTCCCTTACTTAGTGATTTGAGCAAAATTGTGAACCCTCCTCTAGTCAAGAGGAGTGATATTTATAGGGGAAGGGCTGCCTTCGTCTCACTTAGGATTCAAACCAACATTTTCTAATGGAAAATTCTGAGCAATGATTGCAAAACTCCCAAGTGATGGTGAAGCGACCAATATCTCCATTTGGTTAGCCAAAACATCACCTCAAGATCTTCTTTTCCATATAAAAAATGTAGCAGTTGTAGAGAATGATGGTTGGGGACAAGATGCAGGTTGGGGGTCTTATCCCAGCTGCAATAAATGCTCTTGACAGGCAAAATTTGCGACGGGCTGCTGTAGCGCGCTTTGGCGTACCATGGTGAGTAAAAATCTTCTCTAAGTCCCCGCTGCCACGCGCTGCCGCGTCCAAATTTTGCAAAGTGACCCGCTGCAACGCGCTATAGCGCAAGCATTTTACAAATCGTATTGCTGCAGCACGCTATAGAAGAAGCATTTCGCAAAATGCTCCATTGCAGCGTGCGGTAGCAGCTCAATTTGCAAATCGTCCCGCTACAGCGCGCTATAATGCTAGCATTTTGCGTCCCTTACCACTGCAGCGCGCTGTAGCGGGAGCATTTCGCATAATGCTCCGCTGCAGTGCATGGTACCGGTTCAAATTGTGAAAAGACCCGCTGCAACGCGCTACCGTGCTAATAGATTCCAAATGGATTTGCCACAGCGTGCTACCATGCTCGCGGTTTGCAACAGGATCTGCTACAGCGCGCTACCGCGTCTGCGGTTCACAAATGCATCTGCTGCAGCACACTAGAGCGCACTACAGCGTGCGGAAGCTGTTTCCTTTGAAAAAAAAATGAAATTTTGTATAAATGTCTCTAGACTCCTTTGGATAACCATTTTCCTGAAAAGGTAGACAAAAATTAATTTAGGAGCCACATAAGGATCAAAAATGCATGAGATTCCACTTTATTTTAGATATAATTTACGGAATGATCACTGAGCTTCCTGGAATTTCTTTAAGAGTTCCTGAACACCAGGAGACTCTTCTATCAGCGGTACGCATGTCTGGAACGCCTAGGGATTGCCTACGCAAGCTCGGGAGTTCAGTAATGGTGGAAGGTACCGAGGCTTCAATTGATCAGCAAGGGTCAACTGAAGCGGGGCTAGGGCTATTTATAGCCTTGGCCGAGGGTTGGGAAGCTTCTGGAGGGCTGGCTCGGGCTGGAGAGGTCACGAGAGGTTGGGCCATGGCAGAGCTCTCAAGTTTCTAATTCAAGCTCGACCGGGTCACGAGGCCCGAATGGGGTCTCTAACCTTTCCTGGGAAGTTCCTAACGGCCCTGCCGAGCTGGAGGCGCGAGTGGCCGACCAGATGGGTAGCTGGCAGTACGGGAAATTTCCCTGTCAAGCGCGGGCGTGGCAAAGATGAAGGTCTACAGTGCGGGGATCCTCGGATGCCCTCTGATATATCGACCAGATGGTGCTACGGCTGGGATCACTCGGATCCTAACGGCCGATCACGGGAGTGATCCTGGCTGTAGGATCCATGGGATGGATCCAACGACGGATCCGCGGTCTAGCGAGATCAAATCCCGACCGTTGGTTAAAAGGCGCGACAGCTAGATGTGCAGAACTCCGCTGTCATATGACCCGGGCTCCACAGCGGATCACCCGCGGTCTGCATAGTGGATCCTGGCCGTTTATTCAGGTATAATGGTAGATTTGCAAAATAAAATTGTTAGAAACCCTTTTATGCAATTAGATTATTTTAATTAAATGTGAATTATGGCCTAAATGATTTTCAAATTGCACCAAATTTTCACCCTTAGCTAATTTGGGGGTAAGGAATTTAAAAATGCAATCAGAATTTAATTTTGAGATCAAAATATTTTAGGTCTAGGCTAGGACATCTAGACTGATCAAAATATTATTTTGGACTTAGAGAAGTCCTATGGACTTCAAATTTTTAGGATAATCTTCATTTGAAGTTCTAAAGTAATAGAGTCTAAAATAATGGTTATTTATATTATGGTTTAGCAAGGTAACAACCTAGGATTGTTATAGCCTCCCCCACTTAAGAACATTGTCGTCCTCGACATCATCTTAAGAAAGAAGACAAACATGAGGAAATTGAAGAACATATTAAAACTCAGAAAATTAAAGGGGTACCTGGAGTTTCAAAGAGACTGGGATACCTCGAAGCTGAGATCAAAGTGAGAACTACTCTCAATGTCAACTTTAAACTTCAGATAGTCTTCATCCTTGGTTTGTGAAATGGAGACGTCATGATGAAACATGGGTTCAACTGAACTCATGGATATTAATGTGCTTAACATGTCACCACGCACTGGCCTGATCTTAAGCTTCTAGAATTCTTCTTCCAGAGGACTAGATAGCATTAATGAAGATAGAGCAGCATGATGACTGAGTGCATCTGCTACGACATTCACTTTCCTTGGATGATATTGGATGTTTAGATCAAAATCACTTATTAGTTCGAGCCATCTTCGTTGTCGGCAATTCAACTCACGCTGGGTAAGAATGTACTTCAAGTAATGATGATCGGTGAATATAGAACACTGGACGCCACAAAGATAATGATGCTAGATTTTTAGAGCAAAGACTATTGCTGCTTACTCAAGATCATGGACAGGATATTTCTTCTCATGAGGTCTTAACTGACGAGATGCATAGGCTATAACTCTTCCTTCCTGCATCAAAATAGATCCCAATCCTATTCTAGATGCGTTGGTATAGACTTGGTAATTCAAGCCCTCTTTGGGTAAGGCTAGAACTGGTGTAGAGGTAGCACATCTTTCAATGCTTGGAATGCTTTCTCACATTCTGGGCTTCAGACAAACGGTACTGCTTTCTGAGTCAACTTTGTGAGAGGGGATGCAATTTGTGAAAAACCTTTGACAAACTTCCTATAGTAGCCTGCCAGTCCTAAGAAACTTCTAATGTCGGTCATAGATTTTGGTTGTGACCAATCTTGGACTGTGCACACTTTAATTTGATCGACTCTAATTCCCTGATAATTGATGACATGACCCAGAAAAGTCACTGAGTCAAGCCAGAATTTGCATTTAGAATATTTAGCATATAGCTTATGGCCACCCCTTGACCATCATCGAGTAACACTGCCTCAACTACGATCAAGTGGTGCTTGTCACTAACACCACAGATAATAAACAATATATCCATGGCATTAATCTGAAGGTGAGCAAGTCTTAGGCAGAAACATGAGTAAAGCAGTGCAGAAAATAAGGAAAAAGGCATTCAAATATTATCCACATCTATCCATTCATATACAATATAGAAAATGCAGAATATAAGAAAGAAACTCATTTATTACATTTAACTAAATATGAATAATTTAAATTTTATTAACTGAGAAAGATCTCCTTCTTTGCAGAATATTAATCTCACTTGACCTTCTATCACCAGCACACCCCCCAAGCACAAGGTCTAAGCTAACACCTGATGCTGCCATATGTACATATATGATAGGTCCAAGCCAACAAAGAAAAAATAATATTAGACTTATAAAGTCTAAGTACAATATAGCTGTAACATATCATATTCTTGCATTTAAAAAAATGTTATTCAACATAAGAGTAAGACAGAAATCAAACTGCATAAATACTGTAAATAGTTGAAAGTATAAAGCTGTACAAAATTGAAGCAAAGTAAAGTAAAAGTGCAGAAAAACTGTAAAGACACTAAATAACTGAAACTATAACAACTAAGCAAAGTAAAAACTGCATTAGAACTAAATACTGAAAGTAAGCAAAAATATCAAGAACTCGGTAATCAATGTGAAAGGAATGTCAAATGATGTACTATATGTCACTGGAATGATACACCCAAATATGCCACAACTCTGTTAAGTCCTCATGCGCTGAGTCTAGTTTTAATGAATTCTGCTGTGGCCCGTGGTAGCAGTTAATCTTTCGTATAGGATCCGCTATGGCGCACTGGGGCGCGCTACAATGGTTTTCTTTTAGAATTTCATATTTCTCCCAGAATTTGCTCTACTTAATCGTTTACTTGAAAATGTAGAAAAACTCCTCAAAGTAGACCATTCCATTCATGAAAACTATTTGTATTTGTTCATTATTTTCTTATAAATCTTGGACTTATCAAACCCCCACTTAAGTTCTTGCTCGTCCTCGAGTAAGCTCATAAATTTGTCTTTATAAATTTAAATTATGTGATTCAATTACGATTACAATGTGAAGTGTGTTGTCAATTAATTTCTTGCTTGATTAGTGTGATTTCTAATAACTCAGCTTCTAATACAGTCCAAACTCAAGTTCAACTCCTTCATTGCCTTTTGAGTCTCCAATCTCAAGTTTGTATTGCTATTTCTCAAATAGGGGGGGGGGGGGGTTCTCTAGGAATTCTTAAATATGTTGGGCTTGAATGAATGAATGACTTTGAGTTTCTGTGCCATATGTGCTCCTTCTTATGAATCACAATGAACTATTCCAAATTCAGGAGAGAAACTTTTCATCATCCTATTTCTCTTAGATTTAGAACCTTGGGAGAGATATTTTTCTTCATCCTTGATTTTTATTTTGATTTCTTTTTCAGCACAAGGGAGAGACATTTTTCTTTATCCCTATCTCGGTTCATTGTGAATATGAATATGAAGTCCCACGGGAGCCTAGCACACTCCTAGGTTCACCCAATTCTTGCCCTTCACTTTTTACTGAATTCCTTAAATTTCCTCACCCCCACACTTAGACTCTTAGCATCATTCATTTTAAATCATTGGAGACTTAATGCAACTTAAGAATATAACTTTGTTTGGAAGAAATTAAAGATTTCAATTAAGTTCAATCACGCTTTATTTTAGCAATTTGTTATGACCACATTCTTCACACTTGACCTCTTTATTGATTTCATGCAAGTTAAATTTTTTGAAAAAATTTTATCTTTTCTTTGCAATTCAGTTTGTTATAGTAGCATATGGGGAATTAAGCAAGCCCAAGATTCATTTATTCAAAAGAAAGACAACACAAAACAGTACAAAATAAATTAAAGAAATAACAAAAATAAAAATAAAAGTGAAAAATACAACCTTGTTTGAGATCAAAGTTCAATTTTTTAATGGCTCAAAAAGTGTAGTGCTCCAGCTACACCGATAAATGGCAAGATTTTCCTTACATTAGTTTGTATGGGGACATTCCTAAGGGAGTTTTAAATGCAGTTTGTATGCCCATAGGGCATATTGAAGTTTTGATGTCCATTCTTTTCTAATTTGGCTTACTGTTTTCTCAAGAATTTGTTTCAATTCCCGAATGAAAATCTCAACTTGACCACAAGTTTGAGGATGATAAGTTGTACCCACCTTATGTTTCACCCTATAGCTTTTCAGAAATCTTTCTAAGTGTTTGTTACAAAAATGTTTTCCTTCATCACTTATCAGAATTCTAGGCATTCCATATCTTGCCAACACATGCTCATTAAGAAATTTAATTATAGTTTCGCATCATTGTTCACATAAGCAATAGCCTCCACCCATTTTGATACATACTCTACAGCCACCAGAATATACATGTATGATTGGGAAGGTGGAAATGGGACCATGAAGTCAATTCTCCACACATCAAACAGCTCGACTTCAAAGATCTCGTTTAAGGGAAGCTCATCTATTTTACCCAGATTTCTGGTTCATTGGCATATATCACAGCTTTTAACATAGTCGGCAACATTCTTAAATAGTTTTGGCCAAAAGAACCCTGATTGAAGCACCTTAGCAGCTATGCGGCCAATCCCATGGTGACCACCATAAGGAGATGTGTGACAATGATAAAGAATGTTGTTGAATTCAGATTCAGGAACACATCTCCTTAAGAGTTGGTCGGCACAACATTTATAAATAAAAGGATCATACCAAAAATTATAATGTCGGCAAAAAAAAAAATTCTTTGTTGAAAATTTAAATCTTTCGATATAACCCCTCATGCAATGTAGTTTGCATAGCCGGCAAACCAAGGAGGTGTTGATAAAGCAATGCCATAAAGTTTTTCATCGGGAAAGTTTCACAAATATCATTTCCTTTCTTATGATCAAGGTGGTCAATCTAGAAAGAAGATCAGCCACCACATTGTCACTATTCTTTTTGTCCCAGATTTTAAGGTCAAATTCTTGTAGAAGCATAACCTAGCGTACGAGGCGTGGTTTTGTTTCTTTCTTTTGAAGGAGGTATCTTATGGACGCATGATCAGTGTAAATAATAGTTTTTTGACTCAATTAAATATGCCTTGAATTTATTGAATGCAAAGATAACAGCTAGTAATTCCTTTTTAGTTTTGGCATAATTTCGTTGGGCATCATCCATAAGTTTGCTAGCATAACAAATTGAATCAAAGGTTTTCTCATTTCATTGGCTAAGGATAGCTCCTACTGCAAGGTCACTTACATCACATATAATTTTGAAAGGGAGATTCCACTTTGGGGTAAAAATTATGGGAGCAGAGATCAATGCAGTTTATATGGTGTTAAAACTTTTCAAACAATCGTCATCAAATTTGAACTCAACATCCTTCCCAAGAAGCCGGCATAAGGGTAAGCTTATTTTTGAAAAATCCTTGATGAACCTCCTATAAAAATTAGCATGCCCAAGGAAACTTCTTATTCCCTTCACATTGATGGGAGGAGGGAGTTTCTTAATTACTTCAATTTTCTCCTTGTCAACCTCAATTCCCTTCTTTGAGATCAGATGACCAAGGAAAATTTCTTCTTCAACCATAAAATGACATTTTTCCCTATTTAAGATTAGATTAGTGTCTTCACATTTTTAAGACCTCACTCAAATTGGCTAGACAATGGTCAAAGGATCTACCCACAACAGAAAAATCATCCATAAATATTTCTAAGAATTCCCCTATTATGTCCGAGAAGATTGCCATCATACGATGTTGGAAGGTGGCTAGAGCATTACATAATCCAAAAGGCAGTCTTTTAAAGGCATGGGTCCCAAAGGGGCAGGTGAAAGTTATTTTCTCTTGGTCTTCCGAAGCGATCAAAATTTGATTATACCAGGAATACCCATCCAGAAAATAGAAAAAAGGATTTCCCGCCACCCGATCGAGCATTTGATCAATGAATGGAAGAGGATAGTGGTCCCTCCTAGTTGCCTTATTTAATCTCCTATAATCAATGCATAGTCTCTACTCGATCACCTTTCTAGTTGGGATTAATTCATGGTTATTATTTACTATCATAGTTATCCCACTCTTTTTGGGCACAACATGAATTGGGCTCACCCAAGGGCTATCTGATATAGGGAAGATAATTTTCGCATCAAAGAGTTTAATCATATCTTTGTGCACAACCTCTTTAATGTTGGGGTTCAAACACCCTTGAGGTTCAATTGAAGGCTTTGAGTTATCTTCCAAAAGGATATGGTGCATACACACAGTTGGACTAATCCCCTTCAAGTCAGTTATACTCCATCCAATTTATCTTTTATGATCTCTCAAAACCTTGCATACTTGGTTCTCTTGATTTTGGTTCAGCAAGGCCAAAATTATCACTGGTAATGAAGTCCCTTTTCCTAAGTAAATATACTTCAAGTGAGTTGGCAAGGATTTTAATTCTAATTCTGAAGGCACATCAATGGATCACTCTATTTTCTTCCTTTCTTGGATTAATTCCACAATCTCCCTTTCTCCCTCAAGATCCTAGACTTCCTCATTTATCTCAAAGTCTAACTCTCCTACATCTGTTGAGATCATCACATCTTCGATTGAAATAATTCTTCAACACTCCTCGTTAGGATTTAATGGGTATTTCATAGCTTCATTTATGTTAAATTTCATATTTTCTCCCTCATAGGATAAAATCAACTCCCCTTTATCAACATCTATCATTGCTCTACTAGTAGCTAAAAAGGTCTACCCAAAATTATAGGGATTTCTTAGTTTTCATCTTCCATGTCTAAGATAATGAAATCAGCTGGAAAAATGAATTTATCAACCTTAGCAAGAATATTTTCAAGAATTCCCATAGGAGTTTTGACTGATCTATTAGCCAGTTGCAAAAGAACAGAAATGGGTTTCAAGTCATCTATTCTCAATTTCTTAAATATGTAAAACAACAAGGTTTATGGATGCCCTCAGGTCACAAAGAGACTTTTCGAAACATTGGTTTCCGATAATGTAAGGGATTGTGAAGCTTCCCGGATTTTTTCTCTTGATGAGAATTTTTTGTTGAAGGATTTCACTAGAGTCTTTCGTTAAATCTACTATTTTCTTCTCATCAATCTGTCTTTTCTTAGATAGAATATCCTTCATAAACTTAGCACAATTAGGCATTTGTTCGAGTACTTCGGCAAAGGGAATATTGATGTGAAGAGTTTTAAATGTTTCGATAAATTTGTGAATTGGACATCCAATTTCTCTATTGTCATTCTTTGAGAATAAGGGATGTGTGGAGTAAATTGGGATTGGTTATTCAAATTAGTTTGATCCGACTCTCTTACTTCCTTCTCCTCACCTTAAGTAATAATTTCCCCTCCCTTGGTTCCTCATTTATTGCTTTAGACTTTTTTTTAGCCTTCTTAAACCCAATCAATTCAGTTGTTTTTCCACTTCTCAAGGTTATAAAATTTCCCAATTCGTTCTCGCACTCTCCTATCGCACCCACTAAGACAGGGTTCTTAAGTTGATTCAAAATCTCTTACTGGTTGATCGATCCTTTTTATTGCTTCTTCTTATCTTAGTATAGTGCCTTTTTGTTGGTTGAGTGTTTCATCTATTTTATTCATGAATTCTATGGTGGAGGGTTTAAATTCTCTCAAAGAATGCTCTAAGATCCCTTCTCTCCTGCCTTGACTATTCCCAAAGTTAACTATAAAATTTGCACTCCCCATTCAACATTCATCTCCTTGAATTGAATTTAGTTCCATATTTTCAATTCTTCTGTTAAGTTGGAAGATTTGATTTTGGAGTTCAGTAATTTGATTCGCCTCCCTTTTGTTTTGGATAAGCCTCTCATTAGGCCATTGGTATGCATTCTCAACCATTTCCTCAAGGAGGTCGAAGGCTTCCTCTTGGGTTATACTACTAAGGGACCCTCTAGCTGCTGCATCAACGAGTGTCCTCATTGGTGCATTCAACCCATTATAGAATATTTGAACTTGCATCCATTGAGGGAACCCATGATGTGGGCACCTCCTTAGGCATTCCTTAAATCTTTCACAGATGTCATACAAAGTCTCCCCATCAAATTGGTTAAAATTGATTATCTCAATTCTCAACCTGACTATTTTTGTAGGAGGGAAATATTTGGCTAGAAATTTCCTAGCCAAATCGTCCCAAGTGCGAAAAGAATCGCCCGAAAGTGAACTGAGCCAACTCTTGGCTCTATCTCTAAGTGAAAATTGGAAAAGCCGGAGTCTAACGAAATCTTCAGAAATGTTGTTAAATTTGAATGTGTCGCATACCTCAAGGAAGTTTGAGATGTGTGAATTAGGATCCTCCATTGCTAATCCACCAAATTGGTTATTTTGAACCATGCTAAGTGTTAAGGGTTTGATTCTAAAGTTATTTGCTTCTGTATTCAATCTAATAATCACATGGAGGATGCCTCTAATAGTAGGCAGGTAGCTCATAATCTCTTAACGCTCTACCCCTTGGTTCTCATAACTGGTTAGCTACTATGATTTCCATTTTAGCCTAATTTATATTCAATTGCTTTTGCTCTCGCCTAGCTCTCAAATTGGTTCTCTCAATTTTGGGATCAAATAATATGTCAATGTTATCTCTCTGATTCATATAGTTCAAAATTTATCAATTCAAATAATCAACTAAGAGAGAAAATATAGCACTTTAATTCAGCAAACCAGTAGTTGTAAAGGAGGCGACTACTACAGTCTAAATTTACACTATAACTAGCAAGAATATAATTACAGGAAGTAAGAATTATATGCAAAGTAAGGAAGCTCTAAATCACTATTTACTAGTATATTGTATTTAATACAAAACTAAAACCGTTCCCCGACAACGACGCCTAAAATTTGACAGACAGAAAATAAGTGTCTGCGCTCGCACGCAAGTGTACGGGGTTTAAGGTAAAAATGGAAGGTAAGTTTTGGATTTTATCGTCCTCAGGGAACAGATGGCTTTGATACTTAGTTATGTCTACTTTTAATAATGTCTAGATAAATGAGTTTCTATTTTGATGGATCCTATTTCAGCAATGCAATGATCTTAATTAAAGATGCTATTTGATAAAGAAGGAAGAGTTGGGTTTTCATTATGCGAGTTGTTAGGGACTGGTGTCTTATTCAATACATGCAATTTATAATGTACTTGTTTTCATGCCAAATAATCAAGTGAACATTATGTTCCATAGATTGGTCCTCTAATTTTGACAAGTTCAAATCTGGTGCAAGAGATGAGCAGACTAGGGTTCTATCTCAGCACATAGACTCTCATGAGATCACATTTTAAATTATAAAGAGCTCCTACTTCTAAGTTATTAAAATAGTCTTTTAATTCAGTGATCACACAAGCATTTATTTCCACTAACTGGCATCACGCGCTACATGTGTAGTTCAGATAAATAAGTGGATTCATCGGGCTACATATACTATATCACATCATCCATGAGCCCTCAATGAGTCCTCTTCCTCATTTCACGTCTGCTGAGCCGTGGAGCTCTCTTAGTGGCTCTTGGCTCACATTCGTTGACCTCTCGACTGAGCTCAAGGAATGGTTCAATTAGGCTCAAGAGCTTGTCACATAGCTCTAAGCACTAGTGCACACATACCAAGCTTTATGCAGATTGGTGAGCTATGGAGCACAAGATAACTAATGTTGCTCAATTAACTTTCCATTTCAATACTGAGGCGTTTTCCACTGAGAATCCTCTCTCAGCGAACATCTGTTCGTGGTGAGGACCATTATGTGCATTCCCTCTAGGCTTGAAGTGTTTAGTTGGCTGAGAATTATTTACATTAGAAACATTTTAATTAAACACAGATTTTCAATCATTCCATAGCATGCATTCACAAGGACAAATCTAGATGAACATTTAAAGAAAATTTTATTTCATTACAAGAAAATACATACAACACAATTGTCCCATACATTTCACATGACTATAGTCCAACCCTCCCCAATGATGGTTTTACAATAGAAATAAAGGAAGAAATGTACAATAAATAGTACCTTTTCATGGTTCAATCTAAAAGAAAATCAAATTAGTTCAGGAGAATACTAGGAACTTCCCTTTCATGGCGTTCATTGGATCTTCCCCCTTGGCCTTTCTATTTTCTTCCCTCTAGTTTCGTGGTTGTAATTATCCTTTTCTTTCTTTGAGTGGATCACTTCTTCCTTCCTTGGTGAGGGTCTCCTTCTCTTCTCTTACAGCAAACTTAGAATTTTGATCAAGAATGTCATAGAGAGGAACCCTCTCTTAGTCTTGCATGGAAATTTATATGGAGCAGCCCCTCAATCCTTTGCAATTAAATTCTATCATCTTTTCAACTCCTTTCCTTAATGGCATGTAATGAATATTATTCTAATATTCTCTTAAGAAAAGGCATGACTTAAATTACATAGAGTTTCAAAATAGCTGGGGAAGGCAAATGGTTAGAATTTTGGGCCAACGCTATGTTGTCATTAATGCCCAAATTCAAGCAGAAAATAAGGCGCACGCTGTAGCATGCCTGGGCACACAGTAGCGCCTAGACCTTCGTATGAATTTTTCTCAGGTGCTATGTGGAGGATGCATTTAATATCGCTTGATTTATCTGTTAATTTTCTTGTACCGCTACAGTGCACAGTGATGGCTTAATTTGCGTATTAGTCCCACTGTAATTGGCACCTCAATCCAACATGGCTAGATTCATTATTGAATTCCATATCATTGTGGATTGATCAGTAAGGCCCTAAACACTTGAGTTAGACATAGTGGTTGTAGTTTGGTCCATCGGGCTACAGTACTCCACACTACTAGAGGCTGAGTAAATCTAAATCCTATGATTAGATAATTAAAATCGTTTTATTTAAATTAATAAATTAAATAATTCAATTTAAATTGCAACTTTAATGGTCCAATATACCATTTTGATTAGGAGAACATGAGGAATATCAATTTGCAATAATATTTAGGTTTTTGTGATTAACATTCTTAATTATGACCTAAATAATCTAAAAATAGATTAGTAAATATTAGGCTTAATCCTTTGATAAATTCCATGATTAAGGTCTCCATCTCTTCATTAGACAGATGAGAACTTGATTACAGAGTCAAAAATATTTATTTGTACCAAATTTTATTAATCACTCACTAAGTACTCAAAACCCTATGTAGTGAATAATTAAACTATTTAAACTCCAATTATAGTAATTAAGATGTCTAATGACTCCTTAGTGTAGAACTTAATGTGACCTAAAATTTCATTTCCTAGAGTTAAATTTGTTAATCACATTTTAATAAGCCCAAACCATTTTGAGAGCTCATTAAACTCACTTCTTAACAAAATTCAATTTATAAGATGTTAATCTTCTCCCTAGATAGTAAGTAATCATTTGGCATTAAGTAGAATCAATTTGAAATACTAGAACCTAAAGTCAACTTTTGAACCCTTAAGGAAGGGCATTTTAGTAATTTTGAGTGAATATTGATTTATGTAAGATTAAGAATTTACAATCTATTCCTGTATCTTAAAACTAGTAGATAAATTAATTAGAACTTTGTTTGAGCTTATTTGAACTAATGTTAGCTTCATTTGCCTAAACCCTATTTTATTGCCCTAATTAAAGTAAGTGACTATAAGGTTAATGAATGTTGATTAAGCATCCACATTCCCCCACTTAAATCATTAGATAAATATTGCAAACCACTTAAAAATTATTTAGTCTTGTTAGACCTCATGAATCAAGCTATATGATTAAACACTAATTTGGCTAAGAATCTAACTCCTAAGTGGCTCCCGATGTGAGTTGGGAACTGACATCTTTCCTCTTAAACCTAAGTTTAATATTTAAAGCTAGTTCTGTTATATTGAGAATTTACTTATCTCAATAGAAGTATCTTTATTTATAGCTTAGACAAATTTTTAGATTAAATCAAACCTTAGCCATATAAACTTAAGATTTAATTAGTTATTTGATTATCATTAATTGTCCTTAATTAGTGATAATAGGACCTTTAGTTTTTTTGAGCTTGATTATATGCTCAATAAAACTTCCTTTAACATATAACATTGGATAGTTTAGAGTTTAAATGTTAAAATCCGAGGTTAAGAGATTCAAACTCCATATATTAAAGCTTAACTCTTAACTTCTGAATTTTTATTTATTTGATCAAGATTGATTTAGAGATATTAAGTAAATCAATTAGAACGATTAATTTATTTATTTAACTTCAGTGGGTGATACTATTTAATTTTGGATTAGAACTTGATTAAGTCCAAATGTTTTGACTTCATAGAACCATGACTTTGAAAATTTACTGGATAGTGGGACATTGAAAATCATGAGCTTGTATTGTCTTAGAATACTTAGAATGGATGAATTAAATAATAATGGATATCACATTAGTTATTAGTATGAGTTTTGCTTACTCCTTGATTTTATGATTTGCTTTCTTTATTTTGAACCTTGTTGCCTTGAACAAGACACATAAGATAAATTTGATGCATGAAAATGAAAACTTAATAAAATTATGATAACTTTTATATCAGGTTCATATTAGGATGGGTGATTGTGCATACACATTATGACCAATGGTCAGGCTGTAAAGAGAAATAAGGATACTTGACACATACTCATTAGGAAGAGTTGTGTTTAGTTCGGGAATCCATCTCAGTCTTGCAGATGTGTTTGACTCCTTAGCTACTTTTGGAAGTGTCCACAAAAGTAAATAAAAAACTTAAATAAACTTGCATTTGTATTTCTGCCTCTTAAGTTAAGTTTAATTTTTAGTTTCGATATGAGGTGCTAAATAATTGAATGATATGCTATAGTTCAATTTTTGTTACTATGGCTTCATTTGCCATGCTTTGATATGACATTTTAACTTCTTTTACTATAAATTTATGTATGATTTTACTTCAATTGCAGTTTTATATGTAGTCCTATTAATACTTATATGCGTGCTAGGATTCTAGTCTTGATTTACGTTTGACTTGGTCTACTTATATGTATCACTGTTCATTTACCTTTATCATTTAGTCAGCATAAATTTTATGATCATATTGCTATTAGAATGTTGATATCAGTGTTCGTAGAAAATTTAATATTACATGTATTATCGCTTAACCTTGTTGTAGCGACTAGTCTTAAGGTATGTTCTTATACTTTCCTCATTTTGATGTTTTAAATTCAGTTTTTATGTTTCTTATTCTAGTAGTTTATTATCTGAGATGTATAATTTATATTGCTTCCTTTTATATTACTTGAATGTGATGGATGGATGTTCATTTCTTTCTTATAACTTCCATACTTTATGATGAATGTTTGCATATATCAGTATTATACTTTGAATCATTACTATTACTACATGATAATTTGGGGCACAATTACTCTCATTTCAAATATCTAAATTCAAGTTACTTGGATATTCCAATAGGATTAGTGTGGGAAACAAAATTGTCTCTCAACAGGAATCTATAATGTTGACACTAATCTAAGGTTTTTAGTTAGTGGTGACCCATCTCGTTGCTAATAATATTTTGGTTTTGCAAGAAATGGGTGCTGCTCCACCTAGCCCTAGCAAAAGTTCTAGTTTCGGCTAACTAGGGTTAGCCCAAATAAGACATTAAGGATTCTAGAAGGTTCAAGGAAAATGGCTTACCTCACTAGCTTTCTTAGGCATAGTGGGGTGCATAAGCAACGTGGTTGGTCCGAAAGACACCAGGTGTTGCTGAATGGAGGCTAGGGTGGTCTCAAGTAGGCATCTAGGGTAGGGATTTCTCGATGTTAGGCTTAGTCTCTATAGGATGGGTTTTCCTTGGCTTGGTGCTAGGACTCTACCAAGATCGAGGGCTAAAGGGGTGTAGCCAGCCAGCAGTAGGGTGGTCGCCAATATGGGAGAGATTAAGAGAGAGAGTGAGAGAGAGAGAGTGAATTAAGAGAGCTTGGGAAATAAGTGGGAGATGTGGGGAGCTAGCTTAGGCATCATGGGGTATTTATAACCCCAGCCTAGCCAATCTTGGCCGCTGAGGTGGCGGGACTCGGCAGTTTGTCCAGGGAGGTTGGTGGTAGAGGGAGGGGCTAGCAAGGCAAATTAGGGCACTCAAGGGCATCCAATTGCCCCAATGTGACAACACAGGAGTCAAGGATCCCATGCAGTCCTTCTCACAAATGCCAAATTGCAGTGTTGGTGGGTGAGGCTCGCATGTTGCACAACAGTGATGAGATGAGCCCGCGTGTCACGTACGAGATGATGGGCTAGAGAGAGATCCTGGCTGTCGGATATAGGATCGGATCCGACGGCCTTATCTGGCCCTTCAATTTGAGTGAATTCAGGGCACTTCAATTGTATTTAAAAATGAACGCATGAGTCAGATGGAGTCGTTCCATGTTCACCCACCTCACAGGATTCATGCGATCTGGATCTGGCGAATCTAGGTCATCGGATCAGCTGATCTGACAGTTACAAAGGTTCTGAATGGTGTCCACTATTCGAGTGCTCGCAGCGGATAAAAATTTTATTAAATTTTAATAAATCATTTAATTTGATTTATTGCTCTTGTATTTTGCATATTTTTTCTTTGTTTTGCATTTGAAAAATATGAAATTTTCTCTAGCTAATTTGAGGGTGAAGAATTTAAAATTATCAAAATTTTTGTAATCCAAGATCAATTTATTTTCCTCATTACTTAATGAAATAAAATAATAAAACAACACAAATATTTTTCTTGTGATATTTTTGTTCTAATATCCTTGGGGAGTGTTTTTGGCAAAGTGGCTAGGTCATTTAGAGACTTATTTAGTCTTTATGGAATTTGTAACGATGCAAGTTGTTACAGACTCCCATACCTAAATATAATGTAGTCCTCAACATCATGAGTAAGTAAGAAACAAACTAGGAGAGAACTTCTTACCTTAAGTGTGGAAAAGTTTTGGTTACTTCTTTCTCATGAAATTTTCTCTTCCCTAAGTGACCTCTTCCACTATTGAGTTCTGCCACTAGACCCTTACCATGGGATGTGGCATCTTCGCAATTTGTGGTTGTCTGAATCCAATATCTTGAGTGGCTCTTCCTTGAAGGTTAGATTAGGTTGGAATTTGAAAGATGGAATGGAAATGTACTAAGAAGGCTTGAGTAGGCACTTTCATAGTGAAGCTACATGGAAGATGTTATGAACTATAGTAGAATTCTTAGGTAAGAATGGAGATCTGCGGTGCTACAGTTAAGCATGCTAGTTAGGCCATCCTTGGAGATAAGTTCTAAGTTCATCTTCTTGAACTCTTTTTCCAAGTGACTAGTGGAGAACATGGCACTTAGCATTGCCTTTTTGCTAAGAGCATCATCTACTATAACATTTGCTTTACCTAGTTGGTATTGAATTATTAAGTCATATTCATTGAGCAACTCAAGCCATTTTATTTATCATCTATTTAATAACTAACTCATATTGCAATTAGTTAATGCCATTTGTATGAATAATTTTTAGGCACGCTTTATTTTAATGACCAACCCTGCTAGTGTGTTATTTGATAAGGGGGCTAGTCATTCGTTCATCTCTGAGCATTTTTTCAATCTTCATAATCTGTCTACCTATAAAATAGCTAAGTTGTTAAATGTTGAACTTCCATCTGGAGCCCAACTTAGTGCTCATAAGTTTTGTGATGTCAAGATTCAATTGAATAATCAGATGTTTGATTTTAAATTAATCTTCTTACCATTAGTCAATTTTGATATCATTCTCTGAATAAATTGGCTTAGTAGTCATAATTCTGAAGAAGAAGGACACTGTTTATTCCTAGGACAAGCCTGCAACTTTTGTAGGAAATATTAGTACTCAACTGTCATTAATAAATAATATCAAAGTCGAGAAATTAATCAGTAAGAGATGTGATGCTTTTCTTGTCATTATAATGGGTGAAGCAAAAGAAAAGCATTTCTATCTCCAATTGTAAGGTGGTGATATATTTTTTCAAAGTATTTTCTAAAGATGTGCTAGGAGTACCTCCGACTAGAGAAGTAGAGTTCTCCATTGAACTAATTCCAAGTACTCAGTCTACATCTAATGATTCTTTTAGATAGGTACCTAAGGAACTGCAAGAGCTTAATTAATAGTTGCAAGAGCTCTTGAGCAAAAGCTTCATAAGGCCTAGCATGTCTCATTGGGGAGCGCTAGTTTTATTCGTAAAGCAAAAAGATGGATATATGTGAATGTGCTTAGATTATCCTGAGTTGAATAAAATTACTATCAAGAATAAATATCCCTTACCTAGAATCGATGATATGTTTGATGAGCTATCTGGAGCTATCATATTTTCAAAAATAAATTAGAACTGGATATCATCAATTGCGAGTAAAGGATGCCGATATAGAGAAAACGGCTTTTCGTACTCGTTATGGTCATTTTAAATTTCTTGTGATGTCTTTTGGACTCACTAATGACCATCAATATTCATGGACTTGATGCAGGGAGTCCTTAAGCCGCATTTGGATCAATTCGTTATCGTCTTCATCGATGACGTTCTCATTTACTCTCAAACTTTAACGGATCATGAGGATCATTTAAGGATAATATTAGAATCCTTGCACGATCATCACTTATATGCCAAGTTTTCCAAATGCGAAATTTGGCTAAAATTCATCGCATTCTTGAGTCATATAGTTGATGCCCAAGGTATCCATGTAGATCAAAAGATGGTAAGTGCAATCCAAGATTGAGTACAACTTAAGTTAGTTATAGATATCAGAAGCTTTTTGGGATTGGTAGTTTACTACATAAAGTTTGTCAAAGGCTTCTATCATATCACCTCACCTTTAACTAAATTGACTCAAAAAGCCATATCATTCATTTGGAGTCCTGAATGCGAGGAAGCATTCCAAACCCTAAAAGATGCAATCTCTACCGCTCCAATTCTTGTTATGCCTAAAGAAAGTTTGAACTATCAGGTAAACACTGATGCCTCTAAAATTAGTTTAGGTTGTGTATTAATGCAAGAGGGTAAGGTGATTTCTTATGCCTCTTGTCAATTAAAACCTCATGAAAAAAAATACCTCGTTCATGACCTTGAACTTCCTGCAGTATTTTTTGCCTTTAAAATCTGGCACCATTACTTATATGGAGTTTAATGTTCTATTTTCATTGATCATTAGAATCTGAAGTATATTTTCACTTAGCAAGAATTAAACTGCTGATAGAGAAGGTGGTTAGAGCTCATTAGAGATTATGATCTGAGTATTCAATATCACACAGGAAAGGTAAATGTGGTGGTCGATGCTCTTAGCCATCGTGCTACCCTATCTGCTATGATTTCTTCAAGTTCATTAGAGCAAGAATTTTATAAACTCAAAATTTCTCCAGTACATGGTGATATGCTAAGTTCACTTCTAGTTAATATCAATGTGGAACCAACTTTCACAAAGAAGTATCTATCATGAAGACTATCTAAAGCTCAAAGTCGACATTGAAGGAGGTCACCGTCAGGATTTGCAGATGCATAGTAATGTAATCTATGAAGGCAATTGTCTGTGGATTCCTAAATGCATGCATTAAAAATTCTAGTAGAAGGCCATAATTCTGGATATTATATTCATCTAGGCAGTACTAAAATGTATCAGGATTTAAAGCAATCTTATTAGTGGCTCGGTATGAAAAAAAGCGTATCATATTTCATGGCTAAGTGTCATGCTTGAAATATGGTGAAGGCCAAGCACCAAAGGCCTGGTGGTCTTCTACATCCTCTGGAAATCCCTGAATGAAAATGGTTTGATATTCAATGGATTTCATTATGGGATTGCCTCGCACAAAATCTGGTGTCGATGCAATCTGGGTTATCATCGATCGATTAACTAAATTAGTGTATTTCATTCTTATTCATTAGGCTGACTCTATCAAGAAGCTTGCAAAGTTTTATATTAAAGAGATTGTGTAATGACCCCAATAATTGGATAGAAGATTAATCCAAACATTGCGATGTTACTATAGCACCCAATACTCAATTAGAAGAAAACTTATCAAATATAGATGCTAAGTGGCCAAGTCACTTTGTGAGCAAATGTTAAGTAAAAATAAATTATGCAAATGAATACAATTGAAGTTACATGTTAAGGAGATACATGAAAACATTGCAAGTATAAATAATACAAGCAATTAATATAATCCACTCATTCAACCCAAGCAATTATAAAATAAGTAATCTCAACATAGATAGATAAGGATAGGTAAGAATAACTCAAGCAGTTTAAATCTAATTATTACAAATCCCTTTAAATAAAAAGGAAAGAGAGAATACAACCATTCTCTTCATTTGGCCAAAAGTGCAAGAAAATTTAAATAGCGAGTAGAAGCCTTTCATTTTAGGAGCTCTTCCAGCACTAGGACCTACATTACCTGAATCAAAGAGATCTTGATCTATTATATTTTGGTATTTAAATATGATAGGGCAAAGCCAATAAAAAAAAAAGTATAATTAGACTAAATAGTCAAAGTACATTTTAAGATTGGCTTTTAGTTGATAGGATATCACAAGCATTAATTTGCAATTTAAACTAAGCAGCAGAGCTATAAAAGTTATCAAGTAAGGGAAAAAGGAAGTAAGCATAACTATAAAGAAGATAGAATGAAATAAGCTAAGTAAAAATACTAACTTTTATATAAGTACTAGCCTTCATTCAAAAATGGTAAGGGAAAAGCATCCTAAGGACTAGAAACTACTATGTGCATTTGAAGTAAATGAAATGGAAGTAATACATGTTCAATGAAAATTATGCTAAGTAAGCAATGAAATACTGTAACAACCCTAATATTGTTACCCGTCAATTAGTGACCAAATTGACTCCAAACCTCTTCCATTACCCTTATAATAGTGTTAGGAGTCTCCACCTTAAATTTCATGTGATTTGGAGATCATTTGACAATTTCCAACATTTCCTAGTTTTTTGATAAATCTAAAAATACCTAAATTATTAAACCTCAGAATTGAAAACGGAGTCCTCCATTAGACTTACCACTCCCAAAATAGCTAGGGGTGGTATTTTGGAATTGTTTAGGAGTCGTAAAATTTTTCATCAATATTTTAAATGCCTAGAAAATTAGATAAATTAAATATACCTCTAATCAAAAATTTAATCATATTTTTGAGTTCCTCACCATTCAATTAGGTAACGATAAAAATTCAAGATTTTTCAGAGCGCGATTAAGTACTTAAATTAAGGAAATAAAATTGAAACAATATATTAATTAAAGAATAGATGTTTAAATTAAATAATTTATATATTATAAATAATAATTCCAAGGTCAATATTGATGAAAATCATCGATCCGTCATGTCATGCAAAACACCAAACACCATATCCAGGTAAATCTGATTCATCAATTTAATATCGACTAAATCTAACGATCCTAATCCCTACGCACGCTAATGGAATGAGAGTCGTTAGATCATCTACCTAATCCAACAGTCCTTACGCATTTCCTGTGCACCTTCTTTCTCTCGCCTGGCATCGTACTCTGCTAAGGAGTAGTGGTGGTACGACCCCCAGCTTGCATCTCCGCAACAATAGCCTCATCCAAAGGCTCATCATTCCCTTATTTTGATTCTCTCTACCTAGACAAATAGAGAGGACCGAGGAGGAGCTACTGGAAGAATTTCAAGCTCTACAAGGATCAGTCATTCACAAAACTTAACCTGCAAGCCTCGGCCAATAAGATAAGAGTATTAAGATACCTCTACATTCTTCTTTCCTTTGATTTTGCATTCAACGCTTCAAAAACACATTCTTCATTCATCCATTTCCTTACGAATGAATTGTGCTGCTAATTTTACTAAAGTTAATTAGTGGTTCTGAAATATCTTCTAGTATTCATTTAGATTCCTACATAATCATTCTATGAACGTTATGTAGTATGAGATTCTCTTAATAATTTATTGTACGAATCCCTTATTTGATATAGGGTGAATTCCATTTCAGGTTACGAGCTTAACTGAACTCGACTAAAGTATCAGTATAAATTTCCTTTTCTTAATTGAATTGAATCACAATATTTATGTCTACAACTTCTATTTTGTTGCTTTGTTTTTAATTCATTTTACTTATTCAAACACTACTGAGTATCTGAAAGGGATTAAGTAAGTTAATTTTTAATAAAAGATCACCAAATCTCAATCCTGAACTCATTTTGTAAGTACTATATGTGTGAATTGAATTTAATTTCCTATTCTTACATCTTAAACATCAATTATTATAGAATAATAGGTATATCACATACGCTCGAAATTGGTTAAGAGGATAGGTTTTGACTTATCACATGTTTTCATTTGTTCTATGAAGGATCGTAGCATTTAGATTTAGGGCATCAATTTTATCTGCCTGAAGATTAACCCTATATGGAAATATTGGGCTATAACGATAGGTCATATACTAATCTTTCAAAAAAAGCATAAATCAAGGGATATTGCATCATATAAAGCCATTGAAGCGATGCCCTAACTTCTCAGAATAAGGGAATCGCCTATCGGGGAAGACAAGGGTTGAGCGACAGTTCACCGAACCGGCCAGTTCAATTTATAATCGAACCGCTCCTTAACCCTCAGCTGACGTGGCACTTATAATTAAGTGACAGCGTTGAATTGGATAATAAGAGGATAATTAGGTTAACAAAATGTAATTAAACAAAATTAAGAATTAAGTTAATACAAATTCCATTTCAATTATAATTTGCAAATTACCTATCCTATATATACAATATTATACCGTTTTAATAGTAAAAACATGTAGATTAATATTATGTTATTCAATTTCAGTTTGTATAATTCTTTTAGTTAGCCATTAATTTAGATGTAATTAAATAATTATAATTAAATCTTAAAATTATTAGTGGCATAACTTGATCATTTGGTGTACAAATTGTACACATAAATAGTTCATTTCACTTACAAAAATATTAGGAACATTAATAAGAGATCAAACTTCGGTTTTGAGCCCTAATTCTCATATTGACATTTTAACCCTAATTAGAAGGGCCCCTCCAAAAACCCTAGAAAATCAATATTGTCCAAAATCAATCTAGTTAGTATCATTTTACTCGTTAGGATATAAGGATCACATTGACAAGTATAACTTATTAATTTGACAACATTTGGACTTTCTAGGTATTTTGCTCTTTAATTTAGAATAAATGTTAATCCTTATTTTCAAATTAAGTTTGATTTAGAATGTGTGAATCCTAAGATAGCAAATTATTTCATATGATTTTCTCACATAAAATTTTGAATTGGATGCTTAGATCTTACATATCCATAAATGTGATGAATGTAAGAATTTAATGCTCATTCAAGTTAAATTTCCTTCATTGTAGAATTACCTAGGATTGGCTTAAATTAATGAAATGTACGTCTCTTTTCTAACTAGATTATTCTAATCATAATTGTTAGTTCTTATATCAATGTAAATTATGAATTGGAGATGTTTATAACTTCTATAATTGATTTTCTCATACGTAGAATAATCGCATGAGTAAATTGAATAGAAAACTACATAACAAAAGTTGAATTTGAATCCTCTAAATTATGTATATTTCATTTGGAACTAATAATAGATGACTTGAATGCATTGTCATAATTGATGTATTTAAAATTTTAAAGCTACTTGTATTTTATTATGTAGGTACTTTATTAGAATTAGTATATGTTACTATAATCTAAATAATGATAGTTCTTTAAGGAAATGCTCTTTTATATTAATTTCTAGTAAGTTGAGAATTAGACAAGCATTTCATGTTTTATTTCATTTGTGAATATTATATGCATTATTATAGAATGTAGTATCAATTACTCATCTCATGCTAGTATTAAATTGGAAATAAGAAATCTCATGTAATGGATTGACTTAAAGTTAGCTTTAAATTGTTGATCTTTCCAATTAATCTTCCAAATGAATGGAAGATATGCATATTATATCCTATGTGTGTCTCTTGAGCAAATACAATAGAGTTCATGTCAAAATTATTAAAATTGGAATGAGATTCTTATGTTTCTACATGTTTTACTTCTCCTTTTGTTTTATCTTAGAATTAACTAAGAATCTCTTAGTTTCTTTTGTATTATATTTTAGCTTAACACTTTTAATTGCTAAGTTATAGTTCTTTGAAAGAACTAATGATAAGACTAGTGCTCAAAGTATCACTTAGATGATTAGCACATATTTTCTTAGTATTTAACCTTCAAATTTAGTTCTAAATTGATTAAAACTATAGTACAACAACTCCCTTTCATTCTTTAAATAAGCTATTAGATTTCTAATTTCCTACAACTACAAATAAATTATTACTTGTAGGATATAATGTACTTCTTTGCTTACTTTCAAATACTCAACATCAATTAATATTTGATAACTTCATGATTGAACTGATTTGATATTTTATAGTTTGTAAGCTAACTAAATGAAGTTAATAGAATTTCCTTTAGCTTATACTTTCATTAGCTCGGCAAACTATAAACATTACTCATCCTTACTTGTTTCCTAAAACTTTAATCATTATCTATTTGATTTGATTAGCCTAGGATCATATAGGATGAACTTCCTTTTCTTAAAAATATTACTTTTAAAACTTCTCTTTCTTCTACTATTAATTATAATTGACTTAAAAATTAATATTTATAAGTCAATTAGGAGCTCAATTAGCTCCAATCATTAAGTAGATCATTAAAATTTAGATAACAAAAGGATATCACATAGGTTACAATTATTGAAATTTATTGAATGTTTGCTTAGCTTTGAGCCTTTTTCCTTGAACATTCATACAATATCATTATGCATAAATAAAACTTTCATAAGACTTTATGGGGAATGCCTTGTGGCAATTTGAACAAGAAAGATAGCGCTTATTTTAGGACTTCACATTTTAAAGAGGGTAAATGTGAATGTTCGACCCCCACTGTATCTAGTTAGGCAGACATGAGTAACTCCTCATTCCATTCTGTTGAGTGCTCCCGCATAATGAGATAGCTTCAAAATATAACTTTAACTATTAATATAAGAGTTCTTTTATAATCTTATTGATTATAAGATCTCTTCATAACTATATAGTTATGATTATTTTTCATAGTCCTAGTTATATTTATCTTAGACCAAGAGTCTAAGATACTTCTTAACTTTCAATGCCTTACACTCTCTATTTTTAGTATTGTGTTTTGCTTACTTATTATTCATTTAAAATATTGTGTATGTTGCTTAATTTCATTTAATGCTTCACTATATTTCATTGCTAACTTAGCATAATTTTTAAATAAACATGTATTACTTTTATTTATTTACTTTAAATGCACATAGTAGTTTTTAGCCTTTTAGGATGCTTTTCTCTTATCCTTTTTGGATGCTGGCTAGGACTTATATACAAGTGAGTATTTTTACTCAGCTTATTTCATACTGTCTTCTTTACAATTATGTTTACTTCCATTTTCCCTTAATTCATAATTTTTATGGCTCCGCTGCTTAGTTTAAATTGTAAATTATGCTAGTGATATCCTATTAACTTAAGATTATAGCCAATCTTAAAATGTGCTTAGACTGTTTAGTCTAACTACACTTTTTATTTTATTAACTTTGTTCTATCATATTTAAATACCAAAATATGATTGATCAAGATCTCTTTGATTTAGGTAATGCGAGTCCTAGTGCTTGAAGAGCTCCTAATATGAAAGGCTTCCACTTATTATTTAACTTTCTTCTTGCACTTTTAGTTTAATGAAGAGAATGGTTGTATTCTCTCTTTCATTTTCTTATTAAATGGATCTGTAATAATTAAACTATAAACTGCTTAAGTTTGCTTGAGTTATTTTTACTTACTCTCATATTTCTGTATTGTGATTACCTATTTTGCAATTGCTTAGGATGAATGAGTGGATTATATTAATTGCTTGTATTGTATATACTTGCAAATGTTAACATGTATCTTCTATTGATATTCTTTGCAACTTTACTTTAACTTAACAACTACTCAAAAAGTGACTTGGCCACTTAGCATCTACAATTGATTAGTTTTCTTCAAATGGAAGTATTGGGTGCTAAGGTAACATCCCAATATTTGGATTAATCTTCTATCCAATTATTGGGGTCATTGCAGTTAATATTAGAGCTAAGTTTGAGAAAAGCATCCTAAAAGGAAATTAGAAATCTAATATCTTATAATTAGTAGTTGATGCCTATCTTGCACCCCTATATACTGATTTTGAACTCATGTTTTATAATAAATTCTATAAATAAATAATTAGTTTCCTTTTCAAGCAACTTTTATAGTAGTTTGTACATTGTAGTTGCTTTTTCTCTACTATCTTATGTACTTTTCTTAATGTATCTCAAATTTGAATATTAATGAAAAGTCTTTCTTTTTCAGCATGTTCTAAATTTTCATTTTTTTCATTATTAAATAGAATGAATCCAGATCAAAAAGATCTTTTTTCTACCATTGTGAAGGATGCTGAACCCAGTAACCCATCTCTTCAAGAAGAGATGAGGCAAAGTATGGGGTTATTCAAGACTCTGATTGAGGTCCAGAGAAGGGCTACTAAAAGAGTAGCTTCCATAAGCAATCCTTCTCAAGCATCTCTTGTTTCTCTTTTCCCTTCTCCAATCCTACCACAATCTTTACAAGTTCCACTTCCTTCTTATCTCACCTTACCAGAAACTCCTGCTCATGCTTCTAAGGAAGATTTTGCTCCACCACCACCTATTCTAGGCCCAGTAAGTAATGCTTATCTCCTAGCTTTCCTACACTTAAACCCTCCTACTGTTAATTGACAAGCCTCACCAATGGAAGCACCCAATTGGTTTTATGTAGTAGAGAAGCTATTGCGAAGCATAAAGTGCTTAGAGAGTGAGAATATAAGATTAACCACTCACCTTTTTAAGGAAGAGGCTGAGTTCTGGTGGAATAGTGAGTTGTAGGCTCACTTTTTAGATACATGTTTAGAAGATATTCCTTGGGAGGTATTTGAACGAGTTCTTAAGGATGAGTTCTTTCCTCCTTTTGCATGAATAATTATAGAAGACTATTTCATGCACTTGACACAAGGAAATTGTACAGTTTATGAATACGATGTAGAATTTAGAAAATACTCTCGTTTTGCTCCAAAAACAATCTGCACTAAAGTGGCAAGGTGCAGTCATTTCTTAAAAGGCTTAATAATCTTGATTAAGGGCCATCTAATGTCCATAAATCATGATAATTTTGCAAAGCTGTGAGAATGTGCAAAAATGATTAAGCACCACCAAGCTCAATCTGAGTCACAAAAATGACCTCATCTTGCACCACAATGCCATGACTCTTACTAATGGAGTCATACTCAGAGTCCTAAAGCCTTCCAAATGTCAAAATGTAAAGAGCAGCAGGGAAGCTCATCAGCCAAGTGCAATAGACCACGCCCGTATGGCAAGTGCTATCACACGGGAAATAGGTGTTATATATGCGGTAGAACAAATCACTATTATCTGAATTGCTATGTTATTTGGACTATTGACCGAATGAAGATCAATCATCAATAGCAAGTGCAGAATCCCACTCCCTATAGCACTAAGGCTCCGCTCCCCGCTCTTATGTCCCCTCCTACAAGTGAAAATATTCATGATAAGAAGAAAGTCTCTTTGTAAGCCCAAAGGTAAGGGCAGGGTAATCGAGCCGACAAGGGAAAAGCTATCGATCAATCCTCAACCATACTAAGAGTATATGCTCTCTCAGCTTCCATCGCTAAGGATGAATGCGACGTTGTGACTAGTACATTTTATAAATATGTTTTTTGTACTATTTTTCTCATTTTTAATACAATTATTTTAATATACTGCTTGCTTTTAACTTCACATGCAGTAGTTGAATTTTTTTTCCTTTCTTTCATATTATAGGAACACTATTAATTAAAAAGTAGTTGTGTGAAACTCTTTTTGATATGGGAGCTAGACAATTCTTCATATCAGAGAGTTGTGCATTTTTCCTAAACTTTCAACCTTTTAGCCTGGGTAATTTATTGAAAGTGCAGATGCCATTATGTGATGAAATGATAGTAAAAAGATTTTATTTGCTAGACATCCCAATCAGCAATCAACTTTTCTCTCTAAGCTTATTATTATGCCAATTACAAATTATGACATAACTTTAGGAATGGATTGGCTAAAGAAATTCAATGCTATAATAGATTGCTATAGAAAGAAAGTTTCCCTTAAAGTAGGGACAAAACCAAAAGTTTTTGTAGGCAAGCTTGGAATAATGGTATCATTAATCAATGCACATGAAGCCAAGCGCCTAAATAGTAAAGGTTGCCTTTTTGTGTTAATAACATTAATTGGTGAAGAGAAGAAGTGGGTAATCCAAGGGATACCCCTATTATAAGAGAGTTCATAGATGTATTTCCAGATGAATTACCTGGACTACCTCCAATGAGAGAGGTAGAACTCTCTATAGAGCTAATTCCGAGAACTCAACCTAAATCAAAAGCTCCATATAGGATGGCACCAAAAGAACTTCAAGAAATTCGTGAACAATTGCAAGAACTATTAGAAAAAGGTTTTGTGTGCCCTAGCATGTTGCCTTGGGGAGCTCCTGTCCTTTTTGTGAAGAAGAAGGATGGTTCCATGAGAATATGTATAGATCATAGAGAGCTCAATAAGGTGACTGTGAAGAACAATTATCCTCTTCTAAGAATTGATGACTTATTTGACCAACTAGCTAGAGCAAAAGTCTTTTCCAATATTGACTTGAGAATAGGATATTATTAAATACGAGTTGAGGATAAGGAAATTCCTAAGACTGCATTTAGGAATCATTATGGGCACTATGAGTTTCTTGTCATGCCTTTTGGACAGACTGATGCCCCTTCTATTTTCATGGACCTAATGCAACACATTCTGAAGCCTCGCCTTGATTATTTTGTAATAGTCTTCATTGACGATATCCTAATATATTCTTAGTCAACTAATAATCATAAGAATTACCTCCGTGATATACTAAATCTATTAAGAGAGTAAAAATTATATGCTAAGTTTTTGAAGTGCAAATTCTGGCTCAACTCTATGGCATTCCTAGGCTATGTAGTAGATACTAAAGGCATTAGAGTTGACCAAAAGAAGATCCAAGCTGTACTAAAATGGGTACAACCTAAGTCTGTAACTAAAATCTACAGTTTTCTAGGACTTGTTGGATACCATTAAAGATTTGTTCCTAGTTTTTCCCAAATAAAATCTTCGTTAACTAAGTTAACATGTAAAGAATTTCCCTTTATATAGAACCCAGCTTGTAAAGAAGCATTCCAAAAGTTGAAACAACTATTAACTTCTGCACCAATATTAATGTTACCTCAAGAAGGCAAGAATTTTTAAGTATATACTGATGCCTCTAAGGTAGGACTGAGATGTGTCCTAATGCAAGATCAACATGTCATAGCTTATGCTTTAAGACAATTAAATCCAAATGAGAGAAACTATCCTGTACATGAACTAGAACTTGCAGGAGTAGTTTTTGCTCTTAAATTTTGGAGACACTACCTTTATGGGGTTAAGTGTGAGATGTCCACTGATCATCAGAGTTTAAAGTACATCTTCACTCAAAAAGAACTTAATTGCCATCAGCATAGGTGGTTAGAACTAACTTGTGATTACAACTTAGAAATCATTTATCATCCGGGTAAAGCTAATCTAGTAGCTGATGCCCTAAGCCATTAGGCAGATTTATCGACATTCTGTTGCAATGATTCCTTGATCAATGATTTTGAAATATTGAATGTAGAGCCGATCAAATATGCTAATTTATGCAATTTGCTATACACTATTCAGTCTGAGTCACCTCTTCAATCAAGAATAATTGAAGCTCAGAGAGAAGACTCTTCATATTCTCAATTAGTTTCTGATATTAATAGTGGCAAGAGATCTAAATTACGTCTTGATGTCGAAGGTGTGATATTTCAGAAGTCTAAGTTATGGATTCCTAAAAGATTATAGTTAGAAGTATTGTTTGAAGCTCATAACTTTGGCTATACTATACACCCTGGTAGTTTTAAGATGTATCAAGATCTCAAGAAATAATTTTAGTAGTCCAGCATGAAACGGGATATAGCCATTTTTATTTCCAAGTGTCATCCTTATTCTTTAGTCAAGGATAAACACCAGAAGCCTGGTGAACTTCTTAAGCCCTTAGACATTCCTGAATTGAAGTGGTTTGATATCTCCATGAACTTCATTGTAGGTTTGCCTAAGAGTAGATCTGGTTCTGATTCAATTTGGGTGATTGTCGATAGACTCACTAAGATAGCTCATTTCTTAGCAATCCATCAGACGGATCCTGTTGAGAAGTTAGCTAAGCTTTATCTTAAAGAGATCATCCGTATATATGGTATGCCAAATTGTAAAGTTTCTGAAAAAGATAGTAGATTCACTTTCAGATTTTGATCCACTGTTCAGCAAGACTTGGGGTCAAATTTAGCATTGAGTATTTCCTTCCATCCCCAGATAGATGGTCAGAATAAATGTGTTAATCAGATCTTGGAAGAACTCTTGCATCTTTGTGTTATTAACTTCGGTGGATCATGGGAAGGTCACTTAGCATTAGTTGAGTTCACCTATAGTAATAACTATTAGTCCAGTATATGTATGACTCCTTATAAAGCTATTTATGAAAAGAAATGTACAACTCCTATTGCTTAGACTGAAGTAGGAGACTCTCAACTTTATTGTTCTGAATTGATTAAGAAAATCACTAAAAAAGTTCACCTGATTAAATGTAATCTGATGAAAATACAGGATAGATAGAAGAAATACCATGATGCTCGTCATCATCAGTTAGAATTCCAAGAGGGTTTTTGGGACTCCTAATTAGGGTTAAAAAGTGATTAAGAAAGTTAGGGTTCCAATCTAAATTTTGATTTCATATTAATATTTCTCACATTTTTGTGAGTGGAATGGATAATTTATACAATTAATTTGGACTCCTAATTATCAAGTTATGTGACATACAAGAAGTGAAATTAAATTATAATTAATTAATTAATCTAAAATAATGACTAATTAAATCATTCACTAAAACAAAATTTATAGCATATTATTTATCTACGAATTTTTGTGATCAAAATGGTATATAATATCACATTATTTGGTTATGTATTTTTCAAGATATAATTAAAATAAAAATATGTATTTAATTAATTCAAATAGATTAATTAATTTTCATCTCTTAATCATTTAATGGCATGAATTTTAGGGCACTAAATTTTAGGGACACGGAATACAATTCTACACCGAATTAAGAAAAGACGGTGGAACTGAATTCTAGAGGAAGCGGCGGTTCCATGTGTTGACCCTAGCGGGCGACACATGTCTACCCGCCGCACTCCTTGATCCCCGTGTTAATCATGCTGTCTGGGGATCGAACCGGCCTCAGTTCAGCCAGACCGCATGAACCATGAGAAGTCATGGTTCAACCATCTTCGTCCCTTCCTGGCCCGAATAAAGCGCAGCTAAGGTTGAATTTTTGGGCGAACCCGAGCACCCCACGACATGACCCATACTCAATAAGGTAGCTCTCGTTGAGACTGTCCCGTTGAGACAAGAATTGAGGTTTAATGCTGGTGGATCAGTGGAATCGACGATGCCCTAGTCGGCCTACCACTGGTTAAGGTTCTAAATAAAAAATTTGAAACCCTAAAATGAGGAAGGGTCGATTTGAACTCATTTGAGCTCAATAGACCCTACCAATACTTACAAGATAAATAATAGAGTAAGAAATTTGCTAAATGGAAGGAAGAAATAAGAAAGGGAAGTACCTGGAGGTTCTTTGCTGATGGAAAATCAAGTTCAAAATTAGGGCAATCAAGAAGAGTTCGAAACACCTATCCCAGCTCCCAGCAAACGGCACAGACGAAGATAGAGCAAAATGGAGAGCAAAGCGGAATGGAAGAGTGGTTAAGGGCTCAATTAGGACAGCTGGAGGGTGCCATACGCGCACCTGGTTTAGCGGCAGATGCACGATTGCATCTCTATACAGAGACCTATAGGGAAATGATCCTAACCATCGGATTGAGCGATTTATCCGACGGTCTGATTACTCGATCGCATGCGAGCCGTAGGATCCTACTCGGATCAGCGAGACAGGCCAGATTAAGTCGCGCAACTATCACGTGTGTTGGACTCGTGCACGGGATCCACAAGGTCTAGATTTTATCAGTTTAAATTTATATTTAATAATAATATAAGTATTAATTGATTTAAAAGTAATATTTAATTATTAAATTACTTTCATTTAATTTCTTTAATTTAAAAACTTAAATGCATTCCAAAAAATCCCAAAATTTCCCCCTTACCTAATTGAGGGGTGAGAAACTCAAAAATGCAAATAGATTTTTGATCGAAAGTCAATTTAATTATCTTAATTTTATGAGTATTTAAATATTATTAAAATAATTAGGGAGAATTCGATGACTTCCAATCACATCCAAAATACCATCCCTAACTAATTTGGGTGTGGTGAGTCCAATGATGGACTTCATTTTTTATTCTGAGGTCTAAATAACATAGGCATTCTCAAAATTATAAGAAAATTAAAAAATATTAGAAATTGTCAAACGATCTCCAAATCGCACAAAAATTGAAATGGAGACTCTTAGTACTATTATAATATTAATATAATAAGATTAGAGTCAAATAGGTCACTAACAGATGGGTAACAACACTAGGGTTGTTACAGTATCCCTAAGTTGTTAGTATCCTACAACAATAGCATGTTTACATCTAAGTTTTGGCAAGCAGTGCACCAAGATTTGGGGACTACCCTAGCTACGAGTAATGCTTTTTATTCTCAAACATATGGTCAGACTAAAAGAGTAAATCAAGTTCTTAAGGATTTGCTTAGGCTCTGTATTCTCAATTTTATTGGTTATAGGGAAGATCACATCTCGTTAGTGGAGTTTGCATATAATAATAGTTTTCAAGCAAGTATTAAAATAGCTCCCTATGAGGCCTTATATGATAGAAAGTGTAGTACTCTTATGCCATGGTCAGAAAAAGGAAGCGTTCAGCCTTATGGATCTGTATTAGTTGAAGAAATTAATAAGAAGATTCATCTGATTTAGCAAAGCATTCGCTCTGATCAAGATCATCAGAGCAAAAACCATGATGCTCATCACCATCTGTTAGAATTCAGCATTGGAGATTCTGCTTATCTTAAAGTAAGTCTGCTGAAGGGTGCCTACAGATTTGGCATATCAGGGAAACTCAGTCCCTTCTATGTCATACCTTTTGAGATACTAGACAAGGTGCGATCATCAGCCTATAGGTTGAATCTTCTTGATAACTTTGTAGCTATTCACAACGTGTTCCATATGTCATCATTAATAAGATGTCTCAAAGACCCTTCTCATCTCATTCAACTTCTAGCAGTGGGTTTTCAGCCCAATCTTTTATATGCCAAAGAACTAGCTAAAGTCTTAGCTTGCGATTAAAAGCAGATAAGGAATTATTGAATTCCAATGGTTAAAATTCATTGGAAGAATTAATCTTTAAAGAAATCTACTTTGGAAATAGAAGTGGATATGAGCCATAAATATGTGCAACTCTTTGCAAGATCAAGTACTTTTCCTATTCCCTTCTTTTCAGTTATTATTTAATATTTCATTTTTGTAGTACTTTCTTCAGTTGAGTGATGTTGGAGATGACATCATTCTTAAGTGGGGGAATCTGTAACAACTTTAGTCATTACCCTAGATAATCCAAGATAATTTAAGCTAAACCAAGCTTTGATTTTCATTCTATTAGATTCAATAGGTCATCTTAACTTAACCCTAGAAGTTTGAAATCCATGAGAGCTCATTTAAGAATTTTAGCTATTTTGCCTATTTTTGGATCCTAAATATTAGCAAAATAAATTTGATCTCCAAATTATTTGATTTTATTTTTTAATTCCTCACCCCTAAAATAGCTAAGGGTGAAATTTTAGAAATTTTTGGAGGTAGGCCTATTTTGGATTTAATTTAAATTGGTTCAATTGTAATTTAGGGTTTATAACATTTCCTAATTGCAAATCTATTCTGCCTCCAACGTTCGGCTGCTTCCAAACTGTGGGCGCCATCCGAACCGTTGATTCTGCGGGTCTGATCCAACGGCCCGCGCTTTCGATCGGATCCGTCACATCTCAATTATTTCGCAGTTCTAAGATGTGTTCCGACTGCATCTAGCCATCTTCCTTAAGTATCCCCTGATCACCTGTGGGATCTTATGATCCAATCCGTTGACTGATCTGCAGAATAACAATCGGATGGTCTTGGAGACTCCCGCGATTATGGATCATCTTCTTCCTTAGATCGCGCCCGACAGGAAGATCCCCCAATACAGCCATGTTTCCAAGCTGGTCTACCACTCTCGTGCCACGTTAAGGAGGCCTTGTGATCCTCGCCTTCACCTCATAAGCTGTAGTTGAGGCCATGCCCACTGACAGACCAAAAGTTTGCGTCTGTGATCGTATGCAAGTGTACATTGTCCGAAGTAATAATGGAAGGTAAGTTCCAGATTTTATCGTCCTCAAGAAACGAATGGCTTTAATACTAAGTTATGTTTACTTTTAATAATGTTTAGATAAATGAGTTTCTGTCTTGATGGTTCCTAATTTAATAATGCAATGATCTTACTTGAAGATACTATTTGATAAAGAAGGAAGAGTTAGGTTTACATCATGCAAGTTGTTAGGAATTTGTGTCATATTCAATTCATGCAATTTATAATGTACTTATTTTCATGCCAAATAATCAAGTGAACATTATGTTCCTTAGATTGGTCCTCAAATTCTCCACTGTGGCACACAAAAGTAGTTGAACCTTTGTATCTGATCCGTTGTGGCACGTTGTGATAGTTTTATTAAGTTTACGTCTGCTGAGCTTGATTTAATGAGTGCCGCTGTGGCGCGCAGTAGCAGATGATTTTTTGTATGAGATCTGCTATAGCGTGTTGTAGCGCGTATGTTAAATCCTCATGCACTGAGTTTGGTTTTAATGAATTCTGCTACGGCGCGCAGTGGTGGTTAATCTTTCGTATAGAATCCTCTATGCTGCGCTGTGGCGCGTTGGGGCGCGCTACAGTAATCTTCCCTTAGAATTACAGATTTCTCCCATAATTTGTTCTACTTGATCTTTTACCTGAATATGTAGAAAAACTCCTCAAAGTAGATCCATTCATGAAAACTATTTGTATTTGTTTGTTATTTTCTTATAAATCTTGGACTTATCACCCACTCCAATTAAGGTAAGTGATGAAGCACCTTTGGACCAAGCCTGTGCCATGGTTCCCATCCTCGATAGCCATCCCTAGTCACTTCTACACCTATAAATACTCATCTTGGAATCACAGTGAGACCCTTTTCTCACTATGATCCTCCAATTTAAGTTTCTTCTCCTCCCTTGCTCTCAGTGAATCCTAGTATTACTGCTGCTGCGTACTGCTGATAGAGGGTGTGTGTCTGGAGTTCAGACTCCCTGGTAGCTACTGTAAACCTCTGGAAGCTTCAGCAATCATGAATTCCCTCTATCCTACCTTACTTCACCATTTCTAGGTATAGCCTTCTCCCAATTGAGCTGTGTAAGCTCAGTATCTTCAATCCATGCAATAAGGTAGCTCTATGATGCTTTGAATGCTCTTCCCTAGTCTCTAGGATGTGTTGGATGTGTCCAGATTTAATGGATTCAATCCAGCATTGAGGATTTCACACTCTAGAGGGAACTTAGTCCAGATAAAGTGCCGATACTTCTCTAGAGTCCCGTGTAACGGCCCCAATAATTGGATAGAAGATTAATCCAGATATTGGGGTGTTACCTTAGCACCCAACACTTGATTAGAAGAAAACAAATAAAGTGTTAGTACTAAGTGGCCAAGTCACTTTTTGAGCATGTGTTAAGTTAAATGAATGAAAATGAAGATATAAGTACGATGTTACAAGTATTTACAATACTAGAAATTGATTAATCCACACAATCATCCCAAGCAGTTTTAAATATAAAAGATACAACACAGATTAACAAATGAAAGTAAAGGTAACTTAAGCAATCTAATTATTACAAGCCTTCTTAAAATATGGCAAATAAAAGAAAATACAAGTGAACTATATATGATTAAGCGGAAGCAGATTTCTTTAAAAGATCTTCAAGTACTTGGACCCGCATCACCTGAATAAAAGGGCTTTTGATCTATCATATTTTGGTATTTAAATATGATAGGGCAAGGCCAAGAAAAGAAAAATATAGTTAGACTAAACAGTCTATGCACATTTTAAAATTGGCTATATTTTTAGATTAACAAGATATCACAATTATGACTTACAATTTAATTATGCAGCGGTGTTATAAAAGCTGTAAAGTATGGGGAAAGGAATGAGCATATCTGTAAGGAAAATAGTATGAAAATTGTTGAATAAAAATACTCACTTTTTATTAAAGTTCTAGCCTATTACTGAAAAATTGGTAAGGGAAAGCATTTTAAGGGTTAGAAACTAATATGCGCATGAAATGAAAGCAATATATATGATCAATTGGAAAATATGCTAAGTAAGCAATTGACATACAGTGAAGCATTAACTGAAGTTAAGCAACATACACTGTATTCAAATTAAACTGAAGTAAACAATACACAATACTAAAAATAGAGAGTGTAAGGCTAAAGAAAATGAGGAAATATCTTAGATTCTTAATCTAAGATAATCATAGTCTAGGACTATGATATGAAAGCATAACTAAACAGTTATGAAGAGATCTTACAATTTATAAGAAAATCTCTTATATCTTTAGTTAAAGTTACATTTAGAAATACCTAATTCTGTAGGAGTACACAACAGAATGGGCGAGGAGTTTAAGCAAGTCTGCTTAACCAGATACATTGGGGAAGTTGAACATTCACATTTACCCTCTCTAAAATATGAAGTCCTAATATAAACGCTTTCTTTTATACTCAATTTACTATAAGGCATTCCCCTTTAAAATTTTAAGAAAATATTTATTTATGCACAAGGATCTTTAATACATGTTCAAGGAAATGAGGCTCAAAGCTATGCAAGCATTCAATGGATTACAAAAATTGTAAAGTATGTGATATCTTCTTGTTATCTAAACTTTAATAATCTACTTAATAATTGGAGTTTAATTAAACTCTAAATTGACTTATAGATATTTGATCTTAAGTCAATTCCAAATAGAAATAGAATGAATTGTAAGTTTATTTTCATTAAATTTGAAAGATAAATTAAATTCAATTTAAAATAAAAGGAAAACTTATCAAAAGCTTAAAAAGAAAAGAAACTATTATTTTCAATTAAGTTGATTGAGAGTTAAAATTTAAAATGAACCATTGAAATGGATATTTTGAATTGAATATTAAAATTTTTTGAAAAATTTCTAAGTCTTAAAATTCTTAGAAATTTTGGCAGAGATTCCTTTATTTTTGTTCAAATAAATAATTTTCACAATCAATCTCCAGTTCTAAAATAGAGTTCAATCCTTTTTATAAGATTGCTCATTTCCAGTTCTACAATAGAGTTCAACCCTTTTTACAGGATTGCTCATTTTTAGTTCTAAAATAGAGTTCAATCCTTTTTACAGGATTGCTCATTTCCATTTCTAAAATAGAGTTCAATCATTTTTACAAGATTGCTCATTTCCAATTCTACTATAAATTTCAAATAAAACTAAATTAAACAGTTTATACATCCTATATAAAGTATTTAATAAAAAAAAAGAAAATATAGGAATAAAATTTAGCATTTATAAGAGCAGCTTTATATGGTATTTCACACATAGTATTTATTTTAGCAATCCTGTATTATTCTTTCAACTTATCCTGCAAAGAATCATCATTATAGTTAGTATATATGAAAATATTAATATGTAAATCAGTAGTTATAAATTACAGTATTATGGGTTCAGAAATTCATAGATGCCAAAAGTGAAACTTAGCAACTAGAGAAAAACAATATGTGACAACAACTATTTTTTTGTTACAAAGAATACAAAAGCACTTGAATTCATCTAGACTATATGGCAGCATTTGAATGTAAGTTTGAAGGCAGCATTCGTATACTTTCGATCTTTCCTTAGAATAAAGTGCACATATGAAAGGAATGGCAGCATATGGTTCCATATATATTAGATATAGCAGCAATATGATTTATAATGAAATAGATGACAGCATTTAATCATAATTGAACTTAAATAGAAGCAATTGATCACATAATATAGCAGCATATTATTCATGATATCTATTGAAATAACGGGCAACACATATTCCATTTTTCATTTGATAGCAGCATCAAATTACTTAAGCTCTCATTATTTCTCTTATTTTTTACATTCATATTTAATTGATGAGCATTTGCTAGCAGTTGAAAGACATCAAACAGCTATAACACAAATAATACCCAGCACTCAAGCTAAGCAATGTAAATGAAATATTAAAGTTCTGGTTCCATTTATAAAAAAAAAATGTAGCTGCTGATGATAATGATGAAATAACTAAGCATAACAACAGCCACCATATAGGAAGGCATATACATTCAAATAATATAAAATGATCCACCAGGACAATAACTGTGATTTTAAAGAGATAAAAATGAACTTGCGCATGCATGAATCTCTTTATGCATATATACTAATAGAGAGAAATTGAAGACACATATAAGCCATCTTATGGATATGTATCTAGTCATCGAACTCCATATGTGCAACAGGGGTTAAATTAAAAGACAACAGATGTATTATAAACATTAATCCTTGCATTAGATGAGGCATTCCCAACAATCATAAAACCCAAACCAGAAGATCTGCAAGCATCAGAAAATGACATAAACATCTCTTAAATTTTCACCACAATTTAAGAGTACTGATGTAAAAATCAATGCAAAGTAAAGCTGATGAATGCCAACATATACTGTAATAATATAACTATGCTTTTCTGAATTTAGACCTTACTCTTAATATAGATGTTGTTGCTGCTTTTAATAAAGAAAGAAAACAGCCTTAATGATAATGAGAGATACAAATCTAGAGAGCTCATGTATAACTGTGAAGCATTAAGTAAAAGCCAGAATCATCATATACAAGTTTGCTAAGTTACCTGAAATAACACCCGACGCAAATCATAAAGAGGCTCCATGAATTTGTAAAACATCTCAAACTAGTGGACTCATACTTTTATGTTAGCAAGACGACATCATATTTTTCTTATAAATGGCACATAACTTCATCTCAAATTTCATTTACATACTCAAAATATTAGACCACGGAAAAATCGTTGAAAGTCGAATTGCAAATAAACCTTTCATGCATTTAGAGTTTAAGCAATTAAATTCAGATTTGGTGTTAGTCCAATTGTTAGAGCATTGTAATGTATTTAGATATTTGCAACATATATAAAAAAAGAAGTTCAGAAAATATAGCATTTGAATACAATTTGAGACTTGTAGATAAAAATGAGCAGCTAGGAAGATTGGAATAAAAGTGCTAATAAACTCATTTATAACCAAATTGAACTAGGCTTCACAGGATTTTCTCAAAATAAATTACAATAGTACAAAATAAGGATTCTAAGAAAAAAATATTGTATGGAAAATTACATATATATATATATATATATATATATATATATATATATATATATATATATTTATATATATATTATTACAGTACGAGTCTTTGATCTTAGCACATTAATGAGACAACTATATCCCTAAATGTCATATAAACTATGTTAATCTAAATAGCTAACTTTAATAACAATTGCAAAACTCAGCCTTAAGAATTTTGGAGAAAATAAATTAATGCATAAGTAATGGGATTATACTTCATAATAGCTGCAACTTATGGTACTTCAAATGTATTATTCACTTTTGCTTATAAAAAAAATGTTTGAGCAATTGATGCATAGTTAATGTAGCATGCTTTACAAAATTGAAAAAGTATACACTGCCTTTCATTATATAAATATAGTTCCATCTTATAACCACCAACATAGTATATTAATATGAATGTATAATATTCCACAAACTAGTTAATCATCAAATGCAGCAGCAAGATTGTAAGTTAAATAACATATATTAATGAGATAGAAGTAAACTGAATTAACAACCATGAACTATGAATAATAAAACTATCCAAATCAAAAGGAGATTTAAGAGCTTATTTTTAAGTTGATGTATACTAAAAGCACAAAAAAGTAAATTTAATGTTTTTAAATGGAATTTCAGACCACTTGTCTAAACTTTTACCTAAAAATTTATTTATATATATATTGCTGTGAATCTACAAATTTAGGTTCATAAACACAGCATTATTAGGATCTATATTAGAATGAAGGATTCATCACAACATTTCTTAGAAATCGTTCAAGATCATTTTATAAAACTTATGCTTAATAGGAAAAAAAAAAAAGGTGGAGTACCTTTGTTTCTTTTCGGCTAAGAGAAGTATTCGGTTATGGAGGGTTCGGCTGATGCAAGGCTTTTTTCTAGCTCTTAGGGGAAAGACAAGGAGATGGGTATTATAGGCTTACTTGGAGACGATCAAGGCGACTCCACGACTTGCGAGGAGGTGAGCTTTCGGCGATCGGTCATTGGACCTCGCGAGAGGTGGAAGCCACGCGTCCACTGTCCTTCTCTCGTTCGCTCGGAGGAAGGAATGGAGAGAAGCCGAGCGTGCGTAGATGATAAGGATAGGAGAGGTTCTCGGGACGAGGAGGCGTGCGCATGCGAATGGAGGAAAAAGAAATTTTCGGCTGAGGAGAAATTAGATAAGGATGGATTTAGGTTTTGAAGATGTATATAAGTAAACCTAGGATCTATATTAGCCGTTGGATCAAAATAAACGGCTGTAATTTCTGAGCCAAGATCTGGAGTCATTTGAGCTTCAAAAATTACAAACTTAGTATCGAAACTACCGTCTCGACAAGACAAACGCATGCGTCCAAAAATTATTAAATTTGGACAAGTACTTTATTTTATATTGATTTTTAAGTGAAAAACTTAGAAAATTAATTATGGTAAATCGGAAACTCGAAAATTAACGAAACTCAAAAATAGCATCCTTACATGTTGCTTGACTTAGATTTACAAAAATTTCCAAATTCCAATTTATATTTTTCATATTATTAGCCTTTGAAGTTTAAACTTTATAAATTTTTTCAGGACAATCCGGGATCCTAAACGCGCTCAAATTTTCGCAGTAGGATCCTTTCAATAGGCATTATAAGGAAATATTTTTATTCAATTTTTTTTTTACTTACATTGAAAATCCTAACTTGGCAAAAATTTCTGAGCGATCGTAATACAATAAAATATCCGGGAAAATCAACGACTTCCAAAATTTCCAGAATAACATTCTTAGCTAATTTGGAGCTACTGAGTCCAATGGCGGACTCCATTTTTAATTCTTATGTTTAAATAATTTAGGTTTCTTCAGAATTATCTGAAAACCAGGAAACGCTGAAAATCAACAAACGATCTCCAATTCGCATGAAATTTAAGGTTGAAGCTTTTAACTCTATTATAAGAGTAATGAAAGAGATTTAGAGTCAATTAGATTCACTAATTGACATGTAACAACTTCTGGGTTGTTATATACCGAGCCCCAATTCATATTGATTTCTTTTGCTAATCGATCGTGCAAGCCAACCTGACCCAATGTGATTGTCCCTAGGGTCTTGGCTAGCTCGATTTGATCATCTTGATCGATCGAGTTCTATCGAGAGTTTGCAGTCGAGCCTGTATAAGGACCCAATGATCCAGGTCATCCCAACCATCGTAGCGATAGGGCTTCAATTCATCTCACCATCAGGATGGTGTAGGGATCAAGCTCTAGCCAAATGATTGATACTGTGAGGAGAATTAACTCATCACAGTAAACACTAGATGTTGTGTTAGGGACGAATCCATGGAGTAGCTATCTGGTGTTCTCGTGCCTCCCAGTTAGAGCTTCTAAGTTCAATTGACGCACTTTGACTCCCTGAAGGTATGGCGATTGAATGTTGGCTATGGCGTGAGGTATCGGCCGAGAATTTTGCGATCTAAGCTCTCCCCTAATCTGCCTGTCGTGAGAGGAGCGCGGGGACTATGACACTGTTGCTTCAGGCCTGGCCAGCCCAGGCCCGTGTGGTGCGACAATGCCAACCCAGTCTGGCCCCGATCGGACCCGCGCAGTTTGATAAATGGGCCGAGCTATTTAATTTAATTAGGAATTATTTTCCTTTTGAAAATTCAATTATGAATCCACTTAATTAAATATCATATGGTTTGATTAATTGAAAATATTCAAATAAAATTAATTGAATAACTTAATCAATTCTTATCCAAATGGTATGATCCAATATACCATTTTGATTAGAAAATCATAAGGAACAATAATATACAATAAAATTCTAGAGCTAATGGTTATATTTTTTGATTTATCCTAATCTCTCTCTAATTTTAATGTATTAGAACTTACCTTTGTGTCCAAAATTTATGATTAAGGTCTCTAACTATTCATAAGACAGAGGAGAACTTAATTATGCCATTAAAAATAATTTAAGAGTTCTAAATTTGTTAATCACCTCTTTATCATCCTAAATCTTGATTATTGATTAATGACTTAATTAATCCTCTAATTTTGGTAAACCAAGTTCTTATTATCTTCTTACATGTATTAACTGCTAATTTATAGTCTAATTAATCATTAATATCAATGCCATTGCCTTTATAATATCAAATTAAGCCTATCCTAAAAATATGAAGTCAACTGATTTCTCTAAGTCCAAGATGACATTTTGATCAGTCTAAATACCATAGATTAGACCAAAAATATTTTGATCTCAGAATTAAAATATGATTATATTTTTGAATTCCTCACCCCAAATTAGCTATGGGTGAAAGTTTGGTGCAATTTGAAGATCATTTAGACCATAATTCAAATTTAATTAAATTGGTCTAATTACACTTTAGGGTTCCCAACAATTAAAAATTTACAATATTACCCTATACCCGTATAAACGGTCAGGATCTACTGTGTGAACCACGGGTGGTCTACTGTGGAGCACGGGTCATGCGATAACGGAGTCCCGCAGATCTCACCATTGCGCCTTCCTATCCAATGGCTAGGATTTAATCTTGCGATATCATGGATCCATCATCGGATCCACCCTGTGGATCCTAAGGTCTGGATCAGATTGGATCTAGTCATTAGGATCTAGTCTATCAGGACCATTCCACGATCCTGATCGATCCATCAGATGGCCCACAGTGCACGCGCACTGTGGATCTTCGTCTTCGCTTTGCCCGCATCCGACTGAAGAAATCCCGCGGATCCTCGATAGCTTAGCCTATCTGCCATTACTCAGTCCACCTCAACAGGCTGTTGGGGATCTTCCCTCAATGGCATATCGGTCCTAATTGGGCCTCGTGACCCAGCCGAGCTCAAATTGGAAATTGAGAGCTCGGTCATGGCCCAACCTCTCAGGTCCTTCCCAGCCCGATCCAGCCCTTTGGAAACTTTCCCCACTTCTTGATAAGGCTATAAATAGCCTCAACAATCCTCTCACTACCCCTTGCTACTTAATTAAGTTTGATTCCCCACTGTCTCCTATCCACCATTGTCGTCTGCTAGAGCTTCCTTAGGCGAATTCAGGAGCTTTCGAACTGCAGATAGTAGGCTCTTCTGGTGTTCAAGATCCTTTGCAGCATCTAGAAGCCCAGCTAGAGCCATCCTTGTCCTCTGCCAGCCATCCCGAGCTCAGCCGTGAAACTAGGTACCCCCCGTTTGCAAGTCTTGAGCCAATGAGGCTTGGGCACAAATCCATTTGATTCGTATTGCTACGTATTGTCGAATCAAACCTAATGCTATCGTAATTAAGCTGTGAGCTAGTCCCTATCAATTGAATTGATAAATCAGGCTAAGTTCTTAAGGAACACCTCGGGTCGAGTAAGGTCCAGGTGTTCCAGCCCACCTTAGGCCCTTAGACCAAGGGGCTTCGATCTGTCTCACCTCCCTAATGGTGTAGGGATTGAGCCCTGGGTCTGGCATGGCCTCTGTGGGGAGAATTGTCTCCCCATATTAGCTCCATTAAGGGAACCCTCGGGTGAGTTAGGTTCGGCCAATTCGGACCACCTCATAGGGGGCTTCGAGTGTCAATCTGTGCGTTTTGGCTAGGGGATCGATTCTCAATTGACCCGAGGCCAAGGCGTGCACTCTAGACGGAGAATTTCGCCATCTATGGTTTCCTGGATCTGCCTCTGCTGAGAGGAGTCGAGGCGAAGACGTGGCAATATGCGGGCCATGTCAGCCCGTGACCCGCGCTATGCGACAGTGCCGGGTTCCCCGGGCCCCGGTCGGCCCACGTGGTTCGGCTAATGGGCCAGCCCATATTTAATATTTTGATTAATTGGAATTATTTTCCCAAAGGAAAATAATCCAATTAATCCAATCATAAGTATTTATTTAAATAAAAATACATAATGTATCAATTGAATAACTTTTAATCCACTGATCCAAACCCTATGATATTATATATATAATTGATCAAAAAATCCTTAGGAATAAGAATATAAATTAATATAGAATATCTAATGGTTAGATTTTCTATTTTTGCCTAATTATGTCAGATCTTAATTAGGGTTGATTAGTGTTTATACTTATTCAAATTACATGTTTAGGATGCCATTTATTTCCTTATAATCAGTAGAATCAATGGCTAAGTAGTTTAATTTTTTTATTTATGTATTTCAACTTATGCCCTAATCTTGTTAAATTATGATTAGTGAAAATTAGTATTTTTAATCATTGGATATTAGCAAACTTAGTCTCTGATTAATTATATGATTGAATAGAACTTATGTGCCATGTTATATGAAATTCTGATGGCTAGATTTATGATTATGTGCTAATCCTTTTGAATTGGTTTAGGATTTGATTAGCACTAATTACCTTGTATTTTCTGAAATTTTCTATTAATATGCTTCATAATAGTAAGGTAGATGTATCTAAGCCATGTATTCCAATTTAAGATGTATAAATTGAATACACCTAAAATTGAGAACTTAATTATTCTTATTAAACTTAAGAAGTCTTAAGACTTTGATCAAGTTTTTAAGACTTGATCTAGGTCTAAGATTACCACTAATAATACATCCCTAATTCATTGATTTGATATTTGATCTATACATAAACACTTGATCTTAATTAGACATGAGTAGGGGTTAAACCCTAATCTTTTTGATTAAGATCCAAACTATTAAACCTTAATTAAATGGCTTGATTACAGGATAATGCAATTGAAATTATTCCAATAATGCACCTGATTGATATTGATCTTAAGCCATTGAACTAGAAATGATAAGGATAATAAATAAGCCATGTGATTTAATAATCAGAATCTGAGCTTTAGATCCTTGATTTTCTCCTAAATAAGACTATTAGCATAAGATGATTAATAAAATCAATTTGATTAAACAAGTGACCTATCTCTAATAATAATCTTGATTTATTCTCATGATTGTAGCATAAGAGGTGATCAGATAATTTTAATCATCTAATCTGATCACTTTGATTCAAGATAATAATCAAATCTTTAAGTGTTAGTTAAGTATTATAAGTGTGAGATCTCAAGGATCTTACTAAGAAATTGTTTCTAAGATATTTAAAAGACCTTAATTAATGACATATTGAGGTAGGAAAGACCTTTGCAAATTTATTGAGGTAGAATCTTAAATGATCCTTTAACCTTAGAAGTTGATCTTAACCCTTTGTGGTAGGAATCACCTAAGATACATAGAACAACACCTCTCCTTGTGGTAGAATCTATATTGAGTGATACTTGATCATATCTCTTGGAGCCTTGTGTAGGACTCACCCATTTAGCATAAGAATTAATAGTATTGATAAATCCTTGTGGAATAAATAGAATTGTTAAACCTTGATTATTGGATGGTATAGTAGGGTATATCTATAGTACTGGGTTATCCTAGTATTAATCAGGATTGGTTGATTCATCTTGGTATAGATTATGTTTGTGTTCTATCCTATGAGTTTAGTCGGGCATAGTCTCACTTAGACTAAATCATTCAATCCTAAGAGTGTTATGATTAGGGGATTTAGATCATTAGCTTGTTTAAATAAAAATCACCATCGGGTGGTGCCTCCTATTAAAGATCACTTCCATAAGTGTGCTTCAAGAAAACTACGTGATCCAAGACACCCTCTTTAGAACACTAAGTGTGCTTGTGAATTGGGTATTTTAATAGCTTAGCTTGAGATATAAGTTGCCATCAGGTGATGCCTCCTATCGAGTTCGCTTTGTTATGGTGGCTTAATCAAACTAAGAGTTAGACATTACCCTTGTCGGAAGTACGCTATATATATGTGTATACTATCTCCCCATCTAATAATTTATAAGTAAATTCTTAACATTAACCAATCATCATTCTAGAAGCTAGGAGTTAGAATCCTTTTAATAGAATTTTGCACAATGGAGGCTCTGAATTCAATATCGATATTTCAAGGCATTTATGGATTTCTGGATTTTAGTCATATATAGTAGAAGCATGGGCATGAGTATGAGTATGAGTATGAGGAATGATTCCTGTGGTAATGTATGAGTATCAGTGATGAATTATGGGTTACAGAATATTACATACATTGATTGGGGAATTTCAGGATGCATTGGCATAATAGTAAACTGTATTTCTAATTGGATGTATGTGTACATTGAACTGTATGATTCATAGCCTTTCAGTGATAGTTCTATTACATATCTATGGCATACTATGTTATGGCATATTTGGATGTATTATCTCAGTGGCATATAGTATAGCATTGGATGTTCTTACATTGGTTTCTAAGCATTTGATGTTTTCTCTTACTTTCAGTATTCAAATCTTAGTTCAGCTTTACTTTGTTCAGTCTCTACAGTTCAGTTACTCAGTGCCTTTACTATTATTTTCTACAATTTTGTTTACTTTACTATTTACTTGCATTTACTTTAGTACTACTTCGTTTAGTTGCGATGTGTTAGACTTCTTATCTAACACAGGGTACTTTTGGGATCTGACAATTTGCTAGGTCCCGGGCATCTTGTTGAGATAGGGCAGGAGGACTTGTAGGAGATCCAGGACGAGTACATGGAGCCTTAGTGGATCTATCTTCCACCTCTTACTTTACTATTTTTGCTTTCAGTACTTTAGATAGAATTTACTTTTGCCTCATTTTTAATCAGTTTGTAATAAATTTGGATGTATTTTACTTTTCTTTTCTGAGATGAATGATATTATTGTTTTGTGATGAATGTATTATGGATGTTTTGCTTTAGCTTCCGCACTATGTTATACTACTACTATACTTAGTATTGTGATGTGATCAGCATACTAGAAATGCTGATATTTTAGAACATATATTGGATTCCTTATTTATTTTTGATAATCCAAGGTATATGTTAGTCTAATACTTAAGATAAGTACTCTACTCTTATCTTAAGTATTGACTCTCGATCCTACTTTTGGGTTCGAGCCAGCAGCCTTCAGTGTGTCTAGTTTTAGTTAGCCTATTCAAGAAGATTGGTTAGTTTCCTTCCCAAGTAGCTCACTGCTCCACCGCCAAAATTATGGATTACCTCTTTTTGCACACGGTGACGGGGTGGGGCACTACAATTAGAACTTGCCTATGTGTTTAGATTCCCATATTAAACCCTAATTTACTTAAATCACTTTTCTTAGACTTAAAAAGTGATTAGTGCTAATTAATCTAATCTTAAGTTCAAACATAAATTTAAGTGCATCATTTCTTCTATTAGAAAATATTAAGCCTAATAGAATTGATTAAAGTCAATATGGATGCTTAAATCTCAAAATCCTAATTTTAGCCTTAGAAAGGGTATTTTTGTCAGTTTGACCAAAAGATTGTTTAAGAACCCTTAAACCTTAGAAATATCATTTATATGCTTTTAATCAGTGATATAATGTCTTAAGATCATTCATTTAGCTTTAAAACTTAATTAAATTATATAAAGTGCTTAAAGCTTAATTCTTCTTAAAATTCTCTTAAGTAAATTGTAAAGATCTTAAAGTGATCTTAATCTTGAATAAGGAAATTTAACTTTATTAAACTAGTCTTAAATAATTTTTCAAAAATTAATCATAAAATTATTCTTAAGAAAATGTCTTAATGAAAACTATAAGTTTGAATCCAATTTGAAGTCTTAAGTGATTAAACTTAGATCCTAGATCCTTAAAAATCCATTTGAATTGTACCATCTTATTCTTAAATTTCTTACCTGATTGAATCTTTTTAGTGAGTTTAGGTTTATTCAACCTATAGAATAATATGATTATTCTATAGATTGAACTTAGATCTTACATTCATATATTCTTATTTGATTAGTTTGTCTTATAATTATAGATTCAGCCTTTCTTTAAGATCATAGTTTCTTAATCTTTCAGCTTCTAAAAATCTCTACAACTAGATAAAGAGTGGGCATGAACTCTTAGATCCTTAGAAAATTAGTACCTTAGATTCAGGATTAAATAAATTGAAGTTTAAGCCCAGAATCCTAAATCTTGATTTACATAATCAAGATTGGGTTAAGTTATTAAAAAACATTAAATAAGTTGTTGATTTATTTATTTAACTCTTTATAGTCATCATTTATGATTATGAATTAGAACTGTTAAGTTCTAGTGTTAACTTTAAGGTTGTAAATATGTGATTTTACAGAATCGTAGGATATTAGAGATCCTAAGCCTGTATTAGCTTAGAATAGATAGAACAAATTAAATTATACAACACAGATATCACATATGCTTAGTTGAGTTTCTTGCTTACTTTAGTTATTATTGCTTCACATAACTTGTGATTGAGCCTTTTTCCTTGGACATATTAGTTGGACATAGGATATTTGATGAATATCCTATGTTAAATTTTAAATTTCATAAACATGATTTAACTTCATTCAGTTCATTCAATTCTCAATACATTAGAGTGTGTTCTAACTTAGTCTACCTCTTTAGTTCAATTCTTAGGATATATAATAGACTCAGACCTAGCTCTATGCTTGGATAGGAGGATACATGTCTGATTCTATAAGTTCAACACAAAACTAATTCTGAGGATGCCTAGGAGGATACATGTTGAACTTTCTATACAGTGGCCCTATTTTGGCCCATTTATATTATGATAGTACTACTTTAGAAATACTTCTACTTTTTAGTTCAGTTCCAATTCAATGGCTTATTTAGCCATATATTATTCTTGCATTCTTACTATATTCTATATGCTTTTACAATTCATTTTAGTTCAGTGTTTTTAGTTCAGTATTTTAGTTCAATACTTGCATATTTAGGATGCTACTCTTATTTTTAGTTCTCTTATGCTTCGGTGTAGATCTTTTTTATGTAAATCAGCATGTATTCATATGATTATAAGCATGCTAGAATGAGTTTACTTTCAGTATTCTTTTCAATTATTTGTGTATTTATTGCATAACCTTGTTACAGTTTCTAGTTGAGGTATGTTAATTTATATACTTTGCTTTATTTAGTTAAGAATGTTAATTTATAGTTATCCTATTTCTTGTGACTTGTTGCACCTTAATTACTTGCAGGCCTAGTAAAAATTGTGATATCTTAAATGTTCAGTTTCATTTAAATTAGCCTAAAATGTGCTTAGATAATTTTTCTAACTATAAGTTTTTTTTTTCTTGGCTGGGGCCCTGGCATTGTGATACCAACAATGTCAAACTCGGAGCTATTTATCGAGGTTTCTTCTGGAGAGGAGCTTGTCCAGGAGAAAGACCTTCCTGCTACTTTAGCTTAGTTATATTTATTTTTTAGCTGGAGGATGAGTGTTCCTTCTTACTTTTAAATTTTAGTCTGTAATAATTTCATATTCTTGATTCATTTATTTTCTGCATTTTTCATATTGAACTGAGTTATTGTTTCTACTTTCTTTACTGTGCTGTGATGTGGATGTTATACAATTTCTATTTTCTCTACTTTGATATTTTAATGTATGATCTACAGTTTCAGGTGACAAGTCTTCTAATTAAGGCGGGTTGGGTTTATACCTGACTCAAGTATAGTTGGGAGATCTGCAACAGTTGGAGAGTATTTATATTTATCTCAGCATTAGCATGACCACCAAGGGTACGGGGCCCCACAGAAACAAAGCATGAATGAAAATTAATAAAACATAAATGATAAATATGAGGAAGTTTTAAGATTCTCAAATATCCTTAGGTACTTTGATTGCTTATCTGACTCCTCCTAAGTAGCTTCAGCAGAGGAACAATTCTTCCACTGAACTTTAACCATTAAAATTGAGCAGCTTCATAGTTGTTTCTGATCTTTTCTCAGGATTCTTATTGGTTCTTCAATGAATGATAGATCTGGCTGAATTTCTACTAGGAGAATTGAAATCAAGTGATGAGGCTCTCTTAAATACTTCCTAAGTGATGCCACATAAAAAACATTATGTACTGCAAATATGTCATCAGGAAATTCCAACTTGTAGGCTAAAGATCCTATCTTGGGTATGATTTTGAAGGGTCCAGCATATCTAAGACTGAGCGTTCCAGCCATTTCAAAATGATAGATTCCTTTCATTAGATTGACCTTTGGATACACTAGATCATTTTCCTAGAATTTGAGAGGATGGTAATGAGAGTCATGGTACTTACTCTATCGATCCTAGGCTATTAGAATTCTTTGCTGAATGAGCCTGACCTTTCTATCAGTTTATTCTACTAAGTCAGACCCATACAATTGAACATCTCCAGTTTTAAACAATAATAATAAAGTAGAGCATTTACTATCATATAATGCCTTATATGAAGCCATTTTGATGCTTGACTAGAAACTGTTGCTCTATGTGGACTCTACTAGAGGAATATGATCCTACCAAGAACTAATAAAATCCAAAATATAGAGATAGAGCATATCTTCTAGAATTTAATTCACTCTTTCTGTCTAGCCATCTATTTGGGGATGGAAAGCCATGCTCATTGCTAGAGTGGTTACCAGATCTTGATGCACCACTTGCCAGAACTTCGAAGTAAATCGCTATCTCTGTTAGATATGATTAACTTGGGGATACTATGCAGCCTGACTAATATATAGCTTCACAAGCTTTTCTATGGAATCAACCTGATAGATAGGAATAAAGTGAGCAGATTTGGTAAGACGATCCAGGATGACCCAAATTGCATCTGCACCAAATCTTGTGCGAGGCAATCCCATCATGAATTCCATTAAGATGTCAGACCACTTCCACTCAGGAATCTTTAATGAGTGAACAATCCACCAGGCTTTTGATGTTCAACATTGACTAGACTACAGGCATAGCATTTGGAAACAAATTATGCAACACTTTTCTTCATGCCTGGCCACTAGAACGATTAGTTCAGATCTTGATACGTTTTCAAACTTCCTGGATGGATCTTATATCTAGAATTGTAGCCTTCAATAAGGATCTCTTGTTGCATGGATGTAGGGATCCATAAGCAATTACCTTGACAAATTACAGCTCCATGCAGCTGCAAATCCTAATGGCAACCACCTTCAATAGCAACCTTAAATTTTAGATAATCATCATCTTTAGTTTGTGATATAGAGACTTCTTGGTAGAATGTGGATTTCACATTAATATTAGCTAGCATTGAGCTTAGCATATCTCCACGTACAGAGGCAATTTCTAATTTGTGGAATTCTTCTTCTAATGAACTTGAAATAGTCATAGCAGATAAGGTATCACAATGGCTAAGAGCATCGGCCACCACGTTTGCTTTACTGGGGTGGTATTGAATATCTAAATCATAATCACTGATAAGATCCAACCATCTTCTCTGTCAGTAGTTCAATTCTCGCTGAGTGAAGATATACTTCAAACTTTGATGATCAGTGAAAGTGGAACATTTAACTCCATATAAGTACTGATGCTAGATTTTCAAGGCAAAGATTACGATAGCAAGTTCAAGATCATGCACAGGGTAGTTCTTTTTGTGATGTTTCAATTTACGAGAAGCATAAGCAATTACCTTACCCACTTGCATTAAGACGCAACCTAATACATATCTAGAAGCATCTGTGTAAACTTAATAATTCACACCTTCTTTTGGCAGAACAAGCATGGGAGATGACGATAGTGCATCTTTCAAAGCTTAGAATGCTTCCTCATATTCTGAACTCCAAATGAAAGGCACAACTTCTTAAGTTAATTTAATCAAAGGAAAAGCAATTTGGGAAAACCCTTTAACAAACTTTCTATAGTATCCAGCTAGTCCCAAGAAACTTTGGATATCTATTATAGTTCTTGGTTGATACTAATCTTGAACAGCACTGACCTTTTGCTGATCCACTCTAATGTCTTGGGCATCAACAACGTCACCCAGAAATGCTACTGAGTCAAGCCAGAACTCACACTTAGAGTATTTGGCATAGAGTTGATGGCTACGCAACTCTTCCAGTACTACTCTTAGATGAGTTTCATGTTCTTTCTCATTCTTAGAATAGATTAAGATATCGTTGATAAAAACGATGACAAATTTGTCCAAGAAAGGTTTGATCACACGCTGCATTAAATCCATGAAAATTGACAGCGCATTTGTGAGTCCAAACGACATTACAAGGAATTCATAATGTTTGTATCGAGTTCTAAACGCTGTCTTTTCAATATCCTCGTCCTTGATAAGCAATTGATGGTAGCCGGAACGCAAGTCTAATTTTGAAAACACTTTAATTTCAGCAAGTTGATTGAACAAATCATCAAATCTAGGTAACAGATGCTTATTCTTAATTGTTACCTTATTGAGTTATCTATAGTCGATGCACATTCACATTGAACCGTCCTTCTTCTTAACAAATAGCACTGGTGCACCCCAATGGGATGGACTTGGTCGAATAAGACCCTTCTCGAACAACTCTTAAAGTTGACTGTTCAGCTCCTGCAACTCTTTTGGCACTAGGCTATAAGGAACTTTAGATATAAGTTGAGCTCCTGGAATAACTACTATTGAAAATTTCACCTTCCTGATTGGTGGAAGACCTTATAGGTCTTCATGGAAAACATCAGGAAACTCACACACAATCATGTTCTCACTTATAGGTGCTATCTCTTTTTTTCACCTAGTATTGTCACTAGGTATGCATCACAACCTTTCATTACTAATCCTTTTGCCTCTAAGGAATTAATTAATGACACATGAGTACTAAATTTTCCAATGCATAACTTAGCTTAACAACCACAGCCCAACGTGATCTTCTTCTTTTGACAGTTGATGGTAGTGTTGTGTTGGCTTAGCCAATTCATTCCTATAATTACAGCAAAATTTGCGATTGGAAGAACATTGAGCTTGGCTTCAAATTCTTGCCCACTAATAGGAATTGGTATGCTACAAATTTGGCGAGTTGGCATGTGGGCCCAGATGACAGCCCAACACTTAATGAGCTTGCTAAGCGATAGAATGGCAAGTTTGGCCCAGCTTTTCGACACAAAGGAGTGACTGGCTCCAATGTTGAACAGTACATTACAAGGTTTGCTATTCAAACATAAGGTGCCTATTTACATATGCAATGAATTATATTCTTGCAAAATTATATCAAGCGGTTATTAAAGATGCCTTGTTAAAAGAGATTAGTTTAGAATTGTGTACCTGAAATAATATTGTTGTCTTCAGTAGCCTCAAAAGGTTTAATTGTGTAGACCCTAGTAGGACCAACACATTTGTTGTTATATACCTGCTTTTGTGGAGGTCTTGTTCTATTGGTTCGCGATGCGTTAGGCCCTTCTCTTCCTTGAACTTGAGCCACAGTCTGAGGTGGAGGCATGATTACCAACTATTGGCTCCTGTGATTCACTGGATTTGGGTTGAATGCCTGGAGTGATCTATTTGAACACCATCGACAATGTCTTTATAATTGCATTGGAAGTAAAAATGGCTCGACCTTCCTCAGGTGTAACAAGTTTAATTCATGTGATAACATTTCCTGTAAGGATGAGGTCTCATACATCCATTACGCAAGTTTGTGGGGGTAGCTGCTACTTCAATATGATAGACCTTCCCCGCTGGATACCTAGCTTTCTTGAAATTATTGTTCCAATTAGAGAATGAGCCAAAACTTCTTTTAGAGTCCCTCTAGGATTGATGCTCTTCTACTAATCTAAATGTCTCTATCATCTCTATAAGGTTGGACAGTCTTAAGGGCACTACAAGATCCTTGATTGAATTACGCAAACCACTCTGGAATCTATGATAGTGAGAAGCTTCAGTTGCCACCATGTTGGGAGCGAAACGGGCAAGTCGTCGGAACTCTATTTTACATTCTGCCATGAAACACCAGCCTTGTGTTAATCTTAAGAACATATCCTACATGTTATTTTGAGCCGAAGGAGGAATGTACTCAGCTCTGAATGCTTCCACAAATGCATCCCAAGGGATGTCTTCTATGGTGTAATCAGCAAATAGTGTGCTTTGGGTATTATCCCACCAATATTCTGCTTCGTCTTAGAACCTGTGGGTTACTAATATGATTATTTTTGAGTCAGGGCATTTAAGACTAGTAAGGTTCTTCTCTACCAATTTCAGCTAACTGGCAATATCCATGGCCAATAGGTTCCCACTAAAGGTAGGGGTCCTTAGACGGATGAAGCTATGCAGAAGTCCATCGGTAGATGGATAATGTTATTGAGGGGTAGTATGGTGTGGGATCTATAGATGTTGGGGATTGATTTTGATTGCCTTGGGCAGTAATTAGCCTTTCTATTATGTCTACTTGCTTCACATGTGTATCTACCAAGGTCTGCATAGTTTCAAGAAGTGTGTTAACATCAGAAAAAGATCTGCCAGATGCAGCATGAGAGAAGATGACTGTCTGGTATTCATGGTTTATTTGAGTTTAGAAAAATAACACTATTTTAAAATTTAAGGAAATCAAAAACATACTAGTTTATTTCACTACTTATTTCAGATAGAACATATAAAGAGGGAAGATACAATAGAGAGCATAAGAGGAATCACTAAGACATCTATCTAAAACATCCATCTGATGTACTCTGCCATAAATGCGAGATGGAAGTCTTCGAAAGTAACTTCACACTGCTCTCTCCTTCACATATGGGTGAGCTCCCAGAAGGTGTTAACCCACCATTCTTCAGCGTGATCTTGGAGAAGGAAGATCATTAGTGTGACTCGAATATCATCTAGGCATTCCATTGCCTCAAGAATGGAGCTCACACACTTTAGCTACTCCTTGGCTAAATTAGGGAAGCCAAATCATCTAAAAATGCCATGCTGAAGCAAGCTATCCAGCACTCGTACTCCTTGTTCAGACACTCCATCAATGTGCCTTCCATACTTTTGACCAATTTGGAAGTCAAACTCCCGTACGGATTTAAATCTTTTGAAGTATTCCTAGGCAAATACTTCAAGTGTCTAATGATCCTATAAGTTCAATCAAGTTCTATTAGTTCAGTTGTGTAGTTTATAGTTCTTAAGGTTTTTAATATATATGAGTTTTGTATTTGAGCATTTTATTTTACATATACAAGTATTTTCATTCTATGCCTATTATTATGAGCACATGAATATGGTATTATGGATGTATTCCAAGTATTAATTTAGTAACTGTTTGGTAGAAGAATAATCCATTAGGTAGATAGGAATGCAAATTCCAATATGACTCCTTATGGTGTTCTCTGATGCCAACTGTGGTGGCCCGCGCCTCAACCAAGTATGATTAAGAGGCGGTCGTCACTTGGCAACCCATCACTTATCATTAAATTAGAGTATAATCCCTAATCAACAAATAAGGGAGGGATAAGCCCTTAAGAAGCAACAAAATCATTCACTAAATACATATTTATCAATCAGAGTGAGGAAGCAAGTAAAGAACAAGTTTACATCTATTACACCATAATGCAAAAAATAAGAAATATGCAACTGAGAATAAAGTACTGCAGTGAAAAAGAAAATACACAGGTACCTATATTATTACAGCATTTAATAAGTTTAAATTGAAAAGAAAATAAACACTCAGCCTCACAAGTATATAAATAAGAAACTAAAGATCTTCAACAGCAGGGTGCACTTTTTCCTGATCTAGCTCCACTCCTGGGTCAACCACCTCAAACAACTGAGAATCTGCCATTATCGGTTTCACAATGATATGGCCCCAACCAAAAGAAAAGAAAATCTGATTAGACATATTGTCTAAGTATATTTTAGGTTGATTATTTTTATATATTAAATGATATCACCATTTACTTAAAATAACTAAAGCAAACAAATGTGTGCAATAAGCTAAGAAAGAATAGGGAAAGTTATAAATAATGAATTTATAACTTAACCAAACAGTGAGGTAAAAGGGCATACCTCAACCCAAAGCTGCAACAAATTTAAGCAATATAAATGTAAAATAAACTATAAATACTAAAAAGAAAGACTCATCCTAACATGCTGATTGTCATAATATTATGCAGATTAATAGAAAGTAAACTGAAATGTGATACATATAAGTAAACTGAATAAACAACTAGCATCCTTATCTATATATATATATATATATATATATATATATATAAGCAAGCAAGTACTATACGAAAGCTAAACTGCAGTAAAGGTAAATATAAAATAAAACAAATAATGTAAAAGCTATCATATCAAAAAAATTGGCTAAAAAAACCACTGAAATGTAATTGACTTGAACTGTATCATATCATATCGCTTAATTTCTCAAAGCTAAGGCAAAAATCTGGCACCCTAGCCCTACCGTGGTCCTATTAACTCTTAAGTTAACATAATTACAATGAGGTGGACACCATATGACAATATCCTTACTTATGAATAGATTAGGCATACATCATAACCCATTATAATTAAGGAGTTTGCCATTTAAAAGAACTATTTCACTAAATGAAAAGTATATTAATACAGAATGCGGAAGCAAAATAGTAAGCATCCATTCATTATAAAATAAGAAATTAAACATTCAACTCAAAATAAGTATAGCAGCAAAAAGTAAAGTTTAACCTGTATTATTATAATATAATTTAATAGTTTAAGCAAAAATGGAATAAATAGACCACTCATCCACAATGAAGAAAGTAAGCAAAGAAAAGCTAAGAGTCTTCAACCACACGCTCCTCTTCCAAAGGTAGATCTCTTGAAGGCTCCACAACCTCAAATAGCTCAGAGTCTACCATTGTCAATTTCACAATGATAAGGTCCCAGCCAACAAAAAAAAAATCTAATTATGCAAAATATCTAAGTACATTTTAGGCTAAAAATTTATTATTAACCTATTTAGATATCACTATTAAAATACAACATACAAGCAATTATAGGAACAGAATGCGTATGAAAAGAAAAAGGTAGTTATAAATAATAAGTTTATAATTTAACAAAAGCGGAAGTATGTACATACCTCTTACTATAGCTACAACATGGTTAGGCATAAAATAAAGAATAAATACTAATACTGAAAGAAAAACTCATCCTAAACATGCTTATGATCAATATAATTTTATGCTAGTTAACATATAGTAAATGAACATGTGAAGCATTAAAATAACTGAAAGAAAAATTAACATCATATATATATATATATATAATCAAGCGAGCAAGACTAACATTCTATAAGTAAATAAAGCTAGTAAATACAGTAAGACAGTAAATGAGAAAGTGCTAAAATGCATAAAAATAAACCAAAAGCAGTAAATACAAAGCTGAAAACTTTCATGGCTACTCAAGCCATTTAAACTGAAAGCAATACATCAATCTCACTTAGCATGATGGGCTAAGACAGAGGCTCTAAACTGAATATGCATGAAATCACTTAGCCTATTGAGCTAAGGCAGAAATACTAAACTGAATATCACTGAAATCACTTAGCTTGATGAGCTAAGGCAGAAATATTGAACTAAATATCACTGAGTAGAAGTGAACCTTCAACTAGTACTACCATATCAGATCTTAACTAATAAAGTCATACGACAAAAAGTTTATTTCTCATCACCCTAGGCAGCCAACGCTCAACTAGGCATGTATGGACTTACCAAACACTAGCCGCTGCTGTGCTATGCCGGACCTAATAAACTGAAGAGGCACACTAGTTAGATCACAATCTACTGATTGAAAACCAGAAAATTGAAAACACCGATAAAAATATGAATGATATTTATACAAATTCCAAGTTGACACGAGATACTCATCAAATATCCTATGCCCAATACATGTGATCAAGGTATAAAGCTCAACATAAGGTAACCAAAGCATCAATGTTCAAGAGAGTAAGGGACTCTACTAAGACATAAGTGATATCCATTGTTATCTAATTATTCGTTCTATCTACTCTAAGTTACAAAATTTCAAAATTATCAATTTTTATGATATATGTAACTTAGATTCATGGCCTTATAGATTGAAAATAATTAGGACTAGCTAGGTCCTAATTATAAATAAATTAATATCGACTACAAGCCTAAGTAAATAAAGCAATCGACCTATTTTGTTAGTTTAAGCAACCCAAACTATCTTTATTAGCCAAATAAAGATGAAAGGATTAAGAATTAAACTCCAAACATTGGGGTTTAATTACTTAATCCAAATGGTGATCCTAAAGAACTATGTTTTATCACCTAATTTAATAAATTAAGATTTAAGGCAAGTCCTATTAAGTAAAGTCACACTTAATAGGATTGATCTTTATTATTAAATCAAAAGTTAAAAGATCAAATAATCATTAATAAACAATGAAAATCTATAAACTATTAAAATCAAGGCTTCACCTATTTAATAACCCAATTTATTCAATAGATGAAATCTAACCTAAGGACTAATCCTAACTCCAAAGGAAGATCTTAAGGGACTAAGATGAACACTCAAGCTTCAATCCTAATAAATGTTATAAGAAAGATTGAGGACAGATTAAGGATATTCAAAAAAGAGGTATGATGTGAGATGAATTTCACATCATATAGCTAATAAGTTACTTAGAATTTTTCTAAGGAAGAATTTAGGGTTTTGATTTAGAAACTTAATTTATGGCTTAAAATAATTGAATTAAATTCAAAATTACTTTATTTACTAATTTTAATGATTATGACAATTAATTATAGCTTAAAAGCACTTAACCCTAAATTTGGGCAAAATAATCATTTTGCCCCTCCTTAAGAGTCTAAAAATCTACTTTTAGATTTGAGACTAAATTGGAAATTTTTAGTGGTAAATGATTACTTAATTTCTAATATGAAGATAGACAGTAAGTACATCAAATTTGGATAATTATTAAGCCTTATGAGATCAACTTAAAGAATTTAATTTATAGGGGCAATTTGGTAATTTGACTTAATGAAATCTAAATATTCTATTAGTTTATTGAAGCTTGTTATCTAAAGTTTCCATAGAACCTAAAATCACTTAATTGTGATATGAAATGGCCAAGTTATGGCAAAAATAAGCTTAGGGTTAATTATGTGAATTAAGGTTTTATAAATAGGGTTAAAAACCTAACTTTTCCAATTAAAGTTCAAATTCAATAAACTCAGTGGCTATAGCTTTCTTATAACACACTAAGTACTTTAACTAGGAGTAGACCCAAATTGAACCTCATTTGGTCAAGTTATGACTTAATTATGGCTTAGATAATTAGTGAGTGATTAGTAAAATAAATCACAGAATCACCAAACTAACCACACTATTATATTCTACTCTACTCTATGAGTTATCAGAAAGTAAAATCACTTAATTTGGATTAATAATTATGCTAATATTTACTAATTAATTTTTAGGGTGATTACGGTTGATTAAGAGATCCAGCCATTGGATCCTAATTTTTTTGTAATTTATTGTTTACTAAGTCTTCTTGATCAAAATGGTATATTGAAAGACCTAATTTGGAGCTCAATTAACCAAGTTATGGTCAAAACTCTGATTTAATTTAAATCGGTGGCGGGAACCACAGATCCAATGCGTCAATAGGTGAGCGTGAAGAGGGGGCTCATTGGATTACGTGGCGGAGGTCAGCGGTCAAGTGGGTCCCATGACTGTTGTGGAGGATGAGACTGTGGGGCCAGTAGCCTTCAATACATCACGCGCCTGACCAGAGAACTGCGATGCGGGTTGGGTTTGGCCCGACCCGACTCGGGACAGGCATCGAACTTCTACGGGTACCCGATGCGACTGGACTAGGGCATCAAGAATGGCGGCAATCCTGCCGTCACCTGAGACCAACCCGCCTGCTGTTGGAAAGGTCTCGGAGAGACCTTCCAATCGGCGACTGAAACTACACTGGCGGTGGCCAACATCTCCAGAAAATTCTAGCCCTAGCAGTCGACTATGGGTGCGAGCCGACGAATACGATGAGTTAATGTGGGGCACTGTGGAATGATCGACAAATTCGCTCGATCCAAAATGTTTGAGGATAATCAACTCCACTCAATCAACAATTGATGGCATGGAATAATGTTTAGAATCAACAATATTAAAATCGAATGAAAGATCAAGTAGATGGGAGAAGTACTTGATCGATGGCTGGAGACTTAAGGTTCACAGAACTACCCTCCTGGATGCTCCCAATGGTTCTAGATTGCGCAAAGCGATTTGTGCTCGCATATGGGAGCATATGGGAGGCTCGGTGGAGCCTCCAACGTAGACGCATGCAACGATTGGCCGCGTGAAGCGACTCAGCGGCATGCGACGCATGACACATGGGGCGCGTCGAGCGGGTGAAGGGATGATGCACGAGAGTCGTACGATTGGCCGATCGAACGTCTCAACTTTGCCGTTCGATCGAATGATAGAAATTAACGATGCGGGAGAGGAAAAGACGGGGCCATTAAAGGGATTTAAATAATTATTATTTAATTATTATTTCCAATTTTCTTAATTAAAATGAGCATAATGACAAAGTTCAATTTTTATTTTGAGGTCAATTTAATTAGGTCAATCTCCAGGATTCTTGAAATTCTCAAAATTAGAATTTGTTCCATTTGACCTCTGATTTGGACCAATACCACAGGGTGTGGTTATAATGCCTATTTAAGAGTGTTAGTACAAAAATTAAGACTTGATTTAGTCCTAATTGATTAGGATAACAACCTTAGGTTATTACAATATAAAACATTTCATTATATGGGATAAACTCTCCATTGACTCCTCTTTCTAGTATGATAATTGGTATAATCTTGAGATTCTTTGCTTTAATTTTGATTATCTTGACCCTAAATTGTATATTAGTAGCTGCATTGAACCTAATATAGGCTAGAAATGGAATATTATCAACAAATCCATTCATAATAGAATTAATAGTATAATTAATTCCATCTCCCTTATTTTTGATTTTAAGCCTAACTCTTCCTCTGATTTTGTTGTCCAAGATATCTTAATGTTTTCCTTAAATTTTGTGAGAACCCATAATTATCCTGTGTCTGATCCTTGGTTTTGGAATCCTATCATCCCATCCAACATTAGCATCTTCATTTGGTGTGTTTACAATGGGTTGGTGAGTGCTGATAAGACCATGCAACTGAGTGTTTTCCATCTCGCTTCTAAATGTGGTTGCTACTCCCAAATTGAATCCATTGACCATATCTTTTGGGAAAGTAAAATTGCTTCCTTTATTTGGTCTCACAGCAGCATTCTTACTCACAGCTCTAATAGTAACAACAAGTTTATGTGTCTTGATAGATGGAATTTTGTTAACAAATCTAAAAGAACAAAATTCATATTGTCAACCTTATGGATACTTGTATATGGAAATTTGGTGTACCATAAATAATTATAAGTATCACAATACTCCTTATAACACCAACAGAGCTGGAATGAGAATCTTTCTCAAAGGCATTCCTAATTTTGATTTTTAATTGTGGTATTGTCAAAAAGGCTAAGCTCAATTAAATTATCAATCTCTTCCTCATCCTATGGTTGTTGGTTTTTGTGTTGTTGTTATCTCTGCTTTCCTACTCCAAGTCTGCTGGTTTAGTGGTTGGAAGATTTCTAGTTTCTTAGCTATTGTTCCTCTCTGCTTGATGACTATAGTGACTACTTCTCTGATTATTCTTCATGTTCTGACTGTTGTTTGTGCTTGCACAAATGGTTTAACTGTTTTGTTGCTATCCTTGCCCTACAATTATTGTAGGTTTATTGTGTATTTTTTTCTGGTCTTTGGCAGGTAGCTATGTCTTGGTTCTGGATGTTATGCTGATTTGCTACCAGTAAGGAGATGTGTTTTATGATTGTTTTGTCGTTTTAGCTCATTTCCTTCTCATGTGTTGTGGCTTTGGTTACTTTGGTTTGATGATTGTTGATTATGTTGTTGTTATCTGTTTTCTATCTCATATTATATTTGTGGGATTTCTATTATTTATGGATGTATGTAGTTAGACGATGCGGGGGTTGCCTTGGCTTGCACGTGTAGGCTGTAGTAAGGGGTGCTTTGGGAACTCTAATTTCTTTAGATTTTTATTTTATTTTTTTGTAGCTTTTAAGATTGGATGGTGGGTTAAATAAATATATTAGTGTCTAGATAAACTACTCTCATTCATCCCTCAATTAGCTCTTACGAAATATATTTTTTTTCTTACCACAAAAATATTTAATTCATCTTTGATTGTGAGCATATTTTGAATTGAAATTAAAATAACTAAATATTTAAGTAGATACATTAGGGGTGAGAATATGACCTGGAACTTAAAAGTCGAACTCGAACTTGAGATATTTTGATTCTTTGATTCGATTCGAATTTGACACGAACTCGGCTCGAACCCCACTTAAAATGAGTCGAAATGACTCGAACTCGATTAGAACTCGACATCGTACAAGTTCGAGTATAGGCTGACTTGACTCAAACTCGATTGGAAGCCAGTCAGTAATTAGTATTTTTATTTTAAATTTTTGTTAAAATCGTACTAATTATTTATTATTTTCTGTAAAAATATAAAATAATCAGAATCAATAGTTCGGTTGAGTCCATTATTATTTCACATTGATTCAATTGAAATACATAGATTTAATTCTTGCATCCACAGACAAATAAAAAAGCTGCAAAGCAAACATTTACCCGAAGCACGCATGCCTCCTTCAAATGACATAATCGGACCATGAGGTGTGCTCCATAGTCAATCCGGCGAGCCGGTCGAGCCGGACCGGGTTCTCCTTCCCTCCCAGCAGCCTGGCCGGATTCCCGACCGCCGTCGTCCTGGGCGGAACGTCCCCCAGAACGACGGACCCGGCCCCGAGCTTGGCCCCGTCCCCTATCCTGACGTTCCCGAGGACCTGCGATCCGGCCCCCACCAGCACCCCATCCCCGATCTTCGGATGCCTGTCCCCCGCCCCTTTCCCCGTCCCTCCCAGCGTCACGTTGTGCATGATGGAGACGTCGTCCCCCACCACGGCCGTCTCCCCGATCACGACTCCGGTGGCGTGATCCAGCAGCACCCCGACGCCGATCCTAGCTGCCGGGTGGATGTCCACCGCCAAGCATTCCGACGATCGGCTCTGAATCACCAGCGCCACCGCCCTCCGCCCCGTGATCCACAGCCTGTGCGCTACCCGGTGCGCCTGGCAGGCCAGGAATCCCTTGTAGTAGAGGAAGCAGTGGAGGATCTTGGAGCAGGCAGGATCCCGATCCCGAGCGGCGAGGAGGTCGGCGCAGGCGGCGCGGCCGATCGAGCAGTCCTCCGTTAGGGTTTCGGCGAAGAGGGCGCGGAGATCGGAGGCCGGGAGGAGATTCGGTATGCAAAGCTTGTTCGAGAGGAGATCGCAGAGGGCAGATTCGAGGGAGTCGTGGCGGAGGATTAGATCAGAGAGGTAGTGAGAGAGGATCGGCTCTGCCCTTGAGTCGGAGAGGGCCTCCGCCTTGATCCCCCTCCAGACCTCGTCGGAAGGTGAAGGGCTATCATCGGGAAGGGGAGAGATGTCCGGCGGCCAGTTGAGTTTTGGGGCTTCGTTCGATCTGGAGTTGTCGTAGGATAGGGGATTGATCGAAGCGAGGTTCGATTTTAGGGCTTCGCTCGATCTGGAGTTGTCGAAGGAGAGGGGATTGATCGAAGCGGAGCTGATCCGGCGGCAATCGACGCATGCGGCCATTTGTGAAGGAGAGGCTGAAGCTTTCGGCAGCGATTGATAGGGAAAGAAAGGTAAGCGGATAAGCCATCTATTTATAGGACTCAGCTCAGATTGAATGGGGGGGGAGAAGCCTCCCCTTGTAATTATCTCCATTTTTATGATTAAGAAAATAGATTGTTCATTAGTTTGGCTGTTAAATTCTTTAATATGATTTTTATTTTGATAATATCAATAAACTAATAGTTTATAAATCTTGATATTTAGGTATTAAGTTTATATTTCATTGTTAATCTGGCTTCTAAAGCTAAACTTGCTACACTTAATCATAATTATAACTGTATTAATCGTTTAAGCATATATTTAAATATTGAATAATTGAGATTTATTAGTCTAAATCATACGTATAGCTGTATTTAGATATTATGTAATCATACTTATTTGAAGAGTTTTGCTTTTATAATCAAAATTAATAATAATAATCAACTATTATTTATGGGAATGAAATTATTTAGTTTTATTTATGGGATTCATTATATTTATGCACGTTTTAGTGATTATTAAAATTAATTAATTTCTTATAATATAGTATTTTATTTCAAAATATTTAATAATAATAATAATTATTATTATTGATATTATTAGAAAAATATTATTTAAACTTATTAATATTGATTCAAAAAAATTTATTCAATAAAATTTAGATATTATTTTATTAGTATTTATTTATTTATATTAAAATATTATAAATATTATTTTTAAAATTTATATTAAAATTATATCCAAATTTTATTGAATAAATTTTCTGATTGCCAGGTAACCCCAGTCTAAATAATATTAGAAAGGACAACATAACGTTCATCAAAGTGCGCCTAACATAAAAAATAAAATAAAAAATAAATAAATAAATGAGCACTTGAAGACCACGAAATCATTTTTATTGTATAAAATTATAATAGCCGCTAAAATATCTTAAATATATCTATTACGGTAAATATTAAAATATTTAAAATTAATGTTTAATTTATAATAATTAAAATTTATTAGTTTAAATTATGATTTAAAATTTATTAAAAATTAATAATTACTTAAAAATTCTGAATAAAATATTAAATATTTTTTAAAATATATACAATATAAATTAAATTTTATTAACTTAGGAAGACTAAATTATGATTTGATCTACACTAGTTTTTATTTTTTAAGTTTAAAAATAGAATATGTTGAAAAAATTTGAGTATTATATTTGAATATTATTTATTTATTATTTTTTTATGAGTATTACTATATTTATATATTATTATATAATAAAATATATAGATAATATCTCAATTCAATTTAGATAATTAAATATATTTTTTGTGGACCTTAAATTTTATTAATCCTATATGTTTTTTTGATATATATTTTGTATTAGCATAGTTTTTTTTTTATATATATTAAGGTGATTTCGAGGATCTGGGAGGGAGACCAAATCGATGGTTGTGACGTAAGTCGTCACGTCACTGCGGAGCACTGCCGTCGTCCGTAGGCGAGGAATTTCGGAAGATAAGTTTGTCAAATGAGTAAATGTGTTAATTTAATATGTAATTAAATTATAAAAAATGTTATGGATTACATCAGAATATATATCAAAAAATATTTAGGATTAATTAAAAATTTTTTTTTTATAATTTTTGTATATATATCTTATCAACAAATGTATTCAATCAATAATCTACTTATAAATATTGGATTGATATATCATATATATATTTTGGTGTATACTAGAATGTAAGTGTAGCAATTTTCTTAAATTATTTGTTAAATGTATTTTTTGATAATACATATCTAAAAATTAAAAAAAAAAAATTTTATTAGTCTTGAATATTTTCTGATATATATTCTTGTATAAGTATAATATTTTTCTTGACAAAAAGAAGAATAATTAACTTGAACATTATAATATTTGAGTATTACTATATTTACATATTAATATATATAAAAATAAATAAATAATATATGAATTTAATTTAATGTGTAAGTATATTATTAATTGAATGTTTTTTGTAAGATCTCTATGTAACAATTAAAAAAAATGAAATTTTTTTATATATATTGTTATGTAAGTAATAGCATTTTTCATAATATATGATTATAAAATTTTTAAATATATATTTTTAATAAATTTGGCAGCAAAATGGAATTAATGATTGTTTTATGAAATAACATTAAAAAAAGATTTTTTGAATGTTTTTTTTGCTTTCATTATATGAATAAGGGAGGATTGTGTTTTTATGATCAAAAGATTTGATTGTCCTTCTCATCTTTGTTATATTCTATTGAATTGTTAGGCTAATTTTGATGATGTTAAGTCCTTATTTGATTATCAAGATATACACTATGTGCTCATTAAAGAAGATAATCATTCATATATATATATATATATATATATATATATATATATATATATGGTTGTTAATAGATGAATCATTAATATATCATTTAGGCAAGTATATTGCTTCTCATTGTGTGCAATAAGGGAATATTATCTTCTTTGAAACAGTTAATCAACTGATTAGGCAAGATTATTTGTTGCTCTATTGAAGGATTAAGGAAAACTAATTTTGATTAATGTGTTGGATTTGTTTTAAGTTTATGAAATCTCATGCATAAGTATTAATTATTTGATTTGTTTTACCTTTGCTACTCCATTGATGAAGGTGATATTCGTATTGTCATTCAAAGGTTTTTGAATATGGAGGAACAGACCATGATTTGATTTGTTTTACCTTTGCTACTCCATTGATGAATGTGATATTCATATTGTCATTCAAAGATTTTTGAATCTAGAGGAAGAGACCATGGTTGCACCAAGCCACCAAATACTCTTGAGCAGGTTATCCCTCAATCTTGCTGAATTAAAGTAGCGAAGTTTGCTGCAAAATGAAAGATAAAAGCAATATAAATAAAGTAGTCAAAAGATTTTTCTGGACACAGATGTTTATACCATAAAAATATACCAAAAAAAGATGCCTATACTTTTTCTCTTTAATTATAGTCCTTTGAACCAAAAGTGAGAACAAGAAGTGAGGGATAACTTTTCATTAACTATAATTTGAACAACAAAACAACCACATTCTTAAGCTCATAGAGCTTTAAATAATAAGCCAAAACTCAATTTCTTTTGAAAATTTTTGTCAAACATCAAATCACCAAAGGAAATAAATAAAAAATTACATTTGCACATAGTTTTTTCTATGCATTTTACTTATTCATATCACATGAGTGATAATTACAATTGCATATTTTTTGTTCTATATATTCCATTTTTAGCTCGAAATGTGAATGATGTTTATCAATGCATCTTTTATAGGAGAAAAACAAATATAAATAATGAGATACCAACCTTAACAACATTAGCATGCTTATATATATATATATATATATATATATATATATATATATATATATATACATACATACATATATACATACATACATACATACATATATATATATATATATGGGGCCTCATACTTTCTTGCGGTGATACTAATACTGATAGTAGCATAATTACGGGGAGTACGGTGCTCTAACTGTGGAAAATCCCCAAATTAAGTAAAGTTAGGTAGAACTAACCTGCCTTAAGCCAAGGACTTGTCACCTGGAACTGTGAACATACATCAATACAAATCAAAGTGGCGGAAGCAAAAAATAGTATAATATAATATCCGCATCACAATATAGTATATGAGAGTAAAAGAAATAGTAACTCAGATCAAATACAGAAAAGTAAATACATCCAGAATTTAATTATTACAAGCTGAATTAAATGAAAGAAAAGATCTCTCAAACTCACTGCAAGAAAAATGAAAATCTATCTAAGCAGCAGTAGGAAGATCCTCCTCTTGCACTAGCTCCTCTCTTGCAGCACTGCCAATGAACAATACTAAATTTGACATTTGTCGGTATCACAAATGCCAGAGCCCCAGCCAACAAAAGAAAAATATTACAGTTAGACAATTGTCTAAGTACGTTTTAGGCTAGTTAAGTGAATTGAATAATTAAGATATCACATTTAAAGGTTTTAAATATACAAGCATTATAAGGTACAACTAGCTACAAAGAATGGGGTAGCTATAAACTAATCATTTATAGCTAATCAATAAGTATGCAAAAATAACATACAAAGTAGCAATGAAACAAGGTGAGGCTAAAAGTAAAATAACTGCAACTACTGAAATAAATTTGATCCTAACATGCTTATGATCACATGGATACATACTGAGTATATAAAGAACACAAGTGCTGAAATAAACATACAATTCTAGCATCCTAAATATGCAATATTTAATACTAATCAATAAGAGTATTTATACAAGCATGCAGATTAATATGAAAAAGGCCATTGAGGCATGTGATAGAAGTAAACTAAGTATATGAATGAGCAAAAGTAAATCCACTGAGACATGTGGCAAAGCAAGTCAGGCACTAAAAAAAGGGCCATTGGAGCATGGGTAAAGCAAAACAAATACTGAAAACTGAATTGAAGTAAAAGTAAGCCTAGGACATAGTACTGCTATAACATAAATAGGCCATACAGGACCTTTAAACTGAAAGTTCAACATGTATCCATCTTAGGTAACTGCAGAGCTAGGTCAGAGTTGAACTTATAGAATAAGACATGTATCCATCCTAGACATCCACAAAGCTAGGTCCAAGTATATTCTATAAAAAACTAGAACTGAAGAGGCATACTAAGCGAGGACATACTCTACTGACTGAAAGCACTAAAAGAACTAAATGAATGCTATGCTTTTCAAATACTATCTTAGGATGTATCCTCCATATCCAAAGTTTACCTATTATGCTCAAGGAATGAGGCTCAATATTCAAGGTGTGCAAGCAAATCAAAGTCAAAGTAAGCAAGAGACTCAATCTAGACTTATGTGATATCTGTTATTGTCTAATTTATCCAACTAACTATTCTGAGAAGATACAAGTTTAGGATTTCCAATATCCAATTATCGAGTATAATCCCAGATTCACGACCTTAATGTTAACATTAGAACTTAACAAGTTCTAATTCATAGTCATATGATGACTATAAAGCTTAAAGTAAATGAATCAATGACTTGATTATTATTATTTTTCTCTCTTAACCCAAATCTTAATTAAGTAAATTAAGATTAAGGATTTTGGACATAAACTCCATCTTGGTATTTAAATCCCGAATCTAAGGTAATATCCTAATAAGGATCTAGGGTTCACACTTAAAACCCAAATTAAAGATAAGGAATCTTATAAGCTAAAGGATTCAGAAACTAAGATCTTAATTGAAAGGTCACTCTACTGGTTATAAGATAAAATAATCAATAAAGAACTAAGAATCTAATATATATATTCAATCTTTAGGGTAATTACATTATTTTATAGATTGAATCAATCCTACACCCATAAGGAAGGTTTTAAAAGGGGTTAAGCAGTTAATCAAGTAAGGAGTTCCAAATGAAGGTAATTCAATCCATTTGATGATCTAAGTCTAAGAACTAAGATCTAATATTTGATCACTTTAGATCTTAAACTAAAACTAGACTTAGGAGTTTTACAAGAATATTTTTTTTAGGATTCAAGCTTATGGATCAGCTTAGTTAAGCTAATAACCTAAGGATCTAGCATTTTGAGATAGTTAGACTTAACTCTTAGGGCAAAGTAGTTTTAAGAACACTTAAGGTCTTAAGATCTTAATAAGAGATACTTAAGGTTTCTTCACTTAATATCAATATTATTAACCTAAGATTTCAAAAAGGTGCTAATAATCTAACTAGAGATATTTTACTGAATTTTCAAGTTTAAGGGGTGCTTAAACACATTTTGGTCAAAATGACCAAAATACCCTTCTTAAGGCTAAAAATGGGATTTTAGGTAGTTTTCCAAATTGGTCCAAGTCTATTTTAATGATTTTTATATTGGTTAATGAAGTAGGATACACACTTATCTTAGGTTTTGATAACCTAATTAGCATAATCAGCACTAATCACATTTTAAAGCCAATTAAGGTGATTAAGGAAATTTTGGGCATATTAGAATGATCCAAATATATTTAAAGGCTCTACTATACTAAATGAAGCATTAGAAACTAAATTTACCAAAATCAGAGGTTAATATAAAGCTAAATTCACTAATCCCAAGTTAGGATAATTAAAGAGTGATTAATAAAATTAAGATTCTTAAATTACTTTTAATAGTCTATATAGGTTCTCTATGGTCTCATGAGCAATCAGAGACCTTAATTAATATTTTTGGACATTAATTTTATTATGATTTAAATAAAAACAGAGAAAGATTAGGCAATTATTTAAGATCTAATTATTATATTTTTTATTTTATTTTATATTATTATTCCTTACATTTTTCAAATTAAAATGGTATATTGGATCATACCATTTGTATAAGTATAACTAAAGTTATTTCATTAATTTATTTTGCATTTTTATTTAAATCAAAATTATAGGGTTAGTCTTTATTAATCATTTATCATAAGGAAATTAAATCCATAATTATTAAATTAGCCACGGCCCAAATTCAAACCGCGCGGGCAGGGCCTGACCCGGCCCGCTACTGTGGATCTTCTTCGCGGATATCTCCCCGACACCAGGATCCCTAGGTTTAGCTTCCACCACAAAATTCTCCACCCACTGGTTGTGCTGCGTCTGGATCTCGACGGCTACACCATCAAGGACTGAAGACGGGTCGACTGAACCCAAAATCTCCATCTGGGATGCGCCGGATCTCTAGGGTGCTACTTGATCGAGACGTCATCGAAGGAGCCTCTGTGAGGATAATTCTCCTCATAGCATCAACACCACGAGCCATGGTCTAACCCTACACACTCAGGGATCATAGGAGAAGCGATTGGAAGAGTCGAGGGGTCCTGGGGAGAGAAAAATCACTGGAGTGCTACTTGGGGTGGAGCACAAATGGGAGCCAAGGATGGGTCAATAGATTCCAGTCGAGTCAATCGATCTGATTGAACCCAACCATTGATATGGGTTTACAATTATTACCGAGAGGTTCCGACACTACTTGGCTAGCCAATTACTCGAGGGAATGCAGCGATCAGGCAAAACAGAAGCCGACTAGCATTGCACACTCAGATGGTGAATTTGCCCTCTGGTCCACTACCAGCTGCTCCTACACTCTTTAACTACTTAGAGGAATTAAGGGCGAGGTCCTAACGCAGCATCTAGGGCTCAATCGAAAGCGAGTCGAGCTGAAACCAACTTGACAGAGGAATGAGGTCATAGGCTGTACCTTGACAATAGGGAAGAAGATCAGCTGAGTACCACAGTAGATCCCTGGCGATTCTTGAGCTTTCTACTGCAGCCTAGTGGTGTGAACTCCAAACCACACCCACTATCAGCGGATGAAGCAGGTTTAGTTGCTGGGAGAGCTAGGAGCACCAAGAACAGAGGGCAGAGGAGAAATTGAGGTACACATTGAGCGAAGGAGCTCACTGTGGGATCAATGGAGGTACTTATAGGCCAAGGAAAAATCTAGGGTGGGTGCTGAGGCTCGGGCACTAGTGTGTGGTTCGGCACGAGGGAGAGGATAGGATTAGTCGTTCGAGGCCAGAGTAGGAAGAAGGCTGCCGATAGACCGTTGCACCGGTGGGTGAAGGAGGAAGAATGGGATGATTTCCTGTACTGCCACAGGGTGGGGAGAGGATCTGGCTATCGGGGGACCAGCGCGCATGGAGGATCGAGAGGAAGATGAAGGTGAATATGACCCGGGTCATCTCTGCCGTCTGATCCGCGAAGCCGTTGAAGATGGACGACTTGATGCAACTTTCAATTAATATAACTGTAGGTGAGATCCTGAACATTAGATACTCACCAACGATCTAACGCTCCTAATTAGATCACAGCGCATTTTTATCCTGCCGCTGGATGGGGGCGCTGAGATGCGTGCGAATGCATCCGATGGCTAGCATAGTTGAGCCACTGTCAGGACCCCGCAGCGGATCTGCCGCAGTCCCGACAGCAAATCCCGCTGATTTTATTTTAATTAAATAATTTAATTTAAATAATATAAAATCAATTAATTAATAGAATAAACTCTAATTAATTCTAAATTCAATTTAGGCTTAAATAAGCTCCAAAATTTCCAAAAATTCACCTTTAGCTAATTGAGGTGTGAGAATTTCAAAAATTAAATCAGATTTTAATTTAGAGATCAAATTAATTTAAGTATTTTTCAGGGCTCAAAAATAGGCAAAAATACCAAAATTCTCAATTTAGCTCCGATTGATCTCAAACTTCTAGAGTTAGGTTCAAATAACCTATTGAGTCTAATAGAATCAAAACTAGGGCTTAATTTAGCTTAATTAGTCTGAATTTAGCTAGGGTAATAACTAGAATTATTACAATATAAAAAATTTACAATAACATGCTTAATAGTGCTTCATATGAAAATGCAAAATATTTCAGCACTTTTTTCCTTACATACTCCAACAAAACAAATAAATGAAGCCTTCTAAAATAATCCACCAACAATTCTATTTAGCTATCCACAATTTTATTATAAGCATATAGCCTTTCTTCGCTTAAAAAGATCCAAAAATTCTCATCCAACGAAACTCTTTATCCTCTACCCCAACTACTCCACTTCAAAAACACTATCGAAGAAAAATGTTTGCCAAAATTTGTGTTCATGCACTCGATTCCTTACGACTAAAATATTTCCTTAATAAAAATCACACCCATTCTGCTTACAACTATAAGAATATGCAACCATTCATGCTCAATAAGGTTAGGCTCACCAATCACATTTGTAACAGCCCAAGATTATTACTTATATTAATTGTGCTTAATTAAAGCATAATTTTATTATTATAAGGCTCAAAATATAATTAGAAGTAAACCTTAAAAATTGAGAGGCAAAATAATCAATAGTGAATTTTTAGACTTAAAATGATCAAAATATATAAGTAGATAATTTAAATTTGTAATTAAATTAAAACCTTAGGTTTTGAATTTAATTTAACTAAATTCAATTATTATAAATTAAATTAATGTTATAATTTCAAAACTGCAGGAATCCCACATACTAGAACAAAACACAAAACACTGAATTCGGAGTATCATAGTCGTTCTGATCTAGGATCAAATGACATTGTTTCCACCCTACCATCGTATTTCAATATGTTTGAATATAATTGTTGAATCAAGGCATTAAGATCCATGACTGAGATTTAATCAAGCACTATAGACATCGAACCTGGTTTGATTGGGATGGTAACGTCTTTTTGATCGCTGATCAGATGACCGTCGTAACTCCCATCATCGTGCTTCTCCCTTGACATGATCAACGAGCACAGAAGGATCACAACATGTTCCAACAATCGAATATCTACTATCTCGCACGGCCACTCCATGTTCCTTGTAAAATCCTAAGATTTTTGAGATAATTAAATTGCTATTCATCACCTATTTTAATTTGAATAAACTATTTGCTATTTTGCAAAAGAAAAATACTAGGATGCTAAGATTAATTTTAGAAATTTTCTTGGGAATTTTTGAGAACTTTTCCATGTTAATTTAGAGAAATTAAAATCATAATAATTAAGGAAATTATTGGGGCGTTAAAAGCAAAATATTTTTGAATTTTTAGATTGCACACCATCAGAATAGCTGGCAACACAAATTTCTTAATTTTTGAAACAAAAATGGAATATTTATGCCAAAAATACATTTGGAAATAACTTATTTGAATTATAAATTCAAAAATTTTAATTTAATTTCTAGTTGGAATAAATTCCGTGTTCTAGACCGAACACAAAACACAGGATCTGCAAAAATCGTAGCAGTTCTACAGAATCTGGATCAGATCTGATGGTGGAGATTCGAACTACAGTTTAATTAATTTTCGGCCTACGACGTTAATGCATAACGACGACCCAGCAGACCACAGCCGTTAGCTAGGAAAGTAATGGGCATTAGCTAAATTGACTTGGATCCGATTCACCTACTCAAAAACTGGCGAACTCAACCTGGCTTTGGTTCAAAACCAAATTCCAGACAACGACTTAGCTAAATTGGCTTATTTTGATGTCTATGAATTCCTCTCATTGAGATGTATCATTTGGACCAAACCATTTATATTTTGGTGGTATATTTTTAGCTGAATTAGGCCAAATTAGACCAAAATATTTGGAGCTTTCTCTTGTAAATCACAATTGTGTAAATTTTATGGTTTCACATAAATTTGTCTCATTTGAGGATAAATTTACATCAAATTATTTTGAGCCTTATGAATCCCCCTTGATCAAGCCATCATCATTTAATTAACCTTAAGGCTTTATAAGCACTCCCAAACACTCAAACCTAATTAGAACCTTAAATATTATGCCACCTTTTCATTTTATTTCATTTGAGAGACTTTGCCAAATCCCCCATCTATTTCCTCCTATTTTTTTCCTCTCTTCTTCTAACCTTAAATTCTCAAGCTAAGGCAAAGGCAAAGAAGAGATTTTGGGAGCTCCAAATCACTAAAGAAAGGTGTTTCCAAGCTGTACATTCTCTTAAAGATATCCCATCAATCCTCACTCTAAGGTAACACTATTATTTTCTCTCTATCTCTCTTTCTTTCTCACATTTTTTGTTTTCTCTTGAAACAAATGTTTAAATGAAGATTTAGGTGATTTATTACTCTTAACACATGCACAATAGTAATTTTTCTAAGTTCCAAAGTTTGTATGATGAGTTTCAATAAAAATAAAAGATTTTTTATTTGATGTATTTGTAACAACACTAATATTGTTACCTGTCAGTTAGTGTGGCACCCCAGCCCCACTATGGTCTTATTAACTCTTAAGTTAACATGTTTACAGTGAAGTGATCACCAACTGATAAGTCCCTCACTTTTAGATCGATTAGATAATCATTTTAATCCAATATAATTAAAGAAATTGCCATTTACAAGAATATTTCACTAAATGATAAATACAAGAATTACATTTAGAGTGCGGAAGAAAAATATAAATATCCATTTCATCATAATAAAGTATGAAAAGCATGCAACCTAGAATAAATATAGAAGCAGAAAATATAATTTATCCCTGTATTATTACAAAGCAGTTAAATATTTTAATTTAAAGAAAAGCAAAAGCACTCGATCTCATAAGAAGGATAACAGAAAAAGAACTAATAATCTAGGAATCTTCCACAGCACTATTTTCCACCTGAAGCAGATCCTCAAATGGCACCACAATCTCGAACAGCTCAGAATCTATCATTATAGGTTTTATAATGATATGGCCCTAGCCAAAAAAGAGAAAAATCTTGTTATACAAAATATCTAAGTATATTTTAGGCTGATAAATTATTAAGTTCCTTTGATATCACCATTAATTAATAACTAGCAACAATATAGGTGCAAGAAAGCATATGAAAAGAACAGGAAGTGATGAACAATAAGTTTGTAACTTAAACAAGAGGAAGTAAGCACATACCTCCAAATCAACGTTGCAACAAGGTTAGGAATAAAAGAAAGAATAAATACTAATAACCGAAAGGAAAACTTAACCTAAACATACTTATGATCAATGTGAAATTATGTTGATTTTTATTAAGTAAGAGAACATGAGAGATATTTAAATAACTGAAAGTAAGACTAATATCCTATATATATACAAGTGCACAAGGTTAGCATCCTAGAATATAAGTAAGCTAAAAATAAAGTAAATAGTAAGTAAGCAAGTGTTGAAATACAGTAGAAGCAAACTAAAAATAGAAAATATAGACTGAAAAACTACTATGGCCAGGCAAGCCACTCAAACAAAAAACATGCATCATCTCACTTAGCCTGCTAAGCTAAGGCAGAAAGAACTAAACAGAAGAGTAAAAGTGCACCTAAAATTAGTACAGCCTTATCAGAATATTGACTAAACAAGTCACCGCAAGTCTACTACACACCACCTTTCTGACAAACTAACATGCGTGCTACTAGGTGGACTTCACCGACAAATTAGTGTTCGCACTACTAGGTCGAACCAAGTGTGAAGAGGCAAACTAATTAAATCACAACTTACTGAACTGAAAGTCAGAAAACTGAAAACACCAATAATAATGCTAATGATAATCATGCAATACAATTTGACATATGATATTCATCCAATATCCTATGTCTATCATATATGTCCAAGGTATAAAGCTCAATTACAAGGTAAGCAAAGTATCAAATTCAAAGTGAGCAAGAGACTCAACTAAAACAAAGGTGATATCATTTGCTGTCTAATTTATTTGTTCTATCTACTCCAAGTTACACAAGTTTAGGATCTCTAATTCCTACTATTGAGTAAAACTCAGACTCACAACCTTATAAACTAAAAATAATTGGGACTAACTATATCCTAATTTTGATTTAATCGATATTAACTTGTAACAACCCAGGTTGTTACTTGGCTCAATTAAGACTAATTTAAGTCTTAGTTAAGGTTCTAAGTCACTAATTAAAGTAATTTAGAACTCATCTCTGAAATCTAGGTCAAACTAGAAGTCAACAAAGTCAAATCTGGAATTCTGGAAAATCCCAAACCCTAGAAAATTAACTTTTTATCTAGACCTCAAATTGAAAATCTGACTTCGCCATTACGTTCAGAACACCCAAATTAGCTAGGGGTGAAATTTTGAAGTCATTTGGAAGTCGTTGATTTTTCGTCAAATATTTTAATAATATTTAAATACCCTAAATAATCAAATAATTAAATACTCGTTGAAATGAAAATCCGAGTGCGCCGTTACGTTCCTCACCCTTCAATTAGCTAAGGGTGATTTATTGGAAATTTTAGGAATGCATTTAATAGGGTAAATTTAATTAATGAAATCAGTATAATTTAATTTAAATAATTATTTAAATTTTTAATCTTAACGGCGCCGTTCCCTTTCATTGCTTTTTCCGTCAAGGTTGACAGATCGCGTGATCCGTCCGATCGGGCGATCGGATGGTCGCGATTTCTTCCTCTTCGAAAGGCCTCCGCGTGTCTAGGGTTCACCCACGCGTCCTTTACACGCGATGGAGGTGGCCCTCACCGCTTGCAACACCTCAATAAAACTATAATCAGTCTTCCCTCGTCCATTTTCACCCTTCTAAGACCCTGTAATAGGCAAAGATTCTCCGGATCAAACCCTAACATCCTTCTACCGTTCGTTTGAGGTACTACTTCCCTTCCCATTTCGTCATTCTCTTTAATTTCATTGCTTCTATTTCAATTATTGTATGCAATTACTTAAATTTAAGGATCGAGATACTCGATCCTTCGTTTCTTCCTTCGATTCGCATACCCTAATCGTGAATTTTGGGGAAGACGAAGAGTCTTCCCCGTGCGAACCGGTCAGTCAGACCGGTTCAATTTTTCTTCTTCCTCTGTTGCCGGTCCGATTCGAGCGAATGAAGAAGATGAGCCGTCTGGTGTCTGCAGCCGTCGGATGAGATCATGATCCAGCCGTTAAATCTAGGATAGATTAGATCTGATTCGATCGTGCTGAACCGGTTCAATCCAGACCGGTTCATTTATCATTCGAGCTGGTCTGGTTTAAAAATCAAACCATGCAGCCGGTTCGTATGTCCTTTGGACTTCCCAAAAAGCCACGCGTCTCTCAGCCATTGGACGCTCCGACCGGTGGGACCCAGTCCAGACACCTCGTCCAATCCTTGATCACCACGTGTCCTGCAAAGAGAAATTAAAATAATAAAAGCATTATATATATGTTAAAACGTTTATTATAATAATCGAATTTAATTATATTAATAAATAACAGAATTATTAATATATTAAAACAGAGTTAATTAATTTAATTAAACAGTAAATATTAATTAAATTAATACCAAACTTTAAACCTTAATAACTCCTAAAATACTCATCCAAATTATGCAAATAAATAAACCTATTTTGATCAGAAAAATATAAGGAATTTAATGATGCCATTTATTTTGCTATATAATTAATATTTAGCAAAGTGATATTTTAGGATTTAATTAAGTTAAATTAAAAGTCACAAATCTTATTTAGCTCATAACTTTGGGTAGGTTGATCCAAACATACCCAATATGGGTCTTAAAATGATCAAAAAACCCTAAGGATTAATTTGATAGTGTTCATCTTGCTGTTTGGATTAGTTTTTGCCTAATCACATTTAGGACCTAACCCTAATTGGACCTAGAACTTCAATTGACCATAACTTAGTCAATTGAGCTCCAAATTGGTTGATCCAAATATCCATTTAGATCAAAAAAACCTAATTAACAGTAATATGTAAAAATATTTTAAATCCAATAGTTAGATTTGCTAATCATCCCTAATTACTCCAAAACTTGATTAGTAAATATTAGTAAATCTAATAATCCAAATTGAGTGAATTAAGTTTCAGAGAACTCCTAGAACCATTTAAAATCTATCTGTGAAGTTTGATTAGTGTTTGAGTGCTTAATTTTGCTAATCACTCACTAATCACTCTTAACCCTAATTAGGTCTTAACTTAGTCAAATTAGATTCAAATTGAGCCTACCACATGTCATTTTGATCAGTGGACTATTTATAAACCATAGCCACTGATTTTACTCAATTTGAACACTAATTAACAAAGTTAGGATTTTTGACCCATAATTAAGAATTCCTTAATCACCTTTAAACCCTAGATCTTGTATTAGCCATAACTTGGCTAATACTTATCAGAATTTAGCAAATTTAGGTTCTATGAAAGCTTAGACAGTAAAGAACAATAATCTGAAAGAAAATTTAACTTTCACTTAGCCAAATTCTAATCTGCCCTTATGAGTCAAATTTACTAATTTAATCTCATATGGCTTAATAATCACCCAAAATTAGTTTAGTTGCTGTCTAATCTTACATTAGACAGTAAGAATCACTTTCCAAAAGAAAATTTCAGAATTTAAGCCCTAGATCAAAGTTTGATCTTTTGAACCCTTAAGTAGGGGCAACATGGTCACTTTGCCCAAATTTAGTGTTTAGCCTTTAAAAGCCCAAATTTAATTTCTAATCACTAAAATTAGTAAATAGAATGATTTAGAACTGAAATTAATCAAATCCAAGTTTAAATTAAATTTTTGATTAAAATTTCAATTTTAGCTCCTTAAGAAAATTCCTAAGTCTTAAGTGAGTGATTTCTCATTCTTTAATCATTCTTAGACCTTCCCTTAGGTCCTTATAACATTAGTTAAGATGTGTGTCTTGAGAGATACTCTTAGAAATTAAGAACCTTTATTCCTAGGATTAGGAATAGATCTTAGGTTAGAATTTATCTATTGAGTAAATTGGGTTACTCAATAGGTGAAACTTTAAGTTTTCTAGTTTATAGATTTTCTTAGTTTATTAAATGATTATTTGATCTTTAAACCCTAGAATTAAGAATAGAAATCTATCCTGATGAATTAATTTATCATTAGGACTTGCCTTAACTTAATCTGTGAGATTTGGGTTCTAAACCTTAGATCTTTAATTATACCTTTGGATTAAGTGATTAGACCCCATCATCTGGAGTCTAATTCTTAATCTTTTCATCTTGATTTGGCTAATCAAGATGAGGTTAGGGGTAAATTAAATTACAAAATTAGGTCGATGATTTATTCATTTAAACCAAATAGTCATCTTTTGATTAAGTTATAATTAGGGCTTGGCCAGTCCTAATTATCTTCAACTAGTTGGATTTGTGATTCTAAGTTACAGAATGTGTAAGAATTAATGATTCTGAAACTTATGTAACTTAGAGTAGATAGAACAAATAAAGTAGATAACAACAGAAATCACCTGTGTTTTAGATAGAGTTTCTTGCTCACTTTGATTTTGATGCTTCGCATTCCTTAATTTTGAGCCTTATACCTTGAACATGTATTATGTACTTAAGATATTCGATAAATATCTTATGTTAATTTGGAACATTCATAAGCAGCATTATGTTTTCATTTCACAAGTGGTTTGTAAGGTGTAGCTTGATTAGTATACCTCTTCGATCAACTCGTTTGGGTCGGCAACCTTTCGAGGGTTTAATGTCCGACAGTCTATAGCCATGCCTAGTCCGAGTGATAGGATGGATAAACTCTTGCCATACTGACTATAAAGTCAGGATTCTGATATGGTTATACTAATTCAAGTACACTTATATTCAGTTTTATCTTAGTTCATCAGGCTAAGAGTTTTCAGTGATGTTCAGTTCAGAGTTTTTTAGCTCATCAAGCTAAGAGTTGCTGAGTATGTTTTCAGTTTGAGTGACTTAGATGATCACTGCAGTTTCCATTTTTAGTTACTGTTTTACTTGCATATTCTGCATTGTAGCACTGTTTTACTTACAGCTTTCCTGCACATGTTATATATAGGATGCTAGTTTTATTTACTGTTTTTATATGCTCACATAAGATGTTAGTTGTTTTCAGTTTTAGATTGTTCGATTTCTGTATGTTACTTAGCATAATCTGTTGATCATAAGCATATTTAGGTTGTATTTTCTTACAGTTTTGTTTAGTCTTTTGCTTACCTGTCTTTGTTGCAGTTGCTTGGAGGAGGTATGTATTACTTCCTATTTGCTTAGTTATAAACTATTTATTTATAACTTATTACTATTCTTTTTGTATGCTTTTCTGCACCTATTGCTTCAGTTCTGTTATGGTGATATCTATTTAACATAATAAATTATTTACTCTAAAATGTGCTTAGACAATAGTCTAACCAGTTTTTCTTTTATTTGATGGGGCCCTACCATTATGAAACTGATAATGGTAGGTTCTGAGTTTGTTGAAGCAGCAGATCCAGTGGAGAGCTTGCCATTGGAGGAGGAGCCCGTTCCTGAAGATCTTTAGCTTTAGTTTCTGTTGCTTGTGAGATCGAGAGTTTCCTTTTTCAGTTCTCTTAAGCTTATTAAATGTTGTAATAATATATGTTAACTTTCTCTTTTCAGCACTTTACTTATTCTGTATTATTGTATTTATACTGTATGGATGGATGTTATATTTTTATGCTTCCGCACTCTGAGTTCTTGTATGATCATTTAGTGATAGTATTTTTGGATGAATGGCAAAGTCCTTAGTTTAAATTGGATTAGAATGTGTCTCTAATCCAATCTTAAGTGGGGACCTTGTCATTTGGTGACCCCTCCACCGTAATCATGTTAAGGGTTAACAGGACCACGGCGGGGCTGGGCCGCCACACAACTATATAAGATAAGTAAGAAATCAATCGACCTATTTTGGTGATTTAAGCAACTCAAATCTATCTTGATTAAGACAAATCAAAATGGAAGGATTAAGGATTAAACTCCAAATATTGGGGTTTAACCACTTAATCCAAGGTGATCCTAAAGGACTAAGGTTTAAAACCAAATCTCACGGATTAAAGATTAAAGCAAATCTTATTAAGTAAAGTCACACTTAATAGGATGGATCGCTAATCTTAAGTCTAAGATTGAAAGATCAAATAATCATAAACAAATTATGAAAATCTATGAATTAGTAAAACTAAAGTTTCATTCATTGAGTAACTCAATTTACCAAATAAATAAATTCTAACCTAAGACCTGGTGCTAGTGGGATGCCTTTTTTTAGTAAATTAGATATATAAATATTAAATGAATTAGTAGGATATTGTCTAAGGATGATTTCTGGAGTTTGTGGTGGGTTGGTTATGGGTTTATAGTAGACCATCTAAAGGAAAGCCAAGACTAGTCCAAATTGAGTTTAGTTTGGGCTGATTCGAAATATCCCTTTTGTAGGTGGGGTTCTAGTGGGTTAAAGGACTATAAATATATTAATATAGGTAATATAAGATGTTTAGCTTGGATCTAGAGCAAATGACTAGGTTTGATGGTGTTTAGATGGGTGTTGAGGGGTAGGGAAGAAGACTAGGTTGAGCTATTTTTAGATTTGGCTGCGAAGGTTGTGTTGGAGTTTGGAGAGTATTTGGTAGATTAGATAATGATTTGATATGTTTAAATGATACTTAAGATACTGGAGAAGATGTGTGAATGGTTTAAGGTTATGAGAATAAGAATATAGTTAGAAAATAAAATATAAATAAGATAATAACCTAACTCACTAAAGATAGGTAATAAACTTGACACCACAAAGCACCAAGTAATATGAGAGCTATTCACCACAAATTTCTTTCATTCAAATTACTTCATTGCATTACATTTCAGCTTATATTTATAGGTACTACAAGTCTCTTGTCCTATGAGCTTTGGAAGGAAAATATGGAGGGAAATTTTAGAGGGAAAGATGGGTAGTTGGTAATTAATGAAGAAGTAACACCAACTACTTACATTAAATATTTTTCTCAAGACATGGCTAGCCAAACATGTGCCTTAATTAATAAATAAAAAATATAATATTAATAAAAACAAAATACAAATGATAAGCCCAATATTTGGGCCCTTTATTAAGCCTTTGATTGGGCTCTTGTAATTGGGCCCACCTTCAAAATCTTCTTTTGAACTTTAGCCATGGCTCTTGTTATTGGGCTTTTGATAATATTCTTAAGATGAGCTACATCAACTCCCATCAGCCCAATTGAACTCTGCACTGAAGAGTTAAAATCCAAGTAATCCTCTACTAATTGTGGATCTAAAGCTTCCAAATCTGTGTGTGTTAGCCATGTGTCTTCTATAGGCGAATTATTCTTCCAATGAACGAGAAAATGATGCTCTTTATATTGATCATTAGGAGCCTCCTTAGTGATGATGTAGTCAATGTCTAAAAAGGATGGAGTTTGCATGTGGGGAACTTTATCTCCTGCTAAAAGTTAGACTGTGCAAGTGGAGGTTTGCTAACTTCTTCATATGATAAAATATCTTGCACTTGTGGCATGACTCAAAATCTTGTGGAGTCGATTTCACCAAAATTTATTCTTCATGCCGAGATGCTTTTTTTTCTTAACTTTCCCAACCTCACTCTGATACAAAAATATGGTGCTAGTGTGCTACCTTTTTTTAGTAAATTAGATATATAAATATTGAATGGATTGATAGGATAATGTCTAAGGATAATATTTGGAGTTTGTGGTGGGTTAGCTATGGGTTTTGAGTGGACTATCTAAATTAAAGCCAAGACTAGTCCAGATCGAGCCTAATTTGGGCTGATTCAAAATATCTATTTTGTAGGTGGGGTTTTAGTGGGTTAAAGGGCTAGAAATAAATTAATATAGGTAGTCTAAGATGTATAGTTTAGATTTGGAGTAGATGACTATGTTTGATGATATTTAGATGGGTGTCGAGGGATAAGGAAGAAGACTAGGCCGAGCTATTTTTAGATTTGGCTGCGAAAATTGTGGTGGAGTTTGGAGAGTGTTTGAGAGATTAGATAATGTTTAATATTTTTAAATGATACTTAAGATGCTGGAGAAGATGTTTGAATAGTTTGAGATTATGAGAAAAGGAGTATAGTTAGAAAATAAAATATAAATAAGATAATAACATAACTCACCAAAGATAGGCGATAAAATTAACATCACCAAGCACCAAGCAATATGAGAGCTAGTCATCACCAATTTATTTCATTCAAGTTACTTCATTGTATTATATTTTAGCTCATATTTATAAGCACTACAAGTCTCTTGCCCTATGAGCTTTGGAGGGAAGATATGGAGAAAAATTTTGGAGGGAAAGATGGGTAGTTGGCAATTAGCGAGAAAGTAACTCCAAATACTTACATTAAATTTCCTCATGATATGGCTGGCCAAATATGTGCCTTAATAAAAAAAAAGTACAATATTAATAAAAATAAAATATCAATGATAAACCCAATATTTGAGCTCTTTATTGAGCCTTTGATAATATTCTTAGGATTTGCTATATCAAGACCTACTCCTGATTCCTAAGTAAGAAAAATCTTAAGGAATTAAGATGATCACTCAAGCATAAATCTTAACTAAACTTGCTTGGAAGCTTAATTGAAAGATTAGAAGATTTAATGAAGGCATGATGTGAGATGAATCTCACATCATGAAACTTAAAACTAAATTATTTTGCATAAAAAAGAAAGATACAATTCAACTCACAATCCTGTTACTATTCATTTTGCAATTTTTACTATTTATTTTGCTGATTATTATTTATTTAATGTTTATGTTTTCATTTTACTATTTACCATTTATTTCATTATTTACTATTCATTTTGCTCAAAATTCCCTTGAATTTGATTTAACACAATCAGATTGAAAAGTCACAAGTCATCTCATATAAAAAACCTTTCAAATCGAGCTTGAGTTTGGGACTGGCTTAATTTAGAATTCAAGTGGACTTGTAATTGACAATAGATATATATATATATATATTAAAAGCAACATCTACTCAACCAAAACTATGGCGCAATGATTGAGGCTGCACTATTCTAAGTTATACATTGTAAGTTCAAATCCTAACATCACAAATGAACAAAGCTCGAGTTTAATTCAGGTTCAATGGCCTAATAATGAAATTAATAATTTAGTAATATAATTTTGAAGCAAATGAACTAGATTTACAACTCAAATTAAAACTCGACTCAAATCAAATTATTTGAGTCGAGTCAATTCAACTCAAATCAAATTCTAGTTTGAGCTAAGAAAAGCTAAGAAAATTGAATTTGAGTCAAGCTTGAATAGCTCAAAGTTGACTCAAAGTTAGCCATAAGTATATTTACTAAAACATACTATTAGAAATCCTTTTAAGAATCAAGTTTTAATTCAATTTAAATGGGTAATTTAATTTATATCATGAAATATCAGATCAATTTTCTATTTCGACACCAGCAGCACAATATTTTGGCATGTAATGTGATACACAATTATATTGGTAGACATCAAAGTGATGACATTCGCATCGACATGCAGCATGATGTCGCATTAGAAGTATAGATGCTAAATTCAAATATATTTTCTATAGAAAATAATCCGGGACAAGAAGATTAGTTGAAGGCGATAATTATTGAGAAATAAAATGGCTATCAACAACATACAACAATAAATCATAATTAATTTTCCTATTTGAAATGATTTGCATAATGAATTTTATGATAATGTGTTCCTAATAATAACTTAACAAATAACGAATATTTTATTGTTAAAAACTTGAGCAAAAATGTTGATCTTGCTTTTCCCTTATTATATATGCAAGAAAAATGAGTTATTTTCATTTGATCATAATTTAACAAGAATTAGAAAGCTTTAACTGTATATTTAGCATCCTTTTTAAGTTCAATTACTGATTTGGCATTTTTATTTCTTAACTATATTGCTTGCTCGAAGATATTGAATTTACATGGAATATCCTAATTTGGTGAGCATACACAAGCAAATCCATATATTCACAAGAGAGAATGCCTGATTGACAGTTATAGATGATGGCCACTAAAATATTGCACTTTATTAATGTATATGAGAGTGAGGCCTTCCAATAAATAATTTCGCATGCAACACAAAAAAAAAAAATCTTGCCTTGTTAGAAAGGATGAGCTTCGTTCATTAGCTTAAAGTATAAATTATTACTAAGTTTCCATTTCAATAGCTTAGTGATTCCTCCCAAGCCAAAAAATGGATTTCATTTGATAAATAGTGTGCAACAATTTCAGTAAAACTCATTTATTTCTTTCTTTTAACAGAAATGAGATTACGAAGCAATCTTACAAAAGCACACTGCACCACTACTGCATTAGTATTTCATTCGACGATTCATGATAAGTGTCGTAACTTTAATCAAGATAAATACAATACTATTGCATCTAAATATCAAATGCAAGCATATAATGTATATTCTTCATCATTTTATATTCATAAATACATAAATATGGATAAGAAATAATGACTTCTAACTTTGTTAGAGGATTCTAAAGAAGCAAACGCATCATTTCCTAATTCACTTCAATATCAAAGCAAGCTAGATCAACAATTGAACACCACAAGTATTAACATGCAATAAGAATTAACTGCCACGTATATATCTCCATCATTTATTGGTTACATCCCAAGAAAAATCTCAGACCTAATTTTTCCTTTGGGAATGTTATGATCAACTATGGATGTAGTTGCTAAAGTGTCGAGTCGCAATCGAGTTTACGATTCGATTTCCTTTGCATTTATTTGATAAATCAACAAGTTTAATTGAATTTGAGAGATGGGGATGAGAAGTACCTTAATGGAACCAACTGGAGGAGAGGGCTGATGCTATTTGGCCGTTAATCAGACAGCATAGAGGCCCTCGGCTCGACGCCAAGAGGAAGGAGGTGGCTACTCTCGACTGTTTAGTCAACAGGAAGGGGGGCTCGGCTTACACTGTCTGCTAGTTAGTGACTCTCCAAATGTGTATACAACCTAATCCATAAAGGGATGAGGGGATCGATGCTAAGTAGCCCAAGACCTTGTGTTGAAAGAAGGAAGATGAAGCGAACAGCTCACATACCAAACGAAGGGGATGCGGAGCTCGGCCATGGAGGAATCAGGACTCCTTCTTGCGCCGGAAGAGGAAGGTCATGTGAAGGAGAGAAGATGGTGCAAACCGCCTCTTGCGCCTAAGGAAATTTATGAATGAAGGTTTCGGCTCGTGGGAAGATCATCTTGCCTTAGTTGAGTTCGCTTACAACAATAGTTTCCAGTCCAGTATAGGTATGGCTTCTTATGAAGCTCTTTATGGAAGTAGGTATACAACTCCTATTGCTTGGACTGAAGTAGGAGATTCTTAACTATATGGTTCCAAATTTATCGAGGAGACTACTAAAAAAGTTCTTATTAAGCGCAATATGATGAATTCTCAGGATCGACAGAAAAAGTATCATGATGCTTGTCATCATCCATCAGAGTTTCATGTTGGTGATTGTGCGTATTTAAAAGTCTGATGCGGAGTGTGCAGAGATTCTGTATTTCTGGAAAGTTAAGTCCATGGTATCTGTGACCCTTTGAAGTGATTGAAAAAGCTAGAACCATTGTATATAAGTTGGAGTTGCCTGATGACTTTTCAGTCGTGCACAATGTGTTTCATGTCTTGTCATTAAGAAGATGTTTGCTAGATCCTAGTCAGCAAATTCAAATTCTAGCAATTGAGTTGCGGCCTAATCTAACTTTCATCGTTAAACTTGTCTCAAGTCTAGGATGAGACATTAAGCAGTTGAGGAACCACAACATTCCTATGATCAAAATTCACTGGTAGAACCATCCAGCTAGTGAAGCCACATGGGATAATGATGAGGATATGCTAAAGAAGTTCCCAATATTCTTTTCTTAATAAGGTAGTTTTAGTTCTTTCATTCTCGTTATTGTTTTTTTAGACTTCTTTCGTGCATTTTCAATTTCTTGTTTTTATTTGTTGTGTGTCATGGGCAACACTCTTTTTATAGAGGGGAGTCTGTAACAATCATAGTATTGTTACCCATCAATTAGTGACTTAATTGACTATAATCTTCTTTATTACTCTAATATTAGTGTTAAGAGCCTTTATTTCAATTTTCGTGCGATTTAGAGATCATTTGGCAATTTACAGCATTTCTTAGTTTTTTAATAATTCTAAGAATTCCAAATTTATTCAGACATCAGAATCAAAAATTGAGTCCGTCATTAGACTCACCACAACCAAAATAGCTAAGGGTGGTATTTTGAAAGTGTTTGGAAGTTCTCGAATTTTTCCCGAATATTTTAATAATATTTAAAAACTCAGAAAATTAGGATAATTAAATTGACCTCCAATCAAAAATTTGATTATATTTTTGAGTTCGTCACCCCTCAATTAATTAAGGGTGAATTTTTGGGAATTTTCGGAGTCCGTTTCATTATTTAAAATTTAGTATTAAATTAAGTATAATTAATTAATTAATTAATATAATTCAAATTAATATTATTTATTCTATTTCAACAGCATTATTTCAACTGCGGAAATCCCGTGTTTTGCGCATAGCACTGAACAGCGGTACATGTTAATATGTACCGTTGCGTGATTTTAAAGCACGATCCAACGGTCTTAAATCGATCCGAGCTGTTATTTTGATCTGGCCATTCGATCGAGCGATCGAACAGCTGGCCATGATCAATCTCTTGTACGCCCTCTCCTCTATGCCCAGTCGTGCGCTGCTGGCCATAGTACAACTGAGCCAGCTGGCTTCTCCAATCTGCTTTTTGCCCTGTCAAGCTCCCATTTCTTCCTTTTTTCCTTATTCATGCCTTCCTAATCCTGCCGGGCTGCTGGAATACGCACTGGAGCTGCAGACGGGGATTTCGCTGTGAACCCTAATCTTCCCTTTTTACTGGAGAGTTGAACCTTTAGGTACACACTCTAATCTCACCTATTAAATTTCATTGCATCCCTATTCTTCTGTATTGCTCGATTGCCATTAACTGGGGGTCGATCGAGTTCAGATGAACTCGAATCGACCCCAAGCCACTTTAGGGCTTCTGTTTATCGGACTGGACTCTATCCATCAAGCTGATTTTAGGGCATCATACCAAATGTAGTCCAGTCACCGCTCAGTTTCAATTTCAGGCTGAGTGCGTCAGCCACGAAGAGAAGTCCACAATAGCGTGCGGGCCAAGCCCTGAAACCCTCGGACTCGCCAGGATGACCTAACCATATTGTGCTCTTTTCGCGCCTAAGGATTGGAGATGAAGAGGTCTGAGCTGATTTGATTTCAGTTCAAATCTGTTCTGAGAACCGGACCGGCTCAATCAATAGACCACAGACGCGTCTGTTAAATGGCAGGCCCCGCCCGCACGCGACACTCGTAGGAGTCGCTGCATTTCGAGACAGTGCACCACTTTCTATGACACTCGGATTTCGGCACCGCGAGTTTTAGTGCCGCCGTCAGTTCCTTAAAATCAGTGCCGATGGCTTTGATTTGATAAACGTATTTATTTAAATTGTTTTAATTAATCATTTAAATGAAAATATTTATTTCATTAATAACTTTAAATATACACCTACAAATAATGCAATATTATATACTATTTCGATCACAAAAATGCATAGATTAATAATATGACATTTAATTTTTGTTTGGATGATTATTTTATTTAATAATTAATTTAGATTAATTAATTAATTATAAATTAATTCCAATTTTGTATGTGACATAACTTGATTAATTAGTGTCAAAATTTCATGATTGAATAATCCATTTCAATTACAAAAATATGTAAAACAATAATATAAAATTAAATTTAAGATTTAAACACTAATTTTCTTAATCACTTTTTAACCCTAAATAGGAGTCCTGAAAATCCTAATTTTCCAACGTTGTCTGATTTTGACGTACCTAGTGTCATTCTTCTTCTTATACTATAAGGATTCTATATTTATGTATATTATTTGCATTGGATAACAATTGTTGACTTTAAGTTTTTGGCTCCTTAATTAGTATTATTGTGATAATTTTCTAATTTCACAAATTATATATTTTTAGTATTTGAACCTTAAGACAACAAACATGTCACACTATTTACTTTCCATGTCATATTTAAGTGCTTGATAAGAGCTTAATTCTCTTAAATTAGATGCTTATATATATAGCAAATTGATTGATTCAACCTATAACCTTAGGAGAGGTACTTTAGAATTGATTTAATAACTTGATTTACTAGAGATCATAGAAGTTATTAATGCACCCAATTAGTGTAGTTAACCTTAATACATGTTTGATTTTTAGGTTATGATTTTATTAAAACTAGCTTTAGCAATTTAATTTAGATTCTAGATTAATTATAGTCTTCTTATAGATTTATTATTATTTGATTTTAGCAATCTTATAAATATCCACATCATGTCCTAGATAAGTAATAATTTATATTTAGCCTCGAATCTATAGAATACATAGAGCTTGTAGCTTATTATTTCTTTCTCTCATATACCCTTAGACCTTTTGTATCTCCCTGCCCCATTGCCGCACGCAAAGAAAAGAATGGAAATCAATTGGCGGCAGAGCGGTACGCCACTCAGGAAGGAATTTCCTATCTTCCCGAATAGCTAAAACAAAACCCATCTGAAGGGCTGCTGACTCAACCCTAAAGGAGGGTCGAGAGCTAACACCTAAGATAAGATTAGTATTATTATCCTAAGTATTAAACAAAAATATACATTTGATTTAGAATACAATATGAAGAATCTGATTTATGTATTAAATAATAGCATTTCCAGTATGCTGATCATATCATAATACTAAGTATAACTAGTATATAAGTAGAGTGCATAAGCTAAGCATACATCCAGAATATTTATTATAAGACCGAATAAAAACATTCATATTAGAATATAAAAGAATAATTGTGGCGCCCCACCCCTTAATCCACAAGAATTAAGTTAAGGGGTGGCGTGTCACTCTAGCTAACCCTTCACTTATAATTTGATTAGGATGAAATCTACAATCCACCTAATAAAGGAAGGAGTAAGCACAGAATCAAACATTTAGTCACTATCTAAGTAAACATACAGAGTATGGAAGCGATTTTCAATATATGTAACATCCAAGCATCACAACATGAGTATAAAAAAAAATGTATCTCAGAATATAAGTATAGCATCCAAATACATAGTCATCAGTACTTGTATTATTACATCAGTTTAAGTTTCAAATAATAGAAATAAAAATGCACTCATCCTCACTTAAAATAGAGGGCTAAATAACTGGTTCCTCCACAGGCTCCTCCTCCGGATATGGCTCCACACCAAGATCCTCATCGTCCAACTGAAAAGGATATGCCATTATCTGTTTCACAATATAGGGCCCCAGCTAAAAAAAGAAAAATCTGGTTAGATAATTGTCTAAGTACATTTTAAGTCGATACATTTTATACGTGTTATGTAATATCACCATTCTATAACTTCTAGGCAACAAATGTATAAGGGAGCAGCAGGCAATACAAAAGGAAGGAAAAGTTATAAATCATCATTTATAACTTAAGCAAAAAGAGAGGCTAAGGCATGCCTCAAATGCAAACTAAACAAGGTAAGGCATATAAATATACATAATTAAATAAGTGCTTTAAGAAAAATGCTACATCCTAAACATGCTAGTGATAAAAAAAAACATGCCAATTAAGATAAAATGACTCAGCAGTGATACATATAAATAGCAGCAAGATTCTAACATCCTAATATATAAAAGCAGTACAAAGAAATAGCTGACTGAATAAAAATGCTGAAGAGTAACCAAAACATCAAACTGCATATAAACATCCATGTATAATCTATCATACAGAAAAGAGCTAATCTAGCCCACTAGAAAAGGCTGAAGGATCTTAGCACCAGTATGGCTAAGACACCAACAGTATAATCGAAGGATTTTAGCACCAGTACGGCTAAGGCACCAACGGTGTACCCCTAGTGTCAATAAGGAGACTAGGCAAATAGCACACAACAAAATAAAGTCCTTACCTTAGTGACATAAGTTAACTAGGCAATGAGAAGGCAATACTGAGAGGCAGCTCAAACACATCTAATTATTATTTTTTCATTAATCACTTTAATATTTTTACAAGGAATTTAAGGAGTCTCCATATTTTCCTGACATTTTATATATGCATCAAAAATCTTATATGATATGCTCAAGAAAATATGGCACAAAAATACAAGGAATGTGTAGCAACAAAATACTAAATAGAAGCAAAGGACTCTACTAAACATGGTGATATCATTAGTTTTCTACTTAACCATTCTAACTATTCCAAGTTACACAAGTTCAGGATCACTATTTTCTTACTATCGAGTGTAACTTAGAAATTCATCCTTACAAGTTAAAAAGGATTAGAACTAATTATGTTCTAATCTAGTTCAATCGGATAGACAGCTACAAGTTAAATCAATAAATCATACGTCCTAGTTTGGTGAATTTAGATGTTCTAACAAAGATCTGATCAAGATCTTCTAAACCTATAGATTATGGGTTAAACACTATGAGATTTAGGTTTAATCATAAAATCCAAAAAGGATAAGACCTAAGTTCTAGGTTTTATTCTATGAGTGATCTACTAGTTAAGGCCAATCCTATTAAGTAATCAAGCTTAATAGGATGAATCTCCTATCTTAAATCTAAGGTTAAAAGACAAAATAATCAGAACAAGTTATAAAATAAAAGAAAAGTTTAAAAACAAGTAAAACCAAGGTTTCACCCATTGAGTAACCCATTTACTTAATGAATGAACTCTAACCTATGATCTAGTCCTAGTCTTAGGAAAGGTCCTTAAGGTGTAGTGTTTAAGACTTAGAAGAATCCTGGAATCCAATCTAAGGGTTGATTTCACTCACTTAAATGTCACTAACATGATTATAACATTAGTTTTAATGTTTTGGAATGTTAACTAAAGGTTATGGGGTACTTAGTCCAATCTTAGGGCAAAATGACCATTTTGCCCCTACTCTAAGGGTCAAAAAGTCAACTTTTGACTTACATGTCGGAATTGAATTCTTTTAGTTCCAACTGATTTCTTAGTGTCTAACTTGAATATAGATAGTAAGTACGTCCAAATTGGACTCCAAACGGTCAAGCTATGACCAAAATGAGGCCAGGGGTAATTTGGTCATTTACCTAAATTTCTAGGGTTCAGATCCTAAATATTATTTTAGTTTATTGATGACATTGAAACTCTAAGTTAGTTAGCATCTTGAATTTTTGAATTTGGAGTTGATTTGACCAAGTTATGGTCATTTGAATTCTAAGGGCATTTTGGTCATTTTTCACTAAGAGTTCTATGGTTGACTTTTTGTCCTGATATCCAGATGAGAAAACTAATACTACTACAGTGATGGGGCTGCTCTCATAAGCATTTTAAGACCTATATTATCTATGTTCTGATAATTGGGTAAGAAGTTATGAGATTTTAAAGAGGTCCTAAAATGTTACCTCGTTATGCGGACCCCAAAATTAATTTTTTATTAATGTTATTTGATTCCTTATATTTTTCTGAGTATTTTGAAACCTATATTTGCTATGTTTGGATCATCCTACAAAAAGTTATTAAACTTTTAAGTTTTACTATTCAAAAATATAATTTGTATTAATTTACTGTTCATTTATTCAAATAGAATGATTTTATTGTTCATTCTTAAAGTTTATATATATAATTTCTGAATTTATTAATCTTTAATTAATCTGTGATTAATTAAGCTTAATTATTAATTAACAATAATTAATCCATTTAATTAATTAACTAAATTAAATAATATTATTATTTTACTGTTGAAAAGTCATTAGCACTAATTAACCTTAATCACCTGTTAATATATAATTAAGAAAGTTTACTATTTAATAATCATTAATTATTCTAATTACTAATTAAAATTAAAATAATCCTAATTAATCTCTTAATTATTAATTACAGTTAATTAATTATATAATTACTATTCAAAAATCATTAACACTAATCCTAATTTAATTAACTACTAACTGTAATTAATTAATTTAATTAACTGGCTGACTAGGCAGTGGGCCCCACCTATGACATGTGGCAGCACCTAATTCGGTGCTGCTCTGCAGGTGGACCCCACTGTACAGAGCTGCCACGTGGCACTATGGGTCCCACGGGAAGTTGAAAGGGCTCGGGCGGTGGGCCCCACCTGAAAGACTCTCGTCCTCACTGGAATAACAAGACAGAGCTAACTAGACAGTAGCTGGAAGGTCCTCCTCCTGAATTGGCTCCTCCTCAGCGACACTGCCCACGAACACATCTGCATCTGACATTTGTCGGTATCACAAATGTCAGGGCCCCAGCCAACAAAATAAAAAGATTACAGTTAAACAATTGTCTAAGTACATTTTAGGCTATTTAAATGAACTAAATATTAAAAGATATCACATTTAATTTTAACTATACATGCAGCAGTAAAGGGTGCAACAAACTATGAAAGAACTGGAATACTATAAACTATTTATTTATAGCATGCAACATACAAAACACTAAACAAGCAAGGTAAGGCTAAAAGCAAAATAACTGCAACTACTGAATAAACATGATCCTAACATGATTATGATCAAAGTAAAATATGCTGAGTATAAAAGAACACAAGTACTAAATTTAATAAAATTATAGCATCCTAAACATGCCATTCATACATATATCTAAACCATAAAAGTATACATACAACATGCAGATTAAGATGAAAAGAAAGGCTACTGAGACATGTGGCAAAAGCAAAACAATGTATAACATATAAAGCCACTGAGACATGTGGCAAAGCGAGCAAATACTGAAAATAAGGCCACTGAAGCATGTGGCAAAGCAAATCAGAAAAACAATACAATATAGCTAAAGTAGTAATAAGCTTAAGTTCTAGTACTGCCACACTAGCCAATAGGTCATACAGGGCCTTCAATATCAATCAATCAATCAATCCCCAGCCTAGCCATCCAAATATGCTAGGTCTGAGTCCAGTCTATACAATACTACTACTGAAGAGGCAAACTAAACTAGGTCATATTCTACTAACTGTGACAAAGCAAAACTGAATGATATGTAAATTCAATACTTGCTTATGATACATCATCCTAAGTTTTCCTATTATGCTCAAGGGCTAAAGCTCAAAATCCAAGGTATGAAAATCAATCTAATCAAAGTAAGCAAGAGACTCAATCTAGACTCATGTGATATTTGTTGTTATCTAATTACCAAATCTAACTACCCTGAGAAGGTACAAGCTTAGGATCTCCAATATTCAGCTATCGAGTAGAATCTCAGATTTACGTCCTTAAAGTCAAATATTAGAACTTAACAAGTTCTAATCAAAAATCATGTGACGACTATATAGTTTAAGTAAGCAAATCAACGACCTAATTTTATGAATATTTTACTCTCTTACCCAAATATTGATCAAATAAATCAAGATTTAAGGATTTAGAACTTAAACCCTATGTTGAGTTCAAATTCCAAATCCAAGGTGATACTAAAATAGGATCTAGGTTTCTCACTTAATCCCAAAGGTAAAGAATCCTATAAGTTGAAAAATTCAGGAACTAAGATCCTAGTGAAAGACTATTCTGCTGATTATAAGATAATATAATCAATTAAGAATTTGAGAATCTAAGATCTATATTCAATATTTAAGATAATTTCATTATCTTATTGATTGAATCATCCTATATCCACATGAAAGATTGCAAAAGATTAAACAATCAATCATTTAAGAATTTCAATTGGAGGTGGTTTGATTTAAATTGAAGATCTAAGTCTAAGATCTAAGATCTAAAGATCTAAAGTTTGATCACTTTAGACTTCTAATTAGAGTTTTGACTTAAGAGTTTCCATTTGTGATTTTCTTTAGAATCTAATTTCATAATTAACTATAAGGAGCTTATTAATGTTAAGAACTGACAATTCCAAGGATTAGATTAACATTTAAACCCATTTATGACCTTCTTAGGCTACTCAAGACCTAAGGGTCTGACTTTTGATCACTTTAGAACTTAAGCTAAGATTCTACTTAGACATTTCTAGTTCGCTTTTTCTTTTAACACTTAACTCTAATATTATCTTAACTGAACTTAATAATGAGGTAACTGACCATTTCAATTATTAGACTTAATTAAGTTAAGGTCCAATGATCTTTATAAGGAATGCTTAGATTTAAGTATCTTAATTAAGGAATTAATGAGACCTTATGGATTGGTGATTATTATTGTTCTAGGATTTCAGAGAACATTTCCAATCTATGTTATAGTGGCTTACTGATATTTTCAATCCTTAAAGAACACTAAATCGCATTTTGGCCAAAATGACCAAAATGCCCCTCTTAAGGCTAAAATTGGGATTTTAGGGTTTTGTTGTCCAAATTTGTTCTAATCTATTTTAAAGCATTTCATATGACTAAATGAAGTGGGAAACACCTTTACTTTAGGTTTTGATGACCTAAATGGTCTTAATTAGCACTAATCACCTAATTAAGGCACTTTGGGTGATTAGTAAAATTAGGGCACTTTAGGGCAATCCAACCTTACACTTAGGTCTTACTAGGTTTAATATGATATAAGGAACCATTCTCACCCAAATCAGAGGCTTAATTAGAGTTTAGTTTACTAATCCTTGATTAGGGTGATTATGGAGTGATTAAAAAAATTAATTATTCAATTTTAATTTTAAGAGTCTGGAATTGTTCCTTAGGGTACAAGGAGCAATCAGAGCTATTAAACTCATAAATTGGACAACTAATTGATTTTATATGATTTAATTAAAAATAGAGAAGGTTTGGCAAATATTTTTAAATCCAACTATTCGATCTGAAATTTTATTTTATATTCAGATTCCTTGAAATTTTCTGATTCAAATGGTATATTGGATCATACCATTTGGATCTATATAATTAAAGTTATTTAATTAATTTATTCTGTATTTTTATCTAAATAAGGACTTTAGGATCTGATTTATGAATTAATTTCCTTAAGGATTTTAATTCATAAATCCTATTTATAAATCGGTCGACCCGATTTTAAAACACGCAGGTCACGGGTCAGCCCGACCTGTGACTACATCCCCTACCTCTCGACGACCGCAGATTAGGGCAAACTTCAATCGTCAAATTCGCCACGCTCAGCCCACGCCACGCTGCCATTTAAATCCCTACACACTCAGGCTTCGAAGGCGCATCGATTAAACCATTAACCCCCATCCGAGGTGCACCGGACTACTGGGACGCTATTTGCCCGAAACGCCTCTGAGGGTGCACCTGTGAGGAGATAATTCTCCTCACAGAGCCCGCGAGTCGCCACAATCTCAATCCCTACACGTTCAGGGATTGATAAGGAAGCTATAGGGTGAAACGAGGAGTCCTGGGGTGGTCTGGATCGCTGGGGTGCTGCTAGGCGAATTCTGCCGACGAGAGCTTCAACTGGATCAATCGGGTTCAGTCGAATCACTCAATCTTGGTTGATTCAACCTTCGATACGATTCGATAATTATGTACGAAGGGTCCTAATGCATTGAGGAGTGGCTAATTGTGCCTGGGAAGTGCACAATGGGCGAATTCTGGCCTGACTGGCAGTGCGCGCTCAAATGGCGAATTCGCCATCCGGCCCACTGCCAGGCCTAGCCAGAAGGTTCAAGAGGTTGATACAGAACTAGGGAGGGTTCCTATCATAGCACCTAAGCTTGATTGAGAGCAAGGCGAGCTGAAAACCAGCTCTACTGAAAAATGGGAGAGGTAGTACCTGAAGACGGGGAAGGATGGCTATGACAGAAGCAGAACAGGCAACTGGTGGTTTGAACGTCAAACCACACCCACTATCAGCGGACGACGATCGAGCCGAGCTCCCCTGGTAGCTGAATGGGTCACCAAATGGTGGGCCAGAGAGCCGAAACCAGAGAGACACAGGAAGCTTAGGGAAGATGAAGCCAGAAGCAAAACTGGGGCTGCCGATGTGCCAGGGCTATTTATAGCTCAGAGGCGAGCTTCCGAAGCCAGGAACGAGCCAGCAGCTTCGGCACATGGATGCCGATTGGGGCTATGAACGGGAAGGGGAAAATTTCGGAGAATACCCCGGCTATGGCAATTAGGGGGCGAGGGAGATCGTGGGGGATAAGAATCCATCCCCGTACTGTCACGAGGGCAAGACGTTGGGATCCTGTTGGGAGATTCCAACGAGAACGCACCTGGGACGATGATGAATAGTGACGGGGTGAGGCACAGCCGTTCGATGGGTCTTCAGTTATAACTGGGTGGCCCAGATCTTTTGATCAGCAACGGTCGATTGGGACACAGATCATCCGTTGGATCAAACTGAAATGATCCAACGCTTGATCTGAGCTACTTAAGGCAGGACACGAGAGGCCATTGGATCGAGATGTCGATTGAGCGGCTGAGATGAGATCAAGGCGCGCGGTTCGTGAGTCATTCGATCCCTAGCGCTAAGATGCGTGTGAACGCGATGGATGGCTCATTTTTTTGCGTCGCTGTCGGGACCCCGCAACGGATCTACCCCGGTCCCGACAGCAAATCCTAACAGTACTTTTAATTAAATAAATAAAATTATTAATTAATTAAAATTAATTTAATTATTCTATTAATTCCATATCTAATTTAGGACCAAATGAGCTCCAAAAATTTCCAAAAAATTCACCCTTGGCTAATATGGGTGTGAGGAATTTAAGAATGAAATCAGATTTCAATTTGAAGATCAAAATAATTTAGGTATTCTTTTTTTCAGGGCTTAAAAACTTTTCCAATTTAGCTCCAATTGATTTCAAACTTCTAGGTTTAGGTTTAAATGACTCATTGAATCTAATGGAATCAAAATCAAATCTTAGTTTAGCTTAATTAATCTAGTTTTAGCTAGGGTAACAACCTAGGGTTGTTACAACCTCGGCCCGCACGGCCGACGGTAGGACCATCGTCGGAGGAGGCCGGGGTCACCGACAAAACCTAAACCTAGGTCTAGGGTTACGGATGACGGCGCGTTCACTCGACCCAAAGATTCAAGCCTCGATTTGAGTCGATCAGACCTGATCGAGGTCGGTCAGGTCGAGTTGATTGCTAGCCTAACCCTAGATCTACAATTATCAGGTGTCAAATTGGCGAAAAAAGCAGGAGAGGGTGAGATCCAGTACCTGGAAGATCAATGGCTCGCGGACGCAGACGGGGGTCAGCTCGGGTGGGCTTGATCTAGGCTCCGGTTCATGTAACCAGGGGTCAGGGGGTGCGGGGGAGGTCCTTAAAGGCCCTCGGATAGACCGGCCAAGGCAGGGGAGACCGCCGGTTGGCCAGGCGAGCAGCGGGCGTGCCGCGTGGCTCGCGGGCGACGAGGCCGAGGACGAAGGCCCGTGGCCGTTCGATCCTGTGCCACGCGGACGACCCGGATCCGTCTGGATCGCGAGACACGGATCGCGGCTGTGAGCCGTGGGATCAACACGGATCGGACGGTTCGGATGTATCCGTTCGATCGGACGGTGCCGGACGGCGCCGGACGGCGCCGTCAACTAAATAATTAATTTTTTTTTCTTTTTTACAAAAAATTCAAAATTTCCAATATGCTTTTCCTAGCTATTTGAGGGGTGAGCAATGCAACGGCGGGGTCAGATTTTTGATCCGACGAGTATTTTGGTTCCTCGATTTCCGGGGCATTTAAATATTATTAAAATATTCGTCGAAATTTCGACGACTTCGGATTGACACGAAAACTTCACCCAAAGCTGATTTGGGGTCAATGAACACAATGTCGATGTCCGTTTTCCAATCCAAAGTCAATTTAAATAGGTCAAATTTTAGAGTTTCTGGATTCTCCAGAAATCAGGACTTGATCCATTTGACTCCTGATTTGGACTAGGTCTTAGAGGTTGACTCCATTTGAATTAATTAGCAATTATAATTAGTCTTAAGACTCAGATTAGTCCTAATTAAATACGGTAACAACTTGTGTTGTTACAATAATACATCTAGAATTATCACAAACAGCTTACTGAAATATGGGAAATGAGTCTAAGTACTGAACTAAAATAGTAACTAAGCAAAATAATAAGATTAGAGAAGAGTCCACCAGTGCTCCACGAATGCCTCCTAGATCTACTGAGTATCCATCTGATTTGGCTCCACTAACTGCTCTAGATCAAGCAAATTGCCAGATCCCAAAAGTACCACGTGTTAGACAATAAATTTAACACATCGAAACTAATCTAAATATTTCTAATTATTCAATTAACATTTAAATAATGAAAACAAATTTGCAGAAATACTATACAGGTAACTGAAAGTATACAATTATATAAAATTATTAAAATTGAAGTAAAGTTAACTAAAGCTGAACTGTAAACTAAATACTGAAAGTAAATATGACACTAAATGATATGAAACAAAGTAATAACATGTGAAGCTATGCTGTATGTATAACAATCCAAGTTATTACCCAAGTTGATTAGGACTAATCCAAGTCCTAATTTTAGTCTTAGTGCTCTAATTAGGTCATTAGGAGTTCACCATCTATACCTAATGTAACAATCCATAGTTGTTACCTAACTTAATTTTAGCTTAATTCTATCTTAATTAAGTTCATTTAGCTATTAGAACCAAACCCTAAAAATTTGGAATAATTCGGAGCTCAATCAATTATTTCAAATTATTTTAATATTTAATTAATTAGAAAATTTAAGTTTTTAATTTGACATTAAAATTGAAATCCGACTTCGCAGTTGCGATCATCACCCCCAAATTAGCTAGGAATGATGTTCTAGACGCGTTTGGAGGTCATCAGATTTTTGCAAATTTTTTGAAAATGCCCAGAATCGGCTGAAATGACCAAAACTTCAATGTTTTTGCATTTTAAGGTCCCTAGAACTCTAGTAGGACTGAATTATTTTAGTTAAAATTGAGCATTGCATAAAATTTTATGTGAAAATTAAAGTTAAAACTTTGTCATTTTTAATAAGTGCTTAGAACCCATAATATATCATAAAAATCTTGTGCCAAATGTTAAAGAATAGGACCATTGATTGCTTATATTAAACAAGTATACCTTAATAACTAAATTATACGAAACCTAAGTCTTTTAGAATTATAATTAAGTGCTAACCCTTTTGGTTTGATTTAGAATTTGGTTAGCCTTAATTACATTCTATTTTATGTTACTTTACATCCCGATGCTTTCCATGATTTTAGGATGTATGTTAGAGAACTTTAACATTTATTTGGACACCTAAATATGCTTAGATTGAAATTAACTATATTTGAATATAAGAATCTTAAGAACTTGATTAAGTAAATGATACTTAATCTAAATCTAAAGTTTGACATCAATAACACACCAATAATATATTGATTTGTCATAGATCTTTAAATTAACTATTGGTCTTAATTTTGGTAAGGCTATGAATTAAATCCTAACTTGTCTTGATTAAGATCTAAAACTTAGTCACTTTAATCAAGTAAGCTTGACTGAAAGATAAATTCAATTGATATGATTCTAATAATGTATATGATTTGATATTGATCTTAAATCATTGAATTAGAAGTGCTAAGGTTAATAATAATTCTGTGTGATTGAATCATTTGAATCTAACCTTTAGACCTTTGATTTTCTCTTATATAAGACTATTGGCATAAGATGGATAATAAAATTATAATGATTTATGAATTGATATAACTCTAGCAATATCTTTGATTTCATCCCTTGATTATAAAATAGAGTATGACCAGATGGATTTTATTCATCTAATCTAATCACTTTAATCCAAGACTAAAAAATAAACCTTAAATGTTAACTTAAGAAATAGAAGAGTGAGATCTCAAGGGTCTTACTTTAGGATCATTCTTGAATGCTTAAAGACCTTAAATATTGATGCATTGAAGTAAGAACTTTTGTAACTTATCGAGATAGGAATCTTCGATGATCCTTCATAACCTTAGAGATTGATCTTGACACATTGTGGTAGGAACTACCTAAAGTTACCTAGAATGGAACTTCCCCCTCGTGGTAGAAATCATTATTGAGTGATCTCTATGATCACACCCTTGGAGCCTTGTGTAGGACTCACCCATTTAGAGTAAGAATTAATAGCTTTGACAAATCATTGTTGATTAAATAGAATCTTCTGAACCCAGATTATTGGTGGGGTATAGTAGGGTATACCCATAGTACTGGATTATGTCAGTAGTATTCAAGATTGGTTGATTCACTCCAATGTGAACTTATGACCAAGTGTTACCCCTAGAGATTAGATGAATACAGTCCCATTAGAGTAAATCTTGGAAGACTAAGAGTGTTACAATTAGTGAACAAGATCCTTAGTTTGAGATGTAAACTGCGAACAGGTTCTGCCTCCTATCGTAGTGCGCTTCAATAAGTGCAGTGTAAGCAAACTAAGTATCTCAAATCACTTTGCGTAGAACACGAAGAATGCTTGTAATTAGGTTATTTAACAGTTTAGCTTAAGATATAAACTATGACCGAGTTCTACCTCTTATCGAAGTGCGCTTTGATAAGTGCAATTTAAAATAAGCTAAGGTTAAATCCACCTTTCTTGGAAATATGCTAAATATGTGTATATAACCTTCCCAACTAAAGATTTTTAAGTAAACTCTCAACTTTAACCAATTATCAAATTAGAAAATAGGAGTCAGAATCCTTCATTTTGATAGGATTCTGCACAATGGAGACCTTGAATTCATTATCGGATTTCAAAATATTTTTGGATTTTTAGATTTACCTCATGTAGTTTAGAAGCATGAGTATGAGCATAAGTATGAACATGAGTATTGCATATGAGTATCAGTGATGGTTTATGAATTACAGAATGTTGCATATATCAATTGGGGAATTTGCAAGATGAATAGTACTGGATTCCCAACCGGGTATATGTAGACATTAGACCAACAATTCAAACCTGTTCAGTGATATTTCAATTACAAATCAGTATATATAGTATTTTGGCATATTTAGATGCACAGTTTCAGTAGCATATTATATCGTGGAATATACAGATGCATGACTTTAGCGATATACAACATGGTTTTATATATTATTACTCAGTTTCAAATCCTTTACTATTTTTGGTTTACTTACTGTATTCAGTTTTACTTTACTTTACTTCAGTTTTATACAGTTTTATACTTTCAGTTAGCTTTACAGTATTTCAGTAGATTTACTTACATTATGTAAATGTAAAATGATTAATTAGAAATATTTAGATTAGTTTTGATGTGTTAGACTTATTGTTTAACACGGGGTACTTTGGGATCCAGCAATTTGCTAGATCTTGAGTAGTATATTGAGCCAAGTCAAGAGGACACCCAGGAGGTTCAGGAGGAGCCCGTGGAGCACTAGTTGACACTTCCCCAGCTTTACTTTTCTACTTACTTTATTTCAGTTTAGTGCTTAGCTTTTATGTCTGTATTTTAGTAAACTGTTTGTAATAATTTTGGATGTGTTTTTTTTCTTTTCTGAGATGAATGTTCTATATAACTTTGTGATGAATGTTTCTGGATGTTTGCTTTAAGCTTCCACACTCTATTTATACACTACTTATACTTAGTATTGTGATGTGATCAGTATAATAGAAATGCTGATATTTTATATATATACTAGATTTATCATGAGTTTTGCATTCAATGTATGTATTAGTCTAATAGTTAGGATAAGGATACTACTATAATCTTAAGTATTACCTCTCAACCCTCCTTGAGGTTGAGTCAGTAGTCATTCAGATGAGTTTTCATTTCAGCTATCTGGGGAGACAGGTTATTCCTTCCTAAGTGGTACACCGTTCCGTCACCAAACTTAATTATGACTATTTTATTTACGCACGGCAACAGGGTGAGGTGCTACACCTAGTCCAAATCATGAGTCAAATGGATCAAATCCTGATTTTGGGAAAAATTGAGAAACCCTAGAAATTAACCTATGTAAATTGACCTCAGATCAAAAATTAGACTTTGACATTGCGCTCATTTCTCCCAAATTAGCTAGAGGTGATGTTTTGGTGTCAATCAGAAGTCGTTGAAATTTCGTCGAATATTTTAATAATATTTAAATACCTCAAAAATTAGAAAAATAAAATACTCATCGAATCAAAAATCCAACATCGCCATTGGGTTTCTCACCCCTCAATTAGCTAAGGATGATTTATTAGGAATTTTCAGAATGCATTAAATTAGTCATTTTTAATTAATAAAATTCAACTAGAAATATTTAATTAACATTTATTGAATATTGATTAACAATGTTGTCAGCCTTAATAGCACGCCATTAGCTTCCCGATTGGCGCCATCTGATCAGACGGCGCACCCATCCTGCCGTTGGTTCGGCTCGATACGACCGTAACCATCCGTCGTCCCGAGTCCCTCTTGCTTGCGGGAGCATGTCGGACAGCGCTGCCCAACTGCGACCTCCCCCTCTCCTCGTAGGCTCCACCTGAGGGTCCATAAGGACCCAACTGAGCTCAGAACCCCCCCCCCCCCATTTGGTGACTAAAGCCTGGATCAACCCTCGGCCGAATCTTTGATCCCCAGTTATTCAGCTTCCAGGTACTCAATCTCTCTCGATCTCCTTTCAATCACGGTATTTCGAATTCGCATATCATTTCAATCCCTCGATTAGCAATCGAGTTGATTCGATCGATCAGAAGAGCGTTTGATCGATCAAACTCGATCTATAAGCCACAGTGGAAACCCTTAGGATCCATTTGGGCTAACCTAGGGTTCCGGTTTGCGGCCATCTGATACCACCTCAGGCCATGGTCCGGTTGCCATCGTGAAGGTCTCTGCGAGACCATCATTTGGGCATGCGGGTTACCGGCCAGTACCGCCGGGAGGGCCGGCAATGGCCATGCCCTAGTCCCATCTTCTCGGTAGTGAGGGAGAGTCCCTCGGGCCGGACCGGATCGAACTGGTTCTGAGCCAAGCAGCGGTCCGCGTGCATCGTCGTGGGGCCCTCATATGTCAGCTTCGCCAGGCACGGGCTCCATCTGCAGTTCTGCGACTTGCGGGATACTGCCGCATGTCCCAGCAGGGCCCCACCGCTCTGCCTCACCCTATCAGCGTTCACCACGTGTCCCAGCTGGGTCCCACCGCCATTAATTACTTGTAGAGAATTACATATATATATGTATAATCATATATATACATATAAATAGAAACTATGTGTGTGTGTATATATATATATATATATATATATAATTATATCTACATATATATATATATATATATATATATATATATATATATATATATGTGTGTGTGTGTGTGTGTGTGTGTGTAATTATTGTTATTGGTTAGTTAATTAGTTAAACAGTTATTAATTAATATAGTAAGTGGTTAATCAATTAATCCAAATAAAATAGTGAATATATATATATATATATATATGTATATTAATTAATTTAATACATTAGTTATATTTGTTAATTAAGATAATTAGACAACTTAATTATAAAAATGCCATTAATAATACTAGTTGAATTAATTAATCTTATTAGCAAACTTTAGTTAACTTAATTTAATTAATTATTAACATATAGTTTAAATTAGCAAATTTGATAATTAATTATAACCATATACCATTAGGATTAGAACTTGAGATTTGGATTTTAACATCTTAATTTCTCAATTTTGATTTATATTAATAAAAATTGATTTGGGATTCGTAAAATCATCAATTACGATGTTTGATTTGTTATTTAAACTTAATTAAGTATCATGTGATTTATATATGTTAGAACTTGATTAAGTTCTAACTTCTTATAACTTATAAGACCAATATTCTGAATTTATACTCGATAGCTAGATATTGGAGATCCTAAACTTGTATAAGTTCATATTAGATAGAGCAACTTAATTAGAAAACAAAGTTATATCACAAAGTTGTTTAATTTTATTTTTATTCATTTAAAATTGTATGCTATGCATTCCTTATTTTGGACTTCATTATATATTTGGATGCATAATATTGAACATGGAATAAGTGATGAGTATTCTATGTTAAACTTTGAATACATTCATATGACATTTTCATAATTTAAAGAGAAAATTTAATGAAAATAACTTTATTAAACTGTGTGAGTTATGTCTTAGTTAGTCTGCCTTCTAGTATAACTTTACTTTTGAGACAGCTTTTGCCTAAGACACTTTCCTAGTGCGTATTACTTTTGCCTAGGTCCACTTTCCTAGTGTGTATTGCTTTTGACTAGGACTACTTTCCTAGTGCGTGATACTTTAATCTAGGACTACTTTTCTAGATGCTCAGTAGGTACTTTTCAGATGGAATTAACTTTAATCTGGGACTCTTTCCTAGATGATTAGATGGATCTTACTTTTGGTAGAACTAAGTAGGAGTATCTCCACACTTTACTTTATACCTTTACTTTACATTTACTTTATTGTTACTTTACAGTTTTGTCATACCTTTTATTTTATAGTTCAACATACTTATATACAACAGTTCCTTAGTACTTATAACTTTATATGTATGTTGTACTTTTTAGCAGTTCATTTTTACTTTATGGCATGTTAGGATGTTAGAATTTTACTTTCAATTCAGTACTTTCATTTTATATTGTAATCAGCATATCTTAAGTTGATCATATTACTTAATAATTTTCCTTGTGCTTAGTAGATTCCATTATGTGCTATTTAACCCTTTTCTATAGCTTGAGTTGATGTATGTGCTTACCTCACACCTTGTTTGAGTTATAATTATATTAATTATAACCTTACCACTTTTATTTGATGCTTTACTGCTCCTATTTTGCTTAGATGTTGTGATATCATTTAAATTAAGAATTTATAGCCTAAAATGTACTTAGATATTTTGTCTAACTAGATTTTTCTTTTTGTTGGCTGGGGCCCTATCATTGTGAAATCGACAATGGTAGATTCTGAGCTTTTCAAGGTTGTGGGACCTTTTGAAGATCCAATTCAGGAGGAGGAGCGTGCAGGAGAAGACCCTTAGTTTTTTCTATTTCTTTATGAGGATGGAGTTTTTTTACTTTACCTTTATTACTTAAACTTAAATATTGTTTTGTAATAATACAGGATTTAAACTGCTTTATTTTTCATGCTTATGTATTCTGAGTTGTATAGTTCCTATCTGGATTGTATGGATGTTATTAATTGTCTTTCTGCCACATTCTGATATACTATAGTATGCTCATTCAGTGATTGGATCTTTTGCTCTTCCCCTTTAGGGCACATCTTCCCTTGGCATTTGATTAAGAATGGTCATTCCTTAATCTGAATGCTAAGTGAGGGTTTGCCCGTTAACGACCACCTCTTAATCCAGATGATTAGGGGGCGACTGCCACAGTTGGTATCAGATAACTCCATAAGGTGTTAGATTGGAATTTGTATTCCTATCTATCAAATGGATAGTTCTTCTGACTTATAATCACTAAATGAATACTAGAATAACATCCATATTACCATATACTCAGAATATTAAGCATAAAATACTAACATACTTAAGATAAAATGATAGCTTACAAAAACTTATATATATTAGAAATTAAATTGTTCAATCAAATTAATTAAATATGATTAAACATATAGGATATATAAGACTTGAGAAATGTCGACCCAAGACTATATCAGAAGGTTTGAAGACATATATAGGAACTAGACTTCCAAGTGTGGACAATGTTATGGAAGATATATTGAAGGTGTATCAAAACTAGGAGTACAAATATTGGAACAAATGCTTCACCATGCGATATTTAGAGGATTTGATCTTCTTCTTTTAGCCAAGGAATGGCTAAGGTGTGTGAAGAGCACTTTTGAAGCTATAGACTGCCCTGATAACATTAGAGTTGAAATAGCAACAAGGTTACTTCATGATCAAGCAGAAGATTGGTGGGATGCCACTCTTCTAGAACTCTCATGTGTATGAAAGAGAGAATGTTGAGAAGTCACTTTTGTGGATTTTTGTCTTGCATTTTCAGTTGAATACATTAAATAAATGTTTTACTAAGCTGGATGTATTTTCTTTTCATTGTACGAGTCATCTTGAAATAAGTAATAAAATAAAACTCATTTATTTTGAGCTCTCTCAAATTGATATGGTTACCAAATACAGGTACAAAATGAATTTGGGACAGTCATTCTCAAGCCCTGCTGCGTCTAACAGTAATTCTGTTGAAATCAATACACCCTTAGATGCAGTAAGAACACTAGTGGCAACCAATGCTCAACAGTCTGAAAGGATAGAGAGATTGATCACGATGCAACATAATCCATCCCCAGCGTCTGTGAATGCTGTACCTAACCATTATTCTCAATAATATCAGCAGCCTATAGACGATCTGTTACACAACTTCATTAGATTGAGAATCCCTAATTTTAACAGAAATATGTCAGCCATGGACACATCCAACTGGTTAAAAATAGTGGAAAAGAACTTAACAAGTATTAACTGTCCAGATGCTAAATCAGTCAGATTAGTCACTCACATGTTTCAAGAAGAAGCTGAATACTGGTGGGACAATCTCCACCATACACTTTTTGCTAATTACTACATTGAGGAGATCCCATGGGAAGAATTCATAGAAGCATTCCAAGCAGAATATATACCCCCATCAGTTTAGAATAACTTGGGTGATATGTTTCTTAGACTAAGGCAAGGGAACAAGACACTCTCTGAATACGAATCTGAAACTAGACGACTAGCTCTATTTGCACCCGATATGGTGCAAACTGAAGGTGCTCATTGCCATAGATTTATGAGTGGGCTTTGAGACTCAATAAAGGATCACATGGTACCACTGAGACTGTCTAATTTTACAGAACTAATGGAAACCGCTCGTGCCATAGACCAGCATCATTCTCAGAAGGAAACTAAAAGAACCTTCAGCTTACTCTCATACAGGGACAATAATCCCAAAAAGGCTAGAGTTCCTTCAGGGAAGGTTTATCAAATTGAAGCAGATCCTACACCCTCAGATCTGTATAATGGGTGTACAAGACCTCATCCCTTTGGAAAGTGTTATCATAATCAGCAATGTTGTTACGCATGTGGAAGGAAGGGACATTTCTATCAACAATGTAATTTCGATGTGACAATTGGTGGTGCCCATATTGATCATCCTAAGAGAAATCAAGTTCTTAATTTTACTACATTTAATCAAAGGAGTCAACCTCTTACCATTATGTCCTCTCAACAACCTACAGTATCAACTCAAAGGAAGGTTGGAAGTGATACCACTCAACGTAGTACCTCCAAACCTCCTCAACAATAAGTTATTATAAGGACATCTAGACCTGCTAGGGTTTACACCCTTACTCCCGTGGAGGCTACTTAAGACAACAACATCATATCAGGTACACATATTTAATTATGAATTCTTATTCTAAGCATTAGTAAATTCAAATAATCCTAACTAAGTATGCTTAATTTAGGAACCATTTCTGTTAATAACTATCCTTGCAAAATATTATTCGATACGGGAACAAGTCTTTCACTTATATCTGAAAACTTTGCTAAGAGTCTGAAGTTGCCATGTTTTAAGATGGCTAGAACTTTAAATGTTGGACTTCCTTCTGGAACCCAACTTAGCACCACTCAATTATGTAATCTCTAAGTACCCTTGAACAAGAAGGCATTTCAGGCCAAGTTAATCATCCTGCCTATAACAAATTTTGATATCATAATAGAAATGAATTGGCTTAGTGCTCATAATGCTATGATAAATTGTCAACAAAAAAAGATTACTTTGTCATAACAAGATGCTGCTGAAACCTTCATAAGAAGGTTTAGTACCCAATGCTCATTGATTGATGCAATTCAAATAGAGAAGTTGGTAACTAAAGGTTGTGTTGCATTCTTAGTCACCATGATTGGTGAAACTAAAGAAGATATTCTACTTTCAGAAATCAGAGTTGTTAAGGAATTTTGGATGTGTTTTCAGAAGATCTGCCTGAGCAACCTCCACTAAGAGAAGTAGAGTTTGCAATAAATTTAATTCCTGATACACAGCTAATTTCTAAAGCACCATACAAAATGGCTCCTAAGAAATTACAAGAACTTAGTGAGCAATTGTGGCACCCTGCACTTTTAATCCACCAAAGGATTAGGTTAAGGGTGGAGTGTTACTCTGGCTAACCCCTCACTTACCATTAGATTAGGATAACTCCATAATCCACCTGATTAGGGAAAGATTAACACAGAATCAATCTAACAGTCATTATATAAGTAAATGTACAGAGTGCGGAAGCAATAAATGACATCCAAGCATCACAATATAACATAAGTGCAAGATATAACTCTAAATATAAGCATATAAGTCCAAATGCACAGTCAAGAGTACCTGTATTATTACAACAATTAAAGTTCAAATATAAAGTAAATGCAAAGGCACTCATCCTCACAATAACTCTAAGGACTAGATATGCTCTGGTCCAAGCTACTGCTCCTCCTCTAGGAATAGCTCCTCCTCAGGTGCAAGATCCTCTATCTGCTCTATGCTTGCCATTGTCGGTTTCATAATGTAGGGCCCCAATCATAAAAGAGAAAATCTGGTTAGACAATTGTCTAAGTATATTTTAGGCTGATACATTTTTATATGTTTTATAATATCACCACTTTACACAATTTTCCTAAGCAACAATATATAAAGGAGCAAGTGGTAATACAATAAGAAAGAGCAAAAGCTGTAAATAACATTTATAACTTGAACAAAGGAGGCTAAGACATGCCTCAGAAGCGAGGTAAAAAAGGTAAGGCATATAATATAAGTAACTAAACATATGCTGAAAGAAAATGCTACATCCTATGACATGCTGGTGATCAAATGAAATATGCAAATCATAATAATGAATCTCAACAGTGATATATATAAATAGCAATAAAATCTAACATCCTACTGTATATAAGTTGTATAAAGAAATAGCTGACTGAATAAGCAATGCTAAAACATAGCCAAATACTACAACTACACATCAAACTCTGTATACTGACTGCCATATCATAAAACTTGGCCAAACTGGACCACATATAGATATACATCTCAATCTCCAAACATACTGAACATACTGCATGATTGAAGAGGCAGACAATACTTATGCAACATATTTTGGTTATTTTACTTTTGTTTTTATGGATAACTATTAGAAACAACTGAGGAGTCAAGCACGTCTGTAAGACTATGCGGGTCCCAAGCCTAACACACTCTCCTCAATGAGAATGTTAGGCATCTTGATCTCACCTTACCCCTGTCCATCAGGGCAATTGTGAACCATAATCACCATAAACTGGACCCAAAGGCAACTGTTATCCTAATATTCTAAGTTTTTATTTTTATGCACAAAATTATCTTATATGAAATGCCCAAGGAAGTAAGCTCAAATATACAAGGAATGCATAGCACAAAGTATCAAAATAAGCAAAGGACTCTACTAATATGGTGATACAATCTATTTTCTATTATCCATTCTAACTATTCCAAATTACACAAGCTTAGGATCACCATTTTCCCACATATCAAGTGTAACTTAGAAATTCGTCCTTATAAGTTATAAAATATCAGGACTAGCTAGGTCCTAATATACCAAATCAAAGTCGACTATAAAAGTTAAGAAATAAATCATAGTGACCTAATTAATGATTTTAGATGTTCTAACTTGAAACTGTTAGACTATAGATTATGGATTAAACATCACGAGATTGGGCTTAATCACATAATCCAAAAAGGACAAGACCTAAGATCTAAGTTTTTATTCTAAAAGTGATCTAATAATTTGGGCCAACCCTAATAAGTAATCAAACTTAATACAATGAATCTACTATCTTAGATCTAAGGTTAAAAGGTAAAATAATCAAAAGAAGTTGGAAAATTCTAGAAACTAATAAAACTAAGGATTTATTCATTAAAAAACCTTATTTTTTAATGAATGAAATCAACCCTATGATCTTGTCCTAGTCTCAGGAAGGTCCTTAAGGTGTAGTGTTAAAGACTTGGGAAAATTCTAAAATCTGACCTAACTGTTGAATTTACTTACTTGAATGTCACTAATAGGGTTAAAATGTTAGTTTTAGGGTTCTAAAAGACTAATTAAGGTTAAGGGTGTTTATCTTAAAGTTTGGACAAAATGACCATTTTGCCCCTACCTAAGAGTTTGAAAAGGTCAACTTTTTATTTAAGTGTCCAAAATGAGGTTTCTCTTTTCCATATGATTTCTTATGGTCTAACTTGAAGATAGACAGTAAGTATGTCCAATTTGGATGAGAAACGAATCCTACAGTTTCAAACTAAGGTGTATGACTTAGGGGCATTTAAGAAATATTCACTCTACTAAAAACTAAATTTTTATACAGTTTATCGTAGGTTACTGTTCAAGGATTCCATAGAGTCTAAGAACACTGCATTCTGAGGTCAATTGACTAAGTTATGAACGTTTTAAGTTTGAAGGGCAATTTGGTAAATTCGAGTCGGTCAACTGGTGTAAAAAAAAAACCGAACTTTTTCGTTGTAAGTCCAATTTCAGCAAACTCAGTTTCTATAGCTTCCCTATAATGTACTGAGTATGTTGGTAGGGAGTAGACCCAATTTGGACCTCAAATGGTCAAGTTATGACCTAACTAAAGTTGCAGGTATTTTGGTCATTTTCTAAATTTCTAGAGTTTAGATCCTAAATGTTATTTCAGTTTATTGGTGACATCGAAATTCTAAACTAGCTAGCATCTTGAATTTTTGAATTTGGAGTTGAATGACCAAGTTATGGTCGTTTGAATACTAGGGGTAATTTGGTCATTTTTCACTAAGGTCAACTCTAATTTCTAGGGTTGACTTTTTATCCTGTTGCCCAAATGGGAAAACTAATACTATTGCGGTGACGGGGCTGCTCTCCTAAGTATTTTAAGACCCATATTGAATATGTTCTGATAACTAGATAAAAAGTTATGGGGTCCTAAAGAGGTCCTAAAATGCTATTTCTTTATGCGTACCCCAAAATTAATTTTTACATTACACTATTTGATTCTAATTATTTTTCTGAGTATTTTGATACCTATATTGGCTATGTTTGGATTATTCTATAAAAAGTTATTAACCTTTTAAGTTTTACTATTCAAAAATACCATTTGTATTATTTTACTATTCATTTATTCAAATTAAATTAATTTACTGTTTATTCCTAAAGTTTAGATTTTATTTTTCTGAATTTCATAATTAACTAAATAAGCTGTGAATAATTAATATTAATTGCTAATTATTTATTAATTGATTTATTAATCAATATAATATTATAATTATTATTGTTCAATTAGGTTTATGTTTAATTACTGTTTAATTAAGATTAGTACTAATCCATCCTTAATTCTCTTCCTAATAACCTATTTTACTATTGATAATTAATTAGTCATAAGTATATTAAATTTAAATTTTTAATATTACTGCACATAATGTAATATATTATTAGTTAATTAATAATTAATAATTACTATTTAACAGAAATTTTAATTAATTATAATTATTGTTTAATTAGTTGCTATAGATTAATTAATAGTTAAATAATTAATCAATGATGATTAGATTAATTAATTAATATTTAAAATTTCTAATTATCTACATTATTAAATTATTCATAATTAATACAGAATCTAATTAACTAATATTAATTAACTACATTAGCTATTTAATTAGCTTAATTAATTACTACTGTTAACTATTTAGGTATACTAAATTAATACTAATCTTCTAACAACTGACTAATTAATACTTGATTAATTACTAACAGAATCATTAAGCAACTAAGTATCTACTTACTTATCATTATTATATATAATAATAATAATTATTATTATTATTATTATTACTATTATATATATATATATATTTTAATTATTTCAACAGGTCATCATGCGTGCGGGACCTAGTGTGGCCATGTGGCAGGCTGCCACTGGCTGAGGCAGAGGGGTGGGTCCCCAGCTGGCAGCGGGCTGAACCGTGGGCCCCAACAGGGCCACGCGGCGTGACCCAAATGGCTGCCACCTTGCGGGCGGCCCCACGCACTGACACGGGTCCGGCCCGCTGCACGCGAAGGCGACACGCGGCCTGGCCCGCTCGGGCTCTGCGCGGGTCGGGTCTGACCCGCCCGGCCCGTTGGCTCCTCGCCTTCCTCCCGAGGCGGCTGAGCTAGGGCTCCGATTTTGGGCGACCTCCCGGCGTCGCCGGGACTCGGCTCATACAGCCCTGGCTTGGGCTCGACCAGGGCTACCCGTCAGTGGTATGATCATGGCCGGAGGTGGAGTATACAACTGGCGAACTTGAACCCTAAATCTACGCTTTGGGACGACGAAGCGAATTGATTCGCCACTCCCCATTCTTGCACGGATCGGGATCGACCTAACCCTATCGAACTCGATACTTGAACAATTGCATGCAATAACGAACAAGAGAGGCATAAATGAAGAATCAGGAGGAGAGGAAGGTACCTTACAGGCGGCAACGGGTGGAGGAAGACGCGGGAGCTCCTAGGGTTTCGGGGGATCGCCTTGAGTCCTCAGATGCGAGTTGGGATGACACTCTAAGGCTGGGAAGTTGATAAGGGAGGAGAGGCGGAGCTGCCGAGGTCGCCGCTCGTGGCGACTGGCCGGATCGAGCGAACTGTTCGACCAAACGGGGAAGGCTGGACGGCACTAACGGAATGGACGGGGGCCGTTAAAAAAAATTAATTTTAATATTAACTATTATTTAATTCAATTGAATTCCTTAATTAAAATACTAAATTTTCCAAAATTTTGAACATGTTCTTTCTAGCTATTTGAGAGGTGAGGAATGCAACGATGAGGTCGGAATTTCGATCCGGCCAGTATTTTATTTTCTCGATTTGTGGGCTATTTAAATATTATTAAAATATTCGTCGATTTTTTGGCAACTTCCGATTGACACGAAAACTTCATCCCTAGCTAATTTGGGGTCAACAAGCGCAATGGTGAAGTCCGTTTTCTGATGAGAGGTCAATTTTAATAGGTCAAGTTTTAGGGTTTATGAATTTTTAGAAATCAGGATTCGATCCGTTTGACTCCTGATTTGGACTAGGTCTTAGAGGGTGACTCCAATTGACCTAATTAGAACTTAAGATTAGTTTTAAGACTTAAGATTAGTCCTAATTAACTAAGGTAACAACCTGGGTTGTTACAGTAATTACAAGAACTTTTAAATAAGGGCTTCATTAAACCTAACATATCCTCATGGGGAGCACCAGTCTTATTTGTCAAAAAGAAAGATGGCTCTATAAGGATATGTATTCTTTATAGAGAATTAAACAAGGTCACTTTTAAAAATAAATATCTATTACCTAGAATTGATGACCTGTTTGATCAATTGTCCGGTGCTGTAGTATTTTCTAAGATTGATTTAAATCGGGGTATCATCAACTTCAAGTAAGAGATTCAGATGTAGAGAAAATAGCGTTTCGTACATGGCATGGACACTATGAGTTTCTTGTGATAGACTTTTGGACTCACAAATTCACCATCAATTTTTATGAACTTGATGCAGTGAGTCCTAAAACCCTATCTAGATAAATTCATTATAGTATTTATTGATGATATTATCATCTATTCCAAGACCCTGAGCGATCATGAGAATCATTTAAGAATAGTATTAGAAACTTTACGTAACCATGAACTCTATGCAAAATTTTTTAAATGCGAATTTTGGCTAAGTTCTGTAGCTTTCTTGGGCCATGTTGTGGATGCTCAAGGAATCTGAGTGGATCGACAGAAAATAAGTGCAATCCAAGACTGGGTACAATTCAAGACAGTAACAGATATAAGAAGCTTTTTGGGCTTAACAGGAAACTATAGAAAATTTGTTAAAGGCTTTTCTCAAATTGCTTCTCCATTGACAAAACTCACTCAGAAAGCTATCCCATTTGTTTGGAGTCCTGAATGTGAGAAAGCATTTCAAACCTTAAAAGATGCACTTTCTACTGCTCCAGTATTAGTGCTACCAAAAGAAGGCTTGAACTATCAATTATATACCAATGCTTCAGGAACTGGATTAGGTTGTGTGTTAATGAAAGAAGGAAAAGTGACTGCATATGCTTCACGACAGTTGAGGCCACATGAGAGGAATTATCCAGTACATAATCTAGAACTTGCTGCAGTAAGTTTTGCATTAAAAATATGGTGTCATTATCTGTACGGTGTTCAGTGCTCCATTTTCATTGATCACTAGAGTTTAAAATACATCTTCACTCAACGTGAGTTGAATTGTCACCAAAGAAGATGGCTTGAACTGATTAGTGACTATGATTTAGATATTCAATACCACTCAAGTAGAGCAAATGTGGTGACAGATGACCTTAGCCGTTGTGTAACGTTATCAGTAATGATTGCTACAAGTTCATTAATAGAAGAATTCCAAAAGATGGAAATTATTCCTATTCGAGGTGATGTGATGAGCTCAATGTTAACTAACATCAATATAGAGCCCACATTCCATAGAGATGTTTCTATCTCTCAAACCAAAGATGAAGAATACTTAAAGTTCAAGATAGATATTGAAAGAGGACGCCGTCATGATTTACAATTGCTCGGGTCAGTGATTTATCAAAATAATCGTATTTGGATTCCTAAATCCATGCAGCATGAGGTGTTAATTGAAGGTCATAATTCTGGCTATCAAATTCATACCGAAAGCTCAAAAATGTATCAAGATCCAAAATTGGTGGCTAGGGATGAAGAAAAATGTGGTAGAGTTCGTTGAGAAATGCCATGCTTGTAATTTGGTCAAGGCAGAACACTAGAGACCTGGTGGTTTACTTCACCCACTTGAGATACCTGAATGGAAGTGATTGGATATATCAATGGACTTGTAATGGGTTTGTCTCGATCAAAATTTGGAACCGATACAATTTGGGTAATAGTTGACAGATTAACTAAATTTGCTCACTTTATCCCTATCCGACAGACAGACTCAGTGGAGAAACTTGCCAAACTTTATATCAAAGAAATAATCAGGTTACATGGAATTCCTAAATCGATTGCATCCGATAGAGATAGTTGATTTACCTTAAGGTTCTAATAGGCTGTGCACCTAGATCTAGGCACAACTCTAGCATTGAGTACAGCCTTCCATTCGCAAATAAATGGGCAAACAGAATGAGTAAATCAAGTTTTGGAGGATCTACTTAGATTATCTATCCTTGATTTGCTGGATCTTGGGAAGATCACCTTCCATTAGTAGAATTTTCCTATAACAATACCTTCCAAGATAGCATAAAAATGACTCCATACAAAGCCTTATATGGCAGGAAGTGTAATACTCCATTGGCATGGTCAGGGATAGGCAGTGTACAGCTGTATGGGTCAGAATTAGTAGAAGAAATGAATAAGAAGATTCAGTTGATTCAACAACATATTTGTGCAGCCCAAGATCGCCATAGTAAATATCATGATAGGCATCATCGTTCTTTAGAATTTAGAAGTTGGAGACTTCGCTTACTTGAAAGTCAATAGCAGGGAAGCTTAGTCCATGCTATGTTGCCGTTTGAAATATCAGCAAAAATAGATTCCTCTGCCTATTTATTAAATCTTCTAGATGATTTTTTAGCAATTCACAACGTATTCCATGTGTCATCTTTAAGGAAGTGCCTCAGGGATCCATCACATCTTATTCAATTCCCAAAAATTCAAATGCAGCCAGATCTGGCATATGCTGAAGAACCAATTCAGATTTTGGCTTGTGATCGCAAGCAACTAAGGAACCGAGCAATCAATATGATTATTAAAGTCTAGTGGAAGAATCGTTCTTGTAACAAAGCCACTTGGGAAAAAAAATCAGATATGCGAGCCAAATATCCTGGACTCTTCAATAATCCAGGTATTCTTTATGAGCATTTTTAAACTTTTAATTCAATTCTTGCTTCATTCTTATCTTGTTCATTCCACTTGGATGATGTTGAGGATGACATCATTCTTAAGTGGGGGAGTCTATAACAACTCAAGTTGTTACTAATGTCAATTAGGATTAATCCAAGTCCTAATTTTGAACCTGATTTCTAGAAAATCCAGAAACCCTAGAAATTGACTTTTTTTTACCTAAAATCAAAAATTTGACTTCACTATTACGTTCACCACCCCTAAATTAGCTAGGGGTGATGCTTTGAAAGCATTTGGAAGTCGTTGGATTTTCGGTGAATATTATAATATTATTTAAATACCTGAAAATTTAAATAATTAAATACTTATCAAAACAAAAATTCAATCTTGCCATTGCATTCCTCACCCCTCAATTAGCTAGGGGTGATTTATTGGAAAATTTTAGAATGAATTTAATTATCTAAATCTAATTAATAAATTCATTAGAATTAATTAAATAATAATATTATTTTATTTGATACTAACGGTCCAGTCACATTTTCCAGTAACGCCGTCCCCTCATTTATGCGCACACCGTCTAAACAGAAGGATCAAATGATCCGTCTGATCGAACGATCGGACGGTCGTGGCGTCGTCACCCTCCTAACCCTCCGCGTGTCCAATGGAGTGGCGCGTGTTGCCCTAGAGCTAGCCAGATGCAGTCCATCGCTCCCACTGACTACTCAAGACCTTCTATAAACCCTAGATTTTCACATATTGCCAGTTTACTCGATTGAATTCTGCGTAATCCTCCCGATCAAACCTAAGTTCTTCCGAGCCATTAAACCAGGTACCTCACTGATCTTCCTATTAACTTACGCAATTATCAATTTCAATATTCAAAATGCTATTTCAACTCTTCGATTGATGGTTAACTTTATTTGATCAAACAATAGACGATTTAATTTTCCAAATTTCGCAAAATCCCCACAGTACTTACAGTTAAAATGGACTACACGGCATAGTCTCCTAGGGTTAGGGATTGTAGCCGATTTAGGTCACCTTAGACGTTGATGCAACTCCCTACGGGAAGGTTTCATCAAGGTCTACCCATTGCTGGGCGGTCTTAGTTGAACCACTATCGAGGAGGCCGCAAACTTTCGAGCCCTAGATCCTCGGGCTCGGGTGCTTCGACGGAGAAGATGAAGTATCGGGTCGAGCTGGGTCGACCCGAGCCCAACCCATATTTTTTGCTCAGGATGTTACGTGAAATCAGCTGAGGCAGTGGTACCAGCATGCACATCTAGCAAGCATGGATTTGTCGAGCGACACCAGGTGGGATCCGCTGCTGTCTCCACTGACAGCGGCTATGGGACCCACTCGGGACGGCTCGGCTAGTGGCATCCTGCCACGTGTGCCGCAGGTCTGATTTCGGCTAGACACCGTACCTGTGGGGCCTGCAATATATATAGAAAATCATTAATTAATATATTATAAATAAAATAAATAAGATTAGTTAAATGATAATAGTATAATTAAATTAAATTTAATTAATTAAACCTTAAACTTTAGTTTGTCATAACTTTCAAATTACACATCCAAATATAGCAAATAAATATACCACTGTGATCAAAAAATTATGAGGAATATTATGGTACCATTCAAATTCCAGTAAGAGTAATATATCATATAGTGACATTTAGGGTATTAAATAATTCAAATTATATCACAAAATTTCATTAGTCCATAATTTGCACACACTAACCCAAACATACCCAATATGGGTCTCCAAATAATTGGTAAACCCTAAGGATTAATCTAGTAGTGTTCATTTTGCTATTTGATTAGATTTACACAAATCATATTTAGGACCTAGCCCTAATTAGTTTAATTAACCCTAGAACTTCAATTGACCATAAATAGGTCAATTGAACTCCAAATTAGGTCTTCCAATATACCATTCTGATTAAAAAGACCTAATTAATAGTAAACTATAAAAATATTTAGGATCCAACAGTTAGATTTCTTAATCAACCCTAATTACCCTAAAACTTAATTAGTGAAGATTAGTAAAATTAATGATCCAATTTGAGTGATTCAAATTTTAAAGAGCTCCTAGAGTAGATTAGAACCTAGTGGTGTGGTTAGTTTAGCGATGTTTTGATTAATTTCACTAATCACTCACTAATCACCCTAAAACCTAATTAAGCCATAACTTAGCCAATTAGAGTCTAAATTGAGCCTACCACTTGTCAATGTGATCAATGGATCATTTGTAATCTACAACTACTAATTTTACTCAATTTGGAGGCAAATTGGAAAAGTTAGGATTTTTTTTACCCTTAATTAAGAACCCTTAAATTACCATTTTACCCATAGAATTTGTATTGGCTATAACTTAGCTAATACATATCAAAATTTGATGAGTTTAGGTTCTATAAAAACCTTAGAATATAATCTTCAATAAATTGATAGAAAAATTTAGATTACATTAGGCCAAATTACCAATTTGCCCTTATAGGTCAAATCCCTTAATTTGATCCTATAAGGCTTAATACTTAACCAAAATTAATGAACTTACTGTCTAAACTCATATTAGATAGTAAGTAATCGGTCCATTTTAATAAATTTTAGATTTGAATCCTAATTCATAAAGATGCAAATTAGACCCTTAAGTAGGGGCAAAATGGTCATTTTGCCCAAATTTAGGTTTAAACATCTTTAAACCTTAATTACATTCTTAAACCTCTAAAATTAGTAATATGACTAATTTGAAATCATTTTAGAATATTTTTAAACTCATTAAAATAATATTTTATGAAAACCCTAAAAATCACCTAAATTTCTTTAAGTCTAATTTAGGCCTCAAAAGGTGAATTTAGTTCACCTTATGCTGTCTATGAGTTACTTAAACCATAATTTCAGTTAAATAATATCAAACATAAGGCTTAATTATTCTCTTAGGACTTTCCTTCAAACCTATAGGATCTTATTCCATAGGATCAAGTTTAGAAATTTAGGTTAGAGTTCATCTACTAAGTAAATGGGTACTTAATAGATGAAACCTTGGTTTATAGTTTTCTAGAATTTCATTCTTTTTATTTATGATTATTTTGTATTAAAACTGTAGATTTAGGATTAGAGATCCATCTTATTAGGCTTGATTTTGCCTAATAAGATAGCCTTAACTATAGTTCATGAGATTTGGGTTTAACCTTATACCATTAGGATTAGAACTTGAGATTTGGATTTTAACATCTTAATCCACCAATTTTGATTTATATTAATCAAGAATGGTTTGGGATTTGTAAAATCATCAATTAGGATGTTAGATTTGTTATTTAAATTTAATTAAGCGTCATGTGATTTATATACATTAGAACTTGATTAAGTTCTAACTTCTTTTAACTTATAGGATCGATATTCTGAATTTATACTCGATAGCTAGATATTGGAGATCCTAAACATGTATAAGTTTAGATTAGATAGAGCGACTTAATTAGAAAACAAAGTGATATCATAAAGTTGTTTAATGCTATTTTAATTCATTTAAAATTGTATGCTATGCTTTCCTTGTTTTGGACTTCATTATACATTTGGACGCATTATATTGAACATGGAATAATTGATGAGTATTCTATGTTAAACTTTGAATATATTCATATGGCATTTTCATAATTTAAGGATAAAATTTAATGAAAATAACATTATTAAACTGTGTGAGTTATGTCTTATTTAGTCTACCTTCTAGTGTAACTTTACTTTTGAGACAACTTTTACCTAGGACACTTTCCTAGTGCGTGTCACTTTTGCCTAAGACCACTTTCCTAGTGCGTATTGCTTTTGACTAATACTACTTTCCTAGTGTGTGATACTTTAATCTGGGACTACTTTCCTGGATGCTCAGCAGGTACTTTTCAGATGGAATTAACTTTAATCTGGGACTCTTTCCTAGATGATTAGATGGATCTTACTTTTGGTAGGACTAAGTAGGAGTATCTCCACACTTTACTTTATACCTTTACTTTACATTTACTTTACCGTTACTTTTTAATTCTGGCATATCTTTTGCTTTACTATTCAACATACTTACATACAGCAGTTCCTTAGTACTTATAGCTTTACATGTATGTTATACTTTTTAGCAGTTCACTTTTACTTTATGACATATTAGGATGTTATAACCTTACTTTTAGTTCAATTCTTTCATTTTATATTGTAATCAGCATGTCCTAAGTTAATCATATTACTTAGTAATTTTCCTTGTGCTTAGTAGATTTCATTATGTGCTATTTAACCCTTTTTTATAGCTTGAGTTGAGGGATGTGCTTACCTCACACCTTGTTTGAGTTATAATTATGTTAATTATAACTTTACCACTTTTATTTGATGCTTTACTGCTCCTATTTTGCTTAGATGTTGTGATATTATCTAAATTAACAATTTACATCCTAAAATGTACTTATATATTTTGTCTGACTTGATTTTTATTTTGTTAGTTGGGGCCCTATCATTGTGAAACTGACAATGATAGATTATGTAGTTTTCGAGGTTGTGAGACCTTCTGAAGATCTGATTCAGGAGGAGGAGCGTCAAGGAGAAGACCCTTAGTTCTTTTCTATTTCTTTGTGAGGATGGAGTGATTTTACTTTACCTTTACTACTTAAACTTAAATGTTATCTTGTAATAATAGAGGATTTAAACTACTTTATTTTTTATGCTTATGTATTCTGAGTTGTATAGTTCTTATCTGGATTGTATGGATGTTATTACTTGTCTTTCTTCTGCACTCTGATATACTATCGTATGCTCATTTAGTGATTGGCTCTTTTGCTCTTCCTCTTTAGGGCACATCTTCCCTTAGCATTTGATTAAGAAGGACTATTCCTTAATCTGAATGCTAAGTGAGGGTTTGCCCATGGACGACCACCTCTTAATCCAGACGATTAGGGGGCGGCCGCCACACTTCTGCTCCTGCCACATCCAAGAATTTTTCTGCCAAGATGAAGGCTTTGCTCAAACCTACGAGGATGATGATTGACTCGCAATCCAAGCAAGGTGAAAGAATGGAAAGAATAATGAATGCGCAGATGGGTCTGAACCATCCTCGTTCAAGAGATGGAACTCCAGAGAATCACTACTCTTTCCAACATCATATCCAATCTACAGATGGATACCTCCATAGTTTCCTTTGGCTTAAGACCCTCACTTTTGATGGGAATTTATCTTCTGCCAACACAGCAAACTGGCTAAAATTAGTCGAGAAGAACATAACTAGCATTAAATGCTCCAACACGGAGGTGATTAAGATTGTAACCCATTTGCTGTAAAATGAAGCTGAGTACAGGTGGAACCACATTCGGAGTACCCAGTTTGCAGACGTGGGCCTCGATGAGATTTCATATGAGGAATTCAAGGAGCTGTTCCGCTCCGAGTTCATTCCCTTATCCACTTGTCGTAGCATGGCAGATGAATTCTTGAAATTACAGCAAGGGAGCTGTACCGTAGTAGTATACGATGCTGAATTCTACTGTCTCGCCAGATTCTCCACAAATCTGGTACCAACAGAGGAGGACCATTGCCACTGATTCCAAAGCGGTCTTTGTGCTTATATCAAGGGGCAAGTGGTGCCTTTCGCATGACCAACTATAGTAAGCTCCTGAGCAATATTAGGTTGAAGAGGCCAAAATAAAATTAGGGTCCACCTCCTATTGCCTAGATAACCCAAAGAGGGCCAAAGTCTTTCAAATAGAAGTTGAAACCCCTTCTACTGATCCTTTCAAGGGCTTTACTAATCCGTATCCCTATGGGAGGTGTTATCATGGGCAGCATGTCTACTACATGTGTGGGCAGCTGGGTCATGGTTTCACTCAATGCCACATGACAGAAACCATTGACGGTGATCGAATTGATCACCCTAAATGTTGGCTGGTGTTTGACCTCTAGCGCAAGAATCCTCTAGTGACAACTAATACTCAACCTTCACCTTAGAATCTACAAACATCCATAGTGCCGCGGTCAAATGTTCCATGACCGCCACAATAGTAGGCATACAACAACCATCCTGTCGGCACTGCGAGGGTATACAGCCTCACGCTTTGGAGGCTATGGAAGACAACAATGTTGTCTTAGGTACATACTTCTAAACTAACTTACTTTTTCGTATTACTTGCTTAAAGTAGCTAGTAAATTATTGCATCTGTAATTAGGTACGATCTATGTAAATAATAAGCCATGTAACATTTTATTTGACACTGAAGCTAGTCACTCCTTCATTTCTGAATGTTGGATGAAATTTCTCAACTTGCCATTACACCGTCTAGCAAGTCCTCTAAACGTAAGACTACCATCTGAAGCTCAATTACCAGCTCATCAATTCTGCAAGATACAGGTCCCTATTGGAGACACAGAATTCGAAGCTAAGCTTATAGTTTTGCCAATAGCTAATTTTGATGTTATTCTGGGAATGAATTGGCTAAGTCAACATGACACAATCATCAATTGCTAGAAGAAGAAGATCACCATGGGTGATGGAAGACAAGCTAAGTTATTTGTTGGAAACTTTAGTACCAGATCTCCATTAATCATTGCCATCAAGGCCAAGAGGTTAGTAAATAAAGGTTGCAGCACATTCCTAGTGACAATACAAGGAGAAAAGAAGGAAGGCGTTCCCTTATCTAAGAATACCGTCATTTGTGAATTCGCCAATGTCTTTCCCGAGGACCTACCCAGTCTTCCACCTACACAGGAACTAGAATTTGCAATCGATATTGTCTTAGGAACCCAGCCAATCTCCAAAGCGCCCTATCGAATGGCACTTAAGGAATTACAGGAACTGAAAAAATAGCTATAGGAGCTTTTGGAAAATGGTATGATCAGACCTAATTTGTCACCATGAGGAGCACCAATCTTATTCATCAAAAAGAAGAACGGGTCAATGCGAATGTGCATTGACTATAGGGAGAAAAACAAGGTCACCATAAGGAATAAATACCCTCTTTCCCGCAACGATGATTTATTTGATCAATTGGTCGGGGCAAAAATGTTCTCCAAGATCAATTTGTGATCAGGATACCACTAGCTACAAGTAAAAGATTTTGATATAGCTAAAACTGCCTTTAGAACCAGATATGACCACTATGAGTTCTTAGTGATGTTATTTGGAATAACAAATGTGCCCTCAATCTTCATGGACTTAATGCAGCATAATTTAAAACCATACCTCGATAAATTTGTCATCGTCTTCATAGATGATATTATAATATATTCTAAAATGAAGAAGGAACACGGATGTCATCTTAAGGAAATTATGGAAACTGCATGACCACAAATTGTATGCCAAGTACTCATAGTGCGAGTTTTGACTTGATTCAGTTGCTTTCCTTGGCCATGTGGTGGATGCGCAAGGAATTAGAGTATATCAAAATAAAGTCAGTGCTATTTAAGATTGGGTCCAGCCAAAGATAGTCACTGACATCAGAAGCTTCTTGGGTTTAGCTGGGTACTACAAAAGATTTGTGAAGGGTTTTTCCTAGATAGCTGCCCCATTAACCAAGTTAACCTAGAAAGAAATCCCAATTGTATGGTCTCCATCCTGTGAAGAAGTATTTCAAGCACTGAATAATGCTCTCACCTCTTCCCCCATCCTAGTTCTTCCTAAGGAAGGGTTGAACTACCATGTATATAACGACACCTCTGGGTCAGGCTTAGAAGCAATGTTAATGCAAGAAGGGAAGGTCATCGCTTATGCTTCTCGTCAACTGTAAACCCATGAGAGAAACTATCTTGTCCATGACCTCGAGTTAGCTGCAGTAGTGTTTGTGTTGAAGATTTGGAGTCAATACCTATATAGAATCTAATGTTCAATATTCACTGACCATCAGAGCTTCAAATATATATTCACTCAGAGGAAGTTGACCTGCTGACAAAGAAGATGGTTAGAGTTGATTAACAACTATGATTTGGATGTCCAATATCATCCTGGTAAAGCAAACGGGGTAGCAGATGCCCTTAGTTGTCGTGCCACACTCACAACTATGATTTCCTCGAGCTAATTAGAAGACAAGTTCCGTAAGCTCAAAATTTCTCTTGTAGATGGAGACTTTTCACTGAGATGTATCCATCTCGCAGACTAAGGATGATGACTACCTAAAGTTTAAAATTGATATTGAAAGTTGTCGCCCTACTAATCTTCTCTTTCATAAGGGTGCTATCTATCAAGGGGAGCAGTCTTTGGATTCCTAAGTCGATGCATCAGGAAGTGCTAATTGAAGGCCACAATTCAGAATATCAAGTGCACCCAGGAAGTTCTAAGATGTATCAGGATCTGAAGCTATCATTGGTGGCTATGAATGAAGAGGAGTGTAGCAGAGTTTGTCGCTAAATTCCACGTGTGCTTTCTAGTCAAGGTAGATCATCAGAAACCAGGTGGTTTGCTGCACCCATTAGAAATTTTGGAATATAAATGGTCAGATATATCCATGGACTTTGTCATGGGCCTGCCCCATGCAAGAGCAGGAGAAGATGCAATATGGGTAGTAGTAGATCAATTGACCAAGTCTATGTATTTCATTCCGATGTATCAAACTGACTCCATAGAGAAGTTAGCCAAACTATATATCAAAGAGATAGTCAGATTACACAGTATCTCTAAAACTATTATATCAGATAGAGATAGTCATTTCACCTCCAAATTCTAGAAAGCTGTGCATCAAGATTTAGGCACAACTCTAGCAATGAGCATAGTCTTTCATCCTCAAATAGATGATCAAATAGAAAGGATCAATTAGGTTCTAGAAGATCTTCTCTTTCTCTGTATATTGGATTTCTTAGGCTCTTGGGAAGATCGTATTCCCACAATGGAATTTGCATACAATAATAGTTTCCAAGCAAGTATTAAAATGGCTCCATATGAAGCTCTTTATAGTAAAAAATATTCCACCCCAATTGCTTGGTTAGAAATAGGGGATGTGCAGTTGTATGGCTCTAAGTTAGTGGAAGAGACAAATAAGAAAGTAAAGCTCATACAACAAAGAATTAAAGAAACTCAAGATAGGTAGAGCAAGTATCACGATGCCCATTGTTATCTTCTAGAGTTCAAAGAGGGAGACCCAGTATACCTAAGAGTTAATCCTATAAAACGCATCTATCATTTTGAAATTGCTGGAGAGCTCAGCCTGAGATATATTGGGCCATTTAAGATCATAAAGCGGATTGGGTTAGCAGCTTACAAGTTAGAGCTGCCTGAAGATTTTGCTACTGTGCAAAATATTTTCCACGTATCATCTCTCAGGAAATATTTAAGAGAGCCTCATCACCTAGTCTCTATTCCTCCAATAGAGATTCAACTAGATTTGTCATTCTTAAAAGAACCTATAATAATTCTGGGAAGAGACCAAAAGAAGTTAAGGAGCTGTTCCATCCTAATGGTTAAGGTGTAGTGGAAGAATCGTTTATCTGCAGAAGCTACTTGAGAGAAGGAATCAGATATACGATCCAAGTATCCTAGGCTCTTTGAGAATCCATGTATTTTTTTTTAGCATCCTAATCTTTCAATTCAATTCATGTTCTCTTATCTTGCCTTAATCTTTCCACTTGAGTGATATCGAGGACGGCCCTGTAATAACTCAAGTTGTTAACCAAGTTGATTAGGACTAATCCAGGTTCTAATCTCAATTTTAGTGCTCTAATTAGGTCATTAGGAGTTCACCATCAAGACTCAGTCCAAATCAGGAGTCAAATAGATCAAATCCTGATTTTGGGAAAAATCTAGAAATCCTAGAAATTGACTTATCTAAATTTATCTCAGATTAAAAATTGAACTTTGCCATTGCTCTCATTGCCCCCAAATTAGTTAGGGGTGATGTTTTGGTATCAATCAGAAGTCATAGAAATTTTGTCGAATATTTTAATAATATTTAAATACACCAAAAATTAGAAAAATAAAATACTCATCGAATCAAAAATTCGACCTCGTCGTTGTGTTCCTCGCCCCTCAATTAGCTAGGGATTATTTATTGAGAATTTCCATAATGCATTTAATTAGTCATTTTTAATTAATCAAATTCAATTGGAAATATTTAATTAACATTAATTGAATTATCATTAACGGCGCTGTCTGTCTTAAAAGCGCACCGTTTGCTTCCTGATCGGCACCGTCTGATCAGATAGCGCCCCCATCCTGCCGTTGGTTTGGCTCGATTCAATGGCTACCATCCGTCGTCCCGAGCCCCGCTCGGTTGCGGGCGCGTGTTGCGTGGCCGTGCGCGCTGCATAACCGCGACCTCCCCCACTCGTCGCACGCTCCGCCCAAGGGTCCATTAGGACCCAACCGAGCTCAGAACACCCCCCCCATTTGGTGACTGGAGCCTGGATCAACCCTCGGCTGAAGCCTTGATCCTCAGCCGTTCAGCTTCTAGGAACTCAATCTCTCTCGATCTCTTTTCAATCACGGTATTTCGAATTCGCATCTTCATTTTAATCCCTCGATTAACAATCGAGTGGATTCGATCGATCAGAGGAGGGTTTGATCGATCGAATTCGATCTATAAGCCATAGTGGAAATCGTTAGGGCCCATTTGGGCTAACCTAGGGTTCCGGTTTGCAGCCATCTGGGACCACCTCATGACGAGGTCCTGTTGCCATCGTGAAGGTCTCTGCGAGACTGTCATTCGGGCATGCGGGTTGCCGGCTAGCACCACTGGGAGGGCCGGCAATGGCCATGCCCTAGTCCCATCTGCTTGTTATCGAGGGAGAGTCCCTCGGTTGAGCCGAGTCGACCTGGTCCTGACCCAAGCAGCGGTCCACGTGCATCACCGTGGGGCTCGCATGCATCAGCTTTGCTAGGTGCAGGCTCCATCCGTAGTTCCGCAACTTGCGGGTTACTGCCGCGTGTCCCAGCTGGCCCCGCCGCTCTGCCTCGCACTATTAGCGTCCGCCTTGTGTCCCAGCTGGGTCTCGTCGCCATTAATTATCTGTAGAGAATTATATATATATATGTGTGTGTGTGTGTGTGTGTGTGTGTAATTATTGTTATTGGTTAGTTAATTAGTTAAACAGTGGTTAATTAGTATAGTAAGTGGTTAATCAATTAATCCAAATAAAATAGTGAATATATATATATATGTTAGTTAATTATAAGTACTTAAGCAAAAAAAAAAAAAAAAAAAAAAAAAAAAAATATATATATATATATATATAAATTAATTAATTTAATACATTAGTTAAATTTGTTAATTATGATAATTAGATAACTTAATTATAAATGTGCCATTAATAACAGTACTTGAATTAATTAATCTTATTAGTTAACTTTAGTTAGCTTAATTTAATTAATTATTAACATATAGTTTAAAATCAGCAAATTTGATAATTAATTATAATATTTAAATTAGTGAATTAATTTAATTATTTAAATAATGAAATATTTTTAATTCCAATTAATTTAGCAAATTTTAAAGCCTTTTAACTTTTAAAATAATGATCCAAACATGTTAAATATAAGTCTCATTTTACTCAGAAAAATAAAAAAAATCAAATGACATAATTCAAAAATTCAATTCAAAAATATTTAACATTGTGATATTTTAGGACATAAATAAACGCATACAACTTTTTACTTACTTATCCAAATATAGTTAATATGAGCCTTAAAATGATCTGGAGAATAGCCCCATCACTGTGATAGTATTTGTTTTCCCATTTAGTGATTAGTTTGCAAAATGACATTTAGGACTCCCTCCCAAAATGATCAAAATATCATTAGTTTTCAATTGACCATGACTTTATCAATTGAACTCCAAATCAAAAAATTTAAAATGCTAATTAGCTTAGAATTTTAGTGCCAACAGCAAACTAAAATAATATTTAGGTTTTGAACCCTAGAAAATGAAAATAACTAAAATACTCTTAACCCTAATTAGGCAATAACTTGACCAATTTAAGTCCAAATTGGGTCTACTTACAGTTAAAGTACTCAATGTATTATAGAAAAGCTATAGATACTAAATTTACTAAATTTAGACTTCAAATGGAAAAGTTCAGTTTTTGCTCTCTTAACCCTAGGAAAAATTCTGAATTGCCCTTGGATCTTAGAACACCCATAACTTAGTCACTTAACATTATAATTTAGTGTTCTTGGACTCTATGAAATCCTTGAACAACAACAAACAGTAAACTGCATAAAAATTTAAATTCCATTAAGTGTAAGTTACTAAATTACCCCTTAGATCAAAATCCTTAATTTAGACCTATATAACCCATTTCTTATCTAAATTGAGTGTACTTACTGTGTATCTTCATGTTAGACAATAAAAAATCATTTAAAATTAAGAAATTATAATTTAAAGCCCTAAATACAAAAGTAATATTTTGGACCCTTAAGTAGGGGCAAAATGGTCATTTTGCCCAAAAAAGGTTAAGCATCCTTAACCCCTAATTTATCTTTTAAATCACTAAAATCAATATTATAACTACATAGAATCACTTAAGTGAATAAAATCAGCTATGTAATAAAATTTGGTTAAATTCCATAAAATTTCTCTAAGTCATTTCCTTAAGAATTTACACTTCACATTAGAACTGTTCTTAAGACTATGACTAGATCATATGTTAGATTTTATTCATCGAATAATAGGGTTATTCCATGAATGAAACCTTGGTTTTTATTAGTTTCAATATTTTACAACTTAATTTTGATTATTTTGTTTTTCAACCTTAGACTCAGGATAGGAGAATCATCATATTGTGCTTAACTTTGCTCAATAAGATTACCCTAATTAAAATTCACTCTTAGTAAAACCCTAGATTCCTTAGATTGTACCCTTGGGTTATGTTATTTAACCCAAACTTGCGGTGTTTAATCCATAATCCCTAGTTTAGTAGATCTTGATCATGTCTTAGTTAGAACGTCTAAATTCATCAAATTAGGACGTTGTGATTTATTACTTAAGCTATAATTATACTTGATTGAACTAGATTAGAACCTAATCAGTTCTAATCTTTTTAACTTATAAGGATATACTTCTAAGTTACACTAGATAGTAAAAATTAGAGATCCTGAACTTGTGTAACTTAGAATAGTTAGAATGGCTTAATTAGATAACAAATAATATCACCATATTTAATAGAGTCTCTTGCTCACCATTGAATTTTGTTGCTTATACATTCCTTGAAAATTGTGCTTTATTCATTGGAAATATCATACAAGAACATTATTGCATGAAAATAAAACATAAAATATTTAGGATAACTTTGCATTATGTTCAGTTATTGGTTGACTTTTATGCATAGCACCCTAATGGATAGGGGGAAGGTGAGATAAAGATTACTTAACATCACTCATTGAGGAGTGTGTTGTTATGTTTAGAACCCAAATAGTCTTGTAGATGTGCTTGACTACTCAGCTACTTCTGAAATTATCCACAGTAGTAAAGAAAATAGCAAAAATACGAATTGCATGTGTTAATAATGCCTCTCAGTTCAGTTTTATATATTTTCTACCTTAGACACTTATGTCACTAAGAATATTTCTGCCCTAGCCTCATTGTTAATGCTGTGAAATTTTATCGCCTTAGCCTCCTTGTTGACGCTAAGAATCCTTTTAATTTCAGCAGGCTAGATTTAGCCCTCATCTGTTTGGTAGTTAATACATAATTTACATTATTTCACTTATATCATATTTTTGATTTTAGTTATACCTTTTTAGTTTAATTTACTTTAGTTAGCTACTTTACTTGCTTTACCTGTATATTATAGGATACTAGACTTGTTATTACTGCTTACTTATATGTACCATAGTTGGATTGATTCTTTTAAATTTGCATAAGTTATATGATCATCAGCATATTTAGGATGTAGCCTTTCTTTTTAGTACTTTATTTAATTACATATACATGTAAGCCTAATCTTATTTTTAGTTTACTTTTGAGGTATGTCTTTTGCCTCATTCTTTTTTAGTTATAAATGCTTAATTTATAACTTCCACTTTTCCATTTGATGCTTGTTGCTCCTAGTCTATTTTCTATTACTTTAAGTTTTAGGAAAATGATGATATTAATAAATGTATAACAAAATTTTAGCTTAAAATATACTTAAACAATTTATCTAATAAGATTTTTCTTTTGTTGGCTGAGGCTCTGGCATTGTGAAACCTACAATGTCAGAATTTGATCAGTATGGAAATCCAGTTCCTGAGGAGCCATTTCGGGAGGAGGCGCAGTAGATTGGAACTGAAGACCTTTAGTTTCTTTTATATTATTTGTGAGGATGAGTGATGCTTTTATTTCATTTTAAACTTTAAGTAAATTTTGTAATTATACAAGTACCCTTGTGACTTTGTTTTCCTTTTTCTGTACTGTTATTTTCTGAGCTATGTTTCATTTTGTCTCTCAATTGATGTATGGTGAAATGGATATTTTATTTACTTTATATGCTTCTGCACTATGTATATGTATTGAATTAGTGACTGATAGTATGTATTCATTCAGTGCACATTCCTCCCTTATTAGTGGATTGCAGATCTTACCTAATCTAGTGATAAGTGAGAGATTTACTAGAGTGGCACACCACCTCTTAAGTCTGATCTTATGGATTAGGGGGTGGGGCACCAGATTATGTCACTGAAGTCATGCATCAGTATATGTCACAATATGATATACAACTGACATGCAACTGAAATATCATTAAATGTGTATGAATCATACAATCTAATGTTTATAGATATCCGGTTGGGAAACCAGTGCTAGTCATCTTGAAAATTCCTAGATTTATATATGCAACATTCAAAAGTCATCAATAATACGCATACTTCATGCTCATGTTCATGCTCATGACTCTACACTACATGCCTTAAAATTCAAAAATCCAAAAAATGATTTAAAATCAGATAATGAATCAAGTGTTTCCATTGTGCAGAATCCATCCAAATGGATTATGACCCCTAGTTCTAATTTTAATAACAAGCTTTGCTTAGGATTTTACTTAAAATTATTAGTTGGGAAAGTTGTATACACATTGTTATATATTTCTCAAAAAGGTGGATTCAACACTTAGATTGTTTAAAACTGCACTTATCGAAGCGCACTTCGATAGGAGGCAGAACCCGATCACAGTTTATATCTAAAGCTAAGCTATTAAATACCATAATTATAAGCATACTTAGTGTTCTACGCAAGGTGACTTGAAATACTTAGTTTATTTTAAACTGCACTTATCGAAGCACATTACGATAGGGGTAGAACTCGATCACTATTTATATCACAAACTAAGGATCAAGTTCACTAATTGTAATACTCTTAGTCTTAGAAGATTTACTCTAACGGGACTGTATTCGTCTAATCCCTTAGGATAGCTCCTGATCAAAAGTCCACATTGGAGTGACTCAACCAATCTTGAATACTGTTAAAGTGATCCAACACTATGGGTATACACAACTAAACTTAACTAATAACTTGAGTTTAATCAATGCAATTTAATTAACAAGGATTACCAAGTCTATGAGATTAAGACTACAAGAGGTGAATCTTACACAAGGTTCTGAGAATGTTATCAAAATGATCACCCAATATAGGTTACTACCATAATGAAGAAGTCTCATTTTAAGTACTCTAAGTGATTCTACACAAGGATCTAAGATCAAGCTTCTAAGGTTAAGAAGGATCATCTAAGTTCCTACCTCAAGATGTCATAATCAGTCCTTCCTACCACAATGTATTGATATTTGTTAAAGTTATTATTATTACCATAGCAAACCTAATGTAAGACCATCAAGACCTTATATGTCTAACATTTATGCTAAAATTTATAAGTTTTATTCATTAAGCTTATTTTGATCAAATCAGATGGGTAAACCCATCTGATCAATATACTACAATTATAAGGTATAATCAAAGGCATTATTAAGATTTGATATTTTGATAAATCAACTTAGTTTTATAATTAACTTTATGCTAAGAGTCTTATATAAAGGAAAATTAAAGATCAAAGGTGTAAGTCCAGATAGTTAATCATATAAATTCTCTTAATAATCTTAGCACTTCTAATACAATGTATTTAAGATCAATGTCAAATCAGATGTGTTATTGGAGTTATGCAAATTGAATTATCTTTCAATCAAAGTTACTTGATTAAGGTGATTAGGTTTAGATTTTAATCAAGATAAATTAGGGTTTAACCCCTTACCAAAATAAAGACCAATGGTTGATTTATAGATCAATGATAAATTAATGTATTATTTGTGTATTATTGATAGAAAATTTTAGATTTAGGTTAAGTATCATTTACTTAATCAATTTCTTTAGATTCTTATGTTCGAATAGGGTTTAATGTCAAATTTAGTAAATAAAAGTGTCAAAATCAGCATAAGTTCTCTAACATGCATAAACATTACATTGATTAGAATGATGCAAAATTAAGGCTAGTTAAATCTCAAATCAAACACAAAAGGGATTAGCAATTAATTACAAATTTAAAGTAATTATGCTCCATGCAATTTAATTACTAAGATCTATGTGGTCATATAAGCAATCAAAGATTCTAACCTTAATTTTGGCACAAAATATTTAAGAAAAAACATAAAGGATTTTAGCACATGCTATAAAGGAAAAATTTTCACATTTGAATTTTACATAAAATTTTATACAATGCTTAATTTTACTAAAACTAGGTTCAAATTTGATATATTTTCACCCCACTAGGGTCCTAGGGTTTCGGACAGTTCTTGGCACTTTCGGGCAATTCTGTGCGCTATGGCACGCGGTAGTGCCATCTGGCCGAAGCCAGGTGCTACGGTGTGCTGTGGCGGATTGCAGCGCTATGGTGCGCTGAAGCGCTTTCAGGCGCTGCGGCGCACTACAACACCTGTTTCCCCGAGGTGCCGATGCTACGACGCGCTGCAGTGCTTTCAGGCGCTACGTCGAATTTAATTTAATTTCAACAAAAAAGTTTTTATGCTTCATCAAACTATCATGCCGCTGTGGCGTGCTACGGTGTGCTACGGCGGACCCAAATTCAAAACTCGAGCGTTGCGCGCGCTGCAGCGCCCGACGGTGATTTTACCTATGCTAAAACAGTGATGGGCCTCCTTTTACACCCAAATACTCCTAATTTTGGGCACCTCATATGTGGTGCCATATACCAATGGAAAGGTCTTTGCGAGACCTTTTCATTGATACCAAAATTGGCATGAACGGATCATTATAACAAAATAAAATTAAAGTTTTAGCTACTAATATATAGAAATCCTTAAGTTTTCCTTACATAAATATTAATGGAGGAATGAGCTTCAATTTGACTTATTTGAGTTTGATTGAGGTTATATGATTACACCGACATTATGCAAGATCTAATGAAAGTATCATCCACAACATTTTTATAAATCAAGGAGAAAGCAGCCAAGGAAGTAGAGCAAATGGGTACCTTTGGTTAGGAAGAAGAATAGAACTCTATTTTTTCTTCTTCAGAAACTTGGAGGAAGGGAGCTTCTTCTTCATCACAAATCTCAGCAATGGGGGAAGGAGGAGAAGAGGAGACCTAAGCTGAGCAAAAATGGTAGGAGGAGGGGTTGAGGCTCCATCTTATTGGAAGATGGAGGCATGGGCTATGGGAAGAAAATAGAGAAGAAGAGGGGATGGCCTTTGCGTGCGCCAAAATATGGGGAGAGGGGGCACCAAATAGAGGATAAAGGCAGGTCCCATGCGACACGAGGAAGAAGGAAAACGCATTTAAATGAATAATTAATTATTCATTTATAATATTTAATTTATTAAAATTTCAAGTTTGATAAATGCACTCCGAAAAATTCCCAAAAATTCACCCTTAGCTAATTTGGGGGTGAGAATTCAATGGCAAAGTCGGATTTCGATTCTAACGATTATTTAATTATTCTACTTTCCGATGCATTTAATTATATTAAAATATTCTTGAAAATTTGACGACTTCCAAATGCATCTAAAATATCATCCCTAGCTAATTTGGAGTGACGATCACAACGACAAAGTCAGATTTTGATTTCGAGGTCAAATTAAATACCTCAACTTTCTAATTAATTAAATATTATTAAAATATTCCAAGTACTTGATTGAGCTCTGAATCACTCCAAAATTTTGAGGATTGGTCTTAATGACTAGATGAACTCATTAGAATGATAATTATGCTTCAATTAAACTAAGAATAGGCTAAGTTACAATATAAGGTTGTTATACTTTTCCTATCACCTTAATTTAGCAAGATTAGTATTTATTGGATAGATCCTTCCAACTACAACTTTGCTAGAAAAGGTTAGTGATTAAAACCTTAACTTTCATATTATTCTAATATGGTAATTTCATAACCATACCTTTTACTAACTAGTTTCCTTAGTTATGGTTTATTTAACTTATTTCAATCTTGTGGCTTAGGATAAGGATAAGACTAGTTCCATTTAGTATTATTATACTTATAAATTATTTTGTCATCCCATAGAATGAAAGTAAACTACTATTTTCCAAAATCCTAACTACTTATATTACTTTTAATTAACTTGAGATCAATATCTCTAAGTTAATTATAAGTTCAATTAGCTCCAATCATTAAGTAGATTATTAAAATTAAATAACTTTGGATATCACATAGTTTGCAATTATTTAATATCCTTGAATACTTGCTTAGCTTGAGCCTATTTCATTCGATACATTTATATAATACATTGCACATAAATAAGACTTTAACATTAAAAATATAGGGGTTTACATTGTTGGTTAAGCTAAGGGCAGGCTAATTAGGAGTAATAAGGAAACCTCACATTCTCAGATGATGAATGTGAGTATTATTTTTTTTAAACCTCGCTTTCCTTTACTTGTTAGGCAAATGTGCTTAACTCCTCGCTTTATTCTGTATTTGCCCGCAGAACAAATACTTCAATTTAATAAAATATGAGTTCATTTACAATCTTATAGATTGTGAGATCTTATTGTAGCTTCAAGCTATATTTACTTTTCATAGTCCTAGGCTATGTATCTCTTAGACTTATAATTTAAGATTTTCTTTCATTTACTATGCTTTGTACTTTCTATATTTTTAGTACTGTACTTTACTTGTTTACAGTTCATTTAGATTACAGTGAATATTGTTATAATTTTATTTAAATGCTTCACTGTCTTCTTTTCTTTACTTAGCAGAAGTTCATTGAATATATATATACGTAATTCTATTTACTTTCATATGTACATTAGTACTTTTCTAGCCTATCTAGAATGCTTTTACCCTTACTTTACTTGTAAGCTAGACTGTCTAAACTTGTGAGTATTCTTACTCACTTTGCTTCTCAATTTTATTCTTACTATTTTCTTATTTTCTTTTCACTAATTAAGTGATTTCATTTGCTCCACTTCTTATTTTCATATTATAAACTAGCTAGTGATATCCAAATTAAACTTATAAAATGCTTAACCAATCTTAAAATGTGCTAAGACTGTTTAGTATAACTATGCTTTTATTTTTATTGGCTTTGTCATATCATATTTAGAATACCAAAATATGATAAACTAAGTGCATTTGAATGCTAGTGGAGCTGGACCAAGTGCTTAAAGCTTTATACTTTCTTTCTCTTAAAAATGTTATTTATTTGCTTTTACTTTTGTGAGAGAGAGTCTTTTAATTGCTCTTTAAATCATTTTGGCATGTAATAACTTATATAAATTGCTTGTCTTTACTTATTTTATATTTGAACTAGATCTATTATTGCTTAAATTGCTTGATTTGGATAAATGGATAAATGGTTAAATTGTATAAATGTTTCATATTCATAAACTCATTTGTCATATGTAATTAATTGCAGCTATCCATATTTGTAGCATAATTGTACTTGCATTTCATAATGTCAACTTATATTGCTTCATGTGAATATTTACCTTTACTACATGCAAATGCTATGCTCCTATTTGTAATTGTATTCACTTAAATTCCTATTGTTGATTGTAATTGCATCTATGAATTACTTCATGAATTTTGCAAGTATTTCCCGTTCACATATTTCATTTCTTCTATTTATGATTGCATCTACACTTTCATTTTCAAGTAATTGTAATTACTTCTTTTATTATATGAATACTTGCCTTACGCATCTATACAATTATCATTTTCATACATGCATTTGAAATTATATTTATCATGTGCATTTTGCTTTCTTCAATTTCTTTCTCATCTTTACTTAAGACCCTCTTCATAATCATTGGCAAAACTTAGCAGCTAGCAATTGTTTAGCTTCCTTCTAATTAGATATTAGATGCTAAGGTCATGCACCAATGTTGGGTTTAATTCCTTCTTAATATTGGAGTCATCAGAGTATTTCTCATGATTTCTCTTCATTTTATATTTTTCTTCAACTTTGCACTCATAACTTTTATTTCACTCACTGTTGGATCCTGAAGTCTTGCACACATTCTTCAATGTATTGATAACAAATAAATATAAGACATCACACTTTAGTTATGCCTCTATGTTGTTTAAATATCACTCTAAAGTTTAAAAAAATCCTTGTTTTTTACTTAGAAAAATTTTCTAAAAACTTTTCTGACTTTTTTGTGAACTTTGGAGAGTCATATTTTCTTAAGCACTTATATCTAGAAGTTGTACTTTTATTTATTTATTCTCCTATGTATTGACACTAATTTCAAAAAAAAACTTTACAAATCCATTCAGATTATAAGGTTTTTTTTTAGGCACTTAAACTTAAAGAAAAAATCCAACTTTTAACAAAGAATATTTTTAGCAGATTTTTGAGAATTTTATGCCATGTTTACACCCTTATATATTTTAATTTGGTGCCACTGAAATTAGCTACTAGCTAGAAATCCTTACTATTTCTTCTTGGATGGGTATTCTGGGTACAATCAAATTTTGATAGCTCTAGAAGACCAAGAAAAACCACATTGACTTGTCCCTATGGAACATTTGCTTCTCATTTGTTGGAGAAGCATTAATTGGCTTCTCATTTATTGGAACTACGGACAGCTTGATTCCCTTAGGAGGGGGATACATAAACAACCAAATTAGTACAGCTGCATTAATAGAAAGCTTAAAAGAGTCAGTTCTCATGTGGAGCACATGAGATCTGAGGTGGAAATTGTTAAAATTTAGGAACTTTGGTGCAGCAAATAAAAATATTTTAAAGAGGTGTTTTGAAAATTGTGTTTTTTGAAGAGGTGTTTGAAGAGATGTGTTTTAATTATAAATCTATTTTTGTCTCCATCCAATAGTGTGTTGTTGGCTACTCTTATTTTTTTTTAAAGAAAAGAAGAAACTCCAAAAAGGGTTAGTAAGGGTTTGTAAAAGCCCTAAACTATCATAATCTCCTCTAAAAATAGTGAAACCTTTTTTTTTTCTCCTCCCCGTGGACGTAGGTGTTAGCACCGAACCATATATATCTTTTATTGTGGTTGTGTTTGATTTCATGTGAGATTTTCTATATTTTTATTTGACTTACTCAAGCATTGCTCAAGTATTATTCTGCATCATTTGGTTGAATTGAACTCTATCGATCCCAACAAAATAAACTATAGCTTATATGACTTCACAACAAATAATAGGCAAAGATCAATCCTTCCCAAAATAAGAATATTTGTAGTTTTGAATAGCTACAAATATTGTAAATAAGTTAGAATCCAGACAAGTGCCTCTTAACCACTTAATTTAAACAAGTTAACATAATCATTTTATTTTCACAGAAAAATAATGATATTGACAAAAGGATGCATCCTAAACCAAGATTTGATGAAGGCGGTGTAGTATAGGATTACAGATAGATTGCTAGGAGAGAGCTCAAGCAATGAACTACTACCCTGCTGCTGCTGATAAAAAAAAAGGCAACCAAATTGTAATAATAAATATAGTGGAGATTAGAAGAAGAAGAAGAATTATTTAGGGAGATGAGATTTATTTCTGAAAGACAAATGGAAGAAATAATTAGGAGGGAATTAATTCAAATCCTAGAAAACTAAAATTCATAATAAGGGGAACCAACAATTAACTTGAATGTTAAAAGTTAAATGCTATTTTGAATTACAAAACTACCCCATAACTACTCATTATCATTTATTTAATTGCATAATTGATTTTACTCATATTATTTCATTCAATATTCTCATATTAAAAGAGGAAGATCAAAAAAGACATGGGAAGAAGACATTAGAAAGGATCTTCTCTATTTGGAACTTAGGAAAAGGCTTCTATTTGACCATGCAAAATCAAAACAAATGATTCATGTAGCCGACCCAACATAGTAGGATTAAGGCTTGATATTGTTATTGTTGTTTTTTATTTCAGTGAATTTTATATTTGAAGTTATAGAAATTTATACACCCAATTAATTTTTGCAATTCTTCTAAAATGTATGAAATTCAATTTTTTTATTTGAAATTTTGACATGTATATTTCATTTTCAAATTATGGCATCTATTTATGCTTTTAAAGGATTACTAGATTGAATCATGGGTGACATCGCAAATGTTCTTCTTGATTATATTTTACCTCACTAATCTTTTGGGAGGCGAAGAGGCCTCTACTAATGTTGCATTGATCAAATCCTCGGGTTAACTCCACTCAATTGAGTTATAGTCAAGGTAATTAGCTACCAAAATTGTTGCAAGCTTTTCAACATTCACCTTATTTATCCAAATATCTTCCAAGGATAGTTGGATTTTGGATCTAACAGCATTTCAGGGTAATGTAGATGCTGGAAAAAATTCAAAATGATGTGTTAAATCCAATTATTTATGGTCTTGAAAGAGCCACAAGCCCTAGAATCCTATGGGAAAATTTTAAGCAATATACAATCACATATATCAAATTATTTAACTCTTTATATTCAGATGCTTAGCATATTGTAATTTATACTACTTGCTTATTTTCTAGTTATTTCATGAAATATATGAAAACTTGTGTGCAAATATATAACAACTGTAGAGAGTATCAAGAGAGGAAGAGGAGAGTAATAAAGGTTGGAATATATTTTTTACTTCTTACATTCAACATTTCTCCTCATATATATAAAGGTAACATTGTTATGTATGGAGACATTTAGTGCCCAGAAACAACACAGGCACTGCAGCACACTGTGGCGCGCTGTAACTCGCCCAAGCGGTCCCAACCCGAGGCAGAACCGCTATCGCGCGCCTCAATGATCAAAAACAGAGAAGCCAGGGCAACAGCACGCCTCAGCCGAAATTGCCGCTGAGCGCACTGCAACGGAATCAGACGCGGGCACTAACGCGTGCCGCAGCAGGTGCCAACCCGAGAGCTCGGTGCTACCACATGCCACAGCCGGTCTCAACCCGAGAACCGAGAGCTACAGCACGCCACAGCGCCTTGGGAATTTCTGCTCTGTCTACGGTTACGCCCTAAGCAAATAAGAGAGCATTTTAGACTTTTCAGGACTTGTTTCTTCAGCTTAGTACTTAAGAGAACATTAGAAGGAGATTCCTAAGTTCAGTCAGTGCAATCAAAAGTCAAGTGGAGGCTAGAAGCTTGTGTGAGGAGGAGATCCCTAGGCTGAACCCTAAGGAAGCTGCAGTGCAAATGAGGCCTTTCATGTTGGAGGAGATACTCCAGGTGGTAGCTATTTCCTCTCCTCTCCATTTCTAGAGTAAGAGCCTGAGCTATTGTGCTAAGTAAGCAATTTGTAACTCTGTAATCTTCAAGTCATATTCTAGTGGATTCTTGTGATGTGGCTCTGTGGTTTTTTCCGTTCTTAGGTTTTCCACGTACTTCATTATGTTTGGAAGTTTTGTGTGCTGTGATCTGTGCATGCATGTGCTATATGTTTTGTTATTGTGATCTGTGATTTCTAGATTGCTTGGTAATCGTCAATGCAACCTGGGTCCTCATAATCTAAGCACGCTTTCAATAAATCTCTTCCGCTGCAAAAGAAGTTTTTTGGCGCCCAGATGTGCTAGAGATTTGATTCTCTGCTGTGTATCAACAAGTGGTCTCAGAGCATGTGTTCTTAGCTTGTTGAGTCAAGAAGGGTTTGCTGTTTGGGTGGGATCAATGGTCGAAGAAATGAGACACAAGATTGAGAAATTCAGCGGAACAAACTTTGTGTTCTAGAAGATGCAGATGGAGGATCTGTTATACCAATAAAAGTTATATCTTCCATTGAAGTGAGCTGACAAGAAACCTGCAGCCATGACTGATGAAGAATGGGAGGTTCTTGATAAAATTGCATTGGGTTTGATTCATTAATCACTGTCTTTTTATGTTGCTTTTAACATTATTAATGAGAAATTAACTATAGAGCTCATGAATGCCCTGACGAGGATATATGAGAAGCATTTCGCTTCGAATAAGGTTTTCCTAATGAAGAGACTATTTAATATAAAGATGATGGATGGGTATTCAGTGACTGAACATGTCAATGGGTTCTCACTGTGACGAGCCAGCTGAGATTAGTTGGCATCAGTTTTGATGATGAGGTCCGAACCCTGTTGTTCCTCTCTTCATTGCTGGACAGTTGGAATAGGCTGGTTACAGCCATCAACAATTCATCTGGAAAAGCGTCGTTGAATTTCGACAACATCGTTGGGCTAGTGCTAAATGAGGAGGTGTAGAAAAGATCTCATGGAGAGGAATCTACCTCAGCACTGAATGCTGAGAGCAGAGGGAGACATGCTAAGAGGAGACATACCAGAAACAGGTCGATGTCTCGATGAGGTAAATCAAGACCCAAAAGAGCTAAGCTGGATTGCTGAAACTGTTGAAATGCTAGTCACTTCAAGAGGGACATTCCTACCCTGAAGAAGCCAAATGGTGGTGGTAAGATGATGAACCCCACTATGAATGTTTTATCTGAGGAGAATCATGATGCTTTGATCCTCTCACTTGTCAACACAAAGTCTTGGGTTGTGGACTCAGACGCATCGTACCATGCCACTCTATCGAGGAGTGCCTTCAAGAGTTACACCAAGGGTGATTTGAGGAAAGTGTACCTTGGAGATGATAAAGTATGCGACATCATTGGCAGAGGTGATGTGGATGTGAAGCTACCAAGCGGCGTAGTTTGGAAGCTAAAGGATGTTAGGCATGTGCCATATCTAAGAAGAAATTTGATCTCAGTGAGCCACTTAGATAGAGAGGGCTACAGCACATGCTTCACAGGAGACTTATGGAAGGTCACCAAGGGTGCACTTATTATTGCACAGGGCAATATGGAAGGTATACTTTACTTGATCAATAAAGTGTCTGACACTATTGCAGCTGTAGAGGAGATAGATGCAGATCTATAGCACTGAGGCTTGGCCATATGAGCGAGAGGGGGATGAAATCCCTACAATCAAAAGGGTAGATTTAAGGACTAAAGCCAATTGACTTGGATTTCTGTGAAGATTACATGCTGGGAAAACTAAAGAAATTTTTATTCTCCAAAGTTGGAAGGGACCTGAAAAGCAAGAAATTGGAGTTGATGCATACAGATATATGGGGGCCAGCTCCTACATCTTCCATAGGTGGAGCAACATACTTTGTCACCTTTATTGATGATCATACTAGGAAGGTATGGGTCTACTTTCTAAAGCATAAATATAACATTTTTGATGTGTTTGGAAAGTGGCTAGCTTTGGTGGAGAATGAGACAAGACTAAAGCTGAAGTGCTTAAGGTTCGACAATGGCGGCGAGTATTGTGATAAAGAGTTCAAGGAGTTCTGTGCCTTGAGAAGAATCAAGAGGGAGTTCATAGTCCCTAGAATGCCATAGCAAAATGGTGTTGAAGAATGGATGAATAAAATGATCACTGAAACAACCAGAAGCATGAGATTGCATGTAGGTCTCCCAAATAAGTTCTGGGCTAAAGCTGTTAACACGGCTGTATAGGTCTCCTCGAAGAAGCTTGGAGTGCAAAGGAGGTAAAGATGAACTATCTCAAGGTATTTGGCTGTGCATCCTATGTGCATATTGATGCAGGATCCATGAGCAAACTTGATACTAAGACGATCAAGTGCACATTCATTGGATATGGGGGGACAAGTTTGGTTACAGATTTTGGGACAATCAAAACTAGAAAATTATCTAAAGTAGGGATGTCACTTTTAATGAAAGTGAAATGTACAAAGATTGTATGGGAGTCAAGACTAACTCCAAGGATGCTTCAGATGGAGAACCCCGACACATAGAGATTGATGACAACATTGCGCCAGATGTTGGAGAACATGGAGAAGCTCAGGAGGGTGCCAATGTTGAACCACAAACACCCATATTAATAAGATCCACAAGAGTGTCTAGACCACCACAGAGGTACTCTCCTTCTTTGTTCTATTTGTTACTAACAGATAGTGGTAAACCAGAAAGCTTAGAAGAGGCACTTCAAGTTGAAGATTCAAACAAATGGGAGGCTGCCATGAATGATGAAATGGCATCACTCATGTCAAATGGGACATGGGAGTTAGCACCATTACTAGCTGGAAAGAAGGCCCTTTAAAACAAGTGGTTTTACCAGGTGAAGGAAAAGCTAAATGGAAGCAAGTGCTACAAGGAAAGACTTGTAGTAAAGGGCTTTCAACAAAGGCATGGGGTCGACTACAATGAGATCTTCTCCCTAGTTGTGAAGACTGACAACCATCAGTATTGTGCTGAACATTATTGCAATTGAAGATTTACATCTAAAGCAAATGGATGTTGCATTCCTTCACAGAGAGCTCGAAGAGGAGCTATACATGCAACAACTTGAAAGGTACAAGGCTCAAGAAAAAGAAAAGTCTGAGCTAGTGTGCAAGCTCAAGAAGAGCCTCAATGGCTTGAAGCAGGCGCCAAGGCAATGGTTCAAAAGGTTTTGATAGGTTCTTGTCAGAATCAGGGTACAAAAGATGTCAGACGGATCACCACTGCTACATAATCCAGTGTAAGTCCTCCTATATTAACCTATTGTTGTATGTGGATAACATGTTGATTGTAGGATCAGATATGGAGGAGATAAGGATGCTAAAATAAATGATGTTAAAGGAGTTTAACTTGAAGGACTTGGGGCTGACCAAGCAGATTCTTGGAATGAGAATCATCAGGGAGAGAAGTGCATGAATTCTGAAGCTATCACAAAAGAATTATGTTGAAAAGGTACTAAAGAGATTCAACATGAATGAGGCAAAACTAGTGGGCACTCCCCTAGCAAGTCCCTTTAGCTTACCAAAGAAATAGACGCTGAAGTCTGAAGAAGAGAAGGAGCACATGATGAAGGTTCCTTATGCTTCAGCAGTTAGGAGCTTGATGTTGTAATGACCCAAGTCGTTACTAGGATAATTAGGACTAAACCCAACTCAAAAATTAGAATCCCGAGTAACTTCAAAATCAGAGAAAACTAAAAATACCCTTGGATAGAATATATTTTTATAATCATAATACTTAAGTTTGGGAGTAATCTGGATAACGAATACTCCTGAATTAATTTTTGAATTATTTAAATTCAGTTAATTAGAAAAATTAAATACAAGTCCAAATTCAGCGATTTTAGTGTCATTGGATTAAGAATATTATAAAAAGGCTACAGAAAACGTTTCATCGAATTTATAGCTCCAGATTGACCAGAATTAATTTTTAAAGTTTTTATCTTCAAAAATTAATAAAAAATAAAATATTGCTCCAAATTGAAAAAATTTTGAGCGAGTGTGTTTTTCTCATCAAGATACACCTGCATGTTAAGTTTCGTTATTTTCTGGAAAAGAAATGGAAGAGAGAGAAAGTAGAGAGAGAAAGAAGATAGAGAAAGAGGAGATAAGAAGGAGGAAGTAAAGATCAAATTGAACACTCCAAAATCATGACAAATTTTCTCTCATCCATCTCATTCAAATAATGGATGAAAGAGAAAATAATTATTTAATTAAAAAAAAAAAGTTTATAAATACACCCCCACCCCTCCTTCATTCCCCATTCCTCCTCTCTTCCCACATTCCCTTCCCCACTCCCTCTCTTCCCCCAACCTCTCTTCTCCTCCCATCTCCCCCTCTTCTTCCTCATCCACCACCAATTTCCCCCATCAATCTCCAGTAAGGCCTCATTAACGTCAATATAGGGTAAGAAATATGTAAGATTCCAGTTGATATGCTTACAAAATCAGTAATAGTGAAGAAACTATAGCTATGTACAGCTTCAGTTGGCATCGGTACATGAAGAGAAACTGGGGTGAGCCACATCATGTTTACTGATAAACACAGAAGAATACAGTGAAGGGTCAATGGAGGAAAGGAGGGAAGTTTTACTAAAGGTCTCAAAGTGGGAGATTATTATGTATGAAGACATTTAGTGCCTAGAAACAACATAGGCTCTATAGTGCGCTATGGCATGCTGCGATGCGCCTAGGCATTCCCAATTTGAGGCGAAGGTGCTATCGCATGCCTCAGCAGTTAGAAATAGAAAAGTCGGAGCTGTAGCGCGCCTCAGCAAAATCGCCGCTACAATGCGCTGCAGCAGAATTAGACATGGGCGCTACCACGTAATGCAGTTAGTGCCAACCCTAGAGCTCGGCGTTATGGCACACCGTAGTGGGTCTCAACCCGAGAGCCGGGCACTGTGGTGCACCGCAGTGCCTGGCAAATTTCTGCTCTGTCCCTAAGCAAATAAGAGGCATTTTAGACTTTTCTGTACCTGTTTCTTCAGCTTAGTATTTAAGAGAACATTAGGAGAAGATTCCTAAGTTCAGTTAGTGTAATCAAAAGTTAAGTGGAAGCTGGAAGCTTGTGTTAGGAGGAGATCCCTAGGCTGAACTAGAAGGAAGCTGCAGTGCAAGTGAGGCCTTGCATGTTAGAGGAGATACTCCAGGTGGCGGCTGCTTCTTTTCCTCTCCATTTCTAGAGTAAGAGCTTGAGTTGTTGTGCTAAGTAAGCTCTTTGTAACTCAGTAATCTTCTAGTCATATTCTAATGGATTCTTTTGGTGTGGCTCCGTGATTTTTCTCGATCTTGGATTTTTCGCGTATTTCCTTGTGTTTGGATGTTTTGTATGTGCTGTGATCTATGCATGAATGTGTTGTATGTTTTGTTCTTATGATATGTGATTTCTGGATTTCTTGGTAACTATCAACACAATCCTGATCCTCATATTTTGAGTGCTCTTTCGGTAAATCGCTTCCGTTGCGAAAGAAATTTTTTGATGCTCAGATGTGCTGGAGATTTGATTCTCTAATGTGTATCAACAAACATAAGTATTTATATATATTTAATGAGTCTCTAGCCATCTGATGTATGTCATGATCATGTAGTGTGGATGTTTTGATGGCTATTATTATCATTAACATAGATTAGGATGTATATTAAGTTTGGAGTTGAGTTATGAATCAGTAAGGAGGGATCAGCATAGCTTATTTTGAATCCTTAGGTGTGCAGGAGTAGGGTTAATGCATATGTTGATTGGCTTAACATTGAGCTAGAGGGTGTGTGTATGAGGGTGATCTCAAAGAATGTGTTTGGTTTGTTAAGGTTCTCATATGAAAGCATTGGGTGAGAGTGTGTATAAGGGAGTTTATGGTGGCTGTGGATGGGTAGACTACTAGGATATCATCAATATAGATTCAAATGTATAATGGGTTTGGAGTTGAGTTGTGAATTAATGAGGGATTGGCATGTCTTATTTTGAATCCTTGGGTGTGCACGAAGTTGGTTAATGTCGACTGCCATAGTGTTGGGGATTGTTTGAGACCATAAATTGCTTTATTGACTTTGCACACATGGTGAGGTTTGTGTGGCTCTTCAAATCCCTTAGATTGTTTTATATAGACCATTTCTTATAGGTTACAGTGTAGGAAAGCACTGAAAACATCTAGTTGTGTCATATGCCACTTGTGGTGGATGGCTATGGTGAAGAGAATTCTGATGGTAGGTATCTTTGCCACAGAGCTGAAGGTTTCAAGGTAGTTAATGTTGTAGTGTTGGTTGAAACCTTGTGCAACTAGTCTTGCCTTGTGACATGCCACTGTGCCATTGTCATTGTATAGGGTGCAGTATGTCCATTTACAACTAAGGATCTTTTAGTTTGGTTGAGGGGGAACTAGTGTCTAGGTTTGTTGATTTTGTAGTGCTTGGTATTATTCTTACATTACTTGTTTTCAAGCTTCTTATATGTTTGTTGTGTGGTATGTGGTAGGATCAATGGTTAGTGTTTGGGTGAGGAAGAGGTGTTAGAGGTTTAGGTTGAACTATTCTTGTTTTGAGGAGGGCCATCATTGGGTGTGTTGGGATTGGTTTGTGGGTTCATGTATACTTCTAATATTTGTTGAGGTTTGATTGGTTGGATTGGATGATGTGGTTGTGGGCTAAGTGGGGAACTGGGGGGTTGCTTTTTGAGCTATTGGGGAAGTAGGGTTATAGATGGCTTGTTAGTGTGTTGCCTGAGGTGTTGTCGTTAAACTTGTATGTTTATGGTGAAAGTTGTATGAGATTAGTGTAAGAATTAGTGAGCTGGTGTATGATTTGGTTTGGTAGTTGTTGAGTGGTGTTTTCAGTGTTGTCGATGAAGGGAAAGTTGATTCAATGAATTGGATGTGTCTTGAAATTATGGAGGATGATGTTTTGGGATTATAACAAATGAATTCTTTATGATTGAGTGAGTAGCTTAAAAAGATGTGTGGGACAGATTTTGGGCCTAGTTTTGTAGTTTTTGTGGGAAGGAGGGAGGAGAGGGTAGCGAAAGCACCCGAATACCCCTACGTGATTGTAGTCAGATGGATGGTTGTGGAGGAGTTCAAATGGAGACATTTTTTTGGGGATAGTAATCGGTTGGTTAGGTAGACTAAGGTGAGGGCTGCTTATCTGTGATGCAACAATGTTTACGCTCAGCGACTCAATTTTGTTGTGGGGTGTAGGGGCAAGGCATACGGTGTTGTATTCCCAAGTTTTTGGGGAGTGTATAGGAGGTGGGAGTTATATTCCCCTCTGCTGTTCGATTGGAGGATTTTGACATGAGTGTTGTATTGGCAATTGATGAATTTATGTAGTTCGATGAATTTGTGGATGGTCTTAGATTTGTATTTTTAAGGAAATAACAATGTAAGCCAAGTGTAGTCATTAATGAAAATGACATAGAATTTATAACATTAATTTGAGATAATAAGGGTAGGTCTCCATACATCGGTGTGTAACAATTCATAAGCTTTCTATTTCCTAATTGAATGTTTGAAATGGTAAGCGATGACATTTGATGTAATACCAATGGTACTGGGAGGAGAGTGATTACTGATTTGAATGCTGAGTTAAGTCTTTTTGGGTAGTTGGTGAATTTATAGATTAGGATGTCCAAGTCAATGGTGCCAAGGAGCTCTAGCGGTGGTTGTTGAGTGCTGAATTTTCTTGCTTTAGGTGAGATCTGATGGATAAATAGTGTAGAGATCGTTGTGGCTTGTTCCTTTGAGGAGAGGAGCGTTGGTGCGTAGATCCTTGATGATGATGCCATGTTTTTTAAAGGTAATGAAATAAGAGTTGTCAGATATTAGTTTATGAATAAATAAGAGATTGTAATGACATTTAGGAACATGAAGGATTTTGTTTAAGTAAAACTTATAGTTAGGTGTGAGTAGGATTTCAGTACCAATTGGGGTTTGGTGGTCCTTTGTTGTATAATGTTGTTGGTTTGGCTGTTTTGTGTTTAGTGGGACAGTTGTAGGCTTGATTCCCTCTATGCCAGTAGGCTTTGGCCGTATTAATTGGTTTGTAGCAAATTTGGCAATCAATTCAAGTTGCTTTGTCTTGGTGCCCTCGATTTACAAGGTGATAGGTTCTTGATTGTATTCCGTGGGCTTGTGGCATCCTTCGACACTACTGAATTGTAGGATGGCATTGTTGATGTGTGGGATTGCTTACTCTTTCTTTATTTCTCGATGGATTTGCGTGTCCATGCACCCTTTGGTGTCTGAAGTATAGGTTGAGGTTCGAGGAGTTGTTGTTTTATAATAGGTGTATTTCTTTATGTAATTCCTATTGGATCTTAACTTCCTCACAGCAGAGAAGAGAGTACAAGTCGATGAGGCTGATTGAAGATCTTTGTTCGAATGGCTATTTTGAAGGCTTGGTAGGTTAATGATAAGCCATTCAAGGTGTATAGGATGGCATCTTCTTGATCGATCTTTGAGTCGCTGATGTTGATGTTGTCTACAATATCTTTTATTTTAGCGAGGTACTCTTGCATTGGAATTCAAGGTGTATAGGATGGCATCTTCTTGATCAATCTTTGAGTCACTGATGTTGATCTTGTCTACAATATCTTTTATTTCAGCGAGGTACTCTTGCATTGGTCTATCTTTTAAAGATACATTATGGAGTTTGTTCTTGAGTTTCATAGCTCATGAACGGTTGGAGGGTTGTAGACGCCTTTCTAGAGTGATCAAGATTTCTAGACATGTCTTGGCATCCAGTATATGTGATAGGATAGAGGGAGATATTATAGAATATAGGGCAGCAATCTGGTTATTATCGACAGAGATCCATGCATCGTGATTATCTTCATTTCTGCTTGAGTTAGGTTGGACTAGGTGATCATAGAGAATTATTTTCTCTGAAAAACTTTGCTACTTGAGCTCTCCATAAGTGATAGTTTTCAGTGGTGAGAGTATCTTGTACAAAGCTCTTGATGTTAGAAATCAAGAATTTGAGATTCTTAGGTATGTTGCTTTGATAGTATTGCAAGCTAAACAGTGGTTGGATTGATTGTTGTTGTATTGGAAGTTTGTGTGGGTTGATTTCATGGTTGTAGTACGATTCTTGAAAAGGATATAGAGTTCTAGTCCATTTTTTAGGGAGAGAAATTCTTGGACAGGGAGGAGGAATTGGGTTTGAGAGGGTGTTTTGTTGGAATCCTAGAGAATTTGGTTCCTTGTGTGACTCTTGAATAGTTATATTAGTGAAGAAGGATCTTGAGATGCATGAGCAAGATGGGGATGGGGATGGTGATGCTGGAGATAGGCTGGCTAGCTAGCTAGCTAGTTGTGATTCTTGTACTGAGGACAAACTAAGGACTGTAGACAGAGAGGTTGGAGGGTAGTTTGGAAGGTTCTTGAGGAAAGTTCTTGAGCTAAGAGGTGATTCTTGAATGTTCTTGATGGAGATTGAAGTTAGAAGGGGATGGAGGAAAGACCTTGCTCTCATACCATGTAGATATCAAGAGAGAGACAAGAGGAGAGTAATAAAGGACGGAATATATTTTCTACTCATTCAACATTTCTCCTCATATATATAGAGGTAACATAAGTATGTAAATATAAGTAATTAGTCTTCAGCCGTCTGATATATATGTCCTGATTGTGTGGTGTGGATGTTCTAATGGCTACTAATAGACATCCACATCAACCATCAGAACATCCACGCCACACGATCAGGATATTTACATCAGACAGCTAAAGACTCATTACTTATATATACATACTTATGTTACACACACACACACACACACACACACACACACACACACACACATATATATATATATGAGGAGAAATGTTGAATGTAAGAAGTAGAAAATAATATTCTAGCCTTTATTAATCTACTCATCTCCCTCTCTTGATATTCTTTACAATAACAACAAGTCTTAATCCCACTAGGAGGGGTTGACTACATGAAACCTTTGTTTTTATTGTGCACAATCAAATAGAAGCCCCTCTCTAAGTTTCACATAGAGAAGATCCTTCATAATAGTTTCTTCCCATATCTTTTTTGGACTTCCTCTTGCTCTCTTCCTCTTTTTATGACTGAAATTTGTAAACTCAATTTTTCTAACAGGGGCATTACATGGTCTATGCTTAATATATCCAAATCATCTAAGGCATCATTCTCTAATCTTACCAACTACTAGAACCACTCCAACCTTGTTGCGAATAAACCCATTTCTCATTCTATCCTTACAAATATACCCACTCATCCACCTAGGAATCCTCATCTCCGTAGCACTTAATTTATCAATAAAATTTGTCTTTATTCGCAAACATTCAAACCCGTATAACATAGCTAGTCATATAGTTGCTCATATAGCTGCTCTATAATGGTTTTCATTAATTTTTATTAGATTTTTGGTTCGCGCAACATTCCAGAAGTGCTCCTTCATTTCATCGAACTAGCTTGGGTCCTATTAATCACACCACTCCCTAGTTCACCATTATTTTGAGTAATTGAATCAAGGTACTTGAACATCTCACACTTTTTGATCATATGATCCTCAGTAGTTATATCATCAATATTAGAGCCTCTAATACAATTGAGCATAACACTCCATATATTCTGTTTTAGTTCTACTAAAATGAAAATATTTAGATTCTAAAATAGTCCTCCGTAATTCAAGTTTGCTTTAATCTAAACCTAGTCTTATCAATTAAAGAATATCATTACAAATAACATGCACCAAGAAATCTCCTCTTAAATATGCTCAATAAGACATCAATAATTAAAGCAAAAAGACATGAGCTAAGAGCTGAGACTTAATGTAATCTAATAATAATAGAAAAATCATTAAACAGACTACCTTGCAATCAAACACATGTTACAACCCCTTTTTTTATCTTTAATTACATCAATATATGCAACGCAAATCCCTTTTCTCTCCAAGACTCCAAAGAATTTCTCTCGGTACTCTATCATAAGAGTTTCAAGATCGTTAAAAATTAAATGAAGATATTTTCTTTCTCCAAATTTCTTCACTAAACCTCCTAATATATATGTATGGCTTCCATTGTAGATCTACTTAGCAAAAAACCAAATTAAATTTAAGAAATACAAGTATCCTATCATAATCTCTATTCAATTACTCTCTCTCAAAGTTTCAATGTATGACACATTAGCATGATTCATATATAATTAGCACAGTCTTGAGCATTGCCTTTATTTTTGTAGTAGGTATAATAATACTCTTTTTCCATTCATCTGGTGCCTTTGTATTTAAAATAATATTAAATAACTTGGTAAGTCAAGAAATTCCTTCCTCATCCAAGCATTTCTATACACCGGTAGAGATATCATTTGATCCTACCAATTTTTCTCTCTTAATCTTTTTTAAGGATTCTTAAGTCTCAGTTTTACTAACACAGCGAATGAAAGTGAAATTGAGACTATTGTTATAACAATTAAATTCAATTATATTAATTGTATTGGTAGAACATTCATTAAAAACTTTATAAGAGAATTCATCCATCTATGTTACATATCTATGTCAAGCAAATACATACATACATACCTATATATATATATATATATATATATATATATATATATATATATATATATATATATATCCTCAAAAACTGTTCGATATATAGTTCACATTGTTTGATTATCAGCAATGACAACTTACATTGTTTCAAACTTAACCCTGAGTTGAAGAAACAGAGATATGTTGGCAGTGGCAGTTTCTCCCAAAGGCTTGAAAATGAAAACAAAATTTGTGTATGTTCAAAAAGAAGTTAAAGCCTCAGAGGTAATAAAAGAGAATCCTTTTGAGCCCTTGATAGAGGCTGGAGAGGATGGCCTGAAGCGTGATGACCCTACTAAGTCTTTGGCATTGAATAACATGTATAACATAGAATCCCTTCCATTGGTTGTCGTGAATATCATGTTTGTTGAGAATTGGGATGTCCTTGTTTTGGATTGCACAGAAGATACTAATAGAAATGTAAGTGATCATTTGCTCGAATGGGTTGACTTTAATGGGATTACAAAAATCAAGTTGATAGCATTGAGAATCCCATCAGTATGATGGTGGCTGCGACAACGGATGATTGCTTGGGTGCTTTTTTACCTCAGGCAATTCCCTCTTGCCAGATGCTGGTAGAAGTATAAGAGGCTTTGATTGCGAACTACCTGGAGTTCTCTTCACTTTGACTTCAAAACTTTCTTCTAGAAGCTCCCAAACTATTGAGGAGGCTTGAAGGAACTTTCAATGAGGACGTTTTAAATATGTTGGACATTCCTTCAGATATGCTCCAAGATGAAATTTCGATTGTTTTGAATAAAAGTGACAAACAAAGTGGAAAATGTCATTTCATCCCTAGAAAACTCTTAAGTGTTAGGAGGCTTGTTCAAACCTGAACCCTCATGTAGAAGAGTTTCATCCGTCCATACATGGAAGGGCTCATTTTGCATCGAAAAAAGAAATTTATATTTCTGAAAGGGATTTGAATGAGAAAAAAGGTAAATGATCTACGTCCAATCAGAAAGCAAGTTAAAACTCAAAGAAAAGAACTGCTTGTGGGATGGATGGTCATTTTCACTAGTGAGTGTTTATTCTTTTGGTTTACTTTCTTTTAATTTTCTTCTATATGTTGAGATTCTTGGATGTGATAATCTATTAGGGGGCAACTGGCGACTATTCCAATTTTTTTTTTTTCCTTTATTTCTTTATATTTTACTTTTACATAAGAGGTCACCAATCCAATATATTGTATTATTCTTATTGCGTATATAAAAAGAAAAACAAAAAGAACAAGCAAAAATAGAAAACGGTCACCAACTTCCACATGAACCAGAGCCCAAACAAAAGCTTAAGAAAGCAACGCCCATTTAGTCGTTACATATTTGCCTTAGGTTATAAGTTGATTTATGAGTTCTTTTTCTTTTCATTTCTTTTCTTTATTATTTTATACCTGACAAGAAAATCATAGTAGCTCTGATTTCGATAGATTATCATTTAAGTTTTATTTTGAATCCACCTAGGTGCCCGTCAGAGTCTGGATCTTCATTTGGTGCAGATGTAGCTAGGTCCCGTCCAAGAATATACATATGTAACCTTTGAACGTGGATTTTTAGAGAGCTAGCCGCCAAATAAGTATCTCTTCTAGATGAAGGATCGAAGGCCCATCTACACCAGACAGTCGAAATTTCTTCAACATATAGTTGAAAAGCTTCTATAAGATAGTTTGCATCTCTTCAAAAATTGCCTCGCTCTCAACATCTAATGTTCGAGCAGTTCCATTAAGCTGTTTTGTAGCACTAATGAGGGATGCTTCGCGTACCTCAAGCTCACCTCCGTCATCAAAGGGGTCTAACGACAAAGAAATCTTCATAACCCCTCCAGTGGTTGAGCAACATCTCTCAAGTGTATTCCAATCTCTAGAACTGACATTACATCGCTTGTCGACTTGCATTACATCACTTGTCGGCCGAACACACAGCACCCACCTCCTCGGGGGAGTAGGAGCCACATTTTTGCAACTATCAAAGAAGCATGTCGACATTGTTGCGATAACTCCAACCGCAAAGCTATCATTATCCACAAGTCCAACTGTGCCATCCACAACTAGGTAAACATCCAACAGTTCACCATCAAGGGACTCCAATTGAAGCGGATCACCACTCTCCGTGTAAGATTGTCGCTTACCTCATTCCACTATGTCTCCAATGTACCTTGCAATCCATTTACGTTTTTAGCAGTATTAATCGACATTATGGCCAAAGGAGGGATCATGTAAAATCCTTATATTTTAAATATGTTTAATTTTTATTAATCTCCTAATTTAGATTGAACAAATTACTAGATAAGTTTGTAAGATAAAAATATCATAATGTCAAAAATAAATTTGTAAATTTTTTTGGCAATTTTTAGAATTGTTTTTGGGCCAATTAAAACTTTCCTTTCCTTCATACCCCTTTGTATTCCCATGTCCATTCACATTCTCATGCCCTTTCACATTCTCATGCCCCTTCACATTCATGTGACCTACCTCACGCTATAACTCCTCCCAGTCCCCTCCTTTTAGCAATCTCCTCTTCTTCCCGAAACCTCTCCTATGCAAAGCCCCCTCCATCTCCCAGCTTCCTGATTCACAATAGACACCTAGCCTCTCTCGTTGCTTCATCCCGCCATTAAGCTCAAAGATTAGGGCAAACCGCAACTCCGCCGTTTCCGTCTCCACCGAACTAAGCCTTCTTCTGCCGGTGACGCCTCCTCTTCCTCCAACGACACTCAAAGCACCAAAATAGTCACAACAAGAATCACTAGGACTTATAAACAGAAGTGATAACTAAATATTTCATATTTTCAGATACGAAAAGTTATTTGAAAGTTTTATTTCTTGCACTTATTTCCGTTTGCAAATTGATTATAGCATGTATATACTTCATCGCTTAATGAATTACAAGACTTTCCATAAGAACTTGTGCAAATATCTATGATGAACAGTCTTTGAATGAAAAAAATAAATGAACTTGCACATGTAGAGCTTGCTAGCAAGTTAATGTGAAATAAGGAGGGATCTAGCATTTTAGAAAGTCGTAGAAGATCTAAAAGAAAGACTCACCATTTTTCATATACCTACTACCGCTAGGTAGTTGTTAGCTTTTTAAAAATTAAGCCAATATCTGAGTTTTCTAGTGATGATTGGGGTCCTAGGCCCAAACAGAAGATATTACTATCACACATTTGATTATGATAAGCTTTATATTTCATTATTTTGATAATTTCTTTCATCTTAATTGAGAGATGCAACATTTATAGAAAGTTTAAAATAATGCAAGTGTTGAATAGTTTTCCTTCATATGATGCAAATTATTAGCTCATTTATCTCTTTTGATACAAGTTTCCTTAGAAATATTGTTGTTATTGCTTCCATACCTTATATAGGATGTTAGAAATTAATTCTTGTTGAATACTCTACATAACCATGCCTAACTGGCAATGTCGTTATTTATTTCAGGTTTTGAGAATTAAACTTAATAAGAGGTCCACTTGAGAAATAAAGAGCTTAAGATAGAGAAATGAAGTGGAGTTGTACTTGTCTTATTTTAATTTTTTGATGTATTAATGAATAAATCTTGTAATTTATTTTGAACGTGGCTCTATCATGATGAATAATTTTATGTTAATTAAATCACTTAATTAATGATGCTTTAATTATGAATCATTGCTTGAAAATTCCCAACCTTGATCCTTGGGTTGTTGTAGATCGATCACCTCTTCAATGGCCATTACATTTCCCATATATGAAACCTTAACTACAGCTAGCGTAACCATTGGAAGCCTATCCATAGCATCAATTCTCAATATCTGTAGGCGTTGTGTTGTCTTTTTTGAATGTACTTGTATTTATGATTTTTTGTTGCTTTAAAAGCAGCCTTTTCGCCCTTTGGTGTCAGTTTAAGATAAGGATTAAGCTTGAAACAATTTGATTCACCATGCCTTCCAATAAAATAGCGAGATAGTAAATTGAGTGGTTCTCAAGTGTGCATTCCTAAAAATACCCCGTGTTCTCGCTACCAATCCATATTTTTTATTCGAAGTTTTCTATCAAATTCATTTCCACCAAAGCTCTAACCATAGATGGCCTAGTTATGTTTGTCATTGCAAAATCAGTTTTGATCAGCTTTTGAAAGTATGACCCCAAGGAAAAAGGATAGAATGAGTGATTAAATGGACCTTGAGAGGAAAATTGATCCTAATGGGAAAGTTCACAGGATGGATCAAAAAAATTTGTTTACTTGAGAATTTTCATTGGGCAGTTCACAATAAAATGAACCCTTTAGAAAAAATTCTTGAATAATCCACTTTATTGGTAAGTTTTATGAGCACATGTCGTCCATTTATCGATCCAACTTGAGCCTCATAACAAAGACCCAAATCATGGAAGAAATTCCTAATGGTAATAGTATTAGATCTTCCATTAGAAAATTTCCCATTGAGGGCATATTCATATGGCTTAGCTAAGCTTTGCACCTCATTGTTAGAAAGTATAAGAGTAAGTTTATCTCAAAGAAGGACAATTGGCATAATTCTGATTTGATCAAAGAATGGATGAGGACATTTCTCAAGGATTTAGGAGCATAGGATTTGTTTTCCTACTAAAGACAAGCCAGGATGTGTTCCCGAGACTTTAGCAAAACCCGAAGTTTATGCAAGCATGCGCCACTGAAGCAGAACATCACGGACGACGCACCTTCCGCCAAGGAGACAAATGTTGCAGCCATAGGTGTCGAATCAACAGTTGTTGCATGGTGTTGGGGTTTCGCCACAACATTCGCTCTGTCCACAAGAGGAAAGCATCGAACAAGGAGTGCAATGTATTAGTTTTTTAAGTAAAATTTTCAGTTTTTTTTTGAGAGTGAAGAGGTGTGTCTCTTCATTAGAGAATTTTTTTGGGGTGTGCTCTTTTATTAGGGATGTGTGTTTTCATTGACACCGCTTAGTCTATTATATTTACTAATATATTTAACAAATTAGAGGATATAGATTTTTTTTTTTTTAAGATTTCCTAACACGTGGTATTCGAGCGAGGTTAAAGAAAATTGAAGAAGAAGATTCTACGAAGATTTTTACTTCATCTATCAATCGGTAGATAAAGCTATCTTTGAACGTATTTCATCGGCAATAATCGCCAAAGAGGCTTGGGATATATTGCATGTGACTTACCGAGGTGAAGATAAAGTGAACTTGGTGCGTCTCCAAACCTTGAGGTGTGAGTTCGACACATTCAAAATGAAAGATTTAGAATCGATTGAAGATTTTTTCAATCGAGTGGTGGCCTTAGTAAACAAGATACTGGTAAATGGAGAATCAGTGGAGAACAAGAAGGTGATTGATAAGATTCTACGAAGCCTTCCTCGTAAGTTTGAAAATATTGTGGTAATGATAGAAGAGTCAAAAGACTTATCAACCTTGACTCTTGAAAGTTTGATGGGATCACTTCAGTCTCACGAATTGAGAATGAAGCAGTATGAAGTTGTTCCAGCTGAGCAGGCCATCCAAACTCAACTATCTATGAGGGAAAACTATAGAGGAAGTGGAAGATCGACATTTATAGGAAGAGGTGATTGATCAGATGGTGATCGAGATAAACAACAACAACAACAGCAGAACTATCAGAATAGAGGTGATGGTTCAAGCAGAGGTAGGGGGAGAGGAAGACCACTATCTCAAGTTCAGTGTTGTAGTGGTCAAAGGAATGGGCACACTGCAAGATTTTGTAGACAGAAGCAGCCCATGGAACGAAAGGAGTCCACTTTTATGCATGAGAAAGTGAATGAAGATGGATGTGATATGTTTTTGACCTGGGATGGGAAAGAGAATGTTGTAAATGAAGTCTGGTATGTGCATAGTGGTTGCAGTAACCACATGACCGGTAATAGAGAATTATTTGTAAGCCTAGATGAATCTCTTAAGAAGGAAGTTCGCATTGGTCATGACAAAAAGCTACAAGTTCAAGGTAGTGGAAAAGTAAGTGTGAAAACTAAGAAGGGCATGAAGACAATTACCGATGTCTACTACATGCCCGGACTGAAGCACAACCTAATCAGTGTAGGTCAGTTGTTGAAGAAGGGACATGACATCTACTTCAAGAAGGATACTTGTGAGATCCGGAAGAAGGATCAAATTTTGCTCAGGAAGGTGGTGATGACTCCAAACAAGATGTTCCATATTAAGTTTGGAGGTAACTCAGTGAACTGCTTAAGTGCAGTTGTGAATGACAAATCTATGTTATGGCATCATAGATTTGGTCATCTGAACTTTGGAGCATTGTCAGAAATGAAAAAAAAAAACAACTGGTACGTGGTGTACCAGTTGTTGAGAAGGTGGAGAAAGTTTGCGAAGGTTGTATCCTTGGGAAGCATTCCAGGAATGCATTTCCAAAAGAAGGAGCATGGAGTGCTTCGAGGCCTCTCCAACTTGTGCATTTTGATGTATGCAGACCAATGAGGACAGCTTCCATTAGTGGAAGGAGGTATGTGCTAACCTTTATTGATGATTTTAGCAGAAAAATATGGGTGTATTTCATGAAGGAGAAGTCAGAAGTATTTAGTTACTTCATAGAATTCAAAGCTATGGCAGAACGACATAGTGACTTCTACTTGAAGACACTCAGAACTGATCATGGAAAAGAGTATCTTTCAATTGAGTTTAGAGACTATGTGAAGAAGTATGGAATCTGGCACCAGCTAACTGCAAGATACACGCCACAACAAAATGGTGTGGTAGAGCGAAAGATCATACTATCATGGAAGCAGCCAGAAGTATGATCAATGTTATGGGGATGCTGGACAGTTGCTGGGCTGAAGTTGTAGCGACTGTCGTTTACCTGCAGAATAGGTTATTGACAAAAAGTGTTCAAAATAAGACTCCACATGAAGCCTCGGATGGAGAAAAGCCAAGTGTTGCCCACTAGAAACTATTCACGTGCATGAGAAGTTGAGAGGTAAGCTAAATGAGAAGTCTGAGAAGTGCATCTTTGTTGGGTACTGTGAGCAGTCAAAGGCTTACAAATTATATAAACTGATGACTAAGAGCACCATAATCAATAGAGATGTGGCGTTTGATGAAGACTCAAAGTGGGATTGGTCTGAGAAGAAGAAAAGTGCAAAGCTTATAGATGTAGAAGGAGAAGGGGAGAAAGAAAGCTCAGAAACTGATGAAGAGGAGATGCAGGCTCTAGAGGAGAGCATATCTCCTATTAGAAGATTTTCTCCTAGTGTTTCTTCATCATCATTAAGTGGAATGTCTGATTCGCCTCCAAAGAAAAGGAGCACTTTACAGGGTATCTACAACAGAACTCAAAAAATGTTGAATGAAGAATCGGCTGATTTTGCCTTATTTGTTGATGCTAATCCAGTTGAATTTAGTGAAGCTGTTCTAAGTGAGAAGGGGAGAATGGCCATGGATCAAAAAATTCATTATATTCAGAAGAATGAAACTTGGGAGTTGTCTGAACTTCCAAAAGGGCATCAGTCTATTGGGGTAAAGTGGATTTTGAAGACAAAGTTAAATGAAGAAGGCAAAGTTGAGAAGCACAAGGCTCGTCTTGTTGTGAAGGTTACAAATAGAAGTTTGGATATGACTACAATGAAGTAATTGCTCCTGTTGTTCATTTAGAAACCATAATATTAGGTTTTTCTATTGCTGCTCAGTATGGCTAGAAGGTTAGCCAGATGAATGTAAAATTGGCATTCCTTAATGGTGTGCTTTAAGAAGAGGTATACACAGACCAACCCCTTAGCTATGTAGAGATGGGAAAAGAAACAAATTTGTAAGTTGAAGAAAGCACTGTATGGGCTCAAGCAAGATCCTCGTGCTTGGTATGGTAGGATCGATGGATACTATGAGAAAAATGGGTTTAGGAGATGCCCATATGAGCACACCCTATATATAAAGGAGAATAAAGGTAAGTTCTTATTTGTTTGCCTTTATGTTAATGATATAATTTTTATTGGAGTTTGTGAAGAATTATGTGAGGACTTCAAGAAGTCTATGAAGAAAGAGTTTGAGATGAAAGATTTGGGTCAGGCTTATTACTTCCTTGGTATAGAAGTAAAGTATAGTGATAGAATGATCTCACTATCTCAAAAGAAGTATGCCACTGAGATTATCAAAAGATTTAGAATGGAGAATGTGTTCCCATTAGCACCCTGATGGAATTCAGATTGAAGTTGTGAAAGGAGACTAATGAAGAGTCAGTTGATTCATCTTTGTTTAGAAGCTTGGTTGGAAGTTTGATGTACCTAACAGCTACTAAACCAGACATCATGTTTTTTGTTAGTATGATCAGTCGCTTTATGGAGAATCCTAAGAAGAGTCATTGGGAAGCAGGAAAACGCATCTTGCGTTATTTGGTTGATACTACTGATCATGATATTCAGTACAAAAAGGTATATGACTGCTGTTTGGTGGGATTCTGTGATAGTGATTGGGGTGGTTATGTTCACGATAGCAAAAGTACATCTGGATTTGTATTTAGTCTTGGATCTGGTGCTATCTCATGGTAGTCCAAGAAACAAAAGGTTTTAGCTCTGCCAACTGCTGAACCAGAGTATAATTCTCTAATTATTGCAGGTTGTCAAGTTGTTTGGTTAAGAATGGTGTTGCAAGATTTGTTGAAACCTTAAGAAAAATGTACTATTCTATTTTGTGACAATCAAGCTGCAATAGCACTGACAAAGAATCCGGTCATTCAAGGAAGGATGAAACATGTTCGAATGAAATATCATTTCATTCGAGAGCTACTCAATGATAAAGAAATTGAAGTCGTATTCTGTAGCACCAAAAATCCAGCCACAGACATCTTTACTAAAGCGTTGAAGCCTACAGATTTTGCTAAAATGAAAATAAAGATCGGAGTTCTGAAAATTTAACTTAAGGGGGAGTATTTTTTTTTAAGTATAATTTTCAGTTATTTTTTCTATTGTTTGTGAGTGAAGAGATGTGTCTCTTCATTAGGAATTTTTTTGGGGTGTGTCCTTCTATTTGGGATGTGTCTTTTTGTTGACACCGCTTAGTCTGTTATATTTACTAATGTATTTAACAAATTAGAGGATATAGAAACAAAAAATTCTTAAGATTTCCTAACACAATGGACCTGTCTCCATCAGCATGTCCTGCTATATTACCAAATATTTCTAATGAATTTTAGAAATTAAAAAATAGAACCTCAGTCACTAAGCAAACTTCGTATTCGAGTATCCAACACTTTTTCCTACAACCATCCAATTTCAGTAGTTGAATTTTGTTAATTTTTCATGATTTTTAAATAAAAAATTATTATAATAAATAGATGAATTAAGTAAAAATACTACTATAAATATATGCAGCAATAAATTATAGCCACAAAGTTTTAAATATTGCTAAATTATTATTGCTACTATTAAAACAAAACCTCCTCCTAGCTCTGTATCCTCTCTTTATCTCTAGAACCTTCTCTCATTCTATTATCCTCTAAATCCCTCAATCTCTATTCTCTCTTTATCTCAGGAACCTCCCCTCCCATTACATCACCCTACATATACCTCTCTATCTATCACTAAATCCATCCATCTAACGCCTCTCTATCTTGCTTGGTTTGATTAATAATACCTTTTATGAAAAATTTTGTTCACTCATGAGCAAGAAAATTGAAATGATCTTGGTGGGAGAATATAATTTCTTTTTAAGATTGCAAATCAAGCAAGATACATATGAGATTTTCATATGACAAACTAAATACACTTGAGAACTTCTTAATTTATAGTACAAAGCCCAAAGATACTACCATGAGTTCAACCATAGCCTTAGACTACTCACCCAGTAGTAAACCCACAAATCAAAAACTTTATAGTAGTATGATAGGATCACTACATTATTTGACAATGAGTAGACCTGACACTATGTTCAATGTTTGCATGTGTCAAGTTCCAAGCTCACCATAAGGCAAGCCATTTGGTTACTATTAAGAGCATCTTTAGATATCTTAATGGCACCGCAACCTTTAAACTTTGGTACCCTCACAATAGTGCATTAATTGATCCCATGAGTTTCTCTAATTCAAATTTTGCAAGATCAAGAGACCATAGGAAGAGCACATCCGGCACATGTCAATTTCTGAATAATTCATTGATTTTGTGGCATTTGCCTTTTCTACTGCTAAAGTAAAATATATAGCAACTAGAAGTTCTGATGTTCAAGTCCTTCTATGGCTTATGCAACAACTGCTAGACATTAGAATTAAATTACAGAAGATTCATGTCAAGTGCGATAACACAAGCGCCATTAGTCTTACTGAGAACCTCATACAACATTCACACACAAAACACATTGAGGGTATACTCCACTTCATTAGAGATCACATAGTCAGAGGTGACATAATGATAGAATTTATCAGTAACAAGTACTAGCTAATATATATTTTCACAAGACTATTACCTTATAAGAGATTTCTTTTTCTAAGATTAGAACTAGAATTAATTAATCCATCTTAGCTATTTTAGTGTCTTTTTTATTATAATGAAAAGAGGGATAATATCCTGACTTTTGTGTAAGTCATAATAAAAGCTTCTAGTTGAATATTTATTTTATTTAGGGAAAGTAAATTTTTTAATTTTTTAATCTTTTTATTATCTGCTTATTTTACTTTTTTGCTATTTATTATCTCTTGTACAAAAAATGTTAGTGTTTTTTCGTCATCAAAGAGAGAAAAATGGTTAACTCTAAGAGTAGCACATCTGATCAAGTAGATGTTTCTCTTTTGATGATAACAAAATATATAAAATAACTTTCGTCTACTAACTTTTCCCACTAACAAAATATCATAGAATAATTTTGTTGAGTTGGTAATTTTCATGAATAATCCAATGCTTTAGCAAATCAAGAGATAGTAAAAAGACGGACAAGAAAGTAGTACTGTAATTAGAGCTTATAGTAGAAAGAAGTGAAACTACCATTTAATAACTCTTTCAAAAGGAAATTTATTTTTGAACTTTGTAATTTGTGTTTTATATTTTCACATATATATTTATATATAAGAGCCTATGTATGTAGAAATTTCCTAAACTTTGAGATTAGATAAGAGAACTAAGAAAAACCTCAAGTAAATATTTATTCCAGCCACATGTCCAAACGCATAGGTTGGCATGCCCAGATGCACCAAAATATGTGCCCAGATAAGCATATACACAAGAAATGCTCCTGCCCAGGGCATGACCAAAATTAGAAACCAATGGGCCACATATCATAGTCATGTGTCCAAACGCATTTGATATGTGCCCGAGCATATCCCAAATTTTCCAAAATATGATCATTGTCATACTTTGATCCCTTCGATTTCCTTTTTAAATAAAGACCTCGGCTAACGTTCCAAAGCAAATCTACTTGAATAAAAACTTTTTTATCTTCTCAAGAGGCAATTAAGATATTTCAATAGAAAACGAGCCCTTGGAAAAGTTCTTTCTATATATCTTAAAGATCGAAAACTTTATGGGAATCACTCCCAAAATTTGTTTTGTAAATTTTTTATTTTTGTTTTTCAATTTAATTTCTAACCCAACTCTAATTAGGATTGTGTTTTAAGCAGCTCCGCCTAGGCTTACGTCTACGAAGGTAATACTCATTTTTAGTGGGAGTTTTAGAAGAGAGGTGATCTCCGAAGAGTGGACATCAAGATAGAAAGTCCTAAGCCACTATAATATTCTTGTGTTCGATTATTCTATTTTTTATTTTATTTTTGCTAATTTTTCTTTATACTTAGTTTTATTTTGTTTTTTCGAATCTTTGTAATTTTACTTTAATTTCAATTAAAGCTTTAATTTTTAACTTTCAAAAATCAAATCCAAGTCATCCCCTCTTAAATATTATCATACAAGCTTAAAAAACCAACAAGCTAGAGGTTGAGCAAGAGATGGACTTGTACTTAAATTTGGAGTCAGATTGTGTTGTACCCATTTTTTCAAGTTTTATTGCTGTGACCCATGTTTGTAGCATCATGTGGTGTTGTATATGGTGTTTGATACTTTGTATTTTCACAAGATGTGTTAATAGTTGCCCTAAGTCTGCTAAATATGCCAAATCTTTAATAGTTACCTTGAGATGAGTTTTATATGGTGTCTGGGATGTAAGAAAGCATCTCGGGTTATGACGGGTTGCCTATAGTGAGCCATCTAGAGTTTGGGCGACTTATATAATAACCCGTAGAAAAATGAAGAAAGATAGTTTTTGCCCTAAATTTGAGAAGGATATACTATTACAAGAGTAAAGTGGTGTGCATAATCATTTTAACTCTTGTGTGGTTCACAACAATAAGGCTATCAGGGAGTGCGCGATCCTGATAGAGTATCTTTATTTTTATTCTCCACATTTCTCCATCATCCTTCCAAGTTTTCTTCAAATTCATTGTGTTTGATCATCATTTTCTTCTAGGGAGTGCACTCTCAATAGCTATTCATTTCTCTCTCCTCTTTTATCCAGCTAGCCTCCAAGAGTTTCCAGAGACTTTAGGCTAACCATGTGGCGGCGAGCCACCCCATTACCGCCTATAAATAGGCACTCAAGGTACTTGCACAAAGCACCAAAGACCCCTCTGACCCCTGCTAGATTCCTCTCATCAAACCGAGCCTACTACCATCCGTAAATTGGGCGCGGTGCACAATGGGTAAACTAAGAGCTCATCCTGAATGTCAGGTATGTAAATTCATTTTTAAATTGTTAAAATAAATTGATGTTGTGATTCATGCACTTATTGCCTATTTTTGCGATGTATTATATAGAAATGGGGCTCTAGTGTAGTGTATACCTTGTAATGTTGTACTTAACAGCAGGTGACAACAGAGAGCGTGCAGCAATGAACGGCAACTGCTTTGAGAATAGAGGGCTGGTGATGGCTGACAATAGCTGAGGATGATGACAGAGGGTGGTGTGCGATTGCAGTGTGAGGAGGCAGGTGGTGACAGGCAATATGCAATAGTAGCAGGTAATGGTGGGTGTAGTGCGGGCAATAGTGGGTGGCAGGGGGGCAGCAATGAGCTTTGGTGGGGGGGAGGAGGAAGGAGCTGACAGTAATTGAAGGTGCATGGGCCAACAAGGGTGGCAACAATGGACAAGGGAAAGGGGCAACATATTAATTTAATTCAAATTTTAAATTCAATTTTTGTTGACAAACAATAAATAACTACAAGTATAATTTGGTAAAGGGCTGATGATACACTACATCAAGAAGATGCTTATTTCTTTAATCAATCAGATTCAAAAAAGGAACACTTGAATGAGATCATCTTTTGAGTGATGCCATACATTGATCAATATACAAAAACATTATGGCACAATGTGTTCTTCTATCTGCAAATCCTTGTTTCTTTTGTTGTATTCAAACAAGCTAAAGTAAGATGTTCATACAGATTAAAAAACTAATACAGGATGCATCATTCTTACTTTAATAAAGCTGCTTAAATCTCCGTCAAAAAATTTCTTCAAAACACCTGTATCATAATATAGCGTTTTCAAAAAGTAAGTACATACATAAAATATGCATTAAAACCCCATCATTTATGATTAAAGAACACTATATTATATAAACATAATAGTAATTCTTGAAAGATGAAAGGGTTTGCCTTCTAGATCGCAGAGCATCACATAGTTCACTCCTATATTGGATAACCAAAGCAATAACTGCTTGACCTTTGGTCTGTTACTTGCTTCATCGCTATCCACAACACCCGCCAAGTGCCTAAGGTTATGCATTGCGAGATTCTGATAACTTTTTAACAATCCCATTGAAATAATGTATGATTCAAAAACTTGCAGCAAATAAGCCCCATATTCATAGATGCTGAGGACTAGATGGATCATATGCCAGCATAGTTTCAATGCCAATCTCATAAACCAAGGCATTTGAAATCTCTGCATGTTCAACAATCAAAGTACATGAATATTTAAGAGTATGAGCTAGAATTTTCACAGCAAGCATGAAAATTTAGATAAACATATCACGCAAGCATGAAAATGACACACCCATATATATAGAGAGTATAAGTTACAAAGTCATATAGTTATGTGAAAAACAAGAAGAGAGAAGAACTACAAGGGTGTTCTTTGTTGGAGCAGATCTACTACTTTGAGCTTGAAACTAAATTGGATAGTCATTTCTCATAATTGAGAGGCGCTAAGTATAATGTAAAAAGTTAAACATAGTAAAGGGCACTAGTTTGGTGAATGTTGATGAGGAATGACAGGCATTAGTTTGGCAAAGTGAGTTGACAGGCATAGTGTTGGACATTAGCAAGAGAGTGTCAGCCACATACACAAGGCAATGATGTTTAGTAACTGTGATCTGAGACTACAAACACCAGGTGACATGCAGGCTGCTATGGATCAACATGCATTGATGTCCGTAGAACTAACATACCCTCACTAAAATCTTCTACAATAAGCACAGCAGCCAGCTCTCAATCTAGGCCCTCTTCTCATAGCTTCCTTAATTAAAACCATTTATATTTACAACTCTTTACTTGTATATGGATAATCTAATAAGCAAAATTTCTAAAGAGCCGCTTAGCATAAGAAAATTTGAGAAATCTAAGTGTGTAATCAGATTACTTTATTGTTATTTGATAGTTTTTCAAGAAATTTGAGATTTTTTTGTTTGGAATGAAGTAATCTGAGAGTGTGGCATTTTGAGTAAATTAAGGGGTAGGATCTAAGTGTGTAATCACATCGCAGTCGCAGTCGCTCGGCTTCTCCTGCAAAGGTCTTCTCGATTCTCATTTTGCTTCTCCGCCCAATTCGGCGTAATAGCGAGTTACGTCCGATTCAAGCAAAATTGGATTACATTGTTTCCTTATATACGAGCGCAAAATTGAATTATAGTGTAAAAATTTTTCACTCGTTTTACTTCAAACTAAATGCAAGTAATCTCACTTTACCTGAAAATTTTTTACTTTATCCCTATTTTACTTCAAATCAAACAGCACATTAATAAAAAATGACTTTCCATATCATTAAAGCCTTTGTTTCATTCTTCACCAAAACCTAACATGACATCAAAGCATTAGATCAATCCCTATCGAAGCATGCCCCGATCTTCTCGACACCTGTAATTATCCATAGAGGACAAAACCCATCCCTTCTAGTAAAGATATGATAAACTATTCCATGATGAGACCCGTGTCTTACATAAAAACCAAGTTCCCTCTAACTTCCCTCAAATATCATGTCATTTTCCTCTACCTGCATATCATCTAACTTTCCCATTAAGCATGTCCACTATCTCTACTATCCCCTATACTACAAGCCCATTAAGCAAAGCCACAAGCCCGTTATCCAAAGTATATTAAATCCTTAAGGTGAATCTTAGTAAGCATATGAATGCCTTGCACTCCCAATTCTCACCAATATTCTAGGCCATGGCCTCATAGGATTTGTTGAAGAATCTTCCACACCACCTCCTCTACTTATTATCGATAAATAATATGACAAATTCATTAAAACCCCTATATACAATTTATGCCTCATCCACCCAAATCTAATTGAACTATCAGCTTTACACATTAAAAAAGTTCCCCCCTTAATGGTTGAGTTCATATAATGTGCTAAGTTTGTTGCACACAAACTTGCAACAAGAATATTTATCACCTCAATTTTGGGTCCATGAATTTAAATCCGCTCTCATAAATCATCTTCCTACTAAATCCATCAAAACATACATATACCTTCATACACCAAAATTTATGAGAAATAGTCGAACTGCACATTTCTTAAGATTTTCAAGTGTCTTTGTTTCTCATGGCCACTTGCAAACTCTATCCACAATCCCAACTACACATTTTCTTAGGTTGCAGCAAGCAACATAAGGCATACATTTCATGTGAATCTCATTCCCAACAATAACACATATCATAAGATGTCATTTTTGATAAACTCAAGTTCCTCTATCAATCCCTCAATTCATCCCTACCAGTACAAACCCAAATCCCCACTCCATAGTCCACTCCGCTCAACAACTTTATTTACCCATGGCTCACTCCTACCATATCACTAACCAAAATGTAACTCAAAATATACCATCACGGAATCAGATTAACCACTAGCTACACCCAATAGCAGTCACCATCCCTTCTCCTCAACTAAAAACCTTACAACACTTCAAATCAAGCTTCTTACACATTGTTGAAACCAAAAGGATCACAAGTAAGAAATGATGAAATAATGGATCAGAGAAATAAGTAGAGCTTTTTCTTATTAATCACTCAATTGAACCTATTACATGGTACTCATGCAACCACATAACCTCACATATTAATGCAACTAACACCCAGCTAATCAGCAACTAACAAATTATTAATTAACTAATCTGCTAAAACGGATAGCTAAGCTACACAAGAAAGAGGAAAAATACATTGCACCAAACAAGATTGCAAAACACCAGCTAAGATACAGAAGTAAACAGAACATACTAAAAATAAATCAATATATCTAGTGAATGTTTTTAACACTGATATTGGATAGGTGGAATCAGCCTGGATGAAGGTAAAGCTTTTGTAAATATATCCATGAGTTAATGTTGAGAACAAATCGACATTAGTCAAAGAGTACTACTGGGAATTTTCTCTTGCACAAAGCTGCAGTCTACTTCAAAGTACTTTGTGCATTCTTGAAAACTTGAATTGGTAGCAATATGGAGCGCAGCTTGGTTATCGCAAAGGATGAGAATAGGTTCCAAATGCGAAATCTCACAAAATTCTTGTAACAGTTGTTGTAGCCAATGATCTTGCCTGTGGTTACAACCAAAGAACGATGATATGCTTCAACTGAGGAATTAGCAACTGCATGCTGTTTCTTGGACTTCCCTAAGTTAAGAGATTCTCCACAAAAATTGTAAGAACCGATAACTGATATACAGAATCGGTGCAAGCAGCTCAATCTGCATCCAAAAAAGTGTGTTTGAAACATTAAACATTGTCCTGATGCAAACTTTAAATATCAAAGAAGATGGTGTGCAGCTCTAAATGTAGCTTTTGTGGCTGTGATGTAAATTGGCTAAAAGCTGAAGAACAGCAAATGTACTGTCTGATCTTTGAATGAGTGAGATATAAAATTTTTTGAATAAGGCTTCTATATTGAGTGGAATTTTTTATTATTCACCCTCATTAATTGATGAGCGAATCTTAGGATCCATAGAAAAAATGACTGGTTTACATGCCAGAAATGCAATATCTTCCATAACATGCAAACTGTAATGCCATTGCTAAAAAACAATGATCATTGAAGAATGAGCTGTAACCAAGTCCTTTAATTTAAAATGATCAAGTAATAAAAACTTTGAAGAGTTATAGCATCAATGAAAGATTGTGTGACTATATCATCGATAAAAACCTTTAATGCTACAAAGGATGATCCACTTCATTTGGTGAAAAGAGTCAAGTAGGAATTTGATTGTGCAAAGCCAAAACTTATTACGACTACCAAGAATTTTAAAGACCATAATTTCTTAAAAATATATCATAAATCATATATCGACTTGAAAGTTTGCAAACCAACCTTTGAGTCAGAAGCTCCAGCTGCTTTGAATAATCGAAAGGTAAATCCATATAAACTGCCTGCAAATCTCCATGTAGAAAGGCAATATTAACATATAGTTGTATTAAGCACCAATTAAATCTAGATGCAATAGCCAATTAAATTTTGACTGTAACCAAATTTGCAGCATGTGAAAAAGTTTTGAAGAAACCAACACCCGCTTGTTGTGCGTAACCTTTTATAACCAGTCGTGCTTCATAATGCTCAATAGATTCATCAGCATTACACTTGGTTTTCCATATACACATCCAATAGAAAGTTTTCTGATTGGCAAGAGAACTGCTATCACTGCATTATCATCTTTCATGACTTATATAATTCATCTTTAATGGCAGCCCTCTAATGCTAGAAAGAGAGGCTTGATAGTAGAATTGAGGTTCACTTTGGGAAGGCTTTATGCGATAGAGACATCATAGGTAGGATGGGATTCTTCAAGATCTTGTAGAACATTGGTATGAATTCATTGTGAAAGGGTTAATAATAATTGGATCTGGAATTCGATCTGTAATTGATGCATCTGTTGTTATTGGATTTATGGGCTTTAAGATTTGCTGCTCTGGATGATTGGTTAGACACTTCAAGCAAAGGCTTTGGTAATAAAAGTTTCAAAAATGGGTCTGTGGTGCTAATAGTATTTTAAGCGCATTTGTAATAAGGGAAAATTTTATCATAGAAAATTACATCTCTAAATAATTTGGAGTTTAAATAATAGAATTTATATCGGTAACCAACAAATACACATGTTGGCTTATATATCAAACTTTGTAAGCAAGCATGAACAAAGGCAAGAGATTCGAAAACTCTCAACTGAAAACAGTATAGCATTTCATCATAAAAAAGAAAGTAAGATGACTTTTCCCCAAAATTTTGAAAGGCATTCTATTTATCCAAAAATTTACTCCAAAAGTTTATTGGTATTCTCAATTGAAAGAAAAGAGCTCATACATAGATTTTGGTGCTTTTGTTCAGCCAAACCTCCTTTTGCTTGAGAAAATTAATGAAATTTTAACAAAAGCACGAGATTCTTTTGTTAACCTTTACTGTTTTGATAAAAGGTAACATATCTAATGATTGAGCTGATAAATGGCCAAATCTATGATGTCATGTTTTTGTTCAAACTTTATTTATAGGACAAAAAACTTGTTGAATCATCATTGTACTTCTAACATAGAGATCATCAATTCTTCTACGCATGTCAAACATTTTCTGGTTCTTGTTGTCTTGAATTCGGAATTTGTCAAGAAGGAAACTCTGCACTATCAAAAATCAAATTAAAATGAAAGTCCAGAGCAAATAGCACATTTTTTGAAATCAAAACCATTATTTAGCTCAACTTTTGCAATCATCCCAATTATCAATTTTGTTTTGTTAACAAGTGTGATCACAAAATTATATAAGGGTTTCAAGAATAAAAATAGCTTAGCAATGCAACAACTATGTAGGAGGCAATGGAATCAATAATCCATTTGCTTACATATAAATTGCACACAATCACTGAGGCATTCAAGCAAATACCTGCCAAGTGAGAGGTTGAAGCGTTCACATTATATTGGGAATCATCGGCCCATAGGGGTGGCAACGTGACTTAAAAGCATGGATACAAGTTGGATCTTTTTATTTTTGACAATTTGGGAACGAAAGAAATTAGTTCTTAGTCCTAGCTCAATTAGTTCTTAGTCCTAACTGGAGCCAATTGTATGTTGCTTTCCTCTTGAATCACCAACAAATAGACTTTGCAAATAGAAAGTAAGGGTTAAAAAAAAAGGATCTCACCTTTGATTTGAAAATAGGACTTGTTTAATAAGCCACATGACATGAAAAAACCATACACTTGTTAATAATATCCAAACAATTTTTTGTATCCATCGTAAGCGCATCATCCGCAGGTACAAACACTATTTGGGAGGAAGTTCCCAAGCTTGTCATATAGCATTTTTAACTTTATGAAATATACATCAAAGAATTGTTGATATTGTGTGGGATTCATCAAATCTCAGTCCAGCAACAATTCAAGCTCCCGCACCACAGCCTCCATCATCTCATACTCAAAAGAACTCAAACTCTTGATGTCTCACATCAAGAATATGATACATTCGCCCTTTACCTCAAAAAATTACTCAATTTGGAGAACACAAATACTCCAACTATTCAAATCCAACAATTTAAAGGACATCTGGATGGATCCGATCTATTAGTTTTTTAAGTAAAATTTTCTGTTTTTTTTTTTATTTTGTGAGCAAAGAGGTGTCTCTTCATTAGGAAATATTTTTTTTGTGTGTCAATTTATTAGGGATGTGTCTTTTCGTTGATACCGCTTAGTCTATTATATTTACTAATGTATTTAACAAATTAGTATATAATTTTTTTTTTCAAGATTTCCTAACACATGGTATCAGAGAGAGGTTCCAGGAAATTGAACAAGAAGATGGAAGGTTTATCCGGAGATTTGACAAAGCCACAACTTTCTCATTTCGATGGGAAGAATTACCACAAGTGGAGCATCATGATGAAGGTCTTGTAGGAGTCTCAAGATCTATGGCATCTTATAGAAAATGGCGTAGAGGAACCGGTGGATGTGAACACACTGTCGGCAAGGCAACTAACGGAGTTAAAGGAGATGAAGAAAAAAGATAAGAAGGCACTTTACTTCATCTATCAATCGGTAGATGAAGCTATCTTTGAACGTATTTCATCTGCAATGACCACCAAAGAGGCTTGGGATATATTACATGTGACTTACCGAGGTGAATATAAAGTGAAGTTGGTGCGTCTCCAAACCTTGAGGTGTGAGTTTGACACACTAAAAATGAAAGATTCAGAATCAATTGAAGACTTTTTCAATCGAGTGGTGGCCTTAGTAGACAAGATACTGGTGAATGGAGAATCAATGGAGAATAAGAAGGTGATCGAAAAGATTCTACGAAGCCTTCCTCATAAGTTTGAAAATATAGTGGTAATGATAGAAGAGTCAAAGGACTTATCAACCTTGACTCTTGAAAGTTTGATGGGGTCACTTCAGTCTTACGAATTGGGAATGAAGCAGTATGAAGTTGTTCCAGTTGAGCAGGACTTCCAGACTCAACTATTTATGAGGGGAACTATAGAGGAAGTGGAAGATCGTCATTTAAAGGAAGAGGTGATCGATCAAATGGTGATCTAAATAAACAACAACAACAGCAGCAAAACTATCAGAACTGAAGTGAAGGTTCAAGCAGAGGTAGGGGGGGAGGAAGACAACAATTTCAAGTTTAGTGTTACAATTGTCAGAGGTATGGGCACACTGCAAGATTCTATAGATAGAAGCAGCCCATAGAAGGAAAGGAGTCCACTTTTATGCATGAGAAAGTGAATAAAGATGGAAGTGATATGTTCTTGACCTGCGATGGGAAAGAGAATGGTGTAAATAAAGTCTGGTATGTGGATAGTGGTTGCAGTAACAACATGACCGATAATAGAGAATTATTTGTAAGCCTGGATGAATCTCTTCAGAAGGAAGTTCGCACTGGTGATGACAAAATGCTACAAGTTCAAGGTAGCGGAAAAGTAAGTGTGAAGACTAAGAAGGGCATGGAGACAATTGCTGATGTCTACTACATGCCCGGACTGAAGCACAACTTGATCAGTGTAGGTCAGTTGTTGAAGAAGGAACATGATGTCCACTTCAAGAAGGATACTTGTGAGATCCGGAATAAGGATCAAATTTTGCTTAGGAAGGTGGTGATGACTCCAAACAAGATGTTTCCTATTAAGTTTGGAGGTGAATCGGTGAACTGCTTAAATGCAGTTGTGAATGACAAATCTATGTTATGGCATCATAGATTTGGTCATCTGAACTTTGGAGCATTGTCAGAAATCGAAAAAAACAACTGGTACGTGGTTTACCAGTTGTTGAGAAGGTGGAGAAAGTTTGCGAAGGTTGTATATTTGGGAAGCATTCCAGGAATGCATTTCCAAAAGAAGGAGCATGGAGAGCTTCGAGGCCTCTCCGACTTGTGCATTCTGAGGTATGCAGGCCAATGAGGACAGCTTCCATTGGTGGAAGGAGGTATGTGCTAACCTTTATTGATGATTTTAGCAGGAAAATATGGGTGCATTTCATGAAGGAGAAGTCAGAAGTATTTATTTACTTCATAGAATTCAAAGCTATGGCATAAAGACAGAGTGAATTCTACTTGAAGACACTCATAATTTATCGTGGAGGAGAGTATCTCTCAAATGAGTATAGAGACTATATGATGAAGTATGAAATCTGGCACCAACTGACTGCAAGATACACAACAAAACAAAATGGTGTGGCGGAGTGAAAGAATCGTATTATCATGGAAGCAGCCAGAAGTATGATCAATGTTATGGGGATGCCAGACAGTTACTGGGTTGAAGCTATAGCGACTGTCGTTTACCTGCAGAATAGGTCATTGACAAAAAGTGTTCAAGGGAAGACTCCACATGAAGGCTGGGGTGGAGAAAAGCCAAGTGTTGCCCACTTGAAAGTATTTGGATGTGTAGCTTACTCTCACGTGCCTAAGAAGTTGAGAGGTAAGCTAAATGAGAAGTCTGAGAAGTGCATCTTTGTTGGGAACAATGAGCAGTCAAAGGCTTACAAATTATATAACTCGATGATTAAGAACACCATAATCAATAGAGATGTGGTGTTTGATGAAGTCTGAAAGTGGGATTGGTCTGAGAAGAAGAAAAGTGCAAAGTTTATAGAAGTAGAAGGAGAAGGGGAGAAAGAAAGCTCAGAAGCTGAAGAAGAGGAGATGTAGGCACCAGAGGAGAGCATATCTCCTGTTAGAAGATTTTCTCCTGGTGTTTCTTCATTGTCATCAAGTGGAATGTCTGATTCTCCTCCAAAGAAAATGAGGACCTTACAAGGTATCTGCAATAGAACTCAAAAAATCCTGAATGAAGAATGGGCTGATTTTGCCTTATTTGTTGATGCTAATCTAGTTGAATTTAGTGAAGCTGTTCAAAGTGAGAAGTGGAGAAAGGCCATGGATCAAGAAATTCATTCTATTTTGAAGAATGAAACTTGGGAGTTGTCTGAACTTCCAAAAGGGCATCAGTCTATTGGGGTAAAGTGGATTTCCAAGACAAAGTTAAATGAAGAAGGCAAAGTTGAGAAGCACAAGGCTTGTCTTATTATGAAAGGCTACAAACAGAAGTTTGGATATGACTATAATGAAGTATTTGCTCCTGTTGTTCATTTAGAAACCATATGATTGGTTTTTTCTCTTGCTGCTCAGTATGGCTGGTAGGTCAGCCAGATGGATGTAAAATCGGCATTCTTGAATGGTGTGCTTGAAGAAAAGGTATACATAGATGAACCCTTGGCTATGTTGAGAAGGGAAAAGAAACAAAAGTTTGCAACTTAAAGAAAGCACTGTATGGGCACAAGCAAGCTCCTCATGCTTGGTATGGTAGGATTGATGGATACTTTGAGAAGAACGAGTTTAGGAGATGTCGTATGAGAACGCCCTATATATCAAGGAGAAAAGGTAAGTTCTTATTGGTTTGCCTTTATGTTGATGATATAATTTTCACTGGAAATTGTGAAGAATTATGTGAGGACTTCAAGAAGTCTATGAAGAAAGAGTTTGAGATGACTAATTTGGGTCAGGCTTATAACTTCCTTGGTATAGAAGTAAAGTATAGTGATGGAATGATCTCACTATCTCAAAAAACGTATGCCACTGAGATTCTCAAAATATTTAGAATGGAGAATGTTGTTCCCATAAGCACCCCGATGGAATTTAGATTGAAGTTGTCAAAGGAGACTAATGAAGAGTCAGTTGATTCATCTTTGTACAGAAGCTTGGTTGGAAGTTTGATGTACCTAACAGCTACTAGACCGGACATCATGTTTGTGGTTAATATGATCAGTCGCTTTATGGATGAATCCTAAGAAGAGTCATTGGGAAGCAGGAAAATGCATCTTGCGTTATCTAGTTGGTACTACTGGTCATGTATTCAGTATGAAAAGGTAGATGACTGTTGTTTAGTGGGATTCTGCGATAGCGATTGGGGTGGTTGTGTTGACGATAGCAAAAGTACATCCGGATTTGTATTTAGTCTTGGATATGGTGCTATATTATGGCAGTCCAAGAAACAAAAGGTTATAGCTCTGTCAACTGCTGAAGCAGAGTATAATTCTCTAACTATTGCAGGTTTTCAAGTTGTTTGGTTAAGAATGGTGTTGCAAGATTTATTGAAACCTCAAGGAAATGGTAATGTTCTATTTTGTGATAATCAAGCTGCAAGTAGCATTGACAAAGAATCTGGTCTTTTAAGGAAGGATGAAATATGTTTGAAAGAAATATCCTTTCATTCGAGAGAAGTTCAATGATAAAGAAATTGAAGTCATATTCTGTGGCACCGAAGATCAAGCCGCGGACATTTTTACAAAAGCATTGAAGCCTACAGATTTTGCTAAAATGAAAACAAAGATCAAAGTTCTGAAAATTTAACTAAAGGGAGAGTATTAATTTTTTAAGTAAAATTTTCAGTTATTTTTTTTATTTTGTGAGTAAAGAGGTGTGTCTCTTCATTAGGGATTTCTTTTTTAGGGTGTGTTCTTTTATTAGAAATGTGTCTTTTCCTTGACACCGCTTAGTCTATTATATTTACTAATGTATTCAATAAATTAGTATATAGAAAAAATAAATTTAGGATTTCCTAACATGAAAAAAAAATAAAAAAATCAACTTGATGGATTCGATCATCCACCCTAGCCCACCAATCCAAATTATACCTCTTGGCTCTTGATTGTCTACAATCTCATTACAACACTCTACTCTACCATCTCTCACTCAATTCTACCATATATCTTGGAGGCCAATTATTGCACTGAAGTGTGGCTCATTCTTGCAAAAAGACTTCAATCCACAAATAGTTCAAGAGTAATCCAACTCAAGAATGAACTCAATAATGTATATCTCAAAGAAAAATCAATGTGCAAATATCTATCTGAAATCAAAACATTAGTGGATAAGATTGTTGCAGTTGACTCCAAGGTTGACAACGAAGAAATCATCCTACCTTCAACGGCCTCCCATCTATTTATCAAGCATTTAAAACTGTAATTCGTACAAAACTCAATTCCATCGTCTAGACGATCCTTATTCCATCCTATGTAGCGAGAAAATCAACTTGCAACAAGATCTCGATAAAGAAATCCAGCACCAACAACCATTGGCCAACCATGGCAATCTATCACTCTTCAGCAACCGAAATAAAGGACGTGGACAGAGCATCATAACATACTAGAATGCAAATGGACTTACCACACCAAACTAAACAATGACGACAAACCGCCCAAATTCGTCTAATCATATCCACTCATCACAAATAGAATATAGTCCAAATGGAGGTCTCCAACACCTTCCTACACGGGCCGCTAACTGGAGAAGTCTACATGCATCAACCAAAAGGATTTGAGAATGCCACCTTTCCCAACCATGTTTGCCTCTTAAAGAAAGCAATCTACGACCTCAAAAAATCATCACGCCAATAGTATTCCACCCTCATAGCAAAGGGTTTCGAACAAGCACAGCCAACCCTTCTCTCTTGATTGCCAATACCTCCACAACACCTATCTATCTCTTAGTCTACATGGAAGACATCCTTATCATCTGGCTGAACCAAGCAGATCTTCAAGACCTCATCACCACACTCACTCACAAATTCAAATGAGACATCTAGGAACACCAGCCACCTTTCTTGGCATCTCAATCACACCATCCAAAATAGGTCTCTTACTCTCACAAGTCACATATAGCATTCACCAAGTGGCAAGCATGGCTCAATGCAATACGGCTCTCACACCTATTGTAATCCAAAACCGAACAGTAGTCCTCTCAGCTCTATTCTCATAGCCAAAACTATATAATCAGCTAGTGATATCTCTTCAATATCTCACTATCACCCATCTGGAAATCAGCCTAGTAGTCAACAAAATTTGTCAACACATGCATCGTCCAAGCCAAACAAATTGTGAGTAGCTCATAAGAACCTTACACTACACATCAAATGCACTCTCTAAATAGGGGCATTCAGATAGATCTCGGCAACATGCAACTTCAATCCTATGTAGACTCTTATTAGGCAAGAGATACAGATGATCGAAAATCTACAACCAGCGGCTACATTTGACTTGGCAATGCACCCATTTCTTGGAGCACCAAGAAACAGAGCACAATCTCTAGATCCTCCATGTAAGAAGAATATCATGCTTTAGCTACCACAACTACAGGCATCATATGGCTCCATCGCCTCCTACAAGAATTCAACCAGCCTATATCGCATCCCACTCAACTTCATTATGACAATCTTTTAGCCATTGCTCATGACAATAATCTCATCTTCCATGCCAGGACCAAATATGTTGAGGTCAACTGCCACTTTATATGCGACTGCATTATAAGGAAGGAATTGGAGCTCTCCTACATTCCTACAAAAGCTCAGAGCACTGACACGTCACCAAACTACTTCCAACAGTTTCTAAATATTGTCATGGAATAAGTGACAATCGACTTCAACGTGCTTCGTTCTGGCATGAAATATCATATTCTTTATGATGCTATAGCTAATAGGTTGTCGCAAAATAACTGAGCTGGTGCTTCCTGTGGGATATCAAATTCTTGGAGGAGGCATCTGGGCCATATAATGTCTGTGATTGTTGTGGTGATCTCTCAGTATTCTGCTTTGGTGGTAAAGCAGGAGATGGTGTGCTGCTTCTTTACACTCCATGATATGGGAGTGTTACTAAGGAAGATGAATTATCTTGTAATTGACTTGTAATCAGTTGTATCATCTATCTAGTCGGAGTCGATGAATGCCCTGGGTTTTATATTTTCGGGGCTAAGAAAAAGCCTGAGATGTAGCGATACTTTGACGTAGCGGAGAATGTGTTTACCTTGGTCAAAGTGAGTTTGTGTAGGGTTGTGCTTATGCATGCATATTTTGTTGATGGTTAAACTGAGACTGGGGCATGTTATGTTGAGGTATTGGAGGGAGCTGATGATTTGTTTGTATAATTTGGGGTGTTTAAATAGAGATGTTGTAATAGGCTGTTGAGTGAAGATAGGGGTGAGAATTAGGCTGCATTGAGCTAGTTCCATAGTATTGAGGATGTTGGATGCGTAGGTTGATTGGTTGAGAATTGGGTCATTTTGTGATTGTATGAGATGATACTATGTCCTGCCATAATAGTAAATACTACTCAAAATCTTCTGAAACATCGAGGAGAAATTTACCAGATTAGCAAGTCCATAACAAAATATATGATATAAGAGAAATTTTCCAGATTACCACTATCTCAAATACAATTTCCTGCTTCTAGGAGAAATTTCTTAGATCAACATCATCTCAAATATATGAAACCACACTATAATGGCAGACTAAGTAAGACATATTCCACAAATATGTTATAATTCATTTAATTCATTTCTCCTCTTTTACTTATGAATATGCCTTATAAAAATTTCAAATCTAACATAGAATATTCATCAAATATTATATGTTTCATTTGATATGTCACAAATATAAAGGTACAAAACAAGGAAGCAAAGCATATGATACAATGTATAAATGGCACTATACAAAACTTTGTGATATCACTTATTTTCTAAGTTAATTCATTCTACCTACTCTGAGAGGATACAAGCTTAGGATCTCCAATATCCAACTATCAAGTATAAACTTAGAATATCAGTTTTATAAGGTTTAAGGTAATTAGAACTAATCAAGTTCTAACCTAGTTCAATTAGTGTCGCTTATATAAGTTGAATAATAAATGAAATGTCCTAAATTGATGATTTTAATAACCTCAAGCCAATCTTAATTAATACAATTCAAGATTAAGAGAATAAGAGTTAAACTCCAAATATTGAGTGTTAACTTATTAATCCAATAGGTTTTAAGACTAATGGTATGAGGTAAATCCCAACTCTCACAAACTACAAATTAAGGTTATCTTATTAAGCAAAATCAAGCATAATAAGATAGATCTTCTAAGCTTTAACTAAAGTTAAAATACAAAATAATCATAAATAAGGGATGAAATTCTAGAAATTTATAAAACCAAGGTAGCGCACCATATTGCGCCACAGCACGCCATAGTGCTTGGCTCTCGGCCAGGGGGCGCTACCGCACGCTGTAGCACCCAACTCTCGAGAAATCTGGCGCTGTAGCGCACCACAACACATGAAAAAGCCGTAGCACCTGAAAGTGTGGCAGTGCACCGTAGAGCGCCACAGCATGTCATAGCGTCTGGCTCTCATCCAGGAGGCGCTACGCGCGCCGTAGTGCCCAGAACTGTCTAGAATGGCCTAATCTTTACATTTTTTGCATTTTAATGGCTCTAGGACCCTAATGGGGCCAAAATATATTAAAATCATACCTAAATTTTGTAAAATCAAATATTATGTGAAATTAGAGGTGATTTTGAATATGAAAATCTATCATTTATCATAAATGGCATGTTCTAAATCCTAAAATTTTGCTTTTAGACCATAGAATGTTTTTGGTCATAACTTAATTATTAGACATCAGAATTTAGCATTATTAGGCTCTATGGAACCCTTGAATAGTGAAAAACAATAAACTAACTAAGTTTTGACTTCACTAGGTAAAATTACCAAATTACCCTTATAGGATGAAATCTGTAATTTGAACTCATTTGACTTAATACTTGTCCAAATTTGATGTACATACTATCTATCTTTATGCTAGATAGCTAGGAATCATTTGGTATAAATAAAATCCAATTTGGAGTCCTTAATCAAAAATTAGTATTTTTTAGACCATTAAGTAAGGGCAAAATGGTCATTTTGCCCAAAATTTAGGTTAAGTGCCCTTAATCTCTAAATATCATTTAAATCAATAAAACCAGTAATAAATCTGATTTGAAATCAATTTAAGGCCCTTTACCCCATAATTAAATAATTTAATAAAATTCCCATTTCAAGTTTAGAAAATCCTAAGGAAAATTAATGCATTCTAACTTAATCATAATCATGCCTTCTAACCTCTTTGAGTAAATTAGGACAGCACATTAAGATAAATTGTAATAATTGTCATCAACTCTTAAAATTCTATAAGTCATTTATTAAGAGCTTTTTAGGATCAACACTCCACCTTAGGATCTTTTCCTTAAGATTAGGAATATTTACCAGGTTAGATTTTATTCATTGAGTAAATGGGTTATTCAATGAATGAAACCTTAGTTTTATTAATTTCTAGATTTTCATATTTTAATTATGATTATTTTATCTCTTAGCTTTAGATTAAAATTAAGAGATCATTCCATTAAGCTTTGATTATACTTAATAGGATTTGCCTTAATCATTAGTCCATAATTAGACTTAAAATTTAGCCTATAAGATTTACCGTTTGGATTATGTGATTGAACTCAATTCATGGTATTTAATTAATAATCCCTAGCTTTAGTAGATCTTGCTCATATCTTAGCTTAGAGCATCTAATTTCATCAAATAGGATGTGTTGATTACTTATTTAATTTGTAAGTGATATTGATTGAATAAAATAGAACTTGATCAGTTCTAATTGTTTTTAACTCATAAGGTCGTGGATCTAAGTTATACTTGATAGTCTGAATTAGAGATTCTAAACTTGTATAACTTGGAATGGTTAGAATGGATTAAGTAGATAACAATATATATCACCTATGTGTAGTAGAGTCCCTTACATACTATTGAATTACTTGTTTATTTTTCATTCCTTATACTTTGTGCCTTTACCTTGAACATGTCATATAAGAATATTGATACATGAAATGAAAACTTAGAATAATTAAGATAACATTTACATAGGGTTTAGTTTCTGGTTGATATTGCACATTTTACCCCAATTGATAGATGTAAGGAGAAATAAGGATTACTTAACATTACTCATTAAGGAGTGTTGTGTTAAGTTGGAACTTGCGTAGTCTTGTAGTCATTCTTGACTTCTCAGCTACTTCTAGATATACCCATAAAAGTAAAGAAAATAACTAAAATATTACTGTATTTGTACTTACTGCTTCCTCACTTTAGTTTTGTTTCATTATTTTGCCTTAGCCTCTTATGATGCTAAGAAACTTACCAGCTTAGCCTCTTATAATACTAAGAATATTACATTTTTCAGTTCAGTAGGCTAATTTAGCCCTTCTTCTGATATGGCAGTCATTATATACTTATTTACTATTTTACTATTACCTTTTTACTATAGTTAGCATTTACTTCATTTGCTTACTTGTATACTCATAAGATGCTAGATTACCTTACTGCTTACTTATACGTATCACAGATAAATTTATTTCAAAATTAAATACACCACTAAGTTTTATTATACATAAGGAACTATTAGCAACTTGAATCTCTTAATTTAGATCATTAATTATGCCAATATTCACTAATCAAGATTTGGGGTGATATAGGCTAATTAAAAAATCTAATTATCAAATCCTAAATTTTTTTATATTTTACTATTTATTAGGTCTTTCTGATCAAAATAGTATATTTGATGACCTAATTTGAAGTCAAATTGATTAAGTTATGATTAATTGAAGTTTCCAGGGTTTAAGGGGTAATTAGAAGAGGGACCTAAGAGTCATTAGCTAAACTATGCTCTAAATAGCAAAATTAATACTATAGAAACATTTCTGACATCCTCTTAATTAAAATAAGACCCATGCTAACTATGTTTGGAGCTAGGGTTTCAAAGATATGAAGGTTTGAAGATTAAGGTTAATTAGGTCATTATTTAGGGGTCCTAAATGTCACTATACTAAATACTCATCTGATAGAAAATTGAAGGCTATCATATATTCCTTGAATTTTGCAGATTAAAATAACATATATATTAAATATATTGGGAGTAGTGGATTAAATATTCTGAAATTATTTAAATTAATTAACTTGAATTAATTTAGCTAACTAATGCTTCTAATTGATCCATCTGAACATACAGGTGGCGTGACCCACCAAATTTACATGGCAGAAGACAAGCGGGCCCCACGACCATGACAGCACTGAATTAGTGGGCCCCGCACCTGAATCGGCTAGGCGACACATGGACTGCGGGTCCCACCATTGTTATGCGACTGACACACAGGTGTACGTGGACTGCGGGTCGGGCCCAGGTCGACCTGGCCCGGCCTGGGTTTTCTTACTTTCGCTGACTCACACCCGAGAGTTTGTAGCTAGGGTTTGAGTTTCCGACACCTTCCCGATGGAGACAGTGCGTGGCTCGCATAGCCATGAGTAGGGGATGGCGAGGGCTACCCATCAATGGTTGAACTAGCACTCGAGGTGGTCGATGCTGTCAAATAGGGTAAACCCTAATTCTTAGGTCACGGTGAAGGCGAGGGTTTACTATGTACAACTGTACATTGATTGTGAAATTCAATCGATCGAAGTCATTTGAATTCGATTGGATCCATCCAAACGACAATCAAGTTGATGGAATAAGCTTGCGAAAAGGAATTATGTGAATTGAATTTATAGAAATTAGAGGATCAGGACATACCACTGACGGCTGGCTATCGAATTTCTTTGGGAGGTTCTTTAGACAAAACCGTAGGCAAACGAAAAGTTAGGGTTTGAAGTAGTAAGATCAAACAAAGCTACAACGTGGTACGGGGCGGCCCTAAGGCGGTGGATGACGCTTGGCAAGGTAGTAGGGCAACGCATGTCGCTACACACGCCACACGAAGTTTTTGCAAGGACGATGATGCCTCAGCCATCTAATCAAATGATCGGACAGTTCAGGAGAATCCGTCTGATCAAACGGCGCAAGCGATGGAGTGAGACGATGCCATTTCGATTTAAACAATTAAATAAATTATTAATTTAATTTTAATTGATTTCCTAATAAAAATTTAATTGCACTCCAAAAAAATTTTATAAATCACCTCTAGCTAATTGAAGGGTGAGGAAAGCAACGGTGAAGTCCAATTTTGATTTTTAGGAGTATTTAATTTTCCAATTTCTAGGGGCATTTTAAATATATTAAAATATTCGATGAAATTCCAACGATTTCCAAATGCATCCAAAACATCACCCCTAGTTAAGTTGGGGGTGATGAGTGCAATGGCAAAATTAAATTTTCAATTTGAAGTCAATTTAGATAGGCTAAATTCCAGGGTTCTTAAAATTTCCAAAATTAGGATTTGATCCATTTGACACTTAATTTGGACCAAAACTTCAGGGTGAGGCCCTAATGGCTATTTATGAGTGTTATAATAAAAAAGTGACTTGGTTTAGTTCTAATTGACTAGGGTAACAAGCTACATTAGATTCGAGCTAGACTATAAAATCAGATATGTATCATCTAGAATACTGGTGTCTGGATCTGAGTCGATTATATCTCAAAAACATAACTATAGAGGCAAACTAATTAGAACATATTCTACTGAATTTCTTATCTGAATTTACTAAATTTACTGGTTATTAATGCCAATGACATATGCATCTCAAAACTAACATAAAATTTCCATCAAATATTCTATGTCTCAACTAATATGTCAAAATAGTAAGGCTCAAATCAAGAAAGCAGTGCATACAAAACACGGTGTATAAAGCAGTACTACATATAAATCTGTGATATCTTTTATTTTCTAATTTAACCATTTTAACTATTCTGAGATTATACAAGCTCAGGATCTCCAATATTCTATTACCTAGTATAAACTCAAAGTCACAATCCTATAAAGTCAAATAATTATATTTAATTAAGTTCAAATTTAAATCAATTAATATCGCTTACATAAGTTAAATAATAAAGTAATCGCCTTAATTGATGAATTTATTAACCCAAATAATTCTTGATTAAAGCAAATCAAGATTAAGAGATTAAGAACTAAACTCCAAAATATTAGGGTTTACTCCTCTTAATCCAAAGGTACTAATATTTAAGGATTTAAGGATTTTCACAACTCTCACAAACTAAAGGTTAAGGCAATCTTATTAAGTGAAATTAGACTTAATAAGATGGATCTCTAATCTTAAACTAAAGTCAAAAGATAAAATAATCGAAATTAACAGATAAATCTAGAAATCTAAATCAATGATTCATTCCATTGAGTGACCCCTTTACCCAAGGAATGAAAACTAACCAAAATCTACTACTAAGCACTAAAGAAGAGATTTTTAAGAGCTTATGAAGGAAAAGATACTTAAGGAATTTCCTAATGAAATGACTTAAGAAAAATCTAATAATTTAATACTAAGGTTAGTATTGATTTAGTTAACATTAAAGTGTGATTAGGGAAGGCATAATATGGCTTCAAATCCACATTATGAACTTCATAAATTTTACTTAGGGAATTTAAGGAAAAACTAGGGTTTATCTTACAAATTAAATTAACATGACGAAATGATCTAAATTTGATTCTTAAACCTTTGATTAACTGATTTTAAGAAAAATGATAAATTTCTAAGGCCTAAGGGCACATAAATCAATAGTTAGGTAAAATGTAACAATTCTAGTAGTATTACCTATTATTTAGTGACCTAATTGATTATAATATTCTTTTTTTACTCTTATGATAGTATTAAGAACCTCCATTTCAATTTTCATACGATTTGAAGATCGTTTGGCAATTCTAGTATTTCCTGATTTTCTAATAATTCTGAAAATGCCTAATTTATTTAGACCTCAGAATCGAAAATGGAGTCTACCATTGAACTTTTCACCCTAAATTAGCTAGGGTTGGTATTTTGGAAGTGTTTGGAAGTCATCAAATTTTCCTCGAATATTTTAATACTATTTAAATACCCAAAAAATTAAGATAATCAAATTGACCTCCAATCAAAAATCTAATTTTATTTTTGAGTTCCTCACCCCTCAATTAGGTAAGGGTGAATTTTTGGGATTTTTTGAAATTTGTTTGGTTATTTTATTTTGAGTAATAAATTATGTATAATTAATTAACTAAATAAAGTATATAATATATATATATATATATATATATATATATATATATATATTATTTTAAAATCCAACAGCTTATTTCAAACTGAGGACATCTGCTGCGCAGGCCCGATCAACACGTAGCAAATCAGCGCAAACCGAGCCGTTGCCCTTAAATAGATATGATCCTACTGCTGCGATCCATATCGAGCGAGATGTACTGTGAGCCGCTCGATCGGGACATCGATCAAATGCCCTTCTTCTTTCATTATATGTCTCCCTTCATGATTTGCAATTGTGCACCTTGATCAAGCAAAGGTCGTGCTACGGCACGGCTGGTAGTCCTGGCCCCTCACCTAACCTTATTTTCCTTCATCTTCTTTCATCTTTTTTCCTATTGAGAAGTTCAGGGAGGCTTTGAAGCTATGGCTGCCTCCTTTGCCCTAACTCTATCCAGCAAGAAAATCGATCAGGTATATCTATGATTCCTCTACTCATTATGCAATTACCTCCTTTTATTATCAAAATGCAATCTTTATTAAGTTTTAAATCATTTGATTGAGTTGATAAAGCTTAACTAAGCATGATCAAGCTCAATACATTTGAATCTTGTCTGACAATCTTGAACCTGTCGAGCTGCCACCTCATGATGTATAGGGCATCATTTTATGGTTTTATTTGGAGACGGTCGCTGGCACGACTGCTCTCTATAAGTCTGCCACAGCAAGGTCTTAACGCCAATGTATGAGCTGTGTCGAGGGCGAGCCTTGTCCGATGGTGAGGTTCAGACTAACATTTATCCTTCAGCTTTGCGATTGGGAAAACGGATCAAACCTAAACTAGTCACGGTTTGGATTAATCTGCTGGACTGGATCGGTTCAGGTTTCTTAGAATCGTGCTTCAATGCGATTTCCTTCTGCGTCAGTGCCGACACACATTGCCCTCTCGGGACGACGCGTGTCATGGCAGCGTGTGTCATTTTTTGTGCTACTGTTGCCCTCAATTTTTTGCACAACATGTTTTTCCGTGCACTGGAAAATTACGCTGAGCGGTTAATTTATTTCTTAATGATTAATTTAGCTATTTCTGATGCAATTAATTAATTAACAATGCTTTCAATCTCCATTCAACCATAATTTCAATAATACTTAACCAAAATATACAAATTTATATATCATTTCAATTAGAAAAATGAGACGAACAAAATGAAATAATTCAATTTATGATTTGAACACTAATTTTTATAGTTATTTTTTAACCCTAATTAGGTATCCCAAAAACCCTAAAATCTAAATATTGTCCAATTTTGACCTAGTTAGTGTCATTTTACTCCTTAAGCTATAAGGATTCCATATTTATGTATATTATTTCCATTGGACAACAACTGATGATTTTAGGTTTTTGGCTACTAGATTAGAGTAATTTTGTGAATTTTCTAATTTTATAATTTTCATGTTTTAGGTATTTAAACCCTGGGATAGCAAATATGTCATATTTATTTACTCCCCATATTATTTCAATTACATGTTTAGAACTTAATTTGCATGTATTAGATTCATGTATAGTTTGTAAAATGATAGGTGTAATTACAACCTTAGGAGAGATGCTTTAGACTTGAGTTTTATAACTTATTTTACTTGTGATCATAAAAATTGTTAATGCACCAAATTAGTGTAGTTAACATTAATGCATGTTAGATTTTAGGTTATGAATCTATTAATACTATCTTTTAGCAATTAAATTGGATTTTAGATTAACTTATAGGCTTCATGTAGATTCCTTATTGTTTGACTTAGGAGTTTCCTATATATCCTAAATATGCCTTAAATATGTAATAAATTCCATTTAACCTTTAATCTATAAAAAACATAGAGCTTGTAGCTTACGATCCCTTTCTCTCCAATACATTTAAACCTTTCCTTTTTCTTCAATCCAGCTAGATTAGTAATTGATTTGATTATATCCTTCCAATTACAATCTAGTTAGATGTACTGTATAGAACCTTAACTTCCACCTTCTTTAATTATGGTAATTTCATAGTCTCACCTTTTCTTAACTAGTTTCCTAAGCCTTGTTTTTATTAAACTTTTTGAATTAGGTGGGTTAGGATACGGATAGGGTTAGTTTCATTTAGTATTATTATACTCATAAATTATTTTTACCATCTTATAAAATGACATTAAACTACTATTTTTCAAAATCTCAACTACTTATATTACTTACAATTGACTTTAGATTAATATCTCTAAGTCAATTGGGAGCTCAATTAGCTCCAATCATTAAGTAGATCATTAAAATTAGATAAGTTTGGATATCACATAGTTTGCAATTATTGAATTTTTCCTTAAATGCTGCTTAGATTTGAGCCTATTCCATTTGACATATTCATATAAGATATTGTGCATGAAAAAAAATTTCACATTAAGACTATAGGGGTTTATATTATTTGTTAAGCTAAGGGCAGGCTAATTAGAAGTAATAAGGAGACCTCACATTCTTATGGGGTGAATGTGAGTGTTATTTTTTTGAACCTCGCTTTCCTTTACTTGTTAGGAAGACGTGCTTAAGTCCTCACTTCATTCTGTGTTTGCCTACAGAATGAATACTTTTATAAAATAACTTCAATCTAACAAAATGTGAGATCTTCTATAATCTTATTGATTGTGAGGACTCATCATAGCTTTTAGCTATGTTACTTTACATAGTCCTAGGCTATGTGTATCTTAGAGTTATAGTCTAAGATTTTCTTTCATTTACTATGCCTTGCACTTTCCATATTCTTAGTACTGTACTTTACTTATTTACAATTCATTTAGATTGCAGTGAATATTGCTATAATTTCATTTAAATGCTTCATTGTCTTCTTTTCCTTACTTAGCATAAGTTCATTGAATATATACATGCTTCATTTTATTTACTTTCATATGCACATTAGTATTTTCTTAGCCTATCTAGGATACTCTTACCCTTACCTTTATTGCAGGCTAGAACATCTAAGCTTGTGAATATTCTTACTCACTTTACTTTTCATTAGTCTTTCTTACTATTTTCCTTATTTCTTTTCCTTATTTAAATGCTTTCATTTTGCACCACTGCTTTTACTTATATTGTAGACTAGTTGTCATATCCATAATAAATATTAAAATGTTTAGCCCAATCTTAAAATGTACTTAGACTGTTTAGTATAAATATATTTTTCTTTTATTATCTTTGCCCTATCACTTTTAAATGCCAAAATGTGATAGATAACGTGCATTTAAATGCTAGTGGAGTTGGACCAAGTGCTTAAAGCTTAATAAATTACTTTCGCATTAATTAGTTTTTCTTGCATTTCCTTTTGTGAGAGAGAGTTTCTAGTTACTTGTTTCTTACTTATATGATATGTAATAACTTAATTTAATTTCTTGTCCTTACTTATTTTGTGATGGAAGTACTTCTTTCTTACTTAAAATGCTTAGTTTGGATAAATGGATATTTGAATGGATTATATAAACACTTCATGATCATAAGACTAATTATTACATATAATTTATTGCATCTATCCTTATTGTAGCATGATTGTAGATGCATCCCATAAATTTTAATCTTATGTTCATACATGTGAATTCTCATCTCTACTACTACTTGCAAATGCTATGTTCCTATATGTGATTGTAATCACTTAAATTCCTATTGTTGATTGTAATTGCATCTACAAATTACTTCATGAATCTTGTAAGTATTTTCTATTTACATATTTGATTTCTTCTATTTATAATTGCATCTACACTTTCACATTCAAACAATTATAATTACCATTTTTGTTACATGTTTACTTGTCTTGTACATGCATATAATTTTCATTTTCACACATATATTTGTAACTACTTTGATCACATGCATTTAAAATCATATTTATCATGCATTTTCATTTTCTACTTTCTCATCTTAACTTAAGACCCTCTTTATGATCCTTGGCCAAACTTAACATCTAGCATTTGGTGAGTTTCCTTCTAACTAGATATTAGATGCTAAGGTGACGCTCCAATGTGGGATTATTCTCTTATCTTATATTGGGGTAGTCACATAAAATGACCAAAATGCCTCTCCTTAAGGGTCAAAAATGGGATTTTAAGATCTTGAGATCCAAATTGAATTTTATTAATGTCAAATAATTTTTATTGTCTAAAATGAAGATAGACACTAAGAACACCCAATTTGGCCATGGATTAAGGCTAATGAGCTCAAATTAAAGTTTAAGCTTATTAAAGGTTGATTAACAAAATTATGTAGAGAAATTTAAATTTTATGCTATACTTACGTTCTACTTAGTCTAAGGATTCTATAGATACTAAGTTTGCTAAATTCTAAGGTCAAATGATTTAATTATGAGCAAATTAAGAAATGCCCTACAAAGGGGTATTTCACTAATTGGTGTTCAAATTAAGCAAAATTAGTGGTTATGGGTTCCCTATAGCGCACTGAGTATAATGACAATGAGTTTGTTAAATTTGGACCTCAATTAATTAATTTAGGGCTTTGGGTGATTAATGAGTGATTAGTGAAATTAATTATAGAAAATTTATTTTGACTTTACCAATATATTCTCTTCTATTTTGTAAGTGATCAAAAACTTGAAACTTGAAATTTGAATAATTAATGAGCTTAATATTCGCTAATTCATTTTTATGATAATTATGCTAAATTAAAAAATCTACCAACTGAAATTGAATTTTTTCATATAGTTTATTATTCTTTGTGTTTTTCTGATCAAAATGGTATATTTGATCATGTGATTTAAAATTGAATTAGATGTGTTATGAGTTAATCAAATTCTAAGGTTTTATGGGAGTTTAATTATCCTAAAAGTTCATTAGTAAAATAAGCATCAATTAGAAGATTCAATGGCACCATAATATTCTTTATATTCTTCTGAGCAAAATGAGATATAATTTTGCTATGTTTGGATCTATAGTTGAAAAGTTATGGAGGTTTAGAGTTTATAATTATTTAATTAATCTAAACTAAATTAATTAACTTATTTAATCTTCATCCTAAATTCAAACGGCACACACACAAGATAAAGGCGTGTGAGGGACAGCATTTTGCTGCGCGCAAGCGAACCTAAGGCAGAACACACGGGTCAGGTCGGACCCGACCCGGCCCGGCCCAGAAGGGCCCTCCTTCCCTGACGGATCGACCGAGTGACGGAGCTAGGGAATCCTCCCGATTGACACATAGAGCTCCACCATGTGTAACCCATATACCAAATGGAAGCTCTTGGCACAACCTTTCTATTGAGTCTAACATCTAGCCCTAATCTTCCTCCATCACCCGATTGGATGATGCCCTCAAATTCTAGGGTTAGGGCAACTTTTGATTACTATAACAAAAATATAAATTCCTAGTTCAAATTGAATTCTATTGCCTTCAATCAAGCATAGAAGAGAATTAAAAAGCATTGCAATAATTAATGGAAGCTAACAATGAGGTTGAAGGGGATCAGGGTACCTTAGGATTCGGAGTGACGGTGTGTAACGACCCCAATAATTGGATAGGAAATTAATCCAAATATTGGGATGTTACCTTAGCATCCAATACTTGATTAGAAAAAAACAATTCAAGTATAGATGCTAAGTGGCCAAGTCACTTTATGAGTAGTTGTTAAGTTAAAAGAAATTATACAATTGAATGAAAGAGAAGATACATGATAAGGAGATACATGTAAATACGACATTGCAAGTATTTACAATACAAGCAATTAGAGTAATCCACTCATTCTTCCCAAGCAATTACAAAATAGTAAACACAACACAGATATTTAAGAGTAGGTAAAAATAACTTAAGTAAACTCGAGTAGTTTATAATTTAATTATTATACATCTCTTAAAAGTAAGAGTAAAAGAAAGTAAATAGGTCACACTCTGACTTGTAATAAAATGCAAGTAAACATTTTTTTTATTAAGCGGAAGCAAAGATTCTTTATAAGCTCTTCAAGCGCTTGGACCTGCATTACCAGAATCAAAGAGCTCTTGATCTATCATATTTTGGTATTTAAATATGATAGGGCAATGCTAATAAAAGAAAAAGTGTAGTTAGACTAAATAGTCTAAGCACATTTTAAGATTGGCTACATTTTTAAGTTAATAAGATATCACAAATATAATTTACAATTTAAACTAAGCAGTGGAGCTATAAAAGCTGTCAAGTATGGAAAAAAAAATCGAGCATAACTATAAAGAGACAGTATCAAATAAGCTGAGTAAGATACTCACTTGTATATAAGTTCTAGCTTGCATCCTAAAATGGTAAGGAAAAACTTCCTAAAAGGCTAGAACCTATAATATACATTTAAAGTAAAATAAAATGAATGTAATACATATTCAATGAAATTTATGCTAAGTAAGCAATAAAATACAGTAAAGCATTAAATGAAATTAAACAACATACGCTGTATTTTAATTGAATTGTAAGTAAGCTAAATACAATACTGTAAATAGAGAGGGAAAGCATAGAAAATAATGAAGTATCTTAGACTTGTGATCTAAGATAAACATAGCCTAAGACTATGAAACGTAAGCATAAATGAATAGTTATGAAGATATCTTACAATCAATAAGATTATAAAAGAACTCTTATATTTTAGTTGAAGTTATATTTAGAAGCAATCTCATTCTACAGGAGTATTCAACAGAATGGGACGAGGAGTTAAGCATGTCTGCTTAACTAGATACAATGGGGGGTCGGACATTCACATTTTAAGCTCTATCTTTCTTGTTCAAGTTTGCCATAAGGCATTCCCCATAAAGTTTTATGAAACCCTTATTTATGCACAATGATCTTGTATGAATGTTAAAGGAAAAAGCTCAAAGCTAAGCAAGCATTCAATAAATTTTAATAATTGTAAACTATGTGATATCCTTTTTGTCATTTACATTTTTATGATCTACTTAATGATTAGAGCTAATTGAACTCTAAATTGACTTATAGATATTGATCTTTAAGTCAATTTAAATTAATAGTAGAAGGAAGATAAGTTTAGAAAGTAGTATTTTCATTTAATTGAAGTTCATCCTATATTAGTCCTAAATTAATCAAAATCAAATAGATTTATGATTAAAGTTAAGGAAACTAGTAAGGAAGAGTAATATTTATAGTTTGCTAAGCAAATGAAAGTACTAGCTAAAGGATATTTTATTAGCTTCATCTAGTTAACTTACCAACTAATAAGTATCAAATTAATTTAATTATGAAGTTATTTAAGATTAATTGATATTGAATATTTGATTGTAAGGAAGAAAGTAGATTATATCCTACAAGTAATAATTCATTTGTAATTATAGGAGTTCAGAAATCTATAGCTTATAAAAAGCATGAATGTGAACTATTGTCCTCAATTCAGATCAATTGAGAAATAATTGAAAGATTTAAGACTATTGAGATATGCGCTAATTATCTAAAAGATTATTTGAGCACTAGTCTTATTATGGGTTCTTTTAACGAATTTTAACTTAGCAATTGAAAGTGTTAAGCTAAATTGAATATAAAAAAATTTAAGGGATTCTTAATTAAATCTTACATGTAACTAAAGAGGAAGGGATACATGTAGAATATAAGAATAAAATTCCAATTCTAAAAATCAACATGATCCCTTTTGTATTTGCTCAAAATAAATACATAAGACATCAATATGCAAGTCAATTCGTTACATGGGATTGTTCATTTCCAGTTCTAATAATTTAGCATTTGTAAAGAACATCAATATATAAGTCAATCCATTACATGGGATTAGCTATTTCAAGTTCTAATAACTTCTATGTGAGAAAAATTGATGAATCCATAAATTATATCTAAAATAAAGGAAAACTTCATTCATTTCTGATCTTTAAACTGCTCATAAATTAAATTTTGTCTATCTTTTCAGGAAAAAGGCTTATCCAAAGGAGTTCTGAGACATTTATGCAAATTTCAAATTTTTTTTAAAGGAAACCGCTGCCGCGCGCTGCAGCGCGCTACGGCACACTGCAGCAGGTCATTTTGCAAAATCTTACGCTGACACGCGCTGCAGCGGGTCCATTTGTGAACCGCATGCGTGATCGCGCGCTACAGCGAGTCCGTTTGCAAACTGCGAACATAGTAGCGGGCTGCAGCGAGTCCATTTGCAAATCGCTGGCGCGATCATGCGCTGCAGCAGGTCCGTTTGCAAATCGCAAGCGCGGTAGCGAGCTGCAGCAGTTCAGCTTGCAAACTGCGGATGCGGTAGCACGCTGCAGCGGGTGTTTTTGCAAAATGAACTGCTATAGCGCGCTGCAGCGGAGCATTTTGCGAAATGCCCCCGCTATAGTGCGCTGCAACAGTATGATTTGCAAAATGCTAGCGCAGTAGCGCACGGCAGCGGGGCACTTAGAGAAAAATTGCTTGTGCCAATGCACGCCGCAACGCGCCGTAGCGCTACGGCGCGCTGCAGCGGCTCGCCACAATTTTTTTCTGGCAGTTGCATTTATTGCGGCTGAGATAAGACCCCCAACCTGCATCTTGTCCCAGCCATCATTCCCTCTGCAGCAGCTACATTTGTTATTGAAAAGGAGGCTTATAAGGTGATGTATTGGCTAAACAAATGAAGATATTGGTCACCTCACCATCAATGAAGTTTTTTGCGATCATTGCTCAGAATTTTCTAATGGAATTGCTGGTTTGGATCTTAAGTAGAAGAATGCAGCCTCTCTCATATAAATATTACTCCTCTTGACTAGAGGAGGGTTCCCAATTTTGCCCAATTCACTTAAGTAAAGAAGAGGGGTGCATAGTGGAAGAGAGGAACTCCCCAAGGGTGGAAGAGCCATTTTTGCTAAGAGGAAAAAGAAGGAAGGCAGCACTAGTGACCTAAGAGAGGAACTTCAAGAAAGAGAAGAAGAATCCGGAGAACTTCCAATGAACATTCCTAGTATATTCTAAACTCTACTTTTGTAATTTCTTTTTTTAGTTGATCATGAAAGGATCTTTATTCATGTATGTGTCATTTTTCATTTCTTTTGTAATGAGTAGCTAAATCTCCCTTGGGGAGGGTTGGGGTAATCTCATGTGTTTGATAGTTATATTTTTATTGTATAAAGTTTTCCTTAAGCATTAATAAAATATATGAACTTAATGCCTTGCTCAAGAAATGATTTTTATCATTTTAGTCTTGATTGTGAATTAAAGGAAAATGAACTTATAAACTCAAGAACTAAAGTGTCTGGTGCTCCATAGCTCACCTTGGGTTAGATGCTAGATCCATGAGTGCATGAAAGCTTAGAACTATGTGAGAAAGTTCTTGAGCTTTGTGCACCTTGATCTAAGCTCAACTAAAAGTATTGATGCATGTGATGCTAAGACCCACTAAGTGAGCTCCTTAGCTCAACATAATTGAGGATGGGAAAGAATTAATTATGTGCTCATGAACGAGGTGACATAGTCATTGAGCCCAACATATTAATCCCTCATCTCAACTATGTATGATGCGAGTGACGCTTGTAGTGGAATCAATGCTTATAATATCTTTAAAAATTAAAATAATCTACATCTCCTTGATCAAGATATAAGATAAAAACTCAAAAACCTAAAATCTTATAAGAATCTTTATGTCGAAATAGAACCGATTGTGTGTTCATTTTGTGCACAAGATTTGAACTTGTGAAACCTTGAGATAAAACTCAAGGAAGAACAATATGCACTTGATTTAATTTTAAGTAAATGAAGGACAAAGCTTGAGGAATCATCATGCATTAATAACTTATCATGACATGTGGGATGAACCCAACTCTCCTCTTCCTTTATCTAACTTATTTTCCACTTAGTGATTATTGTGCTTAATCTAGTACCAACTCAACCAATTACATCATAGCTTAAATATTAGTGATAATAGATAAACCTTAAAAACAAAACTATCAATTCTTTGTGGTTTGATAAATCCCAGAAACTACCACTTTCCACTTATTACTTTAGACCAAGTACACTTGCGTGCAAATGCAGACATGTATTTACAGTCTGTCAAAAATCATATGAAACAATTTGCTAACCTAGGATTCACACATCCTAAATTAAATATTTATGAAAAATAATAACAGATGCAGTAATTAAATTATCAATATAAATGGGTAGTATCATTTGACTTAATATGCAAGGAGTAATGGCAGTTGGTTCAGCATTTCAATTGATATTAGTTTATAACTTAACATGCAAAGAATAACAGTATTTAGTTTAGCATTTATATATAAAAGAAACATTAATCATTTATAATGAAATCTAGAACATCATTTGATTCTTACAATGAATTTAATGATAGTAGTTAATTTAATTCAAACAATATAAGAGATAATATTAGATCCCATATAATCCATTGATCTCTCATTTATATAGCTAGCCATATTTTTCATTATGAAACAGCTTCCTTGATCAAATTCTACCTATTTTTCAGGAAAAATACAAGCCTATCAATTTCTGGAAAATTCTGGAAGGTTTCTAAAATTTTTGGAAGAAATCCGCTGCGGCGCTCTGAAGCGTGCTACAGTGCGCCACAACGGGTAAACTTGTGAGACTCAGGCGCTATAGCTTGCCACAGCAGAAGAACTTGCGGGACTCAGGCGGTATAGTGCGCCACAATGGGAGAACTTGTGGGACTCAGGTGCTATAGCGTGCCACATCGGGAGAACTTGCAGGACTCAGGCGCTATAGCGTGCCACAGCGGGAGAACTTGCAGGGCTCAAGCGCTATAGTGGATAGCCTTCCAGAACCTGTCCGCACCAGCGCGCTGCAGTGTATGCCTCCAAGAATTTTGACCGCTGCAGTGCGCTACAGCGTGCTCTAGCGAACCATCAGAGAAAAAGACCAGAATGCCACAGCGCATCGCCGCGGACCACTTTACAAAATTTGACTGCTGTAGCGCGCCCCAGCGTGCTGCAGTGCACTACAGTGCACTACAGTGGAGAGCCAAATTTCTATCTGAATAGGGTATTTATTGCAGCTGGACAAGACCCCCAACCTGCTCCTTGTCTCCCAGCCATCATTCTTTCTGCAGCAGAATTGTTTTTAAATGGAAAAATGACATTTTGAAGTGATGAGAAAATTAAATAATAAATAAATAGAGGTCACTTCACCCCTCAAGTTAGATTTGCAATTATCATAGCAGAATTTTGGAAGAGGGAAAAGCAGATTTGAAAGGGAAGAAGAGGAATGCAGCCCCTCAATAAATATAGCTTTTCTTCACTTAAGAAGGGTTCCCAACTTTACTCAAGAAAAATCCTAAGCAAGGAGAGAGCTGCATAGAAGAGAAGGAGAACTCTCCAAGGGGGGAAGAACTCCTATTGCCAAGGAAAAGAAGGAAGAAAGGCAGCACTACAGACCTAGGAAAAACAACCAAGAGCAAGAAGAGGAGAAATCCAGAAAACTTTATCAAAGGAACGTTCCTAGTACTCTCTAACTCTTGACTTATTTATTTTTCTTAGTTGATCATAAAAGAGTATTTATCCATGTATGTGTTCCTTTTTATCTTTAGTGTAATGGAGAGCTAAACTCCCCCTTAGGGAGGGTTGGGGCAATCCTATATGAATTGAAAGAGAATATTATGTATGAAAAATTTCCTCAAGCATTAATAAAAATTTGTGAATTAAATGACTTGTTAAAGAAATGAAAAGGACTATTATGGATTTAAATGTGGACCAAATGATGAAGGACTAAATGACTTTAAGGACTAAAAAGTCTTGTGCTCCATAGCTCACCCTTAGTTTGGAGCTAGAATCATGAGTGCACAAAAGCTTAAAATTATGTGAGAAAATTCTTGAACTTAGTGCACCTTGATCTATGTTCAATTAAAGTGTTGAAGCGTGTGTGCAAAGGCACACTAAATGAGCTCCGCTGCTCAGCATACGTGAATGGAGGGAATGGATTCTTTGAGAGCTCATGAATGAGGTGACATACTCATTGAGCCCCAATGAATCACTCCTTTATCTAGACTACACATGATGCATGTGATGCACATAGTGGAATTAATACTTGTAAAATCTTGAATAAAGAAACAACTCTCATATCTAGAAATTTGGAATGAGAGGAAAACTAATAATCTAAAATCTTATAAGTGTCTTTGTGCTAAAATAGAACCGATTATGTGTTCATTTCAAGCACAAGATTTGAACTTGTAAATCTTGGAGTTAAACTCTAAGGAGGACAACGTGCACTTGATTAAGTTACATAAAATTAAGTAAAAAAGACCAATGCTTGAGGAATCATCATACATGAGTCACTTAACATTTCATGCAGGAGAGACCCAACTCTCCTCTCCTTTTTATTATAGTTACATTCTACTAAGATTTATTGAGCTTGTATAGGAACGAATTCATCAAAACACACATAGTTTAAATATTATTGAACATAAATATACATTAGTAACAAAACACCTAATTTCCTGAGGATGATAAATCTCAGAACTCACATTCAAAATTTTTACTTCAGACCACGTACACTTGCGTGCAAGCGCAAACGCATAATTTACAGTCTGTCAAGTTTTTGGCGCCGTTGCTGGGGAATTGGTAATTGTTTCATATTAAGGAGAATTTATCAGTAAATAGTAATTTAAGCAAATCCTTTGCATATAATTTTAATTTTTGTTTTTGTAATTATAGGTGCTAACCACTTACTTTTCTATCTTTTATTTTAGTTTGCTAAATCATTGAACATTATTGCTATATTTGATTATTGATAGTTTAATTTCTGTCTTGTATGAATAGAAGAATTTGCACTGAATAACTTTTTGATCTAGAAATTGAAAGAACTTATTTACAAGCTAGAAGAGAATAAAATATTCTGCAAAATCAACAAGCAGTTATGGAAAATTTTATTGAAAATCTTGGAGAGCCTTTTGGAGAGCCTAGGGGAAGAGCACCTAGAGACTATGCACTACCCACTATTAGGAGAATCCCCTATGCTATTGTTAGGCCCAACATCAAAACAAATAACTTTGAAATCAAACCTTCCACGCTAAGTATTGTTCAAAATAATCAATTCAGTGGATTAGCCACAGAAGATCCTAATTCACATATTTCAACCCTCCTTGATATTTGTGACACCTTCATGTTTAACACTGTCTCTGAAGATGCAATTAAACTAAGGCTTTTTCCATTTTTGTTAAGAGATAGAGCCAACAGTTGGCTCAGCTCTCTCCCGAGCGACTCGATCTGGACTTGGGATGATCTTGCTAAGAAATTCTTAGCCAAATATTTCCCTCTAGCAAAAACTACTCGCTTGAGAATTGAGATAACTAACTTTAACCAGTATGAAGGGGAGACATTGTACAATGGTTGGGATCATTTTAAGGAGTGCTTAAGGTGATGCCCACATCATGGATTTCCTTTATGGATGAAAGTTCAAACCTTTTACAATGGTTTGAATGCTCCAACAAGGACTCTCATTGATGCGGCCGCTGGAGGCTCAATTAGCAGCAAAACCCAAGAAGAGGCTTATGAGAACTCTTAGAAGAAATTACAAATAATGCGTACCAATGGCCTTCTGAAAGGCTTAAAAAGGAATCAATTAAAATGAATAAATCAAATCAAATAATGACACTGCAAAATGAAGTCCACGCTTTAAATCAATGAATTTAGAAAATGAATGTTAATGTTGTTCAAGAAACTCAATGTGTGTTGTGCGGGGGAAGACACGCGAGCGAAAACTACAACTTGAATAATCCTTTCGTGCAATCAAACACATAATAAGTTAACTATTTAAGAAACAACAGCACTATGAATAACCTCTACTCCAATAATTATAACCCTGGGTGAAAAAACCACCCAATTTTCTTGTGGAGTAACAACAATAGTAACAGAAATCATAATGGGGGAGTTCATCAAATCAACAAGGCTTTAATAATGAAAATAATTTGAATCATCACCTATCAAATTTGGAAGGAGCCTTTAACTCCTTTAAGGCAAAAACAAATCAATTTATGTGCCGCACTGAAGCTACTATTACCCACCATGATGCCTCCATTCAAGGAATAGAGGCATCCCTTAGAAACATTGAAGTTCAACTAGGGCAGATCTTCAAGCAGCTGACCACCCAGCAACAAGGAGCTCTATCCAGTTCTACTGAAGTAAATCCTAGGGAGTTAGTAAGTGTGATACATTCTGAAGGGATGGATGGAAAATACAAAACTAAGAAGTTTAATGTTATTGAAGAAGAGCTAGAGGGTAGAGAAGGGGTGAGCAAAACTGAGTGTGTGAAGCTCACAGCTCCTAAATGTGATGACCCTGGAAGGTTGTGCATTCATTGTGTAATAAGGAATGAAGTACTTTTAAATCCCTTGTATGATCTTGGTGCTTCAGTCAATATTATGCCCTACCATATATATGAACATCTAAAAGTAGGAGGAATGGAGTGCACCTCCAGGATTTTAGAATTTGCAAATCTTGAATCATTGACCCCTCTTGGAATAGTTAAGCACGTTGTTGTAGGATTGGGGAACTTCAATGTCCAGATTGATTTTGTTGTGTGTGAGTGGGACAGATGGAGCAAAAACTCCACCATTATATTCGGGCGACCCTTTCTAATGAGCACCAAGGCTATTATAGACGTCTGTCATGGGATGATGAGCATTAAGATTAAAGGGAGATCAGAGCTGATTGATCTAAAACCCACCTATTTTAAACAAAGAATGATGGAGGATGAGGTGAGGAGAAAAGAAGAAAGAATGAAGAGTGATCATTATTGTAAAAATCTAAGTTTGGGAGAGAGGAATTCTGAAAATAGCTCTAACTCTTCGTCAGAAAAGGAGAGTAAGGAGGGTATGAGAAAAAGAAAAACTAGAAGGGGAAAAAGAAAAAAGAAGACTCCCCAAATGACCGAGTTTCAAAAGGATGGTTCCAAGGAAGGGAGCGGTGAGGACGAAGGTTCGAGCACACTAAAGTGTTGTGCTCACTCGAGTACCTCAAGGTTATGGAAAGAAAAACCTCCATATCCCACTGTTTGATACTTGTGCGAGTCTACCTTCCTTGATATTCACTTATTGTGACTATTGACTAACTTTTAGTCTTAAATGACATAATTAATAATGCCTCTCAAACGTATTTAAGTTTAAGATGCAATTATATTTTAAGACATATCATGAACAACCCAAATGGTTCTAATATTCATACTTAGCATAAGATGGTGGTTTACTTTACATAGGGTAAATCAGTATATTAAGTCATCCAAAGAGATCTAAGAGATCTATTCACTAAGCATGATAGATTGAGTGTATCACTACACTAGACAGATCTTTATTACACTTAAGTTACTAAGGCTTTTAAGGAAATCTAATCACTAAATGGACTAAATTTAGTGTCACACTTATACATCTTAAGATGGCTATCCTCTACAGTCTTAGAATACTCTTCTACTCTCAAGTATCATTATTAAGAACAATTACTATTATTCAAATGGAATTTGATAAGTTTCCCTAAGTTAACCTAGGGTTTTGAAGCAAAATAAGGAAAATCCTGATTTTTAGGATTAAAATAATTAATTAAAGAGTCAAGAACTCAAATTCTCCAAATGATGTCCAATATATATATAGCCAGTGGTTATAGATTCATTATAGCTTAATAAGTAAAATGACTGTAAGTATGTTGAATTTAGATATGAAATAATTAATGTGAGTCTTAATGACAATTAATGATAATTAAAAAGATGATTAGTGAAACTAATCATTAAAATATAAATTTAATATCATATTATTATTCTTTGTATTTTTTTTATCATTTTGAGATATCAATATCTTTGGATTAATAATTAACAAATTATTAAGCTTTAAACTTTTGCAATTAATTAATTAATTAATTCATTAATTGAATTGCCCGCATGCCATTAGTCGCACGCTTATGGGTGGCTCCTGCATGCACGTGGAGTGCATGCATGCACGAATTCGCAGTAGTGCTATGCGGGTTGGGTGACCTGCCCGGCACTGTATTTCATCTCCGTCGGGACGACGAGAGCCCTAAGCAAGGCTTCCAAATTTTTGGTGTATAAAGCTTTTCAAGGAGTGTACAATATATCAAAACAAATCTCTCAGTGAGCTCTATAAAATTCCTCTATTATCCCTAAATGAAAATGACTAAGCAGCTAACCCCAAATAATGAAAAATCATGATCACGGTTACTGTAGAATATTGTATAAGCCGGTGGTTGATACACCTTTATTAGGCTCACTTGAGCCTAATAGAGATCATCAATCAGAAGAACGATGTATGAAATGAGTAATCAAAGCAATTATAGCTGTAATTGGGCATTCAATCGTATAAAGAACATGTACTTAGGTTTCATTGTCGGGGACTTTCCACTGGCTCGAGAATAATTCATCGTATGCTTCTTCGATATAACTTGGTTTCTTAATATCCCATCTCCATTTTATGAATCAATCAAGATATAAATTGATGGAAATCAAGCTTATCCATAGTGGGCTGGCAGTCTCCCACACGCTGCGTGCACTGGCGTCGAACGCACACATTAGACCTAACATGCGACAGGATAGAAAATAGAGCTCTCAGTTTCAACCAAGAGAGAAGCAGTACTAGGTGAGGAAGTACATGGGATTCCCGCTTCTACCAATTTATCGAGGACATAGACACAAGTGCTAACTCTCTAAGCTCCAAACATAGACACATATGGTACTGGCCAGCTTCTGATGTTCCTGCCTTTAACGGGGGAATGATGGAAGGTCCAATGAAGGTGGGAGGAACCAAATGCTAAAACTAGGGGAGAAGAAGATCTCAGGGGCTTAGTAGCCTCTGATTGATAGTGGAAAGGAATTAATAGAGGCTAGAAGTTTGCTAGTATTTCAAAGGGGTATTGGGGGGACAGCGATAGTCGACAATGGTAGTAGATAGAGGCATGGAGTAGGGTGGGGCCGTTGTGCGAGCGTGGGAGAGTGGCGCTGGAACTAGTCGAGCGACTCAGGGATGACATGGCATAGTGCCCTATTGATCTGGGCCACTGGATTAGAGCAGGCAGCCCATATTTGATCCTTGATTTAATAAAATGGCGGATCGATAACCGGCCATTGGATTTGGTCTTTGATCCAACGACTAGAGCTGGATCCGGCGGTCAAAGCTGTGCAGACCGTCTGATCCAAAACACAGCTGTGCGATGGTCAGATTGACCCGAAACACATCGTTGGGCATCAGTCTATATGGTTATGATCATTATGATTAAATTAAATAATATTTAATTTATTTAAATTTTTGAATTTTCTATACCAACCATATGGACTCTGAAAATTTCCAAAAATTCTCTCCGAGATCAAAATAATTATTTTATTTTTCTTAATTAAATAATTAGTTAAAATTGATGATTAGTTTAATTGAGCTTTGAGTCAAACCAAAACTTCAAGGCTTGCTCCTAATGATGGTTAGAGACTAATGGAAGAGGTTTAAGACGATTAGATTAGGTTTAGCCTAAGTAACAACCTCAGGTTCTTATAATTTTAGTGCATTTCCATGCCATTTTAGGTTATAAGAGATCAAAATGTAAAACACAAAAAATGAGTAAAAAGGATGCCAAAGCACGCTACAATGCGCTATGGCATGCCACGACGCCCCTTTTCCCAAGAATAAAGCACCACAACGCGCCATAGCACATGGATTCAGGAGAATACGACATTATAGCGTGCCACAATGCCCCATCCATAGAGAAAAAGGTGCTACAATGTGCCACATCACTGGGATTTTAGAGAATAAAGTGCTACAATGCGCGACTGCACTAGGAATCTAGAGAACAAGGTGCTACAACATGCCACAACACTACATCTATAGTGGAAAAGGTGCTATAGCACGTCACAACACCCAAACCCTAGAGAACAAGGTGCTATAGCGCGCCACAGTGCCAAATTTTTTGAAACCCAAGTGCTACAGCTCGCCACATTGCCAAAACTCTGGTGAACAAGGTGCTCTAGCACGCCACAGTGCCAAAATTCCTAAAACCTTAGCGCTATAGTGTGTCGTAGCAGTAGACGAGCCAAAATCTTAGTGCTATAGCGTGCAACGGGCCGAAAATTGGGTGTTATAGCCAACCATAGCACATGATAGGCCAAAATCCTGAAGTTATAGCACGTCATAGCACACTCCGTAATGCTATCTTGGAAATCTACTCCAAGCCAGCATTGGAGAGATTGAAAGACTTAATTCTCTTTATTTTTCTATAGCAGAAAATAATTGAAAGCATTAAAAGCCTTCAGTTTCCAATGGAATAAAGGAATCAAAATTAATTAATTCCCAAGTTTCAAAGAAGGGCTATTTAGGAAGAGAGAAAGGCTGAGGAGAAATTTATAAAAGGAAGAAAGAAAGGCTTCATCAAGGTTCTAATTTTCAATTTTGGAAGAGAGACTAAAGGGCAAATTGTAACCCTAAAGGATGAATAAAAGGCTGCAACTTTAGAAGAAAATAAGCCTTGAGAGAAAGGAGGAAGGGGAACATTTGAAAGAAGGGGAATCGAAGAGAATGCCGAGGGCTATTCTTATGTATAGTATTTTCACCTATCTTTCTTTATATTTCCTTGTAAGAGATATGTATACGTTCAAAATCTATAGTTGCTTTTTTTTTGTATCTCTTGTAATGGTAGCCTAAACCCCCCTTTTGGGAGAGTTAGGCAAAAGTAGGTAGTAAGTCATGGAATGTAGGTAAGACTCTTCCTTCATAAAATGCCATTTAGTGTTCAAAATAATTGAATGTTATATTTTATACAATTAGTTGATGAATGATGAATGTTATAAACATCTTTTAGATTAAACCCTTCATAAAAATATTCATAGAGCTTAATGATTGCTTTGTCAAGAAAGTTGTGCACCTTGAGCATTAACTTTGCGAATGATTAAAACAACATTTACTGTGCAAAAGTAGCTTGTACATAATTTCTGGACAAAAGCTTGATCGTTTGAGCCATTAGATTACATAAGAAATTCTCTGAGCTCCATAGCTCAATTCTTACCTCTTGGAGAAGGTATGTTAAGTAGCGGATGATGTGCATACTTCACATAAGCCATTGCCAACTCCAAGTTAAGATATGAACTTGATGCATGTGCATCGAGAACCACCTATGGATGTAATGACCCTAATATTGGATCAGGAAATAAAATTTAACATTAGGTATTACTTTAGTACTTAATATTATGTTAGTGAGTCTAAACCCAATATTAAGCAGTACGGAGAGCTAAGAGTCCTTAAAGAGGAAAACTAGATGCATAATATAATATAAATATACCATTCCAACCATCTAGAAACGTAAGTAAAATCACATTACAGAACAATAAAGTAAAATATCTAGAGATTAATTAAGGTTATATAAACATTGACGTAATGACACTCATCCCATGGGATGCAAGAGTAATGAAAAGGACAGTAAAAAGTAAAGGTCTTTATTCTGTAGCTACTGGACACAATCTACTTCAGATACAAGATCCACTCCAAGCTCCTGATCTACCGTATTTGGTATTTAATAAGCCAACAAAATAAAATAAGTGATTAGACATAAGAAGTCTAAGTATTTTTTATGGTAACTAAGTTATTTTAGATTTAGTAGATATCACATTAGCCATTTACAATTATTGTAAACAGAGTACAAAATAATAAAAAGGGAAAGTTATGCAAATGACTGTAATTAATAATAAGAAAGGGTAACAGTAGTAAAAAGGAAAAAATTGGTATATAACCTATATCAATTATGTAAGTAAGAAATCATGTATAACTATAAATATAAGTATGCAATAAAAAATGTAAATATGTACAAAAGATGTATGCAAAGTAAAGTAGTGTAAAGAAAATGAATATATATGCTAAATTACACTTCAGAAAGGTAAGTAAAAGAACTCTAAATGAAAGTAAACAATAAGGAGATCTCAGTCTCGAGGACTAAATAAACTATAAATTTTATCATAATGATTGTAGTTATAAAATATTATTTATTTATATTTATTTAAATGTGTCTTGTTCTACATGCAAAGTTACATAACAAATGAGGAATCAAGCACGTCTGTTCAACCATAAGAAAGTGGAGTTTTCTGTATACATACATATGTCCCCTCGTAGGACATGTGTGGTCTCCTGATCACTCCATATCCTGTTCTAGCTTAGAAACAGCAGTACAACATAGTTCACCATATGAAACCCCAAAGTAATGTTATATGTTTAATTTATGCACAATATCTTTAATGAATGTATTCAAGGATTTAGTCTCAATGCATTGTAGTATTCAAGGATGTTCAAACCTAATTGCAAACCATATGATACCCATTATTTTCTACTTTAGTTATCTATCCTATGGATGGAACCAATAAGAACCCTCAATTGACTTATACATTCATCAAACATCTCAATCAAATGATAAATAATAATATGTAATTCAAATGAGGCTTTGAAAATCTTGATTTTATTAAGTCTTATTTATGTGACATTATTTTATAGATATAGTTGCAATGTTACAAATAAAGATCCTATCCTATTGCTAATACTACAATTATCTAAACTACCTACTAATACTTCTATTATAATGGAATATTCTGACAACAAATTAAGGGTTTCATTACTACACTTCTTAGGTTACTTAAATTATTATAATATAGGTTACCTGAGATTCTAGTTAAAAGGTTTTCTAACTTCCAAACTAATGTCTCACTACTTAGATTGAAGGGTTTCTACAACTACTAGATCCTAAGGTACCATTATCTCCACTTAACCTATCTTATTAGCATCTTAAGGTTCTATACCTAAGAAATTACATCATCTAACTTTACGCTATCTTAATCTTAAGCATGCCACTAGTGGACAATTCTATTCTATCCTTAGACTAACTGGTGTGCATGGATATTTGCCTATTATTGGCAAGTCTTAAAGGATGTAATTACTTAAGTTATAATTCTTTAATTCATCTCACATAAGTTTACTAATATAAACATCACGTTTCTTCTCTTAAATATAAGGTTCCAAGTCTTAGTATTTCTATCACTAAAATTCCTAAGTTTAACTTCATTACTTAATACTTAAAGGTTCTAAGCCTCTTAACACCTAAGGAAACTTCTAGCCTTAGTTCAATTAATAATTCCAAATAATTCTAAGCCTCATACTTAGCACAACATGGCCACACACAGCATACCAAGTTGTACTTAGTCACTTAGGTTATTTACTAAGTCATTCTGTTAAATAATAATCCTTCTAAGGTGATTTCATCCTAACATCTTATAAGTCTTCTCATAATACTATACTAAGTGTTACTCAATACTACTCTAAGTAATTCCCAAGATCTAAGTATGATCTATAACTTCTCTCTTTTGCAAATTAATATTCAATCTAAGTTTAATATATAGGTATGGATGTAAGATGAATTAAGAGTCTAACTTACTACATGACCTCTTTTTTTCATCAAGTTACTAGACTTAGTGTGGGATCCCGTAGTTTTCCGCGGCTACGCTAATACTGATATTAGCATAACTGTGGGGAGTACGGTGCTTCACTCCGATGGCAAATCCCCAACTCTAGTAGAGTCAGGTATGACCCAATTCGCCTTAAGCCAAGGACTTGTCACCCTTTAGCAGCATTATGAATATCATCAATACAAATCAAAGTGGCGAAAGCAAGAAATAATATAATATAACATCCATATGCATTGACATAGTATAAGCGAGTAAAAAAAATAGTAACTCAGATCAAATGCAAAAAAGTAAATACATCCAAAATTTAATTATTACAAACTAAATTTAATGGAAGTAAAGATCTCTCGATCTCACTGCAAAAAGAGAATATCTATCTAAGCAACAGTAGGAAGATCCTCCTCCTGCACCGGCTCCGATCCTACAGCACTGTCGACGAACAACTCTGAATCTAACATTTGTCGATATCACAAATGCCAGGGCCCCAACCAATAAAAGATAAAGGTTACAGCTAGACAATTGTCTAAGTACATTTTAGGCTATTTAAATGAGCTAAGTATTTAAGATATCACACTTGAAGGTTTTAAATGTGCAAGCATAAAAAAATGCAACAAGCTACAAGAATGGGGTAGCTATAAACTAATCATTTATAGCTAATTAATAGGTACGTAAAATAACATATAAAATAGTAACTAAACATGATGAAGCTAAAAGTAAAAGTAACTACAACTACTTAAGTAAATCTGATTCTAATATGCTTATGATCACATGGAGACATGTTAAGTATAATAAGAACACAAGTGCTGAAATTGACATATAATTTTAGCATCATAAACATGCTAATATCTTAGTACTAATCAATGAGAGCGTATATACAAGCATACATATTGACATGAAAAAGGCCACTGAGACATGTGGCAAAAGTAAACTAAGTACATATATGAGCAAAAGTAAAGCCATTGAGATATGTGGCAAAGCAAGTCAAGCACTAAAAGAAAGGCCACTAAAGCATGTGGCAAAGCAAAACAAACACTGACAACTGAACTAAAGTAGCAATAAGCCTAAGACATAGTGCTGCCATAACAAAATAGGCTATGCAAGGCCTCTGAACTGAAAGTTCAGTATGTATCCATCCTAGGCGTCCGCAGATCTAGGTCCGAGTTGAACTTATAGAATAAGAAATGTATCCATCCTAGACATCCATCGAGCTAGGTCCGAGTCTATTCTATAACAAAACTAGAATTGAAGAGGCAAACTATGCTAGGATGTACTCTACTAACTGAAAGCACTGAACAAACTGAATGAATGCTATGCTTTTCAAATACTAACTTAGGATGTATCTTCAATATCCTAAATTTACCTAATATGCTCAAGGAACAAGGCTCAATATTCAAGGTGTGTAGAGCAATCAAGTTAAGTAAGTAAGAGACTCAATCTAGACTTATGTGATATATGTTGTTATCTACTTTATCCAAATCTAACTCATCTGAGAAAATACAAGCTTAGGATCTCCAATATCCAGCTACCGAGTAAGATCTCAAATTTACGACCTTAATGTTAACATTAGAACTTAATAAGTTCTAATTCATAATCATATGATGACTATAAGGATTAAAGTAAATGAATCAATGACTTAATTATTATTATTTTCTTGTCTTAACCTAGGTCTTGATTTAGTAAGTCAAGATTTATGGATTCTGTATCCAAACTCCACTTAGTATTTAAATCCTGAATCCAAAGTAGTATCCTAGTAAGGATCTAGGTTTCACACTTTAAAACCTAAATTAAAGATAAGAAATCTTATAAGCTGAAGGATTCAATAACTATGATCTTAATGAAGGTCACTATACTTATTATAAGATAAAATAATCAATAAGAACTAAGAATCTAAGATCTATATTCAATATTTTAAGATTATTACATTATCCTATAGATTGAACCAATCCTACACCCGCATGGAAGGCTGCAAAAGAATTAAATAATGAATCACTTAAGGAATTCCAAATGGATGTAGTCCAATTCAATTAGAAGATCTAAAGAATAAGATCTAATATTTGATCACTTTAGACTTAGCTAGATTTAGACTTAGAATTTTACCAAGGTGTTTCTCTTAGAATCCAAGTCTATGGATCAACTTAATTAAATCATTAAATAAGGATCTAACATTTTAATATAGTTAGACTTAATTTTTAAGACAAGATAATTTTGAGTACTCTTAAAATCTTAAGATCTTAATAAGAACTAAGTTAAGATTTCTTTACTTAACAACCATATTATTACATGAGATTTCAGAAATATGCTAATAATCTAATTATAAGTATTTTATTGAAATTTGAGACTTAAGGGGTGCTTAAGAACATTTTGGTTAAAATGACCAAAATACCCCCCCTAAGGCTAAAAATGGGGTTTTAAGATTTAAGTATCCAAATTGATCCAAGTCTATTTTAATGAGTTCCATATGGATTTATGAAGTAGGAACTATACTCATCTTAGGTTTTTGTAACCTAATTAGCCTAATTAACACTAATCATATTTTAAGCCAATTAAGGTGATTAAGGAAATTTAGGCATACTAGAATGATCCAAATATATTTAAAGACTCTACTATACTTAATGAAGCATTAAGAACTAGATTTATCAAAATTAGGGGTTAATCTAAGGCTTAATTCACTAAACCCAAATTAGGGTAATTAAAGAGTGATTAATAAAATTAAGGTTCTTAAATTACATTTAATAGTCTACATAGGTTCTATATTATCTTTTGAGCAATTCAGAGACCTAAATCAGCATTTTTGGATATTAAATGAATTTAATATGATTTAAATAAAAATAGAAAAAGATTAGGCAATTATTCTAAATCTAACCATTGGATCTTTGAGTTTATTTTATATTTAGATTCCTTATATTTTTCTGATTAAAATGGTATATTGGATCATATCATTTGGATAAGTATAGCTAACATTATTTAAATAATTTAATATGTATTTTTATTTAAATAAAAACAATAGGAAATGATTTATTAATTAATTATCCTAATGAAAATAATTCCATTATTCGTTTTATTAACCGCAGCCCAAAATCAAAAGGCGCGGGTCACGGGTCAGCCCGACCCGTGACTTCGTCTCCTTCCCTAAGATGGCTCCGACCTGAGGAATCTTCCGCGTTGAAATTCCTGATACCTAGATGATGACGATGGCTCAACTCAATCCTTAGACATTCCTGAAGTTCAAACGCATCGATCCCACCCTTAAACCCTCTCTAAGATGCACTAGACCCCCGGATGGCTACTCGATGGATTCGCCCCTACTCGCAGCATCTAGGGTTTACTGTGAGGAGAAAATTCTCCTCACAGAGATGATCATTTGGCCAGAGCTCAATTCCTACACCATCCTAGTGGTGAGGCGGATCGAAGCCCTCTGGCCACAGGGTTTGGGATGCCCTGGATCGTCGGATCCTTACTCGAGCTCGACTGCGAGCTCACGGCGGAAACTAAATAATCGATCGATCGCGATAGGCTAGCCCATACCCTAAGGACAATCACACTGGGTTTCCTAAGTGGCTAAGGCAATCTAAGCAACATCCAGAGGCTCATTCAGAAGCGTAATTGTAAAACTAAACTCACTGAGTTTAATGGGAGAAGCTGTACCTAAAGATGGGTTTGAAGGCAAGGCCAAGGGGAATTGAGATGAGCTGGAGGTTCCAGAATATCTCAACAACTTAGAAAGGGGTCTGAACACCAGACACGCACCCTCTATCAGCGGTTTGAAGCTTCAAAAATGCCAGCAATTTGCCGAGAGGACGGGGGCTCCAGAGGACTTCAGGTGGGGAATTGAGGGTTCACAATGAGCAAAGGGACTCACTGTGAGATCCTGGGGGTATTTATAGGCCGAAGGAGGCCCTAGGGGTGGATGCCGTAGCTCGGGCTTGGACAATGGCTCGGCCCAAAGCAATGGGTTGGCTTGAAATGGTCAGGGGAAATTCAGGGAGAAGGCAACCGAAAGAGGGTCGTGCCAAGGGAAGGAGCGAAAGAATGGGTCAATTCCCGTACTGCCATGAGGCTGGGAGGATACTGGCTATCAAGGGACCAGCGCGCGTGGGAGAGATCAGGAGGTGGACAAAGATCCACAGTGCTTGGGGTCTTCAGAGCCGTCGGATGGATCGACCATTGGCTCTGGATGATCCGGATAGACTACTTAAGCGGATTAGATAGCAGCCGTCAGATGTGAGTGATGGATCCGACACTTAGGATTAGATCCTAGCACGGAGGAGATCCCGTCGTTTCATGGTTTGCGCTAAGATGCGCGCTATCACATCGGGTGGCTCAAACCCATGCACCGTTGTCGGGACCCCGCAGCGGATCTGTCGCGGTCCCGACAGCAAATCTCGCGAATTAAAATTATATATATATAATTAATTTAATTAATATTAATCCATTTAATAATTAATTAAATTCTAATTAATTCTATAATCCAATTTAAGTTTATATGAGCTCCAAAAATTCCCAAAAATTTACTCTTAGCTAATTAGAGTATGAGGAATTTAAAAATGAAATTAGATTTTGATTTGGAGATCAATTTAATTTAAGTATTTTTTAGAGCTTAAAAATAGGAGAAATATCAAATTTTTCAATTTAGCTCCGATTGATTTCAAACTTCTAGAATTAGGTTTAAATGACCCATTGAGTCTAATGGAATTAAGATCAAAGCTTAGTTTAGCTTAATTAAATCTGGATTTAGCTAGGGTAACAATTAGGGTTGTTATACTTAGACTGGTGCTAAGATTCTTAGCTAGAAGGTTAGTTTGTAAGTCTAAGGTTTGAGTAGATTCTAACTCATCAACTTTATTAATTTTAAATAGTTAATTACAAATGTAGATCAAATGAGAAAGGGTATAAAGAAAAGGTTTCCTTATCATAACTTGTAGGTTTTATTCAATGCTTTAGGAATCCTGTAATTTAGCTAAGTAATTAGGCTACTAAAAAAGAGCTAATGTCACTATACTACAGAATAGGATGACTAGGTCAAACCTGTAGTTAAGGTATGTAAGGAACTATGTTAAGCTCTAGCAAACCTCTTAAGTGTACTACTAAGGAATCTCATAATCTTAAGGAAAATTTCAATTATTATTCAACCTAAGGTTTAGATTCAATATTATAATCAATTCCTAAGTTAGTTATTAAGGATCCACACTAAGCTCTCAAAACTAGACATTTAATCTCTATGTCAACGCTCTTTCCTAAGTTTATTGATAAATCAAAGATTTATAGTTAAATAATTAAATAAAACAAACATTTTGTATGATAAAATGTATACTTTGATGCATTTTTGCTACGTTTACTGGAAAAAGTTGTGCAAAACAAAATTTGGGCCAGTTAAAGAAATTCTAGAAGAAAATTGCTACGGCACGCCACAATGTGCTTAAGCGGTCTCAAGAAGAGAGCTCCCCGCTACGGCACACCACAGTGGTCTCAAACCGAGACTTGGGTACTGCAGCGCACTGTAGTGGTCTCAACCCGAGATGCTAGCATTACAGTGCGCCACAGCAAAACTCACCAGATCTAGGAACCTAACAGAATTCTCATGGGGCCTCACTACAGCGTGTCGGGCGGTCTCAACCCGAGACTCTGGCGCTACAGCACGCTGCAGCGAATACAAATAGAGAGCACGACACTACAATGCACCGCAGCGGATCAATAGGGCCAAGACTTGTGAAGAAATTTAAGGCAACCCATGCTACAGTGCACCCAAGTGGGCCATAGTGCACTTAAGTATGCTCAACTTGGAATCTCAGTGCTATAGCGCATCGTAGCGCTACAGTAATTCGAAGCATCCCGCTACAGCCCATCGTAGCGACCTAAACCTGAGACACGGGCGCTAAAGCGCGCCACAATGAGCATTCACTTGATCAAGGAGTCACTTGATATTCTGAGGCACATCCACTGCAGCACGCCAAAGCGCACCACAGTAGTCCCAAATCGAGACGCGGGTGCTGCAACAAGCTGCAGTGCCCATTGTAATCTCAGCCAAAATGAGCATTTAATTCAGCATAGGGAAGACCAAGAAATTCAAAACCTTTGTCTTCCCCAGCTGCCATCAACACAATTTGCATTAAATCTTCTCATTTTTAAGAGAACAAAAAGGAATTTTCATTAAACATCCATTAAATAAAATAAGATAAAAATAGTGGCATAATTAATTTAAGAGGTTGGAAGCAACAGCAATAAAAGCCAAGGAAAAGCACTTAAAGAGGGTTCCCCACTTTAACATTCTCAGCTCAAAAAATTCTGAAGCTGCATCCAAGAGAGAAAGGAGAAACCTTACCCAAGGAAGGAGAAGGTGACCACCAAGGGGAATCAGGAAGAACACTCAAGGAAGCACCTAGGGAAAGCAAGGTTGGAGAGCAAGAAGGAAACCCATGAACGCTAAGGGTTGTTCCTAGTATTTCCCTTAATTTCCTTTTAGATTTTCTTGCTATAAGAACCATGCAAGGGTTTATTTTCTTATTTTGTATTTTTTGTATTTTATTTGTTATGGAAGGCTAAACCCTCCTTGGGGAGGGTTGGGTTAACTCATGTACTCAATTTCTAGATAAATGATATTTGTACTCATTTTCTTCAATGAATAAAATTCTTAATCAATTTTTAGTTTAGATATGAACTAGTTTGAAAGCATGATCTGTGATGAATGTTTATTTTAAATTAAATTGTTATAAATGAAAATACTATCAAGCTGGACTCGGCACATTGAACAAAGGACATCTACATAAAGGTCCTCACCGCGAATGTTTGTGACAATATTCGTTGTGCGAGGATTCTTAGTGTAGACACCTTAGGATTAATGTGATGAATAAAACTAGGTAACTTAATCCTCTTAGAGCTCCATAGCTCACCAATTGGTGTAAGGCTAGGTACATGTGCACTAGTGTCTGGAGCTCTGTGGCAAGCTCTTGAGTCTAGTAGTATTTGTGGTGCCCCACCCCCTCCTAATCTGCAAGATTATACTTAAGAGGTGGTGTGCCACTCTAGCAAATCCCTCACTTATCATTGGATTATGTAAGATCCATAATTCACTAATAAGGGGAGGAGGTTGCACAGAATGAATATTGGAGATCAGTCACTAAATCAACATAATTATAGAGTGCGGAAGCATATGTAATAAATAGTACATCCATTTCACTATACATCAAACATAAAATAAGATGAAACATAGCTCAGAAAATAACAGTGCATAAAAGTAATCAAAGTCACAAGGTACATGTATTATTACAATATTTAAATTAAATTTTAAATGACTAAAAATGAATCAAAATGACTTGCATCCTCGCACAAATAGAAGGGAAACTAGGCAGCTTCTAGATCACCAGGCTGATGCTCCTCTTCTATATAAGACTCCTCTCTTTCAACACCCAGCTCCTCAAACTATCTAAATCTGACATTATCAGTTTCATAATGCCAGGACCCCAGCCAATAAAAGAAAATCTTATTAGATAATTATTTAAGTACATTTTAAGCTGAATATTTTACATGAATTATTAATGTCACCATTTGTAGTGCCCCGCCCCATCGCCTTGCACAAAAGGTATAACAGATCAGCGGCAGAGCGGTGCACTACTTGGGATGAATAAATAACAACATCTTCCCCAATAGGCTTACTAAGACTAGCCACACTAAAGGGCTACTGACTCGAACCGAAGAGTAGGATCGAGGGTCAATACTATAAGAGTAGAATTATTTTCTTAAGTATTAGACTAATATGTACATTGGATTTAAAAGGTTAAATAGGAATCTAATATATGTTATCACTATATCAGCATTTCCAATATGCTGATCACATCACAATACTAACTATAGCAGTATAACAGAGTGCGGAAGCTAAAGCAAAAAATCCAGAATATATTCATCACAGAGCAGTAATAAACATTCATATCAGAAAGGAAAAAAAGTAAAATACATCCAAAATTGTTACAAACTGATTTAATACTACAAATGTAAAGTCTATCTAAAATACTGAAAATAAAGTAGTAAGTAAAGGGTGGAAGATAGATCCACTAGGGCTCCACGTAGTCCTCCGGAATCTCCTGTAGGTTCTCCTGCCCTTCCTCAACAAGCTGCTCAGGATCTAGAAAATTTCTAGATCCTGAAAGTACCTCGTGTTAGACAAGAAGTCTAACACATTGCAATTAAACTAAGCGGTACTAAAGTAAATACAAGTAGACAGTAAAGTAAACAAAACTATATGAAATAATAGTAGAAGCACTATGCAACTACAACTGTAAAAGACTAAATAAAGTAAAAGTGAACTGAAAGCTGAAAGTAAGCGAAAGGTAAATAAAAACATCAAATACATAGACAGTAATGTAAAAATGCCCAATACTGTACTATATGCCATTGGAATAATGCACCCAAATATTCCACAACACGGTATGCCACAGAAATGCAACATAAATATCACTGAAAGGCTATGAGTCGTACAGTCCAATGTATACATACACCCAGTTAAGAATACAGTTTACTGTAATGCCATTGCATCCTGAAATTCCCCAATCAAAGTATGTAATATTCCGTAACCCATAATTCATCACTGATACTCATACGTTATTACTAAATCATACATCATGCTCATGCTCATGCTTATGCTCATACTTCTATTATATATTAGGAAAATCCAGAAATCCATAAAACTTCGAATACCGATGATAAATTTAAGGTTTCCACTATGCAAAATCCTGCTAAAAGGATTCTGACTCCTAGCTTCTTGAATGATATGTTGTTATAGTTGAAGATTTACTTAAAAATCATTAGATGCGATGATTGTATATACATATTTAGCACATTTGCAAGAAAGATGGCTCTTAACACTTAGTTTGATTAAGCCAACCTAATAAAGCGGTCTTCGATAGGAGGCATCGCCCATTGAAAATTTGTATCTCAAGCTAAGTTATTAAGATTCCCAACTCACAATCATGCTCAGTGTCTTAAAGGAGGTGATTCTAATTACTTAGTTTGTTTGAGCCACACCTAATGAAGCGGTCTTCACTAGGAGGCATTGCTCATTGGCGATTTGTATTTCAATCAAACTAAGGAATGAGTCCTCGTTTAATACACTCTTAAGATCGATTGATTTACTCTAAGCGAGGTTGTATCCGCCTAAAACTGCATGATAGCCCAAAGATAAATCTTACTTAGAGTGACTCAAACATTCTCGAATACTGCTGAAATCATCCAGTACTATGGGTATACTCTACTATACCCAACTAATAATCCAAATTTAAACAACTCTATTTAATCACTAAGGGTTTATCAAGACTATTAATTTCTATGCTAAATAGGTAAGTCCTATATAAGGCTCCAAGAAAATATGTTCAAGGATCACTCAATATAGATTCCACCACAAGGAGAGGTATCATTCTAATATCTTAAGTGGTTTCTACCATGAGTGGTTTAAGATCAACTTCTAAGGTTAAGGGATCATCTAAGTTCCTACCTCAATGAGTTATATAAATTCTCCTACCTCAATATATATTTAATTTAGGTCCTTAAAATATTTTAGAGATGATCTTGTGTTGAGATACTTAAGATCTCACACTCTTAATTCTAATGCTAACATTCTAGGTTTAACTTATCACTTAGGCTTACAGTGATCAGATCAGATGATTAAGTCATCTGATCATAACTTATTCTAAGATTATGAAATTTAAATTAAGGATGTTATTAGAGTTAGATCAATTATAAAATCAATATAATTCTATAAATCTTTTCATGCTAATAGTTTTATTTAAGAGAAAAATCAAAGATCTAAAGTTTAGATTCAGATTAAGCAATTACATAGATTTATTATTAACCTTAACATGTCTAATTCAAATGTTTAAGATTAATACCAAATCAGATGCATTGTTAGAATAATGTCAATTATATTATCTTATAATCATCTCTATTTAATTAAAGTTTAAGAGTTTGGATCTTAATTAAGCAGGTTAGGGTTTAACCTCTACTCATGTCCATTTAAGATCAAGTGTTCATTTATAGATCAAATGCCAAATCAGTGAATTAGGTATGTATTACTGGTGGCAATCTTAGACCCAAATCAAGTCTTAATAGCTTGATCAAAGTCTTAAGACTTCTTAAGGTTAATTAAGATGTTTAAGATCTTCAAATTTAGGTTTATTCAAATTATACATTTAAATCTTCATACAAGACTTCAGTACATCTAACTTACTGTCATGAAGCATAATAACAAAAAAATTCATAAAAAAACAGAAGATGATTAGTGCTAATCAAACCCTAACTCAATCCAAAAGGATTAGCACATAAATACAAATCCAATCATCAAAATTACATGCAACTTGGCATATAAGTTCTATTTAATCATACAATTAGTCAAAGCCTAAGTTTGCTAAGATCCAAAGATTAGAAACCCTAATTTTCACTAATTATAATTTAATAAGATTAGGGCATAAGTTAAAATATATAGATCAGAAAAATAAATCACTTAGCACATTCATTTTATTAATTAAAAGGAAACTAATAGCACCCTAAACATGCAATTTGGTTAAGTGGTTATGCTAATCAACCCTAAGCAGGATCTGTAATAATTAGGCACAAATGGAAAATCTAACTATTAGATGTTCAATATTATTTTATATTCTTATTCCTGAGGATTTTCTAATCAATTTAATATATAATATTATAGGGTTTAGGCCAGTGGATTGAAAGTTAGTCAATTAATACATTATGTATTTTTCCAATTAAATTTTCCTATGATTTTATTAATTAGATTAATTTCCTTAAGGAAAATAAATCCAATTAATCTGATTTTTATTAAAATGAGTTTGGCCCAAATCCAAAAGACGCGGGTCGACCGGGGCCTGGGATACCCGGCACTGTCGTGCAACGCAGTCATGGGCTGACCCGGCCCGCACAGTGCCATCATCCCCAACCCTCCTTCTCGGATACCCAGGGAATTAGGGTTGGCTTCCGCGGTAAAATTCAGAGTGCTTTGACCACGTCGTGACCCCTAATTAGAACTCACATCATCATTAGGCCAAGATGCTTCGATTGAACCCCTTAGCCCCTTATGAGGTGGTCGGGGTAGCTCGGACCTTACTCACCTAAGAGGCTTCATCTCAGATCTACTACTATGGGGAGACAATTCTCCCCATAGAGGCCATGCTTGACCCAGGCTCGATCCCTACACCATCAGGGAGGTGAGGCAGATCAAAGCTCCTTGGTCTGAGGACCTGAGGCGGGTTGGAACACCGGGGCCTTACTCGACCCGAGGCATTCCTTAAGGACTTAGCCCGATCGATCAAATTGATAGATTGGGGCTAGCTTAAAGCGCAATTTTAATAGCATTGAGTTTGATTCGATAATACATAGCTATACGCATCAAAAGAAGGAAGGTCTGAGCCTCATTGGCTCGAAACCGGCAAATGGGGGTACCTAGTTTTGATGGGGGACTTGCAGACGATGCAGGGGTCACTACCGAGCTTGCTGCTTCCTGAGGTTTCTCTAAGAGTTCTTGAATGCCAAGAGACTCTTCTATCAGTGGCACACATGTCGAGAATGCCTAGGAGAGCTCTGTCGTTCAGCAATGGCAATTTGAGAAGGAGACTCCAATTGATTAGCAAGCCTTACCCCGGGGAGATCTTAGGCTATTTATAGCCATAGAGGGAAGTGACATAGGTTCTAGATGCATTGGCCCAGCCTGGAGAGGCGTGAGAGACCAGGGCCATGGCCAAGCTCTCAAATTTCCAATTTGAGCTCGGCCAGGTCACGAGGCTCGATCGGGGGTCCTTGCCAAGATGGGGGAGGTCCTAACGACCTTGCTGAGCTAGACGCACAAGTGGGAGACAAGGAGGGCAGCTGGCGGTACGGGGGATCACCTCTGTCGGGGACAGGAGCATTCAGGATGACTCTCCACAGTTGCGGGACCTTCGGATGCCATCTGATATACCGATCAGATGGCGGAATGGCTCAGATTGCTCGGATCCTACCGGCCAATCGCAGGAGTGATCCGGGCCGTAGGATTTGGTCGGGCAGATCCAATGGTTGATTCCGCGATTCCACAGGATCTAATCCTAACTATTGGATTCACGAGGGGGACGGTGGATTGAAACGGGGTTCCGCTATCATGCTACCCAGGCTCCACAGCAGATCGCCCGTGGTCCGCACATCAAATCTCAGTCGTTTAAACGGTATAGGATAGATTTGCAATTTTAATTTGTTGAAATCCCTAAAATGCAATAAGATCATTTTAATTAAATGTGAATTATGGCCTAAATGATTTCCAAATTGTACCAAACTTTCACCCCTAGCTAATTTGGGGGTGAGGAATTCAAAAATGCAATTAGATTTTAATTTTAAGATCAAAATATTTTAGGTCTAATCTAGGGCATCTAGACTGATCAAAGTGCCATCTTAGACTTAGAGAAGTCCAATATACTTCAAATTTTCAGGATATGATTCATTTGATGTTTTAAAAAGTAATAGAATCAAAATTAATGATTACTTAGACTATAGATTAGCAAAGTAACAACCTAGGGTTGTTACACCATTTAAACTTAAACATAATAAAAATGAACTAACTAATATGGGAGCAGTAAGCAAACAAGGAGCAAGCAAAATTATAAATACAGCATTTATAACTAAGCAAAAATTGAGGTAAAAACACACCTCAAACAAACTAAGTAAGGAAGTAGGCATACATATATAACGCAGTAAATAAAAGTATTGAAAGAAAAGTATAATCCTAAATATGTTGATGATCATATGACATATGCTAATTAAAGATAGAATCTGAAAGGTGTTTGTACTCATTTTCTGAATAAAAGGTTGGGTTAACTCATGTACTCAATTTCTGGATAAAAGGTGTTTGTACTCATTTTGTTAAATGAATAAAATTCTTAATCAATTTTTAGTTTAAATATGAACTTGTTTGAAAGCATGCTGTGTAATGAATGTTTATTTTAAATTAAATTGTTATAAATGGAAATATTATCAAGCTGGACTCGGCCCATTGAACAAAGTACATGTACATAAAGGTCCTCATTGCAAATGTATGTGACAATATTTGTTGTGAGAGGATTCTCAGTGTAGAAACCTTAGGATTAATGTGATGAATAAAACTTGGTAACTTAATCCTCTTAGAGCTCCATAGCTCACCAATTAGTGTAAGACTAGGTACATGTGCACTAGTGTCTGGAGCTCAGTGACAAGCTCTTAAGTCTAGTAGTATTTGTGGCGCCCCACCCCCTCCTAATCTGCACGATTATACTTAATATGTGGTGTGCCAATCTGGCAAATCCATCACTTATTATTGGATTAGGTAAGATCCGCAATCCACTAATAAGGGGAGGAGGTTGCACAAAATGAATACATGAGATCAGTCACTAAATTAATACAAACACAGAGTGCGGAAGCGTATGAAATAAACAGTACATCCATTTCACCATACATCAAACATAAAATGAAATAAATAGCTCAAAAAATAACAGTGCAGAAAAGTAATCACAGTCACAAGTACTTATAGTATTACAACATTTAATAAATAGTTTAAAATGACTAAAAATAAATCTAAGAGTCTCTCGTCCTCACAATAAACAAAAGGAAAACTAGGCAGCCTTTAAATCACCCAATTGACGCTCCTCTTCTAAATAAGGCTCTTCCTCTTCGGCACCAATCTCCTCAAATCTATCTGAATCTGACATTATTGGTTTTATAATGCCAGTGCCCTAGACAATAAAAAGAAAATCTTATTAAACAATTATCTAAGTACATTTTAGGCTGAATATTTTAGATGAATTATTAATGCCACCATTTAAACTTAAACACAATAAAAAGTGAACTAAGAGCATAGGAGCAGTAAGCGTACAAGGAACAGGATAAATTATAAATATAACATTTATAATTAAACAGAAAGTGAGGCAAAAGCACACCTCAAGCAAACTAAGCAAGGAATGGGTGCATACATATATAATACTGTAAGTAAAATTATTAAAAGTAAAGTCTAATCCTAAACATATTGATGATCATATGATATATGTGATTAAAAATAGTAAGTCTGAGCATGGTACATATGGTAAGGAGTAAAGTCTAGCATCCTATAAATATGTACAAGTGTAGCAGGTAAGTAAAGAAATATAGTTGATTGAATAATATGCATCAATAATATAGTAAAATAGTAAATTAAAACTGAACAGGTATGTAAAAATTGTCATATCAAAAGATTGGCCAATTGGGTCCAAACAGAAATTCCCATAGTTTTTCTGGGCTAGGGCAGATAGAACAGAACAACAAAACTGAAGAGGCAGTAAATACAAATGCAGAATCTTTTAGTTATTTTACTTTTGTTTCTGTGGACACATCCAAAAATAGTTGAGGAGGCAAGCATGTCTGCAAGACTATACGGGCTCCAAGCTTAACACACACTTCTCAATGAGTAATTTTAAGCATCCTTATTACTCCTTACCCCTGTCCATTAGGGTAAATATGCACCAAAACTTACCAGTACATAACTAAACCCAAGGCAGCTGTTATCTTAATGATTCTAAGTTTTCATTTCATGCACAAAGTTTCTTATATGATATGTTCAAAGGATTAAGCACAAAATACAAGGAATGTGTAGCACAAATAAATCAAGTAAGCAAGGGACTCTTCTATACATGATAATACTATTATTATCTAGTTACACGATTCTAACTATTCTAAATTACATAAGTTCAGGATCTTCAATTCTTAATATCGAGTGTAACTTAGAAGTACATCTTTATAGGTTATAAAGTATTAGGACTAGCTATGTCCTAATATGATTAATCAATATTAACTATATAAGTTAAATAATAAATCATTTTGATCTAGTTTATGAGTTTAGATATTCTATACTAAGATCTGATTAAAATCTACTAAGCTAGAGATTATGTATTAAACACCACAAGATTGGACTTAATCACATAATCCCAAAGGTAAGACTTAAGATCTAATTTTCAACCAAAATGTGATCTATTAATTAAGACAAATCCTATTAAGGAAATCAAACCTAATAGGGTGAATCTCATATCATGAATCCAAGGTTGAAAGACAAAATAATCAGAGTAAAATTGTAAAATCTAGAAACTAATAAAATTAAGGATTCATTCATTAAAAAACCCCTTTTTTCAATGAATGAAATCTATCCTATAATCTAACCCTAGACTTAGGAATAGCCCTACTACGAGGTGTTAAATTCCTAAAAGAATGACTTGGAGAAATTTTAGGGATTTTAACATAATCTGATTAAAAGCTTAATTGAAAGATTAGAAGATTTAATGAAGGCATGATGTGAGATGAATCTCACATCATGAAGCTTAATATTTATTTATTAAGCATAAAAGAAAAGGTGCAATTCAACCCATAAATCTTTTACTATTCCATCCGCTGTTTTTACTATTCAATATGCTATTTTTCCTATTCAATCTGTTGTTCTTACTATTCAATCTACTATTTTTACTATTCAATCTGTTATTTACTATTGACTCCACTGTTTTTACTATTCAATCTGCTGTTTTTACTGTTCAATCCATTATTTACTATTCAATCCGCTATTTTTACTATTCAATCTGTTGTTTTTACTATTCAATCCGCTGTTTACTATTTAATCCGCTGTTTCTTAAACTCACCTCTTAAGATCAATAACATCTTTAATTAAAATTTTATTCAGGACTTTTGACTTGGGATGATGGTCGAATGCTTACAATTTGAACTAAAATGGAAAGTGAATAATTCTTACTTTATCAAAGACCTTTCCATTGATTTAACAGTGAGGTGTTTGCATCAAGTCATTAGTAAAATAACTCATCAACAGTATTATTTATTATTCATATTGTCATTATATGATAGAGAAGAAAAGAAGTTGGCAAATGTATGATTTAAATAAAATGCTTGTTTTTGCTTGCCTTAGAAAATTTTCTCATGACTTAGGGAAGAAATAAATGGTAATGAAGAGAGACAATGTTGATTCTCAATATAAAGACACTTCAAGAATGAATATATATATATATATGATATTAAAATCAGTGATTTTTATGGACGAATCCCATTTAAGCGAATAGGAGGAAGCACATAGTGAACCTTGTTCAACCATAGCAATGTTAACAAATGTGACATTTGTTATCATAATCAACTGGCATATACTTGGTTTCAAGAGGAAAATTTAGAATTCCAAGAATCCACATGTTCCATTTATGGTAGTTTATGAAGAAAACCATCGAAACTCATAGATGCATTCTAAATAAGTGATTTCAGCTCAAAAACAATCATTTGTTTTCATTGTCAATTTATAAAAGAAGGATATTACATGCACTTGGAAAATCATGATGTTATAAAAAATCATAGTGAAATATTTGTGATTTAATTCTGTAATTTTTCATGACTTGGAAAATTATACATAAAATTCAACGCCTTCTTTCATGTGTTATGAATGCTAATGCATGTCTTCATCAATTTAACATTTCTCAGGAATGCCCTAATTGTAACGAAAATTCCAACCTCCACAATAATAAACTGTTCAACACATTCTTGCCGGTACTTTTAATACGATTTCTTGAATTTAATTTCAAGTATCTCCTTATTAGTATTGCTGCTTATATCATTTGAACTGAAAGAAATAATAAACGATTAAAAAAAATGAGGGGAGCTGCCCTAATAAGCCATATTAAGGATAAAATTATCTTTCAAATAGAAATAGTTGCAATAACAAATCAAATTCTTTACAAGCCATTTTTAATCAAATATATAAAAAAAAAACACTAAGCAATACAATAATAAAATTTATGTTGTTGAATAAGAGCAAGAGAACGAAATTAACAAAGGAAGACAAGTTTTCTCTCAAAATCATGTGCTCGAATCAACTAAATCACAGATTGAATTTGACTCACAAAATAAAAAATAAAAAATAACGGTAAAATTCATATAAAAGACAATGTGAACAGTGTTTCCAATGTTCTAAATAACTTATTTCCATATTCTTAAGTGAATAATGACATTTGTCATCGCTTAATATCAAACCCACAAAAATTTCACGGCTTAAGCAATATCAATTCACCTTAGCAGCACTGCATACAACATTTTGAGTAAATCCTAGCTTCATGGTTTTATTTGCTTTAGACTACATCACTAATCTAGGTTCAGGTTTATGGATATAGTCATCTTCAGCTTACTGATCTTTCATATTTTATTTGTTGCATTCTTATATTTCAATTATATACTATTTTCTTTCACCCATTTCAAAGCACACTAATACCTCCCTTGATCAGCATAGAAAGTTGCTATATTATTCTTTCAACAATTTCACCCTAGAGAGTCATTTCTTTCCAAACACAGTATTAGTTGATTGTACAGTAGATTCAAATGTTGCCAGTCATTACTTTGAATTGAAGAATTGAAAGATAACAATAAAAAGAAAGTTGAAATAGATATGATTCATATATCTTCAAAGCATTTGGACCATACGATAGGGTTAGGGAGGTACATACCTTATACAAAATAGCAAAAAGAAAAGGCAATGAACCCTTGCGGATCTAGCATATCAATCGGCAAAGATCAAAGGAGTAGCTCAAAAAAAAATGTTGGAGATGAAGAGTACCTTGATGACGAAGCTGGAAGAGAGGGGGTTTCGGCCGCAGCGCCAGGGAAGGAGACGGCGGCTAGCACTTGGAGGAGCTCCAAGGTTGCCAACTCTCATCTGCCGAATGGGTGAGGTTGAGAGTCGCACGCAGTGAGGGGCTTGGCTTGTGGAGGAGGGCTTTAGGGAGATACGGAGGCGGAGGTTGCGAGGAGGCGAGGCGACACGTGTTGTGCCGAGGGGGAAGAGGCGCGCGGTCGGGAGAGGGGGGAGGAGAGTTCAGCCGTGCGATTTAGGATTAGGTTATGCGAGAGATTTAGGAGGAAAAGGAAAAGAATTATTTATATTAGGAATTTAATTTAATTAATTAAATAGTAATTTTTTCCCTAAATTTTATTAATCGATTTTTAAGTAATTAAATGATTTTTAAAAATCGCCAAATATTCACCATAAACTAAATGAGGGGTGAGGTACGCAATGGCGAAGTCGGATTTCGATTCCAACGAGTATTTAATTTTCCTAATTTCCGGGATATTTAAGTATTATTAAAATATTTGACGAATTTCGACGACTTCCGATTGTCACCAAAACATCATCCCTAGCTAATTTGGGAGCAATAAGCGTAATGGTGAAGTCCGATTTTCAATCTGAGGTCAATTTAAATAGGTCAGTTTCTAGAGTTTCTGAATTTCCCAAAAATCAGGATTATTCATTTGACCCCTAGTTTAAACTAGGTCTTGGTAGTGAACACCTAATGATTTGCTCATAGCACTAAGATAGAGATTAAGATTGAGATTAGTCTTAAATTAATGTGGTAACAATTTGGGTTATTACAGTATTGTTCTTTGAGCTCAGTCAAGAGGTGGATGCATGTGAGCCAAGGGCCACCAATTACACTTCGTAGCTCATCATAAGTTAAAGGAGGAAGAGGAGAAATTGTGTTCTTGTGGATGAATGTGACATAATTTATTTAGCCCAATAATTCACTTTCTTAGCTAAACTACAAGTGAAGCACATGATGCTAATTGAGTGGAATCAAGTTTGTGTGATCGCTGTATTAAAAAATTGTAAATTTGATAACTTAAATGTAAGAAATCAGATTTAACTCATATCAATCATACAAGGGGCTATGAGATAAGATTGAACCTTCTTGAGTTCATCTTGTGGCACTAGGCATCTTCCTATAGGATGCATAGACAACGTAGTGATATTTTAAGACCCCCACAATTGTACCAAAACTTCTCTTAGTCATAACTTTGTATCTAGTGACCCAAACCTAGCCAATATGGGTCTCATTTTAATCAAGAGAATGTCAAGAGTGTATTTATAGTATTAGTCTTGCCATAGGATCATCCTTGAAACATTTAAAGGCTTTAATTGTTGATATCTTGAGGTAGGGAGAATTATTGCAACTTATTGAGGTAGAAGCCAAGATGATCCTTCATAACCTTAGAAGTTGGACTTGATACCTTGTGGTAGGAATCACCTGAAGCAGTAGAATGTGACTTATTCCTTGTGGTAGTAACCTACATGGAGTGATCTTTTGATCATGTCCTTAGAGCCTTGTGTAGGACAAACCTATTTAGAGTAAGGATTATTTAGCATTAATAAATTCTTGTTGATTAAATAGAATCTTCTAAACTCAGATCATTGATTGGTGTAGTATGGTATACCCATAGTACTGGATTACTTCAATAGTATCTAGGAATGGTTGAGTCACTCTAAGTGAGATTTATCTTTGTACTATCCTACGGGCTTAGGCGGATACAACCTCGCTCAGAGTAAATCAATTGATTCCTGAGGGTGTTATAAATAGGAACCTATTCCTTAGTTTGAATAAAATACAAATCGCCATCAGGTGATGCCTCCTAATGAAGATCGCTTCAATAGGTATGGCTTAAATAAACTAAGTAATCTGAGTCACCTTCTTTAGAACACTAAGTGTGATTGTGAGATGGGCATCTTAATGACTTAGCTTGAGATACAAGTCGTCCATCGGGTGATGCCTCCTATCGAAGATCGCTTCGTTAGGGTGGCTTAATCAAACTAAGCGTTAAGAACCACCTTTCTTGCAAACACGCTGAATATGTGTATACAATCGTCCCAAATAATGATATTAAGTAAACTCTCAACTTTAACCAATTATCGAGGCTAGAATTTTAGGAGTCAGAATCCTTTTAGCAGGATTCTGCACAATGGAGACATTGAATTCACTATCAGATTTCAAGCATTTTATGGATTTTCAGATTTATCTCATGTAGTTAGAGGCATGAGCATGAGCATAAGCATGATGTGTGAGTATCAGAATGATATATAAGTAGCAGTGATTATTTATGGGTTATGAAATATTACATACATTGACTGGGGAAAATTAGGATGCATCGGCATCATCAGTATACGGTATTCCCAACTGGATGTATGTATACATTAGACCGCACTACTCATAATAGTTCAGTGATATATGAGTTGCATATCAGTAGTATACAGTATTGAGGCATATTCAGATGCACTATTTCAGTGACATACATCATAGTTTCACATATGATTACTAAGTTTTCAGATGCATTACTATTTTGAGTTATTATCAGTATTCAGTTTAGTTCAATTTTACTTTACTTCAGTTTTTGTATAATTTTATACAGTTTATGCTTTCAGTTGCCTTTACAGTATTTCTGAAGATTTTATCACATTATATAAATATAAAATAAATAGTTAGAACTATTTAGATTAGTTTTGATGTGTTAGACTTATTGTCTAACACGGGGTACTTTTGGGATCTGGTGATTTGCTAGATCCTAAGTAGTATATTGAGATAGGTCAGGAGGACACCCAGGACATTCAGGAGGAGCCCAAGGCGCACTAGTGGACTCTCCTCCAGTTTTACTTTCTGCTTAGTATTTTCAGTTCAGTACTTAGTTTTATTTCAGTATTTCAGTAAATTGTTTGTAATAATTCTGGATGCATTTTCTTTTGTTTTCTGAGACGAAAGTTTTCATACAGCTTCTGTGATGAATGTATTTGGATGTTTGCTTTAAGCTTCCACACTCTGTTATATTTTACTTATACTTAGTATTGTGATGTGATCAGTATACTGGAAATGCTGATATCTCATGCATATATTGGATTATTCATATTGTATTATAAATCCAATATATGTATTTGACTAATACTTAAGATAAGAATGCTACACTTATCTTAAGTATTAGCTCTCAACCCTCCTTGAGGTTGAGTCAGCAGCCCTTCAGATGGGCTTAGTCTTCAGCTATTTCAGGGAGACGGGTTATTCCTCCCCGAGTGGCGCACCGCTCCGCCGCTGAATTTTGACTTTTATCTCTTTGCGCGCGGTGATGGGGCAGGGGCGCTACAGCTATGGCCCGACCTCTTGGATCTCTCCAGCCCGAGCCAATGGCTTTGGAAGCATCCCCATTCCATGCTGAGGCTATAAATAGCCTCAGTGTTCCACCCTATGATCCTTTGCTGATCAATTGAGCTCTCTGCAACTTTCGCCATTGCCGTCTGTCTGGGCTTGCGTAGGAAATCCCAGGAGCTCCCGAACTGCTAATAGTAGGCTCTCCTGGTATTCAGGATCCTTTGCATTGTCTGGAACTTTAGCTTAAGCATGCCGAGCCCTCAATCGAACGTCCCGAGCTCCCCCGTCAACTCAGGTACCCCCACTTTCCGGTTTTAAGCCAATAAGGCTCGGACCTTCCTTCTTTTGACTTGTATTGTTGTGTATTGTTGAATCAAACCTAATGCTATCATAATTGAACCTTGAGCTAGCCTTGATCGGGCTAAATCCCTTAAGGAACGCCTCGGGTGAGTGAGGTCCCGGCATTCCAACCCATCTCAAGCCCTCAAACCAAAGGGCTTCGATCCGTCTCACCTCCCTGAAGGTGTTGGGACCGAGCCCTGGGTCTGGCATGGCCTCTATGGGGAGAATTGTCTCCCCACAGTAGCTCCATTGCGGGATCCCTCAGGTGAGTAAGGTCCGGCCGATCCGGACCATCTCACAGAGGGCTCTGGGTCCCGTTCGGTGCGCCTGACAATGGTGAACATGTAGCGATCATTGGTTGCTCGTGCAGTGGTCGGGATGCACCAAAATTAACCGATTAGGGTATCCCTAATCGGGTCCTTCCATTAGGATGGAGCCTCGAGGAAGAAGCCAATATGCGGGTCGGGCCAACCCGTGACCCGCGCGGTGCGACAGTCCCGGGTCTTCGAGCCTTGGCTGACCCGCGCCTTTTGATAACGGGATGAACCCATTTTAATTATAATCGAATAATTGGAATTATTTTTCTTAAGGAAAATAATTCAATTATTCAAATCATAGGAAATCATTTAAATAAAAATACATAATGTATTAATTGAATAACTTTTAATTCACTAGTCAAAACCCTATGATATTATATATGAAATTGATCAGATAATTCTCAGGGACCTAAATATAAAATAATATTGGACATCTAATGGTTAAATTTTCCATTTTTGACTAATTATTGCAGATCTTGATTAGGGTTGATTAGCAATTATACTTAACCAAATTGCATGTTTATGGTGCCATTAGCCTCCTTATAAAGAGTAGAATGAAAGTGCAAAGTGAATTATTTTTCTGATCTCTGTACTTTAACTTATGCCCTAATCTTGTTAAACCATAATTAGTAAAAATTAGAGTATATATATATTAGATCTTAGCAAACTTAGTCTTTGATTAATTGTATAATTAAATAGAACTTATGTGCCAATTTGTATGAAATTATGATGGCTAGATTTATAATTATGTGATAATCCTTTTAAATTGATTTAGGATTTGATTAGCACTAATTACTTTCTATTTTTTAAAATTTTTCTATTAATATGCTTCATAATAGTAAGGTAAATATATGAAAATAATGTATGCTAATTTTTGATATATAAATTAAATAAATCTGAAATTAGAGAACTTAATCACATTAATTAACTTAAGAAGTCTTAAGACTTGGATCAAACTTTTAAGAATTGATCTAGGTCTAAGATTTCCACCAATAATACATACTTAATTCATTGATTTATCATTGATCTATAAATGAACACTTTATCTCAATTAAGGCATGAGTAGGGGCCAAACCCTAACCTGCTTAATTAAGATCCAAACTCTTAAATACTTAATTTAATTAACTGATTATAAGATAATGAGATTGACATTATTCCAATAATGCATTTGATTTTATATGGATCTTAAACATTTGAATTAGACATGCTAAACTTAATAATAAAGCTGTGTGATTGCTTAATCTGAATCTAAACTTTGGATCATTGAATTTATCATAAATAAGACTATTAGCCTAATAATATTCATAGAATCTTATAGTTTGAATAAGTGATCTAACTCTATTAAGATCCTTGATTTAAATCCCAAAATCTTAGAATAAGGAGTGATCAGATGACTTAATCATCTAATCTAATCATCCTAAATCTAAATGTTAAGTAAAACCTAGAGTGCTAGCATAAGAGTGTGAGATCTTAAGTATCTCAATACAAGATCATTTCTAAAATATTTTAAAGACCTAAATCTAATTATACATTGAGGTAGGAAGACTTTGCATAACTCATTGAGGTAGAAGCTTAGATGATCCCTTAACTTAGAAGTTAATCTTAACCCCTCGTGGTAAGAATCATTTAAGATATTAAAATAATACATTTCATTGTGGTAGAATCTATATTGAGTAATACTTGATCACATTTTCTTGGAGCTTTGTATAGGACTTACCTATTTAGCTTAAGAATTTATAGTCTTGATAAATCCTTGTTAAGTAAATAGAGTTGTGCGAACCCAGATTATTAGTTGGTGTAGTATGACATACCCATAGTACTGATTTTCTTCAGTAATAGTTAGGATTGGTTAATTCACACTAATGTGGATTTATGAGTAGGTGCTATCCCGAGGGATTAAACAAATACAATCATGTTAGAGTAAATCTCTCAAAATTAAGAGTGTATTAATCTAGTACTCATTTCTTAGGTTGTTTGAAATACAAATTGCCAACGAGCGATGCCTCCTAGCGAAGACCACTTCAATAGGTATGGTTCAAACAAACTAAGTAATTAGAATCACCTTCTTTAAAACATTGAGTGTGATTTTGAGTTAGGCATCTTAATAACTTAGCTTGAGATACAAACTACCAACGGGCGATGCCTCCTATCGAAGATTGCTTCGTTAAAGTGGCTTAATCAATCTAAGTGATAAGAGCCACCTTTCTTGCAAATGTGCTAAATATGTGTATACAATCATCCCATCTAATGATCTTTAAGTAAATCTTCAACTTTAACCAATTATCGCTCTAAAAGCTAGGAGCCAAAATTCTTTTAGCAGGAATCTGCACAGTGGAGACCTAGAATTCATTATCAGTATTCAAAGTTTTGTAGATTTTTGGATTTTACTCATATAGAATAGAAGCATGGGCATATACATGAGCATGAGTTTGATGAATCATTTCAACAGTGATGCATGAGTATTAGTGATAAATTATGGGTTATGGAATATTACATACATATACTGGGGAATCTCAGGATGCATCATCATCATCATACTGTCTTCCCAACTGAGTGTATGTATACATTGGACAGTACGACTCATAGCCTTTCAGTGATAGTTCTGTGACATATTGTGGCTTATCGTGTTGTGGCATATTTGAGTACATCATTCTAGTGACATATAGTATAGCATTTGACTTTTCACATTAATTTCTCAGTAGTTTATATTTCCGTTTACTTTCAGTATTCAATTTTGATGCAGTTTTACTTATTTAGTCTTTACAGCTTCAGTTACATAGTGCCTTTACTATTATTTCCTACATTTGTGTTTACTTCACTATCTATTGCATTTACTTTAGAACTTCTTAATTAATTGCGATGTGTTAGACTTCTTGTCTAACATGGGGTACTTTTGGGATCTGACAATTTGCTAGATCCCGAGCAGCTTGTGGAGACAAGGCAGGAGAACCTACAGGAAATCTCGGAGGAGTACGTGGAGCCTTAGAGGAGCAGCTTTCCAGCTTTTCTTATCGCCTTACTTTCAATACTTTAGATAGACTCTGAATTTTATCTTTTAAATCAGTTTATAATAACTCTGGATGTATTTTACTTTTCTTTTTTGAGACGAATGTTTACTACCGCTCTTTGACGAATGTATTCTGGATGTTTTGCTTTAGCTTCTGCACTCTGTTATACTACTATACTTAGTGTTGTGATGTGATCAACATACTAGAAATGCTGATATATTGATAATATATATTGGATTCATATTCACCTTTCTAAATCCAATGTACATTTTAGTCTAATACTTATGACAAGTAATCTATTCTTATCTTAAGTATTGACTCTCGATCCTACCCTTAGGTTAGAGTCAGTAGCCTTCAGTGTGGCTCAGTCTTTTAGCCTATTCGGGAAGACGGGTTTTGTAAGCCCATTTCATTCGCGAGTAGCGCACCGCTCCACCGCTGATTATGATTATACTCATCTTTTACGCGCGGCGATGGGGCGGGGCGCTACAGTTGGTATCAGAAAAGTACCATAAAGTGTTAGATAAGGAGTTTGTTCCTATCTACTTTATGATATATTCTCTAGATCACACCAAGATCACAAGTTACTAAGTATAGTGCAAAGCAATCATCCAAAAGTCCATTAAGTTGTCTCAAAAATGAAAAGGGTGGACTATGTCTAGAATGTTGACACCCAAGGAATTTAACACACATAGTAATTTGATTGAAACTATGCATTTTTAACATGGACATCTTAGGACTTGAATGAACTTTTGAAAGTAATAATGAAATATGAATAAAATACTTACGGGTTGAATTATCATAGGAATGGAATACTTGCAGTCAGCATTTTTGTTCTACCTTGGGATATTTGACGACTGCTGGATAGATGACCTTCGAGATGGCCTGATCTACGGAAGAGTCATCGATGGAGTGTCCCCTCGTGGAGTTGAGGTGCTGGATAAGATACTTGTCCATTCATCTTTTGGAGGCACCAGCCTTTCAACACTCGCCAAGGAATGGCTGGATCATGTTACTACTACACTTTGAGAGACTGCCTGTCCCGAGAAGTATCGACTAGAGATTATAGGGATCCTACTGAGGGGATCAGTGAGCTGTTGGTGGTATTGGGTCTATAGGAGATTAGCTCGAAAGAGCCACATAGTCACACATAATGACTTCTGCACTGCCTTTTGGGTAGAGTATTGCCACTAGGATGTTTGGATATCTTATTACGTCATTTTCTTTCATCTCAGTTATATGTTCTGTGAATCCATGTATCTTCTCTTTTGAAAAAGAAAATAATGAATGAAATTATAGTAAAATTTTATGTTTCTAAGTTCATACTTATAATTGCAGTCATGAATTCTAGTTCCCCATCTGCTCCTACTCCAATTAAGAATACGGTCGCATAATCAGGTGGACCTGAGGAATCCAACCCTATGGCCAGTTTATTGAAGGCCTTAATAGAAAACAATGCACAGCAGGCGCAAGAGATATGTGCTCTTATCCTTTTGGTTAGACAGCAACCTGCACCCCATCAGAATTTTCATCATCTTCACACTATACGAGCGATAGAATCCTACACAGTTTCCTTCGCCTCTGAACTCCTACATTCAATGGAGCATTGAACCCAATGGACACCATAAACAGGCTTAAGATGGCCGAGAAGAACTTGGCCAATATCAAGTGCCCTAACTCCGAAGCCATCCACCTAGTAACTCATCTATTTCAAGAAGAAGCTAAGCATTGGTGGGAGTATGAGCGGAATAATAAATTTGCTGATTATGAAGTAGAGGACATTCTTTGGGACATGTTCTTGGAAGCGTTCAATGAAGCGTTCATACTGGCGTCAGCTCAAGCAATTTTAGAGGATGAACTCCTCCATCTCACACAAGGCAAAAATCCAGCATTTGAATACGAATAAGAGTTCCGGAGATTGCCGCGTTTCATTCCAGATCTAGTTAGAATAGAAGCATCTAGATGCCACCGTTTCCTAAAGGGTCTGAGAGACTCTATTAAAGCCCACTTAGTATCTCATCAGATCAAGGCTCTGATAGAACTAATCGAGGCTGCCCGTCTACAAGAGGATTCCAAGGTTAACTGGACCAAAAAAGGAAGGCAATAGCAATGCAGACGAGGAAGGAACGTTTTGGCCATCATAAGGTGGCAAAGGTCTATATTATTGGAATAATGTCAATTAAATTATCTTATAATCAAGTTAATTGATTAAGTGGTTAAGGTTTAGATCTTAATCAAGACAGATTAGGGTTTAACCCCTAACCTTTTTACCATTAAGACCAAGGGTTAATTTAAAGGTCAATAACAAATCAATGTACTATTAGCATATTATTGATGTCAAATTTTTGGTTTTGATTAAGTATCATCTACTTAATCAAGTTATCAAGACTCTTATGTTTAATTATAGTTTAATGTCAATTAAGCAGATTTAAGTGTCCAAATAATGTTAAAATTTTCTAACATTCATCCTAATATCATGAAAGCATATAAATATAAAGATGCCATAAGACAAAAAGGTAATTAATGCTAATCAAATTCTAAATCAAATCAAATAGATTATCACTTAATCACAAATATAAAAAGACTTAGGTTTTATACCATTTAGTTATTAAGATATACCTGTTCAATGCAAACACTTAAGATTCTTTTACTTAGCATTTTGCACAAAATACATTTAAGGTACATAGTAAGTTTTGAGCACTTATTAAGAATGACAAAGTTTCAACTTAATTTCCATATAAAATTTTATGCAATGTTCAATTTTAACTAAAAGTTCACACTTGATATAATTCAGTCCCACTGGGGTCCTAGGGACCTTAAAATACAAAAATAATGAAGTTTTAGCCATTTTAGCCAAAACTGGGCAGTATTAAGGAAACTACTGTAGCGCTTCTGGCACTGGAGCGCGCTATGGCGCTACTGCAGCTGGAGCGCATTGTGGCGCTTCTAGAGCTGCAACACGCTATGGCGGTTTTAGCGCTGCATCGCACTGCGACGCTCTTAGCGCGGCAGTGCGCTGTGGCGCTCTTAGCGCTGCGGCCCGCTGGGGCGCGCTGCAGCGGTCCAACTTGCGAAAATACTATTCAATTAATTTAATTTTCATATTTCATAAAGTTTTCCCGAAATTCCGCTACAGCCCGCTACAGCGCACTACGGCACGCTGCAGCGGTCCATTTTGTGATTTACTGTTTAATTAACTTAATAACTGATTTATAAGATTTTTGCCAAAATGCCACTGCAGTGGCCCGTTTTGCAACTTTGGGCGCTGCAGCGCACTGGAGCGCCAGACGGCGATTTCGCTAGTACAAAACCTGTAATGCCTACTTTCGAGCTCAAATACTCTCAATCTAAAGCATTCCATGAGCGGTGCCATATATCAATGGAAAGGTCTTTCTGATACCTTTTCATTGACACCAAAATTAGCATAAACAGAGCATTCCATGAGCAGTGCCATATATCAATGGAAAGGTCTTTCCGATACCTTTTCATTGACACCAAAATTGGCACAAACAGAGCATTCTAGCTATACGGACAATGTGGATAAAGAACAAGGTATACAAAATGAACGAAAATAGAGCATGCATTTTTCGAATAAATGAGCTACCTCAATGAGCCTTAATGGCTTCTATACATGTTTATAGACTTCTAGAGATACATTCAAGCATTGTAATAACATGAAGGAGACATAGAAGAATAAGGGAAATTGCAAGTTTAGGACTAGATAGTCCCTTATTTATTTTCTTTGATTATTTAAAAATTCAGATTTTTGAAACGCACTCCAAAAATTCCCAAAAATTCACCCCTAGCTAATTTGGGGGTGAGGAATTCAATGGCAAAGTCAGATTTTGATTCCGATGACTATTTAATTATTCTATTTTTCGACGCATTTAATTATATTAAAATATTCACGAAAATTTGATGACTTCCAAATACGTCCAAAATATCACCCCTAGCTAATATGGGGGTGACGATCGCAACGGCAAAGTTGGATTTCGATTTCAAGGTCAAAATAAATGCATCAATTTTCTAATTAATTAATTATTAAAATATTCCAAAATAATTGATTGAGCTCTGAATTACTCTAAACCTTCAGGGTTTGGTTCTAATGACTAGATGAATTTAATGGAATGATAATTACGATAAGATTAGGCTAAAATTAAGTTGGGTAATAACCTTGGGTTATTACAGATCTCCATTGGGAAAATTTGGCCCAGTCCCTCTCCATCTAGCAACAGGGAGCTTGACTCCCGAGTCAGGCCCTAAATCCATGGCTTAACCTTTTTAGTCTTCCTCAACCTATTTAAATGCCACATGAAATCTCAATGAGCTCCTTTGCTCACTGAGAAAACTTCAGACCCTCTACTACTCTCTGAATTTCTCCCAAGCTCTTTTCTACTGCGATTAGTCAAACTAATGACGTCCAGATCTAATTCTTGGCATGTCAGTGGGTTTGACTTGGTGTTCAAGTCCTCATAGGTTAGTTGGCAACTCAAGGAAGCTCTAATAATTGAATTTAGCCCCTAGTCATCCCCCGTTATCTTGCATCTCATTGACTTCCTTTATGGCCTAGGTACCTCATTTCACAATTGATGAATCCTTACTTAGTGCGATTCATTGTGAGATTGATGATTTTATACTAACCTAGGGCAATTGATGATGTCGATCAAGTTTGATCAAACTCAATTGAGTAGCAATCGGCTCAGGCTGTACAATGGGGTATGGTGCCCGAGCCCCCAATAGCATCCTATTGACCTAGATAATATATGTTGAGCCCCAACCATTTCGTGGTCATGTTAACATATATATTAATATGATTATAGTAGAGTGGTCACTGCGACAGATCCTTAATTATAGTTAGATTAGGTTTTCTTTCTAATATGTCGATAAGTATAGGATTTGTAACATGTTTGAACTAAATTTTACAAAATGCACATATAAGGATTTCAGAGTGCGGAAGTAAGTTAATATAACATAAATTAACTATAATACAATAAGTAAGAATATATTCCAACTCAGAATAATTGTACATTAAGGAAAAATACATCCATATCCTAACTTATTACAACATTTGAATAAAAGTTTAACTAGAAAGAAACATTCATCCTCACAAATAGAAATAAAAACTATTTAAATCATCATCAACATCAAGACCCCCCTCATGGTTAAGCTCTTTACCTAAAGTTATCTCCATGAACAACTCTGAATCTGACATATTGGTTCTTATACACCAAGGCCCCAGCCAAGAAAAGAAAACTCTTGTGTTAGACAATTGTATAAGTATATTTTAGGTTGATTTAATGAATTCTACATTTTTTAAGATATCACATTTAAACTTTAACAATAGCAACAACAAAAGGAGTAACAAGCCACAAAGGAAATAAAAAGCTATAAATAATATATTTATAACTAATCAAAAAGGAAGTATATAAAAATATACCTCAAACTAAATGTTGAAATAAGGTTACGCAATATATATATATATATATATATATATATATATATATGTGTGTGTGTGTGTGTGTGTGTGTGTGTGTGTGTGTGTGTGTGTGTGTGTGTGTGTATGTGTGTGACTGTAAAGTGTCTGATTGTAACTATTGAAAAGAACATCCTAACATGCATATGATAAATTGATTTATGCACATTAAATAGAAAGTAAAACTGAGATGTGATACATATAAGTAAACCAAGTCCAATATTCAATAAAGACTAGCATCCTAACATATATATATATATATATATATATATATATATATATATAGGGCAGACCCAAAATTCACTAGGTTAGTAGGCCATTACAATCGACGTAGGTGGGAGACAGGAGAGATATCTTGTACAGAAAAACATGTAGAATAATAATATGCAATTGTATTTTACTTTCTGTGAATAGATTTCTTAATTATGACCTAATTACTCAAGAACATGATTAGTGAATATTAGGCTAAATACTTAACTAAATGGCATAATTAAGGTCTTGTTTTCTTCCTTACACAAAGTAGAACCTAATTAGAAAAATAGAAACATTTTTCTATATTTAATATTAATAATCACTCACTAATTTTCTCATATCTTGATTAGTAAATATTAAATTCATTTATAGTCTATTTTAAGAAATTTGAGTGTCTTATATCTCATTAAACAATATAGAACCTAATTATAGCTTAATATTCTATTTTTAGATGTTTACTTTTTTAACCACCTTTAATTAACTCTAAACCCTAATTATCACATATTAAGTTAATCACTTAGCAATTTTTGTCTACTTACTCTCTAAACTCTCATTGGACAATAAGAAATTATTTAGTATTGAAAAATCTTATGTTTGAACTCAACTTCATATAATAAATCCTAGAACCCTTAAAGGTGATTAAGTAGATTAAGAGAGACTTAAGACTTAATATTAAGCCTTAAATAAGTTTAATTTTTCACAAGATCAGTAAACTCATGCTTAGAAAATTTAGTAGAGTTATTAAAAGCATTGATTATTCATCAATCTAATCTCAATTTTAAAGAGCATTTAAAATTGTTAACCTTTAAGGATAGTATAAAGAAGAGAATTCATTTTCTTATATGTGCCACTTAAATCAAGATAGTGGCTAATAATTTCAAAGGTTCATAATTATTTAGGACTTATCAAGATTGACCTTTCAATTTTAGAATATCATGTTAACAATTGAAGATGTTAGAATTATGATAGGAATTCTTATGTGCTAAGCTTAGATTAAATATTGTATGAACCATAGTTAGGATTGAACTACTGAGGTAGGGTGACTTATTTGTAATACTTTAAGGTAAGACCCTACATTTGCCATATGAACTCTAAGATTTGAACCTACTTCTTATGGTAGCTATACCAAGTGAAAGTGAATTGGGTCTACATTTTGTGGTAGTAAGTCTAAATAAAGAATTTAGATGATTAATATTAAACACTTAGTGTTATGTAATCAATATCAAGTCAAGTCAATTGTAGCTTTAAAAGTCCATACATATAAAATAGTTTGCTTAGAACTTAACCCAGTGATGATATCAATATTATCATATGGGATGCAATGCGTATCTATAACCTAAACTTGATTTCCCATTTGACTTAGGGATTAGTTGATTGTTAGCATGCTTGTATCGATACTTATTTATAGTACAGTTAGTTCAACATATGTTCTATGGTCATATTCAACTACTTCCTTATATATATGTATTATGGTTAACATTCTTTGCATCTTACGGTCAGTGAGGCATGTGCTTTATTCATCTTATTTTGTCTTGTTATAGCTTAGCAAAGTTATAATTTTACTTTTTTTATTGTATAATTTAGTTGCACCCATTTGTTGACTTTGCAAATATGACATGCTTAAACTTAAGAATCAATTTAGCTAGCCTAAAATATACTTATACAATTATTAATACAATATTTCTTATTCTGACTGGGGCCCTGACATCTAAAACCAATTTGTCAGATCAGGAGCTGTTCATGGAGCTAGCCTTTGAGAAAGAGTAGGTACTCGAGGAAGAGCCCGTTGTTTAGCTTCTGTGTTCAAAAATTTATAGCCTTTGTTTTATAGTGAAAGAGATAATTTTATTTTCTTACATTTTCATTCAGTTTATATAGCTATACTTATTTTGGATGTATTTTTTATTTTTTCTTGAGACGCTTATTTTTTCTTTTTATTTTGGATGTACGAACATGGATGATATTTCCTTAGCTTCAGCACTCTTACCCCTTTACTTGTATGTTATTACACATAGTTATTATAAGTAAATCATACTTGATTATCAACTTCCTATCCGTTGTTGGATTAGTATGAGTACTAACTTGATGATGAATAGGGGCTGTCACAATTTTGTTGCTTAATTGCTATAATCAGTGAGCAATATAGCTATTGCATGTTAAGCTTCATAAATATCCTAGGTATAAATAATAGTCTCTATTGTATTTTTCTTCTTGCTACTTTCATTACATTTTCTTAAAATATTCCTTGAGCAAAAAAAAATTTTCCCTTATAAATTGTCCCATTATTGGAGTAGTGTGAATAGCAAGAGTTCAGATTTTCATCCTTAGATGAATTATGCCTCCTTACCTCCTCCACACAGTCCTCACAATGCATCTGAATTAATCGAATGAGTGTGAATTCTCCCTATAGGGTTAGCTTGATTAACAAATGTATGGATCACCATCATTAATCCCATTTTAGTGTTGTAAGTAGTGTGTCCTAAGATTAAAAGTAAAATGTTCAAGGCTTATCCTTCACTTCCTTTTGTAGTTCCATTCTTGTGAGATATTAATTAGCGAAGAAGCACATCAAGATACTATTTTAAATTTGATGATTTTCCTTATTCACATTTTTTAAAGATGAAACATATGATAACTTTATATGCTTATCAAAGAAAGTATGTTGCAATAACCTATGGTACTTATTTATAAGCATGGCTAATCTCTTGAACTAAATTTAAATCACAATCAAAGTTCCTCATAAAATATTTTTAGACAATACATTAGTAATTAACTTGGCCAGAAATCCCATGACACAATGGAGTAAACAAATCAGCATCATGTGAAATTAATAATACTGGTTACTTGCATGATTTCTTCAATTTATATAAAATTAATTGTGTTAAGGTGTTCTATGTACTTTAAGGAAGATCATACTTTCTTATTATGTTTAGGATTAATTAATCAAGTTTAATTTCAAATTAATAGTAATTTGAATTTTGATTGATAAAAAAATATTAAGGTGTTGTTTGTCATGAAAAAATCTAAAAAATTTAAATGTAAAGTAATCAAATTACAGTAAAATTTGATTACAGTGAAATCTGATTACAGTGTAATCTGAGTTTAATAGGAAAATTTAGATATTATTTGATAGTTTTACATAAAATTAATATATTTTTATTTGAAATAAAATAATCTGTGTGTGTGTTGTTTTGATTAAATTAGGAGGGGGGAGAGAGGGTAAAATTGCCCAACAAATTTTCTTATAATTTTTTTAGGGCTGAATTTGAACGAAATGAATGGACAAATCGTGCATAAGAACGAATCCTTTGATTGAATCGTGCGTTCGAACAAATCGCTCGAAATGATTCCTTTGAATCGTTCGTTCAAATAAAGTATCCGTGAATCATTGCTCGTCCGAAGAAGATGGACATGTTCGTTCATTTGCTTGCTCGACTTGCTCCGCGTATTCTCCTAATACGCCCAATTCATGCGTAATTCTTTGGTTTTTATATATATTAGCGCAAAACTGAGTTAAATTGTAAATATTTTTCACCAATTTTACTTAATGTCAAATACCGTTAATTTAAATTTACCAAAAAAAAAAATAATTTACATGCCAAACAACACTTACAAACTAAGGAGCAAGTTAAAGACAATTGCTCTTTAATAAAAGACAAAATAAAATAAAAATTATATATATATATATATATATATATATAATCAAACGTTCTTAGTCGACGTAAACTCTTCTTTGGGGCCTGCACCGCTGCTGCCGCCGCTTCCGTTTGATCTGCGGCCAGCGTCAATATTTTCGGCCATCTCCAGCTTTCCCTTCTTGAAATCCTCCTCCCCGCCAAAAATCTCGGCCATATCCTCCAGGCTTCTCCCTCTCGTCTCCGGCAAGAACACGTAGAAGAACATCAACCCCAAAACCACTATGCCCGAGTACAAGTAAAAGCTCCCCGCGATGGTTATGGCTTTATAGAGCGAGATAAAAGTCATGGAGATGACGCCGCTCATGATCCGATTCACCCCAGTTCCCAAGCTCGCCCCCTGCGCCCTCAGTCGCAGGGGAAATATCTCTGAGCTGTAGACCCACGCTATGGGCCCCAAACCTATTGAGAAAGACGCCACAAACGACAGGACGGATGCTATGGTCACCCCCACCAGCGCCTTCGGCGCCCGCCCGTCCTTGTACCGATCGATGAACAGCAGCGACGTGGCTAGCGGCAGGAGTGACAGTATCATCCCCCCCGCGCTCCCCAGGAGCAGCGGCCTCCGCCCGACCCGGTCCAGAAAGAACGTTGCGATCAGCACGAACGCTGTCTTGGTGAAGCCGACTGCGACGGTCGCTCCCAGCTTCTGGTTCTTGCTCTTGATGCCGGCCTTCTCGAAAATTCTTGGGCTGTACAGGACCACCGAGTCGATACCCGATGCCTGCTGGAAGAACTGCAGCCCGATGGCGGCGAGCAGAACTCGCCGGACCACCGGAGTCGGCCGGATGAGAAGGTCCGACCAGACTCCTTCCCCGGCACGCCCACCGCCCTCCCCCACCGCCGATATGATCTCCGCAAGCCGGACCTCCGCCTCCTCCGGCGAATCGGACGTCCTCCGCAGGACGGCGGCGGCCTCGTCATGGCGGCCCTGCATCCCGAGCCAGCGCGGGGACTCCGGCATGAAGAGGAGAATGGCAACGGCGAGAAAGAACGGTGGGACCGCGCCGGCGAAGAACATCAGTCGCCAGTTGATGTGGCTAGGCAGGCTGGCGAAGGCGAAGTTGGAGATGTAGCCTAGGAGGATGCCGGAGTTGATGAAGACCTCGGGGAACGAGGTGAGGAAGCCACGGGCGGAGGTTGGGGCCACCTCGGCAGTGTACACTGGCGCGATCATCATGGCGTAGCCGACACCGATGCCGGCTACGAAACGGCCGCACATCAGGAAGGCGTAGTTGGTGGCGGATCCCATCAGGATGGCGCCGACGAAGAAGATGACCTCCGCCAGTATTATAGGTGTAGCGCCGGCCGATCCAGTCCGAGGTGCGGCCTGCCGCGATCGAACCTATCAGGGAGTAAATGTTTATGATCCCAGCAATGATCTCCAGCTGGGTGTCGCTCACGTGGAGGTCCTCCTTGATGAACATGGCGGCGCCGCTCATCACAGCGATATCTGGAACACAAGCACACAAGCACTAATAACTCTATTACTTTATATTTTAGATAACTTTTAATTTTTTTATTTTTTTCATATATTTCTTAGAAAATTTTATTTTACGGACTCAAATTTTTTAAATTATAAAAATATTTAGATATTATTTTAATATAAATTTAAAAAATAATATTTATATTATTTTAATATAAATAAATAAACACGGACTGACGTGCTACCCAAAAAAACTCATCCAATAATATTTGGACATAATTTTAATATAAATATTAAAAATAATATTTATATTATTTTAGTATAATTAAAAAAAACTAATAAAATATACTTAAATCTTTTTAATTTTGATTTTTAGGTGTTATATCAATGAATTTAATTAGCATTTCTCATAAATAAAATTTAAATCTAATTACAAATATTTTTAAATATCATATTAAATAATATTTCTCATATATAATCTTTTCGATTTTTTATTTATTTATTTATATATAATGTAAAAAAGTCTAATATTTTATTAATATCTAATTTTTTACACATAAGAAATTACATAGTTGCCTTATTAAAGTTAAAAAAATATATACAGAAAAATAAATAAATAAATGAGGAGGGTACCGTAGCCGAGCAGAACGGAGGTCATGGAGGCAAGGAGGGCGCAGGCAAAGGCGTACTTGTTCCTCGCCGGCTTCATCGCCGGAGAATGGCCGGAATGTTTTTCCGGCGACATTTCCGGCTTCTCCTCACTCTCACAAGAAGATGAATGGTTTACTTTACAAGTCCTCGTTGATTTATAGAAACGTGGAAGATTTTCTCTTTAAACTATTTGTATAGCTGTCCTTAGACGTCATCTTTTATTAATTCTTATTATATAAAATAAGAGTAAGATTATTTAGACACTTAATAAAATATTTGGATATTATTTAATATAAATTTTAAAAATAATATTTATATTATTTTAATATAAATAAATAAATTCTAATAAAATGATAACTAAATTTTATTGAATAAATTTTTTAAATATCATATTAATTAATCTAAATAGTATTTCTCATAAAATAATCAAGTGATATAAAAAAGTAAAGATAAATTATATTAAATGATTATTTATTTTTTTATTAAGTAAAATAACTATTAGAGAGCTGTGCTCATACTCTATTGATGACTTGTGAGTATTGTTTAGAGCTTAGGATGATGGGAGTTTCGTAGTTGAGGTTTTAGGTTTTATAATATATTAGTCTTCTCAAGTGAATTAGTTCGTAGGGTTGGATTCAAATCGAGTATGAGCGAATCAGGACAGACTCGAATTCAAAATTTTCAAGTTGAATCAGACCGTAATCGAGTTCAAGTCAAGTCAATTTCAGTTTATAATAGTTCAAGTTTGAGCAAAGTAGGACAAACTCGAATTCAAAATTTTTAAGTTGAATCGGATCATAATTAAGTTCAAGTCGAGTCAATTTCGGCTTATAACAGTTCGAATTCGAGCCGTATTTAAAATATGAAGCATTTCACTATTTGAAGATAGGAATTCTCTAATTTCTATGTATTACATATATTTCAAGTGATTCAAATTCAATTCGAGTCGAGTCGAGACTAACTCGAATTTGACTCGAAATGAATACGAGTCGAGCCGTTCAACTCGAACTCGACTCGAAAACTCGATTCGAACTCGAGCCGACTCAAAGCTCGAGCGAGCTTTGAGTTTCAGGTAAAATTGTCAACAAATGAGTGGATATATTGTAGAAATAACAGCAGGGATGAATTTATGTGTAGAGATTTGGAGTGATTGCAATAGTTGTTAAAATTAGAGAATAGTCAAAATAAAGTACGGATGTAACAGTGCAATCACATAATTGATGGAATCCTACCTATAAAAATAAAAATAAAAATTCTATCATTCCTCAAAATATATATATATATTGGCAATTTTTTAAAGTTTAGCAAATCTTAATCTATCAATATTTTGAGAGATTATTTAGGAGATGTGTATCTAAACCTTTAATATATTAATAATTAGTGTTAAGAAAATAGCTTAAGATAATTACTTATCATAATTAATATATTTAGAGTGTTGAGAATTTAATACTTATTTACTTATTGTAGATATAAAATATTTTGCTAAAGTATATGGATTTAGGATAATCAAAAAAATAAAATTTATATATTTTAAAATAAAAATAATTATCGCATAACTTTTATCTTAAGATAAATGTTAATCTTTCAAGAAATTGACAATTTTAAATCTATTATTGTAGTAATGCTTAATAATAATAATCAAAATTAATTAATGAACTTAGATCAAGTTGATATATATTTTGTACTCTAACTTCTTTAATTATTATTTTATAAGCTTTCTTAATTAATACATTATTGGGATGGAATTCACATAAAAGCTTTTGTTATTTAATTGACTAATACTAAGAAAATTATATTGTTGAGAGAATACACAATTTTGAGAAGGATTTAGGCATAAGGTGGCCTTATTTTTGGCTCTAGCTTGCTAAATTTTGATCTATTTCTCATCATATTTTAGGAGCATTCACTATCTAAAGTTCTCCATAATGCTCCCTTAAAAAATAATTATCAATGAATTAACCCCATTTAAAGTTAACATCACTATTTATTGAATTATTTATATTTTTTGGTAACCAATCATATCCTAATGTCTATTTGATTGACAAGAGTACCTAATATAGTAATCTTAGGTTTAGGTTGATACTCATTTAATTTAATTTCAAAGGATTTGCATAGACAATTAAGTTCAATAATTTCCTTATATATTTTTGCATGAATAGTCTCATTTAGTTGCTTTTTGTAATTGAATCTTAGTTCTTAAGTTGGGTTTTAGAAAATTTATTCTTTCTTTTTATGACACACTCTAAGATTTATATTGAATGAATTCTTTCCTTGGAAATTTATTTGATTTAGGATTACTTACCTCATATTTCTAATTCAAAAAATTTAGGATTACTTACCTCATTATCTTCTTTATGACACACTCTAAAATTTAGGATTCTTCTTGCCTCTTGTCCATTAAGCACATATTTACTTTCTTTGCATTTGATTATGAACTGCACTTTGAGTCAGAGTTGGCTCAAAATGTCTTCTTCTTGAAGTTCTTTGTTTATCTCTCTTTGCTTCATTCTATTTATTCTTTAAAGCTTTAATCACTCTATTTGGATGCCACCATTCTCCTTGCATTCATAAAATACATTATAATTTTTAAATTTGAAAGACTAAAAGATTTTAATTTTGTTTTTGTTTGATTGTGATCTCCTTGTATCTCTTGGTTTATTTTCAACATTGATTTGAATTTTCTCATTATAAAGGCACGTTTATCTTCATCCTTGCGTTTACTATTTCTAGTTTCTTCCACAATGAGGGTGGTTCCTTTCTTTATCCCCTTAGTTTCTCTATTAACTTCTTCTCTCTTAGGAAAGACCTATTTTTAAATTGTGAATGATCAAAAAACTAAATCAAGAGAAAAGGTTTGTATACCCTTAACTTCCATCATAGTATGGACTTTGGGATCAAAACTTCTAGGAAGATTACGAAGGACTTTGTTGTCCTTCTCTAGGTTTTTGTATGTTTTTCAATAGTACGTAGGGTATCTATGGTCTTTATGAGTCAAATACACTTTTTGAATATGGCCTCTTCTATTATCATATATTAGGTAGTTAGTCTTATATTCATGAACATTAGTTGTTGTAAGAACCCAAGGTGGTTACTTGGGCTAAATTTAGCTTAATCTTCCTAAAACCTCTTCCATTAGTTCTTAATCATCATTAGAAGCAAACCTCAAAATTTTAGTACAATTTGGAGATCAATTGATCATTTTATCTAAAATTTTTAATTATGGAAATAAAATTATTATTTTGACCTTTAATTGAAAATTCGATTACATTTTTGGATTCCTAGCACCTAAATTAGCTAGAAATGAAATTTTGGTATATTTTGGAGTACATTGGGTCAAAATGACTATTTGAAATATATTAAATTATTTAAAATTAACTTAAAATCTGAATCTAACGGTTAACAGATTCTTGCGGGAATCCAGTGCCTGCAGTTGAACACGGGACTGACAGATCCTGCAATCTGAGCCATCCCGCGGTTTGTCAAGATCGGATCGTACGATATATGTTCACTCGTCGCCTAATCTAGATTCATCTATTGGATCAAAGGCCATATCCAATGGCTAGAATCAGCCCTGCCTTAACTCGAATCCTCGGGATCAGATCTGGACTGCCACTGTGCACTGTCGTTCCCAACCGTCTGGCCATGCGCGCTCGCACCTGCAAATGCAAAACCCCCTGAAGTTGTCGCCTGCAACTATCCTTCCCTCTGCACCACTACCGGCTGTCCCCCTCATTATCCAACCCCTTCTTATTTCCCTTCCTCTATGCCAGACGAGCCTCTAAGAATTGGCATTGGCATCTCCAGCTCCTCCCCTTGCTCTTCTTTGAATTTTCTTCTTCTTCTCCCATTAGCTCGACAATTCTAGCCTGCAACTACTAAAACCACCATCTTCCACCTTCAGCAGATCTTCTGGTTGAACCTGATCATCTGTAGTAGCACAAGGAGGTAGTTGGGATCGTTCGTGTCTAGAATTAGAGCTCGAGTGTCAGCTTTGGAGCTCAGCAACTGCCAGAAAAATTGGTGAATCCCTTTTCTTCTAGGTGCTTCTCCGTCGAGTACTAAATTCCTGCTTCTATAATCGGGAGCTTTATTTTGCCATTTTAGATCACTTTTGGTGGATTTCCATTGTTGATCAGGTTCAATATAACTTGATCGAAAGGCATTCAACTCGGGCTTGTACAGTGGGGTACGGTGCCTGAGTTCCAGTAGCACTTCACCATTTCCATTTGCCTCCCAACCTGCTAAGGTGTTCCTTGGATCTTATTTGACCAAAGGTACATGCTGAGATTGAACCCTGCCCATGGAATCGACGGCGGAGGGGGAATTCCCACTCCACAGTAAACTCTAGGTTTATAAATTAGAGACTAGGGTTAAAATGATAGCGTGCACTCCAATTGGGGATTCACATTACATTGTGTAGAGCTTAGTAGTAGCTTCATTTTAAGCCATTAAATACATATAATAATGCTCTATAAAATGAGAAATTTAGGGTTTCTTTGAAACCCTAAATCCCCAAATTCAGAATCCCCATCTGCGACGGGACGAAGAGGGAACAACGCTAGTCGGGCTGAATCGTAGCCAGCACTGCTCGACAATCCGGACCCAATGGGTCCCAGTCAACCCGTGCGGTTCTACTTTAGGCCAGCCCATTGGGTCCCAATTGATCTGACGAAACCTGAGAGCCAAACAGTGGAATATTTCTGATTTATGCGATTTAACCCAAAGTCTAAACTATAGGAAATTAATGAAATTAAGATTTGATAATTTTCATTCACTAGCATCTAAATTGAGTGTTCTTATGTAACAAATTGATTTGAAAAATATATAGAATATAAATATGCATTAATATTTAGGTTTCTGTAAATGCATTTCTTAATTATTTGTTAATTAACTTAGAAATGGATTAAGGTTTAAATTGATATTGACTTATCCAAATTTATTGATTGTAGTCTTGTTTTGTTTATGAAATAGAGTAGAACATTAATATGCTGCAACATGTCATTCCTTATAATTAATATTGTTAATTATGCCTTAATGATGATTTAAGGTATTTAGTCTATAATAATAATTATCACATATTTATTATATTATTATATTATTCTCCAACTCCTATCATTTTATAATATTATTAATAATAATAAGTACATAACGGCTTTGCTGAGGTGGACAGGGAGTGAGGAACGTGTTTAACATGATTGGTACGGGCAGATCAATGAGAAACTGACTCGAGACAAAGATGAGCAATAACAACAGCTTGTTTGTCGATTTGATGGATCGAAGGAAACTGCGGAATGGTCCTGATCCATCGAGGTGTAATGGTTGAACGCGGGAGGGTTCTGGACTGTCTAATCCACAGAATAGACATTTAAATTAAGACGGATCCAATTGTCACATGGATGAACTCCACAGCGGATCGCCTGTGATCTGCTTAGTGGATCAGGGCGATCAGCCGACCATTGAAAGGTTATTTTTATAATTTTTCAACTTTAGGATCATCTATGTGCAATTTCCCCAATTTAAGTTCTATTTAATTAAGGCCTAAATATCCTTTAAAAATTCTTAAAATTTTACCCCTAGCTATTTAGGGTGTGAGAAATTTTAAAAATGCAATCATAATTTGATTCAGAGATCAATTTAATTTAGCTAATTTTTTAGGTCATTAAATTGACTTGTTGGCCAAATGATCCAAATAGAATCCGATGGATTCCAAATTTTTAGGGTTTGATCCTAACGATGTTTAGAATTTAGTGACACAAGGCTTAAGATTTAATTGAACACAAATTAGGCATGGTAACAGCTTAGGGTTGTTACACTTCACCTCTTCATTAAGCATATGATCACATCTTTGGTGCCAAAGACTAGTTTTTGATTTTGCTCCCGCAATAAAATCTGATAATTTATTACTCACATAAAGTATCCCTTCCATATTTCCCCAAGCTATGAACAATGCACCTCTTGTCACTTTCCATGAGTCTCTGGTGAAGGTTATAACATAGCTTGCACGGGCTCTCTAACTAGCATAGATCACATTACTCTTTAGATTTGGAACATGTCTAACATCCTTTAGTCCCCATATCGCTCTATTCCGCAACCTGATGTTGACATCAACCTTTCCAACAATCCTGCATACCTTCTCATCTTCTAAACAGACCTTTTTCATAACCCCTCGAGTGTAATTTATGAATACCTCTTTTCAAGGAGTTGCATGAAAAGATGCACTAAAATACATAATCTAGGATTCTGTAGTCCTTGAAGATAAAATCAACATATCTTCGACATCATCTGCCATAACATTTGCATAATGACTCATAACTTGTTTCCTCCACTTGACTTCTTCAATGTGAGATAGTCTACAAGTGCCCTCTTTTTCCACAGTTCCAGCACTCAAACTTTCTGTTTTCTAGTTTTGATTTTCTCCTTATTTTAGTTTCTGCACTTAGGTCTGAACTTAAAGTTTCACCACAAACCTTCATCGGAATTTTTTCATTCAATACAAGCCTCATAATATCAATGACCGCAGTAACTAATCCATCCTAACTATCTGATAGTGAAGATAGAAGCAACAAAGGTCGCACCTCATCATCAAACTTAATTTCTATGGAGCTTAACTGGCTTGTTACAGTGTTGAACTCATTTAGATGTTCAATCATGGAATTGTCATCTACCATCTTCACGTGGAACAACCGCTTCATTAAAGAAACCTTGTTGGAAGCCGAAGGCTTCTCTTATATCCTTATTAGAGTCGCCATGAGATTCACTGTTGTTTTCCCATTAACTATGTTAAATGCCACATACGAAGATAAACGAAGGAGAATTAATCCCAATGCTGTTTTGTCAAGGACTTCCCATTCTTCATTTGTCATAATTACAAATTTCTTCTTGGTTCCTTCTAATGGCAAGTACAACTTCTTATGGTACAGCAAATATTCAATTTGTATCTTCCAAAATGCAAAGTTCATTTTGCTGAACTTCTTGATATTGTATCTTCCTTTGCCTGTCATTGTTCCTACTCAACCTAACAAACCCTAAAATATTGCTCTAATACCACTTGTTAGGATTATATGGTGGGTTCGAATTTTTCCTTGATATCCTCAACTCAAACCCACCATATAAATATAACAGCATGCACTTATAATATGATGTTATTGTTACTACTTAGTTTGTTTATTTTTCTTATGTAAAAACTTAATTTATTTTATTGTTTAAGTGTGTGCGGCTCTATAATATTCACAATATGATTTCTATACTCTTATGGAATGAAATAAGAGTTATATTAATTTAATTGTGGATGTGCATTTTTACTGAAACATGCCCTAACTGATCCTGTGGACATCACAAATTTGTTGCAAGTAGAAGTGTTGCAAGTCTTGTATTCTTCTCTCATATTTTGTGGAATTGTATCTATGGTGGTGCCTCTATAGTTCCCTAGCTCAGAATTTTCCACGTAAATTGTTGTGTTTGCTCTATGTTTATTCTTGTGTGTGATATGCGAGATAATTTGTGTTGATTTCTTACAATTTTATTCTTCTTTTTATCACTCTATGTGTAACTACCTGTGGACGTTCACTTCCTGAAAGTAGTTATATTGCCTCATTGGTCCCAAATGCAAACTTCTCCATAAAGCCTTAAGCTTACAAGCTTTGGAGAGAACATCAAAATCAACAATGCTCAAACCTCTTATATCCTTAGTTCCACCAACTTATGACTCTTTAGTTTCTTATGACTACCAAAAAACAAAGAATCCGATATTAGATATTAGACCTTTTGATAGTGGATATGCAAATAAAAATTTATTAAGTCATAATTAGGTTTATTTATAAATTTGTGTCCCAACTTACATGTTACATCTTTATTATATAATTAACACTTGGTGGTAGGTTAGTAGAAAGAATATATAAATAAATATATTTTAACTATAAATATTCCGAAAATATAAAGCAATATAAAGCACAGAATCTGAATTTGGACGACTTTTAATGAGATTTGCTGCGCACAAACGACAAACCGCATTCGGCCGCGTGTTACACCTTCATGGTGCAGACCGCCACCGGTCCGGCCGGTCTGATTTTAAAAACAAAAATTGTTTTTTAACCGTTCGAGTCCAGATTTGAACTCAACTTTTCAGGCTGAGTCCCAATCAAATTAGTTCTAGTTTGAGCTCTCACTCCTGTCGCCCACCGGGGTTGCACAAGGTGTCGGCTGCCGCCCTGGTGCTCAAGCCCGAGCTCGCTCTCACACTAGTATGCACCAAAATATATAGATGCTGTGTCAATACAATATGCAAAAAAAAATAAAAAAAATTCTATTGGTATTTAATATTTTTTTTATGTATATTCTTATGTAAGCATAATATTTTTCTATCTAAAAATCTAATTAAATTAATTTTCACATCTTATTTTCATATATATATATATTTTATTATTAAATTAGTGAAAGAAATTTAAATACTAATTAGCTAAAAATGCATATCTTTAAAAAAGATGTATATATTTATAAATCCAACTATATATTTTTCTTACAATTTATTGGATATTTGATCATATTTTAGTTACTTCTATGTAAAAATAATTTTTAATAAAAGCATATTCTAATTGAAAAAAAACCTTAATTTTTTGCAGTTAACCTTAATATCCATAATATACATCTCTTTTGTCTTTCTTAACAACTTTTTTTATAAGTTTTCTACAAAACAAAATCATGTGTGTCACTTTTTAGCACATTAGATCTTATCTCTCTCTCTCTATATATATATATATATATATTTCTGTTTAGTCTAATTTTATATATATTAATACAAAATCGAAATATAGTGTAAGCATTTTTTACCCGTTTTACTCCATATCAAACACATATAATCTCTGTTTACCCTAAAACTTTTACTTTGCTCCGTTTTACCTCATGCTAAATAGCCTCTAAATAAAGTAACACAATGTCAAACCTTCAAGAAGAGCATTCGTCCCTCAAAAATTTTGGAAGGCTTGTATAATTATGATTATAAAGTTTAGAAAAGGCTGAGAAAGAGTCGCTCTAGTGAAAAGCTAGGGTTCCACTTCTCTTTGTCGGTGGCCTCCAATGGGATCGTACACCTTGCTCCGTTCCCCCTCTCAAGATAGCATTCTGGAATTCCTCTGGTCCCCTCCGCCCAGCTAAAAATGATGAAAAACTGTTAATTAAATAGGATTTTTAAGTTATGATTGCTAGGTATCTCAAGCAACACATTAAAGCGTTATCAACTTTATTTTCAATTACTGCCTTACTAACTTTTAATTTTGTAACTATTGTTGCATTGCTTATTTGTTAGAGCTCAATAAATTGTAATATTGAGATTATTTTGGTCTTAGGAAAAGAGCTCCAAAAATTTATAGATTTCAAACCAAGTACTTTGAGCAAGCAAGATTTTATTCTTTTCTTTTAAAAATCTGCATATATATTTTGCATGAAAGAAATTCAAACGCTAGATACAACAGAAGACGCAACTATCTTGCAATGACTTATGCGATTATTTTGAATGAATTGAATTTTAACATTTATACATAAGAATTGTATCATAAATGTTGTCTACTGCTCTCTAACAGTTTATTGAATATGATTATGAAGTTGTATTGCATAGCTGATTTGTAAAGAGATCGCATGTTATGATCTTGCTGGATTTGTTGTATACAATTTAATCGTGCAAATACCTATTTGTAAGTCTTTCTGCAATCATTAATCACTTGACGTGGTGGAAACTTTTAATCTAAAAATTTAATTTGAAAATACATCTCACGAAATCGATAGAATTAAAAGGTACTTCTAACTACATGATGTTTTCTATTTCTTCTTGTCATTTAAGAGTGTTAAATTAAAACCAAATATTTTCATATATTTAGCTTTAGTCAGCTAGCTTATTCTCTTTAGGGCATCAATATCATGTATTCTCTTGCTTTTAATTTATTTCTTTGTATCTTTGGTACTTGATTGTTGGGATTTGGTCTCTTGGCAATGATATGCAATGCTAATATTAGGTATGTGATGGACGACAGGCTAATTGAGTCTTAAACATTTCTCTATATTCTTTACATATGCTTCTTAATCTTGAACAAATGCTACGGTTGGTAACCAAACTTTTGGGGCTAATTTTGTCATAAAAGATGCTTGGATCATTTCTTTCTTATCTAGCTATGCAAATATCCGCATTCTATTTCTAATCTTTAAATTGTTGGTTGACTGTTCATAAGTTGTTATAAGTGAAATGCGATACAGGACACAATTATTGACATTTAATTATGATTTTGAACGCATGCTGTGTATTGCAAAATAAGTAGTGGCATAATGTCATATTTTTACACTATAAATTGGAAATCCGTTAGCTAAAAATACTTATCACTTTGAAGTTAAGGAATATTTATGTTTGCTATTAAATTGTTATTCTCATAATGCCGTAATTACAATTTGTATGGCCTATGAGTAGACAACCATTGTAATTGCGTCTCAAACCTTCTTGCTATTTTACTGTATCAAAAATAAAGTAATTCAAACTAAATTTGCTCATGTTAGCTGTAATAGAAGTGGTGTCAAAAACTATAAATCTTGATCAGCACCACGAAATAGATAATGAGGGTTGCGAGTTGAATAAGTAATAATGTCGTAATGGAATTAGTATCAAGTCGGTATACTCAATTATAGTCTTTCTTCTTCTACAAGGTAATTAAGTTTAAGCTTCATGATATGAGATCCATCTCACATCTTCCCTAATCCTCTTTTTTTCATTCTCAACCTTCCTAATAACATTAGTTAGGATTTGTGTCTAAGTGTTAATCGTAGTGATTACGAGCCATTCTCTTAGGATTAGGAATAGATCATAAGTTAGAATTCATCTATTGAGTAAATTGAGTTACTCAATAGATGAAAAGAGTTTAATAATTTATAGATTTTTATAGTTTATTAAATAATTATTTGATCTTTTAACTTTAGAATTTAGATTAGAGATCTATTCTATTGAGTTTGACTTAATTCAATAGGATTTTCCTTAACATTAAATCAGTGAGATGGGATTAAACTCTAATCCTTAGGATAACCTTGTGATTAAGGATTAAACTTTATTATTTAAGAATTCAATTCTTAATCTTTTTAATCTTAATTTAGCTAATCAAGATTTGGTTTAGGATTATTAAAAATAATAACTTAGGACAATTGATTTACTTATTTAACTTTATAGGCGACATTGATTCAGTTATGATTAGGACGTAGCTAATCCTAATTATGTTCAACTAATAGGTTCGTGATTCTAAGTTACAGACAGTGTAGAAATTTATGATTCTGAATCTTATATAACTTAGAGTAGTTAGAATGATTAAATTAAAAAAAACAAATGATATCATAAAGTTTGTGTAGTGCTATTTATTACCTTGAATTTGAAATGATATGCTTTCCTTATATGAGCCTCTTTATACATTTGGACATACTATATTAAATATAAGATGTTTGATGAATATTTTATGTTACACTTTGAATTATATTCATATGGCATTTGCATATTTAAAAAAAATAAAACTTAAATAAAATAAACTTTACTATACTTTGTGGGTTATATTTTACTTAGTCTGCCATTTAGTATAACCTTAGTTTAGAATAGCTTTTGCCTAGGACACTTTCCTAGTGCTTATTACTTTTGCTTATGACACTTTCATAGTGCTTGTTATTTTTGCCTAGGACACTTTCTTAGTGCTTGTTACTTTTGCCTAAGGAATTTCCCCAAGTGCATTTTACTTTTGCTTGGGACACTTTCCTGGATAATTAGATGGACGTTACCTTGTGACTATGACACTTTCCTAGCACAGCATACTTTAATCTAGGATGTTTCTCCTAGATGAGCAGATTAACTTTACTTTTTGGCAGAACTAAGTAGGGGTATCTCCACATTTTACTTTATACTGTTACTTTACATTTAATTTACAGTTACTTTACTTTACTTTACTTTACTTTACTTTTATATTTCAGTCAGTTTACTTTATTTAAAAGCATGTTAGGATGCTAGAATATTCTTTTCAGTACAGTACTTTTACTTTATAATATAAATTGATATATTTAGTTTGATCATATTACTTAGGACTTTTTTTTGTACTTAGTAGATTTATATTTGCACTTTACTTACCTTTTATGCAGCTTAAGTTGAGGTATGTGTTTACCTCACATTTTGTTTAAGTTATAATTTATTATTATAACTTGCCTTTTCTTTCTTTATCGCTTTACTGCTATTTTTATGCTTAAGTTAAGTTTGTGATATCAATAAAACACATAAAAAAATGTTTACCCTAAAAGGTACTTAGACATTTTTGTCTAACTAAATTTTTCTTTTGTTGGCTGGGGCCCTACCATTATGAAACTGATAATAATAGATTCCAAGATGTTCAAGGAGGTAGAGCCTTTTCTGAGGAGCAGATCTAGGAAAAGGTTCAGGTTGATAAGAATCCATAGTCTACTTTCTAGTTTGCTTTACTTTTGCATTTAAAAGGATGAGAAACTTCATTTTATATTTCAGTTCTTAACTTTAATATTGTAATAATACATGGCTAAATTGTACTTTACTTTTCCTGCATTATATATTCTGAGTTGGATGTTTTACTTTCAATATGGATGAATGGATGATTACTTCAATTTGTATTTTTTTCTTCCGCACTCTGATTACATAGTATACTAATTATGTGATTGTTATCCTTTGCTTTATTTCGAAAAGCATATCTTTCTCTTAAGATTGGATTGGAGTCTTAAATTCCAACCTAATGTTAAGTAAGGGATGTGCTTATTGACGACCACACCCTAATCCTTGTGATTAAAGGGGGCGGCCGCCACACCTCCTTCCTTAGCTATTTTCCTATTTCAATTATTTTCTGCATTTTCATTAAAGTTTATAATAAGCAAACATATTTGAATGTATTTTCTGCCTTCTTTTCTAAGATGAATGTCTTTACTTACTATTCTAGATGAATACTTATATTGATGATGTCTTTAGCTTTTGCACTCTATTCTCTATATTATACTATACTACATATATTGTGCCGTGATTATCAGTTTAGTTGTGGCGCCCCGCTCATTAGCCACCAACAGTCAGGGCTAAGGAGTGGTGTGTCACTTTGGCAAATCCCTCACTTATCATTAGATTAAGGTGTAATGCCTCAATCCACTAATAAGGGAAGGATGTGCCCCGGATAATACAGCGGAATCATTTACTAAGTATATATATTTATCAGAGGGCGGAAGCAAGATAATAAAATATGCTTCAGCTAATCCACTACAATACAAATAAGAAGTAAACATGCAGCTTATAATAAAATAGTATAGTAAAAGAACATACATAAATATCTGAATTATTATAAATATTAAATAAGTCTTAATGAAAATAATAAAGCTCTCATCCTCACAGAATAAAAGGGGGCTAAGCTAAGGATCTCCAGCAGCAGCACGCTCATCCTCCTGAATCTGATCTTTAGAAGGCTCGACTACCTCGAATAAATTGGAGTCTACCATTATCGATTTCACAAGTACATTTTAGGCTGTTAATATATCATGAGTTTTATGATATCACTATTTTACTTAGACTATAAAAATAAGTAAAGCGTAAGGGTGCAACAAGCATACAAATGAAGGAATAAGCGATAAATAAAAGTATTTATAACTAAGCAACATGTGAGGTAAAAGAATATACCTCAACTCCAAAGCTGTAACAAGATTAGGCATATAGGTGTAAATAAAGTAAGGCAAATACTGAAGGAAAAGAGTCATCCTAAAAATACTTATGATCACATAACATATGTAAGTTAAAAATAAATAATCTGACTGTGATATATATAGTAAATAATAACAGAAAGTAGCATCCTATAAGTAAGTAAGCAGGTAAAGCAAAGTTGACTGAAGTAAAGTACAACAGTAAATGATAAACAGTAAACAGTAAATAATAAATAGTAAACAATAAACTGGTATGTACTGACTGCCATATCAGAAGAGGGCTAATCTAGCATGCTGATAATAAAAGGATTCTTATAGTCAACACAAAGGCTAAGGCGACAAAATATTACTTACATCATCTGAGGCTAGGCCGAAATAACATAATAGAAATTGAACTAAAGAGGCAATAATCACAAATGCAATAATATTTTAGTTTTTTACTTTACTTCTATGGACATATCCAGAAATAGGTGAGGAGTCAAGCACATCTGCAATACTATACGGGCTCCAAACTTAGCACAACACCCCTCAATGAGTAATGCCAAGTACTCCTTATCTCTCCTTACCCCTGTCCAGTAGGGTAAAATGCACCAGATCAGTAAGTACCTGAACCCAATGCAATGTTCTCCTATATATTCTATGTTTTCATTTAATGCAACAACATTATCTTGTATGATGTGTTTAAGGAATAAGGCACAAAATATATTGAATGCGAAAGCACATGTAAAATAATAATGTGCAAGGGACTCTACTACACATGATAACATCAATTATTATCTCTTAAGCTATTCTAACTATTCTAAGTTACACAAGTTCAGGATCTTTATTTCTTACTATTGAGTATAACTTAGAAGCACAACCATATAATTTAAAAATAATTAGAACTGATCAAGTTCTAATTTAATTCAATCAATAACGAATATTAGTTAAATAAGAAAGCATCACATCATAATTGATGAATTTAGATATTCTAAACTAAGAACTAATCAAGTTCTACTAAAACTATGGATTATAAATTAAACAACATGAATTAAGTTCAATCACATAATCCAAAGGGTAGGTCTTAAGGGCTATGGTTTAAGTCTAAATGTGAACTAATAATCAAGGCAAATTCTATTTTATAAATGAGCTCCGAAAAATCTCAAAAATTCACCCCAGCTTATTTTGGGGTAAGGAATTCAACAGCAAAGTTAGAATTCGATTCTAACGAGTATTTAATTTTCCTATTGTTCGAGGTATTTAATTACATTAAAATATTCGATAAAATTTGATAACTTCCAAACGCGTCTAAAACATCACCCCAAGCTAATTTGGGGGTGATGATTGCAATGGCAAAGTCGAATTTTGATTTCGAGGTCAAATTAAATATCTCAATTTTCCATTAATTAAATATTATTAAAATATTCAACAAAATTCTGACGACTTCCGATTACCACCAAAATATCACCCTAGCTAATTTGGGGGCAATGAACGCAAGGGCGAAGTCCAATTTTTGATCTGAGGTCAAGATAATTAGGTCAATTTCTAGGGCTTTTGAAATTCCAAAAAAAAAATTAGGATTTGATCCATTTGCCTCCTAATTTAGAGGTCTTAGTAGTAAACTCCTAATGACATAATTAATATACTAAGATCAGAATCAGGACTTGGATTAGTCCTAATTGGCTAGGGTAACAACTTGGGTTGTTATATTAGTGAACTTGCATTATTTATCAAATTAATGAAATACTTAACTTGATTAATAGTGGAGTATCCAGACCTTCTCATCCTACCTCTTGTCATGATGTTCTAAGTTAATTATCATTGTTTAACCTAGACTATTAGAAGATGCGAGTTATTATTTTGGAATAATGACTTGTTTTGTTGCTAACATTTCTTAGTTGCACATAATGATGGAACAGGGCATTACAAACTATCCTACCCTAAATAAGATAAGTCCTCCTATATCATTATGTTGTTATATGTGGATGATATATTGATCATAAGATCGAACATGGAGGAGATAAAAATTTCTAAGGGAGTAGATGTCAAGGGAGTTTGACATGAAAGACTTGGGGCCGGCCAAGCAGATTCTTGGGATAAGAATCAGTGGGGAGAGAAGTGTGGGAATTTTGAAGGTGTCTTAGAAGGATTATGATAAAAAGGTGTTTTAAATATTTAACATGAACCAGGAAAAGCTAGTGAGCACTCCCCTAGCTAATTACTTCAGTTATTGAAGGATTAGATGTCAAAGTCTAAAGAGGAGAAGGAACACATGCTGAAAGTTCCTTATGCTTTAGCGATTGGAATCTTGATGTACATGATGATCAGCATAAGACCGAACATTGCACATGTGATGGGAGTAGTCAGCAGATTTATGGGAAACCCAAGAAAGTACCATTGGGATGCGGTCAAGTGTATATTGAGGTATCAGAAAGGTATAACAGGCAAATAAATTTTCTTTGGCAGATCCGACATTTCTCTACAAGACTAAGTAGACTCAAATCTTGTAGGAGATGTTGATAGCCAGAGGAGCACTACTGGATATGTGTTCACATTAGAATGTGCAACAATATGCTAGATCTTCAGGTTATAAAATAATGTTGCTCTATCTACCACGGAGGAGGAATACATCGCCATTACTAGGGCGAGTACGGAGAAGATATGGTTGAAAATTTTTATGGCAGAATTAGGCAAGGAGTAGGAAGATGTGAAGCTGTATAGCAATAGTATGAGTGCTATTCACCTAGTGAACAATGCAACATTTCATGCCAAGATGAAGCATATACAGCTTTGGTACGATTTCATCAGGACATTATTAAAAGAGGGGTAGCTTGGATTGGAGAAGATTCACACTTCGAAGAGTCCCACTGACATGATTATAAAATTAGTAATAGTGGAGAAGTTAAAACTATGCGCTGCTTCACATGGCATCAGCACATGATAAGAGAGCAAGGGTGAGCCACACCACGCTCTTGACAGAGATTGAAAAAGACAATGAGGATCGAGGCTAGAAGATAGATGATTTCAAAAGGTCTCTAAGTGAGAGAATGTTAGGATGTGGAGAACATTTATATCTTCATGGAGATGCTAATGGAGCTCCAATGAGTTTTTGGGTGATTTTGAGGTGAAATCAAACAAGTTGGGAAAGCACATTTGAGTAGGCACCACCGCGCACTGTGGCATGCCGTAGCGCGCCATGGCAGCCAACACACACAGACCAGGGCATCGTAATGCACCCTAACAAATGGAAGTCCAAAGATTGGGACAATGTAGTGTGCCATAGAGCACCATAACGCACCATAGCACGCCATGGTGTGCCCCAGCAGGAAGTAGACAGAGACCAAGGCATGGCAGCGTACCCCAGCGGTAGGCGATCTATGATGCTATGGAGTCCCGTGGCATGCCATAGGGCATCGTTGCACACTATAATGCTACAGCGCTACCCAAGGTCTAGGGGCTACAACACATCGTAGTGCCAGGCGAAAATTTGCTTCAGTCCAGGTTACGCCCTAAGAAATTTGGGGGGTATTTTGGACCATTTGGAGTTCAAATGTTAGCCAGGTACTTAAGGGAATATTATTGGAGGAGTTTCCAAGGTTGGCAAGAGCAATCTAAGGGATTTGACTAGTGTTAGAGAGAACCCAAAGGGAGGTGGCTACCGCTCTCCTTCTTCTTCTTCTTAGAGTAAGAGCTGGTGTTCTCTGTCAAAGAAGAAATCAATCGGAAGGCTGTGTAAGTGACATATCTTTCTTTCTCTTATGAATGTGAAGCTCTTTGTAACTCTGTAATCTTCTTTAGTATATAGTTGAATTTCTGTGTGGTGTGGCTTCATAATCTTTCCCATCTTTGGGTTTTCCACATAAAATTCTTGTTGCTTGGATGCTTGTGTGTGGATGCATGGGTATGTGATGTGATCCATTCTTGTTGCGCTTATGATTTTGTCATTTTATCAGTAAAGTCAATGCAACCCTGATCCTCGAGCGCAAATCTCTTCCGCTGTGGTGCCTGTGTAGGTGTCTCGATCTTCAACAGAATTATGCAACCTTATATTTATTTGTCATCACTTCTCCCTAGGTCATATTGCTAAAATTGTTGTGTTCAAAGGCAAAAGTAGTTTTTTGTGTTGCATAATTCTTGAGCTTCTTTATGCTGATCTTCTTGGATGTTGGTGTGCTCATTTAGTGTGGTTTAAAGGCATCAAATTAAAGTTTAAGTGCTTGATATAGAAAGGTGTGAGACATCCTAAGAGACGTGGGATTAACTGCACGAATATTTGTCCTCTTTATAATGAGGAGCGGGAAACTCTCAATCACCTTTTTCTTACTGCTCTTATTCCTTCACTATTATCACACAAAATTTTGCCTAATGTTGGAATGTTTTTAATGTCTCCTATATTTCAAATTTTAGAAACAGCTCTTACGTTGCAAATTGGTAAATGAGGGCGACTAATATTTTGTTAGGGGTAGTTCTCAATTATATTTGGCTGGAAAGAAACAAAATAGTTTTCAATAACTCAAACACTAATGCTGAGATTTTGTCCTTTAAGTCTAAAACTACAACTGTGGCTATTATTCAGTTTTGGACCACATTGCTATTTTCTACTTTTCAGTTTAGGAGAAATGCAATTAGTCTTTCAAAAATTTTATCTGTCTAGTTGGTTTTTCAATATGATGTTGTTTTTCTATTGTGTTGGTTTTCTTGATGCTTCTTCTATTGCACTTTTCTATAAGTTGTTCTCAATTCGTTGGTTATTTCAGATTTCTATTGTTTGTGGTTGTTTGGACATTATGTTGCTTCTTCTACTGCTGCTTTTTGTGAGTGATTTGCGATTGTCAATGTATTTACGAGGCCTATGCGAAATGTGGTTCTCTGCGTATTCTTTTAGTTGTCGTTCTATGAGATTTATAATGGAAGCTCTTATTTTGTTAGCAGGATTTTGACATTGTTCTTTTTGTTGAATTTTGTTTGTTCTAGTCCTAGGAAGGATAATACTTGTTCTTAGTCACTTCGCAGATACTACTATTGGATACTGGAAGGCAAAATTCCCATATGGTCATTAGTCCCTATTGGCCTTTATATCACTGAAGCCTTTGTTTTCTTCAATTTTTGATGTATAATTTCTATTTTTTCTTGTTGATTTTGCTCCCTTTGCTTCGAGTTTGTATATTCTCTAGTTATTAATGCATTGGGCACTGCCCTCAAATTTTTCAAATTTTTGTTATTAAGCATCATATATGACTTCTCACAATCAATTAATTACATGATTAGTTAACCCTAATTTTAATATGAAAAGCTAAAAATGGGTAGAAAATGATGTTCTTTTTCTTAGCATCTTTACATTAATTTAATTTAATATATTTAAAATATATAACAAAAAATAAAAAGTTTTATATTTTTTCTTATAAAAATCAGTATTAAATATATTTCTTAATATTTATTCTTATAACAATAAGTATTAAAATGTTTTTTCTCTTAACATCTTTTATTATACAACAATAATTTTAATTGCATTTAATAAAAAAAATAAAAATTTGCCCTATTTATTATGATTTTTTGTAGATAAATCTAAAAATAAAGACAAATATTGAGAAAAAAACTTAATCTTAATATTTAGACGCGTAAAATTCATTGGTCAGTATTTTTTGATGTGATGCTGATGTCCTATATTAGCTTTATTATTTTTTGTACTTTATTTTATTTGATAATTAATAATATATAATTTCTACTGTTTTAATAGTGTTTCTTAAACTATTAATTAAATAAATATTGTAGCTCGGTTCTCGAGTTTCTCGTGCCCCATCAAGGCCAGGCCCAACAGTCGTTTCTCGTGGCCCGCCGAGGCCAGGCCCATGCACAGGCCTACTAAGTTGTATATTCAACTTCTAAAACCAATAATTAATTAAAATAAAATAAAAAACTTTATTCTAAATTTATCAAAATGACGAAAGAGATCTTAGTCCTTAGATTCATCGAGATAATCCAACAGTTAACGCTCAATTGAAGCTGTGAAATACATACAAACAGTAAGATTTAAATAACTAACTTGATCAAATGACAAAAATTTAATCATATGTTTGATGTTAATACATGACGACCCAACTTGGTGGCCCCTGATGGTTCACGTTCTCGTCATTAAGAAACTTATTTGTGGCTTAATCTTGGTAATTAGGGCTTATTTGATAGTCAGATTATCAAAATTTTAAAACCACACATTCAAAATCAACACACTAATGCATTGGAGTCCTAGTTGAGTCATGAGTTTGACCATTTCTTCAATAAGGCTCAAACTCAATTTCAGCTAAAACAATCTGACCACCCAGGCTATCCAATTATTCAAACTAAGCTTTAAGCTTATCTACGATGTTGGTAGTAAGACTTTCACCGAGCACACCATAGCAGAAGTTGTTTAAAGCGCACTCGATCAAGGACTGAGGCTACGTTGACAGTTACCAAGCAAAAATAATATCCAAACAATCTCATATTTTACGTGGAAAACCCAAGAATGGGAAAAATCACGAAGCCACACCACACCAAAATTTTCACTATATAAAACGAAGATTGCAGAGTTACAAAGAGCTTAACCTCATCAAGGAACACTACCTCTTACTTTAGGATGAAGTGGAGAAGTAGCAAGCACTACCTATAGTCTCTTCTCCAACATGTAAGAGCTTCCTTGCACAGTAGCTCTCCCTTAGGATTCCTCCATAGAATCATTTCCCATAATAACTAAAGCTCTCTCAAATTGAAATGCCAATAATATTGAAAACTCCTCCAATATGTTCCATTAAGTATCCAGCTCATTTTTGAACTCCAAATAGTTCAAAATACCCCCCAATTTACTTAGGGCAAAACCTAAACTGGAGCAGAATTCAGCCAGACGCTTACTACGGCACACCGTAGCTCCTAGGCTTCGGGTGGCCAGGAGCCAGGGCGCGCTGTAGTACCATGTTCTCTGTTTGCTTGGCGTTGGCGTGCTGCGGCGCGCTACAGCACCCGCTTCTCGAATGCTTGCGGCTGCAGCGCGCCACAACACACTGTGGCTGGCTGGTCTCCACAAACATAACATACACGACCCTGAAAAATAATAGAGCATGCCTTGAGACATTATGAAAAGGTTCAAATTGTCTAAGCATTGCTTGGTCATTATCAATGGACCTTCATCAGTCAGATCCATCACTTGATTGATTCACTGCTTTGAGCATTGTTTTGACTTGCAAATTGGATTAATTTACATACAATAATCCATTAATGATGTATGTGATCAATTTAAAGCTCTAGGAGACCTCAAAATAAAGTAAAATGGTATCCTATCTCTCTCAATCAACCCCTTACCTAGCACCCTAGCAACTTCTAGCATCCCTCAACCTTCAGTAAGTATCTTAAAAAGTTTCCTAAGCTCCATAGACAGTTAAGGAAGCTTCTAAACCGACAAAAGTGAAGAAAAATACTAACATCCCGAGAGCTCAACCAATATATGTTAAGGAAAATGCTAAGGAATTCAGGGAGCTTATGCTCATCATGGAAATCCAATTCCAAGTGAATTTGTTGATCCAAATATTATATTAGGCTTAAAGAATTAATCCTCCCTTTCTAAGAAATTAATGGAAACTCAATTCCAAAATGTATGTTTCATTTATATCATAAATATGTGAGACAACCCATATCTTCACTAAGGTAGTTAAAACCAAAACTTTACTTGATTAAGCTGAAATCAGAATCTCTGACTATTTCAAAATTATGTCGAACCAAATATACTATTAAAAAAAGTATATATTGCAACTGTAATACACATGTTTGTGAGCAATCTGATAATTAATACTCTTTAGCTCAATTTATGAAATTTTAATTTAAAAAAATTAAGAAAATAAAAATTAAGTCCAAATCTAAAAAACTTATTACCATTGGGTTCATAATAATAAAAGAAGGCTATACAAAAGCTTAGTCAAATTTGAACTATCGGATTACCCGTAATTAATTTTTGAGGTTCTTTCAAAAATTAATATAAAATAAAATATAGCTTCAAATTGGAAAAAATTTTATCGAGGAGATTCATCTCATTAAGACGAACCATCCAGACAGGTTTCGTCAAATTCATAAATCAAACGATGAAGAAATGCGATTAATTTAAATTGCATTGTTTTTACTTAAATAAACTCGTATCCTTTCTCCCTCCTTCCCCCTTGTTGGCTTGCGCTCGTGAGGGCACACCGCGTGACCTAGGCACACAACAAAGCCCCCGCCCCCCTAGGCGACGCACGCCTCTACCTGGCTCCTTGCCCGGCCTCCATGTAGGTCGGTGGGTTGCCCTACCTCCCCTCCTTCTCCCCTTCCTTTCCTTATAAATCAGCCCCAAACTCTCTCCAAAACATGCACTCTCTCCTCCTCCTCCATGGATGATTGCCTGTGGGGGCCTCGTACTTTCCTGCGGTCACACTAGTACTGATATTAGCATAATCGCGGAGAGTGTGGTTGCTCCACTCCGTGGCTAATCCCCAACTCAAGTAGAGTCAGGTAGGACTCAACTTGCCTTAAGCCAAGGACTCGTCACGTAGTTGAACTATAAATATACATCAATACATATCAAAGTAGTGGAAGCAGAAATAGAATATAACATCCACAAGCATAACATAGTATAAAAGAAGAAAGGAAAATAGAAACTCAGATCAAAAGCAGAAAAGTAAATATATCCAAAGTTTAATTATTACAACTGAATTAAATGAAAATAAAGATCTCTCAATATAACAACCCTAGATTGTTACCTTGTAAATGCATAGATAACCCAACCTATTTATTTTTTTCTATCACCATTGCTTATAGAACCTCAAGCTAAGCTTAACTAAAAAATTTGAAGTCCATTGGATATCTTTAGGTATAAAAAGATAATTTGATCAGTCTAGATGCCTTAGTCTATACCCAAAATATTTTGATCTCAGAATTAAATTTTGATTGTATTTTTGAATTTCTCAACCCCAAATTAGTTAAGAGTGAAAATTTGGTACAATTTGGAATTCAATTGGGACATAATTCAATTTAAATTAAAATAGTTTAATTGCACATAGGGGTTCCTATTAATTCATAATTGCATTTATAACCTTAAAACTAAATAAACGGCCGGGATCCGCTGTGCGGACCGCGGGCGATCCGCTGCGGAGCCCGGGTCACGCGACAACGGCGCCCCATGAATCTAGCCGTTCCGCCTTTTCAACCAACGGCCATGATCCAATCCCGCGGAACTGTGAATCCATCGTTGGATCCACCCTGTGGATCCTACGGCCAAGATCATCCCCGCGATCGACCGTTAGGATCCGGGCGATCCCAGCCGTAGCGCATTCTGATCGATAGATCAGACGGCATCTAAGGGGTTGGCACTGTGGATCTTCATCTCCGCCAGATCCCTCACCCGACAGAGGGAGTTTCCCGTACTGCCAGCTGCCATTCCTGTCCCCCACTCGCGCCTCCAGCTCAGCAAGCCGTTGATGAGCTTTCCCTAATGGCCGAGGGACCCCAATTGGGCCTCGTGACCCGACCAAGCTCGAAATAGAATTTCAAGAGCTCGGCCATGGCCCGACCTCTCGGGCCCTCTCCAGCCCGAGCCAACCCTCCAAAAGCTTCCCTGAGCTCGCCTGAGGTTATAAATAGCCTCAGCAATCCTTCCTCTGCCCTTTTGCTGATCAATTGACCCCGTTTTCCCTCTGTCTTTATTTCGCCATTGCCGTTTGTCCGAGCTTGAGTAGGTGACCCAAGAGCTTCTGAACCGCTGATAGTAGGCTCTCCTAACGTTCAGGATCCTTTGCAGCGTCTGGAATCATAGCTAGAGCCAGCCGAGCCTTCAGTCGAGCATCCCGAACCAATCCGTCAAAACCAGGTATCCCCCTTACTGGTTTCGAGCCAATGAGGCTCGGGCCTTGTTCCTTTTGATGCGCCTGAGTCAGTATTGTCGTCTCGAACCTAAGGGTATCGAGACTAAGTTCTAGGTTAGCCCCAATCGATCAAATCGATCGATCGGATTGAATTTCTAAATGATCGTCTCGGTCAAGTAAGGACCTGGTGATCCAGACCATCCTAGACCCTCAGACTAGAGGGCTTCGATCCTCCATGATGGTGTAGGGATCGAGCCCGGGGTCTGGCATGGTCTCTAGGGGAGAATTATTGTAACAACCCAGGTTGTTACTCAGCTCAATTAAGACTAATCTAAGTCTTAATTAAGGTTCTAAGTCACTAATTAAGTAATTTAGAACTCATCTTTGAAACCTAGATCAAACTAGAAGTCAACTGAGTCAAATCAGAAATTCTGGAAAATCCCAAACCCTAGGAAATTGACTTTTTATCTAGACCTCAGATTAAAAATCTGACTTTGCCATTGCATTTAGAACACCCAAATTAGCTAGGGGTGAAGTTTTGGAGGCATTTGGAAGTCGTTGGATTTTCGTTAAATATTTTAATAATATTTAAATACCTAAAAATTCAAATAAATAAATACTCGTCGAAACAAAAATCCGAGTGCGCCTTTGCATTCCCCACCCATCAATTAGCTAGGGGTGATTTATTGGAAATTTTTGGGATGCATTTAATAGGATAAATTTAATTAATTAAATCTGTATTTTATGAATTTAATAATAATATTTTTAAATAATACTTAACGGCGCCGTCCACTGTGGAGTAACGTCGTCGCTCCTTTAATTAAATCGCCGTTTCATCTAAACGGTAAGCGTCGACTGTTCGATCGAAATGATCGAATGGTCAAAGGCCTTCGTCCTCCGCATGTCGCGAGGGACCGCGCGCGGCATGTCGAGCGCGAGGCACGCGTCGACCACCGCTAAAGGACCCTCTCGTCCCTCCATTTAGTCTCCCAGACCGTTTGGACTCAGGATCTTGCACAGAAACTGAGCTTAGAAGGTCAACCAACCCTCGGCAATTATCGCAATTCTCTGGACCGTCCAACTCGAGGTACCTCTATTCCTAAATCTATGCTTCCAAATGTTAAATTTCTTGTTCGCATGACAATTTCACAGTCTTGATTGAATTTTGAGCGGACCCGATCGAGTCGATCAGGTCTGGTTAACCCGGATTTGACTAAGATGCAACAGTAGAAACCGTTACCTATTTTTCTCGCCGAGTGTAGTGACCTAGGGTTTGATATTGCCGGAGCTGTACGCCTTCTCCAGTGACGTTTGGGGTACCAATCGAAAGGTCTCTTCGATCGGTATGCAACTCGTCATCTAGCACCGTCGTCTTCGCCTTCGATTTGCAAACCCTAGTTCCCTACTGTCGGATCAGTCGCGCGGAGAAGAAGAACTTTCGGGTCGGCCGGGTCGGCCCGGGCCCGACCCGTGGCCCGTGATGCTTCGGCGGGGTCCGCATCGCAGCACTCCAGCCAATCACAGCGCGACGCGTGGCCGGGGAGTCTGACGTCTGATCTAGTGGGACCCGCCGCGTTCTGCCCAGCCAGTAATAATGCGCCACGTGTCCTGCAGAATAATTAATAAAAACATATATATATATATATATAATATAACATTTAATTAATAACGATAATTATATTAATAATAATAACAGAATTATTAATATAATTAAACAGAATTAATTAACTAATTAATTACAAAACTTTAAACATTAATATCTTGAAAAATATAAATCCAAATTATGCAAAATTATATACCATTGGATTCAGCAAAAATAGAAGAATAATTTGGCACTGTTAATTTTGCTGTAGGACCTGTATTTACCAAAGTGATATTTAGGGTATTAAATTAACTATAAATAATATTACAAAACTTAATAACTTTGTACCCAATGATTCAAACATACCCAATATGGGTCTTAAAGTGATCAAAAAACCCTAAGAATTAATTTGGTAGTGCTCATTTTGCTGTTTGGATTAGTATTTGCCTAATCACATTTAGGGCCTAACCCTAATTACCTTAATTAGACTTAAAACTTCAATTGACCATAACTTGGTCAATTGAGCTCCAATATGAATAATCCAAATATCAATTTAGATCAGAAAAACTTAATTAATAGTAATATGTAAAAATATTTTAGATCTAACAGTTAGATTTGCTAATCACCCTTAATTATTCTAAATCTTGATTAGTGAATATTAGCAAATCTAGTAATCCAAATTGAGTGATCTAAGTTTCAGAGGACTCATAGAGTCATTTAGAATCTAGTTGTAAGGTTGGATTAATGTTTGAGTGATTAATTTCACTAATCACTCACTAATCACTCTTAACCCTAATTAAGTCACAACTTAGTCAAATTATGTCCAAATTGAGTCTACCACATGTCATTATGATCAGTGGACTATTTGTAAACCATAGCCACTGATTTTGCTCAATTTGGACACTAATTGGCAAAAGTTAGGATTTTTGACCTATAATTAAGAATCCCTTAATTACCCCCTTTTAACCCTAGCTTTTGTATTGGCCATAACTTGGTCAATACTTATCAGAATTTAGCAAATCTAGATTCTATAGAAAGCTTAAACAGTAAAGATCAATAATCTGAAAGAAAATTTAACTTTCACTTAGTCAAATTACTAAATTGACCTTATGAGTCAAATTCACTAATTTGATCTCATATGGCTTAATAATCACCCAAAATTAATTTAGTTGCTGTCTAATCTTACATTAGACAGTAAGAATCATAATCCAAAAAAAAATTTCAAAATTAAAGCCATAGATCAAAATTTGATCTTTTAAACCCTTAAGTAGGGGCAAAATGATCATTTTACCCAAAGTTAGGGTTTAGCATCTTAAAGCCCTAAAATCATCTTTATAATCATTAGAAATAGTAATATAATGATTTGGAATAAGTTCAATCATTAAATTGATTTTAATCAAAATCCTAAGTTAGTTCCTTAAGATTTTCCCAAGTAACATTGTGAGTGTTTCTCCTTCCTTAAACCTTTCTTAGATCCTTCCTTAAGTCTTTATAACATTAGTTAAGATGTGTGTCATGAGAGATACTCTTAGTAATTAAGAGCCTTAATTCCTAGGATTAGGAATAGATCTTAAAGTTAGAATTTATCTGTTGAGTAAATTGGGTTACTCAATAGATGAAACCTTGAGTTTATTAGTTTATAGATTTTTCTTAGTTTATTAAATGATTATTTAATCTTTAAACTTTAGAACTAAGAATAGAAATCTATCCTAATGAATTGATTTATCATTAGGATTTGCCTTAACCTAATCCGTGAGTTTTGGGTTCTAAACCTTAGACCCTTAGTTTTACCTTTAGATTAAGTGATTAGACCCCATCATCTGTAGTCTAATTCTTAATCTTTTCATCTTGATTTGGCTAATCAAGATGAAGTTGGGATAATTTAAATTACAAAATTAGGTCGATGATTTATTCATGTAAACCAAATGGTCGTCTTTTGATTAAGTTATAATTAGGACGTGGCCAGTCCTAATTATCTTCCACTAGTAGGATTCGTGATTCTAAGTTACAGAATGTGTAAGAATTGATGATTCTGAAACTTATGTACCTTAGAGTAGATAGAACGAATAAAGTAGATAACAACGGATATCACATGTGTTTTAGATAAAGTCTCTTGCTCACCTTGAATTGATGCTTTGCATACTTTATTTTGAGCCCCTTACCTTGTACACATATATTGGACATAGGATATTTGATAAATATTTCATGTTAATTTTGAATTGCATACATATCATTCATGATTGATCGATGATTACAGTTTTTCAGAAAGTTGTGGCCTACCTAGTATGCCTCTCCAATCCTCGAGTCCGGCATAGCACGCTGGTTTGTTACTGTCGGTAAGTCTATCCATGCCTGGTTGAAATAATTCCCAGGATGGCGAGAAATAGATTTTGCGCTCAATAGTCAGGATTGGACATGGTGAGTACTAATTGAAGGTGATTTTTGTAAGGTGTAGCTTGATTAGTATACCTCTTCAATCAACTCGTTCGGGGTCGGCTTCTTGATGAGGGTTTCAGTCCGATAGTCTATGCCATGCCTAGTCCATGGGATAGGATGGATAGACTCTTGCCCTACTGACTATAGAGTCAGGATTTGATATGGATATACTAATTTAAGTACACTTACTTTTGCTGTCTTAGCTCATCTGGCTAAGAAATTTCTGTGTTACTCAGTTCAGAGTTTCTTTCTTAGCCCATCAGGCTAAGATTTGCTGAGTATGTTTTCAGTTTGAGTGACTTAGACAGCCACTGCAGTTTTCAGTTTTCAGTTTTTAGTTACTGTTTTACTTGCATATTCTGCATTTCAGCACTGTTTTACTTATAATTTTCCTGCACTATATAGGATGCTAGTTTTACTTACTGTTTTCATATGTACTCTTAGGATGTTAGTTATTTTTAGTTTTATACTGTTAAATTTTTGTATGTCACCTAGCATAATCTGTTTGATCATAAGCATGTTTAGGTTGTATTTTCTTACAGTTTTGGTTTAGTCTTTTGCTTACCTATCTTGTTGCAATTGCTTGGAGGAGGTATGTGCTTACTTCTTATTTGTTTAGTTATAAACTGTAATTTATAACTTATTACTGTTCTTTTTGTATGCTTTTTTGCACCTTTTGCTTCAGTTCTATTTTATGGTGATATCTAATTAACTTAATAAAATTGTTTACCCTAAAATGTACTTAGACAATAGTCTAACCAATTTTTCTTTTGTTGGCTGGGGCCCTACCATTATGAAACTGATAATGGTAGGTTCTGAGTTTATTGGAGCAGTTGATCCAGTGGAGAGCTTGCCTTTGGAGGATAAGCTCGTTCCTGAAGACTCTTAGTCTTAGTTTCTTTTCTGCTTTGTGAGGATTGAGAGTTTTCTTTTCAGTTCTTTAAGTTATTCAAATTGTTGTAATAATTCAGGATTAACTATTCTTTTCAGCACTTTACTTATTCTGTATTGTTATATTTATACTGTATAGATGGATGTTATATTTCTATTGCTTCTGCACTCTGAGTTCATGTATAGTCATTTAGTAATAGTATTTTGGGATGAATGGCAAGGTCCTTATTTAAGATGGATTAGAACATGTGTCTAATTCAATTCTAAGTGGGGACCTTGTCATCTGGTGACCCCTCCACCGTAATCATGTTAACTTAAGAGTTAACAGGACCACGGCGGGGCAGGGCCGCCACAATTATCTCCCTACAGTAGCTCAAACGGAGGAGCCCTCGGGTGAGCAAGGTCTGACCGATCCAGACTGTCTCACAAGGGGATTCGAGTCCCAATCGACGCGTCTGACCACGGTGATCGAGTAGCGATCGAATGCTGGTCGAGCCGCGGGCTGGATGCGCCGAAATTTGGCGATTAGGGTTCCCCTAATCGGTCCCTGGCTTGGGACGATGGAGCGGGGACGAAGGCTCTGTGCGGACAGGGTCGACCCACGACCCGCGCTGTGCGACAGTGCCGGGTTTCCCCGGGCCCCGGTCGACCTGCGCGGTTTGGTTAACGGGCCGAGCCGTTTAATTAAATTAGAATTATCAGAATTATTTTCCATGAGGAAAATAATTCCAATAATCAAATCATAGGATTTTGATTAAATAAAAATATAGAATGTATTATTTGAATAACTTTTAATCCACTGGTCTAAACCCTATGATATTATATATGAAAATGATCAGAAACATCTAAGGAACCTAAATATAGATGAAAATCATACATCTGATGGTTAGATCTTTATTTATTACCTAATTACAGTGGATCTTAATTAGGGTAAATTAGTAAATTTATTTATCCAAATTGCATATTTAAGGTGCCATTAGTTCACTTATAATATTTAGAATGCATGTGCTAAGTAGAATATTTTTCTGAGTTTTATAATTCTAATTATGCCCTAATCTTATTAAATCATGATTTGTAAATTTTAGGGTTTATACTCACTGGATCTTAGCAAACTTAAACCCTGATTACTTGTATGATTTATTAGAACTTGCATGCTAAATATTATGTAATTTGAATGGTTGGATTTATACTTATGTGTTAATCCTTTTTGGATTGAAATTAGAGTTTGATTAGTACTAAGTACCCTCTGTTTTATAAACTTTGATTGTTATCTAACTTATAACAGAAAGCTAAGTATGGTGAATTCATTTAGACAAGCTTTATAAGTATACTTGAATAAATCCAAAGATTTAGAATCTTAAATATCTTAATTAACTTAACAAATCTTAAGATTTGGATCAAGCTTTTAAGACTTGATCTAGGTCTGGGATTGCCACCAATAATACATAATTAATCCATTGATTTGATATTGATCTTTAAATACATAACTTGATTTTTCTTAAGGAATGAGAAGGGATCAAACCTTAATCTACTTAAGAAGAATCTAAATCCTTAAGAACCCTAACTTTATTGATTTGATTTCAAAACTATGGATTAAACATTTTCCAATAATGCATTTGATTTATTATTGATTCTAAACATTTGAATTAGACAAATTAAGGTTAATAACAATCCTTGGTGATTTCACTATCTGAATCAAACCTTAAGATCCCTGATTTTCTCTTAAGTAATAAACTTGCATAAAAAGACTATTAATGCTATATTGATTGACTAAGTGATCAAATCCTTAATAATATGTTGATTTAGATCCTATAATCTTAGTTCAAGAGTGATCAGATGACTTAATCATCTGATCTAATTATCTTAAATCTAATTATAAAATAGAACCTAAGAGCTTAATATTAACATCTAGAAAAGAGATCTTGGGTATCTCTTCATAAGATCGTCTTGAATTATTTAAAAGACCTAAATTTATATATCATGAGGTAGGAAGCCTTGTATGATTCCTTGAGGTAGAAGTATAGAAGACCCACCACCTTAGAAATTGATCTACTCTCCTTGTGGTAGTAATCCATTAAGGCACTAGAAAAGATACTTCTCCTTGTGGTAGAATCCCTATTAAGTGATCCTTGATCACATTTGATTGGTGAAACCTTGTATAGGGCTTACCTATTAGCTTAAGACTTGTAGTCTTGATAAACCCTTGCTCTATTAATTATACTTGATTGAACCTTGATCATTGGGTGGTGTGGTACAGTATACCCATATTCCTGGTCCCCAGAAATATTCAGGATTGGTTGAATAACTCTAAGTGAGATTTATCTTTGTTGCTATCCTGCGGGCTTAGGCGGATATAACCTCTCTTAGAGTAAATCAATTGATTCTAAGAGTGTATTAAATAGGTACCCATTCCTTAGTTTAATTGAAAGACAAGTTGCCATCAGGCAATGCCTCCTAGCAAAGATCACTTTAATAGGCAGGGCTCAAATAAACTAAGTAATGGGATCCACCTTTCTTAAGACACTAAGTATGATTATGAGTTTAGTGACTTAATACTTAGCCTGAGATACAAAATCATTATTGGATGGTGCCTCCTAATAAAGATCGCTTTGTTAGGGTGGCTTAATCAAACTAAGCGATAAGAACTCTATTCTTGCAATATATCTAATATGTGTATACAATCACCTGTCTAGTGATCTTTAAGTAAATAAGCAACTTTAACCAACCCTCGCTTTAGAAACTTGGAGTCAGAATCCTCTTAGCAGGATTCTGCATGGTGGAGACTTAGGATTCATTATTGTTTCTTACTAAATTCTTCATGGATTTTGGGATTTTCATTCATTCAATATAATGGCATAAGCATAGGCATAAACATGAGTTGAACTCATTCCTTTTGTTGTGACACATGGTTATCAGTGATACAGTATGAGATACAGATTGTTATATACAAATACTGGGGAATTTCAAGGTGCATCTGGGTCACCATACTGACTTCCTAACTGTTGTGCTTACATTGGACCGTACTACTTATAAACCTTCAGTGATAGTTCTGTGATATACCGTGATATAGCATATTTGTGAGCATTGTCTAAGTGGCATATAGTGCAGCTTATAGCATCCTTTGCAGCATAATGTTTGTTTTACTTTCAGTTCTATTTGGTGATAGCTTCACATTTCATAGCCCTTTTGCTATCATGTTTACTCAGTACTTACAGATTTCCTTGCTTATATGTTTTTCTTCAGCTCTGTTACGGCTTTGCTTTACTTGTATACTTGTTATATTTAGTTTAGCTTTGCATAGCTAGTTTTGATGTGTTAGACTTCTTGTCTAACACGGGGTACTTTTGGGATCCGGCAATTTGCTAGACCCTGAGCAGTTTTTGGAGACAGGTCAGGAGGACATACCAGTGACTCAAGAGGAGCATTTGGAGCTGTAGTGGACCGAGCATCTACTTTTACTTACTAGCTCTTTTCAGCATTTTAGATAAACTCTTTATATTTCTGTATTTAAATGGTTTGTAATAAACTCTGGATGTACTTTTACTTTCTTTTTCTGAGATGGATATTTACTACTACTTGAGATGAATGTATTCTGGATGTTTTGCTTTTAGCTTCCGCACTCTGTTATATTGCTATACTTAGTATTATGATGCGACCACCATACTGGAAATGCTGATATATTTTATAATGTACATGGGTTCTTCCCCACTTCCTTGAACCTTGTGTACGTACCAGTCTAATACCTAAGATAAGTATTTCATTCTTATCTTAGATATTGACTCTCGAACCTACTTTTAGGATTCGAGTCAGCAGCCGTCAGAATGGCTCCGTCTCTCTAGCCTATTCAGGATGATGGGTTTTGCTCGTATGGCCCACCGTTCCCGAGTAGCGCACCGTTCCGCCGTCGAAATATGTATTACACTTGTCCTCTGCGCACGGCAACGGGATAGAGCATTACACTCAATCTCACTACAAAAAGAGAAAATCTACCTAAGCAGTAGTATGAAGATCCTCCTCCTGCACCGGCTCCTCTCCTGCAGCACTGCCAACGAACAACTCTGAATCTAACATTTATCGGTATCACAAATGCCAGGGCCACAGTCAACAAAAGAAAAATGTTACAATTAGACAATTGTCTAAGTACATTTTATGCTATTTAAATGAACTGAAGATTTAAGATATCACATTTAAAAGTTATAAATATGCAAGCATTATAAGGTGCAACAAGCTTCAAGGGATGGGATAGCTATAAACTAATCATCTATAGCTAATCAATAAGTATGTAAGAATAATATACAGAAATAGCAATTAAACATGGTGAGGCTAAAAGCAAAAGTAACTGTAACTAATGAAATAAATATGATCTTAACATGCTTATGATCACATGGAGACATGCTGAGTGTATAAAGAACACAAGTGCTGAAATAGACATACAATTCTAGCATCCTAAACATGCTAATATTTAATACTAGTCAATAAGAGTGTATATACAAGCATGCAGATTGACATGTAAAAGGCCGAAGGCCACTAAGACATGTGGCAAAGCAAGTCAAGCACTAAGAAAAAGGTCACTGAAGCATGTGGCAAAGCAAAACAAAAATTAAACTGAAGTAGAAGTAAGCCTAAGACATAGTACTGCCATAACAGAAATAGGCCATACATGACCTCTGAACTGAAAGTTCAACATGTATCAATCCTAAGCATCTGCAGAGCTAAGTTCGAGTTGAACTTATAGAATAAGATATGTATCCATCCTAGACATCCACCAAGCCAGGTCCGAGTCTATTCTATAACAAAACTAGAACTGAAGAGGCAGACTATGCTAGGACATACTCTAATAACTGAAATCATTGAAAGAATTGAATGAATGCTATGCTTTTCAAATACTAACTTTGGATGTTTCCTCCATATCCTAAGTTTACCTATTATGCTCAAGGAATAAGGTTCAATATTCAAAGTGTGCGAAGCAATCAAATTTAAAGTAGACAAGAGACTCAATCTAGACTCATGTGATATCTGTTGTTGTCTACTTTATCCAAATCTAACTATTCTGAGAAGATACAAGTTTATGATATCCAATATCCAGCTATAGAGTAAGATCTCAGATTTTACGACCTTAATGTTAACGTTAGAACTTAACAAGTTCTAATTCATAATCATATGATAACTATAAGAAGTTAAAGTAAATAAATGATCGACCTAATTATTATTATTTTCCTCTCTTAACCCAAATCTTGATTAAATAAATCAATACTTAAGGATTCTGGATCCAAACTCGACTTGGTGTTCAAATCCTTTATCCAAGATAGTACACTTGAAGGGATATAGGGTTCACACTTTAGAACCTAATTAAAGATAAAGAATTTTATAAGTTGAAGGATTCAGAAACTTTGATCTTAGTGAAAGGTTACTATACTGGTTATAAAATAAAATAATCAATTAAGAACTATGAATTTAAGATCTATATTAAATCTTTAGGATAATTACATCATCCTATAGATTTAATCAACCTACACCCACATGGAAGGTTTCAAAAGATTTAAATTATTAAATCAAGTAAGGGAATTCCAAAGGAGAGTAATTCAGTCTAATTAGAAGATCTAAAGTCTAAGATCTAATACTTGATCACTTTAGACTTAAGCTAAGTTTAGACTTAGAATTTTACAAGAGTATTTCTCTTAGAACTCAAGCTTATGGATCAACTTAATTAAGCTATTAAACCAAGGATCTCACACTTTAGGATAATTAACCTTAGTTCTTAAGAAGGAGGGTCTTAACGACACTTAGGGTATTAATATCTTAATAAGATTAATTTAAGATTCCTTTACTTAATATCAATATTAGTAACATAAGACTTCAAAATGGTGCTAATAATCTAACTAGAGGTATTCTACTGAATTTTCAAGGTTTAAGGGGTGCTTAAATACATTTTGGTCAAAATGACTAAAATATCCCTCTTAAGGCTAAAAATGGGATTTTAAGATTTAACCCTCTAAATTGATTCAAATCCATTTTAATGAGTTCCATATTGGTTAATGAAGTAGGATACACACTTATCTTAGATTTTGGTAACCTAATTAGCCTAATTAGCACTAATCACCTTTTTAAGCTAATTAAGGTGATTAAGGAAACTAGGGCATCCTAGAGTGCTCTATTTATATTTATAGGCTCTAATACACTTAATGAGACATTAGGAACTTAGTTCACCAAAATCAAAGGTATAATTAAGGTTTAATTCACTAATCCCTCTTTAAGGTAATTAGGGAGAGATTAATAAAGTTAATGTTTTTAAATTACTTTTAATGGTCTACAAATATTCTCTATGGTTTTTGGAGCAATCAGAGATCTTAATTAAAATTTTTGGATAATTAATGAATTTAATATGATTTAAATAAAAATAGAAAAGGATTAGGCTATAATTTATAATCGAACCATTGGATTTTGATTTTATTTTATATTAATGTTCCTTGCATTTTTTTGATTAAAATGATATATCGGATCATACCATTTGGATAAGTATAGCTAAAGTTATTTAATTAATTTAATCTACATTTTTATTTAAATAAAAACTCTAGGAAATGATTTATTAAATAATTAACATAAGGATTTTAATTCCAATAATTCGTTTATTAATCTGCAACCCAAATTTGAAATTGCGTGGATCGGTGTTTGACCCTGCCCGAAGCGCCTGTCATCTTCTTCCTAGCGGCTGAGACCCGATACCTAAACCCTAGGGATAGATTCGATCATGAAATTCTCCCCGCTCAGACCTTATATGCCAAGATCTCGACGGCGACACCTTCCTGGGGTTAAGACGTGTCGATTGAAGTAAGAACCCCCATCTGGATCACACTAGATCGACGAGGTGCTACTCGACCGAAATGCATTAGGGAAAGGAAATTAGGGTTCTCAGTGAGCGAGTAATTCTCCTCACAGAAGCCACCAAACTGATGAGGCCGATCCCTACACCATCAATGAGGTTAGGCGAATCGAACCCCCAAAGTTTCGCAGCTTGGGGTGCAGCCAAACGCTGGGTCCTTACTTGGACTCACCTTGGCTCGGTTGCTAGCTCGATTGATTGATACGATCGATTGGAACTAGCTCAGACCCTAGGAATGATAAGGTTAGGTTCCTAGAGGGCTAAGGTAACTATATGACATCCAGAGGCAATAATTGAGCTTAAGTTGACGTGCTGAGCTTACGTAGCTCAGTAGGAAGAGGTGGTACCTGAGGACTGAGGTTGCAGGCACGACCAAGTGGAAATGAGGCAAGCTGGAGCTTCCTAAGTAGAATACAAGAGTTCACAGTGACTCTGAACACCAGACAAACCCTCTATCAGCGGTTTGCAGTTCCAGGAAGCTGGAAATTGCCGAGAGAGATAGGAGCTCCAGGGGGCGTCAAATAGCCAATTGAGGATTCTCAGTGAGTAAAGGGACTCACTGAGAGGTGCTGGGGGTATTTATATATCTAGGGGAGGCCTAGGGTTAGATACTAGAGCTTGGGAATGGAGAAAGGCTTGGGCTAAAGGGGAGGCTTGGTTCCAACGGCCATGGGCAATTTAGGGAGACTACTACCGGCAGATGATCGCACCGAGGGTAGAAGAGGAAGAACAGGTCATTTCCCGTACTGCCACGGGGGCTGGAAGGATCCCGATTGTTGGGGGGACAAGATGTAGATGGGTGAGACGAGGGAGATGATCTACAGCGCTCGGACACGTGCCCGCCATCTGATGGATCCACCGTTGGTCTTGGACGGCTCTAATGCATTACTTAGGCAGGGTGGATGATAGCTGTCAGATGCGTGCGATGGATCGAACACCTACGATTAAATCACGGAGCAGGATGATAGCTGTCAGTTTGACCATCCATTTGAGGATGAAAAGCTATGCTCATGGCTATAGTAGTACCCAAATCTTGATGCATAGCTTGCCAAAACTTAGAAGTAAATCTGTTATCTCTGTTAGATACTATTGATTTCAGAATCCCATGTAGTCTGACAATTTCTTTGATATAGAGCTTTGATAGCTTCTCTACTAAGTCAGTCTGGCGGATAGGAAGAAAGTGCGCTGATTTAGTTAAGCGGTTTACTATAACCCAAATTGCGTTGGAACCAAATTTAGCACGAGGCAATCCCATGATGAAATCCATAGATATGTCGAAATATTTCCATTCCGGAATTTCTAATGGGTGCAGAAGACCGCTGGGTCTTTGGTGCTCGGCCTTTACTTAGTCACAAAATTGGCCACATCCTTTTTCATACCAAGCCACCAAAATGATTGCTGTAGATCCTGGTACATCTTAGTACTACCTGGGTGAATATGATACCTAGAATTATGACCTTCAATCAACACTTCACGGTGCATGAATTTAGGAATCCACAAATGATTATTTTGATAAATTATGCCGTTGCGCATTTGCAACTCACGACATTGACCACCTTCAATATCTGCTTTGAATTTTAGATAATTGTCATCTTTAGTTTGCAAGATAGAGACATCTTTGTGAAATGTTGGTTACATATTGATATTTGTTAGAACGGAACCTAGCATATCGCCACTGATTGGAGAAATTTCAGACTTATAAAATTCTTGTTCCAATTAACTGGAGGCGTTCAGGGAAGATAAAGTAGTATGATGGCTAAGAGCATCGCATAACATTTACTTTTCTAGGATGATACTGAATACTGAGATCATAATCACTGATGAGTTCTAACCATCTTCTTTGATAATAATTCAGTTCTCTTTGAGTGAAGATATACTTTAGGCTTTGATGATCAGTGAAAATCAAACACTGAACTCTATAAAAATAGTGACGCCATATTTTTAAGGCAAAAATTACAGCGGCAAGTTCCAGATCATGAACTGGATAATTTCTCTCGTGGGGTTTTAACTGCCGAGAGGCATAAGCGATTACCTTACCCTCTTGCATTAACACACAACCTAGACCAATTCCAGAGGCATTGGTGTATACCTGATAGTCCAAGCCTTCCTTAGGCAGGACAAGAACTAGAGCGGTAGATAATGTGCTTTTCAAGGTTTGGAATGCTCTCTCGTATTCCGGGCTCCAAATAAATGGAACGACTTTTTGGGTCAACTTAGTCAAAGGCGAAGCTATCTGGGAAAAGCTCTTAACAAACTTTCTATAATATCCAGCTAATCCCAAGAAACTTCTAATATCTATGACCATCTTAGGTTGAACCCAATCCTGAATAGCACTTACTTTGTTTTAATCTACACAAATACCCTGGTCATCGACTACATGTCCCAAAAATAAAATGGACTTTAGCCAAAACTCATACTTGGAAAACTTAGCATACAGCTGATGTTCACGCAGAGTTTCTAATACTAATCTCAAATGTTCTTCATGATCTCTTAAGATTCGAGAATAAATGAGGATATCGTCAATAAAGATGATTACAAATTTGTCCAAATATAGTTTGAGAACTCGCAGCATCAAATCCATGAAGATTGATGGCACATTAGGAGTCCGAAAGACATCACTAGGAATTTAAAATGACCATAACAAGTATGGAAAGCAGTCTTTCCTACTTCATCTTCTCTTACTCGCAATTGATGATATCCAGACTTGAGGTCGATCTTAGATAATATGACAGCTCCAAATAATTGGTCAAATAAATCATCAATTCAAGGTAATGCATATTTATTCTTTATAATAACTTTATTTAACTCATAATAATCTATGCATATTCGCATAGATCCATCATTCTTCTTTACAAACAGAACGGGCACACCCAAAGGAGACATACTCGGCCTAATAAAGCCTTTATTCAAGAGCTCTTGCAATTGTTCGTTGAGTTCTTGAAGTTCCTTAGGTGTCATTCTGTATGGTGCTTTAGATATAGGCTGGGTACCCAGAGCTAATTCGATAGAGAACTCGAGTTTTTTGGAAGGAGGTACACCAGGCAAATCTTAAGGGAATACGTCGACAAATACCCTAACTACTTTACAATCAAAGATAGGTATACTTTCCTTTGCTTCACCCATCATGGTGACCAGAAAAGCATCACAACCCTTACTAATCAATTTCTCAGCTTTGATAGCAGTTATTAATGATAATTGTGTACTAATTTTTCCTATAAGTGTCTCAAACTTGCCCTAGGAATGGAGAGTGCCTTTCTTCTTAAACAATTTATCACGGCATTATTGTCACTGAGCCAGTTCATTCCAAGGATGATATTAAAGTTTTCTAATGGTAGGATGATCAATTCGGAGTTAAACTCCTGACCATTTACTAGAATTTTGATGTTATAAAACTTATTAGCACTTAGTTGGGCTCCAGATGGAAGTCCAACGCTTAAGGATTTTGCTAAGTTGTACAGTTGTGGTTTAAGGATGTTGGCAAATCATTCAGAAATAAATGAATGACTAGCACTGGTGTCAAATAACACATTGCAGGGCTAGTCTTTAAATTAAAGTGTGCCTAATTTATTCATACAAATTGCATTAACAAATCACAATAATTAAGGTACAGAAATGCAATTAACAAAGGAGAAGTTCAGAATGCGTACCTGAAACCACATTGTTGTCCTCTGCGGCTTCGAGAGGTGTTAAATCATAGGCTCGTGCAGGACCGGCAGGATAGTTATTTACCTGCCTCCTGGGATTATTCTAGGACTTAGGAGCAGATGGCTGCTCGGGAGCAGCTCCAGGTGTAGGGGCTGGCATTATGGCCAAATTTGGCTCTCTCCTATTCAGTGGAGTAGCTCTGAACCCCTGGTTCTTCTGATATGGTTTCATTGGAACTCCATCCACTATTTTTGTATGGGTGCAGTGATAGAACTTGTGGCTTGGTCATCCACAATTGTAGCACTTATGGCTGAAGTGCTAGCACTTGCTGTATGGATGAGGCCTATTACAGCCTTGAATGGGCTCAGCAATTGGTGCAACTTCCAATTGATAGACTTTTGCAGAGTTAGGCCTTGCTCTAGAAGGCTTCATGCTGGTTAGACATTGATTGCACCTTCCACTTGAGATCCTTTTCAGATTAATGATGCTCAATCCCCTTAGCTATCTCCACTAGCTCAAAGAAGCTAGTTAGGCGAGTGGAACAATCTGATCCTTTAGTAAATCTCAGAGTCCACTGAGAAAGCGGTGGCACTTAGCTGATTTAGAATGAGTAACTTTTGGAGCAAAGCAAATCAACCTACAAAATTCACTTTCGTAGTCAGCAATGGAATGACTCCCTTGATTCAATCTTATAATCGTGTCTGTAATGATGTTTTGTGCATATGGAGGAATGAATTCGGTTTTGAATGCCTCCATGAATTCATCCCAAGGGATGTCTTCCAACTCATAGTCAACAAACTTGGTATTCCAGACCTCCTCCCACCAATATTCTGCTTTCGCATGAAACAGGTGTGTAGTGATATAGACGGCTTCAGAGTTTGAGATCTTTAGACTAATAAGATCCTTTTCTACTGCTTCCAGCTAGTCGGCTGTGTCCATTGGTGATAGGTTTCCACCAAAGGTGGAAGGAATCAGTCTTAAGAAATTAGGGAGAAGACTATCCATCGAGTGTAAGAAGTAAATGTATCTTGCAGAACAGGGACAGCAGGAATATCAACAACGGTTGGAACGGAACAATCATTCAGCATCTTTTGCATGACTATCGCTTATTGGGCTTGGTTCTTCTGCAGGGTTGCTACCATTGCCCGCAGATGAGCCACTTCATCGATAGAACTACTGGATGCGACAGTATTCTTGATAGGAGTGATAGCAGGTGGTAATCCAGGATTCATTCTAATTAAACAATGCAAACCATATTTCAGAATTATTTAAAGGAAGACAGTCATTTAGAGTTGTGATAGGTATCAAGAATTTTCATTACTTGTTGAAATAAGGGATTACATAAGATTTAGAAAATGCCAAAAAGCGTAACTCTACTAGAATCATATAAGTCAAAAGATGACAATTGTTCTAACTAACCCTCAGACATCCTTAATATACTTAGCCCTATAGGCCACACAAAAGTCCTCAAAAGTCACTTCCTGACGCTTCCTCTTACGCTTCCTTTTGAGCATTCCAATGGTGTCGTACCACCAAAATCTTGCATAATCCAGCATTAGATTCATGACAATATCCACGTAGAGTGACTCGAGACACTTTATATGTCTCAGGACTGACTCCACTCGGCTCAACTACTCCTTGGAGTATATAGGAAAGTCAAGCCCTCGATACACTGCTTGATGTAGAAGTTTGTCCAATACTAAGGTCCCTCTTGTTGAAACTCCTTAAATCTGCCAATTACTCTCTTGTCTCCATTTGAAACTATAGTTCCAAGCCAACTTGAAGGTATGCAGATAGTAGTCCACGCCAGACTCTCCAGAATCCATTTGACTCTAAGAGAAGTTACTAAGTTTTGTTAAACTAGAGATAACGAGATTTTTAGGATATGAGTATTTTTTCAAGGAGTTACTGACAATCCTATGCTATGAATGTTATGTCTTGATGTTTGCACTTCAGAAGAACGGTCCATTAGGTAAAAAGGAATCATGAATTCCATTCTGACACCTTATGGTGTTCTCTGATACCAACTGTGGGGGCCTCATACTTTCCCGCGGTCACGCTAGTACTGATATTAGCATAATCGTGGGGAGTGTGGTTGCTTCACTCCGTGGCAAATCCCCAACTCAAGTAGATTAAGGTAGGACCCAACTCGCTTTAAGCCAAGGACTCGTCACCTAGCTGAATTATAAACATACATCAATACATATCAAAGTAGCGAAAGAAGAAATAGAATATAACATCCACAGGCATAACATAGTATAAAAGAAGAAAGGAAAGCAGTAACTCAGATCAAATGCAAAAAGTAAATACATCTAGATTTTAATTATTATAACTGAATTAAATGAAAGTAAAGATCTCTCAATCTTACTACAAAAAGACAAAATCTATCTAAGCAGCAGTAGGAAGATCCTCCTCCCGCAACGGCTCCTCTCCTGCAGCACTGCCGATGAACAAATCTAAATCTGACATTTGTCGGTATCACAAATGTCAGGGCCCCAACCAACAAAAAAAAAGGTTACAGTTAGATAATTGTCTAAGTACATTTTAGGCTATTTAAGTGAACTGAAGATTTAAGATATCACATTTAAAAGTTTTAAACATGTAAGCATTATAAGGTGTAACAAGCTACAAGGGACGGGATAGCTATAAACTAATCCTCTATAGCTAATCAATAAGTATGCACAAATAATATACAGAAACATTAACTAAACATGGTGAGGCTAAAAGCAAAAGTAATAGCAACTACTGAAATAAATTTGATCCTAACATGCTTACAATCACATGGAGACATGCTGAGTGTATAAAGAACACAAGTGCTGAAATAAACATACAATTCTAGCATCCTAAACATGCAAATATTTAATACTAATTAATAAGAGCATATATACAAGCATGCAGATTGACATGTAAAAGGCCATTGAGATATGTATAAAAATAAAATAAGTACCTGCATGAACAAAAGTAAAGCCACTGAGACATGTGGCAAAACAAGTCAAGCACTAAAAGAAAGGCCACTGAAGTATGTGGCAAGGCAAAATAAAAATAGAACTGAAGTAGAAGTAAGCCTAAGACATAGTACTACCATAACGAAAACAAGCCATACAGGACCTCTGAACTGAAAGTTTAACACGTATCCATCCTAGGCATCCGCAGAGCTAAGTCCGAGTTGAACTTATAGAATAAGACATGTATCCATCCTAAACATCCACCGAGCTAGGTCCAAGTCTATTCTATAATAAAACTAGAACTGAAGAGGTAGACTACGCTAGGACATACTCTACTAATTGAAATCACTGAAAGAACTGAATGAATGCTATGTTTTTCAAATACTAACTTTGGATGTATTCTCCATATCCTAAGTTTACCTATTATGTTCAAGGAACAAGGCTCAATATCCAAGTTGTGCGAAGCAATCAAAGTCAAAGTAGGCAAGAGACTCAATCTAGACTCATGTGTTATCCATTGTTGTTTACTTTATCCAAATCTAACTATTCTGAGAAGATATAAGTTTATGATCTCCAATATCCAGCTATCGAGTAAGATCTCAAATTTTACGACATTAATGTTAATGTTAGAACTTAACAAGTTCTAATGCATAATCATATGATGACTATAGTAAGTTAAAGTAAATAAATTAATGACCTAATTATTATTATTTTTCTCTTTTAACCCAAATCTTGATTAAATAAATCAAGACTTATGGATTTTGGATCCAAACTCCACTTGGTGTTCAAATCCTTTAACTAACATAGTATAGTTGAAGGAATCTATGGTTCACACTTTAAAACCCAATTAAAGATAAGGAATCTTATAAGCTGAAGGATTCAAAAACTATGATCTTAGTGAAAGATTACTATACTGGTTATAAGATAAAATAATCAATCAAGAACTAAAAATCTAAGATCTATATTAAATCTTTTGGATAATTACATCATCCTATAGATTTAATCAACCTACACTCACATGGAAGGTTTCAAAAGATTTAAATAATTAAATCAAGTAAGGAAATTCTTTAGGAGAGTAATTCAGTCCAATTAAAAGATCTAAAGTCTAAGATCTAATACGATCACTTTAGACTTAAGTTAAGTTTAGACTTAGAATTTTACAAGAGTATTTCTTTTAGAACTCAAGCTTATGAATCAACTTAGTTAAGCTATTAAACCAAGGATCTAGCACTTTAAGATAATTAAGCTTAGTTCTTAAGAAGGAGGGTCTTAAGGACACTTATGGTATTAATATCTTAATAAGACTAATTTAAGATTCCTTTACTTAATATCAGTATTAGTAACATAAGACTTCAGAATGGTGCTAGTAATCTAACTAGAGGTATTATGTTGAATTTTCAAGGTTTAAGGGGTGCTTAAACACATTTTGGTCAAAATGACCAAAATACCCCTCTTAAGGCTAAAAATAGGATTTTAAGATTTAACCCTCAAAATTGATTCAAATCCATTTTAATGAGTCTCATATTGGTTAATGAAGTAGTATACACACTTATATTGGATTTTGGTAACCTAATTAGCCTAATTAGCACTAATCACTTTTTTAAGCCAATTCAAGTGATTAAGAAAACTATGGCATTCTAGAGTGATCCATTTATATTTATAAGCTCTAATACATTTAATGAGACATTAGAAACTTAGTTCACCAAAATCAGAGGTCTAATTAAGGTTTAATTCACTAATCCATCTTTAGGGTAATTAGGAAAAGATTAATAAAGTTAAGGTTCTTAAATTACTTTTAATGGTCTACAAATGTTCTATGTGATCTTAGGAGCAATCAGAGATCTTAATTTTTGGATAATTAATAAATTTAGTATGATTTAAATAAAAATAGAAAATATTATACTATAATTTAAAATCTAACCATTGGATCTTTAATTTTAGTTTATATTAATGTTCCTTGTATTTTTTTGATTACAATAGTATATTGGATCATACTATTTGGATAAGTATATCTAAAATTATTAACTTAATTTAATTTTCATTTTTATTTAAATAAAAACTATAGGAAATGATTTATTAAATAATTAACATAAGGATTTTAATTCCAATAATTCGTTTAATAATCCGCGGCCTGAATTTGAAACTGCGCGGGTATGGGTCTGCCCAGCCCGAAGTGCCAGTCATCTTCTTCCCCGCGGCTGAGTCCCGATACCCGAACCCTAGGGATAGCTTTGATCGTGAAATTCTCCTCACTCAGACCACTCTACGCTAAGATCTCGACGGCTACACCTTCCTGGGGCTAAGACGCATCGATTGAAGTATGAACATTCATCTGGATTACACTAGATTGACGGGGCGCTACTCGACCGAAACGCATTAGGGAAAGGAAATTAGAGTTCCCTGTGAGGGATTAATTCTCCTCATAGAAGACACCAAACTGACGGGGCTCAATCCCTACACCATTTATGAGGTGAGGCAAATCGAACCCCCAAAGTTTTGCAGCTTGGGGTGCAGCCAAATGCTGGGTCCTTACTCGGACTCAGCCTTGGCTCAGCTGCTAGCTCGATCGATTGATACGATCGATCGGAGCTAGCTCAGACTCTGGGAATGATAGGGTTAGGTTCCTAGAGGTCTAAGGGAACTAGACGACATCCAGAGACAATAATTGAGCTTAAGTTGACGGGCTGAGCTTACACAGCTCAGTGGGAAGAGGCAGTACCTGAGCACTGAGGTTGCAGGCATGACCGAGGGGAAATGAGGCGAGCTAGAGCTTCCCAAGTAGCAGATGATAGTTCACACGGAGTCTGAACACCAGACGGACCCTCTATCAGCAGTTCGCAATTCTAAGAAGCCGAAAACTGCTGAAAGAGACGGGAGCTCCAGGGGACATCAGATGGCCAATTAAGGATTCTCAGTGAGTAAAGGGACTCACTGAGAGGTCCTGGGGGTATTTATATGTGACGGCCCGATGCCGGTTCGGCAGAAACTGTTCTGGCATCAGGTAACTACTCACCGCAGGATCATACCGAGTAATTTGAGAGAAAAAGAATACACATATAAAAGTAAAAGATATTTTTCATTTATCAAAATTCTTATTACAAGATCCTTCATACAAAACAAAGAAACAAAATAAGCAATCCAGTGCCGTCGTCGATCTCTTGAAAATTAGGGTTCTTGCTTAACCTATTCCAGTAGCACCTGACCTGGTATTGTACAGAAAATAATACCGGGATTTTAATTCCTAGTAATTAGAGAATACTCTAAGTACAACAGTACACAATAATAAATTACTTTATAAAGATGCATTTAGAAGAGGTAAGATGTAAAATGCAGGATAGGTAAGGCAACCGCGTAAAATAAGTAAGTAATTTCCTGCAACAAGTATTTATCACAAAATAAAGGTTATTGATGTTATTTTTCCTGTAACTAACCCTGAATGTTACTGATGTCATTTTTCCAGTAACAACCCCGAGTATTATTGATGTCATTTTCCAATAATAACCCCAAATATTGCTGATGTCATTTTTCCAGTAACAATTCCGAATGTTACTGATGTTATTTTTCCAGTAACAACCCCGAATGATATCGATATCATTTTTCGGTAATAACCCCGAATGATATTACGTTGGTTCCGGACAACAAACCAAGCTTCAAACGGTTTTGGCTCAAAGAAAATAAGAGAAGCATAGCAGTAATAGAAAAATACAATATGTAATACAAGTCATATACTGGGTACCCTTAGTCTTTAAGTTCAGAAGTTAAATAGCTCGAATGAGTGACAGTTCGCTCAATCTGCATTTGGGTTTGGATATTTTTAGGCTAGCTTTTAAATCAAATAATTTAGGAGCTTAATTTTTCATTTTGTTCTTCTTCCACTTTTGAAGTTTGATTTATTTAAGCTGCTATTAAGCAGTTAAAATTATTAAAGTGTCTTAAGATTATGATCATAATAATGTATGACGAAAAAGTCAGAATAAAGATGACAAAATTGGTAATTTAGGAAATAATAATCATTTATAACAATTGAATGGTTCTCATTATTAATTAATGAGAATTATTTTATTGTGAATGATTAATTATAAAATTAATAGTTATAAAAAGAGTAATAAGATTTAGAGAAAACCAAAGTATTCTTCAATTTCCTCCTCTTACTTTAGGTTTTAAGATCGCCGAAAAATGAAGAGAGGCCGGAACGGGTTGGCCAAAGGCTGGCTGAGCTAGCAACGGCAAGAGGCTGGCTGGCAGTGGCTACTGAGTGGTTTGGCGGCTTAATAGCTGGTTGTCGGAGGCTGCCGGGAACTGTCGGAAGCTGTTGGAGCTGCTGGAGGGAACTTCCGAGGCTGCTGGAGTTGCTGTGGGGACTGCCGGGAGCTGCTGTGGGGACTGTCGGGAACTGCTGGAGCTGCTGTGGGGACTGCTGGGGCTGTCGGGCTGCCGAAAGCGGTAGGAAGGGACTGCCTAGGGCTGCCAAGCTGCCGGAAGCTGCTGGAAGGAACTGTCGGGGCTGCCGAAAGCTGCCGGGAGCTACCGGAGGTGCCAGAGCTGCTGGCAGGGGAGAGAAAGACTGGCTGAGGAAGGAGGGTGCTTGCTGGAGGGGGACTGCTGATTGTGAGGAGGAGAGGGGGAAGGGGGTTCAACAGCAGGCTAGGGGAGTTCGGCTAAGGGGGCTGACCGCACCCTGCGCCAAAAACAGCGCAGGCGGGCCCCCTCCTAGCAGGCGGGTCGGGGGAGTTCGGCGCGCAGGTGACAGGCTTCTGCCTGGCGCGGAAGCTTCTTCCGCCTTTTGGGGGAAGAAAAATCCCATTATGCGATCTTTTAAGGGGGGGGGGGGGCGTAGACTTTTAGGGGATTACAGAGGAAAACAAATGGAAAAATTTTAAAATTTAAATTAATCGCATTTTTCTGCCGTTTGGCGTCCAAATACAACGAAACTTGACACCGATGTGTGTTACGACATGTCGAATACCCTCATGCCAAATTTTTTTGATTCGGGGCAATATTGTATTTTATTTTAATTTTTTGAGGTTTAAAACTTTGAAAATTATCCACGATAAATCCGACGCTCAAAATTTGATGAAACTTTTCGAGCAGCCTTTAAATAATATACTTAACACGTCGCCATTAAAAATGATGAATTCAGATACATATTCCAATGCTTTTGATTTTTAGAATTTAAAATTTCAGAAAATAGATCGAAAGCTTTCATTTTTCGGATTTTTTTTCCCGAATTAGGGCACTTTGATCAAAAATTTGCTTTTATATATTGGAAGTTTTGTTTGCCCTAAATTGAAAATCCTCAGGATCCTGATTCATAAGGTAGGATTCTGATCTAATTTGCAAAATAACGACTTTAGATCGTTACATTATAGATCTAGGTAATGTCTGGGGTTGGATACCAGAGCTCAAGAATGGAGGAAAGCTTGGGCTGAAGGGGAGGCTTGGTTCCAACAGCCATGGACAATTTAGGGAGACTACTACCGTAGACGATCACACCGAGGGTAGAAGAGAAAGAACGGGTCATTTCTCATACTGCCACGGGGGCTGGAAGGATCCTGGTTGTCGGGGGGACCAGACGCAGACTGGGCGAGACGAGGGAGATGATCCACAGCGCTCGGACACATGTTTGCCATCTGATGGATCGACCGTTGGTCTCGGACGGCTCTGATGCATTACTTAGCTGGGTGGATGATAGACGTCAGATACGTACAATGGATCAGACGCCTACGATTAAATCACAGAGCGGGGTAGATCACGCCGTAGGGTTAGACGCGCTACGATTTGTGCTAGGGCATCTATTGGTGCGGTTTGAAGCGCCGCTGTCGGGAGCCCGTAGCAGATCTGCCGCGATCCCGACAGCAAATCCTGGATTATAAAATATAAATAATTTAATTTAAATTAATTGTAATTCATTTATTAAATTACTTAATTCCTATTAAATTATTAAATCCAATTTAGGACTAAATGAGCTCAAAAAATTCTAAAAACTTCACTCTTAGCTAATTGAGGCATGAGGAATTTAAAAATAAATAAAATTTTAATTTAGAAATCAAAATAATTTAGGTATTTTCCTGGGCTCAAAAGTAGACAAAAATACCAAAATTCTCAATTTAGCTCTGATTAATTTCAAACTTCTAGGGTTAGGTTTAAATGACCTATTGATTCTAATGGAATCAAAATTAAAACTTAGTTTAGCATAATAAATTTGAATTTAGCTATGGTAACAACTATGATTGTTATATTGCCTCCCCTCTCCTTCCACCTCTAACCGCCACCTCTCCAACCTCCAACCTCCAACCGCCACCCTCAACCTCTCCTTTGGCCACTGGAAAGAACCCCCCGTTTCCCTACCCAAAAATTCTTCTCCTCGCAACTCACCTCCTCCCCTTTCAGCTAATCGCAGCCTCCCTCCTCCTCCTCCTCCGGCCTTCCCCCTTCCGTCTGAAGAAGAAGAAAAAGAAAAAGAAGTTGATGATGATGATGATGATGAATAGGAAGAAGAAGAAGAAGAAGAAGGAGAAAAAAAAAACAAAAAAAAAATTGTGAGGATAAAATCTTTTTGAAAATAAAAATAGTAATAACAACAATAACAATAATAATAATAATAATAATAATAATTATTATTATTATTATTATTATTATTATTATTATTATTATAATTAATTATTATTTTGACTCCTAATATTTTATTATTATTTTCTTATTCTTAACATTTTTCTTATAAATATTATAGTAATACTTTTACTAATAATAACACAATTTAGTTATTATTATTATCATTATCATTATTATTAATGCAATTTTTTATTATTATTACCATTAATGATAATAATGATGATTATGTAATATTACCATTAGCATAATAATAATATCACTATTTATTATTATTATTATTATTATTATAACTATTATCATATACATCATCATATTCATAATAATAATAGTAAGGATATTGTTATTATTATTATTATTATTATTATTATTATTATTATTTATTATCAATATTTATTATTATCATCACCAATATCATATTATCATACTTATTATTATCATATAATAACAATAATAATAATAATTACCATAATATTCCTTATCATTATCACCTTTATTATTTCCTCTCTACCGATCATAATAATAGTAATAAGATCATTATTTCCTTTATTATTTCCTTATCATTCTATTCTTCTACTCATAATAATATTATTTCCATTATTATTTCCTTTATTCTTTATTATCTTAATCCTTATAATTATAGCATTTTCTCTCTAAAGATTATAATAATAATAATAATAATAAATAATAAAATCAATAAGATTAGCTTGATTGAAGATTAGAGTATAAAGTTAAAACGTATAATTTTTCTTCCAATTATAGATTAGCTTGATTCAGTGGGTTGTAAAGGATACTAATATTTGATCATGCTTAACTAATCAATTATTTAATAAATAAAAACTATGTCATGTTATCATCTGCATCTTGTGTTAAAATCTGATTAAACTCAAATTAGATTATTTGAACATTGGTTCATGATTGTGATTACCTTATGATCATTGTTACTTGTTTTATCTAATAATTGAATACAATACCTCATGATTTAATAATAAAATCAATAAGATTTATATTTTATTGTAAGAAGATTTAGTAGTTTAGGCAAAATGAATAATTCAAATATATTCCAAATTATAGTATGTTCTTAAAAATTAAATGTGCCTAAATTTAGAATATATATAACTATATTTTCTTATAAAATTTTATAAAATTTTAAAGCGTAGATTATTTATAAAAAATATTAAATATTAAATTAAAAAATTATTTAATATAAAAAATAATTAAAATTGAATAATTTTGATTATATTTAATTCTCCTTTGTAAGTCGGTGGGCTGCCCTACCTCCCCTCCTTCTCCCCTTCCTTTCCTTATAAATCAGCCCTAAACTCTCTCCAAAATCTGCACTCTCTCCTCCTCCTCCATGGCTGATTGCCAGTGGGGGCCTCGTACTTTCCCGCGATCACACTAGTACTGATATTAGCATAATCGCGGGGAGTGCAGTTGCTCCACTCCATGGCAAATCCCTAACTCAAGTAGAGTCAGGTAGGACCCAACTTGCCTTAAGCTAAGGACTCGTCATGAAGTTGAATTATAAATATACATCAATACATATCAAAGTAGTGGAAGCAGAAATAGAATATAACATCCACAAGCATAATATAGTATAAAAGAAGAAAGGAAAGCAGTAACTCAGATCAAAAACAGAAAAGTAAATATATCCAGAGTTTAATTATTACAACTGAATTAAATGAAAGTAAAGATCTCTCAATGTAACAACCCTAGATTGTTACCTTGTAAATGCATTAATAACCCAACCCATTTATTTTTTTTCTATCACCATTGCTTATAGAACCTCAAGCTAAGCCTAACTAGAAAATTTGAAGTCCATTGGACATCTCTAGGTCTAAAAAGACAATTTGATCAGTCTAGATGCCTTAGTTTATACTCAAAATATTTTGATCTCAGAATTAAATTCTGATTGCATTTTTGAATTCCTCACCCCAAATTAACTAAGGGTAAAAATTTGGTGCAATTTGAAATTCATTTGGGCCATAATTCAATTTAAATTAAAATAGTTTAGTTGCAATAAGGGTTCCTATTAATTCATAATTGCATTTATAACCTTAAAACTAAATAAACGGCCGGGATTCGCTGTGGGGACCGCGGGCGATCCGCTGCGGAGCCCGGGTCACGCGACAGCGGCGCCCCATGAATCTAGCCGTTCTGCCTTTTCAACCAACCGCCAGGATCCGATCCCGCGGAACCGCGGATCCATCGTTGGATCCACCCTGTGGATCCTACGGCCAGGATCATCCCTACGATCGGCCGTTAGGATCTTGGCGATCCCAGCCGTAGCACCTTCTAATCGATAGATCAGATGGCATCTAAGGGGTTGGCATTGTGGATCTTCGTCTCCACCAGATCCCTCACTCGATAAAGGGAATTTCCCGTACTACCAGCTGCCATTCCTGTCCCCCACTCGCGCCTCCAGCTCAGCAAGCCGTTGCTGAGTTTCCCTAATGGCCGAGGGACCCCAATTGGGCCTCATGACCTGCCCGAGCTCGAAATAGAATTTCGAGAGCTCAGCCATGGCCCGACCTCTCGGGCCCTCTCCAGCCCGAGCCCTCCAAAAGCTTCCCTGAGCTCGCCTGAGGCTATAAATAGCCTCAACAATCCTTCCTCTGCCCTTTTGCTGATCAATTGACCCCGTTTTCCCTCAATCTTTATTTCACCATTGTCGTATGTCCGAGCTTGCGTAGGTGATCCAGGAGCTTCTGAACCATTGATAGTAGGCTCTCCTGACATTCAGGATCCTTTGCAGCGTCTGGAATCGCAGCTAGAGCCAGCTGAGCCTTCAGTCGATCATCCCGAACCAATCCATCAAAACCGGGTATCCCACTTACTAGTTTCGAGCCAATGAGGCTCGAGCCTTATTCCTTTTGATGCGCCTGAGTCAGTATTGTCATCTCAAACCCAAGGGTATCAAGATTAAGATCTAGGTTAGCCCCGATCGATTGAATCGATCAATTGAATTGAATTTCTAAAGGATCGCCTCGGTCGAGTAAGGACCCGACAATCCAGACCATCCCAGACCCTCAGATAAGAGGGCTTCGATCCTCCCTGATGGTGTAGGGATCGAGCCCGGGGTCTGGCTTGGTCTCTGTGGGGAGAATTATCTCCCCACACTAGCTCAAACGGAGGAGCCCTCGGGCGAGCAAGTTTTGGCCGATCCAGATCATCTCACAAGGGGCTTCGAGTCCTAATCAATGCGTCTGACCATGGTGATCGAGCAGCGATCGAATGCTGGTCGAGCCGCGGGCTGGATGCGTCGGAATTTGGCAATTAGGGTTCCCCTAATCGGTCCCTGGCTCAGGACGACGGAGCGGGGACGAAGGCTCTGTGCGGTCAGGGTTGACCCACGACCCGCGCTATGCGATAGTGCCGGGTTTCCCCGGGCCCCGGTCGACCCACGCGGTTTGGTTAACGGGCCGAGCCGTTTAATTAAATTAGAATTATCGGAATTATTTTCCTTAAATAATCAAATCATAGGATTTTGATAAAATAAAAATACAGAATGTATTATTTGAATAACTTTTAATCCACTGGTCCAAACCCTATAATATCATATATAAAAATGATCAAAAACATCTCAGGAACCTAAATATAGAATAAAATCATATATCTGATGGTTAGATCTTTATTTATTACCTAATTATAGTGGATCTTGATTAGAGTAAATTAGTAAATTTACTTATCCAAAGTGCATGTTTAAGGTGCCATTAGTTCACTTATAATAATTAGAATGCATGTGCTATGTAGAATATTTTTCTGAGTTCTATAATTCTAGTTATGCCCTAATCTTGTTAAATCATGATTTGTAAATTTTAGAGTTTGTACTCACTGGATCTTAGTAAACTTAGGCCCTAATTATTTGTATTATTTATTAGAACTTGCATGCCAAATATCATGTAATTTAAATGGTCAGATTTATACTTATGTGCTAATCCTTTTTGGATTGAAATTAGGGTTTGATTAGCACTAAATACCCTCTATTTTATAAACTTTGATTATTATCTGACTTATAACAAAAAGCTAAGTATGGTGAATTCATTTAGACAAGCTTATTAAGTATACTTGAATAAATCTAAAGATTTAGAATCTTAAATATCTTAATTACCTTAAGAAATCTTAAGATTTGGATCAAGCTTTTAAGACTTGATCTAGGTCTGGGATTGCCACCAATAATATATAATTAATCCATTGATTTGACATTGATCTTTAAATATATAACTTGATTTTTCTTAAGGCATGAGAAGGGATCAAACCTTAATCTACTTAAGAAGAAGAATCTAAATCCTTAAGAACCCTAACTTAATTGATTTGATTTCAAAACTATGGATTAAACATTTTCCAATAATACATTTGATTTATTATTGATTCTAAACATTTGAATTAAATAAATTAAGGTTAATAACAATCTTTGGTGATTTCACCATCTAAATCAAACCTTAAGATCCCTGATTTTCTCTTAAGTAATAAACTTGCATAAAAAGACCATTGATGCTATATTGATTGAATAAGTGATCAAATCCTTAATAATATGTTGATTTAGATCCCATAATCTTAGTTCAAGAGTGATCAGATGACTTAATCATCTGATCTAATCATCCTAAATCTAATTATAAAATAAAACCTAAGAGCTTAATATTAACATCTAGAAAGGAGATCTTGAGTATCTCTTCATAAGATCATCTTGAATTATTTAAAAGACATAAATTCATATATCATGAGGTAGGAAGCCTTGTATGATTCCTTGAGGTAGAAGTATAAAAGATCTCACAACCTTAGAAATTGATCTACTCTTCTTGTGGTAGTAATCCATTAAGGCACTAGAAAAGATACTTCTCCTTGTGGTAGAATCCCTATTAAGTGATCCTTAATCACATTTGATTGGTGAAACCTTGTATAGGGCTTACCTATTAGCTTAAGACTTGTAGTCTTGATAAACCCTTGCTCTATTAATTATACTTGATTGAACCTTGATCATTGGGTGGTGTGGTACAGTATACCCATATTCCTGGTCCCCAGAAATATTCAGGATTGGTTGAATAACTCTAAGTGAGATTTATCTTTGTTGCTATCCTGCGGGCTTAGGCGGATATAACCTCTCTTAGAGTAAATCAATTGATTCTAAGAGTGTATTAAATAGGTACCCATTCCTTAGTTTAATTGAAAGACAAGTTGCCATCAGGCAATGCCTCCTAGCAAAGATCGCTTTAATAGGCAGGGCTCAAATAAACTAAGTAATGGGATCCACCTTTCTTAAGACACTAAGTATGATTATGAGTTTAGTGACTTAATACTTAGCCTGAGATACAAAATCATTATTGGATGGTGCCTCCTAATAAAGATCGCTTTGTTAGGGTGGCTTAATCAAACTAAGCGATAAGAACTCTATTCTTGCAATATATCTAATATGTGTATACAATCACCTGTCTAGTGATCTTTAAGTAAATAAGCAACTTTAACCAACCCTCGCTTTAGAAACTTGGAGTCAGAATCCTCTTAGCAGGATTCTGCATGGTGGAGACTTAGGATTCATTATTGTTTCTTACTAAATTCTTCATGGATTTTGGGATTTTCATTCATTCAATATAATGGCATAAGCATAGGCATAAACATGAGTTGAACTCATTCCTTTTGTTGTGACACATGGTTATCAGTGATACAGTATGAGATACGGATTGTTATATACAAATACTGGGGAATTTCAAGGTGCATCTGGGTCACCATACTGACTTCCTAACTGTTGTGCTTACATTGGACCGTACTACTTATAAACCTTCAGTGATAGTTCTGTAATATACCGTGATATAGCATATTTGTGAGCATTGTCTAAGTGGCATATAGTGCAGCTTATAGCATCCTCATAATGTTTATTTTACTTTCAGTTCTATTTGGTGATAGCTTCACATTTCATAGCCCTTTTACTGTCTTGTTTACTCAGTACTTACAGTTTTCCTCGCTTACATGTTTTTCTTCAGCTCTATTACGGCTTTACTTTACTTGTATACTTGTTATGTTTAGTTTAGCTTTGCATAGCTAGTTTCAATGTGTTAAACTTCTTGTCTAACACAGGTTGGATCCCAATTTGCTAGACCCTGAGCAATTTTTGGAGATAGGTCAGGAGGACGTACCAGAGTCTCAAGAGGAGCATTTGGAGCTGTAGTGGACCAAGCATCTACTTTTACTTACTAGCTCCTTTCAGCATTTTAGATAGACTCTTTATATTTCTGCATTTAAATAGTTTATAATAAACTCTGGATGTACTTTTACTTTCCTTTTCTGAGATGGATATTTACTACTGCTTGAGATGAATGTATTCTGGATGTTTTACTTTTAGCTTCCGCACTCTATTATACTGCTATACTTAGTAGTATGATGTGACCAACATACTGGAAATGCTGATATATTTATAACGTACATGGGTTCTTCCCCACTTCCTTGAACCTTGTGTACATACCAGTCTAATACATAAGATAAGTATTTTATTCTTATCTTAAATATTGACTCTTGAACCTACTCTTAGGATTCGAGTCAGCAGTCATCAGTATGGCTCCGTCTCTCTAGCCTATTCGAGATGATGGGTTTTGCTCGTATGGCCCACCGTTCCCAAGTAGCGCATCATTCCGCCGCCGAAATATGTATTATACTTGTCCTCTGCGCACGGCGATGGGACGGGGCGTTACAGTTGGTATCAGAGAAGTATTATAAAGTGTCAGATAAGGAGCTTGTTCCTATCTACTTTATAATCTGTTCTCTGTGTCAGACAATATCACAATTACTATGTGTAGTGCAAAGCAATCATCCAAAAGGTTTATTAAGCTGTCTCAGAAATAGAAAGGGAGACTATGTCTACAATACTGACACCCTAGGAATTAAACGTATGTAATAAGATAATTGAAACTGCAAAACTTAAAATGACATCTTAGGACTTGAATGAATTTTGAAAGAAATAGACGAATGAAATACTTATAGGTTGATCTATTTTAGGGGATGGAATACTCGCCGTCAGCATTTCTGTTCTACCTTAGGAGGTTTGATGATTATTGGATAGATGACCTTAGAGATGGTCAGATCTACGGGAGGACAGTAGATGGAGTATCACCTCGAGGAGTTGCAGTACTGGACAAGATCCTGATTCATTCATCATTCGGAGGTGCCAGTCTTTCGGCACTCGCCAAAGAGTGGCTGGATCGTGTTACCACGGCGCTTCGAGAGACAGCCTGTCCAGAGAAGTACCGCCTAGAGATTGTAGAGATCCTACCGAGGGGATCAGCGAGTCGTTGGTGGTATTGGGTCTATAGGAGATTAGCTCGGAAAGGTCACATAGTCACATATGATGACTTTTGTGATGCCTTCTGGGTAGAATATTGTAATTAGATCCTAGGAGTTTTCTTATGTCATTTATTTTCATCTCGTTTACATATTTGATATATCCAAGTATCTTCTCTTTTGAGAAAGAATTTTAAATGAATGAAATTTTATGTTTCTAAAATTACACTGTAACTGCAGCCATGAATCCTGATTCCCCCTCTACTCCTACTCCTATTAAAAAGACGATCCCGTCATCAAGCGGATCCGAGGAGTCAAGCCTCATGGCCAACTTAATAAAGGCTTTAATTGACAGTAATGTGCAACAGGAGCAGGAGACACGATCTCTCATCCTCTCAGTCAAACAACAATCCTCTGGATCCTCTTCTTATAATGCAGGAGACAAAGTCCTACATAATTTCCTTCGTTTCCGTACTCCCACATTCAACGGGGCACTAAACCCCATGGATACAGTGACATGGATAAAGTTGGTAGAGAAGAATCTAGCCTTAATTAAATGCCATAATTCTGAGGCAATCCATCTGGTGACCTACTTGTTCCAAGAAGAAGCGGAATATTGGTGGGAAAGTGAACGGAATAACAGATTTACGGACTATGAGGTGGAGGACATTCCATGGGATATGTTCATGGAAGCATTCCGTGAAGCATTCATCTCGGCTTCAGCACAAGCAATTTTAGAGGATGAACTCCTTCATCTTGTCCAAGGAAATAAGTCAGTATCTGATTACGAACAAGAATTTAGGAGACTGTCAAGATTCATTCCAGATCTAGTGAGAATAGAAGCATCTAAGTGCCACCGCTTCCTGAAGGGTCTGAGAGATCCTATTAGAGCACACCTAGTCTCACGGCAGTTTAAAACTCTAATTGAGTTAATCGAGGCTGCCCGTCTGCAAGAAGGTTTCCAAGGTCAGCTGGACCGGAAGAGAAAAGCAATAGTCATGCGACCATGTGAAGAGCGCTTTGGCCATCACAAAATGGCCTGATTCTACAACATGGAAACTACACAATCTCAGCCTCAGAATTTTGAATGCAAGAGGAGGCATCTGTACGGGAAGTGCTACCACTTCGGTGGTGTATGTTTCACTTGTGGCCGTAAGGGCCATCGCTACTATGAGTGTAAGGAGAAGAATACCATCGATGGTGTGCCCATCGACCACTCCCTCCATAAGCAAGCCTTTCGTGCTCAACCCGTGAACCAGCGGGAGCCTGCTCCTGCCATAATGCTAGCTCCTACAACAAAATCAAGGGCAAGTGTACCTGTGCAAAGGTTGACTTACAACTGTCAAGATTTAGGGACACAGAACAAACAACCCTCGGCACCTGCCCTAGTATATATGTTAACTCCAGCTTCTGCTCCTGAAAACAACGACGTGGTATCAGGTACACCTTAAATAAATTCTCTTTTCTTGCTGTATTAATAATTGTCCCTTACTATTCCAGCATTTCAATTCTTGAATACTTATCCTTTCACAAATTATCACAACTATAGGCACATTAACAATAAACGGCACAACTTGTAATGTTTTATTCGATACGGTATCGGAAGAATGGGCTAAAAGACTTAAATTGCAGACCTATCAATTAGCCAGTTCCTTAAGTATCGGGCTACCTTCTGGAGCTCATATGCAATCCCAAAAATACTGCAACTTAGATATTCCCATCAAGGATCAAAGTTTCAGGGCTAAGTTAATTCTATTGCCAATCACCAATTTTGACATATACCTAGGCATGAATTGGTTAAGTCAACATGGTGCTTCTATAAACTGCCAAAAGAAAAAAATAACTTTGGGCAATGGAAGAAATTCGAGATCTTTCGTTGGAAAATTCAGCATTCAATCATCATTAATCAATGCCATGACAGCAGCAAAGCTAGTCAAGAAAGGATGCAGTGCATATCTCGTAACGATCTTGGGAGAAAGGAAAGAAGTCATACCCCTTTCCGAGAATCGTGTAGTCTGTGAATTTCCCGATGTTTTCCCTGACGACCTGCTCGATCTTCCTCCGAATAGAGAAGTAGAGTTCGCCATAGAAGTAATTCCCGGAACTCAACCACTATCAAAGGTTCCGTACCGCATGGCGCCAAAAGAACTCCAAGAGTTAAACACCCAACTTCAAGAATTATTAGAGAAATGTCTCATCCACCCAAGTTCATCCCCTTGGGGAGCGCTGGTGTTGTTTATTAAGAAGAAAGATGGATCAATGAGGATGTGCATCGATTATAGGGAATTAAACAAAGTAACTATTAAAAAAAAATACCCTCTGCTGCGTATCGATGATCTGTTTGATCAGTTGTCTGGAGCAAAGGTCTTCTCCAAGATAGACTTGCGATCTGGGTACTATCAATTGCGAGTTAAGGATTCTGATATTGAGAAAATAGCGTTTCGAACCCGTTATGGATATTACGAATTCTTGGTGATGTATTTTGGATTGACGAATGCACCGTCCATCTTTATGGACTTAATGCAACGTGTGTTGAAAGCGCATCTAGATAAATTCGTCATCGTCTTCATTGACGACATATTAATCTATTCCAGAAATAAGATCGATCATGAAAAACACCTTCGTATAGTACTTGAAGAACTCAGGCACCACGAACTCTATGCCAAGTATTCTAAGTGTGAGTTTTGGCTTGATTCCATTGCTTTTTTGGGTCACGTCATCGACTCTCAAGGAATCAGAGTGGACCAAAACAAAGTAAGCGCAGTTTGAGATTGTTCACAACCAAAATCTATGATGGATATCAGAAGCTTCTTAGGATTGGCAGGCTATTATAGAAAATTCGTCAAAGGTTTCTCACAAATTGCGTCTCCTCTCGCCTTATCCAAGGAAGGATTGAATTACCAAGTTTATACTGACGCATCTGGCATAGGTTTGGGATGTGTATTAATGCAGGAAGGGAGAGTCATAGCCTACGCATCTCGGTAGTTGAAACCACATGAGAAGAACTATCCTATCCACGACCTCGAACTAGCATCAGTAGTCTTCGCTCTAAAGATCTGGCATCATTATCTGTATGGCGTCCAGTGTTCCATATTCACCGACCATCAGAGCTTGAAGTATATCTTCACCCAATGCGAGTTGAATTACCGACAGCGAAGATGGCTCGAGTTAATAAGCGATTATGACTTAAGCATTCAATATCATTCGGGAAGAGCAAACATCGTAGCGGATGCACTCAGCCGTCATGCTACGCTATCTGCTATGATTCTCATAAGTGCATTGGAGGAGGAATTCCGAAGGTTTGAAATTAGGCCAGTACGTGGAGATATGCTAAGCACACTGGTATCCATGAGCTCAGTTGAACCTACCTTTCATCATGATGTTTTCATCTCTCAAACCAAAGATGAAGATTATTTGAAGTTTAAAGTTGATAATGAAAGTGGACGTCACTTTGACCTGCAGCTTCATGGTAACGTAATCTACCAAGGTGATCGTCTATGGATTCCCAAATCCATGCATCAAGAGATCCTGGTCGAAGACCATAATTCTAATTACCAAGTGCATCCAGGTAGTACCAAAATGTACCAGGATCTGAAGAAATCATTCTGGTGGCCTGGTATGAAAAAGAGTGTGGCAGAATTTGTAGCAAATGTCACGCTTGCAGTCTAGTCAAAGCCAATCATCAAAAGCCTGGAAGACTTCTTCACCCTCTAGCATTCCCCGAGTGGAAGTGGTTTGACATTTCTAAGGATTTTGTTATGGGTTTGCCTAAAGCAAGATCCAGTGCAGATTCGATTTGGGTCATTGTCGATCGATTGACCAAATCAGCTCACTTCATCCCTATGTGTCAAACTGATTCGGTGGAGAAATTGGTAAAGTTATATGTCAAGGAAATTATCCGACTCCATGGGTTCCAAGATCCATTGTATATGATCGAGATAGCTGTTTCACTTATAAATTTTGGCAAGTAGTACATCAAGACTTGGGGACTACTCTAGCTATGAGTACCACCTTTCATCCTCAGACGGATGGGCAAACTGAAAGAGTCAACCAGGTTATGGAAGATCTCCTCCGTCTCTGTATACTGGACTTTGGAGGTTTGTGGGAGGACCACCTTCCTCTAGTAGAATTTGCTTACAATAATGGTTTTCAAGCAAGTATCAGTATGGCTCTATATGAAGCCATGTATGGCAGGAAATGTAGTACGCCGTTAGCATGGTCTGAGACCGGCAGTGTTCAGCTTTATGGGTCAGAATTAGTTGAAGAAACAAATCACAAGATTCAACTGATTCAACAAAGAATCAAAGCAGCTCAAGATCGACATAGTAAATATCACGATGCCCATCATCGTGTTATGGACCTTGAGGTGGGAAAATATGTGTGGTGCCCCGCACCCTTAATCCGCCAAAAGATTAGGTTAAGGGTGGGGTGTTACGCTGGCTAACCCCTCACTTAGCATTGGATTAGGATAAACTCCACAATCCACCTGATTAGGGAAGGATTAACACAGAATCAAACTAATAGTCACTGTATAAGTAAACAAATAGAGTGCAGAAGCGATTTAAGGAAATGTAAAACATCCAAGTATCACAGCACAAATAGGAAAAATAGAACTCATAATATAAGCATACAATCCAAATACACAGTCAATAGTACCTGTATTATTACATCATTTAAAATGTTTAAAGGAAAAATAGAATGAAAACCACTCATCCTCACTCAAGAATATAAGAAGTCTAAATGGCAGCTTCTTCCACAGGCTCCTCCTTTGGGTATGGCTCTACACTTAACTCTTGCTCGTCTAACTGAAAGGAGTCTGCCATTATCGGTTTCACAATGTAGGGCCCCAGCCAAAGAAAAGAAAAATCTGGTTAGACAATTATCTAAGTACATTTTAAGCTGATGAATTATTATAAGCAAGATTATGACCTAATTTGCAAAATAACGACTTTAGATCGTTACATTATAGGTCTAGGTGAGGTCTGGGGTTGGATACCAGAGCTCAAGAATGGAGGAAGGCTCGGGCCGAAGGGGAGGCTTGGTTCCAACGGCCATGGACAATTTAGGGAGACTACTACCGGTAGATGATCGCGCCGAGGGTAGAAGAGAAAGAACGGGTCATTTCTCGTACTGCCACAGGGGTTAGAAGGATCCCAGTTGTCGGGGGGACCAGACGCATACAGGGCGAGACGAGGGAGATGATCCACAGCGCTCGGACACATGTTCGCCATCTGATGGATCGACCGTTGGTCTCGGACAGCTCTGATGCATTACTTAGCCGGGTGGTAGCCGTCAGATGCGTACAATGGATCAGACGACTACGATTAAATCACAGAGCGGGGTAGATCGCGCCATAGGATTAGACGCGCTACAATTTGTGCCAGGGCATCTATTGGCGTGGTTTGAAGCGCCGCTATCGGAACCCCGCAGCGGATCTGTTGCGGTCCCGACAGCACATCCCGGATTATAAAATATAAATAATTTAATTTAAATTAATTATAATTCATTTATTAAATTACTTAATTCTTATTAAATCATTAAATCTAATTTAGGACTAAATGAGCTCAAAAATTTTTCAAAAATTCGCCCTTAGCTAATTGAGGCATGAGGAATTCAAAAATAAAATCAAATTTTAATTTGGAGATCAAAATAATTTAGGTATTTTCCTAGGCTCAAAAGTAGGGAAAAATACTAAAATTCTCAATTTAGCTCTGATTGATTTCAAACTTCTAGGATTAGGTTTAAATGACCCATTGATTCTAATGAATCAAAATTAAAACTTAGTTTAGCATAATAAATTTGAATTAGCTATGGTAACAACTAGGATTATTATATTGCCTCCCCTCTCCTTCCACCTCTAACCGCCACCTCTCCAACCTCCAACCGCCACCCTCAACCTCTCCTTTGGCCACTGGCAAGAACCCCCATTTCCCTACCCAAAAACTCTTCTCCTCGCAACTCACCTCCTCCCCTTTCAGCTAACCGCAGCCTCCCTCCTCCTCCTCCTCCTCCTTTGGCCTTCCCCCTTCCCGACTGAAGAAGAAGAAGATGAAGAAGAAAAAGAAAAAGAAGTTGATGATGAATAGGAAGAAGAAGAAGAAGAAGAAGGAGGAGAACAAAAAAAACAAAAAAAAAATTGTGAGGATAAAATCTTTTTGAAAATAAAAATAATAATAACAACAATAACAATAATAATAATAATAATAATAATAATAATAATAATAATTATTATTATTATTATTATTATTATTATTATTATTATAATTAAGTATTATTTTGACTCGTAATTTGATTAACTACTCACTGCTAATTTTTTTTGCTACAAATATTTTAATTCATGTTATTAACATTTTATTATTATTTTCTTATTCTTAACATTTTTTTTATAAATATTATAGTAATACTTTTACTAATAATAACACAATTTAGTTGTTATTATTATCATTGTCATTATTATCAATGCAATTTTTTTATTATTATTACCATTAATGATAATAATGATGATTATGTAATATTACCATTAGCATAATAATAATATCACTATTTATTATTATTATTATTATTATTATTATTATAACTATTATCATATTCATCATCATATTCATAATAATAATAATAATAATAGTAATGATATTATTATTATTATCATTATTATTATTATTATTATTATTATTATTATTATTTATTATCAATATTTATTATTATCATCACCAATATCATATTATCATACTTATTATTATCATATAATAACAATAATAATAATAATTACCATAATATTCCTTATCATTATCACCTTTATTGTTTCCCCTCTACCAATCATAATAATAGTAATAAGATCATTATTTCCTTTATTATTTCCTTATCATTCTATTCTTCTACTCATAATAATATTATTTCCTTTATTATTTCCTTTATTCTTTATTATCTTAATCCTTATAATTATAGCATTTTCTCTCTAAAGATTATAATAATAATAATAATAATAAATAATAAAATCAATAAGATTAGCTTGATTGAAGATTAGAGTATAAAGTTAAAAGGGATAATTTTTCTTCCAATTATAGATTAGCTTGATTCAGTGGGTTGTAAAGGATACTAATATTCGATCATGCTTAACTAATCAATTATTTAATAAATAAAAACTATGTCATGATATCATCTGCATCTTGTGTTAAAATCTGATTAAATTCAAATTAGATTATTTGAACATTGGTTCATGATTGTGATTACCTTAGGATCATTGATACTTGAATACAATATCTCATGATTTAATAATAAAATCAATAAGATTTATATTTTATTGTAAGAAGATTTAGTAATTTAGGCAAAATGAATAATTCAAATATATTCCAAATTATAGTATGTTCTTAAAAATTAAATGTGCCAAAATTTAGAATATATATAACTATATTTTCTTATAAAATTTTATAAAATTTTAAAGCGTAGATTATTTATAAAAATATTAAATATTAAATTAAAAAATTATTTAATATAAAAAATAATTAAAATTGAATAATTTTGATTATATTTAATTCTCCTTTTTTTTTACCATATAACTAAAATTTTAATAAATTTGAAGTTAAAATGAGAGAAATTATTGATTAGTTTAAATATATATTTAATTTGTATTTTATTTAATTTTACTTTCAAAAAAATCAAAAATTAATTTTGCAGGTTTAATCCAGGCTGTCGGGTACACTGCATGACATGTGATAAGCATCCAACGGCTTAGTAATCATTAACACAATATAAAAGCATGCCAATTGATCTGGAACATTGAACTTGTTGCACAAATTTGACAGCTTGGTGATGATAAATAACTAAAACAACATTAGATCTAATCCAGTGATTCACAAAACTTTAAACCTATGGAACCATCATAACCGTTGAATTTAAAGAAAGGTGATCTAACGATCAAGAATTATTCCACCATTTCAAAAATTTGAACCGACATGATAGCAATACAAAATTTGAACCGACCACTGAATTTAAAACTTATTAAGAAAATTTTATCTATTGCATTTTTTGATGTGAAAAATAATTATTTTTGGGGTTTGAGTATTAAGTTTTTTTTCTATTTTTGAATTATTAAATTCATTTAAATTATTAAAATATATCTCAAAATATTTTCTTCTTATATATACATTCCAAAATTCTTCATTAAGAATTCTAAGATGATTTTAAATCTTAATTGCATGTAATTAACCTACCACTAGTCCGATAATGATCTAGGATTATTACACTAACAAATGACTTAAATGTAAAATTACAAGGTGAAGAAGAAGGCTGATAGCTAAATCCCTAATTTGTGATTTTTATTTTTAAGAGTTTATTGCACTTTATATTGCTTTGTAATTTTTATTAATGTTATGTCTTATAAGAAAGTTATTCAAACTCATGGTTCCATTATCGGTCTGTATAGACTTTCGGACAGAGCATTGTCCCAACTGAAGAAAGGGGATACATTTTATTTTCTTTGTATAAAGTTATAATAACAAAATTATGATGGCTCTAGATGTACATTATTTATTTTAATGAATGAATTATGCTTTCTTACTTTACTTGAATTCCTCAATAGGATCATGCGGTCCTCACAAACCCAAATACTTTTCTTACTTATAATATAGTGCATATAATAAGATGAGCGACAAATAACATCCATTTTTCTTGGATTTTGAGTATGTCATTTAATGCGCCTAACTTTGTCGAACATGTGTGATTAACCTTTTAAATAACATGTGCATTGACATCTTTCTACTATAGAAACATGCATTGACATCTTTCTAAATTCTTAATTTGCATAATTACGCCATAAACATGTTTTGGCTACTGTTCTTGGGTGAAATTTCCTTCGTCTCTGATTATAGAATGTTTTGGCGATGTTACACATGCAAAGTCCCTAATCCTAAAAATTCTAAAAATTAATTAAAAGCTGGGAATACATGCAAATTCAGAAATATCCAAAAGGTCTTAAGTTCGTAGGAGGAACAATAAAGAAGAGATCCATGAACTCCCTTGCCTACAGGAGCAACCACAAGCATCTTAGAACTAAGACAATGCTTCCATGAGCTCTACCAAAGCAATTTGAAGGCTTAGGAAAGCGGAGGTGGAAAGAGGAAGAGTTTTATGGTTTTCAGAGGGGAAGAGCAACTAAAATTCCTAACCCTTAGCCCTAAGGGTTTATATAATATGGAGAAACCCAGTCATCAAATTCTGATCATTTAATTTTGCATCCGCAGACCTAATTTAAAATGCATTCTCTATTGTTCAATGTTGTTCAATGTTGTCAATAGAGCGCTTGGCCATATAAATTGTTCAATGTTGTCAATGCCATTGCATAATAGGCAAAGGAAGGAGCCTATACATAGTGTTTGAAATTATTAGTTCTTGAGATGAAAATAATAATAAATTAGTAAAACTATAATTAAAATTTAAGAGGAGCATCATACAATATATTCTAAATTTCATTCCAAAAAAATATAAAAAATGGCAAGTTTATATGTATTGCTCTAAGCAAAAAAATATAATTATATATGTTAAATGTGAAGAAGTATAGCAAAAGAAAATTTTGGATCCCAAAAAAAAAAAAAAAAAAAAAAAAAAAAATATATATATATATATATATATATAAAATATTATGCTTACACAAGAATATACATCAAAAATTATCCAAAAAAAATAAAAAATTTTCATTTTTTTTAATTTTTGCATATAAACCCAATAAAAAAATATATTCAATTAATAATCTGCTTACACATTAAATTGATACATCATCTATATATTTTAGTGTATAGTAGTGTATAAGTGTATCACTACTATATATATATATATATATATATATATATATATTTTTTTTTTATGTGTGGTGGGTAGGATTTGAATCTATGGTATAAAATAATAAATTATGAGCCTCAACTACTAAGCTACAATACTATTCGAGCATTTTTATATATATTAATGATATCTTTTTGATTAATCTGTGATCAACGCCTTGCCTAAACTATTTTTTTTAAAGGAATGCGATAGGGCTGACGATTGAGCCAAAATTTTCAAAACAGAAGTCAAAAGTTTGTGGCTGAAATAATTGTGCGAATGCGCTGCTGCGATGGCGACCGAATCGGCCAGTTCTTAAACGAATTGACCGGATCGACATAAGAAAATTTGAGAAATTTAAATAATCTATAATCATATTATTTTACTGATAATAGTTCTTAGGAAACTCAAGATTTTTTGTTTGGATGAGAGTGTGTTTTAAATAAATTAGGGGACAATATAATAATTTTTTTTTTCAGAAATTTAAATTTTTAAAAGAAAAAAAACGATTCGTTCGATTAGTTGCCGGAGAAGAGGGAGTTTGACGCCGTAGTCGCTTGGCTTCCTACAGTGAAGGTCTTCTCACGTCACACCTCATTCGTCGGCGTAATCGCGTGTTTCCAAGAAGATTATGCTCATTGCAAGGCTTCAATAACCTTTTGCAAGGCTTTAGCTTCAATTTTCTTTTCCTTGCCTTTGAGCTTTTAACATTGCCTCTTAATGTGGCCCTGTTTACCAACAATAAAATCACCTATTTCCTCTTATTGGGAGAGTAATTTTCACGGGACTTTCCCCTTATCGCCCAGTCTGGACACTATATTTCACCACATCCATAGTATGCTTATCATTTGACACAAAATTTGATAGTGAAATCCAGAAGATCTTCTTAGGGTCTAAGAGAGAATTTAACATCTAAAGTCTTTTGACTTTGTCTTTGAAGTTGATGCCCATTCCATTCAATTGATTAATAACATGAAACTTTTTTATGTGATTTGATATGGACATTCCTTCTTATTAGTTTCTTCATTAGGCACATCTTATTATTCCATATACACTTGGAATAGAGCTCCTTGAGCTTCTTGCACAGTTCCCTGGTATTCATCTAATTGAAAAATATTCAGAATATTACCACCCATCCACTATCGAGTGTACCTGCAAACTCGTTGGTACAGAAGCTCCTATTACTCTTATTTTTTCTTATATCATTGTTTCTATAAAAATGGGCAAATAATGATCCTTAATATATAGTAAATCTTCCATTTGCCTTTCATACATGATTAATCAAGCTCTTGAAAGTAATCAGATGACACATATTGTACTTTATCGCTCCCCCTTAAAAGTATTTCTCACCCAAAATAAAATTATCTACTGTAAGGGATAATCTTAACAATATGAACAGCTTTTCCAACCTTGTAAAACTTGATAACCTCAAGGACCTCTCTTTGATACAACTTGAAGAGGATTGAAATACATGTAGAAAAAATACAAGTGAGGAAAGTCTAGGCAAACCTAAGCGAAAAATGTGCCAAATACAAAATACTCCAACGATTCAAGTGTATCAAATAAAAAAATACGACTCAACCATTAAAAGTTATAAGAAACTAAGAAAATTCCCCATAATTGAATAAATATAATTTTTTGACAATATCCAATATCTAATGCACCAAGATAATGGTCTTCTTTTCTTTTAAGGTATTTTCAAAATAACTACTAAGATTTAGAGAAAAATCTGTGACTACAACTCTCTTCATCTCTCTCTCTCTCTTTCGCTCTCTCCCTCTCCCTCTATCTATTTTTCTCTCTATTTTCAATTCAACAACAAAGACTAGTACTATATATATGTAATAATCCTAGGTTGTTACTTAGTCTAATTCTAGCTTAATTGTATCCTAATTATCATTCCATTGAGTCAATCTAGTCATTATAATCAATCCCTGAAGATTTGGAGTGATTCAGAGCTCAATTTAATATTTGGATTATTTTAATAATATTTAATTAATTAGAAAATTGAGATATTTAATTTGACATAGAAATCAAAATTCGACTTCTCCATTGCGCTCATCATCCCCAAATTAGCTAGAGGTGATATTTTGGACATGTTTGGAAGTCGTCGGATTATCGCGAATATTTTAATGTAATTAAATATCCCAAAAAATAGGAAAACTAAATACACGTCGGAATCGAAATCAGACTTCGTCGTTGAATTCATCACTCTCAATTAGCTAGGGGTGAATTTTTGGGATTTTTCGGAGTACGTTTATAAAATCCGACTTTTAAAGTAATAATTAATTAAATAAATTAAATTAATATTTATTAAACCTCCATTTTTCTCCTTCTTTCTTTTTTGTTTGGTGGACCCCACCCCCCATGCTGAATTCGGCGCCCTTCCACCTTCCTCTGCTCCCTCGCGCAAGGCCCTCTCTCTCCATGTTGAAATCTCACCTCTTAGCTTCCTATAGCTAGTCTATCCCAGCCCATATCGCCTTTTTCTTCTTAAAGCTAACCCCCTCAACCCATTCTCCATTTGCTCAAGCTGCTGAAGGATTTCTCATGCTCTTAAGGAAAATCCCCCCGGCCATCTTCCTCCTCTTGCTGCTAGCTGAAGGAGAGGTTCCTTCTTCTTCCCAAGCTCTTGAAGAACTCCATTTGCTTCCATTTGAAAGCTAAGATACCTCCATTTTCCCCCATTGGATGATCCAATGGCTACTCTATTTTTATTCTCATGCTTATCTCACATATCTAAGAATCTGTAGTTGAGTATGAAAGCCATTAGAGCTCATTAAGGTAGTAAATTTTAGGATAAATGAACCTCTTTGTTTTTCCTTCTTTCTGTATACCTGGACCTTTAACCTCTATGTTTGTATTATTAAGATAATCGTTTCATGTCGCTTTTGGTATAAATGGAAAGGTCTCAGAAATACCTTTCCATCGGTATATGGCACCGCACGTGAGATGCCCAAAATTGAGAGTATTTGAGTGCACAGGAGAAATCACCATCGTGCACTACCGCGCTATAGCGCTTGAGCCTGGGGTGGAATCCGCGGTGGTGCACCTTAGTGCCCCACTGTGTGCCGCAGCGCCTGGCTCTCGGTCATGGGGAGCTCCAGCGCACCCTAGCATCTAGCTCTCAGAAATTAGGCATCGTAGCGCTGCAGCTCCTGAAAGCACTGCAGTGCGCCACAGCGCTGAAAACCATCGCAGTACCCACGCCTCAGGAAAACTGGCGCCGTAACGTGCCGCAGCACTGGCTCTCGGCCAGAAGGCGCTACCGCGCCATAGCGCCCAGAATTGTCCGAAATTGCCCATAATTATTATTTTATGCATTTTAATGACTCTAGGACCCTATTGGGGCCAAAATATATCAAAATCGAACCTGAATTTAGAAAAATTAAGCATTGTGTAATTCTGGAGGTGATTTTCAATGTGAAACATGTCCCCTTAAACCCTTAATGATCTTAAGTAGAACTATAATATTAAAATGACCATAACTTAATCATTATACATCAGAATTTAGTATTTTTGGACTCTATATAATCCTTGGACAGTAGACGACAATAAACTAACTGAATTTTTCGATTTTACTAAGTGAAATTACCAAAATTCTCTTATAAGTTAAAATTCTTAAATTGTACCCATAGGATTTAATACTTCTCCAAATTTGATTTACATACTATCTAGCTTCATATTAGATAGTAAGGAATCATTTAGCATCAATAAAATCTAATTTAGAGCTCTTAATAAAAATATAGTATTTTAGACCGTTAATAGGGGAAAATTTGTCATTTTGCCCAAAATTTAGGTTAAGTGCCCTTAATCTCAAAAATATCATTTAAATCATTAAAATCAGTAATAAAATTGATTTAGGATCAATTTATAACCATTATTCTCATAATTAAATAATTTGGTAAAATTCTCATTTCAAGTATTGAAAATCCTAAGTAAAATTAATGCCTTCTAACTTAGTCCTAATTACGCACCTCTTTGAGTAAATTAGGACAACAAATAATGATAAATTGTAATAATTATCATTGATTCTTAATATCCCCTAAGTCCTTTATCAGGAGCTTTTTAGGATATAAACTCCACCTTAGGATCTTTTTCTTAAGATTAGAAATATATGCTAGGTTAGACTTCATTCATTAAATAAAGAGGGTTATTCAATGAATGGAACCTTATTTTATTAGTTTCTAGATTTTTATACTTTAATTCTGATTATTTTATCTTTCAACTTTAGATTAATATTAGAAGAATCATTCTATTAAGCTTGATTGTGCTTAATAGAATTTGCCTTGATTATTAGTTCACATTTAGACTTAAACCTTAGTCCTTAAGACTTACCCTTTGGATTATGTGATTAAACCCAACTCATGGTATTTAAATTATAATCCATAGATTTAGTAGATGTTGATCAGATCTTAGCTTAGAGTGTCTAATTTCATCAAATAGGACGTGTTGATTACTTGTTTAACTTGTAAGCGATATTGATTGAATTAAGTTAGAACCTGATCAATTCTAATTGCTTTTAACTCATTAGGCCATGCTTCTAAGTTATACTTTATAATAGGGATTAGAGATCCTAAACCTATATAACTTAAAGTAGTTAGAACAAATTAAGTAGATAACAATTGATATCACTGTGTGTAGTAGAGTCCCTTACTTACTATTGACTTACATGTTGCTTTTACATTACTTGTATTTTGTGCCATTACCTTGAACATGTCATATAAGATAGCATTGTTGCATGAAATAAAAATATAGAATAATTAGGATAACATTTACATAGGGATCAGTTACTTGTTGATTGTGCGCATTTTACAATACTGGACAGGGGTAAGGAGAAATAAGGATTACTTAACATTACTTATTGAAGAGTGTTGTTTAAAGTTGGAACCCGAATAGTCTTGCAGACATGCTTAACTCCTCAGTTACTTGTGGATATGTCCACAGAATTAAAGAAAATAACTAAAACATTACTACATTTGTACTTACTGCCTCCTTAGTTCAGTTATGCTTTGTTATTTCACCTTAGCCTCTTATGATGCTAAGAAACTTACTGTCTTAGCCTTAGATGACGCTAAGAATATACATTTTTTAGTTCAACATGCTAGTTTAGCCCTTTTCTGATATGGCAATCATTACATACTTATTTACTATTTTATTGTTATCTTTTTACTGTAGTTAGCCTTTACTTTACCTGCTTACTTGTATACTTATAGGATGATAGATTTCCTTTACTGCTTACTTATACATATCACAGACAAATTGCTTACTTTTAAACTTACATAATTTGTATGATCATCAGCATGTTTAGGATGAGTCTTTTCTTTTAGTACATTTCTTACTTTATTTATATAAATATGTATAACCTTGTCACAGTTTAATATTGAGGTATATTCTTTTGCCTCATTGTTGCCTAGTTATAAATGCTATATTTATAACTTTTCATATCCCTTTGTATGCTTGTTGCACCCTTACACTTTGCTTATTTTATAATCTAAGTAAAATGGTGATATCATAAAACTCATGAACTTTTAAATAACTTAAAATGTATTTAGACAATATGTCTAACCAAATTTTCTTTTCTTTGGCTGGGGCCCTATCATTATAAAATTAACAATGATAGGTTCTAAGTAATTTGAGGACCTTATGCCTGAAGAGGAGCCATTCTTGAAGGAGCATCAGGTCAGGGCAGAATATCAGTAGATTAGTTGTCATTTCATTTTGCTTGTTAGGACGAGTGAATATTGCATTTTAAATTATCTTAAAATTGATATAATAATTCAGGTACCAATTTATGTTCTTTTACTGTACTATTTTATCCTGAGCTGCATGTTTACTTCTTACTTATATTGTGGTGAATTGGATGTAATATATTTTATTATCTTTGCTTCTGCACTCTGATGAATGTATGTACTTAGTAAATGACTTCGCTGCGTTATTTTGGGCACATCCTTCCCTTATTAGTAGATTGAGAAATCACACCTTAATATAATGATAAGTGAGGGATTTTCCAAAGTGGCACACCACTCCTTAGCCTTGATTGTTGGTGGTTAAGGGGCAGGGCACCACAATATATAAGTGCCACACATGCTTCACATAATAAGGCTTAATTAGAGCTCAAACTTATAATCAATATATTCTAAACATTATTAGGACTAAAGCCTATAAAATTAGAGATAAAATGATTAATAGGTATTTTCTTAATTATTTTGTTTAATTTAAATACCTAGAAAATTTGACAAATTATTTTGATCTCAAATCCCAAATATGATGGTATATTTAAATTTCTCACATTAAAATATACTAGGGGTGTAAGTTTCATAATTTTTGAACTTGTATTGGTCAAAATTTGCGCAAAATATAATTTATATTTTTATCTATGTAAGAAACTATATGAATTTAATTAAAATTGAATAATTTAAATATTATAACATTAAAATTGAAACTGTGGAGATCCCGTAAACCAAAATAGAGCATAGGACACTGATAGAATTGATTATAGTTATTATGTTCCTATGATCAGATCAGATGGTGTTGATCATGCCACATCACTGTAACCTGGTTGATTTAAATCAAGCTATCAGATCACATTGTTGATCCAACGACCAAGCTCAATCCCACAATGAAATAAGATCCATGTGATCTAAGCCATTGTGTCATCTCTATTACAGATCAAATGGCATTTGTAGCTCCCATCCATATTTACCATCCTCCTGAAGATTTTTACCAGATAGCCAAAGGATCTTCATACCAATTGTGATACAAGAGATGTTAATTAAGACATCTCTAATACCAGTTGTGACTCCCCATATATCGATTAAGACATCTCTAATACCCCAGATATCGATTAAGTAAAACATCTCAGATTTAATAGCACTAAAATAAAAAATATGCAAGTGTTGAATTTAATTATTACAAACCAAAGTGTAGCAAAAATAAAGATAATGAAAAGCTAAATAATACTGTAATAACCTAGGTTGTTACTTAGGTCAATTAGGACTAAACCAAGTTTTGATTTACATTCTAGTACTTTAATTAAATCATTAGGAGTTTACCACAAAGACCTAGTCCAAATCAGGAGTCAAATGGCTCAAATTTTGATTTTGAGAATTTTAAGAACCCTAGAAGTTGACCTATCTATTTTGACATCAGTTGAAAATTTGACTTTGTCATTGTGTTCATCACCCCCAAATTAGCTAAGTTTGGAAGCATTTAGAAGTCGTTGAATTTTCAATGAATATTTTAATATAATATAAATACCCAAATGAAAAAAATTAAATACTCATTAAAATCAAAATCCGTCTTTACCATTGTATTCCTCACCCTTCAATTAGCTAGAGGTGATTTATCAAAAATTTTTGGAGTGCATTTAATTAATTAATTTTAATAAATAAAATCAGAATGGAAATATTTAAATAAACTAACAGCACCGTCAGCTTCCTATCTTCACCATTCCATTCCCGTAACGCCATTTATTTCAGCGTTACTTCCTTTGAGTCAGCCAATCACATTTGATCGGACAGCTGCGGGATCTCCTCTACCAATCCATGCCATGCGCGGGGTGCGTGGCAGCCTTCCGTGCACGACACGAGCTTCGCTCGCCAAGTTCAAATCGCCACTTCTTAGGGATCAATTAAGCTCTACCCTAACTCATTCCAGCAATCACTACTCCATGTCTCATCCTAATCCTGCTCTCGTGAGTTTCGACATACTGATTCGATCCATCCCGATTCCCCAAAGGTTTCAGCCGTTCATTTAAGGTACACACCAATTCCATACTCCTTTCATTCAAATTTTAACCTACCCTTTCACATGTCTATTTCATGTTGTCAATTGTAAATCTAAATTGTTCGATCGGGTTTAATTAAACTCGATTGAATGAAATTCGGTGATGATCTATAGTGCCATCACCTCGTATCCCGGGTTTAGCTTTTTAGGGTTTGACATTTAGCTCGATCCTGAGCACCTCCAAAGCTGAATCGCTTGCCATTAGAAAGATCTACGTGTACTCCTCCCAAATTTGTGTGGATTCCCAAATCAAGATAATTGCTTATGGATTCCCAAATCAATGCATCAAGAAATCCTTACATAAGGCCATAATTCTGGATATCAAGTTCACCCTGGGAGCACTAAAATGTATCACGACTTGAAGAAATCATTTTGGTGGCTTAGTATGAAAAAGAGTGTAGCAGAATTTGTGGCAAAATGTCATGCTTGTAACCTTGTCAAGGGAGAAGATCAAAGGACTGAAGGACTTCTTAATCCATTTGTTATCTCTGAATGGAAATGGTTTGATATTTCCATGATTTTATTATGGGATTGCCCAAAACAAGATCTAGTATTGATTCTATTTGGGTCATAGTCGATCGAATAACCAAGTTACCCCATTTTATTCCAATATGACAGACTGATTTTGTGGAGAAGTTGGCAAAGCTTTACATTAGAGAAATTGTAAGACTCCATGGTATTTCGAGGTCAATTGTGTCAAATCGTGATAGTAGATTCACCTCCAAAATTTGGATAGCAGTGCATCAATATTTAGGTATGAACACCGCATTTTATCCACAAACTGATAGGCAAACAAAACAAGTTAATCAAATTAGTGAAGATCTCTTGCATTTATGCATTCTGGATTTTGGTGGTTCATGGGATGACCACATTCCTCTTGTAGAATTTTCCTACAATAATAGCTATTAGGCAAGCATTACATGGCAACCTATGAAGCTCTATATGGCAGAAAATGTAGTACTCCGCTTGTTTGGTCTGAGACTGGTAGTGTTCAGCTTTATGAATCTGATCTAGTTTCTAAAACAAACAAAAATGTGAAATTAATCCAGCTGAGGATTAAAGTAGCACAAGATCGTCAAAGCAAATATCACGATGCTCACTATCGTCCTTTATATTTTGATGATGGAGATTTTGCTTATCTTAAGATCAGTCCTATGAAAGGAGTGTTCTAATTTGGTGTAGCTGGAAAACTTAGTCCTCACTATGTCGGTCCATTTGAAGTCCTAGAAAGGATAGACTCTGCTGCCTATAAATTAAAGCTTCCTGAAGACTTTTCTATAATTCATAATCTATTCCATATCTCATCATTGTAAAAATGCCTTCAAAATCCTTCGCATCTCATTCAGCTTCCAGCTGTGTCTATCCATCCAGATCTCTCTTATGTCGAAAAGCCAATTAAAATCTTAGCTTGTGACCAAATGCAGTTAATAAATTGTTATATCCCAATGGTTAAAATTCAATGGAAGAACCATTTGCGAGAAGAGTTTACTTGGGAAAAGGAATCAGATATGCGCTATAAATATCCTAATCTCTTTGAAAACCTAGGTATTTCTTTAATATCTCTACTGTTTCAATTTGTTATCTTTTGTTTTACGCATAAGTTTTCCTACTTGAGTGATGTCGAGGACGACATCGTTCTTGAGTAAGGGAGTCTGTAATAACCCAGGTTTTTACTTAGGTTAATTGGGACTAAACCAAGTCCTAATTTACATTTTAGTACTTTAATTAAGTTATTAGGAGTTTACCATAAAGACTAGTCCAAATCAGGAGTCAAATAGATCAAATCTTAATTTTGAGAATTTTAAGAACCCTAGAAATTGACCTATTTATTTTGACCTCAAATCAAAAATCTAACTTCGCCATTGCGTTCATCATCCCCAAATTAGCTAAGGGTGATATTTTGGAAATATTTAGAAGTTGTTGAATATTTTATTATAATTTAAATATCCCGAAAAATGAAAAAATTAAAATACTCATCAAAATCAAAATCCGTCTTCACCATTGCATTCCTCACCCTTCAATTAGCTAGGGGTGATTTATCAAGAATTTTTGGAGTGCATTAAAAATTAATAAAATCAGTATCGAAATATTTAAAAAAACTGTGGCGCCCCACCCCCTAACCCGCCAGGTTTTGACTTAAGGGGTGGTGTGCCACTTAGGCAAATCCATCACTTATTATTGGATTAGGTAAGATCCACAATCCACTAATAAGGGTAAGATGTGCACAGAATGAATATAAATTATCATTCACTAAATCAACATGAGTACAGAGTGCAGAAACATACAAAATAAATATTGCATCCATCTCACCATGCATCAAATAAGAAATAATAATGAAGAGTAGCTCAAAAAATAATAGTGCAGAAAGTAAGCACAGTCACAAGTGTACTTGTATTATTATAACATTTAATTAAAGTTTGAAATAAAATAAAGTGTATCACTTATCCTCACAAATAATAAAAAAACTAGAGATCTTCTACTCTGCCCTGAAGTGCCTCCTCCAGATATAGCTCATATACTGAAACTGGATCTTCAAACTACTCAAGATCTGACATTGCTGGTTTCAGAATGCTAGGGCCCTAGCCAATAAAAGAAAATCTTATTTGACAATTATCTAAGTACATTTTAAGCTGAATATTTTACATGAATTATTAATATCACCATTTTACTTATCAAACCAAAACAACTATCTAGTATTGGAGCAGTAAGTATACAAGGAACATGATAAGTTATAAGTACAATATTTATAATTAAGTAAGAATTGAGTTAAAAGCTCACCTCAAGCAAATTAAGCAAGGAATAGGCAGACATATATAACATAGTAAGTAAAAGTACTGAAAGGATAGTCTAATCCTTAATATGCTGATGATCATATGATATATGCTGATTCAAATCAGTAATTCAAAAGTGGTATATATAGTAAGCAGTAAAAATATAGCATCCTATAAATATGTATAAGTAAGCAGGTAAGTAAAGGAATACAACTAACTGAAATAACATGCATCAATAACACAGTAAACAGTAAACTGAAACTGAAATAGGTATATATAACTACCATATCAGAAAGAATTGGCCAATTTGGCCCACTATAATTCCCAAAGTCTTTCTGGGCTAGGGTAGACAGAAATTCCCATAGTTTTTCTGGGCTAGGGCAGATAGAACAGAACAATTAAATTGAAGAGGCAATAAATAGAAATGCAGAATCTTTTAGTTATTTTACTTTTATTTCTGTGGACACGTCCAGAAATAATTGAGTAGTCAAGTAGGTTTGTAAGACTAAATGGGTTCCAAGCTTAACACACATTTCTCAATGAGTAATGTTAAGCATCCATATTACTCCTTACCCCTATCCAGTAAGATAAAATATGTCATATCAACCAATAACTGACCCAATACAAATGTTATCCTAATATTTTATATTTTCATTTTCATGCAACAATATTTTCTTATATGAAATGTCCAAGAAAAATAAGCACAAAGTTCAAGGAATGTGTAGCACAACATTAAGTAGTAAGCAAGGGACTCTACTAAAACATGGTGATATTATTTATTGTCTAATTAAACCATTCTATCTATTCTAAGTTACACAAGTTCAAGATCTCTAATTCCTACTGTTGAGTGTAACTTAGAAATATGGTCTTATAAGTTAAAAGGATTAGAACTAATCAGGTTATAATCTAATTTAGCCAAGTACGACTATAGATTAAGTAATAAATCATAATGTCCTAGTTTTATAAATTTAACTGTTCTAATTAAGATCTAATCAAAATCTTCTAAACTAGAGATTATAGATTAAACATAATGAGCTTGGGTTAAATCACATAATCTAAGGGTACAATCTAAGAAATTTAGGGTTATACTAAGAGTGAACTACAAATTATGGCAAATCCTATTTAAGCAAAGTCAAGCTCAATAGGATAATTCTCCTATCCTGAGTCTAATATTAAAAGACAAAATAATCAAAATTAAATTGTAAAATCTAAAAACTAATAAAACTAAGGATTCATTCATTGAATAACTCATTATTCAATGAATGAAATCTAACATATGATCTAGTGCTAGTCTTAGGAATAGTCCTAATATGAAGTGTAAAATCTTAGAGAAATTTCATGGTATTTAACTAATTTGATTTAATAACTAATTTTAGTTATTTAAATAATTCTAGTATAGTCCTAATATTGATTTTAATAATTTAAAAGGTAAATTAGGGCATAAGAGCACTTAACTTAAAATTTGGGCAAAATAACCATTTTACCCTTATTTAAGGGTTCAAAAAGTTACTTTTTTATTTAAAGTTCCAAATTAAAATTTTTTTACTACCAAATGAGGATAGACAATAGGTACACTTAATTTGGATTAGAAATATGTCATATATGTCTATGTTAAGGATTTTTACCTACGGGGCACTTTAGTAATTTACACTTAATAAAATCTAGATTTTTCTATAGTTTATTGTTGGTTGTTGTTCAAGTATTCCATAAAGTCCAAGAACACTAAATTATGAGGTTAAATGACTATGTTATGGAGGTTCTAAGATTCAGGGGCAATTCGGTAATTTTCTAAGGGTCAAAGAGAACAAAAACTTAACTTTTTTGTTTGAGGTCCAAATTCAGCAAACTCAGTGGCTACAACTTCTTGTAACACACTGAGTACTTTAACTGGGAGTAAACTCAATTTGAACTTCAATTGGTCAAGTTATGGCCTAATTAGGGTTATGGATAGTTTGGTCATTTTTAATTTTTTAGGATTTCAAACCTAAATATTATCTTAGATTATTGTTGGCACTAAAATTCTAAATTAGCTAGCACTTTGAATTTCTTGATTTGGAGTTGAATTGACCAAGTTATGGTCAATTGAAAACTAAGGACATTTTGGTCATTTTTGGGTGAGGGTCCTAAATGTCACTTTTCAAACTAAACTCCTAATGGGAAAACTAATACTATTACAGTGATGGGGCTGTTCTTCTGAGTATTTTAAAAACTATATTATCTATATTTGGATAACTAGGTTAAAAGTTATGGGGGTGTGTTTAGGACCTAAAATGTTACTAGGTTAAAAGTTATGGGTATATTTATGACCTAAAATATCACTAGGTTAAATATTCCCCAAATCAAATTTTTGAATTCTGCAATTTGATTCATTTTAATTTTTTAAGTAAAATAAGACCTATATTTGATATGTTTGGATTAATATTTTTAAAGTTACGAGACTTGAAAGTTTTATTAATTAAAATTAAATTAAATTTGTTATTCAAATATAAAATTTAAATTTATTGCTATTTTAATTAAATTGATTAAATAATATTACTTAATTAACTTAACTAACTATTGATTAATTATTAAGCTAATTATTAGATAACAATAAACATAATAATAACTATAATAGTTTCTGTTTATATAAAGTATAAATATATATACACCTATATCTACATATATATATATATATATATATAATATGCAACTATATATTTATAAATTTCTATCTAAGCATCTTAGTTAGCTAATATTAATCACAACATTAGAGTTTAATCTAATGCTATATTAAATTTAATTAAATTAATTAATATAAATTACTTAACCTAATTAGAATTAGTATATATAACTATATAAGTATACAACTAAAGTTCTGCATTATGAATATATATATATATAATATTATTAGAATTGTTTTATTTATTTTTTGCAGGGATTTGACCTCTGCGGAACCCACCCTGCCACGCGACCGGTTGTAACTGGCCATGGGGCTGCACAGCGAGGCCCACAGCGCCACGCGACAGCTCAGGAGAGGCCGTGGGATGCGGGGTGGGCGTCACAACTGCAATGGAAACGACCGCAGTGGGCCCTACAGCTAACGCCTGCAACCCCAGAGGCGGGCCCCACTCGCGACACGCGGACTAAGCCGCGTGCACCGGCTAGCACCGTGGGTCCCACACGTGACTCACATCTGCTCACGTGGACAGCTCGCGCGAAGCGGGTCAGGCTCGGGCGTCCCAGTCCAACCCGATGCCCTTTCTTCCTCGCAAGGAGCCGAGCGGGGCGGCTTAGGGCATGTGTTTTCATGGTGAAGCAGGCGGCAAAAGGCGCCGGCCCACATGGCCGAGGGTAGGACTCGGTGAGACCCACCCGATGAGACCTGGCCGGACCCCAGTGATGACCGGTGGCACTCAGAAGGTTGAACCCTAGGGTCTAGGTTTCGGGATAAACGGGCCTAATGGTAAGAACTAAGCCATGTTTGCGTTTCACGCTCAATCGGGCGCGAATTAGCCCGATCGAGCGGATTGATTGACGATCTATGTAGCAGAATAAGTATTCGAGAACTTAATTGCAACAATGGAATTGAAAATAGAGAGATCGAGGGAGTACCTAATGACCGGCTGAGGGAGGATAGGGTTTGGGAGACGCGTCCGAGCTTTGATCGCACTAAACGTGTGTCCCCGAGCGTGGAAGGGGATCTTTACCGCACCTAGGCGGAGACGGCGAGGCTGCGGGTAGGTGGATTGAGTGAGGCTGCGGCACTTCAACACGTGGAGGGAGGGCGTGAAGAGGCCGAAGACGATGAGCCCGAGCCGTTCGATCAGTTCGATCGAACGGCTTTGATCGCTCGATCGAATCAGATGGCGGGCTAAACGGCATCCGCGAAAAGCAACTGCGCGTGAAAATCAGGGTGACGGTGCCGTTTAGGATAATAATTTAATAATATTATTATTTAATATTTAATATAAATTAATTATTTCCTTATTCAATTTAATAATTAAATTGAATTTAGAAAATTTCAAATACTCACTCTAGCTAATTGATGGGTGAGGAACGCAACGGGAGTGTCAGATTTTGATTCGACGAGTATTTTATTTTCCAAATTTGCGGGGTATTTTAATATTATTAAAATATTCGATGAAATTTTGACGACTTTCGATTGACACGAAAACCTCACCCATAGCTAATTTGGGGGTAATGAGCGCAATGATGAAATCTGATTTTCGATTTGAGATCAATTTAGATAGGTCAAATTCTAGGGTTTCTGATTTTCCAAAAAATATGATTGACTTCTGATTTAGACTATGTCTTGGTGAAAGACTTCTAATGACCTAATTAGAGTACTAATACTAACATTATGACTTAGATTAGCCCTAATCAGATTGGGTAACAACTTGGGTTGTTACATAAACTAACCGCTCCATCAGCTTTCTATCTTCGCAATTGCATTCTCGTAACACCGTTTATTTCGGCGTCACTTCCTCTGAGTCATTCGATCACATTTGATCAGACGATTGCGGGATCTCCCCTACCAATCCACGCCACACGTGGGGCATGTGTCAGCCTTCCATGCACAACGCGAGCTTTGCACGCCAAGTGCTAACCGCGGCTTCTTAGGGATCAATTAAGCTCTACCCTAACTCATTCAGGCAATCACTATTCCCTATCTCTTCCTAATCCTACTCTCGTGAGTCTCGACATCCTGATTCGATCCGTCCCGATTCCTCAAAGGTATCAGTCATTCATTCAAGGTACGCAACAATTCCATACTCATTTATTCAAAATTCGATCTACCATTTTGCATGTCTATTTCACGTTGTCGATTGTAAATCTAAATTGTTCGATCGTGTTTAATTAAACCCGATCAAATGAAATTCAGTGATGATCTACAGTGCCATCACCCCGCATCCCGTGTTTAGCTTTTTAGGGTTTGACATTTAGCTCGATCCTAAGCACCTCCAAAGCTGAATCTCTTGCAATTGAGAAGATCTACGTGTACTCCTCCCAAATCTGTGTGGGTCGAGGTCTCCCATTGCTGATTGAGTGCTGCAATCACCTTCCCTATCCCCGACGGCTCGGATGGTGTCGAGAATGAAGGAATTCGGGTCGGGACGGGTCTACTCGGGCCTGACCCGCGTAGCTTGGGGTCAGAGCCTGTCGCGGCTGACGTAATGTGGCCCCGCTGTGTAATCAGAACTCGTGGGCCCCGCATTCATCGTCCTCCGTACCCGCCAGTCTTGATTTTGGAAGATGTGGGTCCCGCCGTTATATCAAATTAATGTATTTATATTAAATCTAAAACTGTAGAATTAATGTAATGTAATTTCATAAATAAATTGAATTATAAACCTTTAATCAATCATATCTTGCAATCCATAAGTCCAAATGCAACAAATTATATGTCATTTTGATCAGCAAAATTATAGTATCATTATGGCACTATTAATTTTCCAATTAGAGGTGTATTTCTCATAGTGATATTTAGGATACTTAAATAATTACCAAATTATCCTTAAACTTCAAATGATCATAATTTTGCACACATTCACTCAAACATATCCAATATGGGTCTCATTTTAATCAGGAGATCCTCAGGAATGTTTAAGTAGTATTAGTTTTTTTGTTTGGAGTATATTTAGCCTAATCGCTTTTAGGACCCATTACTAATTACCCTAATTTTATGAAATATTCAATTCACCATAACTTGGTCAATTGAGCTCAAAACTAAGTCTTTCAATATACCATTTTGATCAGGAAAACCTAATAATCAATGAACTGCAAAAATATTTAGAATTTAATGATTAGATTTTTTAATCAATTCAAATTACCCCAAAACTTGATTAGTGAGTATTAGCATAATTAATGGTTCAAATTGAGTGATTTAACTTTTTGATAACTCAGAGTAGATTAGAACTTAGTGGTGTAATTAGTTTAGTGATTTAGTAATTAATTTTACTTATCACTCACTAATTACCTTTAACCTTAATTAAGTCATAACTTAACCAAATGAAGTTCAAATTAGGTTTACTCCTAGTTAAAGTACTCAATGGGTTATAAAAAAGTAATAGCCACAGAGTTTACTGAATTTGGACTTCAAATATAAAAGTTAGGTTTTTGACCCCTCTTAATATAACCTAATTTACCTATTTAACTCCAAATAATGATTTGATTATAACTAAATCATTATATCTTAGAATTTAGTGTTATTGGACTTTATGGAATCCTTAAACATTAAGCATTAATAAACTGCATAATTTTTTTAAACTTCATTAGATAAAATTATCGAATTACCCTTATGAGTCAAATTCCTTAATTTGATCTCATAAGGTTTAATTCTTATCCAAATTGGGTGTTCTTACTGTCTATCTTCATTTTAAGTAATATGTAACCTGTTGCCTTCAATAAATTATAATTTGGAACCCTAATTCTTAAAGTTTAATTTTTACCCTTAACTATGGGCAAAATAGTTATTTTGCCCAAATTTAGGTTTAATATTTTTAAGCCTTAAAATCATAACTTATCTCTAAAATTAGCATTGCATCTAATTTGAAATTAATTTAGAATATTTAAACTCATTAAATTATTATTTTAAGGAAAATCATGAAATTCACTTAAAAATCTCCTAAGTCTTAAATTAAACCTTATAAGGTGAATTTAGTTCACCTTATGCTTTCTTTAGAGAAATCATATCATAATAATATATAAATAAATAAGATTAATTAATATCATGCTTAAATCTTATTTTTATCCTAATTTATTCCTTAGGATTTCTCCTTAAATATTTAAGATCTTATTCCTTAAGAATTAGTTTAGAGATTTATGTTAGAATTCATTCATTAAGTAAATGGGTTATTTTATAGATGAAACCTTGGTTTTATAGCTTTTTAGAATTTCATCCTTTATTCATGATTATTTTGTATTTTAACTTTAATTTAAGTTTAGAGATCCATCTTTTTAAGCCTGACTTTGCTTAACAAGATAACCTTAATTATAGTTCGTGAGAGTTGGGTTTAACCTCATACCATCAGTTTTAGAACCTATTGAATTAAGAAGTTAAACTTCATTACTTGGAGTTTAACATCTTAATCTCCCAATTTTAATATGTAATAATCAAGATTGGCATGGGATTTAAAATTATCAATTAAGATGTTTAATTTATTATTTAAACTTAAATAAGCATCATTGATTGAAATATGCTAGAACTTTATTAATTCTAATTGCTTTTTAACTTTATAAGACCGATACTCTGAATTTATACTTGAAAGATGGACGGCAATTTAGGGTTTCCTCCCCGGTGGCCTGACGGCTTCATCGGCGCAGCCTGCTAGTTTGGGTGATCTCTCTCCTTCTTCTCTCTGCTTCCTTTTATTTCTGCGGGTTGCTTTCGAAGCTTCTAAAGTTGCTTGGCTGGAGAACTTTTGTTTTCCATGCAACTTTGGTTAGTTTTGTTAGCCTCGTTTGTTTTCTGTGTTATTTTATTTTGATTTTTATGTTTAGTTAATGGATCCTGCGGTCCGTTCCTTTCGGTACATTGTCGCTCTCGATAACCCCCCTATTTATAAATCTGTAAGCTCTTTTAATGGCGATCCGGCTTTATTCTTCTCGGATGAGGAGGTTATTCAACTCTCGAATCCCCACTCCCTCACCCTTGTGGGTAAGTTCGCCCGAACTAAACCTAATTTTGGGCTTATCCTGGGTTTCATCAATAGCCTCAAGCTAATTGCACCGGTTAACATAAGATCATTTGATGCGCACTGTGCTTTTTTTACCTTTCAATCAGATTTAGACTATGCTATGGTCTTTTCTAAAGGTTCTTATGATTTAAAAGGCAACATGATGAAGCTTTGTAAATGTGACCCTTTTTCGGATGTGACCCACGATGTTCCAATTGTCCCAATTTGGGTGAACTTGCCCAGCATTCGCTTGCAATACACTTCCAAGGATATTCTTTTTAACATAGGCAATGCCATTGGCAAACCTCTTCAACTTGATCGAAATACTGCGTTAAACAGAAATATTGCTGCCCCTCGTATCCTTATTGAAACAAATATAGCTGCTCCACCACCCAAGCATATTTGGTTAGGATTGGTGGAAAGGGGTTATTCCCAAGAAATTTGTTATGAGAACATGCCATTGTATTGTAACTGGTGTTTCACTCTAGGCCATAATTCGGAGTCATGCAATCACAGAAACTAAAACTCCCCCTCACCCAGTTCTAGAATTTTAAATCTGGCCGCTCCCAATAATGTGTTAAGTCCCACAGCTAATGAAGGATTGAATGTTTTATCTATTGTGGAACATATTCAAACTGGCGAGCTTCCCCCGGCACAAGGTAACTCTTTTACTCCTTTAGTCTCAAATTGTAATGCTGATCCTCTTAATTGTATTGCTGTTGATCTAATTGCTAAAGATAAAGAGGTTTTTCAAAATACAAAAGATGTTGTAACACAAGAAAATTTGATTATTTCTGTTTTGGCTGCTCCTTTAACTGCTACTGCTTTAAATTTGGAAACTTGTGACATTATTACAAATGATCATGTTAACAAAAAACTCCCTATAAACATGGTGGCTCCCCATATGGATGAAGTTCCCGTGGGTTTGGAGGTTGCTCCTAATTATGATTTAGCTGCTGGTAATGAAGTATGTATTTCTGCTTCTAATTTTTCAGAATTGGTTCCTGCTTTATGTTGCTTGGACAATGATATCTTCCTTTATGCTGATAAATTAATTCCAAAGTCTGTTGGAAAAACTTATATTAATGTCGATATTACAAGTTGTTCCCCTGCTAACTTGAATGATGAAATAAGGGAAGAATCTAGTTTTAACAAAGGTGCTAATGTTTTGTGCGGACCTGCTGCGGAAGGTCTCAATTATTCTGGAATTTTTTTAAGGCCTGCTTTTGATGTTTCTGATATTGAAAATATTGTGTTGGTAATGATGAAAACGTTGTTTCAGCCATTGAAATTACTCCTGTTGATTTTGTTATTGAAACTGCTGTTGGCAATGTTGAAAATGTTGCTGTCGACTCTGTTATCGAAACTGCTGTTGGCAATGTTGGTAATGTTGAAAATGTTGATTCTGCCTTTGAAATTACCCCTGTTAATTTTGCCATTGAAATTGCTCCTATTAGAAAGGTGGTTGTTGCTAAAAGATTTTATGCTGAAAATGTTTCTGTTTTAGTTTCTCATATTACCTGTATTAATGAATCCAACAATGCTATTGTTCTCCCAAATGCTGTCAATGCAACAAATCTGGATGATGGAAATTCTGGAAGTTCTGAATCCATTTTGTTACAAAACTATAAAAACATTGTTACTTTTGTCAAACCTAAAACACCTTTGAAAATTAAGAAAGTCCAACTTAGTTCACACAAAATGCCAATATCAAACAAATACAAATCTCTTGCGTTACTGATTGATAGTGAAACTGTTGAAACTGAATGTCCAAATGATGTTTCTAATAATGATAAATTTGTTACTGCTCAGCTGATCCCAAGTGGATCATCTTCTGTCTCTTAATGAATATTCTTTGCTGGAACATCCGAGGCATTAGAAATGCCTCCTCAAAAAATAGACTTAAACATCCAACTTTTGAAGAAAAAAAATTCAATTGCTGCCATTTTTGAACCTAAACTTAAAAGGGAAGCCCTGAATTCTGTATGTCATTTCATAAAGTTGGAAAATGTTGTTTGTTCTGACTCTAATAGAATTTGGGTTATGTGGAATAATCTATGGAAAGCTGAGGTGATATCTCAATGTCATCAAGCTATCCATATGCATTTTTTCAACAATGATCACAATGCTTCATTACTTTTGTGCATGCCAACAATTTAAGATCTGATCGTATAGCTCTTTGGGATTTTTTGAAAGATTGCAGCTCCTCCACCCTTCCTTGGGCAGTTGGAGGAGATTTTAACACCATCCTCAAAAACTATGAATACAAAGGTTATGTGAGAGACCATTCGAAATCCTCCTTTGATTTCAATTCGGCTATTCTCGATTGTGGTCTTGAATATTTCAACTATACTGGTTCTGCTTTCACTTGGAACTCCGATAGAAAATTTGCTAGAATTGACAGATTTCTAATCAATAATATGTGGTGTAATTCCTTTTCCAACTATGAAGCTTCCTCCCTAAACTCCACTGTTTCTGATCATAAACCAATTACTCTTTCTTTGTGGAACCAAAATAAGAACCTCCATAAATCCTTTAGGTTCCAACACTTTTGGCTTGAGAGAAAAGATTTCTCCCAACTTGTTCATTCGATTTGGAATGAAGATTGTGGCTCTTATGGTCTCATTCGCCTTGTTGAAAAATTTAAGAAACTCAGGAAAAAGATTTGTCAGTGGAATAAAAATGTGGTGGGAAATATTTTCAATAATGTAACCCACTTGGAAAATCAAGTTAACTGTTTAGAATCAATATTAGAGTTGGATCCCTTTGATGCTAATAGAATTGAAGTTTCTAAAGCTAAAGCCTTCCTCATCCAAACCCACAATGATATTGAATCTTTCTGGAAATAAAAATGTCGCATAAATTGGACTCTTCAAGGTGAAAGAAATATTTCCTTCTACCATAACTGGGTCAAAAAAAGAAGGCACATAAATCACATAGCAAAAATTATCCCTCCTAATAGACCGTCTATTACGGGAGTAGAAGATATTCAAAACTCTGTTGTTTCCTTTTTTCTTGAAGCTAGCCAAAATCCCAATCCCAGCTTCACTCCTTTAGATAATGCCTCTTTAAATGTTATGCCTAATGATGAGGAAAGTTGGGAAGTTGTTAAAAATCTTAAGAAAAACACTTGTCCTGGTTCTGACGGGTTTCCTTGTGAATTTTTCCACAAATCTTGGGATGTCCTTAAACTAGATGTCTGCAATGGTGTCAAAGAATTCTTCTGCCATGCCCGTTTACCTAAATTCTTCTCTCACACCATGTTATCCTTAATCCCCAAAACTGATAAACCCTCTTGGTGGTCTCAATTCAGACCTATCAGCTTATGTACCACTATAAACAAGATCATCTCCAAAATCCTTGCTAAAAGACTGCAAAAACACCTTAACTTCCTCATAGAACCCAATCAATCTGGATTTATCCCTGGTAGGCAGATTCAAGACAATATTTTGGCCACACAAGAGCTTTTTCATAGTTTAAAAAATAAAAACAAACACCTCAATCTAATTCTTAAATATGATCTGGAAAAAGCTTTTGATAAAATTGATTGGCATTTCCTCTCTAAAATGCTCAAGTTCTATGGTTTCAACGAAAGCTTCATCCTTAAGATCCGGAACCTTATTCAATATAATTATTTCTCGATTCTAATCAATGGTAAGGCTAGTGGGTTTTTTAAATCTGAGCATGGGCTTAGGCAAGGTGATCCCATTTCCCCTTTGTTGTTCATCCTTGGTTTCAATTATTGGTCCCTAAACATTAATGCTTTGTTCAAAAATGACCCCACTCTTCACTTCAAAGTTAGAGGCAATTTTCTGGTCTCTCATCTTGCCTATGCGGATGATATTATCATTTTCTGTAACTCCAACAGAAAGTCGATTGAAAATATTCAAAATCTCATTGGCTACTTGGAACAAATTTCTGGGCTTAAAATTAATATTCAAAAATCTCAATTTTTTGTTAGTTCCAAAACCTCAACTAGAATGATTAATATACTTTCAGATTTGTTGAAAATTAAGGTTGGCAAGCTCCCTTTCAAATATCTGGGCATCCCGATTGCCATTGGCCACAATAAAAACAACAACTATATTAACCTCGTCGATTCCATTTTTAGTAAACTTCAAGGCTGGGAACTTGATTATCTATCTCAAGGTGGCCGTCTGGTTCTTCTCAAGTTCGTCCTAAACATTATTCCTCTCTACTGGCTGGAAGTTTCCTGTCCCACTAAAAATATTCTAAACAAACTTAAAGGCATCTTCAACAAATTTCTTTGGGTGCACCCAAACTGCAGTAAGATGATCTGGTGCTCTTGGGATACTCTCACTTTTCCTACTATTGAGGGTGGCCTATGTTTTAGATGTTTACACTCTTTACATATAGCCTTTTCCCTTAAATTGTGGTGGAAATTTAGATCTTCTAACTCAATTTGGTCAGAAATCCTTCTAGCCAAATACTATGCTCGTTCCCACCCCTCCCAAACCACTCAAAAAATTTCTGACTCGATAACTTGGTCTAGAATGCTTGCTTTCAGAGAAGTAATTGAAGATAATATTACCTGGGAAGCCTTTGACACCTCCACCTCTTTTTGGTTTGATTGTTGGTATTCTTCTGAAATTTTAGCCAAATCTGCCCATATTATAAGGAATCAAAAGCTAACTCTTGCTGATTGCCTTAACACCAACAATGAATGGAAAGCTGAATTTCTTCAAGTTTTGCTTCCTATTGAAATTGTTGAAAACATCCTCAAGAGGTCTCCTTCGTTGGACAATTCTAAAGTGGCAAACTCTCCCTTTTGCTACAATGGCTTTACCACAACTTTATTAGTGTGGATACTGTCCTCCAATCCAAAGGTTACAATCTTGCTTCTAAGTGCCAATGCTGTTTGTCAAATGTGGAAACTATCAATCATCTTTTTTTGAACAATTTATCCAGCCAAATCATCTGGTCATCGCTGAATGTTATGCCTAATAATACTCATTGCCCTATTAACATTAAAGATCTATTAAATCGCTGGCCCATCAAAAAAAAGGTTCATGTGGGTCAATTATTTGATAGTTTTACTCTTTAACACATCTAGAATGCTAGAAACAAAGCTAAACACCACATGTCTCATTTCAACACTGGGAAAATTGTTAATGAAATTAAAAAAGAAGTCAACAAAACCATCAATGCTTTCAAAGATTCAAGTTTCAGCTGGAAAACTATAAAAATTGAGTATGTCAAACAACTGCTCTTGTGATTTTTTTCAGAATTGTTTGCTTAAAGTTAAAGGTTTTTGCTTGGAACTCTTAATGCATTATCTTACTATTAAGGTAGCTTTCCATAAGTTTTGCGGGCTGGACTGCTGCTGCTGGCTAAGTCTCAGAATTTATTTTTTTACAAATAGCCTTAATGCTGCTGAGTGGAATAACTTAATCTTTACCAATCAGAACTTAATTTCTTGTCACAGGTTGCTGAATCTCTTAAATATGAACAGGTTTTTCAAAATTAATACTTACCTTTTTCATTTGTTGATTTGCTGGCCGGCTCTGAAGTTTTTATGCTATAATTGGGTTCTGGGTTTATGGATGGTTCACATAAGATGGTTGGATACTTGTGCATGGTTGTACTGGTCTATTTCGCGCTGTCATACTTTACATATGCATTGGTTTTTGCTGTCCTGTGCTACTCTTAATGCGAAAATGCACTCTGTCCCTATGTCTTCTATGCGTATGCGCTCTCAAGTCTGGCGGATTAGTTGGTTTCAAGCCTGTTACGTTGACAATTTTCTGATTGTTATCGGTTGCCATAAGTTTCGTTTTATCCATTATCCTTTTAATTGCCAAAATGTGCTGTGGGCTGGTGCTGGGCTAGTTTCTGGGCTTCATGTGCGAGATTTTGCTTTGCTCCAGAAGTCTGCTGGGGTCTATTTCTTAGATCCCGATTCTGCGATTCTTTCCGTCACTTTCTTGTATCTCGTCTACAATGCCGCTCTTTTGCTGCGGGAGACGTGCCTCTTTGGATTGAGATAGTAATTTCCTCTAATATTTCGCGTAGGAGGTTTATGTTTTTGTTGCAGGTGTGGGATAGTTTCTTCTGCAGGTTTGGCTCTCGGTCCCTGATTAAGTTTGTGCGTCCCCCTGCGCAACCTAAAGGCATGTGTTCATTTCCTTCATTTAATATTTTCTGCAAGCACATCTTGCAGGACCCTTTGGATGCTTGGATCAATGAGTTCAAGATTGTTATGGATTTTTATGTTTTAGACACTACTTTTAATTATTGTATAATGTATGTTTACTTTTGGTTGGACCTTTTAAGATATACCCAGTGTCTTTCCTTTTTCGGGTTGATTTTTGGACTTCTAGTTGTAGGATGTGATTGTAACCACCCAACCCTCTCGTGTATCTCTTTTTTCATATCAATAAAACTTACAGGTCTCTCGTAAAAAGAAACAAAAAAAAAAAAAAAAAAAAAAAAAAATATATATATATATATATATATATATATATATATATATATATGTTTATATACAATTATATATTTAAATGATTAGGAAAAATGCTAGATTAATAATCACCCCTAATTATTCCCTTTGCTAAAGTGATAATATTGATTAACCTAACTACTAATTAATGGTTTAATTAAAATTTCTATTTTATTATAGGAATCTATATATATATATATATATATATATATATATATATATATGTAAGTTTATGAGTATAAATATGTTAATTACACAAATCTATTAGTCCATTTAATTAATTAGTCTTTACTGTATTAATTAAATTGGCTAATGCCATTTATTATTTATTTCTCATTAATCAAATACTTAATTATCATAAATTATTAAGTCCATAACCGAGCACGTGCATGTAGATATATATCTATATTCGTAATTACACTAACTGTAATTAATTCTTTAATGATACTGACTCATTTTATTGTCTGATTATACCAACCTAATCCCCTAATATATATATTAAATACGTGACTGTACATATATATGTATTTAGGTAGTTATAATTGGCTGCTTCAATTAAATTTATTTCATTATTAATAAATTATTGTTTTATTATTAGCTGAATTAATCACTCCGTTTGCAATATATATGAGTCTATTTTATTTGTTATAATATAACTATAATCATTACTTTAATATATTATATATATATATATATATATATATATATATATATATATATATATATATATATATTATTTAAATTTCAGGTATTAATGGCGATAGACCAGCCGAGACACGTGACGCTGCTGGAATGGCTGCTGAGAGATCGCAGGACCCACCTACAGCCGACGGGCTCGGACAGCTGCAGGCACGGACACGCGTCGGCCGCTGGGTGGATGCGGGCCGTGCGCGTGGGAACCCGCCGCGCTGCGGTTATGGCGACGCAGACCCGCGCGAACGGGAGGGCGACACGCGGACCGGGTTAGCTCCACGGGTCGGGGATCCACCCGACCCAAGACTCCTTCCTTCTTCGTCTCTAAGCGGCGACGGCAGGCTAGGGCATCGAAACTGGCGCCGTTTGCTGCCGACGGTGACCGACCCGCGTTGGGGAAGATAGGGGAAGGTGAGGGCTATCCACCTAAGGTCCTAGGCAGGCCGGGGATGGTCTGGGGGAGCCGGAAAATTGAGCCCTAGCAATTAGGGCTCGGGTGAGGGGAGACCGACGACCCGGATGCCTAGCTCGATCGATCGATCTCGGCTGAGATCGATCGGATCAATCAATTGCAGTGTAATCGATGTATAAGGATGTAAACACGAGTGAATGGTGTGAGGTCGGGAGTACCTGAAAGGGACGATGAACGGGGGGCTTCGCGACACACGATGGCTCCCGAGCCTTTGCGATGGGTCCTCGATCACGCCACCAAAGCTAAGTCCTGCAAATGGACGTTTAAGAGCTCTTCGACGAATCCACCGAGGGGAGGAGGCGTTCGGATTGCCTAGGTGACGCGGCGGTCGCCGCGTGGCTGGCGACGGAGACGTCGAGGATGGAGAACAGGAGCCATTCGATCGTTCGGATCGAACGGCTCAGATCGCCCCCTTCGATTAGACGGACGGAAACGGCGTGTGCGTGAAGGCGGCGGACGGCGTCAAAGCCCTGACGGCGCCGCGGAATTTTAAATTAAATAAAAAAAATTAAATAATTAATTAATTATTTAATTAGTTTCTTTTTATTATTATTATATACATTTTTTTTTCTAATATAATTAATTTAATTAGCCTCCAAATTTTCCAAATATTCACCCCTAGATATTTGAGAGGTGAGGAACTCAACGGCGAGGTCCGATTTTCGATCCGACGAGCATTTTAATTTTCCAAAATTTTGGGTATTTAAATATTATTAAAATATTCGTTAAAATTTCGTCAACTTCCAATTGACACGAAAATGTCACCCTTAGCTAATTTGGGGTCAACGAATGCAATGACAATGTCCATTTTATGATCCGAGGTCAATTTAAATAGGTCAAATTTTAAGATTTCTGAATTTTCCAGAAATCAGGATTCGATCCATTTGACTCCTGATTTGGACTAAGTCTTAGAGGTTGACTTCTTTAGTATTTAGGATCAGATTTAAGACTAAGATTAGTCTTAATTGACTAAGGTAATAAATTGGGTTGTTACATTAAGGGTATAATTATGAAAGATCCTAAAAGTGATTAGTTAAACTAATGGTCCAACATCAAAACTAATACTATCAGGACAAACTAGACACTCTCCTGATTAAAATAAAACCCATATTGGCTAGGTTTGGATTATTAAGTACAAAGTTATGGAGATTTGATATTTTGGTACAAGTGCATATGTCCTAAAATATCACTACTTTATTTAGGCATTCTACAGAAAAATTAATACTACCTTAATATTCCACTAATTTTTCTGAGCAAAAAAAGATATATATTTAATATATTTTGATTTATGGTTAAATAGTTATGAGTGTCTAAGGTTCTGTAATTAAATAATTAACATTTATGCAAATCAAATTAATTAAAGTATTATTGTTTTAATAATTAAACTAACATATTATTCTAAATCATTTAATTAATTACAGTGGGTCCCATGACAGACGGCACAGGGGATGAGGGCCTGACACGTGGCACGGGTGGGACCCAGCTATCACTGCCCGATGGGACAATGGCAGGACCTACCTGACACGTGTCATCACATGAGCGAGCACGAGATGAAGGAGGGGCCCACTGCTACTGTCTCGAATGGACAACAGACCCCACATGATGACAGTCTAAGGAAGGCGAGCCCATGGCGTCTGCGCACGACACGTGGGGTTTACGGAAAATCTCACGCGGGTTGGGTCTAGCCCAACCCAACTCAAGGCTTCACCTCCCTCACCCCAAGCTGATGGAGCTATGGTTAGGATTTTGGCAACAGTACCGACGGTAGGTCTCGACAAGACCTACCCGACTAAGGTTGAGCCGTAGCATGCTGTGACCAGGGCTGAGTGTTAGGGCGAACCCTATTTTCCTGCAGTTGGGTTGAGAAGAATAATGATAAGTTTTGTGGAGATCTTACAAAAATTGAGGGATCAAGCTACCAAAACATCACCCCTAGCTAATTTCGGAGCAATAAGCGAATATGAGGTTTGATCTATTTGACCCCTGATTTGGATTAGGTCTTGGTGGTTAACTCCTAATAACTTAATAAGTGCACTAAGATTAAAACTAGGACAAAAATTAGTCCTAATTGGCTTGGGTAATAACTGACAGACTGTAAGTACACGTCTGCGCTAGCACGCAAGTGTACATAGTCTGAAGTAATAATTTGGAATGATGAGTTTTGAATTTATATCGTCCACAGGAAACGGTAGTTTTATTACTAAGTTTTACCTTCTTTCAAAAATGTTTAGAAGATTTGTTTTGGTGTTTTGTTTGGTTCCTAGATCAATAATGCAAACAACTTAAATTGATATAATATTGATTAAGAAGAGAGAGTTGAGATTTTTCATGTGACTTGTAAGGGATTGGTGTTGTATTTAATTCATTACAATTTATAAAGCACGTGGATTATGCCAATCAAACCATGTGAACATGGTATTCCTTAGATTGGTCCTCTAATTCCCACTAGTTCAAATCTAGTGTGCAAGGTGAACACACTAGGGTTCTTCCTCAGCACATAAACTCTTATGTGATCACATTAGATTTACTTTATAATTCCTATGTCTAGGTTATCAAAATAATATGTAGTTCGGTAATCTCATTAGCATTGATTCCCACTAATCAGCTTCATGCGCACCATACGCAGTTTAGCTAAGGGAGGGGATTCACAGGACCACATGGACTATGTCACTTCATCCATGGGCACTCGATGCTCTCTCCCTCCTTCAATGTCTGCTGAACTGTAGAGCTTGATTGGAGGGTCTTGGCTCACATACATCAATTGCCTGACTGAGCTTTAAGGAATGGTGCCATTAGGCTAAAGAGCTTTCCATATAACTACAAGCTCTAATTCACGCACTCCTAGCTCTAGCCAATTAGAGAGCTATGGAGCACAAGATTATTACCTTCATTTTTACTAAATCATCCAACCATTCAAAACCTAAGGTGTCTTACACCGAGAATCCACGCTCAATGGCATCATGTCGTGGTGAGGACCTTTATGTACATTCCCTCTAAATTTAGACTGTTTAGATTATCTAGCTTTATTCATTTAAAATTCAGCTTCTATAGTGATATATTCCTCAAACATTCCACACATACATTCCAAGCAACTAGTTAATATAAAGATTCTACACATTCTTCATTCATTATAGAATTTAAACATACAACACATCTGTCCCACACTCATCACATGATTGTGGCCCAACCCTCTCTAAGGAGGGTCTAGCATTCCATTGCAATCACAATATAGAAAGATGCATTCAAAGATAAGAACCTTGACATCGGTTCGACTGTAAAAGAAATAAGATAAAGCTGAGAGAAAATACTAGGAACAGCCCTGAATTTTGGGGTTCTCTAGATTTCTGCTTCTCCTTTCTCTTCCTTATTTCAAGCTCCTTGCACTTCTCCTTCCTCTTAATTTTGCAAAGGTACTCTAAACTTTTCCTTGGAGAGTTCTCATTCTCTCCCAGTAGCAATCCTTCTTTCTAAGTCTTAGAATGTAAAAATTTGGAACCCTTGTTTGGTTTTAAAATGTTGCTTAAATAGAGAACCATTCAGCCCTTGAGAATAAATTCTATTGGCCTTTCATCTTCCATGAATTCATGGCAATCCAATTAATGTTATTCCTTTAATCTCTTGGAGTACAACATGTCTTAATGTTATTTCACTTTCCCAATAGCTGGGGAAGGCCAAAGGTTTGATAATTCAGCCTTCCCTACACTATCATTAATGTTTTCACATAGGAAAATCTGCGTCGGGCGTTGTGGCGCGCTGTGGTGGGCTACAGTGCTCGCATCTAATTCCTGTTGAGTCTGGCTCCAGGCATGCTGTTTACTGGGGATCTGCCGTAGCCCACCGTAGCAGCTTCATTCAAAAAACTATTCTGCTACAGTGCGCTGTAGCGGTCAAGTTAACTCAGATTCTTGTCACGACATGCTATGGTGGTTTAGGTTTTGAATCCACAGTTCAATTAATTTTTTCCCTTGATTTATATAGTTTACTTGAAATAACACTGCGGCCTACTGTAGCGTGCTACAGCGGATTCCTTCCAGGTCTGCAATTTTTTTTCAGTGGAGCCTAGCACGCTGTGGCGCGCAGGAGAGTTTTAAAGTTTGAAAGTTACTATTCAATTACTTCCCATATAGTTCCAAATAATATTCTTAAATATCGTTGTGGCTCGCTGTGGCCCACAGTGGCATGCCACAATAGTTTTTCTCCCAGGATGTGCTAGTCAGGTTCCAGGTCTCTTCTTTCACTCATCCGCCATAGCCCGCTGTAGCGTGCTACAGCAGTTTTCATCCAAAATTTTCTCTTTTAGCTCCAGCTTGCCCTTTTTCCAATTTTTCCTGAAAATGTAAGAATTTTAATCAAAGTATGCAGGTTCATATAGTTTTTTGTATATTTTTGCTCACTTATTTTAATATAAATCTTAGGTTCATCACACCCCCACATTTAAATTCTTGCTCGTCCTCGAGTAAGCTCAAAGTGGATTTTCTGATTTTTTGTTATGGATTCAATTTAGGATATTAATACGAAGTTCCTATATCTGAATATTGCCTTAAGTTGGGGTGATTTTTATAATTCCAATCACTACTTTCTTCTTAATTAAGGTTCCAAGCTTTTGTTCCTTTCTAGTTTCCTATCTCAAATGGTTGATGCTTATTCTTCATTATGGAGTGGGTAATTACCTTAGGATTTCTAACTCTAGCTAGGCATTGGTGAGTGATAAGAGTTTTGTGCCATATGTGCGCCTTCTTATGAATCACAAAGAACAACGATATTTAAAAGAGAGACATTTTTCTTCATCTTATTTTCTCATTTTTTTCACTTTAGGAGAGACATTTTTCTTCATCCTTGATTTTGTTTTTTATTTCTTTTTTTTAGCTCAAGGGAGAGACATATTTCTTCATCCCCGTTTGAATTCTTTTGTGATTATATGTTCACTCAACTTTTACCAATTACTGGTGTTGGTTCTTTAGGTTTCCACACCCCCACACTTAGACTCAGCATATGTTCATTTTAAATCCTTGAAAACTGAAATTCACTCAAGCTCTTTACCTTATTTTGGAAGTGTAGGGCTGTCATGTCAATTGATTACCTTAGGTTAAGTACAATTAGTGACTTAAGATTTTACATTTGAAGTTCATTTTTGAATCCATTCAATAATTACTTCAGAAAATTCACTTGCAATGAAATCACAACAGCAAGAGGGTGCAGCAATCCAAAATTTATATATTAAAAGGGAAAATATAACTACTAAAAATGAAAAATAGAAAAAAAAAACTGAAAGAAAAAACAACACAACTTATTCATTATTTTGATCTCTTTCTTCTTCTTCCTCATCAATGTGTCGATAAGTGTAATTTGCTAACTAGACATTGCCCGGAATGGGGTCACCGATGGGGGATCGCGGCAGCTCAGATCCATCCGGTCCTCCACGCAAGCTCCATTATTGGAACACTATTCCAAGAGCATTGTGGAATTCTATTTGGAATTCGTGTTGCCAAGCGACTTCTCGTTTGATGAAGCTCATGTCATGTGCTAAGGAAATCCCCAAGTCCCGTTGGTGTGCATAGATACACATCATCATTTTATCTACCACAGTCCAGCTAGTAGATGCTGAAGCTTCAACTTTCTCCCCCCTCCTCTTCTTGGCTCGCACCCCCTCATGGGTGCGGGTGCTCAAATTGGTCAGTTCTAGAGGAGCACAGGGAGGGATTGCGACGTCGGAAGAGAGGATCTTAACCCCTTGATCCTCACACATTAAGGCAACCAATCTACCCTTCTCAGCCTTTTTTAACTCCCTATCCATTTTCATTTCAGTTTCATTAATTTTTGTTTGAATGTTAAGGTGGCAGCCATCAATTCTATTGGAGTGAATAACACTGACTGTCTCACTAAGATTTATAAGGGATGCTTCTATCCCTTGGATGGACGCATCATGGCGGTTAATTGTTAGTTCAATCCTTTTCATAAAATGTATGCTTTCTGCCTTAAATGCATTAAAATTGGCTTCAAGGTTAGATTGATTCGATTGGGTGTTGTTATTGTTGTTATAACCTTGTTTGTTTGAACAGTTTCCCCTGTTAAAATTTCCATTATTATTGTTGTGACTCCATGCAAAATTGGGATGATTTCTCCATCTCAAATTGTATGTGTTGGAGTATGGGTTGTTTATCAAGTTGTTTGTCCTAGCATTATTGTTCCTTAGGAAGTTAACTTGTTCAGTGTCTGATGGGACAAAAGGATTATTTAAGTTACAATTCTTACTAGATGCCTTCCCCCGCATAGCTCACAATACATTTTTTTAACACTATTAACATTCATTTTTTCAAGTCTTTGGTCAAGGGCATTTATCTCATTTTGGAGGGTTGTTATTTGGTTCGTCTCATTTAATTGATTTTCTTCTCTTTTTCCTACATTCAGTCGTTCATTGGGCCATTGATAAACATTATTGGCCATCTCCTCTAATAAGTCATATGCCTCTTCCTAGGTTTTGCTACATATAGAGCCTCCGATGGTCGCATAATAAGAGTCCTTGTTGGTGTGTTCAAACCATTATAAAAGGTTTGAACCTACATACATTGAGGAAACTCGTGATATGGACATCGCCTGAAGCTTTCTTTAAATCGTTTCTAACTATCATATAATGTCTCACCCTTATATTGGTTGAAGTTTAGTGATTTCTATTCTCAGCCAGGCTGATTTCGCAGGAGGGATGTATTTGGCTAAGAATTTCTTATCCAAATCATCTCACGTGCAAATCAAGTCGCCCGGAAGAGAGCTGAGCTAACTTTTTGCTCTATTGCTTAGGAAAAAGAGGGAAAAGCTGGTGTTTAACAGTGTCTTCAGAAATGTCGTTAAATCTAAAGGTGTCACAAATCTCAAGAAAAATGGAGATGTGAGAATTTGGGTCCTCCATGGCAAATCCACCAAATTGATTATTTAATACCATACTAAGGGTGGATGGTTTAATTTCAAAATTGTTTACTTCTATGTTTGGCCTCACTATAGCATGGGGAATGCCTCTAATAGTAGACAAGACATAATTTCTCAATGCCATTCCCCTTTGTCCTCCTGCAACTTCTCTAAGATTAGCTTCTAGAATTTCCATCTCTACTTATTGTTGATTTAAATTCAGTTGTTCTCTCCTAGCTCTTACGTATGTTCTTTCTATTTCCTAGTCAAAGAGAATTTCAAAATTTATCCTACTCATAAAATGTTATGTTTAAAGCTAGCTAGAACAGTTAACAACAAACAAATTTTATAGTTTCAGCAATTCAGTTTTTCAATAAGCAGATTTTAGCAAGTAATTTCCAGAAAATAAAAATTTTCAGCAAATATTCTGCAAGTTCAGAATTCAGTTTAAGGTAGCAATTCAGCAAATCAACACAGCAGTTTAACTGCAACAATAATTCAGCAAATAACTCTCAACAATTAAGTTCAACAGAATTTTAGTTAGCTCAGATTTCAGCAATTCACAGATTTCAGCAATAGTGAAACTAAATTAAAAATTTAAGTTATGAAAGTATATGCAAATAAGTAAAAAGTCTAAATCAATATTTACTTGAAGTTTATACTTAATACAAAGAAGAAAATCGGTCCCCGATAACGGTGCCAAAAACTTGACAGATTGTAAATACACGTCTGCGCTAGCACGCAAGTGTACGTGGCCCGAAGTAGTAATTTGGAATGGTGAGTTTTGGATTTATATCGTCCACAGAGAATGGTGATTTTTTTACTAAGTTTTACCTTCTTTTAATAATGTTTAGAAGATTCATTTTGGTGTTTTGTTTTGCTCCTAGATCAATAATGCACAAAGCTTAAATTTAGATACAATTGATTAAGAAGAGAGAGTTGGGATTTCATCATGTGACTTGTAAGGGATTGGTGTTGTATTTAATTTATTGCAACTGATAAAGTACTTGGATTATGCCAATCAAACCATGTGAACATAGTGTTCCTTAGATTGGTCCTCTAATTCTGACTAGTTCAAATCTAGTGCGCAAGGTGAACACACTAGGGCTCTTCCTCAGCACATAGACTCATATGAGATCACAATAGATTTATTTTAGAACTCTTATATCTTGGTTATCAAAATAATATGTAGTTGGGTGATCTCACAATCATTGATTCCCACCAATCAGCTTCATGTGCATCATACACAATTTAGCTAAGTGAGATGATTCATCAAACCACATGGACTATGTCACATTATCCATGGGCACTCAATGTTTTCTCCCTCCTTCAACATCTACTGAGCCACAGAGCTTGATTAGAGGGTCTTGGCTCACATGCATCAATTGCTCAGCTAAGCTTTAAGGATTGGTGCTATTAGGCTAAAGAGCTTATCACATAACTCTAAGGTCTAATTCATACACTCCGAGCTTTAGCCAATTAGAGAGCTATGGAGCACAGGATTATTACCTTCATTTTTACTAAATCATCCGGCCAATCAAAATCTGAGGTGTTTTACACTGAGAATTCTCGCTCAGCGACATCATGTCACGGCGATGACCTTTATGTGCATTCCCTCTAGATTTAGACTGTTTGGATAATCTAGCTTTATTCATTTAAAATTCAGTTTCTATAGTGATATATACCTCAAACATTCCACACATACATTCTAAGTAACTAGTTAATATAAACATTCAACACATTCTTTATTCATTATAGAATTTAAACATACAACACATTCGTCCCACACTCATCACATGACTATGGCCCAACCCTCTCCAAGGAGGATCTAGCCTTCAACTACAATCACAATACAGAAAGATGCATTCAAAGATAAGAACCTTGACATCGATTCGACTGTAAAAGAAACAAGATAAAGTTGAGAGAAAATACTAGGAATAGCTCTGAATTTTGGGGTTCTCTGTATTTCTTCTTCTCCTTTCTCTTCCTTTTTTCATGTTCCTTGTACTTCTCCTTCCTCTCGATCTTGAAAAGGTACTCTAAATCTTTCCTTGGAGAGCTCTCCTTCTCTCCCAGCAGCAATCCATCCTTCTAGGTCTTAGAATGTCAAAATTTGGAACCCTTGTTTGGTTCATAATGTTTCTTAAATAGAGAAACATTCAGCCCTTGAGAATAAATTTTGTTGGCCTTTCATCTTCCATGAATTCATGGCAATCCAATTAATGTTATTCCTTTATTCTCTTGGAATACTGCATGTCTTAATGTTATTTCACTTTTCGAACTACTGGAGAAGGTCAAAAGTTTGATAATTCGGCCTTCCCTACGCTGTCATTAATGCTTTTACTTGGGAAATTCTCCGTCGAGCATTGTGGCGCACTGCAACGATTGCATCTGATTTTTGCTGAGTTTGCCTTCAGGCATACTGTTTACTGGGGATCCGCCATAGCGTACTGTAGCAGCTTTATTCGAAATACTGTTTTGCTGCAGCACGCTGTAGCGGATTCCTTCCAGGTCTGCATTTTATTTCAGTGGAGCCTAGCGCACTGTGACGTGCTGGAGAGCTTAAAAGTTCAAAAGTTACTGTTTAATTACTTCTCATATAGTTCCAAATAATATTCTGGAATGTCGCCGTGGCCCGCTGTGGTGCGCCATTGCGGTTTTTCTCCAAAGCTGTGCAGGTCAGGTTCTAGGTCACTTCTTTTAGTCATCCATCATAGTCCGCTGTAGCGCGCTGTGGTGCGCTACATCGGTTTTCATCCATAATTTTCTCTTTTAGCTCCAGCTTTCCTATTTTCAAATTTTTCCTGAAAATGTAAGAATTCTAATCAAAGTATGCAAGTTTATATAGTGTTTTGTATATTTTTGCTCACTTATTTTATAATAAATCTTAGGTTCATTAATAACCTGGGTTGTTATAGGCTCAACCACTTAAGAACGATGTTGTCCTCGACATCACTCAGGTGAAAAGAAATAATGCAGAATCTAAGGAAATGAACTGAAATGACAAGAGCTAAGGAAGTACCTTAATTCTCAAATAGTTTGCGGTACTTGGACCGCATATCAGATTCTTTCTCCCAAATGGCTTTAGCAGATAGGCGGTTCTTCCATTGAACTTTGACCATTTGGATTGAGCAGATCTTTAAATTCTTATAATCTCTACCCAGAATTCTCACAGGCTCTTCAAGGAATGAAAGATCTGGTTGGATCTCAACTGGAGGAATTGAGATTAGGTGATGAGGCTCTCTTAAGCACTTTCTGAGTGATGATACATGAAATACACTATGCACTGCAGCAAAGTCTTTAGGCAACTCCAACTTGTATGCTGATGATCCAATTTTGTTTAGGATTTTGAAAGGTCCAACATATCTTGGATAGAGTTTTCTAGTAACTCTAAAGTGATAGATTCCTTTCAAAGGACTGACCTTTAGATAGATTCCTTTCAAAGGACTGACCTTTAGATACTCCAAGTCACCTTCTTGAAATTTGAGAGGATGATGATGGGAGTCATGATACTTAATTTGTCAATTCTGTGCTATTTTAATCCTCTGCTGGATGAGCTTGACCTTCCTATTGGTTTCCTCCACCAATTCAGAACCATATAGCTGCATGATAACCGCAAATTTTATAGTAAAATAGGTTAATAAAAGTAAGCAATTTTTAATTAAAATTATATATTTTGATGTGCTTTTATTGCTTGTTAGGAAAAAAATATGAGCAAATTAAAATTTGGCTCAAGTACAAACTTTTGAAAGAAAATCGCTATGGCGCGCCATGGCGAGTTTAAACAGAGCGCTCGACGCTACCGCTCACCGTAGCTGAATGAAAATTTATATATTAAATGACATATTATTGACCCGCCACAGCGTGTCATAGTGCTATTCATGGAAATTAAAATCATTTAAGATGAAATTTAAGTAAATGCTATCGCGCACCGTGGCGAACAAAAGCAAAACTTGAATCGCTGCAGCGCACCGTAGCGGGTCCAACCCGAGAGCTCGGCATTGCCGCGCGCCGCTGCGAGTGTTATTATAAAATCTATTCTATAGAAAAACCGTTGCAGTGCGCCGTAGCGCCTGATGCAATTTTTGCCAAAAATAAGCATTCAAGGCAGCATAGGGAATGCCAAAGAATTTAATTCTTCCCTTTCCAACAGCTGAAATAAATATCAAATTAATTTAAACATCTTATTCAAGAAATAATTCATAAAAAAATAATTAAAAATATGAGAAAGATGGAAGGAGTGACTACAATAAGAACTGAGGAATTTTTATTATAAAAATTATTATAAAAAATACATGTTTAAGCTATCATGGAAAAGGGCAAGAGGTTGATTTAATTATTTTACACAATAAAATATAAATGCAACAATCTAAATCCCTTCATTACCAAGGGAATGAATGAATAATTATTTAATAAAAACACAAATTAATAAATGGGATTTATTGGCTGAATTAAATTTGAAATAGGTGAAAGAAAGTCTATAAAAGGGAGACTTGAAGATTGATAAAGGGTTCCCAAATTTGACATTCTTAAGACTAAAAAAAGGAGGCTACAGAAGAAAGAAGAGAACTCTCCAATGGGCAAGTAGTGGACCGTGAAGAGTAAAGAGAAGAAGATCAAGAGAAGCAAAGAAGAAAGATCAAGAGAATCCTAAAAAACCTCTAGGTGTTTTCTAGTACTCTTCCTAAACTCTATTTAATTTTTTTATACTATAAACTGATATCAAGGCTTACTTCCTTTTCCATATATGCTTTTATTTACTCTATAATGAAAAGCTAAATCTCCTTGAAGAGGGTTGGGATATAATTATAGGAAAATATAAGGCAGAATTAGTGTTGTAACAGATTTGTTTGAATGAATAAAATTAATTGCTGATTTACTATTTATTATTAAAAAATGAATGCTTTGATGAAATTCTGTTAAAAAATATATTTGTTAAAACAAAAATTAAAATGAAATATCAATAAGAAAGGAACTTGAGTTCCAAGCCCATCAATTGGACTAGAGCAAGGAAATTAGTGTAAGTAGAGCTAAGAATTATGTGACAAGTTCTCAAGCTCACTTGCAAAATTCCTTAAGGACTCTTCCAAGAGATTAATGCTTGTGAACCAAGTTATCATCAATTTATGTTCTACGGCTCAGCAAAGTAGAAGGGATGATAGGACGTTGGAAACCCAACGGATGATATGACATAGTCCATTGGACCCAATGCATCCTCTCATCTAGCTAAACTGCATGTGTCAGCGCAAGACACGATTGATGGAAATCATGTTTGGGAGATCTAACAATTAAAAGATAATATTTGGTAACCTAGATGTAGAAAATCAAAGATTAATTTAAATCATGATCTCATAAAGGCTTAGGTGCCAAGGTAGAACCCCAAGGGGTGTTCTCCTTGTTGCACTAAATCTGAACCTATTGTAATTGGAGGTTAACTTCAATTTTATCAGTGTTCACTTGATTTAGTTAGGCATGGAAAAATCAATTTATATATTTTAATAATGAAGTAACAATACCAAGTCCTTACAAGTCCTACAACAAAATCCCAACTCTCTCCATTTAAACAAATCGTATCTTACCCTAAGGTAAATTATATTGTTAATTTATGAACCATTTAAAACCAAAAATCAATATTCTAAATATTAGTAAAAGGAAATATAACTTAGTAACAATACTCCATTCCCTGAGGAAGATAAATTCTTAGAAGTCACCTTCTACTTATTATTTCAGACCACGTACACTTGCGTGCAAGCACAAACATGAAAATTTAGGTCTGTCACTGCACATCACCTATTTTTGACCAAGATAGTGGAGTAGCACATTTCCTCCCATAAAGGGCTTCATAGAGAGCTATCTTTAGGCTGGCTTAAAAACTGTTGTTATACGCAAACTCTATAAGCGGGAGGTGATCTTCCCAAGATCCAGCAAAATTAAAGATGCATAATCTAATCAGATCTTCAAGGACATAATTCACTCGCTCTATTTGAGCATTCATTTGAGGATGAAAAGCTGTACTCATTGCTAGGGTGGTTTTAAATCCTAATGCACTGCCTGTCAGAACTTGGAGGTAAATCAACTACTCTATCAGATATGATTGATTTAGGGATTCCATGCAACCTGATTATTTCTTTGATATAGAGCTTGGCAAGTTTCACAACTAAATCTATTTGACAGATAGGAAGGAAGTGAGTAGACTTGGTCAATTAGTCAACTATGACCCAAATAGCATCAGCTCCAGACTTTGCACAAGGCAATCTCATAATGAAGTCCATTGATATATCTAACCACTTCCATTTGAGAATCTTAAGCGATTGAAGAAGACCACCAGGTCTTTGATGTTCTTCTTTAACCAAACTACAAGCATGGAACTTTGCAACAAAATTAGCTACACTTTTCTTCATCCCTAGCCACCAAAAGAATGGTTTTAGGTCCTGGTACATCTTCATGCTCCCTGGTTGCACATGATACCCAAAATTATGACCTTCAAGTAGAATTTTCTGATGCATTGACTTAGGGATCCAAAGACAATTATTCAAATATATAGCACCCTTCTTAAAATTCAGCTCGGGATGACCACCACTTTCAATTGTGATCTTAAAGTTCAAGTTAGTCCTCATCCTTCATTTGGGATATGAAAACATCTCTGTGGAAGGTTGGTTCCACATTGCTCATGGAGATCAACTCACTTAATAAATCTCCACGCATAGGCTTGACGTTCATTTTGCAAAATTCTTCTTCTACTGGACTTATTTGAGATGATGGCATTAAGGGCAGCATGATGGCTTAGTGCATCAGCTACAACATTTGCCTTTTTGGGATGGTACTGGATGTCGAGATTGTAGTCACTAATTAACTCTAACCATCTTCTCTGCCTACAGTTCAACTCCCTCTAGGTGGATATGTATTTGAGGCTCTGATGATCAGTGAATATAGAACACTGAATTCCATATAGGTAGTGATGCCAAATCTTTAAGTTGAACACTATAGCAGCTAATTTGAGGTCAGGGACAGGGTAGTTTCTTTTATGGGTTTTTAGTTATCAGGTAGCATAAGTGATGACCTTACCCTCTTGTATTAATACAACTCCCAAGCCTATCCAGAAGCATTGATATAGACTTGGTAGTTTAACCCTTCATTAGGAATAACTAAGACTGGTGTAGATAAAAGCACATCTTTCAGTTCTTAGAAGGTTTTTTCATATGCTGGAGACCATTCAAATGACACTACTTTTTTGGTTAGCTTAGTTAATGGAGAGGCAATATGAGAAAAGCCCTTCATAAACCTTATGTAATATCCAGCTAAACCTAGGAAACTTTGGATACCCATTACTAATTTTGGCTGTATCCAATCCTAAATGGCACTGACTTTATTTTTTGATCAACTCTAATGCCCTGGGAATCCAGTACATGGCCTTGGAATGCTGCTGAATCTAACCAAAATTTGCACTTTGAGTATTTAGCATAAAGCTGATGATCACGCAATTCTTCTAGCACTATTCTTAAGTGATCTTCATGTTCCTTCTTGTTCATAGAATGTATCAGAATGTCGTCAATGAAGATGATAACATTTTTTGTCAAGGTAGGGTTTAAGGATGTGCTGCATTAGGTTCATAAATATAGAGGGCACATTTGTCAACCCAAATGACAACCAGGAATTCTTAGTGACCATATCTAGTCCCGAAGGCTATCTTTTCAATATCAAAATACTTTACTTGCAGTTGATGATATCTGGATCACAAATCAATCTTAGAGAAAACCTTTACTCTAGATAGCTAATCAAACAAGTCATCTATGCGGGGCAATGGATATTTGTTCTTTATCGTGACTTTATTCAGCTCTCGATAGTCAATGCACATATGCATTGACCTGTCCTTCTTCTTTACAAATAGTACTGGTGCTTCTTATGGTGATGAACTAAGACCTTTCTCCAATAGCTCCTACAACTACTTATTCAACTCTTGAAGTTCCTTGGGGGCCATACGATAAGGTGCCTTAGAACTAGGCTGGATTCCCGGGATAGTATTTATTGTAAATTTGACTTCCTATGTGGGTGGAAGACCAGGTAGATCTTCGGGGAAGACATCGACGAACTCACAAATGATAGGATTTTTGGATATGGGGATATCTTTTTCCTTTTCTCCTAGTATTGTCACTAGCCTTTTAGCTACGATGGTGTTGATCAAAGAAGCTCATGTACTAAAATTATCGATGAATGACTCGGTTTGACTACCACTACCCATGGTGATCTTCTTCTTCTAACAGTTGATGGTGGCATCATGTTGGCTTAGCCAATTCATTCCCAATATTACGTAAAAATTTGCTATTGGCAAATCTACAAGCTTGGTTACAAACTTCGTGTCTCCAATAGGATTCTGAATTTTGCAGAATTGTCGAGATGACATTTGAGCTCCAAATAATAATCCTACGCTTAGAGGATTGGTTAGACGCATAGTGGCAAGTTAAGAGATTTGGTACAACTTTCATAATTGAAGGAGTGACTAGCTCCGGTGTCAAATAGTATGTTATAGAGTTTATCATTTACATAGATTGAACCTATTTACAGATGCAATAAATTACTAACTATATTAAGCAAGTAATACTATAAAAATAGGTTAGTTCAGAAGTGTGTACCCGACACCACATGATTATCTTCAGTTGCCTCAATTGGAGTGAAGGCATAAACATGAGCAAGACTGGCAAACCTATTATTGTAGGGCTGCCGAGGTGGTGGCCTTGGGGAATTTGGGCAAGAGATAATGGTTGTCTCACACCGTTGAGCAGTAGGAAGAGGTAGTGTTGGGAGGGCTGCTATGGGTTTCAAGAACAGACCAAAGACTTGTTGATGCTTATAGTGATCAATCTGATCACCGTCAATTGTATCAGTGAACCTACACTGGTAGTAGGAATGGCCTGGCCTCCCACTGTTGAAACAGTTACCGATCTTGTGGTATCATTGATCATAAGGATGGGGACAAGTACAGCCGTCAAAGAGGCTAGTGGAAGGGGCTTCTGCCTCAAGTTAATATACCCAAGCTTGTTTAGGGTGCTTGTGTTGGAAGGAGGTTGACCCAAAACTCCTCTTAGGTCCTTCCAATGCTTGATCTTGCTCCACCACTTTGGCGGATTCCAATAGTTCGACAAAATTGGTCAGGTGGAGTGGGACGACTTGGCTCTGGATGGAAGGCCGTAGACCACTTTGAAATTGATGGCAGTGATCTATTTCAGTGGGAATGAGGTTGGCGATGAACCTTGCTAGTTGCCAAAATTCAGCTTCATATGCGGAGACAGAACGGTTCCCTTGCTGCAGTTTCAGGAACATGTCTCCCATATTATGCTTTGTAGGTGTGGGGATGTATTCAGCCTGGAATGCGTCAATGAACTCATCCCAGGTAAAGTCTTTGAGCTCAAGATCGACGAATAGCGTGTTACAAGTGTTATCCCACCAACTGACTATGTCGATAGCTGAGACTCCTATTCAGAGTAGGGGGTCTTTGGTGGAGAAAACTATGTAGCAGTCCATCTATAAACTGTACATGATGCTAAAACGAGTAGTAAGAGGGAGGAGTGGCTTTAGTATTTGAGCGACCTTGACCCATGTGGACCGTTAATAGTCGCTCCATCCTTTCTGCCTGTTTTTCTTGCAACCCTGCCATCTTCTTGGACTGTGCATTGTGTGAGTCCACCATGATCTTGACTTCTTCTAGTAGTGCATTCAGCTTGCTAGACGAGCTGCCAGATGCGGCGGGAAAAGAACTTTGACCAGGATTCATTGTTGTACTATGATCTTGACTGCCAGATTGTGAATTTAAAAAATTAACAACTTTTTAGAATTTGAGGAAATAAAATATACTAGCTCTTACATTACTTATTTTAATTTGGAATACATAGAATAGTAAAATACAAAAGAAAATATGAAATGAAACACTAAAGCATCTATCTAATATATTTCGTTATGAAAGCAAGGCAGAAATCCTTGAAGGTAGTTTCACGTCGCCTTCCTTCTCGTCTATAGGCGAGTGCCCAGTAGGTAATGTCCCACCAATCGTTGGCTTGGTCTTGGAGGAGGAGGGATACTATGAAAACTCAAATGTTGTCGGTACACTCTATCGCTTCCAAAATGAAGGTCACACGCTTTAGCCATTTCTTGGCTAAAGCAGAAAGGTTGAAGCCTCTGAAGATGGAATCATGGAGCATTTGATCTAACACTCAAACTCCTTGCTCTGACACTCCTTCAACGTACCTCCCATACCTTTGGACAAATTGGAAGTCATACTCCCACATAGCCACAAATCTTTTGAGGTACCACCAGAACATCATCTTCAAGTGTCAAATGATTTTACAAGTTAAATTAAATTCTATTAGTTTAGTTAAAGTGTTATAACTTATTGAGTTTCCTTAATCTATGTATTTTGTATCTTAGCATTTCCTCTTGCTTTTATATATATTATCATTTTATGCCTACTATTATGAGCACATATTTATGGTACTTTGGATGTAACTCAAGTATCTATTTAGTGACTGATTGGCAGAAGAACAATCCATTAGGTAGAAAGGAATGCAAATTCCAATTTGACACCTTATGGAGTTCTCTGATACCAACTGTAGTGCCTACCCCCTAATCCACAATATTAGGTTATTGGGAGGTGTGATACTCTGGCAAATCCCTCGCTTATCATTGGATTAGGTATAATCCACAATCCACTAATAAGGAAAGGATGTGCCCAGACTACATACATAAGAATCAATCACTAAGTAAATATAAATACAAAATACAGAAGTAAGGAAAAGTAAAATAATACATCAAACTCACCACAATATAAGTAAGAAACAGAAACACATAGCTTAGAATAATAAGTACAGTAAGAAAACACAGTCAAGGTACCTGTAATATTACAATATTTTAAATAAGTTTTAATGAATAAGAAAAGCGATCTCTCATCCTCACAATAAAGTAGTAAAATATCTAAATGGCTTCAGCTCCACCCAGCTGCTCCTCCTCAAGAAAAGGGTCCTCTTCATGCACAAGCTCCTCAAAGTGATCTGATTCTGACATTGTTGATTTCACAATGCTAGAGCCCCAGCCAAGAAAAGTAAAATATTATTAGACATATTGTCTAAGTATATTTTAGGCTGATATATTATTTTATAAATTTGTTAATGTCACCATTTACTTAGACTATACAAAAATATACTAGAATAGGAGCCAGTGAGCATACAAATGAAGGTGGTAAGTTATAAATAACATCATTTATAACTAAAAACAATGAGGCAAAATACATACCTCAATAATAAGCTAATACAAGGCTATGCATACATATGTAATTACAGTAAGAAAATATTAATGGTAATGACTAACCATAATAATGCTGATGATCATATGACATGCAGTTTAGAAATAAACAATCTAATAGTGATATGTTTAGTAAGCAGTAATAGAAACTAGCATCATATAGGTAAGTAAGCAAATAAAGTAGAGATGACTGAAGTAAGATGCCATAGTAAGACAGTAAATAGTAAAGATATATGTACGGACTACAATATTAAAATACTTGGCTAATCTAGCTGCAGTAAATCCCCATAGCCTTTATGGGCTATGGCATAATAGAAAAGAACAACATGACTGAGGAGATAGTAAATACAAATGCAATAAATTTTAGTTATTTAAATTTTGCTATTGTGGACACATCTAGAAATAGCTGAGGAGTCAAGCACGTCTGCAAAACTATACAGGTTTCTTACTTAATAAGACACTCCTCAATGAGTAATGTTAAGTAATCCTTATTTCTCCTTACTCATGTCCATTGGGGTAAATGTGCACTAGAATCTACCAGAAAAACTAAACACAATGCGAATGTTATCCTAATTATTCTAAGTTTTCATTTCATGCAATAATGTTATCTTATATGACATAATCAAGGTATTGGCATAAATTTCAAGGAATGCGAAAGAACAAGTAAATCAAAAGTGATCAAGAGACTCTACTACACTTTGTGACATCAGTTGTTGTCTACTAAAGCCATTGTAAATATTCTAAGTTGCCCAAGTTCAGTATCATCAATTCCAACTATCAAGTATAACTTAAAAACATGACCTTATAAGTTACAAGCAATTAGAACTTATCAGGTTCTAATTAAATTCAATCAGAATTAACTATAAGTTAAGTAATAAATCATCACATCCTAATTGATTAATTTAGATGTTCTAAGCTAAGATCTAGTCAAGATCCACTAAACTAGGGATTATGAATTAAGCTCCACTAATTAGAGGTAATCACATAATCTAAAGGTAAAGCTTAAGATCTTGGGTTTTAAATCTACATGTGAGTCAATGATTGAGAAAAATCCTATTAAATAAAAATTGAGCTTGATAGGGTGATTCTACTATTCTTATTCTAAGGTTGAAAGATAAAATAATCAGAATTAAATTATAAAAATTTATAAACTAATAAAACTAAGGTTCCATTCATTGAATAACTTACTTTATTTAATGAATGAAATCTAATCTGTTATTTATTCCTATTCCTAAGGAAAAGATCCTTAAGTGAAGTTTAAGTTCTAATAGACTCCTAATGAAAATGACTTAGGGATTTTTAGGAGTTGAAGGAATTTATTTCAATTTTACTTCATTTACTATTTTTATTTTGTTAGGGAGATTGAAGAAGGATTTTAGCTAAAGAAGCAGCTTTATCCTTATGAATTTTCAAGCATTAATTTTAGATTTTAATCAAATTACTCAAATTATGAGATTGTATGATTTACATTGATTCTAAATCAATTTTATTAATATTTTTAATGGTTTAAATTATATTTTAGGGGTTAAGAGCACTTAACCTAAATTTTAGGCAAAATGACTATTTTACCACTATTTCAAGGTCTAAAATGATACTTTTTGATTTAGGTCTCTAAATTAGGTTTCTCTATTACCAAATGATTCTTTACTGTCTAACATAAAAATAGATAATAAGTTCACTAAATTTGGACAAGAATTGAGTCTTATAGGTCCAAACTATGGACTTTGACTTAAGGGAGCAATATAGTAATTTTACTAAGTGAAGTCTAAGAATTTGTATAGTTTGCTGTTAGTTACTGACTAAGGATTCCATAGAGTCTAAGAACACTAAATTCTGAGGTCTATTGGTTAAGTTATGCTGATTTTAAGTTTAAGGGTTAAATATGTAATTTCTAGGGTTAAGAGGCATCAAAAACTTAACTTTTCCATTTGAGATCCAAATTCAGCAAACTTAGTGGCTATAGCTTTCCTATATCACATTGAGTACTTTAACAAGGAGTAGACCCAAATTGGACCTCAATTGGTCAAGTTATGACCTAATTAGGATTAAGGGTAATTAGAGCAAATTAGAGTTTCTAATGGTCAAAACCCTAATTTTATTTCAGTTTACCATTGGTTATAATTTTCTGATCCAAATGGTATATTGGATGACCTAATTTGGAGTTCAATTGACTAAGTTATAGCTAGAACAATTTCTAGATTATTAAGGGTATAATTAGGGAAGGTCCTAAAAGTGATTAGTCAAACTAAAATTCTAATAGCAAAACTAATATTATCAGGGCAAACTAGACACTCTCTTGATTAAAATGAGACCCATATTGGCTAGGTTTGGATCCCTAGGTATAAGGTTATGCAAGTTTAAAGTTTTGGTACAAGTGTGGAGGTCCTAAATTTTACTACGTTGTTTAGGCATCCTACAGGAAAATTGATACTACCATAATATTCCTCTCATTTTTCTGAGCAAAATGACATATATTATATATTTTTGAACTTATGGTTAAGTAGTTATGAGTGTCTAAAGTTCTGTAATTAAATGATTAACATTTATGCAAATCAAATTAATTAAAGTATTACTATTTTAATAATTAAACTAACAGATTATTCTAAATCTTTTCATTAATTACCGCGGGTCCCATGACAGATGGCGCAATGGAAGAGGGCCTAACTCGTGGCATGGCTGGGACCCAGCTGTCACTGCTCGAAGGGACAATGGCGGGGCCTACCCGACACGTGTCATCACACGAGTCAGGTCCGACCCGACCTGAGGATTTACCTCCCTCACCCCGAGCCGATGAAGCTAGGGTTAGGATTTTGGCAATGGTAATGGCGGTGGGAGACTTCAGCCCGCACAACCGAGGGTAGATCTTGGCGAGACATACTCGACTGAGGTCGAACCGCACCCTGCGGTGACCAGGGCTTAGTGGTAAAGCGAACCCAAATTTTTATGGTCGAGTTGAGAAGGGTAACGATAAGTACTATGGAGATCTAGAGATAAATTGAGGGATAGAGCCATTCATCGCTCGATCAGTTCTGATCAACCCCTAATCCTAAGCATGGAATATGAGTATATGCATCGAACATAGCATTTAATTGAAGGAGTTGAGGGTTCTGTGGGTACCTAATGTGTGGTCGAGATTTTAGGGTTTGCGGCAGACGGCGTCTGGATTAGCTCATGAGGTTCTACGCTCGTGTGCCCTGTCCGGAGGTAACCTATGATAGCTAGCTTAAGGAGAGGCCGACGGAGCTCACGAGGGTCTGCGGGATGTTGGATAGCCAAGGCTAGCGGCGGGATGCCGCGTGGTGCACGGGCAGCGGGGGTCAGGGAAGGCGACCCCCGAGCTGTTCGATCGAGTCAATCGAACGGCTCTGATTTGTCATTAGATCAAACGGAAAGAGGGGTGACGGCACGAGTGATCTGACGGCGCCATTCGGAGGAAATTTAAATAATATTATTTAATTAATTTCTAAGATTTTTCTTAATTAAAATTAATTGAGTAATCGTATTCATAAAATGTCCAAATATTCACCTCTAGCTAATTGTGGGGTGGGGAACGCAACGGCAATGCTGGATTTGAATTTTGACAAGTATTTTATTTTCCTAATTTTCAAGGTATTTTAAATATTATTAAAATATTCGACGGATTTTTGACGACTTCTGATTGCCACCAAAATATCTCCCCTAGCTAATTTGGGGGAAATGAGCTCAATGGCAAAGTCCAATTTTTGATATGAGGTCAAAATATTTAGGTCAAATTCTAAGGTTCTTAAAATTCCCAGAATCAAGGTTTGATCTATTTGACCCCTAATTTGGACTAGGTCTTGGTGCTGAACTCTTAATGACTTAATTAGTGCACTAAGATCAAAATTAGGACTTGGACTAGTCATAATTAGCTTGGGTAATAACCAAGGTTGTTATAGTAGTAGCCATTTAGTGTTCCATCGCACCCCAGTTAGGGCTTCTAAGTTCATAAGATGCGCCTTGACTGCCTGAAGGTGTGGTGATTGAATACTGACTGTAGCGTGGAGTATTGATGGAGAATTTGGCGATCCAATGTACCCTATAGTGGCTACTAGCGAAAGAGGTATCAGGGATGATGACCTTGTCTCATCGGTTCGGGCCAGCCCAGGCATGCGCGATTTGGTTATTGGGCCAGACTATTTAATTATTTTTGAATTATTTTCCTTCTATTTAATAAAGGATAAATGGAAAATATTAAATTGCCTATGGTTTGATTAATTAAAAACATTCAAACTAAATTAATTGAATAACTTAATCAATTCTTACCCAAATGGTATGATCCAATATATCATTTTAATCAAAATGGTTATATTTTCTAATTTTATGATGCAATTAAATTCTAGATCCAATGGTTATATTTTCTAATTTAGCCTAATCTTTCTCTAATCTTAATTAGTGAATAATTAATTCATTAATTGTCCAAAACCCATAATTAGGGTCTCTAGTTGTTCATAAGATAGAGGAGAACATATTTGTGCTTTTAAAAATAATTTAGTGCTTTAAATTTGTTAATCACCACTTAATCACCCTAAATATTGATTAGTGATTAATAGATTATTTAACCCTCTGATTTTGGTAAACCAAGTTCCTATTATCTTCTTAAGTGTATTAGAGATTGCCCATGTGTTTAGATTCCCATTTAAAACTCTAATTTTCTTAATCATTTTTGTTAGCCTTAATAAGTGATTAGTGCTAATTAATCAAATCTTGAGTTCAAACTTAAATATAAGTGCCTCATTTCTTTTATTAGTCAATTCTAAGCCCATTAGAACTAATTATAATTAATTTGGATGCTTAAATCTCAAAATCCTAATTTTAGCCTTAAGAGGGTATTTTGGTCATTTTGACCAAAAGTTTGTTTAAGAGCCCTTAAATCCAAGAATTGTCATTAATATGCTTTTAATCAATAATATAATATATTAAGATCATTCAATTAGCTTTTAGACCTAGTTGAATTATCTAAAATGTTAAAGCTTAATTCTTCTTAAAATTCTCTTAACTAGATCTTAAGATCTTAAAAGTAATCTTAGACCCTTCCCTTAATCTTGAATAATGAAATTTAATCTTATGAAACTAGTCCTATGTGCCTTATCAAACTAATCATAATAATTATTCTTAAGAAAGTGTCTTAATGAAAACCCTAAGTCTAAATCTAGTTTGAGTCTTAAGTGATTAAACCTAAGACTTAGATCTTAGGTCCTTAATCATCCATTTGAATTGTATTATCTCATTCTTGAATTTCTTATTTGATTGAATACTTTTAGTGGGTTTAGTTTGGCTCAACCTATAGAAAAATATGGTTATTCTATAGATTGAACTTAGATCTTAGATTCATATATTCTTATTTGATTATTTTATCTTATAATGATAGATTCAGTCTCTCATTAAGATCATATTTTCTTAATCTTTTAGCTTCTAGGACTCTCTATCCTTAGAATAAGTGTGGGTGTGAACCTTTAGATCCTTAGAAGATTAGTACCTTGGATTCTGGATTGAACCCCAAATTAGAGTTTAAGCTCAGAATCCTTAATCTTGATTAACATAATCAAGATTGGGTTTGAGTTATTAAAATACATAATTAAGTCATTGATTTTATTACTTAACATTTCTAGTCATCACTTCAGATTATGAATTAGAATTGTTATGTTCTAATATTAATTTTAAGGTCATAAATTAATGATTTTACAGGATAGTTAGATATTGGAGATCCTAAGCATGTACTAGCTCAGAATAGATAGAATGTATAAAATTAGACAATAACATATATCACATATGTCTAGTTGAGTCTCTTATTTACTTAGACTATTATTACTTTGTATACCTTGTGTTTGAGCCTTTTTCCTTGGACATACTAGTAGGACATAGGATATTTGATGAGCGTTCTATGTTAGATTTGAAATTGCATAAACATGATTTAACTTCATTCAATTCAATCAGTTCTCAATACAGTAGAGTGTGTTCTAACTTAGTCTACCTCTTCAGTTCAGTTCTTTGGATATAGATTAGACTCAAACCTAGCTTTGTGCCTATCTAGGGGGATACATGTCTAATTCTATAAGTTTAACTTGGACCTGGCTCTGTGCTTGGCTAGGGGGATACATGTTGAACTTTCTGTACAGTGGCCCTATTTTGGCCCAATTCTATTATGGCAGTACTACTTTAGGCATACTTTTACCTTTCAGTTCAGTTCCACTTCAGTAGCTTATTTGGCAATATAATGTTCTTGCATTTCTACTATTTTATGTATGCTTTTGTAATCCATTTCAATTCAGTACTTACAGTTCAGTATTTTAATCAGTACTTGCATATTTAGGATGCTAGTCTTATTCCAGTTTTCTTATGCTTCAGTTCAGATTTATTTATGTAAATTAGCACATATTTATATGATCATAAGCATGTTAGGATGAGTTTATTTTCAATACTTTTTCAATCATATATATATATATATATATATATATATATATATATTCTGCCGAATATTATTATAGCTTCTGGTTGAGGTATGTTAATTTACATACTTTTCTTATTTAGTTGTAAATGTTAATTTTTAGTTATTCTGTCTCTTGTGGCTTGTTGCACCTTAATTACTTGCATACTTAGTAAAAGTTGTGATATCTTAAATGTTCAGTTTCATTTAAATTAACCTAAAATGTACTTAGACAATTTGTCTAACTATAAGTTTTTCTTTTCTTGGCTGGGGCCCTGGCATTGTGATATCAATATTATCAGTCTCAGAATTGTTCATTTATATTTTTGCTGGAGAGGAGCTTGGCCAGGAGGAGGACCTTTCTGCTGCTTAGCTTAGTTATATTTATTTTAGCTGTGAGGATGAATGTTCCTATTCTTTTAAATTCAATCTATAATAATTTTATATTCTGGATGTATTTACTTTCTACACTATCATGTTGAGCTGAGTTACTGTTCTACTTTTTTTATTGTGCTTTGAAGTGGATGTTGTATTTTTTTTTAAGCTTCTGCTACTTTGATATTTTGATACATGAATTTCTATTTTAGGTGACAAGTCTTCTAATTAAGGCAGGTTGGTTATACTTAACTCAACTATAGTTAGGAGATTTGCCACAGTTAGAGACCGTATTTGCCGTAATTATGTTAATCTCAATAGTAGCATGACTACGGAGGGTACGGGGCCCCACAATTGATATCAAAGAACACCATGAGGTATTATATTGGGATTTGCATTCCTTTCTACCTAATGAATATTCTTCTGAAATTATAATCAGCAAAATATAACATCCATAGCACAATACTCTCAATAACTCTATGAAAGTGTAGATTGAAAATATCCATTTAATATAATTAAGTCACCCTCCAAATAACTAAGAAAACTTATAAATTCTTATGATAGAATAAAATGGAGTGTGAAAGATTAGAGTTGGACTACTACATTGTCACATTCAACATTGTCTAGGGACACTTACAAATGGGGATGAGAAAGTAAGAGATCTATTGTCGGAGTATCTGCTCAAGGAGTCTTAGTCTTGGACAAACTTCTTCAACGATCTATATTCACAGGATTTGACTTCCCAATCCTAGCAAAATAATGGTTAAGCCGTATGGAGTCAGTTCTGAACCATATTGAATGTCCTGAATCCATCCGCATTGATCTCATGACTTATCAACTTCAAGACTTTTGAGAGATTGTGGGGTGTCACTAGTAGGAAGCTTGAGAAGAAGTGTAAGAGGAAGCGTCATGCTATAACATTCAAGGACTTCCGTCTCTCATTTGGTGCAGAGTTTATTAAAGAAGTGCTAGTATAGTTGGAGTGATTATGATCCTTTATCATCTTGTGAACTCAGTAATTATATGAATTTCCTATTTTATTTCTTCATATGTACATCTTCATATTTAAGTAATGAAATTTTGTAGTTATCAATGAAAATGTCAAACTTGATCTTATTTTTTTAATATAATTCTGAAATCAAGATTTGTCTTATTAGACCAGGATGATTCTCGGATCACCTCCAACAACTACACCTATTAAGTCTGCCATAGCTTCTAGTAGCTCTACTGGTAAAGTAGCCCATCTTCAAGGAACGGTAACTGCAATGCTGGAAAATGAAACCTAGCAAGCTTTTCCTATCCAAAAGCTAATTTCCATTCACCCCTCATCATCAACAACTAATAATCCTGCACCAACTATTCCTGCCCAACATACCTCTCTGTCCTCCCATCATTCTACCGATGGTCTTCTCCATAGTTTCATGAGATTGAGACCTTCTACTTTCAGTGGAAATCTATTCCTTATGGATACAACTAGTTGGCTGAAGATGATTGAAAAGAACCTAATTAGTTTGAAGTGCCCAAACTCTGAAGCAATCTATCTCACTGCACATCTGTTCCATAAGGAAGCTGAGCACTGGTGGTACAACATCTAGAACACCTGGTTCGATGACTACAAAATTGAGGATATTTCATGGGATGAGTTTATTGAGGCATTTAGAGCTGGATTTATCCCTCCGTCTGCGCAGAATATCATTGAAGATACAACTCTAAGGCTAGAATAAGGAAGTCATTCTATCTCAGACTATAAGATAGAGTTTTGAAGGCTGACTTGTTTTGCACAAAATATCATTGAAGACTAAATAAGAATCCTTAACTAGAGTAATTTAGGATTAGAAATCAACCAACTTAATCATCATTTAAACATTAGTCAACTTAGGTAAAGTCTAGTAACAAAACTAATGCCATTCCCAGAGGACGATAAATCTCAAGATCTCTCCATCCCAATATTACTTCAGACCACGTGCACTTGCGTGTAATCGCAAACATAGATTTTTAGTCTGTCATTTCCCTAAGTTGGCTAAGTGATTGAGAGGACTTTGATTGCTGTTAGAGGAGATTCCAAGGAAGAACCCTAAGAGAGAGCTGCTGTGCAAGGGGGCCTTACATGTTAGAGAAAACCCTCCAAGTGGTGGTTTCTTCTTCTCTCCTTCATCCTAGAGTAAGAGCTAGTGTTCCTAGTTAAGGTGAAGCCCTTGTAACTCTATATTTTTTGAGGTACATAGTTGAAGTTTTTGTATGGTGTAGCTCTGTGGTTTTTCCCATTCTTGAGTTTTCAACATAAATCTTTATCTTTGGATGTGCTTGTGGTTTGATGCATGTGTATGTGCTCTAATATACTTTTGCTTATATTTGTGATTTTATGTATTGCTTGGTAACTATCAGCACATCCCTGATCCTCAAGCACAAATCATTTCCACTATAGTGTGTTCTACAATACACGCCATCGACCGTTTTCACATAGTTACAGTGGCAAAAAAAGTGACATGGCTTGCCACAAGTATATCAACAATGACCATTCTGATAACAATTTTCATACAGATGCAGTCACATACAACCCTTAATCAGCTCCAAGAAAGCTGCTACTGCTTTGATCTGAAAAGTCTTACCCATCAAGGGTCTTGGTTTCTTGAAAGTGTCATTACGGTTTGGGATAGCATGAAAATTTTTCTTAAGATGTTTCTAAGACTAGTGGTGCTCAACCACCCTTACTGTGTCCATGTGCTGAGTAAAGTTGGTGAGTTATAAGGGCTCTATGCAATATTTTATAGAGTCACAGAGGCCACTTTGAAAATGATGGCAGCGAGCTGCCTCATTTTTAACAAAGTCTGGAGCAAAATGCATGAGCTGTATATACTCTATTTCGCACTCTGACATGGGTCTGCCACCTTATTTTAGGCACAACAGGGTGTCCTCCAAGATATTCTGTGCTAAAGGGGAATGAACTCAGTTCTGAACACTTTGATGAAAAATTCACAGGGGATATCTTCAATATCATAATCAACAAAGTTAGAATTTCTCTCGTTATCCCACGAGAACTCTGCTTCATCTTAAAACAAATGTGTAGTGAGATAAATGGTTTTAGAATTTCAGTACTTGATGCAATTGGAACATGGCAATAATTAAGTGTGCATAAGATACATTGTAGCGCGCTATGGCAACGAAAATTGCTACAGCGCGCTCTAGCGACTGAATCCGCTGTGGCAAGCTGTGGCGGAAATTACCGCTGCAGCGTCTTCAAAAGAAAAAAAATTTCCAAACCTTCCAATTGCTTCCAGAAATCATCTAATTCAAAGAAATCATGAGGTTGTTTATTTCTAATGACTACTCAGAATTTCTCAAATAAAATAAAATAGATATTGGGTTGCCTCCCAAGAAGCGCCTGGTTTAATGTCATCAGCCTGACTCATTTTGGATCAAATATGATTTAAATTTAAGAGTGGTTTCTTCTTCCATATTTTTGATTTATTTGAGTGAGCACCGACCAAAGTTGGACTCGAACTCATGATTTCATCATTGGAATTCTTTTCAACCCCATTTTCTATAACTAGAGGGGAAGCTCTTTTTTTCCTTTTCTTCCCTCTCCTCATTTTCTTCTTTCTTTGCTCTCCCTTTTTATCACATCCTTTAGATGAGGCATCCAAGTGACTAACAGAATTAGCTTTGCTCATGATCTCCCCCTCACCTTCCATCTTCACGTTAGCTCTTTTCCAATCAGCTATTTTCTAATTAACTTCCAATTTTCTATAACTGTGGCACACTTAGCATTCGTTTCTGGTTATATTGAATCAGGTTCCATAACTACTATTCTCCTAACAATATGATGTAGCATGCTATGGCAGCTTTGATTCAAACACTATTCTGCTGCAGCACACTGTGGCAGCTTAGATCCAAATAGTCTTACCATAGTGATGCTTAGGCGCACTGTGGTGCGCTGGAGGCGGTTAATCTTTCGTGAAAGCGAAGAGTCACTGTTCAATTAGTTGTCCCAAAGTCTTAATATTACTCCCCGGAAATGATGTCGCGGCCCATTGGGGCGCACCGTAGCTGTTCTTCTTCCAGGCTTGCAGATATGTTCCAGGTGAGCCTAATCAGTATACCGCCATGGTCCACTGTGGTGCGCTGTGGCACACCATGGCCCGTTGTGGCGCGCTGCGGCGTGCCCCAGCAGTTTTCTTCTAGAATTCACCTTTTTGCTTCAGATTTCTTTTCTCGGGCTTTCTCCTAAAATTCATTAAATTCACTTCATGTATGCTTGTTCAAATGATGTTTTGTATATTTTTCTTCCTTTATTTTGCCATAAATCTTGGATTTATCAAAGATGATAACAAGTTTATCTAAATAAAGCTTGAAGACTCGCTGCATCAAGTTCATGAATATTGATGGCACATTAGTGTGTCTAAAAGACGCCACAAGAAATTTGAAGTGACCATAACAGGTACGGAAAGCTGTCTTCTCAATATCGGATTCCCTTACTCGCAACTGATGGTAATCAGACATTAAATCAATTTTTGAAAATTTTATGGCTCCAGACAGATCATCGATTCTGGGCAAAGGATATTTATTCTTGATAGTGACTTTATTTAACTCACAGTAATCTATACATATTAGCATAGATACATCTTTCTTTTTTTATGAATAAAACTGGTGCTCTCTAAGGAGACATGATAGGCCTGATGAAGCCTTTACTCTAGAGCTCTTGTAACTGCTCGTTAAGCTCTTGCAGTTCCTTATGTGCCATTCTATACAAAGCCCTATATATGGGTTGAGTGCTGGGAATTAGTTCAATGAAGAGCTCTACTTCTCTAAGCGGAGGCACTACTAACATATCTTCAAGAAATACATCGGTGAAATCTTTCACCACCTTACAATCGGAGAGAGAAATGCTTTGTTTTGCTTCACCCATCATAGTGAAAATAAAAGCACCACATCCCTTACTATTTAATTTCTTATCTTTGATTGCATTTATTACTAATAACTGAGTACTAATCTTTCCTATGATTGTTTCAAGCTTGCCTTGGGAATGAAGAGTGACCTTCTTCTTAAGGAAATTTATCACAGCATTATGACTACTAAGCCAATTCATCCTGAGAATGATATTAAAATTGGCTAACAATAGGACGATTAATTTAGAATCAAACATTTGATTATTCAATGGAATCTTGACGTCGCAAAACTTATGAGCACTGAGTTGATCTCCAGATGAAGTCCAACATTTAATGACTAGTTGGTTTATAGGTAGGTAGATTAAGAAGGTTGACAAAATGTTCATAGATGAACGAATGACTAGCCCTAGTGTCGAATAACACATTACAGGGTTAGCCATTAAAATAAAGCATGCCTACAAATTGTTTATACAAATTTATTAACTAATTGCAATATTTAAAGTGCAGAAAATACAAATTTAATTAGAGAGGCTCAGAAATGTATACCCGAAACCACGTTGTTATCCTCTGCGGATTCAAGCGGTATTAGGGCATATACTCGTGTAGAACTAGCAAGATGATTATTAACCTACTTTTTGAAATGGTTCTAGAAGTTTGGAGTGGTAAGTTGCTTCCATGCTAGTTTAGAGATAGGGTCTGGCATTATTGCCAATCCTATATCTCTCTTGCTCAAAGGTGTGGCTCTAAGAACCTAGTTCCTTTACGAATGGCTTATACGGACACCATCCATTGTTTCTATGTGTGTATAGTGATAGAACAGATGGCCTGGAAAATCACAAGTATAGCATTTATGGCTAAAGTGGTTACACTTGCCATAAGGATAAGGCCGATTACAACCTTGAATAGGTTCAGCAAGCGGTGCAGCTATAAGTTGATAGACCTTAGCTGATTGATGTATGTGCCTCTTGAAGGCTTCATGATGGTTTAGAATTGCATGAATCTTATGCTTTAGATTCCTTTCTGATTGGTGGTGCTCCACTGCTCTTGCTGTTTCTATAAGCTCAAAGAAACTAGTAAGGTGAAGTAGAATAAAGTGATCTTTGAGAGTATCATGCAATCCACTTTGGAACTGATGGCATCTTGCAGATTTAGAATGAACAAGTTTTGGAGCAAAACAAGTCAGCCTTTGGAACTCCATCTCGTAGTCCGAGACAGAACAATTTCCTTGCTTCAGCCTTAAAATAATATCTTCAATAATATTCTATGATAACGGAGGGATAAACTCAGAGTTAAATGCATCAACGAACTCGTCCCATTGAATATCCTCAATGTCATACTCGATGAATCTTATGTTTTGAATGTTGTCCCACCAGCACTCAGATTCCTCATAGAACAAATGTGTAGTGAGACAGATCGCTTTTGAGTTTTGGCACTTTAGACTAATCACGTTCTTTTCAATCATCTTCAACCAACTGGATGTATCTATAGGGGATAATTTCCACTAAAGGTAGAAGGTCTCAGCCTTAGATAGCTATGGAGAAGACCATCAACAGAATGATGAGAGGCGAGAGATGTACGTTGAGTAGGAATAGCTAGTGTAGGAATGTTAGTTGTTATTGGTGAGGGGTGAATTGCAATTAGCTTTTGGATTTCCAAAGCCTGTTGGGTTTTATTTTTCAACGTTGCTGCTGCCATTCGTCGAATATGAGCTACTTCATCAGTAGAGCTGCTAGAAGCTATGGTAGACTTAATAGGTGTAGTTGTTGGGGGTGATCCGAGATTAATCCTATTATAATAAGACAAATTTTGATTTCAAATCAAGTTTAAAGAAGCAAAAACAAGTTTGACATTCCATTAGCAGCCATAAAATTTCATTACTTAAGAATGAAGATTTAGATATGATGAAAGAAAATGGAAATTTATATAATCATTGAAATCATAAGATGATAAAGGATCACAATCACTGTAATTATACCAGCACTAGTGTTCTTTAATGAACTCAGTAAACAGAAGTCCTCGAAAGTTAAACCACGTCGCTTCCTCTAGCACGACTTCTCGAGCTTCCTACTTGTAACAACCATAGTATTGTTACCCATCAATTAGTAGCCAAATTGACTTCAATCCTTTTCCAGTGTTCTTATAGTAAAGTTAAGAGTCTCCATCTCAAATTTTGTGCGATTTGGAGATTAATTGAGACTTCTCCAATATTTTCTGATTTTCCAATAATTCTGAGAATTTCTATTTTATTTAGACTGTAGAATTAAAAATGGAGTCTGTCATTGGACTCATCGCCCATAAATTAGCTAGGGGTGATATTTTGGAAATGTTTAGAAGTCGCATAATTTTTCCCAATTTTTTTAATAATATTAATTACTCAAAAAATAGGATAATTAAACTGACATTTGTTCAAAAATTCGATTACATTTTTGAGTTCCTCACCCTTCAATTAAGTAAGAGTAAATTTGGGAATTTTTGGAGCCCGTTTGATTATTTAATTTTGAGTAAATAATTATGTTTAATTAAATTATTTAAATATTAAATTTGAATTAAATAAAAATATATATTTAAATTTAAATTTTAATGGCCGAAATTCATAACAGCGGAAATCCGCTGCACAACTCCAAGCACAAGGCACCCGTTTAATTAAATAGGGTGCTTTCTGTCTTTTTCACTCATGATCGGACCATTGATTTCAGTCAAGATGATTCAATGGCCCAATCAAGGCAGTTTACTCGCTAGCCCGCGAGATGAATCTGTCGTTTGATGCGATTTGCCCACGAACGAGTGAATCCAATGGCCATGATAGGTGAACTGTACATCTCCTTTGTGACCAGAGATCGTGCGCCTGAGGACGTACAGGTCCGTGACATGGTCTCTTCCAGCTGGCCTCCTCCATCTGCCTTAAGTCTCCTAATCTCCTCATTTCAATCTTTACCCCTACCAAAAGCTTTTGCAAGAGCTTGGTACTGCAAGAGTTGCGAGCTGAGGGATATGTAGAACTACTCAGTGATTTTCCATTTGCAAAACCCTAATCCCAGTTCGGAGCTTCACGAAGGTGCCAGATACCATATTCATCCTTGTTATCCTTTTGAATTTCAAATATGCAATTTCTTTTCTTACGACATTCTAATAATTGTAGTAGACGAATCGAGCTTACGACATTTCTTTTCTTACAACATTTCTTATTCCATTGGCATTTAATCCTTGAGTCAATTACTGGTCAAAAAAATAGCTCAAGCTTTTAATTGATTGAATGTTGTGATGCTAAATTTTTGTTCATTCGAGCTGATCGGCCTTAAAAGAGCCCGATCGATCTCAAGGAGGCATCAATGGTAGATTTCCAACCTGTATTAATCTTCTTATGAACTTTTATTTAGTAATCACTTAATATTGTAAGTTTACTCATCTACAATGATTGTATGTATCCTGATTTGGAGCCGATCGAATGCCAACCAATTTTTGTTGTGACTTCAATTTTCACATACTTTTCCCCAGTTAGGTTAATTGATTTTAGAAAATTTTAGGGCGTGTAGCTTATGTTGTTAAATAGTTTTGATTCAAAGCTCCATATAATTTAATATATGCACCTTGAGATTTTCCTTTCCTCGCGCTTCTGCGAAGCCCTAGAAAAATTAAGGTTCATTTCCGTCCCCTCTGAGCCTTGATTTTCTGCGTGACAGGGAAGGAGCTGACGTCACTTAAACGAGCCAAAGTTAAGGCTCATTAAGAAATTAAGGCCGGTTAAGCTACGGGCCCAATCCAATTACCTAAGAGTGGTGGGCCTTAGACAAAATTTTGGCCCGTTGAGCATGTTGTGAGCTGCCCATTTTGGTTCTGAAATGGTAATCAGCGCACGGTAACAACAAAAGTCTAATAAAAATTAATGTTAATCAAATGAAATTAACCAATGAATGTAATTTCATTTATTAAATAACTTTCATTTTACCCATTCAAAATATGCAAAATTATATGCCGTTTTGACCAGAAAATGCGTAGAATAATATTACGATATCATATTTCTATTTCAATGATTATTTTCATGAGTCATTATTTTAGGTTAATTAAATTATTTTCATTTAATCTAAACTTTGTATCTGACAAATTTAGTCAATTGATGTCCAAATTTGGCATTTAAATAGTCCATTTCAATCACAAAAATATGTAGGATAATAATATAAAATCAAATTTAAATTTTGAATCATAAATTTTTTAATAAGTTTCTAATCTTGATTAGGAGTCCTCCAAACCCTAAAATTCCAAAGTTGTCCAAATTTGATCTAATTAATATCAAATTGGGTATTTTTGTAATTTCATGATTTTCGTTCATGCTTGTTTTAGGTGCTTTAAACCCTAGGATAGCAAACATATCTCATTTTACTTACTTCCCTCTCACTTTAAATGATATGTTTGAGTCATGAATTTCAGTAATTTAATATTTAGAACACTTGGCAATTTACTTGAATTAATCTTCATCCTTAGTAAAATTACTATAAGATTGATTCGAAAAGTATGAATTGCGTGTAATCTTTATAGTTAGATTAATTTCAATTAATGTTGATAACATTTACACTCATGTAATTGCAATGTTATAAGACTATTGGGATTAGTTCCTAGCATTTATAGTGAATCTTATCATACTTTTACATTAGTTCTTACTCTTTTTTAAGTTCACAAATTATTGAATTAAGAACTCTATAATTTCCTATTTTGGTATAGTTAACTTATCCCATGTTAGTTGTATGCAAATAGTGTGCCTAAATTCGTAAAGAAAACTTAATAGAACTAGTACACTTTAATTTGAATGAGACCTAATGATAATCCCATAACTTCTTGATTTTACCTTAAGTCCTCTAGTAAGTTGACAATTACTTTTCTAGTAGTATACTTAATTTCGCTAAGTGACCTATATGATACTAGTGCCCAACTATTGATTGGAACCTCAGTATACACTTTCCTTTAGCTTTTAATTTCCCACTAATGTTCTCTAAGGATTAATTTAAGGATCCCTTAACTCCCAAATATGTTTAAAATAACTTATAGATTTCATTTAAACCTACAACCAAGAATGAACTAGTACTTCTAGATGATAGTCTATCCCCTTCCTTATACTTATATATCTCCTACCAATGGATTCTAACTTGGTTAGTGAATGAATTTGTTAGTAACCTTTCAACTTGTAAGCTAATTTGATGAAGTTAGTAGGTTATACATTAACCTCCACTTCAATTAGTTAGGAAACCATTAGAATTACTCTTCCCTACAAGTTTCTTAAATTTTAATCATTAATCTATTTGATTTGATTATTATAGGATTAGTGTAGAATAAGTTTCATTTGCATGAACATACTTATAAATTATTTTCTCATTTCATAAATTAAATCAAATTATTATTTTTCATAACAGTTTCACTTCTTTTATTTCTTATAATTGACTTAGATATTAATATCTATAAGTAATTGGAAGCTCAATTAGCTCCAACCATTAAGTAAATCATTAAAATTAGATAACTTTGAATATCACATATTTATAATTATTGGAATTTCTTAAATGTTTGCTTAGCTTTGAGCCTATTCCTTTGTACATATATACAAGATTTTTGTGCATAAATAAAAGTTTCATAAAACCATAGGGGTTTTATATTGGTGGATAGCCAAGGGCAGGCTAAATAGGAGATATAAGATGACCTCACATTCTCAAAGGGTGAATATGAGTGTTTATTTTCATTGAGACCCCGCTTTCCTTTATTAGTTAGGCGTACGTGCTTAACTCCGCGCTTCATTCTGTTTGTGCCCGCAGAATGACTATTTTCATAAAACAGTTTTAACTGATAAAATATGAGTTCTTTTATAATCTTATTGATTGTAAGATCTCATTATAGTTTTCTAGCTATGTTACTTTTCATAGTCCTAGGCTATGCATATTATAGACCAAGAGGCTAAAATATTTCCTTACTTACTATGCTTTGCACTTTCTATTTTTAGTACTATGTTCCACTTACTTACAGTTCATATAGAATGCATTGTATATTACTTTAATTTCATTTAAATGCTTCACAGCTTTTCTTTTCCTTACTTAGCATAATTTTCATTGGATATATACATGTTTCTATTTCATTTAATTACAAATGCACATTAGTAGGTTATAGCCTTATTTAGGAAGCTTTTCCCTTACCTTTTTGGTTGTAGACTAGAATGATTATACTTGTGAGTAATTTACTCCTCTTTACTTTCAAATTATTCTTCTTTACAATTATGTTTTATTTTCCTTCCCTACTTGAATGCTTTTAAATGCTCTGTTGCTTATTTTAAATTGTAAATTTGGGTATGATATCCAATTAAATTTCAATGAATAATTAGCCAATTTTAAAATGTGCTTAGACTGCTTAGACTAATTACTCTTTTTCTTTTCTTGGCTTTGCCTTTTTATATTTAAATACTAAAAATATGATAGATCAAGAGCAATACAATACAAATAGAGTTGGACCTAACACCTGAAGATTTTTAATTGCTACCTCTGCACTTTACTTCCATTCATTTTGCTATGTGAGAGAGTGTCTTTATTTTCATTACTCTTTCATTTTTAAAAGCTTGTAAAAATTAATTTTTTTGTGATGTTCTTACTTGTTATGTGCTGAGTTTACCTTCTTATACTTGCTTAGATTGAATGAGTGGATAAATTTGCATATTTTACTTGCACTTGTTCCATATTTTTAGATATTTATTTCATTGCAATTTTCTTAACTTAACACCCTCACAAAGATACTTGGCCAACATAGCATTTAGTATTTAATTAGATTTCTTCAAACTATATATAAAATGCTATGGTAATGCTCCAATGTTGGATTGAGTTCCTATTCAATATTGGGGTCGTTACAGTTGGTATTAGAGACAAGGTTGAGAACGTTAAGTTAAAATGAGATATCCACTCATCTAAAGCAAACAACACCAAATGGCAAAGAACATGTAAGAGTCTCACCTTAGGAAAGTGAATGAACTTTCATTTCAATAATTAATCTAATCAAAACTTGAACTTTAAAACTGACTCTCAGATGGTGAATTAAGAGTCAAAACAAAAACAATTTACTAGATTGTTCAATCAGTATTGGAAGGATAACCATTATTTTGGCACGACTTATGGTCATGTGTACTTTGGAGTATCTATAGCTGGGGGCGAGGTGCTATATAAAATGTGAAGTATTGCGTGTTTAGGGGCAACTGTATCTTGCAACTGGCAAAGGAATGACTTTTAAGATTCTCCAACACATTCGTAGCCATAGGATGCCCCGATCATGTACGTCTCTAGATGTTGGAACAATTCTTCAACAACTACACCGAAAATTGGTGGGTTCACACTCACGACGTACTCGTGCGAGCTAGTAGATGACTCCACTGTGCTCCTCTTTATGTTGATTTTGAGTTCATGTTTTATGTTAAATTTTTTAGATGATTTCTTAGTCTCCATTCATAGTATCCATGTACAGTAGCTTTCATAGTAGCTTGTATATAGTAGCTTCTATTTCCTTTCTACCTTCTTATACTTTTCATATTGTATCTCAAATATTTTGAGTATTAATAAGAAGCTTTTCCTTTTTACTAGTTCTGAATTTCCTTTTTCTTTTTCTTCTTATAATGGATCCCGATCAGAATAACCCTGTTCCTTTCATAGTTAAGGAAGCAGAATCAGTAACCCCATCTCTTAATGAGTAGTTAAGGGAGATCATGAGCATGATTAAAGTAATTATAGAAGCTCATACAAGAGCAGCTGAGAGGATGGCCTCTGCCAGTACCCCCCTCTCACTCATCTCCAAATCCTCTATCATCCCATATTCCACAAAAATTATCCCAAGTTCCATTTCAAACTACCCCAACCCCATCTGAATTTCTTGCCCCAACTCCAAAGGCAGCTAAGTTTGCACAATAATGTACTTCAGGTCCTATTGTGGATGCCTTTCTCCTAACTTTCCATTATTTAAATACCCCCACCTTCAATGGCTTTGCCTCACCTATCGAAGAGCCAACTAGTTTAAATTAGTGGAGAAGCTCTTGGCAAGCATTAAATGCCCTGAGAGCAAGTGCATCCGCTTAGCTACTCATCTTTTCCATGAGGAAGGTGAGTATTGGTGGGACAGCGAGCTCAAGGCTCGCTTTTTAGAAACATGTGTGAAAGATATTTCTTGGGAAAAATTCAAACAAGTCTTCCGTGATAAGTTCATCCCTCCTTCTGCATAGAGTATTATAGAAGATGAGTTCATGCAACTGAAGCAAGGGAATTGTTCTGTCAATGACTAATAGTTGTAGTTCAGGAAACTCTCTCGCTTCACCACAGATCTAGTCCGCACATAAGTGGATAGATGCAATAGATTCCTGAAGGGCATGAGGAATTTTATTAAATGTTATTTGATGTATTTACATCATGACAATTTCCCAAAATTACTGGAAGGTGCTAAAATAATAGAGCACTATCAGGTTCAATTCGAGACAAGTAAGAGCCCTCATCCCCAATCTTCTAGGTCTGAGCCCTTTAAAAGAAATCATCCTTATGGCCACAAGCTCTTCCACATTACTTGTAATAACCCTAGGTTATTGCCTTGCTTAATTCCTAGTTAAATCAATTATTTATTTGAATCCCATTGCATTTAGAATATCAGGTTAAGCTAATCCTAAAAGTTTAAGGTTATTTGGATCTCTCTAAGTCATTTTAGCCTTTTGATGAGTTTAGATGCCATAAACTAGACTTTAAATATTTTGATCTCAGAATTAAAATCTAATTGCATTTTTGAATTTCTCACCCCCAAATTAACTAGGGGTGAAAGTTTAGTAAAATTTGGAGATTATTTAGACCATAGCTCAATTTAAATTAAATTGGTTTAATTGTATTCAGGGTTTCCAACAATTTGAAATTGCAAATATATCCTCTAAACCGATTAAATGGTCGGGATCCGCTGTGCAGACCACGGGTGATCTGCTGTGGAGCCCAGGTTGTGCGACAGTGGTGCTCACACTAATCTAGCTGTCGCACCTTAGGTCCTACGATTAGTATTAGATCTCGCAGAAACGTAGATTGAGCATTGGATGTGTCCCTATGGATCCTACGGCTCTGATCAAATTGGATCTTGCGATTAGGATCCGATGGATCAGAATCGTAGCGCAATTTTGATCGCTCAATCAGACGACCCACAGTTCTCCCGCACTGTGAATCTTCGTCTTCACCGTGAACGCGCCCGACATGAAGGATCCCTTGTGCTGCCAGCTACCGGATCTGTCTCCCACTCCCGCGTCCACCTCAGCATGTCATTAGGACCTCTCCTGTAATGGTTTGGAGCCCCAATCAGGCCTCATGACCCGACCAAGCTCAATTTAGAAAATTGAGAGCTCCGCCATGGTCCGATCTCTCGGGCCTCCCCAGACCAAGCTCTTGCCTCTGGAACCTTCCCAACTCCACCCTGAGGCTATAAATAGCCTCAGGTTTTCTCCATGTAAGGCTTGATGATCAATTGAAGTCTCCTCCCTAATTACCATTATCAGTCTGCTTAAGCTTCTTCTAGGCATTCCAGTGCTTGCGTACAGCTGATAGTGGGTGCGTCCTAGCATTCAAGACCCCTTTCTCTCTTTTAAAGCTCTGCTAAGCCTATGGATTGCTGCCTACATCATCTGCAAGCTTCCCCATCAAACTAGCTACCCCTATTTGCAAGTCCTGAGCCAATGAGGCTCAGGCATCTCTCCTTTTGATTCGTATAGTTGAGCATTATCGAATCGAACCTAGAGCATTTGTAATTGCACCATAGGTTAGTCCCAATCAATAGATTCACTCGATCAGGCTAAGTCTATGAAAAAAAACTGGGTCCGAGTTAGGACCCAATAATCCAGCCCACCTCAGACACTCAGGCTAAGGAGCTTTGATCCACCTCACCTCCCTAAATGTGTAGGGATCAAGCCCTGGATCAGTCATGGCCCCATATGGGGAGAATTATCTCCCTACAGTAGCTCCATAGTGGAAGCTATTGGGTGAGTAAGGTATTGCTGATCCAGACCACCTCACATGGGGCTTCAAGCCTCTACTGGTGCGTCTGGCCATGGTGAAGGTGTAGCGACCTTAGGTTGGTTGTGCCATGGCTTGGATGCACATGAAATTTGATGATTAGGGTTTCCTTAATCGGTCTTTTGTCGGGGAGAGAGGTCGGGGACAAAGCCACTGTGAGGGTCGGGCCAACCCGTGACCCGCACGGTGCGACAGTCCCGGGTCTCCCGGGCCCCGGCCGACTCACGTATTTTGGAAATGCGTCGAGCTCGTTGTTTAATAAAAATAGAAATTGGAATTATTTTCATTAAGGAAAGTAATCCAATTATCTAAACTATAGGAAAATTTAATTGGAAAAATACAAAATAAATTAATGTGATAACTTTAGATCCACTAAACCAAATCCTGTGATCTTATATATCAAATTAATCAGAAAATCATGAGGATTAAGAATATAAAATAATATTGAACTTTTAATTGTTGGATTTTCTATTTTAGCCTAATTATTGCAAAACTTAAATAGGGTGGATTAGCATGTGCACTTAGAAAAATTGCATGATTTATGTGTCATTGTGTTCCTTATGTCAAGTAGAATGCATGTGCTAGTTAGTTTAATTTTCTAATTTCTATATTCTTAATTATGTCCTATTCTTGTAAAAGTATGATTAGTGAAAATTAGGGTTTTTGATTATCCAAATTTAGTAAACTTAGTTTCTGAATGTTCATATGAATGTATAGAAGTTAGTTGCCATATTGCATAAACTTTTAATTGTTAGATTTGTAATTAGGTACTAATCCTTTTATTTTAATTAGGGTTTGATTAGCAGGAATTACCTTCTATTTTACACAAATTTTTGTGATTATGTTTTCATAACAGTAGTATGAATGTAAAGGACCTCTTAGATTGTTTTTTAAATGTTTAAAAGACCAAAAAAATACTATATATTGAGGTAGGAGCTTAGATGATCCTCCTTAACCTTAGAAACTGATCTTAAACCTTGTGGTAAAATACATCTAAGACATTAGATTGAGATTCCCCCCATGTGGTAATAACACATGTTGAGTGATCATTTGGTCACATCCTTGGAGCCTTGTGTAGGACTCACCCAATTAGAGTAAGGATTGATAATTTTGGGTAAATCCTTGGTTATTAAATAGAATTGGCTGAGCTTGGATTATAGCTGGTTATGATCTTGCATACCCATGGTACTGAGTCATTTCAATAATATTTAGGTTTGGATGAATCACTCCAATGCAGACTTCTGACCAGGTGCTTCTTGCTGGTTAAGCCGAATACAGTCCTGCTATAGTAAATTATCCAAAATTAAGAGAGTGAGCTAGAATCTTAGTTTGGGAGAATTATAATAGTGAAAGGGCTCTACCTCCTATCTTGTGTGCGCCTCGATAAGTGCAGCTATAAGCAAACTAAGTACTAAATCTATCTTCTTGAGAACATACAACCATATGTATACAACCATTCCAATTGATGGCTCCAAGAAAAACTCCCAAAATAAGAGAAACTAATTATTAAAATTAGAACCTAGGAGCCAGAATCCTTTTAGCAAGATTCTGCACAATAGAGACATTTGATTTATAATCTGATTTCAAAGTATTTTTAGATTTTAAGATTTAAGTCATGCAGTGTAGAGACATGTGTATGAGCATAAGCATGATGTATGAGTATTAGTAATGATTTATGGGTTACAGAATGTTGCATACACCAACAAGGGAAATTTAGGATGTTCAGGCATCACAATAAATTATATTTCCCAACATGATGTATGTAGACATTGGACTGTATGGCTCATAGCAGTTCAGTGGTAGCTCAGTTGCATATCAATGGCATATAGTATTGTGGCATATTCAGATGCATAACTTCAGTGGCATACAGCATAGTTTTACATGCTATTTATTTAGTTTCAAATCATGCACTATTTTTATCCATTTTTTGTATTCCGTATACAGTTATCTTTACCTTACTTTAGTTTATACAGTTTCAGTTATTCAGTTATTCTTCTTACAGTCTTTATGCAGTTTTAATTACTTTACTGTTATATGTAAATAATTAAAATTGTTTAGATTTATTTTGATATGTTAGACTTATTATTTAACACATGGTACTTTTAGGATCCAAAAATTTGCTAGATCCTGAGCAGCTTGTTGAGCCAAGCCAGGAGAACTCTCAGAAGATCTAGGAGTAGCTCGTGGATCATTAGTAGACACTTTTCTTTTAGTATTTACTATTTTTAATTAGTTACTTCAGTTTAGTACTTATACTCTGGTTCTATATTTCAATAATTTATTTGTAATAATTCTGGATGTATTTTCTTTTCTTTTCTGAGATGAATGTTTATTTCAGCTTTTGTGATGAATGCTTTTTTGGATGTATGCTTATCTTCTGCACTCTGTCTATATATTACTTATACTTAGTATTGTAATGTGATCAACATACTAATACATATAATGGATTCTTTATATTGTATTTTAAATCCAATGTATGTATTTGTCTATTACTTGGGATAAGGAAGCCACTCTTATCTTAAGTATTAGCTCTCGTCCCTCCTTTGGAGTTAAGTCAGTAGCCTTTAGTGTGGCTTAGTTTTAGCCTATTCGGGGAGACGTGTAACAACCCAACATTGTTACTTAGCTTAATCTTAGTTTAATCATAACATAATTATCATTTTATTGAGTTCACCTAGTCATTAAAGCTAATTTCAGGAAATTTTGGAGTGATTCAAAGCTCAATCGAAAAAATGAAATATTTTAATATATCTAATTAATAAGAAAATTGAGGTATTTAAATTGACATCAAAATCAAAATCCGATTTTGCCATTGTGATCGTCACCCCTAAATTAGCTAGGGGTGATGTTTTGGACATGTTTGGAAGTCGTTGGATTGTTGCGAATATTTTAATGTATTTAAATGCATCAAAAAATAGAATAATTAAATAATCATTGAAATCAAAATTTGACTTCGCTGTTGGATTCCTCACCCCCAAATTAGCTAGAGATGAATTTTTGGGATTTTTTGGAATAATTTTATAAAATCTGAATTATTAATAAATTAAAAATTATAAGTGAATAATTATTTATTCATTTTCCTCTCTCCACTGGTTAGCTCTTCTCCCTAATTCGGCGCCTCCATACCCTGCATTTGGCACCTCCATACCCTGCATTCGGTGCCCCTTTTTTCTCCTGGCTGCACGCAAGGAAGCCCCCTCTTCCTCCCATCTTTTCCACCATGCTGACGAGAGAGCTCAATGGAGAGCCCTCCTTTTCTCCATCTCCATTAAAGGCAACTCTCAGCCCTCCCTCCATCTTTTGCTGTCAAACTAAAGCTTCCTTCTTTCCCTTTACTTGCTGAGTTTATAGTTGGTGAAGCTCTCAAGTCTCAAGCTTTTGCAGAAACCTGAGGTCCTTTTCTTCCTTTTCTAAAGGCTATGGCACCAATTTGCTACCCTCTTCCTTGGCTACTCTTTTGATTTATCAAAGCACTATGAATGTCATGTTGATTAGCCATTGTATGGAATCTATGTTGATCATAGAGCCTCAATCAAACTCAAATGAGTCCGATCAAAGCTCGTTTCTCCATTGAAAAATGCTGTTAAAACCTATGAAATATTTGTATACTTGTAGCTATGGCATCATTTTATATTCCTTAGAATAATCCATTTATGTCGATGTTAGTATCAATAGAATGGTCTCGAATAGACCTTTCTATCGATATATGGCACCACACGTGAGGTGCCTAAATTTGGGAGTATTTGAGTGTGAAAGGAGACCCATTACAATTTTCGTACAGGCAAAATCACTGTCGGGCACTGCAGCGCACCGCAGCCCCCCAAGTTTCTAATTTGGGTCCGCCGTAGCATGCTACTATGCACCATAGTAGCATAATAATTTGATGAAGTATAAAAAATCTGATTAAATTAAATTAAATCCACCACAGCACCCTGAAGCACTAAAATTCGTCACAGCACCTGAAAGCGTTGTAGCGCACCGTAGTGGCAGCACCTCGGAAAGCAGGCATCATAGCACACAATAGCGCCTAATAGAACTGCAATGTGCCATAGCGCTAAAATCTGCCGCAGTGCTTCACAGTGCTTGAAAGCACTGCAGCACGCCGTAGCGCGCCACAGTGCGCCGTAGCATCCATAAATGTCCGAAAGTGCCTAGAACTGCCTGGAATTGCCCGTATTTGTAATTGTTTACATTCTAATGACCCTATGACCCTAATGGGGCCAAAATATATCAAATATAAACCTAGATTTAGTAAAATTAAGTATCGTATGAATGTGTAGATGAATTTCAATGGGAAATCAACCATTTTACCATGAACAACATGTTTTAAATCTCCTAAAGATTTGCTTGAACATTTTGTGCTAAATATTAATTAGTGTAATTGCCTTGATTGCTTGATGTTTTAATCAATATGATGTTTATATGTTTCATTAACAATAGTTGTATGTTAGAGGACTTTAACTTGATTTGGACACCTTGATTTATTTAATTTGATGTTAAACTAAAATTGAGCATAAGAATTCAACAAACTTGATTAAGTAAATGATACTTAATCTAAATGTAAAATTTGCCATCAATAATACCCCAATAATGCTATCGGTCATTGATCTATTAATCAACAAATTAGTCTTAATTAGGTAATGATAAGGGTTAAACCCTAACCTATTTAATTAAGACTTGAACCCTTAATCACTTAATCAATTAACTTGATCGAATGATAATTCAACTGACACTATTCCAATAATATATCTAATTTAGTATTGAATTTAAATCATTAAATTAGAAGTGCTAAGATTAATAAAGAACTTGTGCGATTGAAACTTCTGAATCTAAGCTTATGATCCCTGATTTTCTCTTATATAAGACTCTTAGCATAAAAATGATAATAAAACTATATTGATATATGGTATAATCTAATCCTAATAATATTCTTGATTTTATCCCATGATTGTAGAATAGGATGTGATCAAATGGGTCTAACCATCTAATATGATCAATTTAATCCAAGCCCAATAAGTGAACCTTATGAATTTATTTTAATTGTTAGAAGTGTATGATCTTGATGATCTTGCTTTAAGAGTGTTTTGAAATGTTTAAAAGGCCTAATTAATTCTAATATATTGAGGTAGGAAAGGCTTATTATGACATATTGAGGTATGAACTTAGATGATCCTCCTTAACCTTAGAAGTTGATCTTGAGCCTTGTGGTAGAATTCACCTAAGACATTAGAATGAGATTTATTTGATATGGTAGTAACCCATATTAAGTGACCTTCTGGTCTCATCCTTAGAGCCTTGAGTAGGACTCACCCAATTAGAATAAGGATTTATAGTTTCAATAAATCCTTGGTTATTAAATAAAATCGACTGAGCTCGGATTATTGGTAGGTTATGATCATACATACCCATGGTGCTGAGTCACTTTAGTAATATTCAGGTTTAGATGAGTCACTCCAATATAGACTTATGACCAGATGATTTCCTGAGGGATAAGCCTAATACAGTACCACTAGAGTAAATCCTTTAAACTTGAGAGTGTGCACTAGAGTCTTAGTTTGGGAGAAAAATAACTGCAACTGGGTTCTACCTCCTATCTTGTGTGCACCTTGAGAAGTGCAGTTATAAGCAAACTAAGTGCTAAACTCACCTTCTTGGGAACATACAACCATGTGTATACAACTTTTCCAATTTATTATTTCAAGCAAAAAAACCCTAAATAGACTAATTATTGAAATTAGAATCTATGAGCCAAAATCCTTCTAGCAAGGTTCTGCACAATGGAGATACTTGAGTCATAATCTGATTTTAAGGTATTTCTAGATTTTCTGAATTTTTAAGTCATGCATGAGCATGAGCATAGGCATGATGTATGAGTATCAGTGATGATTTATGAGTTACGAAATGTTGCATACATCAATAGGGAAAACTCAAGATGTTCTGACATCATAATAAATTGTATTTACTAACATGATGTATGTAGACATTGGACTGTATGAATCATAGCAATTTAGTGATAGTTAAGTTACATATCAGTGGCACACAGTATTGTGACATATTCAAATGCATAATTTTGGTGGCATGCAGTACAGTCTTACATGCTATTTACTCAGTTTTAGATCATACACTATTTTATTTGTTTTAGTATTCAGTATACAGTTAACTTTACTTTACTCAATTTTATGCAGTTTTAGTTATTCAGTTACTTTTATAGTCTTTCTATAGCTTTGTTTACTTTACTGTTAAATGTAAATAATTAGAACTCCTTATATTAATTTTGAAGTATTAGACTTATTGTCTAACACATGGTACTTTTGGGATCTGACAATTTTCTAAATCTTGAGCAGCATGTTGAGCCAGGTTAGGAGGACTCTCAGGAGATTTAGAAGGAGTTTGTGGAGCCATAGTGGACCCTCCTTCAGCATTGCCATTTTCTTTCTATGTTTATTTTAATCCAATAGTAAACTTTATTTCAGTAAATAGTTTGTAATAATTCTAGATGCATTTACTTTTCTATTATGGGATGAATATTTCTGTGATGAATGTTCTAGATGTATGCTTAGCTTTTGCAATATATTTATATATTACTTATACTTAGTATTGTGATGTGATCAGCATACTGGAAATACTGATATTTTATACATATATTAGATTCTTCATGTTGTATTTTAAATCCAATGTATGTACTTGTCTAATACTTAGAATAATAATATTACTCTTATCTTAAGTATTAGCTCTCGACCCTCCTTTGGGGTTGAGTCAGTATCCCTTTAGATGGGTTTCTTTTCTGTTATTCGGGGAGATGGGATATCCCTTCCCGAGTGGCGCACCGCTCCACCGCCGACTGATTGCTCCTCTTTTGCGCGAGGCGATGGGGTGGGGTGCTACAAGATGGGTTATGTCTTCCCGAGTGGCGTACCGCTACGCCACCAAATTTATTATCCATATTGCGTGCGACGATGGGGCGGGGCGCTACATTACCCAAAATAAAGGTCAGCAAGGTAGGCCGACGGCTAAGTGTAACAGGTCGCACCCATATTGGAAGTGCTATCACACTGGCAATCGATGTTACATTTGTGGCAGGGAAAACCACCACCACTGAAGAATGACGTGCCAATTGGACAATTGATAAAATGAAGATCAACTGTCAACCTTCCATCCAGAACCCTGCTCCATATAATTCACAAGTGCCGCTTCCTGCTTTTATGCCTCCCCCATCAAGTGGGAACGTTCGTGATCAAAAGAGAGTGTCCTCACAAGCCCAGAGGCAAGGGTAGAGTAGTCTTGCTGACAATGGCAAGGAAATCGCACAATCCCCAGCCATACCCAGAGTGTACACACTTTTTGCATCTATTGCTAAGGAAGAAAGTGATGTCGTAACTGTTACATCTTATATTTAAATTTTTTTATTTTAACATTTCAATTTCAGCATATTTATTTCCTATGCTACTTGCTCTAAATTTCATAGGCTGTAATTGAATTTTTCCTTTCTTACCTATTAAAGGAACACTAATAATTGAGAATTAACTATGCAACAATCTCTTTGATATAGGTGCTAGTCACTTCATATCTGAGAGTTATGCATCTTCCTTAAATTTTCAACATTTAAGCCTGGGTAATGCCTTGAGAGTGCAGAAACCATCAGGTGCTGAAATGTCTGCAAAAAGGTTCTGTTTGGTAGACATCCCAATCAGTAACCAACTATTCCCCTCCAAACTTATCATTATGCTGATCATGAATTTTGACAAAATTTAGGAATGGATTGGTTAAGAAAATTCAACACCGTAATAGACTACTTCAGAAAAAGAGTTTCCCTTAGGGTATGAAGAAAGCCTGAGGTCTTCATAGGCAAACATGGTCTAAGTGAATCATTAATAAATGCACATGAATACAAGCCCTTATTAGTAAAGGTTGCTACATTAATTTAGAAACCCTTATCGGTGAAGGAAAAGAAGATAGAGATCCTTTGGATACCGAAGTAGTTAGAGAGTTCTTGTATGTATACTCAGAGGAATTTCTTAAACTACCTCCTATGTGAGAGGTAGAATTTTCATTAAACTAATCCCAGGGACTCAATTAAATCTAAAGATCCTTATAGGATGGCACCTAAAGAGCTTAAAGAGATTAGAGAGCAGTTATAAGAATTATTAGAAAAATGTTTTGTACACCCTAGCATGTCGTCTTGGGGAGCTACCATTATTTTTTTCAAGAAGAAAGATGAATCAATGCAGATGTGTATAGACTATCGTGAGCTTAACAAGGTAATGGTGAAGAACAAGTATCCTCTTTCAAGAATAGATGACTTATTCAATTAGGTCGCTAGAGTGAAAGTTTTTTCTAAAATTCACTTGAGATCAGGATATTACCAGATTTGAGTTAAGGATAAGGATATTCCTAACACTGCATTCAGAACCTGAAATGGGCATTATGAATTTCTAGTCATGCCTTTTAGACTGACAAATGCTCCTTCCATCCATATGAATCTGATGCAACGCATACTAAAGTCTTACCTTGACCAGTTCATCATAGTTTTCATCGATGACATCCTTATCTACTCTAAGTAAACTGCTTATTACGAGAAGCATCTCTGTGCTATCCTAGCATTGTTAAGAGAGTATAAATTATACACTAATTTTTTGAAGTGTGAGTTTTGGCTCAACTCAGTGGTATTTTTGGGTAATATAATCGATGCTAAAGGCATTAGAGTTGACCAAAGAAAGATCCAAGCTTTTCAAGAGTGGGTTCAACCCAAATATATAACTAAAATCCACAGTTTTCTTGGACTGGCTAGATATATAGAATATTTGTTCTTAGATTTTTCCAAATAGCACCTTCATTAACTCAATTAACTCGTAAAGAAGTTTCTTTCATTTGGAGCATAGCTTGTGAAGGAGCATTTCAGAAATTGAAGCAATTATTAACTTCTGCACCAGTCTTATTGTTACCCCAAGAGGGCAAGGATTTTCAAGTTTACACCGAAGCCTCTAAGGTAAGATTAGGTTGTGTTCTAATGCAAGATCATCATATTATAACCTATGCCTTTAGAGAACTTAAGCTTAATGAGAAGAATTATTCTGTGCACGATCTAGAACTTGTATGGTAGTTTTTGCTCTTAATATTTGGAGGCACTACCTACACAGAGTTAAGTGTGAGATGTTTACTGATCATCAAAGTCTAAAGTACATCTTCACTTAGAAAAAACTTAACTCCAGTCAGCATAGGTGGCTAGAATTGTTATGCAATTATAACTTAAAAATTTTGTATTATCCAGGTAAAGATAATGTAGTAGCTGATTCCCTAAGTCATAATGCAGCTCTATCTTCCCTCTATTGCAATGATTCTTTGATCAATGACTTTGAAAGATTGAATCTTAAGTCAATCATATCTACTAATTTGTGCACTTTATTATTTATTATTCAATCTGAATCATCCCTAAGGTCAAGGATAGTTGAAGTCTAGAAAGAAGATTCTTCTTATTCTGATCTAGTTTCAGATATTGCTAGTGGTAAGAGATCTAAATTACGTCTTGATGCCAAAGGTGTGATTTTTCTGAAGTCTTGGTTATAGATTCCTATGAGCCTAAAATTACAAATACTATTTGAAGCCCATAACTCTGGCTATATGGTTCACCCTGGTAGTTGCAAGATGTATCAGTATCTCAAAAAATTATTTTGGTGGTTAGGCAAAAAGCAGGATATAGCTATTTTCATTTCTAAATGTAATCATTATTCTTTAGTCAAGGCCAAGCACCAGAAGCCTAGTAGACTTCTCAAACCCTTAAACATCCCTGAATGGAAATGGTTTGATATTTTCATGAATTTCATTGTGGATCTGCCTAAGGGTAGATTTGGTTCTGACTCGATTTGGGTGATTATCGATAGACTCACCAAATTAGCTCACTTCCTTCCAATCCCTCAAACTGATCCTAATGAGAAGTTAACTAAGCTTTATCTTAAGGAGATCGTCTGTTTATATGGTATTCCAAACTGCATAGTTTCTAATAGAGATAGTAGATTCAGTTCTAGATTTTAGTCAGCTATTCAACAAGACTTGGGGACAAACTTAGCCTTGAGTACTACTTTCCATCCCCAGACATATGGTCAAACTGAATGTGTTTATTAGATCTTGGAAGATCTTTTTCATCTTTATGTTATTGATTTCAATGGATCATGGAAAGATCACCTTGCCTTAGTTGAGTTTGCCTACAATAATAGTTACCAGTCCGGTATTGGTATGGCTCCTTATGAAGCTCTTTATGGAAGGAGGTGTACTACTCCTGTTGCGTGGATTGAAGCAGGAGACTCTCAACTTTATGGTTCAGAATTAATTAAAGAAACCACTAAGAAAGTTCTATTGGTTAAATGCAATATGATGGCAGCTCAAGATAGACAAAAGAAATATCGGGGCGCTCGCCATCGGCACTTAGAATTTCAAGTGGGTGATCGAGCATATCAGAAAGTAAGTCCCATGAAAGGATTGCAGAGATTCAGTGTGTCTGGAAAGCTAAGTCCAAGATATTTGGGACCCTTTGAAGTGATAAGAATAGATGGAACATCTATATACATGTTGAAGTTGCCTGAAGACTTCTCAGTTGTCCACAATGTGTTTTATGTTTCATCTTTAAGAAGGAGTTTTCTTGATCCCAGTCAGCAAGTTCAGATTCTAGTAATCGAACTACAACCCAATTTGACTTTCATTATTAAACCTAGTATAATTCTAGGAAGAGATCTTAAACAATTATAAAATTGCAGTATTCCTATGGTCAAAGTTTAGTGGTAGAATCATTCGGTTGAAGAAGCAACGTGGGAAAGAGAAGAGGATATGCATAAAAAATACCCAGTATTCTTTCAATAATCAGGTACTCTTAGTTCTTTTAATTTTATTTATGTTTCGAAAGACTTCCTCCGTGCAATTTTCAAATTCATATTTTAATTGTTGTGTATCGAAAATGACACTGTTTCTAAGGTGGGGAGACTGTAACAACCCTAGTGTTGTTACTCATCAATTAGTAGCCAAATCAATTACAATCCTTTTCCAACATTCTTATAATAAAGTTAAGAGTCTCCACCTCAAATTTTGTGCAAATTAGAGATCAATTGAGACTTTCCAACATTTTCTGATTTTTTAAAAATTCTGATAATACCTATTTTATTTAGACCTCAGAATTAAAAACTGAGTCCGTCGTTGGACTAATCACCCACAAATTAGCTAGGGGCGGTATTTTGGAAGTGTTTGGAAGTTGTAGAATTTTTCTCGATTATTTTAATAATATTTAATTACTCAAAAAGTTAGGATAATTAAATTGACCCCCGATCAAAAATTTAATTATATTTTTGAATTCCTCACCCCTTAATTAGGTAAGAGTGAAATTTGAGGTTTTCAGAGTCCGTTTGATCCAATAGAGTGCTTTCCGTCTTTTTCACTCATGATCGGACCATTGATTTCAATCAAGAGGATTCATCAGCCCGATCAATGCAGTTTACTCGTAGGCCCGTGGGATGCATCCACCATTTGATGCGATTCGCCCACATTTTCCAACCTATACTAATCTCCTTATGAACTTTTATTTAGTAATCGTCTAATATTGTAAGTTTACTCATCTGCAATGATTGTATGTATCCTTATTTGGAGCCGATCGAATGCCAACAAATTTTGCTATGACTTCAATTTTTGCATACTTTCCCAACTAGGTTTCATTTAGTTTAGATGATTTTAGGGGGTGTTGCTTATGTTGTTATATAGGTTTGATTAAAAGCTTCATATAATTTATTAGACTCACCTTGATATTTCCTGCGCTTTTTTTAGGTGCTTTAAACTAATTGGGGTTCATTTTCTTCTCCTCTGCGCCCTGATTTTCTGCGTGACAGAGAATGAGTCGACGTCACTTAATGGGCCTCAGTGAAAGCCCATTAAGAAATTAAGCCTGTTAAGATATGGGCCCGATCCAATTACCCAAGAGTGGCAGGCCAAAGACTTAATTTCGGCCCATTAAGCATGTTGCGTGCAGCCAATTTTAGTTCTGAAACGATCGTTGGCGCACAATAACGGCAAATGTTTAATAAAAGTTAATGTTAATCAAATGATATTAAATAATTATGTGATTTCATTTATTGCATAACTTTAATTTCATTTATTGCATAATTTCATTTATTGCATAGCTTTAAAAATACGCAAAATTATATACCATTTCGACCAGAAAAAGGTGTAGAATAACATTAGGATATCAGATTTCTATTTCAATGATTATTTTTATGAGTCATTATTTTAAGTTAACTAAATTATTTTCATATAATCTAAACTTTGTACGTGACATAATTTAGTCAATGAATGTTCAAATTTGGCATTTAAATAGTCCATTTCAATCACAAAAATATGTAGGACAATAATATGAAATCAAATTTAGATTTTGAACTCTAAATATATTAATGAGTTCTTAATCTTAATTAGGAGTCCTCCAAACCCTAAAATTCCAAAGTTATCCAAATTTGATCTAGTTAATATCATTTTCTCCTTATGCTATAAGGATTCCATATTTATGTATATCATTTCATTTAGACAATAATTAGAGATTTTAGGTATTTGGCTCCTCAAATTGGGTAATTTTATAATTTCATGATTTTCATTCATGCTTATTTTAAGTGCTTTAAACCCTATGACAACAAACATGTCTCATTTTACTTTCTTCCCTCTCACTTTAAATTATATGATTGAGTCATGAATTTCAGTAATTTGATAATTAGAACAATTGGCAATTTACTTGAATTAATCTTCATCCTTAGTAAAATTGTATAAAATAGATTTGAAAAGTATGAATTGCTTGTGGTCTTTAGAGTTAGATTAATTTCATTTAATGTTGATAACATTTACACTCATGTAATTGTGATGTTATAAGACTATTGGGATTAGTTCCTAGCATTTATAGTGAATCTTATCATACTTTTACATTAGTTCTTGTTCTCTTTTAAGTTCACAGATGATTGAATTAAGAACTCTATAATTTCTTATTTTGGTATAGTTAATCTATGCCATGTTAATTGTATGCAAATAGTGTGCCTAAATTTGTAAAGAGAACTTAATAGAACTAGTACACTTTAGTTTGAATGAGACTTAGTGACAATCCCATAACTTCTTGATTTTACCTTAAGTCCTCTAGTAAGTTGACTATTACTTTTCTAGTAGTATACTTAATTTTGCTAAGTGACCTATATAATACTAGTGCCGAACTATTGATTGGAACCATAGTATACACTTTCCTTTAGCTTTTAATTTCCTACTAATGTTCCTAGCTAAGTGACCTATATAATACTAGTGCCCAACTATTGATTGGAACCTTAGTATACACGTTCCCTTAGCTATTAATTTCCTACTAATGTTCTCTAAGGATTAATTTAAGGATCCCTTAACTCCCAAATATGTTTAAAATAATTTATAGATTTCATTTAGACCTACAACCTAGAACAAACTAGTACATGTAGATGATAGTCTATCCCCTTCCTTATACTTGAATATCTTCTACCAATTTATTCTAACTTAGTTAGTGAATGAATTGGTTAGTAACCTTTCAACTTATAGGTTAATTGGATGAAGTTAGTAGGCTATACATTAACCTCCACTTCAATTAGTTAGCAAACCATTATAATTACTCTTCCTTACAAGTTTCTTAAACTTTAATCATTAATCTGTCTGATTTGATTAGTTTAGGACTAGTGTAGAATAAGTTTCATTTGCATGAACATACTTATAAATTGTTTTCTTATTTCATAAATTAAATCAAATTACTATTTTTCAAAACTCTTTCACTTTTTTTATTACTTACAATTGACTTGGAGATCAATATCTATAAGTATTTGGGAGCTCAATTAGCTCCAACCATTAAGTAAATCATTAAAATTAAATAACTTTGGATATCACATAGTTTATAATTATTTGAATTTCTTAAATACTTGCTTAGCTTTGAGCCTATTCCTTTGAACATATATACAAGATTTTTGTGTATAAATAAAAGTCTTATAAAACTATAGGGGTTTTATATTGGTGGATAGCCAAGGGCAGGCTAAATAGAAGATATATGGTGAGCTCACATTCTTAGAGTGTGAATGTGAGTGTTTATTTTCATTGAGACCTGCTTTCCTTTATTAGATAAGTAGACGTGCTTAACTCCTCGCTTCATTCTGTATGTGCCCGCAGAATGACTATTTTCATAAAACAATTTTAATTAATAAAATATGAGCTCTTTTATAATCTTATTGATTGTATGATCTCATCATAGCTTTCTAGCTATGTTACTTTCCATAGTCCTAGGTTATGTATATCATAAACCAAGAGACTAAAATTTTTCCTTACTTACTATGCTTGCACTTTATATTATCAGTACTGTGCTTCACTTACTTATAGTTCATATAGAATGCAGTGTATATTGCTTTAATTTTATTTAAATGCTTCACTGCTTTTTTTTTTCCTTACTTAGCATAATTTCCATTGGACATATACATGTTTTCATTTCATTTAATTACAAATGCATATTAGTAGTTTCTAGACTTATTTAGGAAGGTTTTCCCTTACCTTTTTGGTTGTAGGCTAGAACAATTATACTTGTGAGTAATTTTACTCCTCTTTACTTTCAAACTGTTCTTCCTCACAGTTATGTTTTATTTTTCTTCCCTACTTGAATGCTTTTAAATTCTCCGCTATTTATTTTAAATTATAAATTATCTTACGATATCCAATTTAACTTTAATGAATAATTAGCCCATTTTAAAATGTGCTTAGATTATTTAGTTTAACCACTCTTTTTCTTTTCTTGGCTTTGCCCTATCATATTTATATACCAAAATAATGATAGATCAGGAGCAATATAATACAAGTGGAGCTAGACCTAACACTTGAAGATTTTTAATTGCGGCTTCCACACTTTACTTCCATTTACATTTTGCTATGTGAGAGGGTGTCTTTATTTTGATTACTCTTTCGTTTTTAAAATCTTGTAATAATTAAATTTTTTGTGATGTTCTTGCTTATTCAGTGATGAGTTTACCTTCTTATACTTGCTTGGATTGAATGAGTGGATAAATTTACATATTTTACTTGCACTTGTTCCATATCTTTCATATTGCTTTCATTGCAATTTTCTTAACTTGACACTCGCACAAAGATACTTGGCCAACATAGCATTTAATATTTGGTTAGCTTTCTCCTAACTCGATATTAAATGACATGGTAATGCTACAATGTTGAATTGAGTTCCTATTCAATATTGGGGTCGTTACACTACTAATAACGTCCCACCAATCTCTCGCAATGTCTTGAGGTTGATAAGTTATGAGATCAATGTGGATGGAATGAGGACATTCTATATGATTTAAAATTGACTCCATATGGTACAATCATTTTCTTGCTAGGATCAGGAAGTCAAGCCCTTTGAATACAGGCTGTTGAAGAAGCTTGTCCAACACTAGACTCCCTGGGCTGATACTCCAAAAATAGATCTCTTGCTTTCTTGACCCCATTTGTAAACAAGCTTCCAGACAATATGAAATGTGATGGCGTAGTAGTCCACTATGATCTTTCGCACTCCATTCCATTTTATCAAAAGAATTTATAAGTTTCTTTAGTTACTTGAGTGTGCTTAATTATATTAATTGGATATTTTAATCTACACTTTTATACAAAGTTACTAAGAATATTGCACTATGAATGTTATATTTTGATGGGTGAAATTTCAGAAAAATAATCCATTAGGTAGAAAGAAATGCAAATCCCAATCTAACACCTTATGGTGTTCTCTGATACCAATTATGGGGCCCCGTACCCTTCGCGGTCATGCTAGTATTGCGATTAACATAATTACGATGAATACAGTCCCCAACTGTGGCAAACCTCCCAACTATAGTCGAGTCAGGTATAAACCAACCCACCTTAATTTGAAGACTTGTCACTTGAAACTGAAGATCATGCATCAAAATATCAAAGTAGCAAAAGCAAGTAAGAGTATAACATCCATATCAGTGCATAGTAAAGAAAGTAAAAATAGTAACTTAGCTCAATATGAAAAATGCAGAAAGTAAATACATCCAGAATATAAAATTATTACAAACTAAATTTAAAAGATAAAAAATACCCATCCTCACTGCTGAAAATAAGATCTAGCTAAGATACAATGGCATGGAGGTTCTCCTCTCGGCCAAGCTCCCCTCTAGAGGCAATATCAATGAACAGCTCTAAATCTGACATTGTTGGTATCACAAGGCCAGGGCCCCAGTCAAGAAAAGAAAAACTTACAGTTAGACAATCGTCTATGCTCTTTTTGGCTAATTTAAATGAAACTCAACATTTAAGATATCACATTTATAGAAAATTTAAGCAATCATGGAGAGCAACAGGCCACAAGGCACAGGATAGTTATAAATTATGCATTTATAACCAAACAAAGCAAAGTATGTAAATTAACATACCTTATCCAAGAGCTGCAACAAGGTTAGTTAGTAAATGTATAAATAATTGAAACTTGCTAAAAATAAACTCATCCCAACATTCTTTTAATCATATGAATATGTGTTGATTTACATAAAATAAATTTAAACTGAAGCATAAGTGAACTGAAATAAAACTAGCATCCTAAATAGGTAAGTACTAAACAAAACTAGACTAAACTTATTGTACTAAACCTACTGAACTGAATGAATTGTAAAAGCATATAGAAAAAAATAAAAAGACAACTAAAACATATGGCTAATCAAGCCACTGAATTGGAATTGAACTGTAAAGTAGAAATATGCCTAAGCTAGTACTACCAAAATAAAAATTGGTCAAAATAAGGCCACTGTACAGAGAGTTTAAAATGTAACCCCCAAGGCATCCTCAGAGCTAGGTTTGAGTTGAACTTATAATGAGACATGTATCCACCTAGCTAAGCACAGAGCTAGGTCCGAGTCTATTCTATATCCAAATAACTGAACTAAAGAGGCAAACTAAGTTAGGACATGAACTGAATGAAGTTAAATCATGTGTATGAAATTTTCAAATCAAACATAAGATACTCATCAAATATCCTATGTCCCACTAATATCTCCAAGAAAAAAGGCTCTAACACAAGGTATGTAAAGAAACAATAGTCAAAATAAGCAAGGACTCGACTAAGCATATGTGATATCTATTGTTATCTAATTTAAATTGTTCAATCTACTCTGAGCTAATATAGGCTTAAAATCGCCAATAGCCAACTATCCTGTAAGATCTTAGATTTACAATCTTAAAGTTAACAGTATAACTTAATGAGTTCTAATTCATAATTAGAAGTGATGACTAAAAGAGTTAAGTAAGAAAATCAATGACTTAATTGATTTATTTTAAAATCTGAAACCCAAATCTTGATTATGCCAATCAAGATTAAGGATTCTGGGTTTAAACTCCAAATTGGGGTTCAAACCTGAATTCAAGGCACTATTCTATTAAGGATCTAAGAGTTCACACCCACACTTGTTCTAAAGGTAGAGGATCTTAGAAGCTAAAAGTTTAAAAAACTTTGATCTTATAGGAGGGCTGAATATATGATTATAAGATAAAATAATCAATTAAGAACTTATGGATCTAAGATATAAATCCAGTCTATAAAATAATCACATTTTTTTATAAGTTGAATCAACCTTAACCCATAAGAAGGATTCAAGTTACAATGAATTATTAAGCATGGAATCCAAATGGATTCTTATGGTAAATAATCACTAAGGATTTAGAATCTAATTCTGAGGTTTAATCACTTAAGACTTCAGCTTAGATTTAGACTTAGGGTTTTCATTAAGATTTTTTTTAAGAATAATTATTATTATTGGTTTTGATAAGACAATTTATACTAGTTTCATAAGGTTAAATTTCATTAAACAAGATTAAATGAAAGGTCTAAGATCACCTTAAGATTTTTATAATTACTTAAGAGAAATTTAAGAATAATTTAAGCTTAACCCATTTAGATTAATCAACAAGTTTTAAAAGCTCAATGAAGAATCCTAATACATTATATTACTGATTAAAAGCATATTAATGATATTTCTAGGGTTAAGGGGTCCTTAAACCAACTTTTGACTAAAATGACTAAAATACCCCTCTTTAGGCTAAAATTAGGATTTTAAGATTTAAGCATCTAAATTGACTCAAATTAGTTCTTACATGCTTAATATTAACTAATAAGTGGAATGAGACACTTAAATTTAAGTTTGAACTTAAGATTATATCATTTGGCCTTAATCACTTTTTAAGGCTAAGAAAGGTGATTAAGAGATTTAAAACTTATTATGGAGATTTAAGTTCAAAGGTAGGTTCTAATAGACCTAAGAAAGAAATGGGAACTTGGTTCACCAAAATCAGAGAATTAATTAGGCCATTAGTCACTAATCAATATTTAGGGTGATTAAGAGGTGATTAACAAATTTAAAACTCCAAAAATATTTTTAAGGGCATAATTAAGTTCTCATCTGTCTTACGAACAATAAGAGAGCTTAATCATGAACTTTAGTTATAAAATGAATTATTTATTTAATAATTAAGATTAGAGAGAGATTAGGCTAAATTATAAAATTTATCCACTGGATCTAGAATTTTAATGCATTTTAATGTTTCTTATGAATTTCTAATTAAAATGGTATACTGGATCATACCATTTGGATAAGTATTGATTAAGCTATTTAATTAATTAAGTTTAAATATTTTCAATTAATCAAGCCATATGATATTTATTAAAATGGATTTTAACATTTATTTTCCCTTAGAAATTAAATTCCTAATTCATATTAATTTGCCCGACCCAAAATACAAAATGCACGGGTCGAATCAAGGCCCAACTGGGTCGGCACTGTCACATCACGTGGGCCTGGGCTGGCTCGGCCCGATGTGATAGTGTCATTGTCCCGACCCCTCTCTCTCTCTCTCAAACGGCCCACCAAGGAACCTTTAGAGCCTAAATTCTTAACGCCTAGGCCATGACAAAGCCTTGGGTTAATCCATACACATTCTCAGAGTCAAGACATGTCGATTTCACTATGAAGCTTGCTTTGGGACTCACTAGATTGCTAGTGGCTTTTCGATAGGTTTGACCCTAATACAGCATCTAGGATTTATTATGAGGAGTAAATTATCCTCACAGAGGCCACCACTAGGCCAGGGCTCAATCCGTACACCATCCTAGTGGTTAGGCAGATCAAAGCCCCAAGGCCATGATGGCCGAGAGGTTCCAGATTGCTGGGACTTTACTCAAGCTTGACTGCGCGCTTCAACTAAACCTGATCAATCTGAACTATTAATCAGGACTAACCCAGACTCTATGGACAATCACATTGGGTCCAATTTGTCTACCCAAAAGGTTAGAGATAGAAATGGATTGGAGTTGAGGCTCGAATTTTCCAGAGAGGTGATGGCAAGTGCTCTGGATAAGGCTCCATCCAAATTGTGAATTCTCACTGTATGGATTGAGCTCGCTTAATCCCTTCCATTCTTAGACAGCCTAGGGTCTAAGTGAACGAACATAGATCTTAACAAAGCTAACCTATTGCATGGATTAAAAAGGCTGAGCTCACACTGCTCAGTTGGGAGAAGACTATACCTGGAGATTGAGATATAAGCACAATAGAGAGGAATTGAAGGATGCTGGAGCTTCTAGAGGTTTGTAGCAACTAGCAGGGGTTCTAAACACTAGACACACACCCACTATCAGCGGTTCACAGCATTAGAAATCACTGAAAACAACGAGCACCTCCAATAGAGTTTGACAGGGAAGAGGAATCAAATATACAGGAATTCAAGTGAGCAAATGAGCTCACAGGGTTAAGGGAAGGCTATTTTTAGCCAGAGGAAGAGTTAGAGGAAAATTCCATGGCAGGGATCCATGGCTCAGGTTCAGGTAGAGGCAGAACCTAGAGCCACCGCAATTTGGGATAACGGGTCCTCACAACCTGCCAAGCTTCATCTTATTAAAAATGGGAGGATTTAATGGTCTGGAGGACATGGCAAAGGGAGTGGGAGACAAGCCTAGCGCCTAAGGCACGAGCAGATATTCTGCATCGGGTGCTAGTTGAGGAAGACGAAGGTCCACTGTTGAGGGTAGATGCATAGCCGTCCGATGGGTCTTCACTTGGAATGGGATGGCTCTAATCATTAGATAGGTAACAACCAAGCGCAGATAAGTGATCAACCGTCAGATTGGATCTAGAGATCTGACGGCAATTTGGGTATACTTAAGGCGGAATGCTTGATGCCGTCAGATATCGCATCTCAGAACTGCAGAACAGTTGTGATCAAACATATCCAATCAAAGGTGCAAGTTGTTGGATCAGATTCACACGATCAATGACTCGGATGGTGCCCATGGTTTAGAGGCAGTAGATCGTTAGAAGTAGGATAGATTTGCTATTATGATTTGTTCAAAACCCTTATGTGCAATTAAAACAATTTAAATTAAATCCAAAATAAGTCTAAATGATCTCCAAAAATTCTCAAAATTTCACCCTTAGCTAATTTGCGGGTGAGGAATTCAAAAATGCAATCAGATTTTAATTTGAAGATCAAATTATTTTTGCTAATATTCAGGATCCAAAAATAGGCAAAATTGCCAAAATGCTCAAATGAGCTCCTATTGATCTCAAACTTCTATGGTTAAGCTTAAATAACCCATTAAGTCTAATGGTCAAATCTTGGTTTAGCTTAAATTAACTTGGTTTAGCAAGGGTAACAACTAGGGTTGTTACACCTTCACATATAGATTTTTGATTCACTTTTGCAGGAAGGAGCCAAGAGATGGTGGAGATTCATGTAGCAGAGACTTTCATGAGAACGCAATAGAAAACATTGTTCCATCACTTATGATGACTTATGTGTAGCTTTCATAGCTAAATAATGTGATTTATTGTACTTTTCTTATGTTTTTATCTCCATTAGTACTAGTACTCTTACTCTTAGTTTTTGATTATTCCACCTATATCCTATGATTCTTCATCTCACTATTGAACTCTATCCAAGTATTAAGGAACTTTTACCATTAATCTACTTTTGAAAATTTGTATGATATGAATAAATAGAATGAATTCTAGATCTCCATATATGACTACCCTAATTAAGACCACCATAACCTCAAGCAGCACCTTGAGAAGATCAGTTCACTATTAGGTTTGGTTAAAAATTTGAACAAAAATTAGACTCAACAAGTGCATATAATTTAAATAAAAATTTCCCCTCAGCCACCACCAGTCATAAATGTAATGACACTAACCTTATCGTACCATTCTGCTGATAGAATACTTCATAGATTTCTCAAACTGCTAACCCCATATTTTAGTGGACCTCTATCTGTCATGGTCACAACAAGTTGGTTGAAGCTAGTAGAAAAGAACTTGACAGCATCAAGTGCCCTAATTTTGAAGTAATTTTCATAACCACCCACCTATTCCAAGATGAATGCAATACCAAATTCGTTGGTCCAGAAATCAAAAACTTTTTTGTGGAAATCGTTCATCAAAGCATTCATGGAGGCATTCATCCCTCGATCCGTTCAGAATATCCTAAAAGACACGTTGCTGCTACTAAGGAAATGTGGAAGATACGTATTTGAGTATGAAATAAAATTTTGTAGGTTAACTCATTTCACCCCTAATCTAGTAATAATTAAAATAGCATGCTGACACTACTTTCAACACAGATTAAGATACTCTATTAAGAATCATGTGGCCTCACACTGGCACACTAAATATTCAAAGTTGGTGGAAGCAGCAAGGTTGGTTGGACACTATCAATCCCATAAAGAACAAAAGGGGAAGTTTCAGTCCACATATAACTGATAGGACCCTTTCAAGCATCCTTGACTACCATCTACAAAAGAATATTAGCTAAAAATAGAGCAAACATTTGAACCATTTAAGGGGTGCAATATGCCCTATAAGTATGCTAAATTTTATCACCATAGGAATTGTTGGTATACATGTTGGAGATTTGAACACATGTTTTATCAATGTAAGCACTTGGAGACTGTGGACAGAGTTCATAACGACTGCCCTCACTGAGATCAAATGTTCAGGCCTACTCCCATAAATAAGCAAGAAACATGGCCGACCATTATATCACAACCTCAGACTGAAACTTCTGCACCAAAAAAGGTTAGCCATTAGTACCTCAAGTACTAGTGAAGATCCCACCTAAAAGGCAGAATATCAATAATCGTCAAGGTGCCCATACATGAGTATACACTTTGACTCTTGTTGCATTGACAATAAAGTGGTTTCAAATACACACTTAAATCTTTTGTATTCTCGTATTAAATTCACAAGTATTTTCCTCAATACCATTTGCTAAAACCTTGCAAAGTCTTTAACTTAGGAGCCCTATATTTTAATGATAAAATTTGCAAGACATTGTTTGACACGAAAGTGAGTCATTCATTTATTTTTGAATGATTTGTTAAATTGAGCATGTCCTTCTATAAGCTATTGAAAATTCTAAACATTGGGCTACCATCTAGAGCTTAGATGCACACTCACAAAATCTATGATATGGGTATTCCCATGAACGATCAGACTTTTGAAGCCAAATTAGTATTGTTAGTAACAAATTTTGATATCATTTTAAGCATAAACTGGCTTAGCAAACATAATGCGATCATTGATTTCCAAAATAAGAAGTTTACTCTTTATATAAGCGATACACCATAAATCATTGTAGGAAGATTGGGCATGCAAGAATCCTTAATTAATGTAATAAAAACTGAGAAGTTATTTAAGAAAGGATGGGTGATAAGGAGGATCTACGGATCTCCAAGAATTGAATATTTAAAGATATGCAGATATTTTTCCTAAGGATCTTCCCATATTTCCACCCATTTGAGAAGTGGAATATTCGACCTAGTTAATCCCTGGAACTCAACCTATCTCCAACACTATGTACAGGATGGCACCCAAGGAATTTTAAGTGCTAAATGAGCAACATCAAGAACTTCTATATAAGGGTTTCATTAGATCGAGTATGTCTCCTTGGGGAGTGCTAATATTATTCGTCAAACAGAAAGATGGATCTATGAGAATGTGCATAGACTATCGTGAATTAAATAAAGTCATGATAAAGAATAAATATCCACTACCGAGGATTGTTGACTTATTTAATTAATTGTCCAGAGTAGTAATATTCCCTTAAATTAGCTTGAGGTTATGTAACAACCCATGTTGTTACTTAGGTCAATTCAGACTAATCTAAGTCCTAATTATAGTTCTAATATCTTAATTAAGTCATTTAGAACTCACATCTAAGATCCAGTCCAAACTTGTAGTCAAATGAATCAAAACCTAATTTCTTAAAAATCCCAAAAATCTTCAAATTGACTTTTTAAATTGACCTCCAATCGAAAAATGGACTTCGCCATTGCGCTCATTACCCCCAAATTAGCTAGGGGTGATATTTTCGGGTAAATCGGAAGTCGTCAAAATTTTGACAAATATTTTAATATTATTTAAATCCCCCCGAAAAATCAAATAAATAAATACTCATTGGAACAAAAATCCGACTTCACCGTTGTGTTCCTCACCCCTTATTTAGCTTAGGGTGATTTATTGAAAAATTGTTGGATTACGTTTAATTAATTAAGTTCAATTAATGAAATTTAAACTAATCAATTTAATATTAATATTTAAATTTATTTTTCAAAACAAAATGGCATCATCTAAAGGCCTCATGCCATCTTCCATTTTGCGCATAGGACCGTTCTGTTTGACGAATCGCTCAAATCCGTCCGATCAAACGATCGGACGGCCGCAGTATCATCCCTTTCACCAAGACTCCGCGTGTCTCCTCGCTCGCACGCAACTCAGCAGCCCCGCAGATGTCGATCCGCCACTTTAGGAGCATGTTAAGAGTGCGAATCAACATCCCAATGGGGGCTTTTGGCTCAAAACGATCATCTGCGAAGGAGAGGGATCTTCCGTTCAATCTAACGCTCTCAGCCGTCAAAAACTAGGTACCGATTTCTCTCAATCCATTTATAAGATTATTGATCTTCAATTTCATTTAGCTATTCCATCTGCTAGATTAGGCTTTGATCGGTTTCAATCGAGTCCTATCAAACCCAATAGTTTCAATTTGTCTATGCAGCCATAGTGCTTTCTGTTAAAATGCTTCGTCCTGAAACATAGCCGCTAGGGTTTGATCAAGCCAGAGCTATATACCTCCTCCGGTGTCGATTCAAGTACTAATCTAAAGGTCTCTTCAATACCTTTCGATTGGTATGCCGGCCGGCCTCTGAGGGCGCTAGAACGGCCTTGTTTTGAGCTTCATTATACATTTGGACGCATTATGTTGAATATGGAATATTTGATGAATATTCTAAGTTAAACTTTGGATACAATCATATGGCATTTTCATAACTTAAGGAGAAAACCTTATGAAACAAACTTTATTATACTTTGTGGGTTATGTCTTACTTAGTCCGCCATTTAGTATAACATTACTTTTGAGACAGCTTTTGCCTAAGACACTTTCTTAGTGAGTGTTACTTTTGCCTATGACACTTTCCTAGTGCATGTTTCTTTTGCCTTGAACACTTTCCTAGTGCGCATTACTTTTGCCTAGGACACTTTCCTAGTGCGGCATACTTTAATCTGGGACACTATCCTAGATGATCAGATGGACTTTACTTTTTGGCAGGACTAAGTAGGGGTATTTCCACACATTACTTTTACTTTACAGTTATTTTACAGTTATTTTACAGTTCTGAATTACTTTTACCTTACAGTTTAGTACACTTTCTTTTAGACTTTCATTTATTACAATTCTTTTATATTACAAAATTTTCTGTCATCTTCTTTTATTCAGTCACTTTACTTTATTAAAAGCATGTTAGGATGCTAGATATTTCCTTTTCAGTATAGTACCTTTACTTTATATTGTAAATTGGCATGTTTTTTTGGTCATATTACTTAGGAATTTTATTTGTACTTAGTAGATGTTCAGTAGCACCGTACTTACCTTTTTATGCAATTCGAGTTGAGGTATGTGCTTACCTCACACTTCGTTCAAGTTATAATTTCTTATTACAACTTGCCTTTCTTTCTTTGTTGCTTTACCATTGTTTTATGCTTAAGTTAGTTTTGTGATATCATTAAAAACATAAAAATGATTACCCTAAATGTACTTAGACATCTTTGTCTAATTAGATTTTTCTTTTATTGGTTGGGGCCTTATCATTATGAAACTGATAATGATAGATTCTGAGCTATTTGAGGAAGCAAAACCTTCAGAGGAGTAGATCCAGGAGGAGGTCCAGGTTGCTGAGGATCCTTATATTATATTTTATTATTTCTTTATACTTTTGCATCGTGAGGATGAGAGACATTTTATTTCAGTTTTTAACTTTAAATATTTGTAATAATACAGGTTTAAATTGTACTTTTATTTTTTTGTATTTTATATTTTGAGTTGGATGTTTCACATTTCATTATGGATGAATGGATATTACTATAGCTTGTTCTTTTTATTCCGCACTCTGATTATATAGTATACTCATTAAGTGATTGTCCTTCTTTGCTCTATTAAAAAGGGCACATCCTTCCCTTAAGATTGGATTGGAGTCTTAATCTTCCAACATATTGTTAAGCGAGGGATGTGCTAAGTGATGACCACTTCTTAATCTCGGATAATCAAGGGGCTGCCGCCACAGGTTAGGTTATTATCAGCTACAAGTCAATGAAGAAGATGTTGCAATAATAAATTTTATGGCTCATTATGGACACTATAAACTTTTAGTAATGTAATTTTGACTTGCCAAATGCATCGTCCATTTTTGTGGACCTAATGCAAAGGGTGCTAAAGTCATTCTTAGACAAATTAATCATCGTATTCATTGACAATATCCTCATCTACACTAAATTTAAGGTAGAGCACCGTAAACTATTTGAGGAAAGTCCCATAAGTAAAGAGCGCCAATTAAATAATCTCAGTGCAAATTTTGGTTAAACTATTTCATTATACGCAAAATTGTCAATGCCAAGGGAATTTGGGTGAACCAGAAGAAGGTTATTGCGGTTCAATAATGGATGTGCCAAAATTAGTGATGGACATCTAAAGTTTCTTTGTATTGGCAGTGTGGGGACCTGATGCCAAGTTAGTGAAAGCTAATCCAGCACCGGTTTAGGGGTTGCCCTAGTAGTATTATCATATTGAGTGATTTCTAAGATATAATATGTAGACATCAAACATAACTCATTCATTTTTAAAATTTAAGAATATCACAAAGTTTAGATCACAAAGATCTAAATAAAACAAAAATTTTCAAACTTTAAATAGGCTAAAAATAAATAGTAAATCACCAAGTAGCAGTATTAGCACTGCTTGATCCTTAGTGCCTTTCCTCTAGGATGAGCTCTTGATTTGGGTAAGTTTCAAAGTGTGGGCATTTGAATACTAGTTAATTGTGAAACTAAGTACTAATAGATGCCAACTTTATAATTGTTAAATAATAAGCAAAATAATTAATAACTTGACAGAAAAAAAGAAGTTATACTAATTTATCCTTGTAAACCTGTTTCAATTACACTGAAACTTTTGCATAAAAATAATTATAGTCATAAATATAAATATAGAATTTTAGTGTTTGATATCTAGTTTAAAAATATGATTCTATTAGACAAATATAAAACTGAGGAAAAGGAGTTCTATTTTGTGTTACATATCATAACTTCCCTCTATACCTACCCCCTCAAAGGCTTATCAATATAAGCTCCTTATGCCTCCTAATATCTGACAGTCTTATCCTAGCAGTTTTCTAATTAGACTAAAAATAAATCAACAGTGAACCCTGCTACTCATTTATCTAAACTTTTTCATATATTAATTTATGTGACTTTAAAAGCACTTTTATCAATTTTATGTAATGCTAAGCTAAAAATGATATTAAACAAAACTAATAAAAGATATATGGTACCTTTCTAAAGTCAAGTATCTGCACAATTTAGTACTTGTTAAGCAATTACTCAAAAACTTAAGAGTTAATTTATTTAATAATGATAATTATATATAAGAAAATGAATTCTAATTATTAAACAAAATAATATTTATAATAATTATATATGAGAGAAATTATCTTTCTTCATTCTCTTATTTTACTTTTCAATTCACCATTTCTCTTTCTTATATAATAATAACAATAATAAAAAAATATCTTTATTATTTTTAGTTATCATATAATAATAATGATAAGTTTATAACATATATGTACATATATTTATAATATGTAGCAGAATAATAATAATTTTATTATTATCAAAATTAATAATATTATTGATAATATATATATATATACATACATATATATATATATATATATATATAAAGCCATATTGTCATTATTTTATTAGATAATCTAAAAGATACATAAAATGCCTGTGAGGATACATAAGAACATAGAGATCTAAAAAGCCTGAAGATAGCCCCAAAAATCTAGGCCTATGGTCTAACCTAAAAGGTCCAAGTAGAAAAAAGAAAACATAACCACAAGACAAACAAACAAAATAGATACAAGAGCAAGAGCAAGTAAAAAACAAGAAAGAATGACCTCAAGAAAGTAGGAATAAAAGAGAGAATAACCCTATAGTCACAAATAGCAACAATGCACCAAAAATAGAGAACCAACAAGCAACAAACATTTAGCCATAGTCGCTAAACTAATAGCTAACAAGCTGCCATAGAAGGAGTAGATTCCAAATGATTGACTCCAGCAACAATTAACTGTAAGAAAAACTTATGACAACATCAACAACAAACAAACTTCCATTTTGATAACAGACACCAAAGACTATTCCAGCTGCCAAATAGTAGAAAAATCTGCCAAACCAAATTGCAAACAACAAACAAACATGCCAAACCTGCCAACAATCCAATAGCAGGTAGACCTGCAAGCCAAGATCCAAGACTGCCAAACAAAACCTGCAAACAAACATGCTAAATATCCAGCAAACAATACTGCCAAACAAAATAATATGCAGCCAATATTGCAGACTGCTAGAACCAAAAAAAAATTAAAAAACATCCTAGAACCATCCCAAAGATCCTAGAATTCCAAAGATAGCAAATAGGTACCACAGATTACAGGTGAAGCTTGAGAATCGCTCAGAACGTCCTAAACAAAACATCCAAAAATAATATAGCCAAACTAATCCCCAAAGGCTTAGTGCAATTTGGAGCTAAATCGAGTATTTGGATTATTTTAATAATATTTAATTAAAGAAAAAGTGAGGTATTTAATTTGATCTCAAAATCAAAATCTGACTTCGCCATTGTGATCGTTATCTCCAAATTAGCTAGGGGTGATGTTTTGGACGTGTTTGGAAGTCGTCAGATTTTTGCGAATATTTTAATATAATTAAATACCTCAAAAATTAGCATAATTAGATAATCATCAGAATCGAAATCCAACTTCGTCGTTGAGTTCCTCACCCTCAATTTAGCTAGGGGTGAATTTTTGGGATTTTTCGGAGTGCGTTTATTAAATCTGAATTTTTAGCAAATTAAAAAAATTAAAAAAATAAATAAATAATTATTTATTTAAGAAAAATTCATTTTTTTTAATTTGCTAATCGTTCTTTATTTTTCCCTGGCTTCATTCGACGCCCCTCTCCCCATTTTGGTGCCTCCCTCTACGCAAGGGGCAGAGCCCTCTTCCCCTTCTCCCTAGCCCATGCCCTATCCCTCTTCTCCTTCTCCTTCAAAAGGAAGCCTCAGCCATCCTCTTTATTTTTCTTTACCCTCAAGCTGAAGCTTCTCCTCCTACCTCCATTGCTGAGCTTTGTGCTGAAGAAGAAGCTCCCCTTCCTCCAAGTTCCTGAAGAAAAAATAGAGTTTTCTTCTTCCTCTTCTAAAGGCTAAGGTACCTTTTTGCTTACTCTTCCTTGTGCTCTCTTCATGAATTATCAAAATATAGTGAATGCCATTTCAAGTAGCTATTGTATGGATTCTAAGTTGATCATCAAGCCTCAATCGGACTCAATGAATCTGATTGAAGTTCCATTTCCTCCATTAAAATTTCTGTCAAGAAAACTGTTGATTTTTGTATCCCTAGGATTTAACTTAATTGTTTATATTATTAATATGATTTGTTCATGCAAATTTTGGTATCAATGGAAAGGTCTTGAAATGACCTTTCTATCGATATAAGGCACCACAAATAGAATACTTTAGATTGAGAGTATTTGGGTGTGAAAAAAGACCTATCACGATTTTCTCACAAGCGAAATCACCGTCAAGCGTTGCGTGCGCCGCAATGCCCGAAGTTTTGAATTCAGGTCCGCCACATCATACCATAGCACGCTACGGCATGCCACAGTGGCATAATAGTTTGATGGAGCATAAAAGCATTTTTTTATAAAATTAAATATAATCTGCCGCAGTGCGCCACAGCGCCGAAAAGCGCTGTAGCGCACCATAGCGTCTGCACCACGAGGAATCAGGAGCCATGGCACCCAGCTCTCGGGTTAGTCACGCCATAGCGTGCCATAGCCCTAAAAAGCACTGCAGCGTTCCACTGCAGCGCGCCGCAACGCTTGAAAGTGCTGCATCGTGCCACAGCACCTAGGTTTCGAAAATTTTTCCGCCATAGCGCTGCAATACGCCGCAGTGCGCCGTAGCGCCTTGAACTGTCTGGAATTGCCCTAAACTATCTGGAATAGCAAAACTTTACATTTATCGCATTTTAAGGTCCCTAGGACCCTAGTGGGGCCAAATTATATTAAACTTGAACCTAGTTTTAGTAAAATTAAGTATTTTATAAAACTTTATGTGAAAATCAAATTTGATCTTTTATGTGTCTTAAATATTTGATGCCAAATATTAAAGAATAGAATCTTTGAATGCTTATATTGACTAAGTAGATCTTAATAACCAAATTGTATGAAACTTAAGCTCTTTAGATTTGTAATCAAGTGCTAATCCCTTTGGTTTGATTTAAAATTTGGTTAGCCTTATTTAATTTCTATTATATGACACTTTACATTCCTATGCTTTCAGAATATTATGAGGTATATTAGAAAACCTTAGCATTGATTTAGATATCTTGAATTACTTAATTGATGTAAACTATATTTGAACATGAGAATCTTAAAACCTTGATTAAGTCAATGACTTAGTATAAATCTAAAAATCTCCATCAATAATACACCAATAATACATTGATTTATTGTTAATCTATAATTCAACCATTGGTCTTTATTTTGGTAAGACTAGGGGTTAAACCCTTAAGAATTCCACGAGATGAGTGTGGTGGCCACCACCTAACCGTCATCGAGCTAATATTAACTCAACTATGATTAAGTGATGATCATAACTAGTATCACATATATCAATTAAGATTTCTTTGATACCCATTGTGATGATCTGATTCATGAATCGCCAATATATATATATATATATATATATATATATATATATATATATATATATATATGTATGTATGTATGTATATATAACAAAGATGCAAAAGCAATAAGATAACATCCATAAACTTTTTTATTTTATTTTTCTCTCCTCTTTCTTGCTCCTCCATTATTCCAACATGATAACTTTGGCTTTCTCTTCCTCCTTCTCTCTTTTCTTTCTCTCTCTCTTCTTTCTCTCTCTTCTTTCTCTATCCTAAATAATTCAAAAATACTAAAATTTAACGCAGAGGTGCATCTTGAAGAGACAAACACACTCGCCCCAATATTTTTATATATGGAGAAATTTTTTTTTTTTATAAATTTCTGAAGATAAGAACTTCAAAAATTAATTATGGTCAATTCGGAGCTCTAAATTTGACAAAATGTTTCTGTAGCCTTTTTATAAACTAATTTTCTCAATTTACTAAATTTAAATAATTTTGAAATTAGTTTAGGATTTTCGGTTATTCGTATTGCTTCCAAACTTGGGCATTACAATCACAATAAGATACTCTATCCAATGGTGTTTTTGAATTGCACTAATTTTGAGTTCGCCTGGGATCCTGATTTTTTAGTCGGGTTTAGTGTTAAATTGAATGGTAATGACTTGGGTTGTTACAGGCAAGATACTTTCGTAAGTGTGGGGCCCCACCCCTTACTCCATAATATTAAGCTAAGGGGTGGTGTGACACTCTAGCTAACTCTTCACTTGTTATTGGATTAGGATGAGATCTACAATCTACCTAATAAGGAAAGGACTAAGCATAGAATCAAACTCTCAGTCACTTAATAAGAATTCATATAGAGTGTGGAAGCGATTGATAATAAGAAATATCCAAGCATCACAGTATAAATAGCAAGAAATATAACTCAGAATATAAGCATCACAATCTAAATACACAATCAAGAGTATCTGTATTATTATATCAATTTAAAGTTTAAGTAATGAAGGTAAAAATGCACTCATTCTCACTTATAAAAGAAAACTAAACAGTTGCTTCTTCTAAAGGCTCCTCCTCTGGATATGGCTCCACACCTAGCTCCTGATTATATAACTGAAGAGGATCTACCATTGTCAATTTCACAATGTAGGGCCCCATCCAAAAAAAGAAAAATATTGTGTTAGATAATTATCTAAGTACATTTTAAGTTAATAAGTTTTATATGTATTTTATAATATCACCATTTACATTCTCTAAGCAATAACTATATAAGGGAGCAACTAGCAATGCAATAAGGAAGGAAAAAGTTATAAATAATTACTTAAAACTTAAGCAAAAAGAGAGGCTAAGATATGCCTTAATTGCAAGCTAAACAAGGTAAGGCATATGAATATAATTAACTAAACAAGTACTAGAAGAATATACTACATCCTAAATATGTTGGTGATCAAAAGAAATATGCAAATTAAAATAACTGAACTCAGTAATGATACATATAAATAGCAGCAAAATTATGAGATCCTAAAATATATAAGCAATACAAAGAAAATAGCTGATTGAATAAAAATGCTGAAAAGTAAATAAAACATCAAAACTAAACATATATGTAAACATCTGTGTACTAACTGTCATACAGAAAAGAGCTAATCTAGCCCACCAAATATAAATGATCTTAGCACCATCACAGCTAAGGCACAAAATTGTGTACCCCTAGTGTCAACAAGGAGACTAGGCAATCAGCACACAACAAAATAACAAAAGATATAAATAAGGTCTTCCCCTAGTGTCAACAAAGAGACTAGACAATCAGAAGACATAACTGAGAGGCAGCTCTAACACATACAATTATTATCTTTAATATTTTCACAAGGAATCTAAGGAGTCTCCATATTTTCCTAATATTTTATTTATGCATCAAAGATCTTATATGATATGTTCAAGGAGTTAAGGCACAAAAATACAAGGAATGCGCAGCAACAAAATATCAAATAGAAGCAAGAGACTTTACTAAACATGGTGATATCATTTGTTTTCTACTTAACCATTCTAACTATTCTAAGTTACACAAGTTCAGGATCACTATTTTCCTACTATCGAGTGTAACTTAGAAATTGGTCCTTATAAGTTAAAAAGGATTAGAATTGATCAGGTTCTAATCTAGTTCAATTAGATAGACGACTATGAGTTGAATCAATAAATCATACGTCCTAATTTTGGTGAATTTAGACATTCTATCTAAGATCTGATCTAGATCTTCTAAGCCTATAGATTATGGATTAAATACTATGAGATTTAGGTTTAATCACGTAACCTAAAAAGGATAATACCTAAGTTCTAGGTTTTATTCTAATAGTGATCTAATAATTAAGGCAAAACCTATTAAGTAATCAAGCTTAATAGGATAAATCTCCTATCTTAAAACTAGAGTTAAAAGATAAAATAATTTGAATGGGTTGTAACAGAAGAGAAAAGTCTAGAAACTAATAAAACTAAGGATTTATTCATTGAAAAACCCCATTTTTGAATGAATGACATCAAATATATAATCTAGTCCTAGTCTCAAGAAGGGTCATTAAGGTGTAGTATTAAAGACTTAGGGAAATTCTGGAATCTGACCTAATTATTGATTTCACTCAATTAAATGTCACTAATACAATTATAGCATTAATTTTAGAGTCTTGAGAAGTTAATTAAAGATTAAGGGTAGTTAATCCAATCTTAGGGCAAAATGACTATTTTGCCCCTACTTTGAGGGTCTAAAAGTCAACTTTAGTTTTTAAGGGTCCAAATTAAAGTTTCTTGATTTGAAATGATTCCTTACTATCTAACTTGAAGATAGATAGTAAGTACGCCCAATTTGGACTCCAAACGGTCAAGTTATGACCAAAATAAGTCCAGGGGTATTTTGGTCATTTTCTAAATTTCTAGGGTTCATATCCTAAATATTGTTTCAGTTTATTAATGACATTGATATTCTAAACTAGTTAGCATTTTTAATTTTTGAATTTGTAATTGATTTGACCAAGTTATAGTCATTTGATTCCTAGGGGCATTTTGGTCAATTTTCCCTAAAGTCAACTAGGAATTCTAGAGTTGACTTTTTGTCTTGATGTCCAAATGGGAAAGCTAATAATACTACAGTGATGGATCTGATCTCCTGAGTATTTTAAGACCCATATTGAATATGTTTGGTCAACTAGGTTAAAAGTTATGGGGTCCTAAAGAGGTCCTAAAATACTACTTCGTTATGCGTTCCCTGAAATTAAATTTTACATTATGCTATTTGATTCCTTTTATTTTTCTGAATATTTTGAGACCTACATTGGCTATATTTGGATCATCCTACAAATGACTTCGCTTGACTACCACTGCCTAGGGTGATCTTTTTCTTTTGCAGTTAATGGTGGCGTCAAGCTGACTTAGCCAATTCATGCCCAAAATAATGTTGAAATTGCCTATTGGCAGTACTATCAGTTTTGCTTCAATTTTTGTTCCTCCAAAGGGGACTTGTAGCTTACAAAATTGGTTGGCCTGCAGCTGGGCTCCAGATGGTAATCCTACGCTTAGAGATTTCGCTAAGCGGTGTACTGGTAAATTGAGAGATTTTGTCAAGCTTTCAGAGATGAAAGAGTGGCTTGCTCCAGTGTCGAATAGAATGTTGCAGGGCTTACTATTTATATATATAGTACCTAATTATGGATGCATGATTTACTAATTACTATTAAGCAAGTATGAATAAAATGCTAGATTGGTTCAGAAGCGTGTACCTGATACCACATGGTTATCTTCCGTGGCCTTAGTCAGTGTAAGAGCATATACGCACACCTGGCCAGCAGTCCTATTGTAAGGTTGCTTGAGTGGTAGCCTGGAGGTGCTAAGATGAGAAGCGGGAAGTGCCTCGCATCGAGGAGCAGGAGGTGGCAAGGCTGGACGTGCCGTAGTTGTGCCAGGGACTCGCTAGTATAGATCGAATGCAGGTTGGCTCTGCACACGCTTGATCGGCGTGCTGTCGATCATGTCAGTCATTTGGCATTAGGTATAGCCATGCCCTGGTCTGCCACAGGTGAAGCAAACCCGTTGTCTGTGGAAGCACCAGCCAAAGGGATGCGGCCTGCTATAACCGTCGTAAGGATCAGCAGCGAGGGCTTCCGCCTCGATCTGGTAAACCCTGGCCCTCTTTGGGTTTTCCTGGCATTGCACTACAGAGTCAGTGAACCTTTTAGCTTCTTATTGTTGGTGCCTTTCTATAACCTTGGCGGTCTCCTGCAGTTCTCGGTAGTTTGTCATACGCAAAGGTACGACATGGGCCTGTATAGAGGGTCAAAGACCGCTTTGGAAACGGTGACATCTGTCCTCTTCAGTGGGCACTAGGCTTGAGGAGAATCTAGCAAATCTCTTGAACTCTGTGTGGTATGCTGCCACTGTATGGTTCCCTTATTGTAGCTTGAGGAATTATTCAGCCAATGGCGCTCAGATAAGGGAATGTATTCTTCCTGGAACACTTCTTCAAATTCTTTGTATGAGATCTCTTCCAAGCGAATGTCTGCAAAGTGGGTGGTACGAATGTGGTTCTACTAGTGTTCTACCTCACTGTACAGCAGATCGGTGGCCAGTCGGATCACCTCAGTCTCTGGACACTTGATAGTCGTCAAGTTTTTCTCAACCATGCACAGCCAGTCCTCCGTGTCCACGGTCGACAGACTCCCGTTAAACATGGGGGGTCTTAGCCAGAGGAAGTTGTGTAGCAATGCATCGGTAGACTAGCCGTATTGCTGGTGGGAATACTAGAGTGCTGGGGTGGCTTCTATCGTCGTGCGATTCTGGTTTATCTGCGATACCAGAAGACGTTCCATGCATTCAGCCTACTTGGCTTGAGCCTTTGCAGCCTTTCTAGCCTGTCTTTGGCTTTCTCTTGCTTGTTGTTGGTGGGACTCCACCATCATCTTTATGGCTTCTAGTAAGGCACTAACCTCGCTGGACGAGGTGCTGGAGGGAGCAGGCGAGGGACTCTGTCCTGGGTTCATGTTTGGTTTACTAGAATCTGGATTAAAGACATCATAATTTTAGCATTTCAGGAAAAATAGGAGATCACGATAGTTTATCTTCTTTTTATTAATAAAGAATAAATGATACATCATTGGAAATGGTGTACAAAGAAGAAAATATAGCTACTGGGGAAAAATACAGAAGCTATCCTATGTATTTCCTCGTGAACACTTGGAAAAAGTCTGCGTATGTCAGCTCTCGGCGGCGGTGGGAAATCTTCATTCGAACCTCCATACTTCGTGTGCCCACCACTCCTCCACGTAGTCTTGGAGGAGAATTTCGATGATGTCCAGTCAGGCACTATCTGGGCACTCTAGTTCATCGAACACCTTGGTTACCCTTCGTAACCACTCCTTGGCCAGTATGGGGAAGTCCAGTCCCCTGTACACTGCATCTTCCAGCATTCTTTCCAATATGTTGGCTCCAGCTAGGGAGACTCCTTGGACTTATCTTCCATTCCTTTTTGCTAGGTACACATCAAAGCTCCACCTGTCTTTAAAGTGGGCAAAAAGATCATACCCTGTCATGCTTGCACAGTATCATAGATATCCAGGACAAGTGATGTAAAGATAATTGCTTTTAAATTCAAAAATCAGGTTATAAGAATGCATAAGGCAGTACAGATATCATATGAATAAAAACTAAGTTATCTATCCAATGTATCCGGCCCTAAAGGCACGACGGGAGTCCTCATAAGTGACGTCCCTCTGTAACCATTCACGCCGATGGGTGAGTGCTCTATGGGTGACGCTCCACCAGTCTCCAGCTCCATCCTGTATGAGGCCTGCCACGAGGGCAATCCTAACATTGTCTGGGATGCCAAAAGCCTCATCATAACGTCTATTTTTATTAGCCACTTCTTGGCTAATGCTGGGAGATCATACCCTCTAAATGCACTTTGTCGGAGCATCTGGTTCAACATCCTTATTTCAGGATCTGCCACTCCATCTAGGTCTTCCTCTTATCGTTGATGGAATCGGGCAATGCCCTCCTAACATCTTTCAAATCATTGGTAATGCCCCTCAACCGTCATTCTGATATTCTAATTATGTCTACGAAAATGGTTAGGTTAAAATTTTAGAGTCCTACCCCAACCAGTAGCTTGTGTATTTTGATTACTTAAACCTCTTAATCTGAGTGTGATATTGTTATTCCTTGGATGTGACTCTAATATTTTCTGATATAGTGACTGTACTGGCAGAAGAATCTTCCATTAAGTAGATAAGAATGCAAATTCTAATCTGACACCTTATGGAATTCTCTGATACCAACTGTGGCGCCCCACCCCTTAATCCACAAGATTAAGCTAAGGGGTGGTGTGTCACTCTAGCTAACTCTTCACTTATTATTGGATTATGATAAAATCCACAATCTACCTAATAAGGGAAGGCGTAAGCATAGAATCAAACATTCAGTCACTTAATAAGAATTAATATAAAGTGCGGAAGCGAATTATAATAAGAAATATCCAAGCATTACAATTAATCAGAGCATAAGTTTACTAAGATCTAGTGAGCATAAACCCTAATATTTACTAATCATGCTTTAACAAAATTAGGGCATAACTAAAATTACAAAGCTCAAGAAAATAATCTACTTAGCACATGCATTCTTATCATCATAAGTGAACTAATGGCACCCTAAGCATGCAATTTGGATAAATAAAATTACTAATTTACCCTAATTAAGATCCTCTGTAATTAGACAATAATTAAAGATTTAACCATCAGATATATGATTTATTTTATATTTAGATCCCTAATGATTTTTTAATCATTTTTATATATAGTATTATAGGATTTGAACTAGTTGATTAAAAGTTATTCAAATAATACATTATGTATTTTTATTTAATTAAATTCCTATAAAATTATTTTCCTTAGGAAAATAATTCCAATAATTCCGATTTAATTTAAATAGCTCGGCCCAATCCCAAACCACACGGGTCGACCGCGGCCCGGGAGACCTGTCACTGTCGCACAGCGCGGGTCGTGGGTCGACTCGGCCCGCACTGAGCTGTCATCCCCGCTCCTTCGTCCTGAGACAGGGATCCATTTAGGGGAACCCTAATCGCCAAATCCCGGTGCATCCTGACCATGGCATGACCAGAACCCGATCGCTACACGATCACCATGGTCAGACGCGTCGAATGGGACCCGAAGCCTACTGTGAGATGGTCTGGATCAATTGGACCTTACTCACCCGAGGGCTCCTTCATGGGAGCTACTGTGGGGAGATAATTCTCTCCACAGAGGCCACGCCAGACCCCAGGCTCGATCCCTACACCATCAGGGAGGTGAGGCGGATCGAAGCCCTTTGGTCTGAGGGTCTGGGATGGTCTGGATCGCCGGGTCCTTACTCGACCGAGGTGATCCTTAAGAAGTTTAATCTGATCGATCGGGGCTAGCCTAGATCTTAATCTCGATACCATTGGGTTCGAGATGACAATACGAACTCAGACTCATCAAAATAGAGAAGGTTCGAGCCTCATTGGCTCGAAACCGATAAGTAGGATACCTAGTTTTGTCGAGATTGCTTGCAGACGCTGTAGAGGGGGATGCCGGCTGGCTGAGCTCCCTTGGATTTCTCTAAGAGTTCTTGAACTCCAGGAGACTCTCCTATTAGCGGTACGCAAGCTCGGGGATGCTTGGAAGAAGCTCAGCAGCTCGGGAATTCAGCAATGGGAGCTCGGGAATGGCGGAAGGAAGCTCAACTCCAATTGATCAGCAAGGATCAAATGGAGGAGTGCTGAGGCTATTTATAACCTCAGGGGAGTGTAGGGAAGTTTCCAGATGCTCCAATTGGGCTAGGGAGGGTCGGAGTGGTCAGGCCACGGCCGAGCTCTCGAATTTCCAATTCGAGCTCGGCTGGGTCACGAGGCCCGATTAGGTCTCTTGGGCATTATGGGAGGTGTGCTAACGATCTGCTGAGGTGGAAGCGGGAGTGGAGGACAGAGGAGGCAGCTGGCAGTATGGGGGATCTCTCAGTCGGGTGCATGAGCGCGTGGAGACGAAGATCCAAAGTACCGGGTGCCTTGGATGCCGTCTGATCTATCGATCAGATGGCGCTATGGCTGGGATCGCCCAGATCCTAACGGCCAATCGCGGGGATGATCCTGGCCATAGGATCCATGAGGAGGATCCAACAACGGATCCATGGTTCCGCGGGATCTTATCCTAGCCGTTGGATTAGAAAGGCGCGATGGCTAGATTCATGGGGCACCGCTGTCGCATGACCCGGGCTCCGCAGCGGATCGCCTGCGGTCCGCACAGCGGATCCCGGCTGTTAGTTCAGGTATAAGATATAATTGCAATTATTAATTAATAGGAACCCTTTTGTGCAATTGAATCATCTTAATTTAAATTAAATTATGACCCAAATGATTTCCAAATTGCACCAAAATTTCACCCTTAGCTAATTTGGGGGTGAGGAGTTCAAAAATGCAATCAGATTTTAATTTTGAGGTCAAAATATTTTAGGTCTAATCTAGGGCATATAGACTGATCCAATTATAATTTTGAACTTAGAGAAGTTTAATGAACTTCAAAAAAATTTTTTCTAGATAGGCGTAGTTTGAGGTTCTATAAGCAATGGTGTTTGAAAATTGATCAGGTTACTTATACTTTTGCAAGGTAACAACCTAGGGTTGTTACAAGGTAGGGGGTCTCAGGTGGAGGAAGCTGTGTAATAGCCCATCTGTGGATTGTAAGTGATGCTGGTGAGAGTATTGTAGCGTCGGGTTAACTTTTGTAGCGGTGTGATTCTGGCTCACCTGAGCTACCAGCAACCATTCCATCTTCGCGGCCTACTTGGCCTGAGCATCTGCAACCTTCTTAGCCTGTCTCTGGCTAGATTTTGCTTGTTTTTAGTGGGATTCCACCATTATTTTGATCGCTTCCAGCAAGGCACTTACCTCACTGGATGAAGTGCTGGAGGAGCAAGAAAGGGGCTCTGTCGAGGATTCATTGTCTTCTACTAAAGTCTAAATTAAGAACAACACACTTTCTGAAATTTAGAAAATAGGGAATTATAACATTTCACCTCTTTTATTAATCAGAAATAAAAATAAAAATACATCATCAGAAATAGTAGATAGAACATCAGATAATAAAAGACGACAACTGGGAAAACGTAGAGTCTATCCTATGTATTTTTCAGTGAAAGCCTAGGAAAAGTTAGCGTAGATCATTTCTCCTTGTGGCGAGCAGATCCACGCTCGAATACCCACACTTTGCGAGACCACCACTCCTCCGCGTAGTCTTGGAGAAGGATGTCGATGATGTCAAGTCTAATGCAATCTGGGAATTCCAGATCGTCGAACACTTTGGTTACTCTTTGTAACCACTCCTTAGCTAGGATGGGGAAGTCCAGTCCCTGGTATACAACATCTTTTAGAATTCTTTCTAAGACATTGGCTCCTGCTGGGAGACCCCTTGGACTTCTCTCCCATATCTTTTTGCCTAGTGCACGTCAAACTTCCACCTATCTTTAAAGTGGGTGAAAAAGTCGTACACTGGACATGCTCGTATAGTAGTATTCCTAGATATCCAGATCAAGCGACATAAGAATATTAGTTCAACTCTAACTCTAACATTTATTTCAAAATTAAAGTATAAGATGCGGAATGTGAAACAGGTAGCATATGAATAAAAGCTAAAATGTCTATCTGATATATATGGAGGTAAAGGCACGGCAACAATCCGCATAGGTGATCTCCCTTTGCATTTTTTCACGCCGATAGGTGAGTGCTCGTAGGGTGATGTTCCACCAATCCTTGGCTTTGTCATGTAGGCGACGGGATACAATGGGGATTCTAATGTTGTCTGGGTAGTTAGTAGTGTAACAGCCCAAACTCTTAAGCACCAAGGTATTGTCCGCTTTGGCCAGAAAGGCCTCACAGTTTTCCCTCAGAAGATAACTTTCCAGCAGGTCACCCATCCTGGGAGTGCTCCCACCTGAGCACGTTTAACTTTGGAGTTCTTATCAGGAACTCCACCATTATCTGAAAAGGCACCTCGATGTTTAAGAGTTTCACTTATTACTACTTAAGTGGGTCATCACAATCTCCCCAACTTAAGTAACTGACGTCCTCATCAGTATCCACACACAGATCCAAGAATCATCCATTGGGTAGATAGGACTAGAGGTGACCCCTACAGTATAAGATGCGGAATGTGAAACAGGTAGCATATGAATAAAAGCTAAAATGTCTATCTGATATATATGGAGGTAAAGGCACGGCAACAATCCGCATAGGTGATCTCCCTTTACATTTTTTCACGCCGATAGGTGAGTGCTCGTAGGGTGATGTTCCACCAATCCTTGGCTTTGTCATGTAGGCGACGGGATACAATGGGGATTCTAATGTTGTCTGGGTAGTTAGTAGTGTAACAGCCCAAACTCTTAAGCACCAAGGTATTGTCCGCTTTGGCCAGAAAGGCCTCACAGTTTTCCCTCAGAAGATAACTTTCCAGCAGGTCACCCATCCTGGGAGTGCTCCCACCTGAGCACGTTTAACTTTGGAGTTCTTATCAGGAACTCCACCATTATCTGAAAAGGCACCTCGATGTTTAAGAGTTTCACTTATTACTACTTAAGTGGGTCATCACAATCTCCCCAACTTAAGTAACTGACGTCCTCATCAGTATCCACACACAGATCCAAGAATCATCCATTGGGTAGATAGGACTAGAGGTGACCCCTACAGTCACAAGAGGTACCCACAACCATGTAGCACCTTAACCATCATGGGTTCAAGAGGCTGCTCACATGAAGTGGTACTTTGCCCTGTATGACACTTAGCTCCTATCTGACACCCTATGGTTTGCTCTGATACTATCTGTAACAGTCCAAACTCTTAAGCACCAAGGTATTGTCCGCTTTGGCCAGAAAGGCCTCACTGGTTTTGCCCTCAGAACATAACTTCCCAGTATGTCACCCATCCTGGGAGTGCTCCCACCTGAGCACACTTAACTTTGAAGTTCTTATCAGGAACTCCACCGTTATCTAAAAAGGAACCTCGATGTTTAGGAGTTTCACTTATTACTACTTAAGTGGGTCATCACAATATCCCCAACTTAAGTAACTGACGTCCTCGTCAGTATCCACACACAGATCCAAGAAGCCTCCATTGGGTAGATAGGACTAGAGGTGACCCCTACAGTCATAAAAAGTACCAACAACCATGTAGCACCTTAACCATCATGGGTTCAAGAGGCTGCTCACATGAAGTGGTACTTTGCCCTGTATAGCACTTAGCTCCTATCTGACACCCTATAGTTTGCTCTGATACCATTTGTAACTGCCCAAACACTTAAGCACCAAGATATTGTCCGCTTTGACCAGAAAAGCCTCACAGTTTTACCCTCAGAAGATAACTTCCCAGCAGGTCACCCATCCTGGGAGTGCTCCCACCTGAGCACATTTAACTTTGGAGTTCTTATGATAAGAACTCCACCATTATCTGAAAAGGCACCTCGATGTTTAAGAGTTTCACTTATTACTACTTAAGTGGGTCATCACAAGTAGTTTCTAACATAAAATTTGCCCGTTTTATTCACTCCTTGGCCGCAACGGGGAGATCGTATCCCCTGAATACACTTTGCTGGAGTAGTTGATCTAGTATTCAATCTTTAGAGTCTAACAATCCTTCTACGTACCTCTCGTGTTACTGATTAGGTATGGTTCACAATCTAATAATAAAAGAAGGATGTGCACAAAAAATTTATGAAAATTAGTCACTAAATCTATATATTCATACAGAGTACGGAAGCAATAAGAAGTAAGGATTACATCCATTCACTATACATTAACCATGAAATAAAATAAAATAGCTTAGAAAATAATAATGTGCAGAAAGTAAGCACAGTCATGAGTACCTATATTATTACATCATTTAATTAAAGTTTAAGAGACTAAAAATAATAATATCACTTATCCTCACAATAAAGAAAAATGCAACTAGAGGTCTTCTGTACTAGGCTGCTGCACCTCCTCTAAATAAGACTATTTCTCAGGCACTGGCTCCTCAAACTGAACAAGATCTAACATTATCAGTTTCATAATACCAGGGCCCCAGCCAATAAAAGAAAAATCTTAGTAGACAAATAGTCTAAGTACATTTTAGGCAGAATATTTATTAAATATTTATTAATATCACAATTTTACTCTAAACCAAATAAAACATCTATCTAGCATGGGAGCAAGTAAGTATACAAGGGGATGAGGATAAGTTATAAATATAGTATTTATAACTAAACAAAAATTGGGGCAAAAACATACCTCAAGTGAACTAAACAAGGTAAGAAATATATATGTAATACAGAAAGTAAAAAAATACTAAAAAGAAAAGTCTAACCTAAATATCTAATGATCATATGACACGTGCTAATTTAAAATATAAATCTGAAAATGGTACATGTAATAAGCAGTAAAGTCTAGCATCCTATATATATGCATATACTTAAGTAAGCAGGTAACATAGGAAAAATATAGCTAACTGAAATAAAATGTATCAAAAATATAAAAAATAGTAAGCTAAACTAAAGAAAACGTATAACTGCCATATCAGAAAGAATTGGTCAATCCAGCCTAATATATTCCCGTAGCCTTTTTGGGCTAGGGCGGACATAATAAAACAATATAATACAATATGACTGAAGAGATAGATAATACTATGCAAATATCTTTTAGTTATTTTACTTTTATTTCTGTGGATAATTTCAGAAATAGCTGAGGAGTCAAGCACGTCTACAAGACTGAACGGGTTCCAAGCTTAACACACACTCCTCAATGAGTAATATTAAGCATCCTGATCTCTCCTTATCCCTGTTTATTAGAGTAATGTGCACTATTGTAACAACCCAAGTTGTTATCTTGGTCAATTAAGACTAATCTCAGTCTTAATCTTGATCCTGAGTGCTAATTAAGTCAATATAAGTCAATCTCTAAGACCTAGTCCAAATCAGGAGTCAAATTAATCGAATCCTAATTTCTGGAAAAATTCAAAAACCCTAGAATTTGACCAATCTAAAAAGACCTCAGATTGGAAAATAGACATCACCATTGCATTCATTGATCCCAAATTAGCTATGGGTGAAGTTTTCATGTCAATCGGAAGTCGTCGAGATTTTGAAGAATATTTTAATATTATTTAAATACCCCGCAAATTGAGGAAATAAAATACTCGTCGGATCAAAAATCCAACCTTGCCATTGTGTTCCTCACCCCTCAATTAGCTAGGGGTGCATATTTAGAAACATTTTTGGGAGCTAACTAATAAATTAGAACTAATTTAACCAATTAATTAACTTATTTAAATTCTAATTTTTGCGGCGCCTTTAAACCACCCGACGCCATCACTCTATTCACGCGCCGTTAGCATATTTCCTATTCGATCCAACGGCAAATCGTAGGCGTTCCATCGATCGATCGAACGGCTACTGCCTTTCGTCAAGAAAATGCTCCACGTGTCGTGTCGAGCGTGGGCACCGCCTCGACAGTCACTCACCGCTCAGGATCGGCCCTCGTCAAGTCCGTCGGGAGCCATTAAGCTCCAGTCTGCAAGCCTCCAATTCAGTCGCACGATCGACGGACCAGCGAGGAATATCGGGAGCCTCTGTCTACTGCGAAGCATCCCCACCACTGATCCAAGGTACCCCTCGATCTCTTCTTTTTCTTTCAGTAATTACATACTTTTACTTTCGAAAGTCTATTCCGAAGAGTCGATTGATAATCGAGCGGAGCGGATCATCCAAAACCAATCCCAATCAACCAAATTTTGGACTTTGTATACAGTGGTATACATAGTATACCTGCGTCCCCGTCCCCGTCCACCTAGGTCATCATCATTCCCGGCGATAGGGTAGGTCCACTGCATAGATTTCGGCACCTACCGAAAGGTATCGGTGAGACCTTTTAATCGGCATATCAACCTCTCCATTTGGGGCCTGGTGCTGCAAGCGATTCCATGCCCTAATCCCCTCATTGTGGGCTGCGTCGGGTGAGGAGACGGCATCCCGGGTCGGGTCGGGGCAAACTCGACCCTTTCTCGCACGTGCGACTCGCGTGCGGGTGCGGAATCCAGCAGTGGGTCCCACTCGCAGCGTTGTGACTAGTCACGGCCTGCTGCGTGCCCCGTGGACCCCATTGCCTCTATCGCGCCCTCTCTGTGTCCGCCACGTGGCATCGTGGTGGACCCCGCCTCCATTAATACCTGCACAGAAAAATACATATGATATAATTATGTATATATTCAATATATATATATATATATTACATATATGTACATTAATATACCTAATTAATCTAATTGTATATGTTTAGATAGATTTTAGGATTAGCATCTAATTAATTAATGTTAAACAAGTTATTAAGTAGTATTAATAATAACTATTAGTTAAACTTATAAAATCCGATTATGTAAGATTTAGCCAAATAAATACATAGAGATTAACTAATCTAATTAATTAATTAATCTAATAAAATAGTATGATTAGACCTAATTATTTTTCAACAGTAAAATAATAATATTATATATTTAGATTTATTAAATAATAGATTAATTAATACTTAATTAATAAATAGATCTTAATTAATTAGAGATTAATTAATGGATTCATAATTACAGAAATTATGCATATATAACTTTAGAAATGAACAGTAAATTAATTCAATTTGAATAAATGAATAGTAAAATATACAAATTGTATTTTTAAATAGTAAAACTTAAGAGTTTGATAACTTATTGTAAGATAATCCAAATATAATCAATATAGGTCTCAAAGTACTCAGAAAAATAAAAGGAACCAAATGACGTAATGGTACGCATAATGATGTAGCATTTTATGACCTCTTTAGGACCCCATAACTTTTAACTAAGTTGACCAAACATAGTCAATATGGGTCTTAAAATGCTTAGGAGAGCGGCTCCATCACCGTAGTAGTATTAGTTTACCTATTTGGACATCAGAACAAAAAGTCAACTTTAGAAATCCTAGTTGACTTTAGGAAAAATTGATCAAAATGCCCCTATAATTCAAATGACTATAACTTGGTCAAATCAACTCCAAATTCAAAAATTCAAGATGCTAACTAGTTCAGAAATTAAATTTTATTAATAAACTAAAATAATAATTAAGATCTGAACTCTAAAAAATTAGATAAAGACCAAAATACCACTGACCTCATTTTGATCGTAACTTAACCGTTTGGAGTCCAAATTGTGCGTATTTACTATCTATCTTCAAGTTAAATAGTAAGGAATCATTTAGAACTAAGAAGATTCAATTTGGACCCTTAAAACTAAAGTTAACTTTTAGACCCTTAAGGTAGGAAAAAATAATCATTTTACCCTAAGATTGGACTAAGTACTCTTAACCTCTAATTAACATTTCAAAACATTAAAACCAATGTTATAATTGTATTAGTAACATCTAAGCGAGTGAAATCAACTATTAAGTCAAATTTTAGAATTTCCCTAAGTCTTTAACACTACACCTTAAGGACCCTTCCTGAGATTAGGACTAAATCATAAGTTAGAGTTCATTCATTGGGTAAATGGGTTACTCAATGGGTGAAACCTTAGTTTAATTAGTTTATAGACTTTTCTTTTATTTTACAACTTATTTTAATTATTTTATCTGTTAACATTAGATTTAAGATAGGAGATTCATCCTATTAAGTCTGATTACTTAATAGGATTTGCCTTAATAAGTATATCACTTTTAGAATGAAACCTGCAACTTAGGTCTTATCCTTTTTGGATCATGTGATTAAACCTAAATCTCATAGTGTTTAATTCATAATCTATAGGTTCAGAAGATTTTGATCAGATCTTAGATAGAATATCTAAATTCACAAAATTAGGATGTATGATTTATTGATTCAACTCATAGTCATCTATCTGATTGAGCTAGATTAGAACCTGATCAGTTCTAATCATTTTTAACTTATAAGGATGAGTTTCTAAGTTACACTCAATAGTAGAAAAATGGTGATCCTGAACTTGTGTAATTTGGAATAGTTAGAATAGATAAAGTAGAAAATAAATGATATCACCATGTTTAGTAGAGTTCCTTGCTTCTATTTGATGTTTATTGCTACGCATTCCTTGTACTTTCATGCCTTAACACATTGAGCATATCATATAAGATCTTTGATGCATAAATAAAATGTTAAGAAAATATGGAGGCTCCTTAGATTCCTTATAAAAATATTAAAGTGATTAATTAAAGATAATAATTGTATGTGTTTGAGCTGCCTCTCAGTATTGTCTTCTGATTGCCTAGTCTCCTTGTTAACACTAGGGGAAGACCTTATTTATATCTTATGTTGTTTCATTATGTGCTGATTGCCTAGTCTCATATGACACTAGGGGTACACAGTTGGTGCCTTAGTTGTGCTGATGCTAAGATCCTTCGATATTCGATGGGCTAGATTAGCTTTTTTCTGAATGGTAGTTAGTACATAGACATTTATATATATGCAGTCATGATGTTTTGTTTACTTTTCAACATTTTATTCAGTCAGCTATTGCTTTGTTCTGCTTATCTATATATTTTAGGATGTTAGACTTTTGCTGCTAATATATGTATCACTATTGAGTTATGTTATTTTAATTTGCATGTATCTCTTGATCACCAGCATGTTTAAAATGTACTATTTTCTTCTAGTACTTGTTTAGTTATTTATATTCATATGCCTTAATTTGTTTAGCTTGCATTTGTGGCATGTCTTAGCCTCTCTTTTGCTTAAGTTATAAATGATTATTTATAGCTTTTTCCTTCCTTATTGTATTGCTAGTTGCTCCCTTATATAGTTCTTGCTTAAAGAATGTAAATGGTGATATTACAAAACACATATACAACTCATCAGCTTAAAATGTACTTAGATAATTGTCTAACACAAGATTTTCTTTTTTTGGCTCGGGCCCTACATTGTGAAATTGACAATATCAAGTTTAGAGCAAGTTGAGGTTGTAGTACCTGAGGAGGAGCCGTACTTGGAGGAGGAGCAGCAGCTTAGACCTGAGGATATCTAGATGTTATTTTACCTGCGAGGATGAGGGTATTTCTCTTCTATTTGTTTAAACATTAAATGTTATAATAATACAGGTACCTATGACTGCGTGTTTGGATTACTATATGGTTATATTCTGAGTTGTATTTCATTATACTCATATTGTGATGCTTGGATATTTCTTATTATAAATTATTTCTGCACTCTGTATGAATTCTTATTAAGTGATTGAATATTTGATTCTATGCTTACTCCTTCCCTTATTGTCTGACACAAGATTTTCCTTTTTTTGGCTGGGACCCTACATTATGAAACCAACAATATCAGGTTTAGAGCAGGTTGAGATTGTAGTAGCTGAGGAGGAGCCGTACTTGGAGAAGGAGCAGTAGCTTGGAGCTGAGGATATCTAGCTGTTATTTTACCTGTGAGAATGAGCGTATTTTCCCTTCTTTTTGTTTAAACACTAAATATTGTAATATTATAAGTACCTATGCCTGCGTGTTTGGATTATTTTATGCTTATCTTCTGAGTTATATTTTATTATACTCATACTGTAATGCTTGGATGTTTCTTATTGTAAATTGCTTCTGCACTCTATATGAATTCTTATTAAGTGACTGAATGTTTGATTATATGCTTACTCCTTCCCTTATTAGGTGGATTATGGATTTCATCCTAATCTAATGATAAGTGAAGGGTTAGCTAGGGTGACACACCACCCCTTAGCTTAATCTTGTGGATTAAGGGGTGGGGCGCCACAACCATAATCCACCATATACTGAACCCAAATGCAAATGTTTTTCTAATATTCTTAGTTTTCATTTTCATGTAATAATATTTTTCTTATATGACATGTTCAAGGAAAAATAAGCACAAAGTTCAAGGAATGCATAGCACAAAAATCAAGTAGTAAGCAAGGGACTCCACTAAATATGGTGCTATCATTTGTTATCTAATTTAAACATTCTAACTATTCTAAGTTACACAAGTTCAGGATCTCTAATTCCTACTATCAAGTGTAACTTAGAAGTACATTCTTAGGTTACAAAATATTAGGATTAGCTAGTCCTAATATGATTAATCAATGTCGACTATATAAATCATCATGACCTAATTTATGAGTTGAGATGTTCTATAGATTATAAGGAAATAAGATCATAAAGGTTTAAATTAAGGTCCTAAAGAGACTATTTAAGTCTTAATCTTAATCTTACTTGACTATTACTATGATATAATCAACTTATGGAAGGCATAAGGTGAACTAATTTCACCTTATGAGACCTAAATTATGACTTAGGGTAATTTAAAGGATTTTTAGGATATTTTTTTAACATATCATTTTAATGCATTTAAACATTCTAAAATGATTCCAAATAAATTCTAATACTTATTTTAGAGGTTTAACTATAAATATAAGGTTTAAGAATGCTTAAACCTAAATTTGGGCAAATTGACCATTTTGCCCCTATTTAAGGGTCTAAAATTCAATTTTATGAATTAGGGTTCTAATCTAAAATTTATTAAAGTGGAACAATTACTTACGATCCAATATGAGCTTAGACAATAAGTACATTTATTTTGGATAAGTATTAATCCTAGTAAGGTCAAATTAAAAAATTTGACTTATGAGGGCAAATTTGGTAATTTGACTTAATAAAACCTAAATTTTCTGTCAGTTTAATAAAGATTGTTATCTAATATTTCCATAGAGCTTAAAATCATTAAATTCAGATGAGTATTAGCTAAGTTATAGCCAATACAAGTTTTAGGGTTAATAATTAGGGTTTAGGGTGATTAGTAAGTGATTATTGAAATTAATCACGAAATCACTAAACTAACCACACAACTAAGTTCTATTCTACTCTAGGAGTAATCAAAATTGAAATTACTCAATATGGATCATTAATTATGCTAATCTTCACTAATTAAGATTTATGGTAATTAGGTTTATTAAGAGATCTAACCATTGGATCTGAAATATTTTTGTAGTTTACAGTTAATTAGGTCTTTCTGATCAAAATAGTATATTAAAAGACCTAATTTAGAGCCCAATTGATCAAGTTATGGTCAATTGAAGAACTAAGGTTAATTAGGGTAATTAAGGTTATGTTCTAAAAGTGATTAAGCTCGTATTGATCCAAACAGAGAATTGAACCATACTAGGTTATTCTAGAGATTCTACTAATCACTTTAAGACCCATATTGCTTATATTTGGACTAGTGGTTAAAAAGTTATGAGCTTTACAAGATTAGAGTTTGGGTCCAACAGTGATTAATGAAATAATGCTTCAAGCAAAATTAACAATACTAGATTAATCCTTATGCTTTACTGATTAATTTGAGATATATATTAGGTATGTTTGGGTAAGTGTGTGCAAAGTTATGACTAGTTGAAGTTTTGGGATATTTAGGGCAAATATGGGGATCCTAAATGTCACTATGTAATATATAACCCTAATTATAACTTTGACAGTGCCAATAACTTTCTCATAGTTTTTTGATTCCAATGATTTATAATTTTGTTATTTTTGGATCAGTAAGTTTTAAGATATTATAGTTTAAAAATTTGCTATAATATAATTAATTGAATTAAATTTTTATATAATTAATTTAAAAGTTTTATCAGTCAAAACAATGCGCGGGCCCCACCATAGACTGCTCACCTGAAGGAAACACATGGCCCAGCTTTCCTTCGCACGGGTACCCGGGTCAAGACAAACTCAACCCGGCCTAGGGAAGGCCTTCTTCCCAGACAACGAGCGTGAGAGGAGGAAATTAGGGCAGAACGATAAATGGCGCACGGACACTCATTGTTGGATGAACCCTACGCCAATCTGAAGCGCAGGATCTAGCCATTTCACCGAGTCAAGCAACGACCACCAATCTTCTTCCTCCTCTTGTCAAGGTGGTTACTTAATTTTCCTTTGAGGATTAGGGGATCTAGGTTTATTGGATGAATGAAATTCGAACTCAACAGTATTCAATTAAAAGAATGACAAATGCAAATAAATGCTTAAATGATGATAAGTAATGAACTATCTAGGAACAAATGGGAGCAAAAGTTGCAAATTTTATAAATCGAGAAATGAGAGGAATACCTTTGAGGGTACGCTGATTTGCAGGTTGAAAAAGGAGGTGATTTCGAATTCAATAAGCTATCACTAAATGATAAAATCAGACCTAAGAGATTGAAGGAAGGGAGAGGAGTTATCGATTGCTTATAAGTGGAGGAGTTATCGCAGCAGCGAACGCGTGCTCCGCGCGACTGATGCGTGCCCTAACGGGTCCGTAGGAGACGACCCGTGGATTCCTTCGAACTGATGTAGAGCCAGTTCAGGCTGGACTGGTTATCCGGCCCAGCAAAGGAAGATGCACAGCGAAATATTTCAAATGGGCCCCACCTTAAATTTGAATTTAACAATTATATATATATATATATTATTTAAATGATTCTTAAACAATTTTATTTATCAAAATTAATTAACTAAATGCATTTCAAAAATTCCCAATAAATCACCCTTAGCTAATTGAAGGGCGAGGAATGCAACAGAGAAGTCGGATTTTTGTTTTGATGAGTATTTAATTATTCAAATTTTCAGGGTAGTTAAATATTATTAAAATATTTGCCAAAAATCTAATGACTTCCAAATGCATTCAAAACATCACCCCTAGCTATTTTGGGGGTGGTGAATGCAATGGCAAAATCAGATTTTCAATTTGAGGTCAAATTAAATAGGTCAATTTCTATGGTTTCTAGAAAATTTTCAAAATTAGGATCTTATCCATTTGATCCCTGATTTGGACTGGATCATAGAGGTGAGTTCTAAATGACTTAATTAAGATAATAAAATCATAATTATGACTTGTATTAGTCCTAATTGACCTAAGTAACAACTTGGGTTGTTACACTGTCTATGGGGGATGAAGAAGAATCCTAGGTCAGGCCGGGTCGACCCGGGCCCGACCCATGTGTCGAAGCGGGCCGTCAACATGTCTGCCCACCACATCAAATAGCGGGGCCCGCATATGCATAGCCACATCAACTAGTTTACTCGCCTTCATCCCATCGTCACTCAGCAGCTATGGCCCACCTCAACTGCCATGGATCAGTGGGTCCCGTCATCAGAAAAAAGTTAAGGATTTTTATTATTTCAATCTATAATGTTTAATGTGATTAAATTCAATAAAGTAAGTCATTTTAATTACAAATCTTTAAGCCTTGTATCTTCCAATTCACTCATCCAAATATAGTGAATAAACATCTCATTTTAATCAATAAAATTCAGAGAATATTATGGTAGTATTAGATTTTAATTTGGAGGTGTATTTAGCATAGTGATCTTTTATAACCTCTTAATTAGTCCAAAACCCTAGAAAACTTCAAATGCACATATCTTTATAACCACAGATCCAAACATAGCCAATATAGGTCTTATTTTAAACAAAAAATCATTAGGAATGTTGTGATAATATTAGTTTGCTGTTGGACTTGCAGTTTGACTAATTACTTTAGGCCTTTTCCTAATTACCCTATTTAACCTATAACTTCATTTAGCCATAACTTAGCCAATTTAGCTCCAAATTAGGTCATCCAATATACTAGTTTGATCAAGAGAACATAATTAATAGTAAACTATAAAAATATTTAAGTTTTGATAATTAAATTTCCTAATTTGCCCTAATCACCCTAGAACTTGATTAGTGCATAACTTCTCAAATGGAGCCCAATTTGGGTCTACTCCCAGTCATAGTACTCAGTGAGTTGTAAGGAAGTTATAGCTAATGAGTTTACTGAATTTGGATATCATTTTAGAAAGTTAGGTTTTTGGACCTTTTTTAAAAACCCTTAAATTATATTTTCGAACCCTAATTTTGTTTTGGCCATACCTTGAACAAATGACCTCAGAATTCAGCAATCTTAGACTATATGGAATCCTTTAATAATAAACAATAAAAGTATAACTAAATTTTATATTTCACTAAGTAAAATTATGAAATTACCTTAATGAGCTAAATCCTTAAATTAAGCTCACTAAGCTTAATCTTTAGTCAATTTGGGTGTACTTACTGTTTATCTTCATATTAGAAAGTAAATAACCATTTGCGACTTATAAAATTCAATCTAGAACCCTAAATCAAAAGTTGCATTTTAGACTCTTAAGCAGGGGCAAAATTGTCATTTTGCCCAAAGTTAGGGTAAAGCATTCTTAAACCTTAGAAATATAATCTAATCACTAAAATAACTAAATAAAGAGATTTAGATTCAATTTTAGATCATTTAAGCTTATTAATTAAGTTTTTAAGTGAAACCTAAGTTACATCTTGATCGAACGGCATACAATTAATCACCCGATTAAATGGTGATAGCGACAGCGTTTTAAGGAAAGTTAACGGCGATTTAAGTCGTAACGGCGCCGATTAACTTTAAATAAAATATTATTATTTAATTAATTTCAATCCATTTTATTAATTAATTTTAATCGCATTAATGCATTCCAAAAATTTCCAAATAATCACCCCTAGCTAATTGAGGGGTGAGGAACGCAACGGCGCAATCGGATTTTTGTTTCGACGAGTATTTTATTGTTCGAATTTTCTGGTATTTAATTAATATTAATATATTTGACGAAAATCCAACGACTTCCAAATGCATCCAAAACTTTACCCCTAGCTAATTTGGGGGTGGTGAACGCAATGGCGAAGTTAGATTTTTAATCAGAGGTCTAAATAAAAAGTCAATTTTCTAGGGTTTTTGGTTTTTCCAGAAATCAGGTTTTGATCTATTTGATTCCTGATTTCATCCAGATCTTAGAGATAGGTTCTAAATGACTTAATTAAGCTACTGGAACCATAATTAAGACTTAGATTAGTCTTAATTGACCTAAGTAACAACATGGGTTATTACAGACTCCCCCACTTAAGAACGATGTCGTCCTTGACATCACTTAATTTGAAATATAGTGAAAATAAGGAAATATGATTATAGAATTTCAAATGATTATATTTTAATTTATTTGGAATGGATGAATTATCAATGTATTTGATTTTAATCTTTATTCAGAATCTTGTGAAGTCTTAAGTTTGGTTGAATTTTCATTGAGGAGATGGTTATACTATCATATGATCTATAAAATAATAATCCACACATGATCAGGGATTTAGAAGGAGATAAAGGAATTTAAAGATTCATGAATTAAACTGCAATCATGGCCTAATAGATTCATAATTGAAACCTTCAGAAGAATTATATTATCTTAAGAGTTGAAGAAATGATCACTTCTTTTATTTGTTATGAATTCTAAGAGTTAAAACAAGATTCAAATTATCCAAAATACTTAAGTCTTAAGATTAATTGAAAGATCAAGGATTTAAAATTTAGAATTCCTCATCAATTTATGATTTAAGGCTAGACCTTTATTATTTTACCTAAAAGGCTAGGATATTTAAGTTAATTTCTAAGCTCAAGCTAGTTAACCAAACTAAGTGACAATTATTACTCAGTAAGGATAATAATAAAAAGAAAGAGAAGCTAATTTTCATCCAATCTGAGTACAGCTTCAAGGATTTGAAGGTTAATCTCTAAATTAATAATTTATTGCTTAACAGGTGATATAGTAAGTATAAGATGTTATAAGGATCAAAGATTTTAAAAGTTTTATACTTAAGTGATCTTTTTCACTTATGAAAATTTAGATAGATTAGTTTTAAGCCACTATAATACTTAATGGAAATTAAAGGATAATATAGATTCTAATTGGAATTCAAGGATTTGGCATTAAAGAACTATCATTCTTTGATCACTTATTCTATTTAGAATTTTAGGGTTTGGACAAAAATCCATCATTAAAATTTAAATTTAATAATGAATTCAAATGGTTTGGCTTATAATTTCTAACTAAGGACAGGATGCGGATGGACCAACTATATGAATTAGTCCATACTAGGTTTGAACTAATAAAGAGACATTCATCTCAAAAGGTTTTGATTAAGCAAAAAGGTCGATATCCAGTTAGGATACATAATCTTTAAGGTTTTAAGGGAGGACTTAGTTTGTTTTAGTCACACATGATGATTTAACACCCAAAAATTTAAAGGAATTAATATTAACACAAGTTATAATCTTTATCTTGATAATGGCAAGGAAATTCACTTATTCATACAGATAAGTGTTAGGAGATTCAATAAGAACTAAAGTTACGATCATAGATCACATTTTATGACTTATGTTAGAGTTTCTAGATCTGGTTGTTAAGATTCAAGTTACAGTTTGTGGCTTAGAAATCTAATGGTTATATTTAATTCCTCTTGAATGAAAACTCATTTCAAGGGAAAAATCAATAAATGCTTAAGTCATATCATAACTTAGGCACATAATTAAAGGTTTAATTTAAACTGTTTGGAAAAAGAGATTTTCTCATTCAAAAGAAATAGGGCTTTCTAAATTTAGATTATTTTTCTTAAGTGACATTCATTACTTAATGAAGATTACAGTAATGAATAGAATTTCTATCCAATTCAGATTGATTGGGAAAAGATACAAGATTAATCTATTAAGTTACCATAAGTAACCTTAACTAAGAAGGTGTTTTTAAAGGGTTGACTACAAATTTAAAACTAGAATACTTTGCTACTTAAAGAAAGATTTAACTCTTCTAAGAATAAAGATTCTTTGATTTGGAATGGGTTCTATGTTTAAAACTAGATAGTACTTCATTACTAGGCTAGGACTTAGAATAAAACAGGGTTTACAATAGTTAACTTATGAGTGTACATATGCAGGTTAGAATAATCTGACCATTATGTAATTAATTTTTTTTTTTTTTTATTAAGGAGTATGGGGTGAACTAATCATAAAAATTAATTCACTATTAGCTTATATTATTAATCAAGTAATCATCCTTGGCTAAGGATGATGTTTTAATTAAAGAGGGTGATTATTCAATTTGGGTATTTAATGTTACAAGAGAGGGAATTCTACAGCATTTAGTCACATAAGATGACTTGACACTTTAATAAATCAAACAATCGATTGCTTATCATTTATGACAAGATACAATCATTGGTTATTACTAAGAGTTTTATTATTAACTATACAAGGTTCTATAGTTATAATTTCTTATTCTAAAGAGAATGATATACTTGGAATTTAAAGAATAATATGGGCAGATAATTCAAGTCATAATTGTGACTTATTTAACCATAGATTCAAGGATCTGAGTCAATTCAACCCAAGGAATGAGAAGTTACTCACCTAACTGGGTAAGTCACTTCTTAGAAAAGAATTATTTCTAGAAGTTACAAAGGTAAGAAATTGATTATGTTAAGGAATCAAGTATTTATTAAATTAATGATAACATACTTTGAACACTAGATCAAGCTTACTAACAGCATATTCAGTATATCCAAAGTTAGGGATTTATCCTACCAAGATAGGGTAGAATTACTTACACTATAAAATTTAAGTTAAGCCAAATTGATTAAACATCAAAGCTTGTAAGTGGTTAGGAATCAAAGATTAAATTATAAGGACTAGCTTCACCTTATTCTAAAGAGTGAATTAATTCTCAAAACATAACACTTATGTTTGAATCATATGGTTCTAAATTTAAAGGTTACTTACTAATTACAGTTTTAAGACTATTTAAAGAATCAAAATTATTAATGTAGTTTGAGATTCTATAAGTTCTTCTGAGATTGCTAAGCCTGGCATTTCAAGCCAAATTCCAACTAAATTCATAAGAGATTTGATATCTTTAATCTATTAGAAGAATAGTCTATGTTCTAAATTGGGATTTCTACATTCTGCTAGATACAACAGGAGAAAAAGGTGATTTGTCCATGGTTTAATTTTACAAATTTAGTTTCTCACCTTGCTTTGTAAAAGAGATGCTATAAGTGAAACAAAAGATGTGATCGAGATACCCAATTTCCTCTAAGATTAAATTTATACTTTTTAAGTCATATTTTAGTTAAATGATAAGGATTTAATTTTCTAAAGATAAGGTAGTATGTTAAAGACTTTGTCCATTATAAAATCTTGAATTTCTATCTCCTTGATGTATTAATATTAGAATTTTCTAATATCTTTTAATATAAAGGCCAAGGTTAAGCTATTTAGTTTATCTAATTCTAGAGATTTTATAATCATCTTTCTAAGTTATTAAGCTATATGTTATTCTCTAATTTGGTCCTTAACTTCTACTAATTATGAAAGTACTTTTCCATTCCATGCCTTTCATTCTGAGTAGATGGTAATATGGATGTTACTGTAGTATTCATTTAGTGATTGTATGGTAGAAGAATTATCCATTAGGTAGATAGGAATACAAATTTCAATCTGACACCTTATGGAGTTCTCTGATACCAACTGTGGCGGCCACCCCTTCTAATCACAAGGCTTAAGGAGAGGTCGTCACTAAACACATCTCATACTTATCATTAGGTTGGAATTTAAGACTCCAATCCAATCTTAAGGAAAAGAGCTGCTTTTCTAAATAAAGTAAAGATTAGCAATCACTTAATGAGTATCAGAGTGCATAAGAAAAGTAACAACTAAAGTAACATCCATACAGTAAAATAAAGACATCCAGCTCATAATATATACAATGCAGGAAAGTAAAGTATAAATAGATCTGAATTATTACAAACATTTAAAGTTTAAAAACTAAAATGAAAATAGTCTCTCATCCTCACAATATAAAAGTAAAGTAATCTAATAAGAAAGCTAAGGTCCCTTAGTAGTCTGGACCTCCTCCTGGATCTACTCCTCTACAGGCTCAATCTCCTCAAAAAGCTCAGAATCTACCATTATCAATTTCATAATGGAAAGGCCCCAGCCAACAAAATAAAAATCTTATTAGACAAAATGTCTAAGTACATTTTAAGGTAATAAATTTTAATGTATTATAATGACATCACAACTTAAGTTAAGAAAAATATAGCGGTAAAGCACAAAGAAAGGCAAGAACAAGTCATGAGGTAGAAACATACCTCAACTCAGGCTGCAAAACAAGGTAAGTAAAGTACACAAATAAATCTACTAAGTACAAAGAAAAGTCCTAAAAAATATGATCAAACTAACATGCTAATATAGTATAAGTAAAAGTACTATACTAAAAGTATAAGACTAGCATCCTAACATGCTCTCAAGTAGGTAAAACAGCTGACATACAAAAGTTCTGAAATGTAAAGGAACTGCAGAAAATGAAAAATGAATGAAAGAAAGAAAAACGTACTGAAACAGTAAAGTAAAGTAAGTCTGAAGAAAGTATGTAAAGTAACTGTGAAAGGTCTGAAAAGTAAATGTAAGTTATGTTAATGTACTTGTGAGATACTCTTACTTAGTCTACCAAAAAGTAAAATCCATCTGGTAATCTAGGAGAAATATCCTAGATTAAAGTAAAGTTCATCCAAAAGAGGCATCTAGGAGAAACATCCCAGATCCTAAAGTAAATCCACAAAGTATCTAAAGGTAGGAAAAACATCCCAATGCCAAAGTAAAGTACCATAGGGGAAATTCCCTAGGCAAAAGCAGTCCTAAAGTAAAGTCATACTAAGTGGCAGGTTAAGTAAAACATAAGTCACAAGTAAATATTGTTTATTAATGTTTCTTTTAAATTTATACATATGAAATGTGAATGAAATTCAAAGTATAATATAAAGTATGTTCCAAATATTTAAGTATGTCCAAAGGTATTAAAAAGGCTCAAATGACAAGAAAAGCATAGCATTTTCAAATCAAAGAATTTATAAATAGCACTACACAAACTTTGTGATATCACCTATTTTCTAATTTAAACGTTCTAACTACTCTAAGTTGCATAAGATTCAGAATCAACAATTTTTACACTGTCTGTAACTTAGAATCATGAACCTATAAGTTTAAACATAATTAGGATTAGCTACGTCCTAATTATAAATGAAACAAATGTCGCCTATAAAGTTAAAATATGTAAATAAATCATCCTAATTTATTGTTTTATAAATCTCAAACTAATCTTGATTAGCCAAATCAAGATTTAAGGAATTAAGAATCAAATTTCAAAGAATGAAGTTTAATTCTTAATCACAAGGCCATACTAATGAGCTAAGGTTTAATCCTATCTCACTGATTAAATGTTAAGGCAAATCCTATTGAATTAAGTCAAATTCAATAGGATAGATTTCTAAATCTAATTCTAATGTTGAAAAACTAAATAATCAATTAATAAACTATGAAAATCTAATAAACTCGTAAAACCAAGGTTTCACCTTAATGAGTAACCCATTTTACCCATTAGATGAATTCTAACCTAAGATCTAATCCTAATCATAGGAATTTAAGCTCTTAGATACTAAGAGTATCACTCGGACACACATCCTAACTAAGGTTATAAGACCTAAAGGATAATCTACGAAGTTCAAAGGAATGGAGAAGAATTCATCTTTACTTAAGATTTTCTCTTAAAGCTAAATTTAGGGTCTTCCTTTTAATATCTAATTTATAATTTAAATCACTTTAATTACTATTTCATATGTTTAAGAGATGAAATTAGGTCTTAATTTCATTAAACCTTAAATTTTGGGCAAAAAGACCGTTTTGCCCCTACTTAAGGGTCTAAATCTTATCTTTATGAATTAGCACTAAATTTTGGATTTTAATAATGTGAAATGATTACTTATTGTCTAACATGAGTTTAGACAGTGAGTTCTTTAAATTTGATTAAGTATTAAGCCTTATAGGGTCAAATTAAAGAATTTGACCTATAAGGGCTTTTTGGTAATTTGACCCTAATGACATAAAAATTTTCTGTCAGTTTATTAAAGGTTATGCTCTAAGGTTTCCATAGAACCTAATTTTATTGAATTCTAATGTGTATTGGCTGAGTTATAGCCAAAACAAGTTTTAGGGTTAAAGTATAATTAAGGATTCTTAATTAAGGGTCAAAAACCCAAACTTTGTCATTTGGTGTCCAAATTGAATAATTTTAATGGCTGAATATCACAATTGATCCACTGATTCTAATGACTAGTGGAAGGTTCAATTTGGACTCCATTTGGTTAAGTTATGGCTTAATTAGGGTTTAGGGTGATTAGTGAGTGATTAGTGAAATTAATCACTTAATCACTAATCTAACTCTATAGTTAGGTTCTAATAGGTCCTAGGAGTTCTTTGAAACTTAGTTTGTCCAATTTGAACTATTAAACTTACTAATATTCACTAATCAAGTTTTTAGGGTAATTAGGGTTGATTAGCAAATCTAACCGTTGAATCCTAAATATTTTTGTAGATTTCTGTAGATTATGTTTTGCTAATCTAAATTGGTGTTTGGATCACCTTATTTGGAGCTAAGATGACCAACTTATGGTCATTTGAAGTTCTAGGTCAAATTAGGCTAATTAGGGTTAGGTCCTAAATGTCATTAGGCTAAAATTAATCCAAACAGCAAAGTTAATATTGCTAGAATATTCCTTAGGGGTTTGTGAGTATTTTAAGACCCATATTGGGTATGTTTGGATGAACATACACAAAGTTATGAGCAAATAAAATTTTGTAACATTATTTAGACTTAATTAAAACCCCTAAACGTCACTATGCTAAATATAGGTTCAATTATAAAATTGACAGTACCAAAATGTTCCTCTATTTTTGCTGATCAAAATGATATATTTATTTGCTATGATTGGACTTATGTTTTGCAAGATATTAGGGTTTAAATATTTGTATTTAATTAATTAAATAATTCTGTTTTAATTAATTTAATTAATCTTATTATTATTAATATATATAATTTCGTTTATAATAATTAATCTGTTATATATATCTGATTTTTGATATTAAATTTTCTGCAGGTGGGTGGGACCCGCGGCATACGTGGCAAGTTGTGGTTGGCTGAGTACCACTAGTGGGTCCCACAGTCTGAGTGTGGGATTGACCCCGTCAGTTTGACGGAGATGAGCGGGCCCCACACACTAAATCGACACAGTCCACGTGTAAGATGCTGGATTATCGGGCCAGTCCAGCAGGCCAAGGTCGACCCAAAATCGGGCCTCTTCTTCTTCGCTCGAGGGTACCGCAGCTCTAACCTAGGGCATCACGAAAGGCAACCTTTTCGCCGGCGCTGAGGGCCGGCTTGCACGTCCACGAGTAGGTCTATACAAGGGATTTCTAACCTCAGTCGAATCTCACCTTGAGGCAGCCTGGACGGACAATAAACTGCTGCCCTATATGAGGGTATACGCAAGTTTATATTTCAAAAGGATTGGTTCGATTTTACCTCGTTTGCGAATTTGATGATCCATAGATTGTTAATTAGGCTCATAGATAATCACATATCATATTAGAATCAATCGAGATAGCAATTGAAGATAAAAGCAAGAGAAATAGAGGTACAGAGGTGAAGTACCTAATTACAGAGATATAGGACTATGGCTCAGTCGACTTCTCTAACTATAGCTCCCAGATGAATTTGATAGAAATCCTGAAGTAAGATGATCGAATGAAACCTTAAGGATGCGAAAGGGAGAGGATATAGGCGGTGGCCGACACCTGCATAGCCGCGAACGTTGCCGCGTGCAGGGAAGGAGACACGCGCATTACGCGTGTCGCTTGTTCGCAGTGACGAGCGAATAGCCGTCCGATCCACTTGATCGAACGGCATACAATTAATCACCCGATTAAATGGTGATAGTGACGATGTTTTAAGGAAAGTTAACGGCGATTTAAGTAGTAACGGCGCCGATTAACTTTAAATAAAATATTATTATTTAATTAATTTCAATCCATTTTATTAATTAATTTTAATCGCATTAATGCATTCCAAAAATTTCCAAATAATCACCCCTAGCTAAGTGAGGGGTGAGGAACGCAACGGTGCAATCGGATTTTTGTTTCGACGAGTATTTTATTATTCGAATTTTCAAGTATTTAATTAATATTAAAATATTTGACGAAAATCCAACGACTTCAAAATGCATCTAAAACCTTGCCCCTAGCTAATTTGGGGGTGGTGAACGCAATGGCGAAGTTAGATTTTTAATCAGAGGTCTAGATAAAAAGTCAATTTTCTAGGGTTTTTGGTTTTTTTAGAAATCAGGTTTTGATCTATTTGATTCCTGATTTGATCCAGATCTTAGAGATAGGTTCTAAATGACTTAATTAAGCTACTGGAACCATAATTAAGACTTAGATTAGTCTTAATTGACCTAGGTAACAACCTGGGTTATTACATTATATGATTAAGCCAAATCTTGTGGTGTTTAATCCATAATCTCTAGCTTGGCAGATTTTGGTCAAGCTTTTAGTTTAGAATATCTCAACTCATAAATTAGGTCATGATGATTTATATAGTCAACATTGATTAATCATTTTAGGACCTAACTAGTCCTAATATTTTGTAACCTAAGGATGTACTTCTAACTTACACTCGATAGTAGGAATTGAAGATCCTGAACTTGTGTAACTTTGAATAGTTAGAATGTTTAAATTAGACAACAAATGATATCACCAAGTTTAGTGGAGTCCCTTGCTTACTACTTGATTTTTGTGTTACGCATTCCTTGAACTTTGTGCTTATTTTTCTTTGAACATGTCATATAAGAAAAATATTATTGCATGAAAATGAAAACTAAGAATATTAGGAAAGCATTTGCATTTAGGTATAGTACATTGTAGATTATGCTGGTGCACATTACACTAATGGACAGGGGTAAGGAAAGATCAGGATGCTTAACATTACTCATTGAGGAGTGTGTATTAAGCTTGGAACTTGTTCAGTCTTGCAGATGTGCTTGACTTCTCAGCTATTTCTGAAATTGTCCACAGAAATAAAAGTAAATAATTAAAAGATATTTGCATAGTATTATCTGTCTCTTTAGTCATATTGTATTATATTGTTATATTTTATCCGCCCTAGCCCATAAAGGCTACGGGAATATAATGGGCCGGATTGGTCAATTCTTTCTGATATGGCAGTTATCTGTTTACTTTAGTTCAGCTTACTATTTTCTATGTTGTTGATACATTTTATTTCAGTTAGCTGTATTTTTCCTATGTTACTTGCCTACTTGAGTAGATGCATATATATAGGATGCTAAACTTTACTGCTTATTATATGTACAATTTTTATATATTTTTTTTAAGTTAGCATATGTCATATGATCATCAGCATGTTTAGCTTAGACTTTTCTTTTTAGTATTTTTATACTTACTGTATTACATATATATGCCCTACCTTGTTTAGTTCACTTGAGGTGTGCTTTTGCCTCGATTTTTATTTAGTTATGAATACTACATTTATAACTTATCCTCATCCCCTTGTATGCTTACTTGCTCCTATGCTAAATAGATGTTTCATTTGGTTTAGAGTAAAATGGTGATATTAATAAATATTTAATAAATATTCTGTTTAAAATGTACTTAGACAATTTGTCTAATAAGATTTTTTTTTTATTGGCTGGGGCCCTGGCATTGTGAAACCGACTGTAGCGCCCCGCCCTGTCACCGCGCGCAAAGAGGTAAAAATCATAATTCGGCGGCGGAGCGGTGTGCCACTCAGGGAGGAAAAATCGTCTTCCCAAAATAGCTGAAAACTAAGCCCATTTGAAGGGCTACTAACTCAACCTCAAGGAGGGTTGAAAGCTAATACTTAAGATAATAGTAGTATCTTTATCCTAAGTATTAGATAAATACATATATTGGATTTAGAATACAATAGGAATCTAATATATGTATAATATATCAGCATTTCCAGTATGCTGATCACATCACAATACTAAGTATAAGTAGTGTATAACAGAGTGCTGAAGCTTAAAGCAAACATCCAGAAACATTCATCACAGAAGCTGTATGGAAACATTCGTCTCAGTAAAGAAAAGAAAATACATTCAGATTTATTACAAACAGTTTACTGAAGCAGACATAAAAACTAAATACTTAACTAAAATGAACTAGTAAAATTAAAGAAGAGTCCACACTGCATACTACTGATATGCCACTGAAATATCACTGAACTGTTATGAGTAGTACGGTCCAATGTATACATACATCTAGTTGGGAATACTGTTTACTGATGATGCCGATGCATCCTGAAATTCCCTAGACAATATATACAATATTCCGTAACCCATAGATTATCACTAATACTTATACATCATTCTGATACTCACATCTCATGCTTATGCTCATGCTTATGCTCATGCTCATGCTTCTAAACAACATGAGATAAATCTAAAAATCTAGAAAATGCTTTGAAATCTGATAATAAATTTTAGGTCTCCATTGTGCAGAATCCTACTAAAAGGATTCTGACTCCTAGATTCTAGTTTGATAATTGGTTAAAATTAAGAGTTTACTTAAAAATCAACAGCTAGGATGATTGTATACACATATTTAGCATGCTTGTAAGAAAGGTGGATTTAACCTTTAGCTTGTTTAAACTGCACTTATCGAAGTGCACTACAATAGGAGGCAGAACCCGGTCACAGTTTACATATCAAGCTAAGCCGTTAAATGACCTAAATACAAGCATACTTAGTGTCTTACACATAGTGATTTGAGTTACTTAGTTTGCTTAAACTGCACTTATCGAAGCGCACTACAATAGGAGGCAGAACTCGGTTGCAGTTTACATCTCAAACTAAGGATCTTGTTCATTAATTGTAACACTCTTAGTCTTGGAGGATTTACTCTAACGGGATTGTATTCGTCTAATCCCTCAGGATAGCACCAGGTCATAAGTCCATATTGGAGTGAATCAACCACTCCTGAATACTACTGAAATAATCCAGTAATATGGGTATACCCTACTATACCCAACCAATAACCTGAGTTCATAAGGTTCTATTTAATTAATAAGGATTTATCAAATCTATTAATCCTTACTCTAAGTAGGTGTATCCTACACAAGGCTCCAAGGATGTGATCAAAGGATCACTCAACATAAGTTGCTACTACAAGGAATGAGCCATATTCTAAGTACTTTAGGTTATTTCTACCATAAAGTATCAAGTTTAACTTCTAAAGTTATGAAGGATCAACTAGGTTTCTACCTCAATAAGTTACAAAAGTCCTTCCTACCTCAATGTATTATTATTTAAGGTCTTCAACCATTTCAATATCGATCCTATAGCAAGACCCTTAGTATTTCACTTTTCTACTTCTTAAGGTTTACTTATTATACTAAGGTTAAGGTGATCAGATCAGATGATTAAAATTTATTTGATCCTTTCCTATTCTACAATCATGGGATAAAATCAAAAATCTTATTAGAGTTAGATCATTGCATAAATCATTACAATTTTATTTCCATCTTATACTAATTGTCTTATATAAGAGAAAATCAAAGATCTAAAGTTTGAATTTAGATAGTTCAATCACACATATTCAATAATAACCCTAGCACTTCTAATTCAATGTGTTAAGATCAAAATCAAATCATGAGCATTATTGGAATAATGTCAATTGAATTATCTTACAATTAAGTTGATTAATTAAGTGATTAAGGCTTAGATCTTAATCAAGACAAGCTATGGTTTAACCCCTAACCTTTCTATCATTAAGACCAATATTAATTTAAAGGTCAATCACAAATTAATGTATTATTAGTATATTCTTGATATCAAACTTTAGATTTAGATTAAGTATCACATACTTAATCAAGTTATCAAGATTCTTATGTTCAAGTTGAGTTAAATATCAATTTCACACAATTAGGTGTTCCAAGTAAATGTTAAGGTTCTCATACATCCTAAAATCATAAAAGCATAAAATAAAAGGTAATCATGGCTAATCAAATTCTAAAATCAAACAAAAGAGATTAGCACCTAATCATAATTCTTTCATTCCATTTGGTTATTAAACTATACCTAATTAATACAAGCAATTAAGTTTCTAATACTTATTCTTTGGCGTAACACATATTTAAGATCCATAGTAGATATGAGGGCTAATTTAAAAGTGAAAAGTTTCAAATTTAACTTTCATATAAAACTTTAAATTTGATATTATTTAGTCCCACTAGGGTCCTAGGGATCTTAAAATACCAAAACAGGAAAGTTTTGGCCATTTCAGCCAAAACTGGGTAATTTTTCAGGAAATTCTGGATATTTTGCAAGTTTGGGCACTGCAGCGCACTGGAACCCTTTTTGCATGGCAGCACGCAGTAGTGCCTTTCGCGGGGCAGCGCGTTGTAGCGCTTTTAGTGCAGCAGCGCGCTGTAGTGCTTTTAGCGCAGCAGTGCGCGGTAATTCATTTTGAGTGGCAATGCGCTGTAGCACTTTTAGCGTTGGGGGGGCTGCAACGGTTCAACTTGCGAAAATCACTGTTCAATTAATTTATTTTTCATATTTCCCCAAGTTTTCCAAAAAAAATTCGCTACAACCCGCTGCAGTGCGCTACGGCACGCTGTAGCTGTCCATTTTGCAAAATACTGTTCAAATAGTTTAATTAATGTTTTTATAGCCATAATACCGCTGCAGCGTGCTGGAGCAGTCCGTTTTGCAGGTTTCTGTTCAAATAGTTTAATTAATATTTTTATATATTCTGCCAAATACCGCAGCAGCGCGCTACAGCGTGCTATAGCGGTCCGTTTTGCGGGTTACTGTTCAAATTGTTTAATTAAATATTTCTAAATGTTTACGCTGAAATACCGCTACCACCCGCTGCAGGGCGCTGCAGTGGTCCATGTTGCAACTTTGGGCACTGCAGCGCACTGCAGCGCCAGACGGTGATTTTCGCTCGGATGAAACCCTTAACGCCTTTTTTTGAGCTCAATTACTCTCAATCTAGAGAGTTTCATGAGCGGTGCCATATATCAATGAAAAGATTTTTTCGATACCTTTCCATTGACACTAAAATTGGCACATACAAAGCATCCTAGTTATAATAAAAATAGTAATGAATGCAAGGGTATGCAGAATAAATGAAACAGAGCATTTTTTTGTGATACTTTTAGGAGTCTTAATGACTTTCATACTTGCTTATGGACTTCCAAAGGTGCATTCAAGCAAAATGACAACATGAAGAAGTCAAAAAGGAGAGGAGCAAATGGGTACCTTTTTGTCCTTGGAAGGAGAGGAAGAAGAGGACCCTTGGGTTGTTACACCGATAATGTCAAATCTTGTTCAGTTTGAGGAGCCAGTACCTGAGGAAGAGCCTTATTTAGAGGGGGTGCAGCAGTCTGGTATAGAAGACCTCTAGTTGTTTTTTTCTTCATTGTGAGGATAAGTGATATTATCATTTTCAGTCTCTTAAACTTTAATTAAATGATGTAATAATACAGGTACTCATGACTGTGTTTAATTTTTGCATATTATTATTGGCTGAGCCATATTATTGTTTCTGGGCACGACCGCGCGCTGTAGCGGGGAATTCCGCAGAAAGCACTATTCAATTAGTTTAGCCCTCATTTAATAATCATAAATGTTTCTGCGATAATCCGCTGCAGCGCGCGACCGTCCATTATAGCGGTGAATTCTGCAAAAAACACTATTTAATTAATTATGGGTCTGTTTAATATGGTTTAAATGTTTTCGCTGCAGCCCGCTGCGGCACATGACCGTGCGCTGCAGCGCGCTGGAGCGGAATGCTTTGTTATATTTTTAATAAAATTGCAGAAATGCCCTAGAGCTCCTTTGGATTCCATTTCCTGAAAAAGATATAGAAATTTGATTCATGAATAACAAAAAATATCTTAAATAAATAAATTTTCCCCTTTATTTTAGATGTAATATATGGATTCATCACACCCCCACACTTAAATTCTTGCTCGTCCTCGAGTAAGCTCAAAATGATAATTTTTTTTTTCTGTATTTGAATGGATGAATATCACAATGATGTATTTGAAATAAGTATAAGTGAAAATATGTGCATGACAATAAAAAATGAAATAAACATTGTAGTGATCTTAATGTTTTTAATTGAGTCACTAAGATGGTAAGTCATTAAAATCTCTAAATGTTTGAATTATTTAATGCTTGAAAATAGGTGACGGGTTCCATATATTTTGGATTTTTAAACTAAAGACATGGTTTAGAGATTCTTAGAGTTGTGTCATATGTGTTCCTTCTTATAAATCACAAAAATGAAAAAGTTTAAGAAGAGATATTTTTCTTTATCCTTTCTCATTTTGATCACTTGGAAGAGATATTTTTTATCATCCTCTTTTTCATAAATATTTTCTTCTTTTCATCCTTAGGGATAGATATTTTTTTCATCCCTAACATCTTTGTGATTATGAAGTTCTACGGGAGCCTAGCACACTCCATTCAAAATCTATTCCATATTCTTGTAGTTTAAGTCCTATGCCTTTCCCCACACTTAGCTCAAACATTTATTTAAATTTTTAGAGATTTAGATTTTCCTCCATTCATTCCTCAATCTCACATTTGATTACATAATAATTCATTTAATCAATTTTTTTGCTAAGCATTCTTTTACTTATATCTCATTTGATTTTTGCATTTTTTGTGAGTTTCATTTCTTTTGAAAAATTCAGAAAAAAAATGTCCTTTAAGAATAACTCAATAAATGCGGGAATATGAGAATTCATAAATTGCAATCTCAAAATAAAACAAACTACAATAAGGATAACAAAGAAAAATGAAAAAGAACAAATACAACCTAGTTAATTTTCTTCATTCTCATCATCGTCTTCCTCCGACACATACGCCGTCTCGGTGGGGTAGTGCGTCTCTGGTATGGGTGCACCGATGGGAGGCTGTGGCAACAAGGAAGCGTCCGGTCTGCCGTGCAAATTCCAATCATCAAACAACATCCCGAGGGCTTCATGGAATTTTGATTGGAACGGCGCTGTTGGGCGTATTCCTGTTTGAAAAATCCCATATCGGTAGCTAGAGCATTACTAAGCTTTGCATTTTGATTATGGAGGCACATTAAGAGTTGGTTCGTGAGACGCGAATCAGAAGGTGCAAACGCTTCCGCCCTATGGCCCCTTCTTTTCTTGGGCAATTTCCGTTCACTTACCCGGACGTTAAGATTTGTGGGGTGCAGGGCAACGCTGGGGGAACAATGGTGTCGGAGGAGAGGATCTTAACCCCTTGGGCTTCGCATAACCCAGAAATCAAAGACCCGAAGGCCAATGCTGCGCATGAACATTTGAGAGCTTTCCAAAGCTGCTCAAAGATAATGTTTGAAATGCGGATTTTGTCTGCTCTAACCAATGAGCACAGAAGGAGTGCTCGGGCACAGGTCACTTCAGTTAAGTGACTCGAGGGCATGACATAGCTAGAAATGAAGACTAGCCAAGCACTACTCGTCTCCGTTAATTCGGAGCGAGGAATGTTGGCGAGTCCCCCTTCCCACTTGGTGTCATTATTGACGATCTCCGCAACAAGAGCGCGAGGGTCGAAGCGAGAGTCCAAGAGGTTAGAGTATGAACAAGAGCTTACCTCTGCCAACCCATAGAATTGCTCAATTTGAGCAATTCCTAGGATGACACCCTTTCCTCGGCAGAAAATCCGCTGCCCGGATGCGTCTATTGCATTTGCATACACTTCTTGGACAATTGCCGTGTATGTGGGAGCTCTCTTGGTCACAAACTCATGCCATCCTCTAGGATTGACCTGATCATGAGGGACGGGGTAGGCAACGCTGAAGCTTTGCTCCGGGATCAACTTCCGTTGGGAAGTGATAGAGGTGAAAAGGTGCTCAGCCTCCGCCGAGGAGAACCTCTTCGAGTTGAAAGTACCTCCGGATGAGGAAGCTCCAACATCCTTCCTAGCGATTGTCTTCTTCCCGGAATACATTATGTGGGATGAGAGTTTTAAGAAGATCAAGAGAATGAAGAAGATGAAAAGAATGTGCAAGGATAACCCCCTCCATTCCCTCCTTATTTATAGCCAAAAAATTCTAGGCAAGAGAAGATGGTCAAATGGTCTTCCCCATGCCATTAATATGGTGATCCATGTGAAGTGGGGGGGCAGCTTTTTCAGCAACTTTTTGATTGCCTTGGGAACCCAAAAGTCATGACTTGTTGACTATATTTTCCCAAGACAGAAAATCTGGGCAAACCGCTGCAGCGCGTGGTAGCGCGCTGTAGCGTGCGATCGCGGGTTAGGGTGCGCCAGGGCGAAAAATGGTTCTGCGCACTGTTTATGCGTGAAACACCCGCAATAGAGCACTATCGCGGAGGTTCTGCTACAGCGCGCTATCGCGGTATTTCCGCGGCAGCGCGCGATCGCGGGAATTCCGCGGTAGCGCCAAAATATTTTTTTTTTTTTGGTTGCCTCCCAATAAGCGCTCCATTTAACATCTTAAGCTAGACTTTTTAAGATTAATATGATGGATCTAGCGGTTTCATTAGGCTATAGATGTTCGAGTGAGAACATCCCTGTTGGTGGCTCAAACTCTGTTCATTCTCAACCAAAATTTAAGGATCCCTTCTTTCAACTTCATAATTCGTGGGGATTTTTTTTTTCTTTTTCCCCATCGTGTTTTTCTCTTCTTCACTCCTTCCTTGCTTTGGTTTTTATAGGAAGGAGTTGAGCTATGATTAGAATTCATTTCTTCCAACATTAGATCTTCAAGTACCTCATCAACCCATAGTCTTTCTTCTCTTACCCTTCTCATCACCTCATTTTCCATCTTTTTTTTCTTAAATAAAGTGGGTTTAAGGTCAATTAATTCAGTTTTTCCTTTTACATTTGCGCTCATAAACCCACGACCCACATCAATAACAGCTTTCACACTCATTAGAAAGGGTCTCCCAAAGATAATCATGGAATTCTTATTCCATTGATCCCATTCACAAACCATAAAATCAGTTGGAACTATAAAACTTCCTAATTCGACTGCAACATTTTTTATCATTCCAAGAGGGATAAGAGATTCTAAATTAGCAAATTCCAAAATCATTGAGGTATATTCCATCCCTCTTACTCTTAGATGTTCATAAATATGGTATGGCATAACATTGACCGAAGCACCTAGATCACATAAGGGATCTATAAATACTTCATTTCTGATTATACAGGGGATGCTCAACCTCCCTAGGTCTTCACATTTAGAAGCTATTAGCTTCTCACTCACATTCCCAATTTTTTCTTTCCCTTCCTTTAGCATATAACCTGTTGCACTCGTACCTTCAGTTTTAATTCCCCCGCACGTATCTTCCGAATGTATCACACTAACCAACTCCCTGGGGTTTATTTCGGTTGAACTGGGTAGGGCCCCTTGCTGCCGAGAGGTCAGCTGCTTGGAGATCTGCCCCAATTGGGTCTCTATATTCCTCAGGGAAACCTCTATCCCTTAGATAGAAGTATCATGGCGCGTGATAGTCACTTCTGTGCGACGCATAAATTGGATTGTTTCCGCTTTGAAAGAGTTGAAGGCCCCTTCTAAATTGGGGTGATGATTATTATTATTATTTCCACTATGCATGCCTTGTTGATAGGATGAGCTTCCCCTATATTGATTTACGTTATTATTATTGTTACTCCAAGAGAAATTTGGATGGTTTTTCCATCCTGGGTTGTACTTATTGGAGTACGGGTTATTAATCAAGTTGTTGTTTCTCAGGTAGTTTACTTATTCAGTGTTGGTTTGTACAAAAGGGTTATTTAGATTATAATTTTCACTGTTATGCTTACCCCCGCATAAATCACAATGCACCTCAAGAACAACATTGACATTCATTCTTTTTATTTTTTCATCTAAGGCATGTATTTTATGTTGTAACATCATTATTTTATCGGACTCATTTACCTTTAAAGCTTCCTTTTTTAACCTTTCAGAAGGTCCATTGGTAAGCGTTGTTTGCCATTTCTTCCAAGAGGTCATAGGCTTCCTCTTGGGTTTTTCCACTAATGAATCCCCCGGATGCTGCATCAATGAGTGTCCTCGTCGGAGCGTTCAAACTATTATAAAAGGTTTGCACTTGCATCCAGAGAGGGAACCCATGATGCCGGCAATGTCTGAGGTACTCCTTAAAGCGTTCCCACCCATCATAGAGAGTCTCACCTTCCATCTGAGTAAAGTTGGTGATCTCAATTCTCAACTGTGCAGTTTTAACCAGAGAGAAGTATTTGGCTAAGAATTTCTTAGCCAAATCATCCCAAGTACGGATAGAATCGCTCGGTAAAGAGCTGAGCCAACTCTTGGCTCTATCTCTCAGTGAAAAAAGAAATAGCGTCAATTTAACAGCGTCGTCGGAGACGCCGTTAAACTTGAAGGTATCACATATTTCAAGGAAGGTTGAAATATGTGAATTTGGATCTTCAGTGGCTAATCCTCCAAACTGATTATTTTGTACCATACTCAACGTAGAGGGTTTAATTTTAAAATTATGGGCTTCTATATTCGGCCTTACAATCGTATTGGGTATTCTCCTAATAGTGGGTAGTGCATAATCTCTAAGTGCTTTACCCCTAGGCTTTTCCAAGTTTTCTGTGAAAGTGTCCATCACAATTTGTTAGTTTGATAAGTTTTGTTCTTGCCTAGCTTGTAAGTATATTCATTCTATTTCAGGATCAAACAGATATTCAGTACAGACTCTTTTACTCATACAAGTTTTAATAAAGCTTATCAAGAACGATTTAGCAATACCGATCAAATAGATATAATTTGGAAATGAAAATAAATAAAAAGAAATATAAAATATTAGCTTGATAATTACACTAGACAATATAAAGTAAGAAGAAATAAAATTAAATACTTAAATCGCTAGCTACTTATAGATTATCTTTAGTTCAAATCAAAAACTAATTCCTGGCAACGGCGCCAAAAACTTGATAGACTGTAAATGCACGTTTGCACTTGCACGCAAGTGTACGTGGTCTGAAGTAATAAGTGGAAAGTATGACTTTCTGGGAATTTATCGAACCACAGAGAATTAGTTGATTTGGTAATAAAGTATATCTATTCTCAGTAATGTTTAAGCTATAGTTTGTATTGGTTGGTTGGTCTAAAATTAGCATGAATATTCACTAAGTAAATAATAAGATTTAAAGAAAGAGGAGAGTTGGGCCCATCCCACATGTAATGATATAATACTTGTGTAGATTTGTTTCTCAAGCTTTATTATTTAGTTTTATTGAAATCAAGTGCACATTATTATCCTTTAGTCTAGCTCAAAGGCTTATAAGTTCAAATCTCGTGCACAAAATGAACTCACATTGAGTTTTACTTTAGCACAAAGATTCTTGTAAGATTTTTGAGAATTAAAGTTAATTCATTTTCTCCTTATTTAAGAAGAATTTAAATTTTCTTAAATCTCAAGATCTCACAAGCATTGATTTTCCACTACGAGCACCACTTCGCATCTCACATAGTTGAGATGAGAGATTCACATGTTAGGCTCAATGACTATATCACTTAGTTCATGAGCACTCAACACTTCATTTCTCAATCTCAATTATGTGGAGCTAAGGAGCTCAATTGGTGGGTCTTAGCATCACTTGCATCAACTCTTTGGTTGAGCTTAGATTGAGGTGCATTGAGCTTTCATGGTTCTAAGCTTTCATGCACTCAAAATCTAGCATCCAACCAAAGGTGAGCTAAGGAGCACAAGACAATTAGATCTTGGATTCTTTAGTTTTTTCTTTATAAACACATCAAGACTAATTAGATTGAAATTTCTTAGTAAGGCATTTAAATCATAAATACATTATACTTGAGAGAAAACATTCATACATCAATATTACATCATGCAAAATGGGACTTCATCCTAACCCTCCCCAAGGGGAGTTTAGCTACTCATTACACAAGAAAATAAGGAAAACACATACATAGCAAAAGACCCTTTCATGGTCACCAAAAAGAAAATACAAGATTGAGTTTAGAAGATACTAGGAACGCTCCATAGAAGTTCTCCAGAATTCTTCTTCTCCTTCTAATTACCTCCTCCTTAGATTGCTAGTGCTGCCTTCTTCCTCTTCTCCTTTTGCAAAGGCTTGCCTTGCCACCCTTGGGGAGTTCTCTCCTCCTTTGGCTCTCCTTCTTACTTAGGGAAATTTTGCTAAAATTGTGAACCCTCCTCTAGTCAAGAGGAGGGGTATTTATAGGAACGGGGGGCTGCATGCTACTCCTCATAAGCAACCAGATTTTCTATTAAAAATGCTAAATTCATCATTGCAATAATTTTTAATTTGGGGTGAGGTGATAACAATCTCATTTTTTTAGCCACACATCACCTCAAAGCTTTACAAAAATGGCTGCTGCAGGATATGATGGCTGGAGACATCATTCAGGATAGAGGTCATGTCTCCAGCCGCATTAAATGCACTGACTGGGAAAAAATTTGGCGGGCCGCTGCAGCACGCTGTAGCGCCCTGTGCTACATGCCTTAGCATACATTGGTTCCAAGCAATTTTTAGCCAAGTCCTCCGCTGTAGACCGCTGCAGCGCATGACCGTGCGCTGTAGCGGGGAATTTCGTGAAAAATACTGTTCAATTAGTCCTTTTTCCCAATTGTATAGAGAAATATTTCCGCGGCAGACAGCTGCAGCGCGCGACCGCACACTGAAGCAGGGAATTTCGCAAAAACACTGTTCATTTAGTTTGGGCAGCCCGAATTATTTAGCCAAGTCTTCCGCGGCAGACCGCTGCAGCGCGCAACCGTGCGCTGGAGCAAGGAATTTCGAAAAAAACACTATTCAATTAGTTGGGCGGCTCGAATTATTTAGCCAAGTCTTCCGCGATACACCGCTGCAGTGCGCGACCGCGCGCTATAGCAGTGAATTCCGTAGAAAATACTATTCAATTAGTTGAGCCCCATTTCATAATCATAAATATTTCCGCGATACATCGCTGCAGCGCGCAACCGTGCGCTGTAGCGGTGAATTCCGCAGAAAGCACTGTTCAATTAGTTGAGCCCCCATTTAATAATCATAAATATTTATGCAATAATCCGCTGCAGCGCATGATCGCGCGCTATAGCGGTGAATTCTGCAAAAAATACTATTCAATTAATTAGGGGCCTGTTTAATATGGTTTAAATATTTCCGCTGTAGCTCGCTGCGGCACGCGACCATGCGCTGCAGCGCACTGTAGCGGAATGCTTTGTTATATTTTTAATAAAATTGCAGAAATGCCCTAAAGCTCCTTTGGATTCCATTTCCTAAAAAGGATATAGAAATTTGGTTTAGAAATAGCAAAACAAATCTTAAATAAATGAATTTTCCCCTTTATTTTAGATGTAATTTATGGATTCATCAGCTCCAAACCACGCCGACTCTTCCAGATGATCGCAATACTATCCCCATGCCAAGGCGCACAGATTGAACCTATAAGCAATAATTGGAAGCTCTCGGATTTATGAGGTGCTACTCCCCCAAATCAAACATATTGGCACCTTTAGGGTTTGTTGTGGGGACAAAATCCTCCCCATAGAGACCACTAAAGGCCTAGCCACCTATCCCTACACCATCAGTGAAGCATGGCTGAGCTCAGCCTTAAAGAACTCTGGCTTGGGTGCAACCAGAATGGTGAGTCCTTTCTCGAACTAGGCGCTGAGTAAGTCCGTGCCAGCCTGAATAGAGGATGACTGCTGGGTCAAACCCTAGCTAGCCAAACTGTATCGATTTGATGAGGATCAATACATGATCATTTCCATATGTGATTAATGACTCAATTGAGCCCCAATGGCATGCTGGACAATGAACATGCACTACTGAGTTGCAACAAAGTTCAGATAGTGCTCTGCACTATCGGAACCTTCTCTAACTCTCTGATGCCACCACATGAATCCTAGTCAAACCTAGATTTCAAGCATCTACGCTCATTTATAGATTTGAGTTCGCACAAGAGACTGTGAGCTCATGTAGCTCACAGTGAAGGAGTGAAGTACATAGTCTAATGGATTGGTGCTAGTTCGAGTGATAGAGGAGTTCTAGGATATGGCCAAGTTTTAAGAGGTAGCTAGGGGACTTGAACTCCAAGTCTCACCCTAGAATTCCATGAGTCCGAGCTAGGGGAAACTGGTAGCTTGAGAGTAGCTAAGGGGAATCAATTGTGGAAGGTTGATCAATTGAAGCTTTACAATGAACAAAAGGTTCACTGTGAGGCTTCTAAGGTTATTTATAGCCTCAGGGAGGTTCAGGGTTGGAGTTGAGAGTCTGTCCTGACCCGAGAGCTTGGGTCGGGGAGGAGCTCTTGAAGCTTCCACATGAAGAATATCGGGATTAGGGGCCCGATCAAGATGCTTAACCTATTCAGGGAATTGGCTAACGGCATTGCTGAAGTGGAGGCGGAGTGGGGGACACGCCCTGCGGTCGGGGTACGGAGAATTTTTGCCTATCGATTGTCATGCATCCTTAGGGACAAAGATCCACATTGAGGGACTTGCAACAGCCATCTGATCTATCAATCAGAACTGCATAATGGTTTTGATCTTCTGGATCATAATGGCCTAATTCTGAGGGATTCGGGTCGTGGGATCCTCAGGCTCGACCCAATGCACAATCAATGCTCACGCGCATCTTAAATCCAGGCTGTTCGATGCGATGGAGTGATGGCCAGATATGGTTCAAATCTGTTGTCGCGGGACCCATGCTCCACAGTCAATCGCTCGCAGTCCGCACAGCGGATCCCGGATGGTTGTTAACCGTTGGAAATATAAGTATAATTATGAAATGTTGGAGGCCCCTTTATGCAATTTTTTTTATTTAAACTAAAATCAATTTTGACCTAAATGACCTCTAAAAATTCTCAAATTTTTGGAAATCAGAATATTTTGGCTATAATTTAGGGTTCCTAATTTGGCAAAATTACCAATTATCCTAGTGAGGTCAGATTTACCTCAAAATTTCAAGGTTAGGACCTAAAAATCATATGGATGTAATGGAATAAGTTTTAAGGTTTGATTAAGCTTAGGTTAAGCTTAGTAATAACCTAGGATTCTTACAGACTCCCCCACTTAAGAACAATATCACCCCCTAATATCATCTTAAGAGGGAAACAAAATGCAAAATTTAATAACAGAACTTAGAAATTAAGAGTACCTAGATTTTAAATAAAACTTGGATATTTTTGCTATATATCGGCCTCTTTCTCCAAAGTGGATTCTTCCAAAGAGCAATTCCTCCATTAGACTTTCACCATGGGGATAAAGCGATTCCTTAATTGCTTTTAATCATGATCTAAGATTCTAATTGACTCTTCCACATAGAAAATATTCGGTTGAACGGATACTACTAGAAGTTGAACTAAATGCAAAGGATCATTGGGCTGACTTTAAGGTACACAAAATCTCCAACAATGAAATTCAAGAGACGATGATGAGAATCGTGATATTTACTTTGACGATCTTGCACGGCTTGAATTCATTGCTAAATTAATTGCACATTTCTATTCATTTCATCCACCAGATCAAATCCCAAAAGTCGAGCACTGTCGATTTCAGACTATGCAAGTGCAACCCTACACTTTTTTCCATACAAAGATTCATATGGTGACATGCCAATACTTGTTTGATAGATGTTGTTATAAGAGAACTCCACAAGAGGAATGTGGTCTTCCCAGAAACCACCGAAATCCAATATATATAAACACAAGAGGTCTTCAAGAACTTGACTGACACGTTCTATTTATCCATCTTTTTGAGGATGGAAGGCGATGCTATAGCCAGAGTAGTTCCTAGTTCTTGATGTATCGCTTGCCAGAACTATGATGTGAATCTCCTATATCGATCAAAAACTACTGACTTTGGAATACTGCGATGTCTAACAACCTATTTGATAAAGATCTTAGCTAATTTTTTCCATAGAATCAGTTTGACATATAGGAATGAAATGAGCTGACTTGGTTAAGTGATCGACTATTACCTAAATCAAATCAGCACCGGATCTCAACTTTGGCAAACCCATGACAAAATTCATGGATATATTGAACCAATTCCATTTAGAATTGCCAGAGAATGAAGAAATCCTTTAGGCTTTTGGTTTTCGGATTTAATGAGGTTACATCCATGACATTTTTCCACTAAGTCTGCCCGCTTTTTTTCATACCAGGCCACCATAATGATTGCTTCAAATCTTGGTACATTTTTGTGCTTCCTAAATAGGCATAATATCCCAAATTATGACCTTTGATGAGAATATTCTGGCTTATAAATTTGTGAATCCATATACATTTTCAATGATAAATAATATTTCCATGTAGCTGCAAATCATGGCGATGGCCACCTTCGATTTTGGCCTTGAAATTCAGATAGTCTTCATCTTTAGCCTGAGAGATGGAGACATCTTTGTGAAATGTTAGTTATATAGAGCTTAGCTGAATCAGCTCATCGACCATATCACCTTAGACAAGCTTGACATGCAGTTTATAAAATTCATCCTCGAAAGGACTTTTGGCAACTAAGGCACATAAGGTAGCACGACGACTAAGAGCATTGGCCACAATATTTGCCTTGCTGGGATGATTCTGAATATTCAGATCATAATTATTTATCAGTTCTAACTATCTTCACTACTGATAGTTAAGTTCATACTGAGCGAAATATATTTTAAGCTCTGATGATCTGTGAAGGTCGAACACTGAATGTCATAGAGATAGTGATGCCAAATTTTTAGAGTGAATAACAGCGACAGCAAGTTCTAGATCATGCATTGGATTATTCTTTTCATGTGGCTTAAGTTGACGAGAAGCATATGCAATTACTCTACCTTCTTGTATCAGCATGCATCCAAAACCTATTCCAAATGCAACAGGATAGACTTCGTAGTCTAAACCCTCTTTTGGCAATATAATCACTAAGGCAGAAGAGAGTGCATATTTTAATACTTGGAATGCTTCTTCACACTTGGGACTCCAAGAAAAATGTATAACCTTCTGAGTCAGCTTTGTTAATGGAGAGGCGATCTGAGAAAAGCCCTAAACAAATTTTTTGTAGCATCCGACTAATCTTAAAAAACTTTTAATGTCGATCATTAACTTTGACTGTGACCAATCTTGAACAGTACTGAACTTCCTTTGATCAACTATAATGCCTTGGGCATGGACAACATGACTCAGAAAGGCTATTGAGTCAATCCAAAACTTACACTTGGAGCACTTAGCATAGAGCTGTTGGCTACGTAGTTATTCTAGTACGGCCGTTAAGTGGCTTTCGTGTTCAACTTGGCTCCAGATAGTTGATCGAACAGGTCGTCGATTCGAGGTTACAGATACTTATTCTTGATCATCACCTTGTTGAGTTCTTGATAATCTATGCACATGCGCATGGAACTATCTTTCATTTTGATAAAGAGAATCGACGCTCCCCAAGGAGACAAGCTTGGTCTAATGAAACCTTTCTCCAACAATTCTTGGAGTTTGTTGTTCAGTTCCTACAACTCTTTTGGTGCCATTTGATAGGAACTTTAGATATGGGTTGCATCCTGGAATAACCTTGATCGCAAATTTCACATCTCGGACTAGTGAAAGACTAGGTAAGTCTTCAAGAAAAATATCAAAAAATTTGCATACAATACAATTTTTGTTGATAGAAACATCCTCTGTCTTCTCACCTAGCATAGTCACTAGGTAAGCATCACACCCTTTTTTAACTAGCTTTTCAGCTTTTATGGCATTGATCAGTGAGGCTTGGGTACTGAACCTGCTTACAAATGTCTTGACTTGGTCTCCACTTCCTAAGATGATTTTCTTCTTCTGGCAATTGATTATGGTGCCATGCTTACTTAGATAATTCATTCCACGAATCATGTCAAAATTTGCAATTAGGAGCATGATCAACTTGGCTTTAAAGTTTTGATCACTTATGGGGATTTCTATATTACAGAACTATTGGGCTTGCATGCGGGCTCCCGAAGGTAACCCTATGCTTAAAGAATTTGCTAAATGATATGATAGTAACTTAAGAGTTTTATCTCAGGTTTTTAATATGAAGGAGTGAGTTTCTCCAGTATCAAAAAAAATATTGCATGATTTTCAATTAATTTCCAGAGTGCCTATCTTTAGTGCAAAATTTCACTCAAAATATTTAGAGAATAAGGCAATAAACAAAAATAGGAATTAAAATAAATTTAAAATGTACTTGATACGACATCATCATGTTCAGGGGCAGATGCAAGAGTCAGCATATAGACTCTGGAAGGAGCAGAAGGTTGATGGTTCGTTGTGTTCGGCCTTGGCGCCATTTTTTGCAGTTTTGGGTTAAGGTTTGTACTTACCTCATATTTTGCTTAAGTTATAATTATGTGATTATAACTTTTATCACTTTTTTTATTGCTTTATTGCTTCTATAATGCTTAGGTTGATGTGATTTCATAAAATGTAAATATTAATAGCCTAAAATATATTTAGACAATTTGTCTAATCAAAATTTCTTTTCTTTTGGCTGAGGTCCTATCATTGTGAAACTGATAATGACAGATTCCGAGCTGTTTGAGGTTGTTGGGCCTTCCGAGGAGCTTGTTTAGGAGGAAGAGCGTGCTGTTGAAGACCATTAATTCCATTTTTATTCCAACTTGTGAGGCTGAGTGTTTGGCTTTCTTTTCAATTAAACTTTTAATGCCTTATAATAATACAGGTACCCATATATTTTCCTTTACTGCTACTTTATTCTGAGTTGAATGTCATTTCATTTTATATTATGGATGCATGGATATTAGCATTTAATACTCTTTTCTTCCGCACTCTGATATTATAGTATACTCAATTAGTGAAAGTTTCAGTTGCTTTACTTAAGGCATATTCTTCTGTAACAACCCAAGATTATTACCCAACTTAATTTTTGCTTAATTATATCTTAATTATCATCTCATTAAGTTTATCTATCCATTGGAACCAAACTCTGAATATTTGGAGCAATTCAGAGCTCAATCAATTATTTTGGATTATTTTAATATTTAATTAATTAAAATAATTGTGGTATTTATTTTGACCTCGAAATTGAAATCCAACTTCACCGTTGTGATCGTCACCCCCCAAATTAGTTAGGGGTGATATTTTGGATGCGTTTGGAAGTCGTCTGATCTTCGTGAATATTTTAATATAATTAAATGCACCGGAAAATAGAATAATTAAATAATTGTCGGAATCGAATTCTGACCTCGCCGTTGAATTCCTCACTCCCAAATTAGCTAAGGGTGAATTTTTGGGATTTTTTGGAGCGTGTTTACTTAGTCTGGATTTTTAATAAATTTAAAATTAGAAATAAATAATTATTTATTCCTTATTTTGCATTTCCATTTTTCCTTAATTCCCTTTTTCGGCTGGCCATCCCCTCATTTAGCGCCTCCCACGCAAAGGAGCAGAGCTCCATCTCCTTAAGCCATGCCCCCTATCTTCTTTAAGCCATGCCCCCCATTTCCCTTCCTCCTTTCTTTAAAAAGGGATCCCAACCCCTCCTTCTTCTTCTTACTGAATCTTCCTCCTCTTTTCCCTCCATTGTTGCCCTCATGCTGAAGGAGAAGGCTCATCTCCAAAGTCTTTAAGAGAACAGAGTTTCCTTCCTCCTCTTCTTGCAAGGTCAAAGATACCCATCTGCTTCTCTCCCTTGCCTTCTTCATGTTGCTATTATGCTTGAATGTATCTTTAGAAATCCATAAGCATGTATAAAAGCCATTAAGGCTTTTTAAAGCATCACATTTTCTTGAAAAAAAATTGCTCTATTTTTCATCCATTATACACACCCCTGTATTTATCACCATTGTTCATATAGTTAAGATGATTTGTTCATGCCGATTTTGAAGTTAATGGAAATGTACCGGAAAGAAATTTCCATTATTATATGGCACTGCTCATGGAATGCTCTGGATTGAGAGTATTTGAGCTCGAAATAAGGCCCTTTACGGGTTTCACACAGGCGAAATTACCATCTGGCGCTTCAGCACCTGAGTTGCAGAAACTCGTTCGCTATAGAGCGCCACAGCGCGCCGTAGCGAGCTGTGGCGTCATTTCAGGACAAATCATATGAAATTAATAAATAAACTAATTAAACAGTAACCCTCAAGCTGGACCGCTGCAGCGCGCCATAGCGCGCCACAACGGGCTATAGTGTCATTCCTGGAAGACTATATAAAATCATAAAATAAATTAATTGAACAGTGTTTCCGCGAGTTAGTCTGCCACAGTGCACCGCAGCACCTGAAAGTGCTGCAGCGTGCCATAGCATCCAGCTCTCTGATGGGTCTCGCCGTAGCGCGCCACAGCATCAAAAGCGCTGCAGTGCGCGATAGTACCATTTTCCACTGCAACACACCGCAGTGCGCCGTAGCGACCAGAAAAATTCAGAATTGCCCTGAAATGGCTGAAATTGCCGAAATTTCACCGTTTTTGCATTTTAATGTCCCTAGGACCATAGTGGGATTGAATTATATTAAATTTGAACCTAGTTTAATTAAAATTAAGCGTTGCATAAAATTCTATGTGAAAATTAAGTTTGGAACTTTATTATTTTTATTAAGTGCTCAAAACCTATTAATATATCTTAAATATCTTATGCCAAATACTAGAATCCTTGAATAATTGTAATGAATATGTATATCTTAACAACTAAATTGTATGAAACTTAAGTTTTTCAAATTTATAATTAAGTGCTAACTCCTTTGGCTTAATTTAGAATTTAGTTAGCCTTAATTACCTTCTATTTTATGTCAACTTTACATTTCTATGCTTTTATGATTATAGGATGTATGTTAGAGAACTTTAAAATTTAATTGAATACTTAAATGTACTTAGTGGACATTAAACTATAATGGAATATGAGAATCTTGAGAACTTGATTAAGTAAATGATACTTAATATAAATTTGAAATTTTCCATCAATAATACACTAATAATATATTAATTTGTCATTGACCTTTAAATTAATCTTTGGTCTTAATAGTAGAAAGGCTAGGGGTTAAACCTTAACTTGTCTTGATTAAGACCTAAATCTTAATCACTTAATCAATTAACTTGATTGTAAGATAATTCAACTTATATTATTCCAATAATGCATCTGATTTATTAATAATCTTAAATTATTGAATTAGAAGTGCTATGGTTAATATTAAATCTATGTGATTGAACCATCTGAATCTAAACTTTATATTCTTGATTTTCTCCTATATAAGACTATTAGCATAAAGATGAATAATAAAGTTAAAATAATTTATAAAATGATCTAACTCTAATAATATCTTTGATTATAAAATAGAGTATGATCAGATGAATTTTATTCAGCTAATCTGATCACTTTAATCCAAGTCTAATAAGTAAACCTTAAATATTAGCTTAAGAAATAAAAAAGTAAGATCTTAAGAATATTACTATATGATCATTTTTAAAATGCTTAAAGACCTTAATTATTGATACATTGAGTAGGAAGAACTTTTGTAATTTATTGAGGAAGTAATCTTAGATGATTCTTCATAGCCTTAAAAGTTGATCTTGAAACCTCGTGGTAGGAATCACCTAAAGTAATTAGAATGGAACTTCTCCCTTATGGTAAGAATCAATATTGAGTGATCTTTTGATCACAACCTTAGATCCTTGTGTAAGATTCACCCATTTAGAGTAAGGATTAATAGCCTTGATAAATTTTTATTGATTAAATAGAATCTTATGAACTTAGATTATCGGTTGGGTATAGTAGGGAATACCCATGGTATTGGATTATTTCAGTAATATTCATGATTGGTTGATTCACTCCAATGCGGACTTATGACCATGTGCTATCCTGAGGGATTAGACGAATACAGTCCCGTTAGAGTAAATCTTCTAAGACTAAGAGTATTATAATTAGTGAACAAGATCTATAGTTTGAAATATAAACTGCGATCGGGTTCTGCCTCCTATCATAGTACGCTTCGATAAGTGCTGTTTATGCAAATTAAGTATCTCAAGTCACTTTGCGTAGGACACTAAGTATGCTTATAATTAGGATATTTAACAGCTTAGTTTGAGATGTAAAGTGTGACCGGATTCTACCTCCTATCGTAGTGCGCTTCGATAAGTGCATTTTAAACAAGCTAAGGGTTAAATCTACCTTTCTTGCAAACATACTAAATATGTGTATACAATCATCTAAGCTAATAATTTTTAAGTAAGCTCTCAACTTTAACCAATTATCGAAGTTAGAATTTTAGGAGTCAGAATCCTTTTAGCAAGATTCTGCACAATGGAGATATTGAGTTCATTAACAAATTTTAAAGCATTTTCTAGATTTTTTTATTTATCTCATGTAGCTTAGAAATATGAGCATAAACATAAGCATGAAGTGTGAGTATCAGAATGATATATGAGTATTAGTGATGATTTATGGGTTACGGAATGTTGCATATATTGATTGGAGAATTTTAGGATGTATCGGCATCACAGTAAACGGTAATCCTAACTGGATGTATGTATATATCGGACCGTACTACTCATCATAGTTCAGTGATATTTGGGTTATATATCAGTAGCATACAGTATTGTGGCATATATAAATGCACAATTTCAGTGACATACATCATAGTTTTACAAATTATTACTCAATTGCATATTCATTATTATTTTGGTTTATTTTCAGTATTTAATTTTCAGTACATATACAATTTCATACTTTCAGTTATCCTTACAATATTTTCTGTATATTTAATTATATAATATAAATGTTAAATGAATAACTAGAACTGTTTAGATTAGTTTTGATGTGTTAGACTTATTATCTAATATAGACTTATTGTCTAACACGAGTTATTTTTGGGATCTGACAATTTGCTAGGTCTTGAGCAGTATATTGAGCCAAGTCAGGAGGACACTCAGGAGATTCAGGGAGAGCTCGTGGAGCATTAGTGGACTCCTCCTCAGCATTACTTTTCTGCTTAATTATTTTAGTTCAGTACTTAGTATTTTAGTAAACTGTTTGTAATAATTCTAGATGTATTTTCTTTTCTTTTTTGAAACAAATATTTTTATACAGCTTCTGTGGTGAATGTTTCTGGATGTTTTCTTAGCTTCTACACTTTATTATATAATACTTTTACTTAGTATTGTGGTGTGATCAGTATACTAAAAATGCTGATATCTTATACATATACTGGATTCTTCATGTATTTTACATTCAATGTATGTATTGGTTTAATACTTAGGATAAGGATGCTACTCTTATATTAAGTATTAGCTCTCAACTCTCAATGAGGTTGAGTCAGTAGCCCTTCAGATGAGTTTAGTTTCAGGCTATTTCGGGGAGACGGGATATTCCTCCCCGAGTGGCGAGCCGCTCCACCGCCGATCCGATTATACTTGTTTATTGCACGCGGTGATGGGGCGGGGCGCTACACCTTCTTTTGTCAGTAATTAGGGATGCATATTTCTAATCTAATGCTAAGTGAGGGATTGTCCAGTGTTGACCACCACTTAATCTCAGTTGATTAAGGGGCGGCCGCCACAATCACTCTTGTGGTCGCTGGTTGCTATTTTGGGAGTGGCCGAGCCTATTTTTGGGTGATACTCTCGACCTGTTGGGTTACTTCAGAATTAGTCAGGGATGCTCCTGGGGCTGTTCCAGGGTCATTCCTGGGGCTGTGGCTATTTGTGGAGCTGTCCCTAGCTGTTCATTGGTTGTTCATAGAGCTTTTCCTCGAGCTATTCTCGGGTATAGTTTGGGATGTCCATGGGTGCTATTTTGGCTGCAGTTGGGGATGCTCTTGGGTGTTATTCCTGGGTGGTGTTACTGGCATTTATTGGGTGCTACTCCTGGCTATGGTTGGGATTACTCCTAGGTGCTGTTTTTGGGATATGCCTTTGGCTGCTTCTAGAAGCTTTGTGGGCTATTCCAGGGTGCTGCTCTAGTCATGATTGAGGCTGTCTTGTGGCTGTTATTTGTTATGTCTATTTCGTATGGGTATTGTTCCTATTGTGCAGCCTGGTTTTTGTTCCCTCTTTTGGCTTGGGAGCTCTGTGGCTTTACTAGTCGCTGACATCTGGGTGTCTTTTTCTAATTCTGCTGTTTTGGTTGTTGGCGTCTTAGCTTGCTGTAATATTGGGCTAGTCAGGGAGAAAGTTTTGGCCATTGTTGTTGTGATGAAGTGGTGTTCAATTAGCTTGAATTCATGAAGATACAATACAATTTACTATATATATATATATATTCGTTTATTAGTATATGAGATCTGGTTTTAATAAGAATTCAATATATATGAGTATTATCATTTCTTACATGTTGATCACATCACAATACTAAGCATAAATAGTAACAATAATAGGGTGCGAAAGCTATATCGTTCATTCATCATAGAAGCTAAGTAAGAAAATATTCATTATAGAAAAAAAAATACATCCAAAGTTAAGTTATTATATATCATTTGCTTAAAATAAAAAGGCTTCTCTGATACCTTATAGTTGGTCGAAGATATTATCGCGAATCAGCAATCGACTAAATGCAACGCTTACAGTTGGTATCAGACAGTGTTCTTTGCTATGTCTATTTTTTTGGGTGTTATTACTGTTGTGCAGCTTGATTTTTGTTCCCTCTTTTGACTTGGGAGCCCATTGGCTTTGCTGGTTACTAGCATATGAATGTCTTTTTTTGGTCATGCTATTTTGGTTATTGGTGTCTTGGTTTGCTGGGCTATTGGGCTGGTCAGGGGGGAAGTTATGGTTATTTTTGTTGTGCTAATATGGTGTTTGGTTAGCTTTGATTCATGCTCTGATTTATTTTTCTCCACTTGCTCTCCTTTTGTTTTGCGATGCAGGGCTTGAAGATGGTTCTTTCTGATTTAAGGTACTATAACTTTTTCTACTTCTATTTTTTGCAAGTCCTTTATTTAGTAGACATAATTATTCTTATTGCAACAATGTTTTTTTTGATAATATTGTTGTTAGAATTAGTTCCGGGTTCTAATCCCTTCACTTAATCTTTCTTACTTTTTTTCTTAAATTAATAACGCTAATAAAATTTTGTTAAATATTCTCAGAATATATAAAAAATTTAGTAGTTATTGAAATGGTACAAACCCTGAGCCGGCTACCACAGCGCTGTTCGAAACCTTGGCTCAGGAACCATCGTCCCACGTTAAACATTTCAGGTTGTGCGGATCATCAGAACAATCGACCACTGATCCTTTCCCACTTTCCTATTTTTGGTGGCAACGGCCGCGAATCGCTGATAACAACAATCACGAAAGAAATGGAGAATTCCGGTTAGTGCTGAAGCTTTCTGCAGTTCTTTCCGATGCTTTTTGGTTTCATCGAACTCTATCCCTATCGAACTGGGGTTCTATCAGCTCGCTTCATATCGTAAACTTGATTTAAATTGCTGTGTTACTTGTCATTGCGTCGATTAGGTTTTAAATACCTGTTTTACCCTGTTGTAGTTCGGGTTGATCTGTTCTACATTCCTGCTTTGATTTCGGAGGGATTCCACTGTGAAAGCTTTTATGTGAAGCTTCTTATGAATGACATATTCAGAATCATAAGAAGCTTCACATAAAAGCTTTCACAGTGGAATCCCTCATGCTTCTGGATGCTGCCACAAATGAGTGGCAGCCGACTTCCACATGTTTTGTTCTTGCATGAAAGACGGGGTTCTTGGCTCGTGCTATGGCAGAGAGGTTGTCGCAGAATAGAGGATTTGGACTGCTTTGTGGGAGACTGAATTCTTGAAGTAGCTTGTGTAGCCAAATGATGTTTGTGGTTGTGCTTGCAAGTGCTTGATTTTCGACTTCAGTAGAGAAGTGAGACAGTGTCTTGTTTTTTTGTGCTCCACGAGATTGGAGTATTGCTCAAGAAGATACAGTAGCCAATAGTAGATTTGCGATCATCTGTGTCGCTTGTCCAATCTAAGTCTACATATGCCTAAAGATGTAGGTTTCCTAGATTGATTAGGAACCATAGGTGGAAAGATCTCTTCACGTACTTTAGTAGTCATTTTACTTATTCAAAATGAGTTTTGTGTGGGGCTGTGCATGTGTTAGCATATCTTTTTGATTGCAAGACTTATGTTGGGTCTAGTTTTTAATAAGGTATTGAAAGAGACCTGCAATCTATCTGTATAGTGTGGGCTGAGAAAATGGGGAGGAGGGTTTGGAGTTTTATTGATTGGTTATGGGGGTAAGGGCTGGATTGCATTGCTTCCATCATGAGATTTTCAAGATTGTGGAAGTGTAGGTTGCTTGACTAAGGAATGGGCCGTTTGCAGATTGTGAGATGAATGCCAAGAAAATTGGTTGGAGTGCCGAGATGTTTCATGTGGAACCATTGTGTGAGGATTTGGATGAATTTGTTGAGAGTGGGTTGGTGTGGACCGGTAAGAAGTATGTCTTCCACAGATGATGATGTAGATTTTATGGGAGGAGGTATCATGTAAAAGAAGACAGGGATTGATAATGTTGGTTCTGAGGGCATGTAGAAACTCTGTGAGGGTAGAGTATTGTTGGCGGGGTGAATATTTTGAGGCCATAGATGGTTTTATTGAGCTTGCAAATATGGTTGGGATGTCTGGAATCGACATACCCTTATGCTGCTTCATATTAACTGTTTCGTGGAGTTTTCCGTGTAGAAATGCACAGGAGACATCTAGTTGTAAGATAAACCACTTGTAATAAGTAGCTAAAATGAATAGAATTCAAATGGTTGGCATATTTGCAATTGAGTTGAATGTTTCTAAGTAATCTATGCCATAGTATGGATTGAATCTTTGAGCCACCAACCTAGCTTTGTGACGAACATTGTGCCATCGGCTTTGAGTTTTGTACGGTATGTCCATTTACACCCTAAGGTGTTTTGATGTGGGATATAGAGTACAAGGGTTCAGGTGTGTTGATCTATCAAGGCATGATACTCGTCTCCCATTACAAGTTTCAAATGTTCCAGCTTAGCTGCGATGTTATAGGAGGTAGATTCTGTTGAATGAGTTGTGTATGAGATTATAGAGGGGTTTTGGTTTAATGGCGTCGTTTTTGAGTGGGGTGAGCATGGGATGAGAGGGAAGAGTTGGTGCTTTTTGTCTGAGGGTTAATTGGGATTCAGTTGGGAGAGAATGGATGGGAGGATGATGTTGGTGTAGAGGAAGAAGAGTGCACGGGTGAATAGGGTTGTTGGGAGGTTGATAGGGTGGTAGAGGGAGAAGGAGAGGGAGATGAGGGTGATGTTTGAGGAAGGATAATTGAAGAGAAATTTGGCTTTCTAGGAGGGATCGAGTTGTTAGAGAAAGGAGTTTGTATTTGCATAATAGAATGTGATGTTGGTACAAGAGTGAGAGGAGTAAGAGGAGATTGGGAGTGCGTGGGTGATGCGGGAGAAGACTGAGTAAGCTTAGGCTAGGGAAATTAGTTCAAGAAATTGCACGTGATGTGAGATTATAGTGGAGGAGGTTTTGTGGTTGTACCAAATGTAACCCTTATAGTGTGGGGAGTATCCGAGGAAGATGTAGGAAAGTGTTATGGGCCTAAGTTTGGTAGTTTTTGTTGTCGATAGGTGGGGAATACAGAGGCAGCCAAACACTCGAAGATGATGATAGTCAGGGATGGTTTAATGTAGAAGTTGGTAGGGTGGATATTGTGTGTAATAGGAGAAGGTAGGCAGTTAATGAGATATGCATACGTGAGTCTTGCGTGAGCCCAGAAGCCTTCGGGTATTTGAGCAGCGTGGAAGAGAGCATGAACAGTTTCAAATATATGACGGTATTTGCGTTCAGCCACCCCATTTTGTTGCAGAGTGATGGGCAAGACATTTGGTGACGGATGCCTAGATTGTTGAATAGGTTATGAAAGGATGTGGAGTTGTGTTTACCACCTCCCACTTTGGATAATTTTGATGCATTTGTATTGGTGGTCAATGAATATTTGAAGATGGATAAATTTGATCATGGCTCGGATTTTGTTCAATTGGAAACAACTAAGTAAATTGGGAGCGATCATCCACAAAAATAACATAAATTTGTAGCCTTCATTGGAGATAGTGGAGGTTATATCCCATACATCATAATGTAAAATTCAAAAAAATCATAGTTTATATTTTAAAATTTAGGGAATAGTAATCTATGAATTTTTGCTGTAATACAAGTAGTCTAGGAAAAGAAGTGATGTTGCCGAGACTAAGAGTAGACTAGCGAAGAAGCTGATGGACTTCTCGATTGGGATGTCCAAGTCGCTGTTGCCAGGAGTTATTGGTGGACAATGTAATAGATTGTAAGATGGTGGTGGATGGTGGTGGTTCTAGAGATGGTCGAATGATGTAAAGATTATTGATGCAATGACCTTTAAAAAGTAGAGTATTTGTTTGGAGGTCCTTTATTGTGAAGCCATGTGGATCAAATAAAATTCAGCAAGGGTGTCGGCAGTTCGTTTATGTATGGAGAGAAGATTGTGTTGGCATTGTGGGATGTGGAGAAGCTGAGTTGGATTGAACATATGATTAGGGGTGGGAAGGATGTCGATGTCGATGTTAGAAATTGGAAGAGACTGGCTGTTGCCGATAGTTACCTAGCAGTTTCTTTGATAGGTTTTGGCGATTGATAGATTGTCGAAGTCATTGTTGATGTGATTGGAGGCTCTCGAATTCAGATACCGGCTGTGGTAAGTAGTTTTGTCCATATGAAATGCGGCTGAGAGATGTAGTTTGGTTGGACAGTTACGGTAATTGGGATTCATTCTATGCCAACAAACTCTTGCTGAATGACTAAGTTTGTTGCATATCTGACACTCAATATGTGAGAATCGGTAGGTTCTTTGTGTTGTTGGTGCTCCTCGAGTTATTTGGTTTCCGGACAAGACCTCGACTAGTTTTGCCTCTGTCACGAGATCGTCCAGAGAATAGGGAGAAATGTGGGCTGCTGTTGTTGGTAGGTGAGTTGGAGATTTAGATTTCATTGTGAAGATCTTGTTGTACATTGATTTCTTCACTGCATATGAGAGAATAAAGGTCATCAAGGCTGATGGGTTTGAATTTAGTTTGGATGGCAGTTTTGAAAGCTTGATATGTGAAAGGAAGTCCATTATATCTATAGAGTATATATCCTCGTGATCAATTTTTAAGCCTACGGTGGCAATTTTGCTTACCAAGGAGTTAATTTCAGACAAGTATGCGCTTATGGGCCGATTTTTGAGAGAGGCATTGTCGAGTTCATTTTTGAGCTGAATAACTCTAGATCTAGACTGAAGATATTTTTCGAGGGTAAGCCAAATTTTGGCACATGGTTCCGCTTCCATGATATATGGGAGAATGGACGGAGAAATTGTGGTGCAGAGAGCGGAAATTAGATTTCGATAGGTGGAAATCCAATGATCGTGTGTTTCACTGTCAGTATGGGAGGTGGAGTCGACTTCGTCTAGGTGACTGTAGAGGTTATTTGCTTTGAATAATTTTTTTACTTGGGCTCTCCATATTAGGTAGTTCTCGGTTATCAAGAAATTGTGAAATATGTTCTTGATAGACAAAGAACTTGAGATCTTTTGAATCTTGTCTGAGACTGGTATTGCTGTGCTGGAAATTGGTGGTCACATGATTAAGAGTCCATATTGGTTGAATCCATGTAAAAGAATATGGCGGAAACTTTACTCACGTGGAAATTTTACGCAGCGAGAGGCATAGTTCTTCATCAGTGATCTTGTCGTTGCAGTAGCAGTCGACGAGGTTGATGACACGGCGGGGTCCGAGCGAGTTGAGGTTTGAAGGTGGAAGGATGGTGAACTGCGCGTCGGTTGGCTGTTGATTGATGGCAGTTTCGAAGTGTTGTTTTGGGATCAATGTAAAGTTGAGGGAGGTTTGGCGACGCTTGCGCTGGTTGGAGAAGAAGTAGCAGCCTGGGGTTCTAAGAAATAGATAGAGGCGCGATGTGATCAATTGAGAGCTTTCATTTAGGAAAAGTAGCTTCGATACCATGATCAAAAGGAGAAAGCATGAGAAAGAAATAATACTGCATAGTATTAATATATTCATTGGTTTAGTAGAGTAGCGTTGTAGCGCTCTGAGGTGCCGTTCATAAGTAACGACGGGCGATTAATTGGGCTATTTACTGTAACACTGATGAGTTATAATTAGACTAATACCTGGGAGTTAAATGGGTTGCTATTAAAAATTATGTTAATAACTCCATGATATTCTTTATTACTTTATACTTGTAACTCTGTTAGTTACTTATATTTAGTCATTGTAATTGGAATCCATGCTGTGTCAAATTTGAACAAAAAAATCTATAACACTTACAAGCTTATAGTAAAATATGCCGAAGTAATTAGAACAAACAAAGAATTAGGTATTTGCCAAGTATAAGGAGAGGACATTTTCTAGTATTAAGTTGTTACTTTTGTGGTATACTTGAAGGAATCATGTACCCAACTTGCACACACATGATTGAAATTTAGAAGATGAAATATGTTATATGAAAGTATCACTTATATGTCATGTTCTGTTATTTTACAAACAAGATAACCATCATATTTAAACATTGGATTTTGCAAATGGAGACAAATTTTAATTCCCTTCATGATATTTCACACAACTTATAGAATCTTTTAAAGTTGCAATTACATTCCTAGAGAGAATTTCTACAGTTCCAAAATAAGGCCAAAGTACCACATTAATTTTTCATTTAAAAAAATCTATTATGATGAATTGAGCTTACTATTTTAATTTAGCAAGTATATAGTTCCGTGATCCCACTCTCGACAAAGTATAAATTCATCTATCGCACTAGCAAACAAGATATTTTTAGAATCTACCTTAAGCTGTTAACAAAATCTATCATCTAACATAGCTTCAAGGGTGAGCTATTTTAAACTGTATGACGGAGTGTTGGCGGTGAATTTATTTTGGGATATAGAAAGAAAAGGATTTCTATAATTGTTAACAATATATGAAATTTGGTTTGATCATTGATAATTTTTATTAAATTATTGAGTTGGACTTTCTTCTTTGTAGATGTTAATTTCAAGGACTAAAAAAATTTGAATGATCTTGCCTTTCTTGCATTTTTTTTTGCTTAAATGTCTCTATTTCAGTGTCTTTATTGCTAAGTTTAGATTTCATATATTTCATGTGTTCATCTATAAAAGTTTATATTAATCATAATAGATAGCTATTTCTTAACAAATATTTTTTATAATTAAGGAAAAATATTGCATATAAAAATATGATACTAGGCCTGTAATGAAAGTACTACACAATATATATATTATAATATGGATTACTAATATTAACCTTTAAAAAATTCTTAAAATGATGTGATGAAAAACCAAAAGCAAACTAACTATATGGATACGACCTATTTTTTAAATGTGTAACCTTTTTGAAAGAGATAAATACCAATGGTTTAAAATGCAATGCTTTATGCACTTTTAAATTCATTTAAACGAAAGGAGTTTAAAGTATTCATGTTTTAAAGGCATGCATGCATTCTTAACAATTTTTTAAAATATTTGTGATTTTTGTCTATATATGTTTTACTTTTATGAATTGGCATATCATTTTGGGTTCTCTTGAGACAAGTTTTTTGATGCTTCATTTTATGAAAAGCTATAGGTATTTTTTAATATTATTTATGAACTAGCTTTTTAAGTTCTTTAAAATGAAGAAGCTAGATGGCAATTTAAAAAATCCATCTCTATTCTTATGGCCTGTAATACTTGTACTCTTTCTCAGCAATAGTCTCATTCATTGCATATCCACAATTTTGATGCTATTTTGATTTATGAGTGGCATATAACATTGGATTGTTAAATCATTACCACTTGCTTTAGGCAAAACAATTTTAAACCGTAACTTTTTTTGCATCTACTTTACAATTGACTTTTTTAATAACTATAATTATCTTTAAAGAACTTTAAAGCAAGAATTAACCATTACTTGAGTACCAATTTGATTGTTTGTGAATACTACCCACTATTAAGTCATCAACAGTTATTATTTAATTGCCTATCTATTTTGTCACCTATAATTTGCTTAAGCTTCATATTTATATGTGTGAGACTTAAAATTTTAATCCATATTCAAAACTTAGCTCTTTGTTAAGATTTATGTTTGTGAAAGAAGTCATCTATTAGATACAATATAGATTGATGATATTAGATTTGGATTTACTATTTAACTGCACATTGCTTCAACATCTAATATATTCTTGAAGGAATATTCATGAACTACTAATTCTTCCATAAAATCAAATTTATTTATGTATGATTATTATGTTGGTGTATTTTCAATATGCTTGAAATGAGAGATTGAGTTTTTTCTTACAAGTAAGTATATGCACACTATTGTTAATAGTTTATTAGTTGTATGATTTCTCAATAAGAAAGCTTTTATGCAATAATTTTAATTTGTAGTAACTTAATTTACTTTAATTTCTCATTAAAGTCCTTCATAACTTGGTTTAGAGAGATTGGGAAACTTAAATGGGGATGAAGGTTTGATTGGGGGAACTTACGGATCTTAGCTTCTTTTTCTTCAAAATAAGTTAATAATATATGGTAAAAGAGCTACAAATAAATCATAATGTGTACTTATTGAAAATGCAAGGGTAACATAAAAGTAAGCCAAAAGGAAATTACAACCATACGCAGCTACTATGCGAAATTGTGACGATAAACATTATCTTTAATATCATCTTCTAGCACAATTTTTATAACTTAAAAAATATTGGGTATTAATAGTTAAGTTGTAACTGTACGGGTGTTTTACAATTTTAAGTTACTATAACTTAAAGAAAAAAGAAGCAAAGTGTATGCTAATCTACATAAATAGAAAGTTTTTGTAATTTGATATTTCCTTAATTAGTTTTGATAGAATATTTATTTAACTTCTTGCATTGATGATAATAACACTTTGGTATTAATTTTTCCTTCAAGTAATATTCATATGGAGATATACTTGACCATTTCTAATTGCTTAAATAATAATATTTAATATTTTCTTTTTTTCTTATCTTTGCATAACATATTCTATTAGTTTCATTTTTTTTTCATTATATTTCAATTTCTTTTTTTATATAATCATTTCCATATGTATCCTTAGCTAAACAGGGCTTTGTTTAGATTATCACACGCATGCACACGCTTTCCAAGTTTATCTTTATTGCTTTTACTTTTGTGTTATTTCATATTCTCTTTTTCTGGGTGGATGTAATATCTACCTGACTGTTATTATGCTGCACTGTTTTTCATCCTGTTTCTGTAACTCGTTTGAATGCCTAGAGATGCCTGTGGTTCTAGCTATCATTTTGGATAATTTTGAAGTAATGTCTTCTTTTTGTTTGAAGACCATTCCCGTACTTGCCACATAAAAAATTGGCTGTTTTCCATTTCCTTGTGTATTTTTGTTTCTATTTATTTCTGCACCTTTTTTGCTACTTCTAAAGTTCATATCATTAAAAACAGGAGGGAACCCAGTGAGTGTTCTTGTGCCCCCTGTAGAAGGTTTAGCCGGAGGGGGTACTGCTTATGGATGGAGTGATGGTGGTTTTCAGAATTCTATTTTGCACACCGGAGAAGTCGATCCCACCAGAGTTCCTTCAGCAGATTTGATACATGTATGGTGCATGCCTAGCACCGCTAATGTTGGACAACAAGAAATGCCTCGACCTTTGGAGAATGTATGATTTACTATTTCTTTAAAAAATTTTGTACTTGGAAACTATTTTGCAACTCTTTCTTTGTGAAATATATGTATTGGTTCTTTCTGGTATTAATTTAGTTAACTGTTTCTTTTATTGTGCATCGGAGTCTTCTGCATGCTTTTCTTATGCTTTGTTGTCATCTTCCTGTGCAACTTTCATTGACTGGCATGGTACACAAGCTATATAGTTACATAGGGAGTCTGATTTGTGAAAAATATAAATAAGTGTAAGAAATGAAAGAATGAGTTCTCATTATTGAAGTAGAATGAAGTATGCCCTTTATATAGATAAACTACTAACTGTTGAAAAGCACGAAAGGATGGAAAAGGAGATTAGGAGCCGAACGAAATGGAATTTGTCTTTCTGAGAAAAATAGCGTGAATACATGGATAGATAAAGGCGAGACGGGACTATAGGGATTGACTAGGATGGGTTTGTTGCATTTCAACGATGTAGAAAAGAAACATCATAACAAAAATTAGTTATGGGTAAATATGGAAATGTTGAGGTTATTATTACTCCCCCGCAAGCTAATCGGCTGAGCGTGGGAAAGCGACGAGCTTGCTGGTAATGCGTTGATGCAATGTGCTGGAAAAGGTTTTTCGAAGATGTCAACGAGTTGATCTTCAGTAGAAATGTGTTGAACAATGAGCTTCTTTAATTTGACCAAGTCACCAACAAAATGATAATGACTTCAATATGCTTCATTTTGGTGTGAAGGATAGGCTTGGTTGTAAAGAATGTTGAGCTCAGGTTGTAATAGAAAATTGTTGGTGGAGATCCTAAATTGATGCCAAGTTCGGTAAGAACCGACAGAAACCACAACCTTGCTAGCTGTATTGGCAATGACCTTGTATTCAGTTCCGGTGCTAGATCTCACAACTGTTGGCTTCTCCTTGGAAGGTCAAGAGATAAGGTTCTGGCCAAGGAAGATGCAGTAGTCAGATGTGGACTTTTGTTCACTTGATATGCCGATGGTACAGTGCTGCAGAGGTATCAAAAAATACGTTTAACTGCTTGCCATTTTGTGATGGTCGGATGATGCATGGATTGACAGAATTTATTCATGTTGAGTGTAATGCCCAGCCGGGTGTATTGGAGATATTGGAGAGCGCTAACTATGCTGCAGAAGAGTGTGGGATTCGAGAAGTTGTCAATAAAGACCTTGATTTGTTCAGCACAATCATCGGAGTGGGCACTGGGTTGGAGTGTTGTAGTCCCACACTCTGCAAGATATCTTGCACATAGTGTGATTAGGATAGAACCGGATGATTTGCTGATCGTGTGATATTGATATTGAGAAAATGGACACATCCATTTCTTTGAGAGCTAAGCAATCGACAAGGAAGGCTATCAACTGTTGTAAGAGTACATTGTTGTTACCCGTTAGTAAGATGTCATTGACATAGACAAGAAAACCAAGATGTCGGTACCGCTACGATAGATGAACATAGAGGTGTCACTTACGACATTTTGAAAACCGAAATACTCAAAAGTCGAGGATACCTTGTGGTGCCAAGCTCTAGGGTTTATATAGACCATAGAGAGCATGATGCAAATGACAAACGTAGTCTAGCTGAGCGGCTGAATGAAAATCAGGAGGTTGCTCCATGAAGTTAGTGTCGTGGAGATCACCATTTCGGAAAGTATTATAGAAATCAAGCTGTCTAATTTGCCACTTGAATGTAAGAGCCAAAGTAAGGGCCAGACGGATTGTAATTGGTTTGACAACTGAACTGAATGTTTCGGAATCATCGATAACCTCTTTTTTAGTGAAGCCACGAGCAACCAATCACACTTTGTGACGAGCAATGGAGCCATCGCAGTTGTATTTGATCTTGAAAGCCATTTTGTACTCATTTATATAAGGAAGACGTTAATTTCTCGCAATGTCTAGATTTCGTTAATTCCTCGTAAAATTTAGTTTTCAGTTAAAACTCTCGCTAAATCCGTTACAATTCTCGATTGAGAAAGTTTTCAAACTCAATTAATGCTGAAATAGAAATTAAGATTTGTCATATACCCATACTTAATTTAGTAAAGCATAAATTACCTCATTAAGGCAGAATCAGCTACCCATGTAGAACTGCCAGCAATTATGTTATTCCCAGATTTTTTTCTCGTAACATACGAGCGTTGATCGACTTCCCAGCTGAACGAAACGGGTGTGCGTTACGCTCGCACACCCTATTTAATCGAACTCTTGTCGCTCGACTCTTCCCCACTCGATCATTGCTTGCTCTCAACCCTCGCTCTCCTCCTCAGCCGATCGAACCCCTCGATCTAACCCGCCGATGGTGACGAAAACTCGTTTGACACCGAAGCTAAAGGCGAAGAAGATTGCATAACCATTTGGCGCCGAAGACGATCGCAGTTTCGCTCCTTTCGCTTGACTTCCACCCGCTTGATGCAACGTATCTGGTAGTCGAACCAACTCAATCTTCTCCTCTCTCCGCTCGACAAAGACACAGAAAGAAGAAGAGATGAATCTTACCGTTGATGTCTCAGGGATTCACACGATTCTCCTCCGCTCGATTTTCTTATCTGCGCCTGATCCTTCAATGCACCCGATCTCTTCAGCAGGTACGATCTTCCTTACCTTGTTTTCAGCCGATAGGAAAGTTGTAAGTAGAATATAAATAATTAACTAACATCAATAGGACTGCAATTATTCAAATTGTTTTATGTGTGCAAGTAGTCATTATAAATAGATTAAGTGACTCATTTCGATATCAAAACAAGTTGTTAACTAAATTATCATAAATTAAAATAAGGATAGCTTGCAATGCTATTTGGATATTATTTAAGCACTCCAGTACTTAAGTTGTGTAACAAATTGAGAAAACCCTAAATGGGGATTTGTATTAAGGACATTCTAGTTCACTGCTTATAATTTTAGGACTTGAATCGCAAGATTTATAAACTGTTAAATATTGATAAGTATTTTCCTAGTTCGTAGTTGTCTGCTTGTTTATAAAATTTGATTTTAAAACAGTGTAACTAATACTTTAGTGATGCTGGAAACTTCGTTTAATGTTTAATGATTTAGGATAATGAACTTTTACCTTAGTCAATATCTTAAAATCTGCAGCCATTTGTCTTACTTGATTTTGTACCTTACATCGCTTAGAGCAAAGATCTTCCAAAATCATAGTGAATCTTATGATTATTGATAAAGAAATAGTTTTTAATTTCTTTATGAGGCTATTGAGAGTTTAGTATGGAATCACTTGAAAATGAATCTTAGTAATAATCAAGTTAGTCTATTTAAAACTACTTACTATTAGTGAAAATTGCTTCACTAATGGGAATTATTGAATTATAGATGTTACCCTTCTTGGATCAAACAAAAGAGTATTTATGTTCTACAGCAATGTTTTATTTGTATGACTATTAATAGCTAAAAATACCAAAGATCTGTTGTGACTCTAGTTTCCATGAAATTTATGGATGTTTTCTAAAGAAAAACCTTGACATCTTGTTATGATTCTCTCATGATTTATAATTCAACCCATGCAAGATCACCTAAGGTTTAAGAATACATGAATTTTAATACTATTTTAAATTAACTCAGATAAGCACTTAACCAAAGTTAGTTTATATGTGTCATAAATCAAGAGTAACAAAGAATCACAAGGTTCCTAATTAACCAAAAGCTTATGAATAAAAATATTAGCTTTCATAGAGCAAGCAAATACTTTCAAAGTTTAATAGAATTTTAATTATAACTTTTGCAGACATATTAAGTTTATGAGTGATTCGTCTTGTTAAGTCAAACACAAAAGGTACACTGGATATTACTTTATATGCTTTTATTTTCATTGTTGCTTAAGGATCGATTTGAGCCTGTTTTGTATTGTTGCTTAATGTGTTATTCTTACTACTAATGATGTAAGAGAAATAAAATGATGTTTATGTATCTTGTAAATATTGCAAAATGTTTTGAAACGGAGCATGAATAGGTTAGGGACGGGGCTAGCCTTCGGGAGACATAAGGGTGCCATCTGGAGCCTTTGAGGGGGCCAGGTGAAGTATATAATTATATGTTTTTATTGAACCCAGCTTCAAAGTTTTGACTTTGCCCATCATAACCATTATTGTTGCTTCATGATACCAAGACATAAACATAAGCATGAATATTTATGCGATTACTATTTGAAATTTGGCATGTGACAAATAAATGTTTATTTTGCAGGAGTCATGATTATCTTTTATTTGCAATAAACTATATTTTCTTGCAATTATCATCATTTTTTCCTTCCGCTTTTGCTTAAAAATGTATTATTTAATATCCTCTGTACTTAAAATGTGCACTAAAATATTATTTTTATAATGTCAGATCAGATATAGCTGGAGGAGGCTGATGTAATTTAAAGACGTTAAAGAGAGGCATGATGCGGATTAATAATAAATTTTAGTTGCCTTTTGAGGGATAAACACTTTTGTATGATGACATTTATGTAATAATTTTGGATGTTATTTACTTTAAATTGAATGAATGTTGTTTCTTTATACTTGAATGTCTCTGGATGTTGTTTAACTGTTATTTTACTTAATCGCCAATATGATCCTGTAGAAAGATGCACCCGATGTTAGATTGGTTGTTATCAACCTAACATGGGTCATCGCACATTGCAGCTAACAACATTTGTGTTTGTTGGGCAGGGAACTAAAGTTCAGGTGCCATTTTTGTATAGAGCGGAGGGTTTATTATGCATTGCTTGATCCCAATGCGGGTTGTGAAGAGCTTGCCGATAGGTGGATGGCACTGAGTTGAGAGATGGAACAGCCAATATGTTGACTTTGGGCTTCATATTTCCGGTTTTAGAGCGTGTGAGCATTGGGTGAATGTTCTGAATCTGTCATGGTTGTTGTGCTGGAGTGGAGGCCGGTAAATTACACCTTCATGTTCAGGAATTGCTGAAGGAGGTCCTCGGGATAACGCCATGCAGGGTTTTGTATTGGATCTGGTGGATTCAGAGAGGATGGGTACTGGTATTTGTTGGCTGTTTTCAGCAGGGACTGAGCCAAGAATTGGACTTTCCCTTGTCAGGGCTGGGACAGTAATTAGGAAATTGGGGCTGGATGCTGCTTCGGTGTTTGCGACATCTGGAGATTGATTGTATGGGAAATCACATTCATTCAATGTGACTGTCACGAGATATAAAATTTCTCGGAGCTAATGTGATAACTTGTATAGGCCTTGTGCACATGGTAAGGATCAGGGTTTTAGTTTATTTGCTGCATAGGGTTTTAATTAGGAAAAGCAAAGGCACCCAAAAACTTTTAAAAAGTGGTAATTTGGAGGTTGGTGAAGCAGGACTTTGTATGAGGATTGGTGGCGCAACCGAGGGTAGGGAAGTCAGTTTATGAGATATGTCGCAGTTTGGAAAACATGAGTTCAGAAGGTGAGAGGAAGCTTTGTGTGAAAGAGGAGCTCGGCTAGTTTCGATGATATGATGGTGTTTTCGCTCAACTTTGTCATTTTACTTAGATGTATATGGGGTTGAAAAACAGTGTTTGATGTCAAAAGTTGCAAATTTGGGGGTAAACATTTTATACTCTCCACTGCCATTAGATTGGAATATTGCAATTTTTGAGGAAAGGCTGATTTCAATCATTGTTTTGAAGGATAAAAAAATATCAAGAGCTTCAGATTTTTTATATAAGGGATACTTCTACCCAAATTGGAATAATCATAAAAAATAATATAATATCATATCCAATTAACGACTCAACAAGAATTAGTAGAAGATATTTGCAATCTATGTTGCTTGGACATAAGACAAGTAACACAAGTAGAAATAGACTTTGGTTGAATTTGTAATGATGCCACAAGTTGGTGAAGTTTATCAAGACCGGGGTGGCTAAGATGGTGATGCCAAATATTGGATGACTCCATATGACTGAGGTTTGAGATGAACTGGGGGGAGTTGAGAGAGTGTAGAGTTCATTAATGAGAGTGCCGCAGTGGAGCTCTTGTTTCGTAAGAAGATCCTTGACAACACAAAACAAAGGGTGATTCAAATAAACATTGTTATCAAGAATGAAACGATTGATTGTGAGAAGCTTCTTCAAAATGTTAGGCATTTTAACTCCTGATTCAATTTAAATGTATTTGGGAGGGATGAAAGAGTGAGTAAACCTGTGTGGGTTATAGATAAGGTAATTCTATCTCTAACTTGCAACGTCTTGGTGCCATTGTATGGTTGTAGATTTTGTAGGTTGGCTGCGGATGGTTGAACATGATGTTTGGCTTCGGAGTTCAAAAACCATGGATAGGCTATTGGGTACAAGGAGAAGTTTTGTCTGTGAAAGCAGTTGACTGATGTGTGTCCATACTTGTTGCATAATTGACACCGAATACTTGATCAGCCTCTAGCACTGTTGCAACCACGCCCTCTAAAGGCTCCACCATGACCATGAAGGAATCCTCTAGTCCTCGGCTAGGCACATTTAGGCCGGATATATAGGCGGTAACCTGTCTTCCCACGAATTTACCTGCATTTTACACAGCGCCTGGGCGCACGATTGATGCACACTTGGGCGTGGGAATGATGCACTCTTGGGCATACAGTCTTGAACTCGCAACCAATGCGCATTTAGGCGTGAGCACAGCAAAGTGGATTTTTGAAATTTTTTGCCAAGCTCTCTTTAATGCTCTTGTTCTCTCAAAATTTAATAACTAAAATTGAACCTAATCCTAATACAAGCATAAACACACATATACATAATAGAAAATATAATCATAAAACTGAGGTTTTCATCCATGTTGGAGTCTTCTTGTGCTTGCAGAACCAAGCTTCCTTCATACTTCAATTTTTCATTTCCTAGCTTCCTTTGAATTTCATCTCGGTGCAGTTTTTTCCGGCTGAGATCATTTGAGCTTTTAAGATATAAGATTTGAGTACTTAGTAGTTAGACTGAGAGCTAATTATATCTTGAAACTCTTACCTAGATAGCAGACATCAAAAGCTATATTCTAAGTTTGGTTATTGTCAAAATCAGGACATCCAAACTTAAATCAGATGTGCTTGTAACTTATAAAGTCAACAAAACAGATAGGCAATCACAAGAAACTTAACTTTTAAGTTTTGTAAATACGAATCGAGGAAGATGATGTTGACCTGTATTAATATGCATTTATAAATAGTTGTATTGGTAAATACGAAGTGGTGTTTTCATATTTATAAAACATAAATCTTTCATAAATACAAAGCCCGGTTTCTGGATATTCCTGCTTTGGCACTTACCTAAGATGAGGGCACTTACCCAAGATGAGGGGTGAATTAGGTCTTAACTTTAAAAAATTAAGAAGTATAATTATTTTAATTAAGGATAGAAAATGTTGAGGTAATTTAATATTTATATATTTGCACAAAAAAGAAGTAATGAAAAAACACCAAATTTTAATGTTTCAAATCAAATTAGGCCATATGTTCACTCCTCGAAGATTCATCTCCTTTTGGATTCTACTCATTTCCTTGAGCCTTCTTCTTTGATGCCCCACAACAAGTGGAAAAGCATTGTCTCTTTGTGTAAACTTTGGCCAGGAAGTAGTGGAGGTTCTGTCCTTCTTAAAGTTTTGGAGGGGCGGAGCAGCTTGAAAATTTACTTTTACTTTGCAAAACAATTACAATTTACTTGAAATGAGGTGAGATCCCCATGAACTAGCTTTTTAAACTTTGAGAGATTGCGAGCACTAGACCAAAGAGCCTTTAGATGACAGCTTAAAGTTATTATTAGACTTTGAGAGCTTTTTGAACTTGCTAGACATGATTTCAAACGCTTGGCACCGACCCTTATTTATAGGTAAGAAGAGGGGTGTTAATTTAAGGAAAGATTTGTTTTGGGAAGGTTGACACATTTGGGCATGCGTGCTGGCAATCAGTGGCCCGGGCCATTCTTTATTGAGCTCGCTCAACCATGAGCCTAATCCTCAGCTAGGAACGTTTAGGTGAGATAAATAAGCGGTAACTTGCCTTCCCACGCTTTATTGATGCACACATGGGCGTGTGATTGATGCACGCCAGGGCACAAACGCTTGAACTCACAACCAATGTGCATTTAGGCGCGAGCACAGTAAAGTGGATTTTGGCAAATTTTGCCAAGCTCTCTTTAATGCTCTTGTTCACTGAAATTTAATAGCTAAGACTAAACCTAATACCAACACAAGCATACACATACATTTACATATTCTTATAAAGAAATAAAATAGAAAATAAAAGCATAAAAACAAAGGCTTTCATCCCTGCTGGAATCTTCTTGTGCTTGCAGGACTAAGCTTCCTTCATGCTTCAATTTCATTTCCTAGCTTTCTTTGAATTTCATTTCAGTGCAGTTTTTTCTAGCTGATCATTTGAACTTTCATGAAATGTGATTTGAGTACTTAATTAGTTAAACTGAGAGCTATTTATCTTGAAACTCATACCTAGATAGCATCACATCAAAAGTTATATTCTAAGTTTTTTTATTATCAATATCAGTACATTCAAACCTAAATTGGATGTGCATGTGACTTCTAAAATCGACATGACAGATTGGCAATGACAAGAAACTTAATTCTTAGCTAATCGATATTTTGTCTTGCATTATGTTTTTTGCTCTGTATTGAATATTCTTGGAATTGTGAGGTATTGCTGTACAACCTACTTAAATTGTAAATTTATATTATATATATTTTAAAAGAGATTGAAGGATGGGTTGTTTCTGAGTTTTCCTGTCATGGCATTAGACTTGTGCACAGGGTGACGTGTTAGGTGATGTGCACGGATAGCAGATCTATTATATTTTATTTTGGGGACCAATAGCTTTGTTTTTAGGAGTTTTTGCTCTTTTTTGGGGACTTTTAGATCCCAATTATTTTACTTTTTATTTTCTTGCACAAAAGGAGGGCAATGACTATCATGTTAATAATCTTCAGTTCACTTTGGTTTGTGGAGATTTTTTCTTAGGGTATATCTCTATAAGAGCACTTAATGCTTAGCCATGATGGTGGTTGACTACCCACAATTAGGCTAATTTTACTGCACTATTTTTTCTGACTCTAGCCATGTACCCATCACAGTGTATCTTAAAGCTTAAAGTTCCATAGTTTTGTATTGTTTTTTGTATTCTAAATTATGGGCTCTGATTTCTAATTTTTGAATTCTATCATTATTTTTGAACTATCTTTGGTTCCCTTTTTGGTTTTTATTTCGAGCACTTTTTCTTACATTATGGGTTTCTGACCAGTTTCTGCTTTCTACATCTAACACTGTAACACCATTGTTTCGGTCACCGACACTATTATTAGTTACTAGAATTACTAATAGTACTTATAGCTAGTCTTTATACTTTTGCGCGCTATAACTTTATTATTTTTTGTACTATTTTTGCATTGCTTAACATAACGTACTGATTTATTTTTATTGGTTGGGTGTTGGCAGGTGTTAGTACTTACTAGGTTTTTTCTCACCCACTTTTGTGAGAATGTTGTCGGTACAAATACTTGTGATGATAAGAGAAGGGCCCAATTTTTGACTAGTATGTGTGAGAGTGGAGGGCCTTGGTATTGGGTTGTGGTATTTATTAATTTTCTATTTTTTTTGTTTTCATTTGCTAGGCTGAATGTTGCCTACATGCTTTATATTAAGATTATGCTTTATATCAAGTGATATGATGTAAAAAAAAGTATTAGTGAAAATTATTAATGCTTTTTCTAAGTTAATATTTTTTTGTTTTATCGTGTCTAAACTTAGCTAGATCTAAGAACTTTTGTTGGGATATTTTGTACTGTAGTGATAGTTCATAGTGCAATTATCTCCAATTGGGGATATTTGTATTACGAGTTTCTATAGTAAATACTCATTATTTGTGCTATCTAATGGATATAAGCTTTATTATAAATCTAAATGTGAGCATTCTGATATGATGTATGCCATGATATGATCATAAACTCAGGTTAGCACCACTGCTAGCAACCCTCTCATCGTAATCAATTCATCAAATAAAAATTACTCCAAACCCCCATATTTTAGACCTATATCTATAAGTTCAATTGAGACTCTTACCTGACTGTTTAATCATGCCTCCCATGAATCTCTAGCAGACATATCTAGAGTACTAGTAGTTATTCTTTTTGATGCCAGACTATATAGTCAAACTAGTACACTATTAGCCCTCTACTAATCTATGAGTCCATGCTAAACCAAAGATTATGTATTTAACATATTTACCCATTTGCGTTGGATATTTGAGATGAAGTAACTCATGATTGTTAACTAGAATATTTGGATATTATAGATGTAATGCCATTTAACATTGATAGACTGGGTCACAGGTTGGCTATGTTTGGTTTTTTTGTTTTATCCGACTAGTGCACAATCCGAATTGTGGGTGGTAGGTGAAAAATCTAATATTATTATCAAAAGGAAATTTCACACAAAATTGAAGATATGAATTGTTTCTTCAAAGTTTTATGAATTACTAGAGGTAGTTAGAGAAAATGGCTCCAAAGGAAATTAGTGAAAATGGCTACTAAGGCCAAAGACCTATTGAATTTTTAGAATATCGAAGGCTGTTACAAATTTCATGTCAATCAAAACATCATAGACTAAATGGACAAAACCCGTCTCTACACTGTGACATTCAAACGCTATAATGTTTGGAGATCTATTGTTGGAATGTCCCGAGTAGAAGATGTGATATCCAAGATAGACTTAGAGATCCATTATACAAAATGTTTGGATTCATTCCTAGTTAAAAAAAATTGATGATGGTGAACACTGTGGAGGCAAGAAAAACAAAAATGTAAGTGAAGTTTCTTCTCATATTAGGTCTCTATGACAAGATGGACATTTTAAGAATCAACCTCTCCTTTCTTTATTATACAAGTGAAGACCTATTATTTATTTTTAGTCTATGCAAAATATAACACATTCTCTTTTCATTCTCTCAATCATGCAATACTTAACTTTATCAAATACACAAGGAGCAACATAATCTTCTTTAATTAGGAAATCTTTGAGGTTGTTAAAGCTCTTCAACATAATTGAGAGAATCCTCATTATAGTGACATGAATACTTGAAATGGTTCAAGTTATTCATGGCAGAGATCATATCTGCTAGTATCTTATCAATATTAATTATTGAATCGATAGGCCTGGGCTAAACTTGTTCAAGTTCTTGCATAGCCAGCCGGGGCTAGCAATCTTTGTTTTTTTTTTGTAATCTTCAGGAGATAATTTTAATAAAATTATTTGTTGTTTACTAAGCATGCTATTTCTTAGGCTTGGCAAAGTTTCAAATCTATTTTACCACGTCCCATGGATGTCTCTAACTCATTTCAAAGTTCAACAAAAATTTGTTTTTTTTTCTATAATCTTTAGTTGCTGCTTCTTAGTCTAGCTAATGCTCTAACGGTTGTGTTTTTCTTCTCGCAAAAATTTTCTAGTTTATGCCCAATGGTTGTGTGATATTATATCTTTTCAGCTTTATCCACAGGTTCTTAACAATTCTCTTCAATACTCTCCTCACAACTTAATACTTGCATTTATATTTGAGATGATTTAACTACGCTGCCTTTAACCACCCAACTTGATAAAATCATGAGTGCTTACTGTTGATTTTTTATACTCCAAGTTATTTTGTTGGTGTACTTGTTTTAAAATGCTTATTCTAAGGTAGATTAATTTAGATATATGCAAACCTAATTATCATGGATTATTCAACTTAAAAATATCTCATTTGGATTATTTGCGATTTCTTAGTACCTATTCTTTTATGATTTTTTAATGTTTTTAACTTGTTGAATGAATGCCTTATTTTAATAAATCAAATGATAACAATGAAATTCTTATTAGAACAATTTAGTTAAGGGGTTATTTAGCATAAAGAAATCTGAGTTTAAATTAATCTGATTACAATGCTGTGTATTTAGATTACTTTTCTGTTGTTTGGTAGTTTTTCAATAAATTTTGATTATTTTCTAGTTGATGCCCAATGGTTGTGATATTATATCTTTTCAGCTTTATCCATAGGTTCTTAACAATTCTCTTCAATACTTTCCTCACAACTTAATACTTGCATTTAGATTTGAGATGATTTAACCACGCTGCCTTTAACCACCCAACTGGATAAATCATGAGTGCTTATTGTTGATTTTTTATACTCCAAGTTATTATGTTGGCGTACTTGTTTTAAAATGCTTATTCTAAGGTAGATTAAATTAGATATATGCAAACCTAATTATCATGGATTATTCAACTTAAAAAATATCTCATTTGGATTATTTGCAATTTCTTAGAACCTATTCTCTTATGATTTTTTAATGTCCTTAACTTGTTGAATGAATGCCTTATTTTAATAAATCAAATGATAATAATGAAGTTCTTATTAGAACAATTAGTTAAGGGGCTATGAGCATGAGAAAATTTGAGTTTAAATTAGTCTGATTTCAATGAAGTGTATTTAGATTACTTTCCTGTTGTTTGGTAGTTTTTCAGTAAATTTATATTTTTCTATTTAGAATGAAGTAATCTGAGAGTGATTTTTTGAGTAATATGGTAAGTAATATTACCTCAAAATATTTTTTGTTGTTTTTGTTTGGAGGTTGTTTCGAACGAATGAAATAGGGTTCATTTGATTACTTCAATTTCGTTCGATTAGGGTTCCTTCGATTATTCTTAGGGTTCCTTTGATTAGGGTTTTTTGAATGGATGAAATTAGGTTCGTTTGTTTTTGTTCGAGCTTGTTTCAAATCAAACAAAATCAGGGTTGTCTGTTCAATTAATCGAACGAAATGGCATTGCCTTTCTCCGTATTCACTTTGTTCTGCTGCTTCGTGTAATTGATTTTTGGCCGATTTAGCCAAATCTAATTACATGTCCTTTTTTTATACTGGTGTAAATGTTAAACATCAATGTATTACTTTATCCCATTTTATTGCATGAAAAACACGGGTATTCCTGATTTCCCTGAAAAAAATTTATTTTACACCCATTTTTAGCATGCCTAACTTCCCCTAAATAGAAGGTAATCCCTTGGCTCATAAATTTTATTGGATTCATAAGTAATTTTGATTATAAAACTCTTCTTAGTTCTAGATTCCATTTTATTATGTTTTTGTCAATATCGTCACGAATGACCATTTCTTGGAAGTGTTTTTCTACAAGTGCCCTATGTATAACTATTAGGGTCAATTTCAAGGCTTTAATTGCCTAAGGTTTTTCCTGGATAATGCCATTGTTCTTCTTATTTACAATTTCTTCATTGGGGAGGTAGACTTGAAAAAGTAGGGTACGTGCATTTTCCTATTCCAAAGTTCTTGAAACGTCTTCCTAAATTAAGATTAAGGGCACTGCAATACTGACTTTTGACTAATGAATGAAACTTTCCCAGAAATTTCTCTCAAAAATTTTATTGATATTTTGTTTCTCGTTTCGTTTTTCCACTATATTCTTATTTCTCTTTCTCAACCGTACATCTTCTCTTCTCTCTCATGTTTTATCTTCCTCTTTTTAACACCACTATATTTTACTGTTCTACAACAGCTACAATAAGTCTTTATCATAATCAACGGCTGTTTCTGTACCCAGTAAAATCCAGCTAACAGCAGCCGTTAACCTGCTATGCTGAACACTCCATCAACCCCCTGTACTGCCACAGAAGTCCTTTCAGATGCCAAACTTCACCCTAACATCTGCCCAGCCGTTTTCCTATAGCAACAGCATAGGCAAATCTTTTTATGCTGTTCAGAATTGTGTGTCCTGGCCCAGCAACATTCTGTTTTCATAATTAAACATTTCTGGCCAAATTTTAGCAGGGGGCCACACCTCTTTAGGGGTATTGCACCCTAAAAACAAGACACCATACACAATTCTCTTGAAATCGTTTGAGTTTATAGGGACAGATATAAGCATGCATTCTCGATATCAAGCATGCTTTTTTTATTATCTCATCCTCTCGTACAACAGCTCAATTTTAATATTTCATGATGTTCAATTATTATTAAATCTGAATGTGCTAAATTATCTCGGTTTCTTGGAGAACAGTTATCCTGCATTATATATAGGGAAAGATATAAACATTTATTATTTTAAAAAAATGCTGTCAAGTTCAACTCATACACCTAAATTTCAATAAATTAGCAATTAAAAAGGAAAAGGAGTGGTACAAGTGTCTACATCGACAGTATATTGCACAAATTCTTGACACTTAAGATTTTTACCAGAGAGTTGCTTTTGTGAATGGGTTGTGCTTCATTTATAAAAAGACTACCACTTCTTACTTCTTTGCAAAAAATAATGTCGTGTGATTATCACCACTTAACACATTTTATGATGTCAAGGGGAGTTTAGTTTCTTATGATACTTTATCTTCATATAGCCATTGTTAAAATTGCATATTTTCTTATATGGTTCCTTGAATGTTTTTATATTTGTTGAACTTTCTGCAATTGTTTCTAATCGAAGATATCTCTATTGGCTGCACGAAATGAAAGAGAAAGCATTCAAATAGTGTTGCGTCCCAAAGCTTCCTGGGCTAGTTCGTATATTGCTGGTTCCACCAGGATTCACTGTACTGACCTGTGCTCCTCTTCTGGTTTTAGGTTAGTTTTTTTCTGGTAGTCTTTTTTTTCCATATCTGTCATTGTTTTGGTCATGATTGTATTGACAGGTTGGTTGTGGGACAGTCCTTAACTTTGAGGCGCGTGGTGCCAATTTTGGGTGTGCCTGATGCTCTTGTACCTCTTGATCTGCCAATCTCGCATATAAACCTGCTTCCTGGGTACTGCTTTACCTTTAATACTTATGATTTCTTCTAGTATTATTGAATTTAGGTGATAATGCCTTTGTGAAACCTTTAATTTTCCACAGCAATCAGATGGTTTTTTTTCTTATGCAGAGAATCTACTGCAATCTGGCTTTCTGTTGATGTCCCTCCTGGACAACCGCCTGGTCAATATGAAGGACACGTTTCCATTTGTGCAGTGAAGGGCGAGCTGGGGTAAGAGAGCTCACTTTGGGCTTTTGGTCCCATATATTTAGCATGGCATAAAAATACTTTATCACGTGAATGTGACTGTTCAGATAAAATGTGTAAATATGGTTTGCAAAGTAAATCCACCCATTGTTATCATTTCAAAACTAGTTGTTTTTGCTTTTATTGATCAATAAATGCACTCGTTCACTAAATAAGCTGAAGTTTTTAGGTTAAATCTAGCGATACCTTCAGTAGTCTAGGCAATATTTATTTGCCTTCATGTGTGTCTTGTGATTTTGTTGGCATTTTTTGAATTGTTTTGCTAAAAAAATCAACGTGTTTTCTGAGGCTTATTTTATTTTGCAGTGTTAGATTTAATGCAGAATCTATGCCCAAGTTTGAGAAGTACGAGTTATACAGGGAACTCAAAAGCTGCCTCGAGTCAGTTGATCCTGTTGATGGAAAAACAATGGATGAATTGGTATGCTAAAATTATTTAATGAGTTGAGTGTTGTAGTTTAAACATGTTCTTGTGCTCTATTAATTATCATAAATAATTTAGGTTAAGGGAGCAAAACATGCATCATCAATTTTGAAAAGAGTAGTTATTTCACCGATGTTTCATGAATTTTTCTCTGATAATGGTTCATCAGACGTGATGGAAGAAGATGCTTTGACAAATCTTTCCTTGCAAATAAAGATAAGTGTTACAGTGTGGGAGTTTACTCTGCCAACTACGCCTTCCCTTCCAGCTGTGATCGGTGTATCCGCCCTCATGCTGTCATCTTGTTATTGCACGCACTGTTTTATGCAGTTATCTCTTTGCATTTAGATTTTATAGAAATAATGGTTTTCTTTTTCTACTAATAAATTTACTGCATGTACCCAAACATTTTATTGGTATAAAGTTAGAATTGGTGCATATAAAATTAAATATTTTTTTGTGATATGAGATAATAATTATCACCATTGCCTGTTAATTTATTGCAATATTTCACATGATTTTTAAAAAGTTCTTCAAAATACATTTCTTAGTTTGTCAATTCTTCTCATCATAATGAGTACTGTGTTGATTTAATGGGACAATGGAGTATTTCATGACTTAAAGGTTAGATATCTGAAACTGTGATTGAGGATCGCTTTAGGGTGGACCATGGCACTGATGGCTGGCTAGATGCTTTGGATCAGCATTTTAAGTGGCTTCTTCAGTATAGGATCAGTCCATTTTTTTGTAGATGGGGTGATAGCATGCGTGTCTTAGCTTACACATGTCCTTGGCCAGGTGCTTCTCACCTCTTTTGGCATAGCTATGAATTTTTTGTTTAATTTTATTGGCAATTAAAGAATAAATTTACGAAATTGTAATTTTTATTCCAAATATAGTTCGTTTGAGTGATCTTTTCTTTGTTCTATGTTGTAAATAGCGGATCACCCCAAGTCAGAAGAATACTATTCTGATCTAAGATTAGCAGCATATGCTGTACCTTATTATCCTATTCTCTCTGGGTATGGTTTTCATTTCATATACTTAGCATTCATTGTTGAAATACTAGTTGAACTTTTGAGCTACTCTAGTCTTCGTAACATGTAGCAGTAGTGATACTGAAAAAGATTCTTTACGCAAGGAGGTCGAGATATTGAAGAATAAGAATCATTGGAGAAAAGCTTACTTTTACTTGTGGGATGAGGTAAAGATTTTCAATGCAAGATGTTTTTCTTATGTTATCATAGAATCTTGCTGATAGCCTTAAGGCTTAAAAATATAGAGTTCATAATTTATCTAGACACACTTAAATTTTGTTTCTATTATTAATTAAATAATTCATTTTTTTGTTGTCTTATTTTCATTTCTGTGATGCATTTCTCAAACTGTTTTGATGCTTTGTGGTATCTATACTCAGCTTCTAAACATAATACTTTTTTGTTTCAGCCATTGAACTTGGATCAGTATGAGGTGATTCGTAGCATGTCTAGGGAGATAAGAACATATGCTCCCGATGCACGTGTGCTTACAACTTACTACTGCGGTAATAAAAAGATAAATGCATTTGTCTTTACTAAATATTTCTTTTTTAATAAAAGCTACTGTTTTTGCTCCATTGTTTTCTACCCTAATAAAAATTAATAAACTATTAATATTAAAATCTAGTGATTTTTATGAGATGACCTGCAAAAATGTAGCCTTGATGTGCCTATATTATTGTTGGAATTGATAGAAAGGTCAATTGTATTGTCTATTTTTTTGTACTTTTGTTTTTAACGTATGCTTGGTTTATTCGTCTGTATGGAAAACATCATTTGTAACATTTAGTGGTAACGGATGCATGAGTTGTCTTTCAATTTCTTCTCAACACTTGTAAATCAGCCTTTGAAAATTATTATTTCTAGCTTTTGGTTTTTGTATACAATTTTTATTCTGCATTTCTTTCCATCCTCATTACCCTCACTTGAAAGGATCCTCAATATTTTTTGTTGTGTTTTTATAAGTTTGGATAGTCCAAGTAATTCACTATTACTGGCATTGGTATTAGGATTTGAATTTTGTGATTACATTCTCATATAAGAACATAAAAGTGGGCCAAAAGTTAAAGGATTGTTTGAAATATATCTCAAGTTCTTCATGTTTTCATTTGATAGTAAATTTTGTGGATCATGGGAAAACACTTGGAGATATACTTTGATACTTGGCTTAAGACTAATTTATTTGATATAAAAAACGGTTGCTTACTTTGAGGAACACCTTGATTTGAATTTGAGGTGTGCTTAGACAAGTCAAGGAACCTTTTGCTGAAACGGCGATTATAACTCCTGAAATTATGTTCAAGAAGTAATTTGAGTGTGGTGAATCGAACTCTTTTAGCAGTATGGAATATTCATTTCATGCCATATTACTTGTCATAATGGTAGGGTGGATCTAAAAGTGGTTAGGATGCCTACATTGCTGTCTTAGGCTACCAGTTAGGCTGCACCCAATGGAGATTGCAGTTTTGAGTCATGTCCAAAGAGAAATGGGATAATCAACTCATCTCCAAACCCTAAATTGGTTTGCGATTGTTCATTTGCTTACTATTTCAAGGAGTAAATTTGTTAATTTTCATACATCAATTTATCATGATTAACTCTAATAATATTTTTTGCTACTTTGTAGATTTAACTTTGTTGTGCCTACTTTGCTAAATATCTGTTACCTTTCGCCAAGTATTTTGATCAAAATTGCATCATAGGATTTATGCATATTTTGGTCTTTAATGACTTGCAGGTCCTAGTGATGCACACTATGCCCCTAGTACCTTTGAGGCATTCGTTAAAGTTCCAAATCTTTTACGACCACACACTCAAATTTTTTGTACAAGGTATGCACTTTACCATTCCTTTAACAGTTTTGACTCTTTAGCTCTTAGCTTACTACATACAGTGGCTGGTACTTTATACCCATTAATTTTGTCACTTAACTCTATTTTCCTTTAAAATGAAACCTTAGTTTGAAGAATATCTGGAAAGATGCACAAGTTAGTTCTGGAAAATATTCTAGCATGTGCACTATGCCTCTATTTATAGGCTACAGTGGTTTATTTGATGTATTATTGGAGGATGGGCTTTACCTTAACCAACCACATAATTTCTTTGCAAAGAAGTTATTATTAAAGTTTCTTGGTTTGCATTGTTCTAAGAGAATGGTTGTAAAACATTCTATTCATGTTGGAAATTTTGCCGCACAATTATTTTGAATGAATTATCAGCAAGTTGGAAAGACAGCCTAAAGGGCTGCTTTCTATTGCAAACTATTCAGCTTACTTTGCTACCTTGATTATCAAATTTTATTTGATATTTTAAGGGTCAAGTGCATATTAAGTTTTTGTATTTTATTCTTCATATTCATTACTTTGCACATGCTTTATATTCATTTACTCTGTAGTGAGTGGGTTCTTGGAACTCGTGAGGATTTGGTCAAAGACATTACTGGTGAGCTTCAGCCAGAGAATGGTGAGGTAATGATTTGTTATAGATAGATAAACGCCTTTTTAGTTTCTTATCCCATGATTGGTTGCTCATGCACTTTTTTTAATTTAGAAATTGTTCCTATTTCTTAGGCTGTAGGAATTTAATGACTACATATAATATTATAACGTTTGGTGGTGTCATTTTAACCACTCTGTTTATTAGAATTAAATTCTTTTCTTAATTTTAGAATATCATCCTTGACAAAGCTATGTTTTTTTTTTCATTTATAGCATATTATTCTTGATATTGCGTATGGAATGATACTGTGGTTTCTTAAATATGTCATCAGTATCATCATTAATGCAAGGCATTATGTGTTTCATATGCAACTGAAATTCTGCTTAAACAATAAATATTATGCACTATGGATCATTCACAGATTAAGAGGCTTCATTGTGGCCAATTACCAATCATGCCAACAAAAACATTTTTGATATAAAGTAAAAATGTTGATAAAACTTAAATTTAAATGATAACGAGATTGCAATAAATCTATGAAATTATATTGCAAGCTATTAAGAATGGTTTTTAAGTTAACAAGCAAAAATTTAAAATTGTAATTTTAAAATATGACCACCTTCTTTAATAAAAAGGGGCCTCCTAGTGCCCAACGCTGAGCCCAAACTGCAAGCACTGTAGCAGCTAAGGAAAAAAAAATAACTGGACGGCTGTGGTGTGTGCACTTTTGGGAGTGCGATGGGAGAAATCCAAGGGTCTGCGCACTATTCCCTTGCGCGTTTTTGGGATGGGGTTGGGAACGGTAGAGTATTCCAATCAAAATTAAAAAAAGAAATTGATTAGTAATTTATGCATGAAGGAAAAAGTTATGAATGGCAAAACTAGGAGATGGCTTCTCTTGGATTTGTTGTTATCTTGCTCCGCACATGAAAGAATTACATCCATAGTTTACAAATTGAAAGCAGGCAAGAGAATTTGTTTTTATGAAATAGAAAAATTGCAAGTATAATGGCTTCTATTTATAAATTTTAAAACATAAGGTGGCATAAAACTACCAAGCATAAAGTTTATTGTATATGATTGTTAGAATAGTAATGTTCTTAAAACCCAATTAACTGGTTTGACCTTTTCAACTGAAAATTGGCTTGACAAACATTCTGATTCAATCAAAATCTAGTAAAAAGATATAAATTGGCGACAACTAGTTAAAATTGGTTAAAACATTTGCCTTAAACTAATTTAATAACTGAGCAATAAGGACATGATGCAAATTAGGGAGTTGGAAGGCAGAAGTTTAAGTGCATCATTATTAATTTCTCTCGTTTCCTTGCGCCTGGTGGTTGGTGCTCAAAATTCATGCGTTACCATTGGTGTTGTAGGTTCACCTTTGTCGCCTTTATAGGAAATTCATAGAACATCATCCTTTTTCTTTTTGCTCATGCTTGGTGATTTGATTCTAGCAGCCTCTCACTGGCGCCATCGCTAGATCAGCTTCATGAGTCATGACACCTAACATCGTTGGTTTAGCATTGATGAGAAATGTTACTCTATAGTTCTTTCCCTTTCCCAAATCTGCCAACCCTAACTGTTAGGTTAGGGTTTATTCACCTTTTTCCTCTAAAATATGTTCTGAAATTTGTTTGTCAATTTTGTTGATTAGCAATTTCATTGTTCTTATCTTTGGCTGAATGAAATCACTCTTTCTGTTTGGAAGTTAACATATTGTCTTTTTCTAAGTTACAGATCACTCTCGCTAAGTTTTTAAATTACTGCATGACACCCAAATCTTAATTTTTTTTCTTATTAAAGACTGATGCAGCACTAACAGCACCATCATTATCTTCAGCATCATATCCACAATGTTTCGCTACCAGATTGTTACCGAATGATACTGTGCTCTATCTAAATATTTTGTAGTTCCTAAATTAGGAGATCCTTCAGTGATAAATTAGGGGGGCAAAGTTTAGTATCAGTATTTAATTAATCATCTCTAAGCTTAAAATTTTTATCCAATGAAGGTAGGTCACCACATAGCTCACAATCAATTCTTCTCAAGTCCTCAAGCAGCATTCTCTCTTTTTAAATGTTCAAAATCAATCGCTTTGTCTCTTTCTCGATTGATTTTCTCAAACCAATCACTCTCAACTGCATTGTTTGTATCACAACTTTGCTCATGGAATGAACAAGCTTATTGTCTCATATTGTTTAAGAAGAAAGTGTACCCTTGTAGAACCTTAACCCATTTTGTGTGCTATGACACATCTTTTTTTAATTCTTAGATATTTCTGTATGTTTAGAATAAACACTAACTCTTTTAGCACAAGTAATGTATGATGGCCCAGATCCTATTAAAGCAGGGGATGATCATTGGTGTTGTTTAGATTAGGAGCAGCTCATGACAGATTTTTAGGAGAAATGGGCGGCAACAATGGGTCAATTCTACATTAGAAGGGAGGTAACGTATTAAGGCTTTGTAAATAACATCAGGCCATATTAAATAAATTTAGTTGGATTACTATTTTTTGTTTTTTATTTGTTAGGCAATTATTATATTATGTCCTTTCTTGTTTGCTGTTTTTATATTATTTGTCCTTTACATTGTTGTTGTAACAAACCGTGCCTCTATATAAATTGGACTCATACACCTTAGTCCATCCCATTTACCAAATCTAGACACAATACAATTCAGCTCACACCCTTTCTGTAATGACCTAATGTCGTTACTTTTCAAATTAGATCAAAACCCGCTTCAGACATCAGGACCCCGAGGAATTTCAAATTAGGGCAACAAAATTTCGGATAATAATTTTTAGATCAAAGTTCCATAGTTTGGGAGAATTCGGATAATGAAAACTCCTGTTTTATTTTTTTTGAATTATTTAAATCCAATAAATTGAGAAAATTAAATGTGTCCGAATTTGTCGATTTTCGTGTCGTTGTGTTAAGTATATTATTTAAAGGCTGCTCGAAAAAGTTCGGCCTCAATTAATTTTTGAAGTTTCAAACTTCAGAAATTAATTAAAAATAAAATATTTGTCCGAATTAAAAATTTTTGGCGCGAGAGTGTTCATTACATTGTAACACACCTCAGTGTCAAGTTTCATTATTTTTAGAAGCCAAACGGCGAAAAAATGCAAAAAATTTAACTTAAATATTTCATTTTTTTTTCTTACCCCCCTCCAGTTTGCACTCATGCTCCAGACATGACGGGACTCTGCGCCAGGCGCAGACCGGGACCTTTCTGTGCCATTTTGGCGCAGGTGGTCGGCCTCCTGGCCGACCAGCCCCTCCGTCTTCCCTCTATTTAAACACCCCCCACTCCCCTCCTTCCCCACTAGCCAACAGTAGCAACCCCTCCCTGCCAGCCCTCCTCCTCAGCTCCCTCTCCCTGCCAGCCCTCCTCCCCAGTTCCCTGCCTCCTTGCCAACCCTCCTCTCTAGTTCCCTGCCTCTTTGCCAGCCCCCCAACAGCAGTCGGCCACCCAACAGTCAACCCCTCTTGCTGCAGCCCTCCCTCAGCCGGCCAGCCGCCAACCACCCTGCCGGTCAGCTCCCTCCTCCGGCCAGCCAGCCCCCGCTACCCGGGCAACCTTTTGTCGGGTCCCTTCAGCCACGTTCGGCCTCCCTCCATTTTTCCGGCAACTCTAACTGAAGTAAGAGGAGAAAGAGAAGAGGAGGAAAAATGATAACAGATTTTGCTATTTCTTCGTTCTTTTATTTTTAGATACTTAATAATCATTATTATGAAGATAATAATGATAAAATAAAGTCATTCACATTATTATGGTTCTCATTAATCAAATAATAAAAATTGTACAAATGTTATAAATTGACTATTATTTTAATTCAAACATTTTATTTTGTCATTTCTCTTTTTCTTATTATTACTATTATTATTATTACTTTTTGCAATTTATAGTCATTTTCCATTCCGTCTTCATTCTTTCATACATTATTATTATCATTATTAAATAACGATAATAATAACGCTATATTAAATATAATTACTATCCTTAGAGACTTAAAATGCTGTCTTCTATCAAGATAAAAGAATGAAATGTAGAATGAAGAAGAAAGTTAAAATCATAAAAATATCATATCACTTCCATTTTAATGCTAGCTAAAAGGCTAATTTAAAATATCAAAAAAACTAATTGCAGATTGAGCAAACTGTCACTCATCCGAACTTTAAGAACAAGGTACCATATATTTTTTATTACTCTTGTTTAATATGCTTTTTCCACTTAGCATCACACAAATTAAAAATGCTTTTAAAAGCCACATAAAATGATATGAACAAGTTTGGATAAGTGAGCAAGCAAGGGTTCCATGTTGATATATTTTTAGTCTGATCAGACAACTGCTAGGACGGGGATTTCCGATATCGGAAGTCATAAGGAGCCTATACTGATAAAAGTCTTTAAGGGGGCAGGTACAGAGGGAAGTTGGGATATGTAACACAAAAATGAACCCCCCTTTTTCTCGATTTTGTACTTGCCCAATAAAATCATATTTTGCCTTGATATCAAACACCAAAATTCTTTATTTATTTTTGTGACTGCAATTTTTTTATGCTAAAGTTTCAGTGCAACTAAAATAGATTTGCAAGAATAATTTTATACAACTTTTATTTTCTGTCAAATTATTGATTATTTTGCTTATTATTTAACATTTATAAAGATGACATCTATTAGTACTTAGCTTCACAACTAACTAGTATTCAAATGCCCGCACTTTTGAAACGTGCCCAGATCAAGAGTTCGTTATAGAAGAAAGGTGCTAAGAACCAAGCAGCGCTGATACTGCTTCCTGCTGAATTATTGCTCTTTCAACTCTATTTTAAAAGTTTGTAACTTTTCTTTTATTTTGATCTTTGTATCCAAATCTTGTGAATAAATGAATAAATGAGTTATATTTGATGTCTATATATTTGTCTCTTAAATCACTCAATATGATCCTACGGCTAGAGAACTTGCTATTCCTCAGAACCGGTGCTGGATTAGCTCCCGTTGACTCGGCACCGGGTCTTCACATTTTCTCTCTCCTATCATAGCCTTCCTACTTAAAATGGCAAGACTAGTAATCATTAGATAGATTTAAGTGTTCTTTTTTGTATAATCTTTCCTAATAATCAATCAATGTAATGTATGGCTCAAGCTATATTCTCCTAGGGTTCTAAGATCCTAATGAGCTAATCCATACCTCATGGTTCAATATTAATGTATGACTAAGCTCCTAAAGTCAAGTTTCTCATTTAGCATCCAACCTAATTAAGATCAGTGAATCTACCTTCCCTGTGGCATGGTGAGTAGAATGATAGTAAGTAGGATTGAATTGGAGCTAAAATGACCTAATTAAGCATTATCCTCAATTAAATTAGAATTTTAAAAGTCATTAGTGAAAGTATCATTCAAACTGAAAAGCTAATGCCACTAGTAAATTTCTTATATTTTTCTGATTACTTTGAGATATAATTTTGCCATATTTGGAAAAGTAATTAAAAGTTAGAGACAAAAAATAAAATTTAATTAATGTAATTTTTGTTTAATTAAACCTAAACTACTTTACGCCGCACATGCCTTTACTTACGGACGCTGCAGGCACGCGGTTCGTCCGCGTGCGCGGGCCCGTAGGACAGTGACGCGCGAGTCAGGGCCGACTTGCCTGACACTGTACATCTCCCTGACGTAAAAGTTGCAGCTTAGGGATTAGGGCATCCCAATACTCCTCGTCCAATGCTCCTTAGATCTTCAAATGCCACTAAGACCTCTACGCGAGCCTAACCTAATTGTCTAATGCAATTCGTGTTTCTCCGAACCCTTAGGGTTTACTATGGAGAGAGAATACTCCCTCCACAGGCCATCCCATTGCTTGAACGATGTCCCATCGCCCTCACGACGTTGGGGCCGACCCAACTTACCCCAGAAGAGGATCTGGGTGCGGATGGTTGGCCGGGACACCTCTCGACCCGGGCACTGTACAGACCTGGTGCGAAGGAGCAATAGTCGACTTTACTATACCCTATCAACCTTAGCAGCCAGTGAAATCAACACATAAATAACCAAACGAAATGCTTAATGAAGAAATTGAGTGGTAATTGATAGGAAAAAGAGGGGTACCTGTCGTCCGTCGATCACCGTTTCGCCGAGCTTCAAGGCGCTAATTAGGTCTAAGTTCGATCTTACCAACGCAAGCAACGGGTCCAAACACTCAAATGGAGCATTCCACCTAGGCTTTGAGGGGGTAAAATGGCAAGTCCTGGAGGCCCATCCCACTCTCCGAGGCGTTTTCTCAGAGAGGCTCGGAGACGACAATCTAGGGTCGATCCTGACCCGATTTATCGAATCACTTCGAATCAAACTAGTTGTTCGATCGATCGCGAGGATCAGCGGATCACAGATCTTCAGCCGTTTGAATCCAACGACTCTTTTAGTTTAAATAATTATTAATTAATTAATTAAAACTAATATAAATAAATGCAATACACTAATCAAACGATCTCCAAAAATTCTCAAAATTTCACCTTTAGTTAATTTTGGTGCGAGGCACTCAAAAATGAAGTCGAATTTTTAATTGGAGGTTTAAATAATTATCTCATTTTTTTAGTCCATTAAATTGATCAAAATAATCAATTCCAATCAAAAAACTTTCAAACTTCACCAAAATTTTAGGATTTTGTCTTAAGGCTATTTTAAGACAATTGGAGAGATTGTTATGTTAATCTGATGATTAAAAACCCAAGTAACAACCATATGTTGTTACAACACCTCTCGCCAAGTCCATGAGAACCATCCACCCAAATTGCGGCACAAAACAACTATAAATTGGAAAATGTAACACTCTGGATATAGCTAACACAGGTTATACTCTCATAAATCATCATTCTCGTTCCTTTCATTTACAAAATATCTTACATGTTCCTCATTTAACTAAGTATCTCATTTCAATCAACCAATTTACCTTGGACAATAGTATATTCATTGAATTTCATCTGTTTTATTGTGTTGTCAAGGATATCCTTACGAAGGAAGAGATCCTATTGAGCACACTTTCGAATGAGTTATACCTTTCCCCCTCTACCTCCGCCCCCATCGCTTCCTATACACAATTCACTGCATTCAAACCTTTGGCACAACCATCTTGGTCATCCGTTAGCCGACAAACTCAAATATATGTCCAATTTCTTGCATTTCCATTTTTCTTTGAATTTTATTTGTAACTCATGTCAAATGTCAAAGCAATATAGAATTTCTTTGTCTGCTTCCACTACTACATATACGAAACAACTTGAAATAATTGTTTCCGACATTTGTAGTTCAATACTTGTTGTGTCGATCACAAGTTATAAATACTATATCATTTTCATTGATGCTTATTCAAATTTACTTGGCTATATCCTGTGTTACAAATCCGGCATGCACAATGTTTTCTTTTCCTTCAAATTAATTGTTGAGAATATGGTAAGTTCCAAAATTTTGAAGTTTCAGTCCAATGGCAAGGGAAAATACCAAAAGTTCACTAAAACCCTTCAACAATTTGGCATCCAACACATATTGTCCGCACCTTATACCCTGCTCAAAATGGGAAAGCTGAAAGAAACATAGACACATTGTTGAAACAGGGCGTGCTCTACTTCTTCAAGCTTCTCTTCCCCATCAATTTTGGTTGAATGCATTTTACACCGCCAACTAATTAATAAATCAAATGTCTATAAAAAAGCTTGCCAACAAAACACCTTTTGAAATGTTGTATAATAAATTTCTGGATTACCAATTTCTTCCATGTGTGTTCATCGGTTATAGTGACCAGCACAAAGCATATCTATGTTATCATATTGACAGCGCTCGTACATTTGCATCACACTATGTCACTTTTGACGAAACTCAGTATCCGTTCAAACAGCCACAACCTCCCACACAGCAACCCATCCCTACCACCTCTATAGAAATACTTATACCTATAACATCCCAGCTGCCATCAGATCATTTTGATTCTCAGCCCATCAGCAACAATGACATACCGCAGCAGGCCATCTCCACCACCATGCAGCACAAACCTCCTGCCCAGCTGACCTCTCTCAGTCTCCTTCGGACAAGCAACCTGCTGCTTCCCCTACACTACCAGCTCCACCTCTCTTGACCCAGGTTAATACCCAATGCACCACCTCCCAGCATGATGCTAGCTGTCCTACAAACATACATCTTATGCTTACATGCAACAAAACGAGTACTCTTAAACTCAAAATCTTTTCTACTGTGCTAGTTCCATACGATGAGTCTGTTCCTATTAATTTCAACCAAGCAAGCAAGCAAGCATGCACATTGAATGGTTGCCATAAATAAATGCAATCAATTTCCTTCATAAAAACAAGACTTGGAGTATTATTCCTAAACAGCCACATGCCAATATTGTTGATTGTAAATGGCTGTTCAAAGTTAAGCAACACTTCGATCAAAGTTAAAAAGCCTGTCCAGTAGCGCGGGGCTATACACACAAAGAGGGTCTGGAATATACTGAAACATTCGACCAAGTTTCCAAACTGGCAACCATTCACATCATACTATCCTTGGCAGTTACTTTCAACTGGCAAGTTTGTCAACTCGACTTCGACAATGTCTTCCTCAATGGTGCTTTGTCCGAAGAAATTTACTTGTCCCAACCATCGGGGTTTATCTCAACATCTCATATCAATTATGTCACCTATATAAAGCTCTCTATGGCCTGTGGCAATCCCCATGTGCTTGGTATTTCAAATTATCTGAAGCACTTAAGGCATTCGGCTTTCGTGACACAATCAACGAATCATCCTTATTTGTCCTTTGAAGACTCTCTGACACCTTGATTTTATCGCTTTACGTTGATGATATTCTGTTAACTGGCAGCAATAGCCGCCTTATGCAAGAACTTATTGATTACTTGGCTACTTCCTTTGCCTTAAAAATCTGGGCTCGGCTGACTTGTTGTTTAACATTAAGTGCTCCTTCACCCCATATGCTATCCACCATCGCAGCAACATCATATTAACAGCATTTTGCTGTCCACCAACATGATTCAAGTTGCCATTACCCCTACACCTGCAGCAATGCCTCATCGCATGCTTGATTCCGAACCTCAGCCGTTTGTCGATGCTCCTCTCTATCGAATTGTTGTAGGGAGCCTACAATACTCTTAACATATCTAGACGGATATCACCTTTAGTGTCAACAAAGTCTGCAGCTACATGCATAATCCCACCATTGAACACTGACAAGCAGTCAAGCACATCCTCGTTACCTTTGTGCCACATCCAGCTATGGCCTATCTCTCCTCCCTGTTTTAGATTTTAAGCTTACTATCTTTAGCGAAGCATATTGGACTGGCAATGAAGAGGACCGGAAATCCACTTCAGGATACTACATATTCTTGGGCCCTAATCTTATTTCTTGGCCCTCCAAGAAACAGCCAACTGTGGCACGCTCCAGCACTGAGGTTGATTATAGAGCAATAGAAAATGCAACCAGTGAAGCCTTATGGGTCAGTTACTCCTTGCTAAGCTCGACATCCCTCTGTCTTCAGCCCCCACGATCCTGTGTGCCAACCTCAGCTCCGTGTACCTCACGTCAAAGCCCACCTTCACACACGAATGAAACACGTTGAAATCGACTATCATTTCGTTCATGAGCTGACTCACCAAAAAGAACTCAATGTCAAATACATCTACTCTGACGCACAACTATCAGACATCCTAACTAAACCTCTCTCAATCAAACCGTTTCAAGACATTGCCTCCAAGCTTATCAGCCCGATGCCGCTAACCTTGCGGGGAGTATTAAATGTATTTTAACTATGATTTATTGTTTTTTGTTATTTTATTTGTTAGGCGGTCATTAATTTCTGTCCATACTTATTTGTTGTTTTTATTCTGTCCTTTACATTGCTGCTGCTATAACAAACCGTGCCTTTATATATGAGGTTGCACGACATGCCCTTCTCTCACGTAATTTGTTTTCAGTAAGCAATATAAGAAAGTCCTTTTTTGAGGAAAACTCCAAACATGACATTTTCCGTAAAAGGCAAATGCAAGTTGGATTGGTTTGGTAATCAGCGTGTATTATGTTTGTTTTTTCTGAATTACATGAATATTTGTGTCTAAAGTTCATATGGTAGCTCTTTTTTTGTGGAATCTAAAAAGTGGCCATCATTGTGTGTTGAGGTGCTTTATTTATTTACATATCCAAAGTGTATGCTTCTATATATTGCTCAGTCACTCAGTTTTTTCCTTGTTACCAATGCAGGAATGGTGGACGTATGTCTGTATGGGCCCTTCTGATCCCCATCCAAATTGGCACCTTGGGATGCGTGGCACACAACACCGTGCGGTAATGTGGAGAGTCTGGAAAGAAGGTGGCACAGGATTTCTTTATTGGGGTGCAAATTGTTATGAGAAGGCAATGGTGCCCAGTGCTGAGGTACCTTTTCAACACATAAGTAGACATCAATGCGTACAAACTCCTGTAATTTGAACATATTACTCTTTCCATCATTTATTGATATTTGATAGGTGAAAATCTCTTATACATTGTTTGTGTTTCATCTATTTCAACTTTAAACCATTGGTTAAAGAAACATTTTTAATTATGTTATTCATTTGGGAGTTGATGGCCTAAGTGCAACGTTGTCTTAGAATGATGCTGGCCATTAACTTAAAACAATAATCACGCTTTTGAAAAGATTTTGTTCTTGATATTTGGAAGTTCTAAGCATTAAATGCTTTCCAGATGTTTGAAACGTATCAATTGACTTTTTACCTCTTTTAGTGAACTGTCAGATCATCTTGGAATGTTTTAATGTCTTTTTAATTGCAAGTTTTATCTGTTCCAGATAAGATTTCGACGAGGTTTACCTCCAGGTGATGGAGTCTTGTTTTATCCCGGCGAAGTCTTTTCGTCTTCACATGAACCAGTTGCCTCACTCAGGCTTGAGAGGCTTCTTAGTGGTTTGCAGGTATTACTAAAGATATTCGGTAGTTTACTGTCTATTTTGTACTTTCCCAGTGAAAACTTCACTCTGTAAATGCATCAATAATTTCACATGTGCATGTTTGATTGTCCTTAGGTTTGCTTTGTTATTATTAACTGGTTTAGATGCCTTGATTGCTTGTGAAAGGATATCTTTACATGGTCTTAATTTTTGCATTAGGGTAGTAAACTTGGCATGATATTCAGCATTCTGAATTAAAATTTTGTTTTGTTGCAACTATTACCCAGATGAAATAATTTACTGGACTCTTTGATGAACTTGTTGTAAAAGAAATCTGATTATGAGCTCTTAATTTATGAAATATTGAGTTAGGTTGCTATAAAGATTAAAAACTTAAAAGAGAGTTAAGTGATCCGGTCTTGTGATCTACATTCACTGTGCAAGACTGAGTATTTCTATTATTTGCTATAAGCATATTACAAATGGTCTTAGAATTGCCTGGATGAAGGTTGCTCATTGCTTCTCACCGATTTTTCTTTTAGGGTTCTTGACATTAAATGAGCTTTACATAAGTATGTTAAATTGATGATTAGTTATTTTCGCAATTTAATCCATACCTGCAGGTAGGTTTCCAATTCATAATTATATAAGAAAATATATTTGTAGCGGTGGTCCAACTGCTTGAGTTGTTCTACTGCGGACTAGGTTTTCCCAACTGCTTGACTTTCATCTTGATCACCACAAACAATCCATGCGGTCTCTTCAGGTCAATGGAGATGGTTTTTCTAAATTTATGCTCCATTGCATTCCCAACTGTTGGGACAATCTATTACTGAGTTCATTCATAGTTCCACAAAGTTTCTCTACAGAATTGAAAGCTGCAGCTATGTGGATTACAATCATTTGCACTTCTGACCACAACTTACTGAGTCTTACAGTAATTTTGATGGTTGCTTGCTCTATTGTTCATTGCATTTCTTTTATAAATGTTAGCGTTTTGGCCATTGGTGTGCAAAGGGAATCTTAGCAACTCATGTAAGTCAAGGCATACTAAAAATGGGTGAATTAGATGTGCTAATAATTTGTACGATTGAGTTTGTCATGAACTTGCCCCTATTTAAAAATCATTTATATTAGATTTATGAAAACAGGATATTTAATACACATACAAAATGTATGATATGGTCTGTTTTAAAATAAGCACGAGAGTTTTTTTTTTATATCATGCTACCAATTTGTGATTTAGATAATAAGTACATTTTATTTAAATGAATCACTAGGCAAGCATAACTATTATTGAGGATTATGAATGAGTAATTTTGTATGCTATATTATGTTGATTAACTTAATGTGCATCAATAAGTGATGTGTGACACCCTGCACAGTGATTGTCCCCTAAATGAAGATAATTATATCACACTGTTTATTACAGAACAAAACCCTAACTAGAGTTTATGAATCTAGTTGAGTTTTAGACAACAAATCAATAGCAAACAACTATGGTAAACCATTCAGAACATTCAAAAAATTTCACTAATTTTTTTTACTCCCTTTTACATGCACACATAAAACTCTCAATACAAAAGCTAGTAGGCCATCTATTTACCAAAAAGTGTAAAAGAAAGAAAACAGAGAAAGGGACACATGCCATAGCCAAGACTAAATCTCACATACATGTTGACTCACTACTCACTTGGGGTCTTCTCTCTTCCTGCACATCATCTTTTCCTATACTTGCAACATCCCTCAAACTAAGGTAAACAAAATCCTCAACAACTATCGACACCCGCTCACAGAAGAGAACCAGTAAGTTATGCTACGCAGAAACCAGAACATAAAATATTGTTGAAAACAAAACTATATAAAAATTATTGTAAGCTAATAGATAATAGTAGTAATTAGTAACAATGTTAATAACAGAAATCGAAAATCAGCCTAGAAACTAAAAAACCCAGAAATCAGAAGCAGAAACCTAGAAGTCAAAAAACTAGAATAGAAGCGGTGTAGAGTAGAACTAAAAGCCAGAAATAGAATTCATAAATAAAACCACAGGAAAACTAGAACAAAAGCCAGAAGTAAAAATTAAGGCACTCTATACTTGTAGGACACTCTGTGATGGTTACATAGCTTGGGTCAGAAATAATGGCACAAAAAATTATTATAATCATAGGTAGTCAACCACTATCACAGTTGGGAATCTTCATGCTCTTTTTAAAAGGATTAAGCGCCCCTATCAGAAATTTCTACAGACAATATGTTGGCTAGGTAGTTGCTAACCCAAGGGTTGTAATCATCATGCCTAAGAGAACATATTAGAATAGAATCGAGATCTGAAGATCCATATAATAAAACCGGAGCCTCCGAGAAACAAGCTTTGAGATTCCCAGAAATAGGACATAACATAATCTATACTATCTACGCCATTCACCTTTCACATCACCTTTTAATAAGTTCACGCTAGCGGAGAAAAACTGAAAATATATATTTGTTTTTCTTAAATTATGTTTTTGATGCAGAAGACAAGTTGTACATATTTTGTATATGCCATATTTTGTATATGCCAGTACCCAAACATACAACATAATCATACCCACTACCACAAATCAATGGATTTCAACAAGCCACTGCATTGCACCTTGCACACTCCCAATATTTTTCAATGTAGATTGTAGAATGATTTTGGCTTTTAAGCGACCCAACGGTCATTGTTCAACAACCTTTATGACGGTTGCAAACAAAATTGTTTGAGCTGGAAACCACCCATACACTCCCAAATGAAAACATTTACTAGGAGTATTATGAAAGCCACCCAAAAATCATTACAATGGATTGTATTGGAAGTCTGGGTGCTTCCTAGAACAATCATTGGATGGGCTTGTTAAATGTATTTGGGCTTAATGTTCCAATTGAACGTTTAATGCGTTGAACTTGTATGACTTGTTCAATAAATTATCATTGAATGAAGTTGGGGTCATATCATTTAGCGATGCTACTAGAAATGGGATACCTCCAGATTTCACCCTAATGGATAGGGGATCATACATCCCCCAAAATTTCCAATACATGCTTCAAATAACCATAGGAAAATCTTAGAAATCATTAGGGGTGGATTTGAGCTGAATTCCATCAAAGTTAGATAAGACTAGAACTTGAAATTTTCGAGCTGAATACGACTCGAACTCGACTCTAGCTCAAATCAAGGCTGAGTCGAGTAAATTAAAAAAAAAAAAGAACAAGTTTGAGCTGATTCGTGTCAGTTTAAAACTAAATGTTAAAAATATAAAATAATATAATACTCTAAAATTCATAAATTTCTATAAAAATAAGATTAAATTTAAATAAAAATTAGAATAAAAAATTATAATTTTAGCATTTGTTTAATTAAATTGTTTAAAACTTTGCTTAAATTATATAAAATTTTATTTAATTAATTAATAAACTTTAGTAACTAGGTAAAAATTGAATTTAAAAAAAATTAGAAAAATCTTTGAATAAATTATGAGTATAAATTAAATAAATAGTAAAAGCAATAACAACAGAAAAAACATCAGCTTCAGTAATAGTAGAAGAAACAGCAGTCTCAGTGACACCAGAAGCAACAATAGCAGTAGAGGCAGCAACAGAGATGTAGAAGCAGCAGCAACAATAGAAGCAACGGTAGAAGTAATAATAACAATAGTTCTAGCAAAGCATAAGTACAACATAACAATTAAATAATATATAGCACCATTTTAAACTAAATGAAAAGAAATAGCATAATCTTTCTAGGTGGCCAATAAAACAATGCCACATTACTGGGTATGCAATCAACACTCATACTTTTGCACATTACACTGCATAACAATATTTACAATCAATACTAGCATAATAATACCACATTACATATTATAGAAACAACAATTGTGCTTTTGCACATTACACAACACTGCACAATAATATACATTACATTGCACGACAACAACACCAATACACCAGTGATGGGGTTAGGGTGGTAGGATTGTAGATATTAATTTGATGACTTTGGAAAGTTTTTGGTGGGCCAAATGATGTCGGATTGACATGCAACTTTAGGAGGATATTATGGTGGATGTTCTTTTGCTTGATTTGGTAGCTGTTTGGGAAAGTTATGGGCAATGAAATGAGATGACGCCAGATTGCGCGTAGATTTCGCAGGACGTTTGAAGGCCGAAACGGGTGCGAATTTAAGCAACAAAGTGGAGATGAAAGCTAAAAGAGAATACTATGATTCCAAATAGAAAATAATAAAAAAGAAAAGAAAAATAACCTCAAGATTATCCACACCTTCAAGGTCTTCAGTTATGCAAACTAAAGATGATTTCCTTGGTTATCCACATCAAGCAAGCTCTTAAATCAAAATTCTGTAATATCATTCAACTTCTCTGAAATTAGGATTTACATGTATATAGCAGTCATACCCTAATTTTAGCCCACCAGTGCTAATAATGATAACAAGGTCCTTTACATTTTCCTGGGTGACCTTTTACATTCCCAACACACAAAATAAAGCATTATAAAAACACATGTTAAAAAAAATATATAAAAGCGAACATAAGCAAATAAAATATATAAATATAACGGATCCATAAACGTATCCCGTCGTGATTCTATAGCCTTCTTCAAGCTTCTTGAGTATGCCATTATCATCACGTGCTCTCGTGGAGGCCTCCGTACTGCATCAAATTTTCCCCCTTCATGAAAACCCTGCTCCGTAGAGTTGAAGTTCACATATTTATTTAGAAGGTCAGAGTCAAGCTTCTGTAGCTCCTCATAAGTTAGGCAAGTATCTTTTAAAGGTAGCTTATTTTTCCATCTCATCAAAAATCTATGCTCTTCATTTTCAACTGTGATCACCTCATCAAAAATTATAGCATCAATATCAAAGAAAGAGGGTTTAGGATATTCATGTAAATGTTTACTATTCAGCTCCTCAAAAGTAGCACTTGTATTTTCCTGCATGAGTTCATTAGTATATGGAATTAAATTATCAATATTAATTATAAGGCTAATTAACATATTTGATTTCAAATCAATCAAATATGCATTTGGCCTAATCTTCCTAAGGACCTTAAATGGTCCCATCGCTTTGGTATGCCGTTTCTTATGTTTTGTGCTGTAATAACACTCCGGGCGAGTGCGAATGAGCACAAATCAGCTACATTAAATGTTCTACTTGATCTAGTAGCATTAGCCTTAGTTCCGCTAGAATGCTAGTCATTAATTAGAAAAATTTGCAGGGAGGTATGTAGAAGGCACAATAGAGGGCCACGAAAAAGGTAATCTTCTACAATGTGATACAATGAGTGGTGAGATAACACATACTTATGAGACTCATTATATATCAAATGGAAAGTCAGGACAAACAGCATAGTCATCCCTTAACCGATTAAAGCCCTATAACTTATTAGTCAATGATGAAATAACTAGAACCTCTCTAGATATCCGCATATACGGGTTTATTCTCAGCACTAGGCTTGTGCTTGAGAACAAAAGTATAATCTTGCAAATATTCTACCCACCTGGCATGCCTATGATTTAGTTTTTTTTGTTGATTAATGAATTTCAATGCTTGGTGGTCCGTCTAGAGGATAAAATCTCTGTACAAAAGATAATGCTTTCAATGTTTTATTGACTGAATCATCGCATAAAATTCACGATCATATGTTGAATATTGTTGCTTTGTTTCATTAATTTTTTTTACTAAAGAACGCAACTGGGTGATTATCTTGTGAAAGGATTCCTCCAATGCCAATTCCAGAGGCATCACAAGTTAGTTCAACCTTATTAAAGTCGGGTAACTTAAGTACAAGATATGTAATCATGACTTCCTTAATGTTCTTAAAAGATTTCTCAGCACTAACAGTCCAACAAAACTTATTTTGTTTCAAAATATCAATAACATGGCTCATAATTGTGCTACTTTATCCCTAAAGATGAGACAATGAATCATAGGAAAGATACCTTAAGGTGGATGAACAAATATTTCTTCTAGTTGATGCAAAGTTTTTCCTCCCGAAGTTTTTCATGAGCAAGCCTAAGATGTTCCAAGTGGTGTTTTGTGCCAATGCTAAAGATCAATATATTATCAAAGTAGACCACAAGGAATTTTCCCAGAAAAGGTTGAATGACTGTGTTCATTAAGCGCATAAATGTGTTGGGTGCATTAGAAAGACCGAAAGGCATGACCATCCATTCATAAAGACCTTCTGATGTTTTGAATGCGGTCTTCCACTCATCGTCAGGACGCATACGAATCTGATGATAACCACTCTTAATATCAATCTTTGAAAACAATAGAGAGTTGGCTACAAGGTCTAGCATATCATCTAACCATGGGATGAGAAACCTATACTTTATTGGGATCTTATTGATGGCATGGCTATCAACACACATTCTCCAAGTGCCATGCTTCTTGGGTGTGTAAGGCTGGAACAACACCAGGACTCAGACTCTCCCTCAAAAATCCTTTCCTTAATAATTCATCAACCCGCCTTTGGAGCTCTGCTTCCTCCACTAGATTTAATCGATAACGGGGTAGGTTGGGTAATTGTGATATAGGGACTAAATTAATAACATGTTGAATGTCTCTAAGGGGAGGTAAGGAATCAGGAAGATCCTCTAGTGATGTCTGACAAGCTTTGAAAATATGTTAAAGCATCTCAATAATTTATTTATTTCGTATTAGGAATAGATCACTTTTAGTTTATTTTTGGTGTGTTTGTTTTCATTTGTATTTTCAAGTAAATAGGAGTATATGAATGATTTTTATTCAATTATGCATCGAAAAGGGCAGCTGGGCGCTCTGGCGCCCTCGAGCACAATATTACTACACTTGAGTGGCACTCAGAGGCTTAGGAGCGCTCAAGTGCCCGTGCCCTAGTGGCAGAATAGTGCACGCTTAGGCGTGCTCAAGCGCCAGAGTGCCAGAAGCCTGTGCGCTTTAACGCGTGACTGGCAGAACCTCCCGTGCTCAGGGGCCCATCTGATAGAACATCAAGCGCCCGACTGGCAAAACATCACACGCTCAGATGCGCTCAAGCACCCGATCGGCAGAACCTCACACGCTCAAGCGCGCTCAAGCACCAGGCGGGTACAACTTTGAAAAGGTCAAGTCCAAGGAGGAAAGGATTCATCCCATGGCTTTCCATGGGCGGTTTTGGGGGCAATTCCAAGGCCAAATAAAGCTGAAATCAGTTGGAAGGCAAAGGGAGTATGAATTAGAGAGAAGAAAACCTAAGGGAAAATTAGGGTTCTAATGAATTGTTTTCAGCCACCACTAAGAAGAACCCTAGCCGGCTGTTAGAGACTTGAAGAAGGAAGTAGAACAAGAAGGCGAAGACAAAGAGAACTCCAGGGACGTTCCTCAGTAACATCTTTTTCACTTCCTATTTCATTTTTTTTGTACTTATGTAAAAATCATGAGGCTTTGATTATCTTTTTTAACTTTACTTCTGATTTATTTGAAATAGTATCCTCAACCCCCTCTTTCGAGGAGGGTTAGGCTAGATCAATGTATTAGACCTTCCTTCTTTAATGTTAAGTTCAAATTGTGAAATCTGTGAATGAATATTTGTAATGAGTTCATTGTTTAATTTTGTTTCACAATCATAAAATAGTCATTTAAATCATCGAAGTGCATTCACAAGTACTACCCTTTAGATCGAACTAAAAGTTCAGATCAAGATGTATGTGCATGTGAAGCATGAAGGTCAGGAGGCACTAAATTCTAGATTAGAGCAAAAGTTCAAATAAAAAATTTACGAGCATTTGACATGAGAGTGCACTGAAACTTAGACAATGCAAAGTCTTGTTCAAGGTTTCAAGTGCACTAGACATATAAGTCGTACCAAATCCTATATCGGAGCAAAAGTTTAGATCAAGGATTTGAGTGCACTTTTGTTTCTTTTCTTTCATGTTCAATTCCTCAAGCGGTTTTATGCTTAGATGTAAGGTAAGACTGAAAAAATGATTGTTGGATTAGAGAGATCTACACGTTTTCCTAAAAATATGGAGATGTCTATGTGCAAGTGAGAACAAAGATGAAAATTTGGTTCAATTTGCACTAGACGGGGAATGCCGATAAAACTTAAAGAAGTCGTCATTTAAACGTTAAGGTCCGAAGTCAAGAGGTCTCGTACTAGATCGGCTAAAGACGATCTTAGGGATTAGTGGTGAGTGACCCATGTGCGTGAGAGATCACTAATGAGCTTAACTATCTGAAGCCCATAGAAATATAAATTAGTGTTCTTACGTTATTACCATTTAAAGAACTCAACAATTATTAGGAAGGTTGAATTATAGTCAACTAGTAACTCTTCTTGATCTTTTAATCATAATTTCATCCCGTAGTTTAGATTTCTTATCTTGCATGCGTATATTTAGTTTAGTTTAAAAAAACATCAAATCGATTGTCTAAGTATTAGAAGAAAGAAAACTAACTTGTAACCCTTTGTTAATCCCTGAGGATGATAAATCTGGGGCTCACCATCTCTATATTACTTTATATTACGTATACTTGCATGTGATCAAAAGTCATTCTATTTTATGGTATGTCAATGTCTCTAGAAAATTTTTCAAGAGATCGATTACAGGAGAAGGAATAATGACATCATCAAGGGTTGGGGTCAATTCTTCACATGCAACAATTGGATCCCTTCTAAACTACTAAACTCTTTCCTAATAGTGTGATATACTATCATATTCACAAGTAGCTCATGGATGTGAAACTCAGACCCTTTAGATAAGATTATAGAGTGCGCATCAAGCATAATTGAATGAGTGTAAATAGTGATAAGTTGAAGTTTTGTGAGGTATGGTTCACCTAACTAACATTGAACGAACTTAAATGTGGTTCAGCTTGAAGTTTTGCCCTCACCAAGGTATATGTGGATACCACATTCATTGCACTACCAGTATCAATCACCATCTTACATTCAATGCCATTACATGTCATTGACATTGAAAATATTCCTTCGACTATGGTTTTTCTCTCCTAATGAGGTACTAAAGCATCGCACTACTTTCAGATGTCTCATCTTCTTCCTCAATAACTTTAAAATTCTCATCATCATGACAAATTCTATTTCATCATCTTCCCCTTCTTCTTCAACAATTACAGTTGATAGGACTGCTTTGCACTAATGTTTAAGGTGCCCCTTCTGTTTGCACCTATGACAAATAGCATCACACACAATTCTACCAATTTGAGTAACATGTGTTTTAGTGGACACACTAGGTAAAGGTGTAGTCTTTTGAATAGACTTGAAAGTGCTAGTCGAGGGTTTAACCCTAGAGGATGATGCCTTTAATTAGGACTCAATGAGAAGGGCAGCGTGTAGTGTATCCTCTACGATTTGGGGATCATTCATTTCAACTTGATGTCTAATGTCCACCCCAAGCCCATAACAAATTTGTTGACCAATAATTGCCAATAGAAGTTCTGTTAAGCAGTCCTTGCAACTAAATCTTCGAATACATACAAATACTCAGTAATAGACATGGTCCCTTGCCTAACTGTAAGGAATTTTGTGTGAAGTTACTTATGATGATAATGTGGGCAATATTTGTCCTTTAGTGTCTCCCTTGTTTAAACCCAATAAATTCTTCTACAAACACTTCTCATTTCCTTTTGGATATAATTATTTCAAAAGATTTTGGTGTGATTAATTAGCTTCATCCTAGCAAATGTGTAATTATCTAAGTCATGCCACTCAAAGAACTCCTCAATTTGGGTCATCCAATCTAGAAAATATTCAGGGTCATGAGTGCCATCATAAGTAGGTGTTTCTATTTTAATCATGCTCAAAATGTCTTTTTCGTGGGGATCTCTTTCTCTTATCCCAAGTCTTAGTGAAGGATCAATCCTAGGTCTCCCACGAATATCATCTCCTCTCTGATGATCAAGTCCTCTCAGATATATGTCATCAAAGTCAACCTCAAAATCATTTTCTTTGGGGACTCCACCTCTCCTATAGTTTGGATTGTATATAATCTCATAAGTAGTATCATACTTATTTATAGTTTGATGTGTAGGGTATTCAAGGGGTGGTGGAGGGTGTTGATCATTCTTTATATTTAATGTTTCTAAGACTTGCTTAAATTGAGCTTCTAGCCTAGCCATAGAAGTTTCTAAGCCCTCAACTCTCTAATCTAAGCCGCTCTCATTATGTTTTTGGTTGTTAGCCATGCTGCCTCTTAAATGCAAAAATTTCCAAACAAAGCTCAACAACTACTGTAGTTAAATGGACGAATGAATAAAAGATAAATTAGCTAGACTAAAGCACATGTTGAGTAGGTAAAAACAGGAAATGCGGCTCAAATGTAGATCAATCACAGCAAGGTGGGCTATTTGAGTGGAACACAAGTGGTCGCTTAAAGTTCGAGTAGGGTTTAGGGAATTATGGCCGGCTAATTTTAGCTGGAGGTACACTAAATCAAGCAGGAAATACACAATTTGAGCACAACTTGCTAAAGATTAGAAATTATCTAATATATAAATATCAATGCAAATTTCAGAGACTAATTACTCAAAATATTGTAAGAAAAGGAAAGGTGTACCTTCTGTGAAGGAGAAAGGATCCCCCTCACGTGTTGAATATTCTTGGTATCCTCTCTTTTTTGGAGTCTTATTAATTCTTTAGAAATGCCACTGGAGTGTAGTTTAGGATCTTAACTTTCCATGGCACCAAAACAAGGTAAAAAAATTTCAAAAATTACGAAAATAATATGTAAAGTTTTAGCACGCAATTCTCTACAATCCTTGCCAAGAAACCTGTCTTTGATACCAAAAATGATGGGGATTAGGATTATATATATTATTTTGATAACTTTGGGAAGGTTTTTGTGGACCAAATGGTGTCTGATTGACACGAAATTTTAGGACGATGTTGTGATGGACGTTAGAAATCTGTAAGAGGTTCTTTTGTTTGATTTGGTGGCTGTTTGGGAAAGTTATGGGCAACGAAATGAGATGACGTCGAATTGCGCGTAGGTTTCGTAGGAGGAACAATTGAAGGTCAAAATGGGAGCGGATTTAAGCAAAACAAAGTGGAGATGAAAGCTAACAAAGAATACTATGATTCTAAATATAACAAAGAAGAAAAGAAAGGTAACCCCATGATTATCCACATCTTGGGTTATTGAAGGCTATGCGCACCCTCAAGGCCTTCGGTTATGCACACCCTCAAGGCCTTCAGTTATGCACACCAAAGAGGATTCCCTTGGTTATCCACACCAAGCAGGCTCTCAAGCCAAAATTTCATAATATCATTCAACTTCTATGAAATTAATGTTTACATGAGATATATATAACAATCATACCCTAATTTTAACCCACTAGTGCTAATAATGACAATAAGGTCCCATTATATTTTCCCGTGTGACATTTTACATTCATAATACAAAATAAAATATCATAAAAATACAAATATTATAAAAAACATAAAAGCAAACATAAACAAATAAAATATATAAATATGATGGATACATAAACATATCTTGTCATAACCTGATAGCCACCTTCAAGCTCCTTGAGTATGCCATTGTCACCACACTCTCTCGTGTAGGTCTCTGTACTGCATCAACCAAGCACCAGCATTCTAACAGTCCTGCACTTTTGCAAAATTACAATCTTGTAAGTCTGCAAACCTTGCATTCTTATACAAATAAGAGAGCCAATAATTAGACCAAGATATGATTTAACTTGTGCTACAAAAAATGAAAATACATGAAATGCAAAGAATAATACTTAGCTCAAATATATTGAAGCATCTAACTTCTCAATCTAACTTTATGGCTCATTTACTTTTATATTAGAGGGACTCATGTTAACATATTATTTCTTAAAACTAGCACACTAGGGATCATTTATTACAAACCTAGTCTAATGATCTCATTATATTTCCTAAATAAAATTATCGAAAGCCAAAAAATTGAGTTTGAAATATTTTGAAAACTCAAAAACTAAGTTTTATAAAACTTAGAAAAATTGTAAAGTGAGTTTGAAGAAAAGTGACAGTTAACTTTTTAAAAAAACTATAACATAAATGAATTTGAAGCTACCGAAAAATTAAATATGCAAATACTTAAAAAATTATAATTTATAATGCAACAATTTAAAATAGCAGTATAAGCAATAGCAGCTCCAAAGACCTAGAAGCAGTAGAAGCAGCAGTAGTTCTAACAAATCACAAGCACAACATAAAAAGAAATATGTTAACATCATTTTAAATCAAATGAAAAGAAACAATAACATAATCACACCAGGTGACTAGCTGATCAGCACAACAATACCACATTACATATTATCCAATCAGCACTTGTACTTTTGCACATTACACAACACTGCACAATAATTCACATTACATTGCAAAATTACAATCATTCAATTTTATATCGAGACAAGAGAGCCAATGATTTGACCAAGGTTACTAACTTTCTAATTGCTATTGAAAAAATTGAGTTGAAAATATTCTCAAAAGAAAAAAATTGAGCTTCAAAAAACTTTGGAAAAATCAAAATTTTTAAATTGAGAAAAATAGATTTATAAATTCTTGAATAACTATTAGCATAAACAAAAATGATTTTTGAAATTGACAAACTAAATTTGCATATACTTGAAAAAATTATAATTTTATAAAGCAGCAGCATAAGCAACAACAGCTCCAGCAACCCCAGAAACAATAGCAATCATAGTTGCAGCCCCAGTAACCTCAAAGGCAGCAACAACAACAACCCCAACAACAATAGAAGCAACAACAGCTTTAGCAACCCTAGAGCAGCAACAACAACGATAGCATAAGCAATAACAACCCCAGCAGTAGCATAAGTAGTAGCACCCCCAACAACGATAGAGGCAACAACAACAGAAATAAAAATAACCCCAATAACAACCAAGTTAATAGTAGTCCCAGTAGAAGTAGCCTAGCCCCAACACTAGCTTTCTAATCATGAAAAATCAAATTTGCAAAAACTAGGGAAAAAAATAATATGAAATAATTATGAGTAGCTATGAAATGGCCTATATATCACTTAATCCTAGCAACAACAACCCCGACAGTAACTATCAGCAACAACGACCCAACAACAATAGAAGCCACAATAGTCCAAGCAGCATCAAAAGCAACATCCTAGCTTAGTAATTATGAAAATTAAGGTATATAAAAACCAAAAAAACAATAATTTGAAACAATTGTGAGTAGCTATAAAAGAGTATATATCACATAATAATATGAAATAATTTTTTTCATCACAGGCCCTTTTATCATTAAGAATCTAATTAATCTAAAATCCAAACAAAAAGGGTCAGCAACTCAACATCCAAATAAATTAATAAGCGATTCAATAACTTATTGATTAAATAGCAAAAAAAAAGCCTGCTGAAAAGCAACTATGTTAACAACACTAATTTAGTAAGTCTTTGCCTCTTTGTCTTTGGAGTTTGGCTAGAAATATCAAAAGATAAAGCAATCATCAACTATTGGATACAATTTAGTAATTTACATATCTACTGATGGGGGTTACGGTGATAGGATTGTATATATGGTTTTGATGACTTCGGGAAGGTTTTTGGTGGACCAAATGATGTCGAATTGACATGAAACTTTAGGAGGATATTGTGATGGATGTTAGAAATCTGTAAGATGTTTTGTATGATTTGGTGGTTTTTTGGAAAAGTTATGGACGACGAAGTGAGATGAGTTCGGATTTCGCGAGGTTTCGTAGGAGGAATGTTTGAAGGTCAAAACGGTGGCGGATCTAAGCGAAACAAAGTGAAGATGAAAGCTAACAGAGAATAATATGGTTCCAAATATAAAATAAAAAAATAAAAGAAAGATGATCGTAAGATTAAACACACCTTAGGTTCTTGATGGCTATGCACACCTTTAAGGATTTTGATTATGCACACTAAAGATGATTTCCCTTGGTTCTCCACATCAAGCAAGCTCTCAAACCAAAATTCTGTATTATCATTCAAATTCCCAAAATTAAGGTTTACATGATGTATATATAGTAGTCATCCCTTAATTCTACCCAATGGTGCTAATAATGACAATAAGATCCCGTTGCATTTCTTCAGGTGATCTTTTACATTCCCAACACACAAAATAAAAACTCAAATGTTAAAAAAACATAAAAGCAAACATAGGCAAATATGAAGTATCTGTAAATGTATCCCTTCATGACCTGATAGCCTCCTTCTAGTTCTTTGAGTATTCCCTTGTCATCACATGCTCTCGTGTAGGCCTCTGTATTGCATCATCTACACTTCATCAGGTATAGGCATGTTAGCCGCTCTTCCTGCAAAAACAACAATTAAAAAATAAAGAAAAGAAATTAAGATTGATAATTTGATACCCATTTAACATGTGCTATAATTTAGTAATTGTTTGTAAATTAGAATATATGAAATTCTTATATCTTCTCTTAAAGGTTTAAGGATGGCTTAATACCCAATTAGCCAATTTGCACTACAAATAAGAGCGTTAGCCATTGTTGGCGCTAACTTCTATAATCGTAAAGAACATGACTATCAGCACTAAACTAAAGGAAGATTCAAATGCTATAATTGTTACAAGAATAGTTAAGAGTATCTCTAGCCATCTTTGTTAAAGTAAGCTTTGTTAATGAAACTATTTTCCCCCATTTCAAACATCAAAAGATCATTTATCCAAAGGAACCTTAATACTTCTTCATCTAGATAGAGCTCTAACTCAGATTTCATGTGCTGGGTAGCACAAGTAGACTCAAGAAATGAGTCAATCTCTTAAAACTAAATTCTCTTATTTATATTAGTTTGCATTAGAGCTAGCTTCTAGCATTGGATTATTGTTTGTAGGGGTATTTACAGTTGCTCTTGCAGTGTCTGCATAATAATAAACATAATTCATGCAAAATTTTTAACACCCACTCAATTTTCTTATCAAGTGTCGGCCTATAATAAATAGATTTGAACACAAATTTAATGAATGTTATTTTTCTTCTTGGGTCAAGCACAATAACAATGCACATTAACAAATTGGTGTCAATCAAAACTGGTTAGTGGGCTATTGGGCCTCTGCCCTCATTCTTTCTCTTCCTCTCCCCATCCCCCACTCTCTCCTCCCCTATTTCCCTCTCTGTTCACACTATCGTCGAGCCCCTCTAGCTACCATAATAGATGGTCAACAGCTCCTTCAACCTCCAAGTTTGTTGGCCAAGCCCCCTCAAGATGATTCTCCCCTTACTAAGCTCTTTTTCTATGTTTCTCTCTCTCAATCTCTAACTCTCTCTTCTTTCTCTCTCTAGTTATTTTTATCTCAATCTCATTACTATGCTTCTTTTGGCTTTTTTCTTATTTTTCTCATTGGAAATCTTTCTATCTCCCATCTCTTTATCCCTTTATCTCTTGAGCTGTTTCACTTTCACTTTTTTGTCTACTGATCTTCATCTTTTCTTTATTTCTTCTTCATATTTCTTCTTTTCTCTCTCATAATTTTTTTTCTCTAAAATTTTTATCTCTTAAGGTTGATTTACTTCTTACTTCTTCACTCTCACTCTCTCTCTCAACTTTCTTTTTTTTTCTATCTTTCTTTAGAAATTCCCCACTTTCACTCCTTACAATTTCCTTTCTTCTTATTCTCTCATATACACTCTCCTACTTTATGCAAAATTTTCTCTCATCTTGTTTCTCTTCAATTCTTAAAAAATATTTGTGATTGATATATAAATTCTCATTAAAATAAGGTCATAATAATATATTAAGTAATAATGCTCTATTATAGTTTTAATGATTAAATTAATTATTGATATTTAATTTAATTCATAGAGTACATAAAAATATTTTTTAATAATAATAATAATTATTTTTACTTAACTAAATTAGCATGAGAAATTTAATTTCTACAAGTTTTTTCTAGTTCAATAGTGGTGGTGCATAAATCATCCACCGTTGATATTGTTAATTCATGCAATTTTAATTACAACTATCACCTTTTTTTCTTGGTCCGATAGTGGTGGTGAAAAGTCCAGCGTTATCAATAAATTTTAATTTTTAGGATTGTTTTAACATATTTGGCATTGGTGACACAAATGACTCGCGATTATTAACTTTTGATTCATGTAATTTTAATTACAATAATTTTTTTTTTTATCAGATAATTGTAATGCAAAGTTACCCACTATTAATAAATTTTAATTCATGCAATTTTAATTATATGAATTTTTTTTTCTTTTTCCGTCCGGTAGTGGCGACAAATAAAAGCACTAGCTATTATTAACTATTAATCCCTGTAATATTAATTACAAAATTTTTCTTTTCTTTTCCGGTCTAGCAACGGAGGTGCACAGGTAATTAGCCGTTGATAATATTAATTCAAACAAATCTTATTTTTCTCCATTCAACAGTTGTGGTACACAAGTCGCTCATCATTGATAACCATAAACCCTGCAAATTTTAATCCATGCTATTTTTTTCTGGTATATTAGTGGTGGAACACAAGTCATACATCGTTGAAATTTAACTCTTTTTGAGTAAAATGTATTTAAGGCTCTTGTGATCGGTCGCATAATGTTCTTCCTTAATATTTATAATGCAAACACTGCAACTGCTAATTCCAGGCTATGTGCTGGATAGTTTGTCCTCGTGTGCCTTGAGTTATCTCAAGGCATATATGATTACTTTTTCTTCTTGCATTACGACACATCTTAATCCATTTTGGAGATATCATTGTATACATTTTTATCTTTTCCTTCTGCCAGTAGAATGAGAATGGCTGTAGTTGTAATGCACTATTTAAGATATTGAAATGCACACTCGCACCTATCACACTACTTGAAAGTTGCAACTTATTTGAGTAGCTGGGTTAAAGGAATGATATTTTAGGAAAATTCTTTCATAATTTTTCTAGTACTTAGTTAATCCTAGTAAACTTCTTAGCTTTCTTACAATGTTAGGTCTTGGCCATTCTATAATTGCACTAATTTTGTGAGGATCCAATGTTATCTTATTTTTTCTGACTCATGTCTTGGAGATGTTGTCTTTCAACTGAAATAAGCATTTGTAAATTATGCATACAGTTGCTATTTTCTCAACACGTTAAGAATGATTTCAAATACTTCACATGTTTTTACTTACCCGGGCTTTAACTGCGGTGATATTGAACACCCGAACTTGTATTGGTGTATTTGCTGGGCTTTTTGTTGAGGTGGTCAAGGTGGCATTCGTTTTACTCTCTTTAGATTTGGTGACTGTTCTTTCTACCATGTTATTTGTTCTGCATTCAAAATAATGATGACTGAACTTTTCTCATTCATAGCACTGGATATATTTTTCAGATGATTCCTTTTGCATCTTGGGCAATAGGAAGGATTGGGTGGATTATTTATGGTGGTGGTTGAACGACAGGAGCTAATATATTGAACATTTTGGGTTAAATCTTCAATAATTTTGTTAGGTAGCTCGCTTCCACTTGGTCCTCTAGGCATTCTCAGCAAATATTCTTACATCTATAATTTATTTTGTTCTTTATTAGCTTCATCCTCTCGACTAGATTGATGAAGTTCTTTAGGTGAAGGGCAACTAGATTCCTCATATAGCCATCACACAAGTCGGACAAGAATCATTTGTATCAGTTTTCTGGAGTAGCTATGAGTGTGGTGCATAATATGCCTGTCGTATGTGCATGATTTCATATTCAACTATCAGTTTTTCTCCTCGAGTTAAATTTCATAAAGGCTTTTTGTTTCGTTTCTTAAGCTGACGGTGGTTATGTACTCTTTAGCAAAACTTTTGACAAACTCTTCGCATCACTTTCTTTTCTTTAGGACAATATAAACTATCAAAATATTTTTTTATTCTTTCAACGATATCTCAGCTTCATAATGGCTAGCTATTTTGCTGAAATGGGGTGTTCTCAATTTAAGGATTATCTGTAGGGCTCTATTTACTTTGGAGACTTTATGGGTTTGGGTAGGCTTATTGTGGAAGATTTGGGACATTAATCCATGAATTGGCTAATTGTTGTCGAATTCTGGACTCCAAGGAGGAATTAGGGTTGTCGAATGTAGAGTGATTTACATGAAAAATAGATTATGGGTTTTTTTTCCCATTATGTTTTGGCTGTCGCTATCCATACTTAAAAGTTAAAGTTTATCTAATTAAAATTTTGCCTTGAAGTCTTGTGTATAAGTGTGTATGTCAAAACTTATTGATAACAAGCTTGCTATCACACATTTGTATAATTGTATTTTACAAGATAACATTTTTTACATTATTCATCACTCTATTTTGTTTATATTGCTGTAGCATATGCTACATATTTATAGTTGATCTATGTTATTAATTTTTCCTTTGAACGTTTCTAAAGTCTGTCTTGAATCCACAACCTACAGCTCAATCTTGTATAGCAAAGACATTCTCTTCACTTTTGGTAGAATCTTTCGTGTTTTCACTTCTTTCAAGAGAGGACTAGTAGGATCATCATTGTGACTTTTTTGATGGGAGTATGTGTATTTCATTAATGGAGGTGCTAATTTATTCTGTCCTGAGCTTCTTTGAGTCTTCATGATAGCTTCAACTTCATGTTTCACTTTTTTAGCAGATGCAATCTTGCTTGACATAGCATTTGAGTTTCTTATACAACCAGTATCTAAATCTACTAGAGTAGCTAACAAACTGTTACTAAACTTGTGAGCTAATTTGAAATTTCAACAGCAAATATTAGTGTTTCAAAAGTTATATTCTATGTTTTGCTATTATCGAAATTAGGATGTTCAGAACTATGCCAGATGTGCATGTGAGTTGCAGTATCAACAAAACTAGGTTCTAGAAATAATAAAAAAGTATTAAATATAAGCACAATTTACACTTTAATATTCTTCTGAATGTTTTGAAATTTACTTACCTTCCACCTGACTTTACGTTGATCCTACACCAAAAGGTTGCTAAAAAATAAAATGCTAATCTCGTAAGAATTCCAATTAACATACCAAAACTAGAGATGCACAATGATTTTAAAGTTTTCTTATACTTTTCAATTATAAACCTCTGAATATTTCTAGGCTTCTATGCAATTTGTATAACTCATGATACAATTTGAATGTTGTCTTGACTAATTGTTGACTAGGACATCTTGGCAAGTTTATTTAGTATTTTCGTACTTATCTTTTTATTTTTACTATTTATCCTTATAAAACCTAGACCTCTGAACATTTCTAGGCTTCTATGCAATTTGTACAACTCCGGATACAATTTGAATCTTGTCTTGACTAACTTTTTATTAGGACATTTTAACAAATTTATTAATATTTTCATACTTTCTTTTTATTATTACTATTTATCCATAAAAAACCTAGACCATGTTTATATGGGGATGTTTACTTATAAGCATCATAACATGATAATTTACATTTTAAGCATCAGCTTTTACATTTAATACACAAAGCACTTGAATATTAGAACGTTGCAAAGCACTTTGGATTCTATTCCCAAACAGTGGAGCTTTTCATTAGGGAGGGTGCTAGACATAAAGGGCGGTGGTCAGTAACATGAGGGAAGCTAGATGATGGTTAGTGTGACAACAGGGCTCATCGCATGGGAAAGTTTGGTAAAGGTAGGAAGTTTGTTGCTGGCCCTGTTTGCGACGCTGCCCCTTGCCAGCAACGTTGGGCTTTGGTGCAGCTTGAACTTGCCGCTTGAAGTTAATTGTGCATGTAAATAACCTTTAAATGTATAATAAGGTGTTTTTTAGTTTGGTAAGTTTTTAATTCAGGCGTAAAAGAAATGTAGAGTAAAGGGATAATGAATTTAAAATACAAGGTTAATACTTTTTGAGTGTGAAATTAGATTATTTAGTTGGGAGCTAATTAAACCAAATTTAAAAAAAAATAAGAAAATAATTTATGCCCTTGTCGTTGGAAGGGGGAGGTGGTGATCAACTGAGGTGAGAAGGAAGTGGACGATGGCAGCCAATGGACATGGAAGGTAATCCAAAGTGAAAAACAACTGTTACAACGGAGGGCATGGTTAGGGTAAGTGATAGCTGTGCGATGGTGCACATGTGCAGGGATGGCTGGCCTATGACTTGTTTGATTAGGCTCAATGAATGGGCACACCTAGGCTGTTCTTTTCATTGGACCCGTTCTGGCCTGCTACCATTTGGCCAATTTGATAGCTGGGCTAGCCATTGTAACACCCATTTAGTCCATGGGCCCGACCTATCCTGCAAAAATATCCATTTTACAATTTTTTAAAGCAATTCAATCAACTATTGAAATAATTTACAGTATAAGATTAATTGAGCTTTATAAGGATACAGCATGGGGTTTAAAAGTTAATGCTTGGGGTTTTGGGTCACAAAGAGGTTGCTGTAACATAAATTTGAAGATAGACAAATTGGTGTAAGAATAATTTGCAGCATGCTATTAGGATAAATAATAAAGCAGTGTGGATGACTGTGGCCTTCTTCTATAATGTATATAGAGAAAACAATGAATGGTCAGATTACTCATCTCTTGGGTTCAGGAGGGGCACCCTTTGGCTCTTTGATGCCATTAGTGGATGTAATGTTGGCCGATTGGATGCTGGGGTTGTTCGGAATGCCTAGGTTTTGATGACAAATAATTGGATTAACTTATAGTTTGAAACTTTTGAAGTTTGGTTTGAAAGAATTTAAATCTACAGTAAAAATTAAGAGGATAATGTCTCTTATTTAATTATCCTAATGTTTGTTTTGGGGCTCTGGTGTCGCTGGAAAAAGCAGTTGGGCATTTATACCTCGGAAAGTGGCTCGTGTCCTACTGTTTCGGGAGCCAAAATTGTTCTTCTATCCCTCATCTGCAGTGTAGTTTCTATTGTTATTTTAGCATTGGAAAAATTGCAAAATTTTTGCCGCCTTATGTTATTTAGATAGTAGCTCAAATTGGCAGCTATCCAGAAATATCTTTCCTATCTAACAAAAACAAAACATATAAATAGCACTGCGGGCCTATTTGGTTCACAGACATCTGAGGTAATGTTATGTTATTTAAAGATGTCGGTGAGATGGGGGCTGTTTGGTTTAATGTTATCTAATTAATGACATCTCAAAAATTACCTAAATGTCACTGCATAATGTTACCTGAATGTTGGCCAATGTCGGTCGACATTTAGATAGCATTGTCGACAATCTATCGCTCTCGGATAGGGTTCTTTGCGCGTACTCCCGGAGATCCCGCGTCGGCTTCGCTTCTGCTTACGCCAGCCTAGGGGGCGGTTCATCGCCTGCCATACATGCTCGCCTCGCTATCGTGATGCAGATCTCTTACCCGCGCAGAGTCTCATCCTACACAGAGGCCCGCTCGACTGTCCCTCTTGCAGGCTGCAGCACACGGTCCGCCCTATCGCTGGTCCATTGCCTCCGTGACGCATCACTGGTGCGTTTTATAAATGGATGTTCTTATTTTTTTTGAAGATTTGCTTGATGTTGTCATTTGATTATGAACAATTTAGGATAATGTGTTTTATGATTTCAATCAAGTCTTGCATGCAATTGGAATTTTGCATAATTAAATTATTACTCCTAAAGTCGAAACACATTCAAAGGTCAGTATATGCCATGGTGTAAGGTAATACTCGATTATATTTGTTTATGATATAACTTGTTTATGATATAATTTGTTTATGACACAACAATAAGTAATAGCTTCATTTATCTAGAACTATATTATAGGTTTTGGTAATGTTTATGTAATTATTTTTTTAGTTTTTGTTTTGCTCTTTTAGCTATTTGAATCTCAGTGTTGAGGGGTAATCTTACTTCATATGTAATATAATATGAATGACAATGAACCAAACAACATATATCTGAATAACACTGATATTTGTTATTTAAATAACACTAAATCAAATGGCCCTTATTATTTGAATAATACTGCTATCTGAATAACATGCTATCTTAATAACTTTTCAACTAGCATTCAACCAAACAGCCACTTAATGTAATCTCAATAGCAATATTAATGTAATAATAGTATCTTAAAACATGTTATTCGAATCACATGCTATTTTAACAACTGTGTATTTCATATTTTTATTTAAATTAATATTTGAATTTTGGAGCTATAATAGGATTTGGCTAATGTATTGCTTTCATTATCTTCTCATAATCAATTTTATTAATAATAGAGTATGCCACTAAAGATAAGGTTATGACTGCATGCGTAGCGAATCCCTGAATTTATGTGTGCATGCATGAAATCCACAGGACATAGAGTACTTGAAGGTCTACTCGTCGAGATACGGGAGGGAGGAAAGCATAGGCCTTTTGGAGCGGACAGGGGTCTACCTCGGGCCCGAGCGCTACACCCTGGATCACGTGCCCATCGACCTGATGCGATCCGAGATCTATCGCACCTGTGCCTAATTCTTCTCGAAGGTCACCACACTACCTTTTGCCTCTGCTTTCTAAAATAAAATCATGAGTGTTTCTGCCTTCATCATCCAACAACTTGATTTTTTTGTTTTGATTTCGGCATCCCGGAATAATAAAGAAAGCTGTTCTTGACTTGATGCCCTCTTTTTTGTGACTTTCCTACCATCGGAGTCTTTTATATTTGCAGTTTGGGAAGGTAGACTCGAACAAATCTAATATGATGGCATCATGTAGAAGACTATTTAAGAAATCTCAGTTGCCAGCCTCATGTAGAGACGTTGGTCTCTTCATTTCATAGCTTCGGAAACACATGTTAATAACTCTGATCAATCTAAAAAAACAATTGCAATGTACTTGTACTCCATATATATATGATTTCTTGCTACATCATCTCTCACTAATTGATAACTAATTTATACAAGTGCGAAATAATATTATCATTGCTTGAATAAGTAATAAACATGCAAAATAATATGCATTTGATTAAAATTTGCTATAAGTTGTAACAAAAGTTAATAAAATTCCTTAGCTTCTCCCTAGGGTTTGCTTAAACTTCCAACGAATCACTCCAAATCTCTAAGGGGTTTCACCATATCTCATAGATGCTCAGAACATGGATAGGTAGAGATCTCAAAGGCTGGCAAGGGAAAAATAGAAATCATAGTTTTAGAGATTAATTGCTCTATCTAGCAACACTTGCTATAGCTTAGACAAAGCTTTTGATGCAGCAGTGGTGAGAATCTAGAATGGAACAAAGGTAACTAGGGATTGAATGAAAATTTGGAATTTCTTGGTTTCACCTTATAAGCATAATAGAATTATCACCAAACAAAAGGGCTATTTATGTTTAGTGTTAGTTAAGCTAAAATAAGCTTAATTAAGGCTTAAATATTATCCTTGGGGAGTTATTGAGGGAGGATAGATTGAATACAATTAATTAAGAGCAATTTCAAAGTAGTTAAGTAAGAGCCTTTCTTATTATTTAATTAAGGCATCACTTGCAAGTCAGGAGGAATATGACAGTCTTGTAGCACAATTCAAATTCAACTTCTCAACCCCAATATATGATAATTTGATGATCCTCATATAATCCATCACTTATTAGATTATCAAGCCAATGTGGTTTTAGAAATGACATGTTCTCAAAATTCTCGATACGCCTCCATCCACTCGACAACACTGGTTTCACCCATAGTTTTCATTAGTAATCATTTGGATATCATTTAATTATCTACATACGAGTTGCCTCTGGATCCGATGGCACTTGATGTTATCACAATTGTAAGTATAATTCACCGTCGATTTTAGATATATTGTTAGGATTTCACATGTAGCTCTACATTATTTGTAGTCGTTATGAGTTGATACTTTGATTTTAAGGCTGAATATCCTCTCAAAATGTATTCAAATGCTTGATTTTTTATAAATAAAAAAATTATTTATTTATTTATTTTAATATAAAATATAAAATTTATTTTTTGAGAAAATGAACTAAGAAACAATAATTATTTACTAAATTATTAAAAAATATGATATATATACAAAACAAATATTTTAGCTTAGACAAATATTTTATTTTCCATTATTTTCTAAAATAAAAAAAATTTCATAACTTATTAAAATAACCCAGTTTTTAAAAAACATCTATTAATATTCTTTAAATTAGGGCTTGATTATTTTAATAAATTTCTAAATATTTTGAGAAATTTTAATTATATATTTCTCATCATTATTTAAATATTATTATTCAGACTTTAGAATTTATAATCCTAATAGTCTAAGAAAGATATGACTTCTTCTTAGGTATCATCACTCCAAGTCGATAAGCTAATAAGGAAATAAATAAAGTTTATTTTATAGTCATGCTTGGAACCATTGAAGCTAACAAAACTTGCTTGAAGACACTTAAGTCATTTGTGAGTTACCACATGTTTTCCTAGAATATCTTTTTAGACTTCCACCAAACAATTCAATATCAAACTAATGGTGAGTACAATACCTATCTTTATGGCATTATACTATAAGACACCAAGGGAATTATACATAACTATAAGAATTATTAGGAGCTTAATAAGATGTCGATAAAGAATAATATTCTATCAACTTGATGGAGCTATATTATTTTTGAAATTTTGAAAAGAAAAGATACTTAAGTCAATATCATGCACTAGGCACAGAGACACTAGAAGTTCTTTTAATGCATTTTGGTTTAACATATGCACTTTTTTTATGGGCTAATATACTGAGTAATAAGGTCATATACTGATAGCATGTCTTTGTTTTTATCAGTGACATCTTTTTCTATTGTAGAATAAAATAGATAATAAGGAACACTATAAAATTATTCTAAACATTTTGCAAATATAAGTTTTGCTTAGATTCAATAGCTATCATGGGAGATGTGATTAGTAAGGATGGAATTCTTATGGAGCCCAAGAAAGTTAATGCCATTTGTGAATAGCCTCAACCAACATCAATATCTAAAATCAAACACTTTTTTGGGATTGGATGGTTATTATCATAAATTTGTAAAGGATTTCTCCTATAATTGTTCCAATAATAAAATTGACCTAGAAGAAAACTTTTTAATATAGTGTTCCAAGGTAAATCTACTTTTTAATTACTAAAGAAATGTGCTACTTTTACACGGCATCGATATTGTCAATTGAACATAAGGACTCTTAATTGCATAGTGATGCTTTTTTGAGTGGCTTACGGTGCATTTTAATGCAAGAAGGATAATAACCTTGAGTTGTTATATGACTTAATCATGCTTAATTTTCATTAATTAAATATTAAATATATTATTGAAAATTTGTTCAATAATTTGAAATTTTACCAATTTGACTATATTAATAAATTATATATATATATATATATATATTATTGAGAAAGTGGTATTTTTATAATCTATAAATTATTTTTAATAATTTATTAAAACTCTTACCTTTATTAAATAAATTAAACAAAATAATATGTGAAAACTCATATTCTCTTATATATATATATTATATTATATTTTTCTTAGATATTTGGTAAATTTTAATTAAATTTTGATATTAAATGAGCAAAAAATACTCATAATATATTCTACATTAAATTGATTTAATTTTGAATTATTTCTTAATTTAAATCAGATTCAAATCAAAATATTTCTTCTAGAAACGTTGGTTATAACCCTATTTGTCGGATTTGTGGATCCCAACTAGCGGCTAGTGGCAGTTTAAAGCTGTAGAAGAATTAATATTCATTAGATTTAAGCAAGGTGTAATCGAACAATGGAGAATTACTCAATCATTAGATGTTGTGACATGTCAACCATATCTGCTGGCCCAAGATACATAGTTATATTTCTCGTTAGTTGGTCTTGACACCTTATGGGAAAATTAGATTGTTAGAACCCTAAACTCTTATCTTGATGATGATAGTTCATACGTTTTATGTTATATATTCAGAGTCATTTATGTTTTCTCATTCTTCTTCCTGAAGGATCAAGTTCTCTGATAGCGATGATTGTGTGCTGCTGTGTAATCAAAAGTTAGAGAATCAAAGGAAAGGAAAGGCATATAGAGAAGGAGGGGGCTAGGGTTTGTGTGTTTTCTTGGTGGTTGCAATCTTTCTATTCTTTAAAGGGTTAGGTTATTGGGAATAACTCTATAATCTTATTTATTGTCATCATATCATATTTATTTGGTGGTGTGGTTCTGTGATTTTTTCGATTGTTAGAATTTTCATGTAAGTTTAGTTCTTTGGATAGTATTTATCTATGATTATCGTGAGATATGTATTATTTCTATTTTGTTGGGTTTTCTTAGGTTAATTTTTCAACTACAACATTTTAAATTTCATCAATAAATGGTATCAGAGAGAAGATAGTTTAGAAATTTCAAAGGGTGTCAGTTCGAGTGGGAGCAATGGCAGACAAAATGGTAAATAAGGTCAAGATGTTCAATGAAAGATCAAATGCAAAATGTAAATTAAGGATTGTTATATCAAAATAAATTATATTTTCCACTATGAAGAGTAACCAAGAAACTAAAAAGTACGAGTAATGAAGAACAAGAATTTCTTGACAGCACATTTTTAGTTGGCCTTGGAATGTGATAAAGGCGAGGTGATCCACACATGACCTTTGCTATGATTGAAGCCAATGTGAAGAAATTTAAGAGTTAAAGATTGACTGATTGCAATCAGTCTCCAAATGGGACATTGTTATGGTGTGGAGCCTGATTGGATCAACACCGGAGATACTAATTGAGTTTCAATGTGTTTCAACACAAAACATTGGGCGTTGCTGGGCTAGGCAGATCCCAAACACCCAGGCACTCCCATGAAAACTAGTCTCAATTAGAGGCCATGGCATCTAGGAAACTAAGGCAGTCTAGGCACGACTCTTCGCAAAAGATGAATCCAAGGCATGGGTGCCTTGGCACCTATGGTAGTTGTGACGTAGAGGGATGCATCACTTCAAGATTTTATGGCCGGTTATGGCCTATTTATAGTATGTTTTTGGTGAAGTGTTATGTGTGTAAAAAGCATCATAAAAAAAATGAAGTGCTCCAACGGTGGCCACAGCAGCAGGCTTCATTAGTTGGCTGCAATGATGAGTACATTGGAAAGGTTGCAAAAGTGGCTGCAATGATGGGTTGCAACGATGGGCTACAACGGCAGGTGAGGTCATGGGGCGTGGTAGTGGCAGCAAGCCGGTGGGCTATTGCGATTGGTTGCATCAATGACTTCAGTAGAAATACTGCGGCTGTGGCCTCAGCGAAGGGTTGCAGTGAAGGTCTGCGGTAGTGGCGGTAGCGGTAATTGTAATGGAAAGTATGTGACGGTGATTGTAGTGGAGGCTGTTGTGTGGTGTGAGAAACTATAGGTGTTGTTACTGTGGAAATACAAACAACAATGGGAAAACTTGAGAGGTGAAAAAGAGAGAAGTGTTAAGGGTTTGGGTATGTAAAAAAGTCATAAAATAATGAGTTTTCTCCTTCCTCAAGACTCAAGTTCTCTGTAAATAGTTCTTATGTGATGTTGTATAATCAAGAGTTGAGTTAGAGAACCAAGGGGAAGGTGTAACGCTCCAGTGTTATATTAAATATTTTAACCCAATACTGAGTGTTATTATAGTACTTAATAAAGAATTAGTAGAAATTAACCTACTATTAAATACCACCTTAGGCCAATAATCTAGTAGAATGGGAAGTAAATGCATAAATGTATAACAATACATACACATCTATCATCCTATCCATCCAGATAAATAAAACCGCATTCATAGCAGAAAAGAAAATAAAAACATCCAAAATTAGTTAAGTTATACAAATGTCTAAGACGGAAAGACACTCGTCCTCACGCGTAAAGTTATAAAAATCTAAAATCTTTGGATCAGGCTCAAGGTCTCCTCCAAACTCTTGATTTACCATATTTATTTCTTAATACGATAGAGCACAGCCAAGAAAAAAAATTTCTAATTAAACTTATTAAGTCTAATTATATTTTTAGGGTTATGAATTTTATAATTATTAAAGGATATCATATTTGTTAATTTACAATTAATTTAAAAGCATTGTGAAAATGGAAGAATACTCGAAGTAAATAAATGGCTAAAAATGGAACTGAATAAAGTGAACAAAATACTTAGTAAAGTGGCTACCATGAACCTATAAGAAATATGTTGAGTAAAGTAGCAAATATATGAACATGGATGTGCATATGAATGTGAAATGAATATGTTCAACTGAATATGTATATTTGCTAAGTAAATCTATAAAAATAGTATAAAGAGTGTAACTGTAAAATTGTAAAAGAGTGTACTGCAATGAATTGTAATGTATGAAAGTAATAGTATGTAAGGTATTTTTAGTCTCTAGGACAGAATGTAGCACCCCGCCCCGTCGCTGAGCGCAAAGGAGATAGTCATGATCAACTTCGGCGGCGGAGCGGCGCGCCACTCAGGGAGGAATATCCCGTCTCCCCGAAATAGCTGAAATCAAACCCATCTGAAGGGCTGCTGACTCAACCTCAATGAAGGTTGAGAGCTAATACTTAAGATAAGAGTAGTATCTTTATTCTAAGTATAAGACCAATACATACATTGAATGTAAAACACATGAGGATCCCAATATATATATAAAATGTCAGCACTTCCAGTATATTGATCACATCACAATACTACGTATAAGTAGTGTATAAATAAAGTGCAGAAGCTAAAGCAAACATCCAGAAATATTCATCACAAAAGCTGTATGAAATATTCGTCTTAGAAAAGAAAAGAAAACACATCCAGAATGATTACACAGTTTAATGAAATACAGACATAAAAGCTAAGTACTGAGCTAAAATAAACTAAGCAAAGTAGTAAAATTGAAGGAGAGTCCACTAGTGCTCCACGGGCTCCTCCTAAATCTCCTGGGTGTTCTACTGACTGGCTCAATATACTGCTCAAGATCTAGTAAATTACTGGATTCCAAAAGTACCCCATGTTAGACAATAAGTTTAATACATCAAAACCAATCTAAACAGTTCTAATTAATCACTTAACATTTACATAATGTAAGTAAATCTGCAGAAAAACTGTAAATATAACTGAAAGTATAAAACATTATAAACTTGTACAAAACTGAAGTAACGTAAAGTAAAGTTGTACTGAAAACTGAATACTGAAAGTAAACAAAAATAATAATGGATCTGAAAATGAGTGATAGCATGTAAAACTATGCTGTATGCCACTGAAATTGTACATCTGAATATGTCACAATATTGTATGCTGCTGATATGCAACCAAAATATCACTGAACTGCTATGAGTCGTACGGTCCAATGTATACATACATCCAGTTGGGAACTGCGATGCCGATGCATCCTAAAATTTCTCAGTTAATGTATGCAGCATTATGTAACCCATAAATCATCACTGATACTCATATATCATTACTGATACTCAACCATCATACTTATACTCATGCTCATACTTCTAAGCTACATGAGATAAATCCAGAAATCCAAAAAATACTTTGAAATCTGATATTGAATTCAAGGTCTCCATTGTGCAAAATCCTAGACTCCAATCTTGATAATTGATTAAAGTTGAGAGTTTACTTAAAAATTATTAGATGGAAAGATTGTATACACATATTTAGCATGTTTGTAAGAAAGGCAGCTCTTAATGCTTAGTTTGATTAAGCCACCCTAACGAAGTGATCTTCGATAGGAAGCATCTCGATGGCGATTTGTATCTCAAGCTAAGTCATTAAGATGCCCAACTCACAATCACATCTAGTGTTCTAAAGAGGGTGACTTGAATCACATAGTTTGCTTGAAGCACACCTATGGAAGCGATCTTTGATAGGAGGCATCACCTGATGGTGACTTTTATTCAAACAAACTAATGGTCTAAGTCCTTAATCATAACACTCTTAGTCTTGAAAAACTTACTCTAAGAGGACTGTATTCGTCTAATCCCTCGGGATAACACCTTATCATAAGTCCACATTGGAGTGAATCAACCAATCTTGAATACTACTGAAATAATCCAGTACTATAGGTATACCTTACTATACCTAGCCAACAATCCGGGTTCAGACGATTATATTTAATCATTAATGATTCATCAAAGCTATTAATCCTTACTCTAAATGGGTGAGTCCTACACAAGGCTACAAGAATGTGATCAAAAGATCACTCAATATTGATTGCTATCGCAAGGGAGAAGTTTTATTCTAACTGCTTTAGGTAATTCCTACCATGAGGTGTCAAGATCAACTTCTATAATTATGAAAGATCATCTAAGATTCTTACCTCAATAAGTTACAAAAGTTCTTCCTACCTCAATGTATCAATATTTAAGGTCTTTAAGCATTTCAAGAATGATCCTATAGTAAGACCCTTGAGATCTCACTTTTCTATTTCTTAAGTTGACATTCAAGGTTTACTTATTAGTCTTGGATTAAAGTGATTATATCAGATGAATAAAATCTATTTGATCGCACTCTATTCTACATGGGATGAAATCAAAGATATTATTAGAGTTAGATCATTTCATAAATCATTACAATTTTATTATCCATCTTATGCTAATAGTCTTATATAAGAGAAAATCAAAGATCTAAAGTTTAGATTCAGATAATTTAATCACACAGATTCAATATTAACCTTAGCACTTTTAATTTAATAATTTAAGATCAATACTAAATTAGATGCATTATTAGAGTAATGTAAATTAAATTATCTTACAATCAAGTTAATTGATTAGGTGATTAAGGTTTAGATCTTAATCAAGATAAGTTGGGGTTTATCCCCTAGTCTCACCAAAATTAAGACCAATGGTTGGTTTATAGATCAATGACAAATCAATGTATTATTGGTATATTATTGATGTCAAATTTTGGATTTAGAGTAAGTATCATCTACTTAATCAAGTTCTCAAGATTCGTATATTCACTTATAGTTTAATGTAAATTTAAGCACATTTAGGTGTCTAAATAAATGTTAAAGTTCTCTAATATACATCATAATATCATGAAAATATAAGAATGTAAACATGACATAAAATAAAAGGTAATTAAGGCTAATCAAATTCTAAATCAAACCAAAAGGGTTAACACTTGATTACAACTCTAAAAGACTTAGGTTTCATGCAATTTGGTTATTAAGATATACTTAATCAATACAAGCATTCAAAGATTATATTATTTAGCATTTGGCACAAGAATACTTAAGCCACATAAGAGGTTTTTGCACATGCCATAAAAATGGCAAACTTTCAAAGTTGATTTTTACACAAGATATAATTCAGTCCCACTAGGGTCTTAGGGACCTTAAAATGCGAAAAATGAGGAGTTTTGGCCATTTTAGTCAATTTTGCGCACTTTTGAAAAATTATGGGTGCTACGACGCGCGGCGGCACGCTACATCGCTTTCAGACGCTGTGGTGCGCTGCGGCGGAAAACAATGCTGTGGCACACTGCAGCGCGCTACGACGCCTGATCCGAGAGCTGGATGCTACGACGCACTGTGGCGGATTAACTTGCGGAAACACTGTTCTATTAAATTATTTTTTAGTTTCATATAGTTTTCTAGAAATGATGTTGTAGCCCGCAGTGGCGCACTGCAGTGGTTTAACTTTCTTGTAACTGTTCAATTAATTTTTCTCTTGATTTCCTATAGTTTACCCCGAAATGACACTGCAGCCCGCTGTGATGCGCAGCAACGGTCTAACTTTCGGGTTACTATTCAATTAGTTTATTTATTGATTTCGTGTGATTTTCCTGAAATGACGCTGCAGCCCGACAATGATTTCGTCTGTGTGAAAACCGTGAAGGGTCACATTTCAAGCTCAAATACTCTCAATCCAGAGCATTTTATGAGCTGTGCCATATATCAATGGAAAGGTCTTTCCGATACCTTTCAATCAATACCAAAATCGGCACAAATGAATTATCCTAACTATATGAACGATGGAGTTAAATGTTCGAGTATATAAAATGGACGAAAAATAGAGCATGATAATTTCAAGTAATATGATGCCTTAATGAGCCTTAATGGCTTCCATACACCATCATAGATTTCTAAAGATACAAACAAGTATAATAGTAACATGAAAAAGATAAGAAAGAGGAGCATATGGGTACCTTAGCCTTGTAAGAAGAAGGCTTGGAAAGCTTTGAGGAAGAACTTCTTCTTGTTCTTATTCTTCAGCACAAGACTTCAGCAATGGAAAGGGAAGGAGGGAGCTTCAGCTTTTTGCCAAAATGGAGATGAAGAAGGGCTGAACTCCTTCTTAAAGGAGGATAAGGAGATGGAGTATGGTATAAGCCAGGGAAGCTAGGAGGTGAGGGGGAGGCATGGGAGGAAGGAATGGCTCCTAGTTTTTCCTCTTACGTGCAAATGGGAGGGGGCACCGAGTGAGGGGAGTGGTTAGCCAAAAAAAAAAAAAGAAATTAAGAGGGAAATGCAAATTAAGGAATAAATAATTATTTATTCATAATTTTAATTTTATTAAAAATTCATATTTTAAATAAATGTGCTCCGAAAAATCTCAAAAATTCACCTCAAGCTAATTTGGGGTTGAGGAATTCAACGGCGAAGTCGGATTTTGATTCCGATGATTATTTAATTAACATATTTTTTGGGATATTTAATTATATTAAAATATTCGCGAAAATTCGACAACTTCCAAATGCATCCAAAACATCACCCCTAGCTAATTTGGGGGTGACAATTGCAATGGCGAAGTCGGATTTTAATTTTGAGGTCAAATTAAAGACCTCAATTTCCTAATTAATTAAATATTAAAATATTCCAGAATATTTGATTTAGCTACGAATCGTACCAAATCTTTAGGGATTGATTCTAATTGCTAGATGAACTAAATTAAGATATGGTTAAGCTAAAATTAAGCTGGGTAATAACCTTGGGTTATTACAGACTCCCCCACTTAAAAATGATGTCGTCCTCGACATCATTACTAAGAAGGGAAAGGAAAACACAGATAATTAAGAACTGAGATTTAGAATTTTAACGGGTACCTGGATTCTCAAAGAGACTTGGATATTTTTGTTGCATATCAGCCACTTTTTCTCAAGTTGATTCTTCAATAGAGCGATTACTCCACTGGACCTTTACCATAGGAATAGAATGATTTCTCAGCTGCCTTTGATCACAAGCTAAGATTCTTATAGGCTCTTCCATATAAGAAAGATCCAGCTGAAGAGATACTGCTGGAAGTTAGATTAAATGAGAAGGATTATGAAGACACCTCTGTAGAGATGAGATGTGGAACACATTATGAACTGCAGAGAAATCTTTATGGAGTTTTAATCTAAACGCTGCAGAACCGATTTTATCTATTACTTCGAATGGTCCGATGTAGCGAGGACTGAGCTTCCTGGCTACACCAAAACAAAATACACATTTCATTGGGCTAACTTTGTGATACACAAAATTTCCAACATCGAACTCCAAAGAACGATAATGGGCATCGTGATATTTGCTCTGGCGATCTTGAGCTGCTTAATCTTCTACTGGATCAATTGCACTTTCTTAATTATTTCTTCAACTAAATCTGAACCATATAGCTGAACACTGCCTGCTTCAGACCATGCTAAGGGAGTGCTGCACTTTCTGCCATACAAGGCTTCATACGGAGCCATGTCGATACTTGATTGGAAACTATTATTGTAAGCAAATTCAACTAAGGGAATATGATCTTCCCAGAAACCTATAAAATCCAAAATACATAGGCGAAGAAGATTTTCAAGAATTTGATCAACTCGTTCAGTTTGGCCATCTGTTTGAGGGTGAAAGACAGTGCTCATGGCTAGGGTAGTTCCCAAGTCTTTGATGCACAGCTTGCCAGAATTTAGAAGTAAATCGACTATCATGATCATATACAATAAACCTTGGAATCCCATGAAGCCTAATAATTTCCTTGATATATAGCTTTGCCAATCTTTCTACAAAATCGGTTTGACGCATTGGAATGAAATGTGCCAATTTGGTCAGTCGATCGACAATGACCCAAATTGAATCAGCACCCGACCTTGATTTAGGTAAATCCATTACGAAGTCCATTGAAATATCAAACTACTTCCATTCAAGAATTATTAGAGGATGGAGAAGTCCTCCAGGCTTCTGATGTTCAGCTTTGACTAGATTACAAGCATGATACTTCAATATGAATTCAGCCACACTTTTCTTCATTCCAGGCCACCAGAATGACCTCTTCAGGTCTTGATACATCTTAGTACTACTAGGATGTACTTGTTAACCAGAATTGTGGCCTTCCACTAATATCTCTTGATGCATGGATTTGGGAATCCATAAGCGATCTCCTTGATATATTACATTACCTCGCAACTGCAGATCAAAGCGATGACCACTTTCGATCTCCATTTTGAATTTTAAGTAGTCTTCATCATTTGTTTGGGAGATGGAGACATCACGGTGAAATGTTGGTTCGACAGTCTCATAGATATCAGTACGCTTAGCATATCACCACGAATTGGTCTGATATCGAGCATTCTGAATTCTTCTTTTAAAGGACTTGAAACTATTAAGGAGGAAAGTGTAGCATGACGACTGAATGCATCAGCTACAACATTTGCTTTCTCCGGATGATATTGGATGGATATATCATAGTCGCTTATTAACTCGAGCCATCTTCGCTGACGATAGTTGAGTTCGCACTGAGTGAAAATATACTTTAAGCTCTGATGATCTGTAAATATGGAACATTGGCTGTCATACAGATAATGACGCCAAATCTTTAAGGCAAAGACTACTGTAGCTAATTTCAAGTCGTAAACGGGATAATTCTTCTCATGTGGTTTTAACTGATGGGATGCATAAGTAATAACCTTTCCTTCCTGCATCAGCACACAACCCAAGCCTATCCCAATTGCATCGGTATAGACTTGGTAGTTCAAACCTTCTTTAGGTAAGGCAAGAACTGGTGCAGAAGAAAGAGCATCCTTTAATGATTGAAAGGCATTCTCACATTTCGGACTCCAAACGAGTGGCACTGTCTTCTGAGCCAACTTTGTGAGAGGGGATGCTATCTGCAAAAAGTCTTTGACAAATTTTCTATAATACCCTGCCGGACCCAAAAAGCTCATGATATTAGTCACAGACTTTGGCTATGACCAATCCTGAACGGCTCTAACTTTATTTTGATATACTTTAATGCCTTGCACATCTATGACGTGGCCCAGAAAAGCAACTGAGTCAAGCCAAAATTTGCACTTAAAATATTTTGCATACTCTCATGGTTTCGGAGTTCTTGCAGAACTAATCTCAAGTGCTTCTCATGATCAACACTACTCTTTGAATAAATAAGGATATCATCAATGAAGATGATGACAAATTTATCTAAATATGTTTTTAGTACTCGTTGCATTAAGTCCATAAAGATGAACGGCGCATTAGTTAATCCAAATGACATTACTAGGAATTTGTAATGTCCATAACGTGTTCTGAAAGATGTCTTTTCTATATCCGCATCTTTAACTTTCAGGTGATAATAACCAGATCACAGATCGATCTTAAAAAATATTTTAGCTCCAGATAATTGATCGAATAGATCATCAATTCACGGTAGTGGGTATTTATTCTTGATAGTTACTTTGTTCAATTATCTATAATCGATGCACATTCTCATCGATCCATCCTTCTTTTTCACAAATAAAATGGGTGCTCCCAAAGGAGATGAACTAGGTTGAATAAGACCCATTTCTAGCAGCTCTTGAAGTTACTTGTTCAGCTCTTACAGCTCCTTAGGCGCCATACGATACAAAACTTTTGATAATGGTTGGGTTCCCATAATTAATTATATAGTAAATTCTACATCTCTAATGGGAGGAAGATTGGGTAGGTCTTCAGGTAAAATATCGTGAAATTCACAAACTATTCAGTTCTCAGAAATAGGCATGACTTCTTTCTTTTCTCCCAACATTGTTATAAGATACGCATCACACCCTTTTCTGGCTAGCTTTTCTGCTTTCGTTGCGTTGATCAACGATGCTTGGGTGCTAAATTTTCCAATGAACCTTTTTGATTGACTTCCACTGCCCAAAGTGATTTTCTTCTTTTGATAATTTATGGAAGCACCATGCTTACTTAACCAATTCATGCTTAGGATTATATCAAAGTTTGTAATTTGTAATATAACTAATTTAGCTCCATATTTTTGCTCCCCGATAGGAATATCTACATTACAAAATTGCTAGTATTGTATACGGGCTCCGGAAGGTAACCCAATGCTCAATGAGTTTGCTAATCGATATGTTGGTAGCTTAAGAGTTTTCACCCAGCTTTCCGATACAAAGGAATGACTCGCTCCAGTATCGAAAAGAATATTACAAGATTTATCATTTATCATTAAGGTGCTTAATATTGCAACAATTTAATAAGAATTGTTATTCAAACTTTTGAGAATACTGCAATAGTAAAAATAAAATTTATTTCCTTAGCATATCTGAAGTGGCATCATTGTCTTCAGGTGCAGAGGCGGGTGTTAGCATGTATACCATTGCAGGAGCTGTAGGTTGTTTGCCCTGGGACCACTGGCCTTGACGAATATAGGCCCGCTTCTGCGTAGGTACAACTACCTTAGCATTTGAAGTAGGGGATGGCATCACAGCCAGGGCAGGTTCTCGGATGTTCCTCGGCTGTGCACGGAATACTTGTTTATGACGGGAGTGGTTGATGAGCACTCCGTCAATTGTTATTTTAGAATTGCAGTCAAAATAACGGTGGCCTCTTTGCCACATATAAAGCGCACACCACCAAAGTGGTAGCACTTTCCATACGGATGATACCGCTTGCATTCAGAGTTCTGGGATTGGGATTGTTTAGCTTCGATGCTATAGACCTTTGCTATCTTGCAATGGCCAAAGTGCTCCTTTCTTGGCTGCACGAACGCTAGGCTATTCGAGGTCAAGGTTCCACAGTGCACCATAGTGTTAGGCTACTCAAGACCAAGGTGCCACAATGCCAAAACTGCTACTTTCTCAGGCGCCACGTGGTTAGCTTGCTCGAGACCAAGGTGCCGCAGTTCGCCGCAATGCCAAACTGCTTGAAACCTAGGCGCCACAATGCTAAGCTTACCTTTTTGCAGGTGCTACAGCATGCCATAGCGCTGGGTTTTCCAAGACCAATGCGCCATAGCACGACACAGTTTATAATGGGTGGGTCAAAACCTTTGTGCCATAGTGCGTCGTAGCGCGCCCTAGAATTCTATCTTGAAAAATTATTTTGAATAGGTATTGGGAAGACCAAAAACTCTAAATTCCTCTAGTTTCCTATATAGAAAATAAATGCAAAATCCAAATCTTTATTTCTAATGATGAATAAAGGAATAAAGAATCAAATAACTCAAATTCTCAAGGAAGAATTAATGGTTGAATCGAAAGAGAATGGATGCAAGAGGAATTATAAATGAGAAGAAAAAAAGACTAAAGAGAGGTTCTGAAAATTAGTTGAAAAATACCACCAAAAGGGAGAACCATAATCTGAGAAGGAGGGGATCTAAAGGAGGCTGCATCTTAAGGAAGAGGAAGCAAAGAGAAGAAGAGAGAATATAAAGGTTGAAGACAAAAACAAGACGGAGAGAATGCAAGTAGCTGTTACTAAGTATTGTATTCTTGACTTAGCTTTATATTCTTATCTTTGTAAGTGCGATATATTTACTAATTATCTCTTGTATCTCTCTTATTACTTTCATTGTAATGGCAGCCTTACTCCCCTTTTTGGGAAGGGTATGGTGAAGAACATGTAGTGAATCTTAAATTTTGTGCATGTAATACTTCTTTGATTGAAATGAAATATCACGTAGAGCTGAAAATTTCTCATCTTTGAATAAATGATGAAGTTGTTGAATGATAAGCTAATATGATTATCTATCAAATGATATTTTTCTTAACAAACTTCTTTGAGATTGATGATCACCCTGTCTAGAATCTATGCATTCTTGAGTGTTCACACCGCGAATGAATGTGATATTATTCGATGAGCGAAAAAGCTCGTACATAACTTCTAAATGAAGGCTTAATCATTTGAGCCATAAGAAAATTGTGGGAAAATCTTTGAGCTCCATAGCTTAGTTTATAACACTTGGAGGAGGCATTCTAAGTAGTAGACGAGGTGACTTAGTTCATGTAGGCCATTGTTAACTCTTTTTTAAGATAGGGATGAATGCATGTGAGCTGAGACCCATCTATAGAGCTCCATTGATCACTCTTAATTTATGCGAGATAATAGAGCGCGTTAAGCTATGACAAAGTGATATAAGCTCATTTAGCTTCACAGCTCATTACCTTAGCTAAATTGAGAGTGGAAGTGTATGAGCTATAGATGAAATCAAGACCAAGTTATCATAAATTAAAATATGAATTTTATCGCTTAGATAAAAGGGCGACTTTCATTCATAAAAGGGTCACATGATATTTATGTGTTAAGATTGAACCCTAGTGTGTTCATCTAAAGTACTAGATATAGTCATAACAAAAGCTAAAATGAAAGTCTAAAGTTAAGAATTTAGAGGGTTTAATCATTAGAGCACTTAAAGGGTTATTTGAGGACTTACTTAGGAATTTACTTAAGAATCTAGTTCTGATTATAATTGATATGATAGATTTCATTAAACTTTAAAGAAAGAAATGTTAATTTCTACATCCACACCTTTACATTCTAAGTTAAGCTAATTAACTTAAGGTTTATAAGTCCAATTGACCTTAACTTGATTCCAAATATCTACCTTACTGATTTTAAAGGCAAGGGACAGATGGTTTAAATGGTGACTTTAAATTTTAGGACTCTAAACTAAGTTTTCTCAATGTCAAATAATTTCTTATTTCCTAAGGAAAGGATTGACCTTTTAAACACTTAATTTAGTTAATAATTAATATTAATGAGCTCTAATTAGGGTTTGAGCTCATTAAGAAATGATTAGCAAAATTACTTATTGAAATTAAAATCTAAAGCTATAACTAGGTTCCATTTTGACTAAGGACTCAATAGGCACAAAAATTACCAAAATTGGAGCTCAAAAAGCTCAATTACTTGCTAATTAAGATTTATGGTAAATAGTGAGTAATTAGTAATATTAAACACAAAAAAATATTTCCATCTTTTCAAATATATTCTACTATGTTTAATAAAAAATTAGAGACTTTAAACATAAAATTTGGTTAAGGAATGAGCTTAATATTAACTAATCATTTTTCTAAAGTAATTATGTAAAATTAAAAATTCTACTCACAAAAATTTAAATATTTTCTCAATTTATTATTCCTCATGATTTTTTGATCAAATGATATATTGGATCACTAAATTTGGATTTAAATTGAATAAGTTATTTCAATAATTTAATTGAAATATTTTTTCATGATTTAATATTAAGTTTAGGATTTAACAGAGCAAAATAACTTCTGAAAATCCCGAGCTATTTAATAACCTAAAACAAAAGGTGTGGGTCGTGGTTCGACTCAACTCGACATTGTGGATCATCATGCCTTCTGCCTTCTCCCGATGAAAGACCCAGGGTTATATTTTCCTTCGAATTCTTTATCCATGGAAAGGATGGTGGTCCACCTATAATACAGAGAAATCTACCGAGCAGAGTGCATCAAATGCATACTAAATTCTTATGGTAAGGCTATTGGGTCAACGAGCCCATACTCATCCTAAACCCTAGTCAGGGTTTTATTATGGGGAGCTATATCTTCCCATAGAAGTAAAATTACGACACCTTCTTAGCACCTGCATTTTCAGCAAGACTAGATGGAAGAAATGCCTTTAACAGCAAGCAAAAAGAGTGGCAGGATTCCCAAAACCTTAGTCACTTCATAGTACTGTAGAGTAATGTAGTAAGTCGAGCTGAAATGCCGACCAATCGAACTAGCATGGGTGCCTGAGGGTCTAATATTGAAGATGATAACTATGGGATGAGCGCCTACTATAATTAGACACTTGACTGAGTGTCAATTATTAGTGAAGGATTTAAGCTATTTTGAAGTTTCAAAGATCCTTCTTAGATGCTGGGAAGAATCAAGATTTGATCTGAGATTAAGCCCATCATATCATTCACTGTAGTTTATATGGGTCGATTAATTCAAGCACATGGTTCTGGCATCCTAGTTTGAACACCAAATTAAATTGATTGAGCCTACTCGCCTCAGGGCCGAGGGGAGTAGCCGGAAGGGCTTTGACTAGAAACCACAATAATGCGATAGAATCAATGGGGTTTTGATCCTTGATAGAGGTTCCAAGAAACACCAACAAGCTTTTTAGATTAGAACAACAAGTAGCAACCTCAATAGCAACTATAGTGACGAGTTGGAGAGATATTAATCCAAAATAGAGGGTTGGGCTCTTATTGGAAGGGTTTTTTTTATTGCTTAGCAAGAACTCGGGTGGCTCGGGTTGGGATTCTATCTTTAGCCTGAGATTGTAAACTCTAGCCTGACCTAATGTAATAACCCTAGATTGTTACTTAGTTTAATCATAAGCTTAAACATGTTCTTATTTTAATCTCATTACATTCAATAAATCATTAGATACAAACCTTAAAAAATTGGGATCAAATAGACCTCTCTAACTCAAATGGGTATTTTAGTCAATTTTAGAACCCTAAATAATAGCTAAAATATTTTGATCTCCAATCTAAATTCTGATTGTATTTTTGAATTCCTCACCCCAAAATTAGCTAGGAGTGCAAGTTTGAGAATTTTTGGAAGTCATTTAGGCCATAATTGAATTTAAATTAAATTGAGGAAATTGCATTAAAGGGTTCCTAACAATTCTTAATTGCATATTTACCCTCAACCGATTTAACCGTTCACGATCCGCTGTGCCACTGTGGATCCCGAGTCACATTATAGCGGAACTCCGCTCTATCTCACCGTCGAATCTGCGATCTTAACGGCTTGGATTCAAATTTGCGGAAACATGAATCTACCGTTTGATTCCCCCGTGGATCCTACGTTCTGGATCGCCCTCGTGATTAGTCGTTAGTATCCAAGTGATCTGGGACATCGTGTCTATTTAATCAATAGATCAGATGACCCACAGTGCACTCGCACTGAGTATCCTCCGTAACCTAGTGATCTGCCCTGCCCCCCCTTCCCCACTCCTTTGAACAGCTCAGCATAGTAGTTAGGAGTTTCTTGCATTGATTGGAGCATCCTTATTGGGCCCTGTGGCCCGATTTATTTGATTAAATAAATTGGGATCTCGGCCAGGACCCAAGCCCTCAGGCTTTCCCAGCCTAATTGGCTGCCCTCTAACTCCTCCCTAAGGCTATAAATAGCCTCAAGATCTATCTAGAGAGCCCTTTGTTGTCTATAAGCTCCCAATTGAAGCTCTCTCAAAATCCTTCCTCTCCCTCCCATTTCTGCAATCTGAGCTCTCTCAGCCTCTCCAGTCGCCTCTAGCTGCATTCTGAGGGTGTGTCATGGTGTAACAACCCAAGTTGTTATCATGATTGATTAAGACTAATCCTAAGTCTTAAACATAATCTTAAGTGCTAATTAGGTCATTTGGAGTCAACTACCAAGATCCGGTCCAAACCAGAGGTCAAACGGATTAAATCTTTATTTTGAGAATTTCATGAACCTCGAAAATTGACATATTTAAATTGACCTCCGATCGAAAAATGGACACCGCCATTGCGTTCCTTGACCCCAAATTAGCTTGGGGTGAAGTTTTCGTGTCAATCGGAAGTCGTCGAAATTTCAACGAATATTTTAATAATAAAAATATCACGGAAATCGAGGTATCAAAATACTCGTCGGATCAAAAATCCGACTACGCCATTGAATTCCTTGACCCCAAATTAGCTTGGGGTGAAGTTTTCGTGTCAATCGGAAGTCGTCGAAATTTCGATGAATATTATAATAATAAAAATATCACGGAAATCGAGGTGTCAAAATACTCGTCGGATCGAAAATCCTACTGTGCCATTGAATTCCTTGATCCCAAATTAGCTAGGAAAAACATGTTCAAAATTTCTTTTTTCTGAAAATGTTTTTTTAAAAAAAAAAAAAATAATAATAATAATAATTAATTAATTAATTAATTAATTATTAATTAATTAATTAACGGCGCCGTACGACGCCGTTAACTCCAGTTAACGGCGCCGTTAGATCGGACGGATCCATCCGGACCGTCCGATCGCGCGCGGATCCGACGGCTCTCGGCCGCGATCCGCGTCACGCGGTCTGGAGAGATCCCGACCGTCCGATCGTGCGCGGATCCGACGGCCCTCGGCCGCGATCCGCGTCGCGTGGTCTAGAGCGATCCGGACCGTCCGCGATCGCACAGATCCGACGGTCCGGAGGCGTCTTCCTCGCCCTCTTCGCCCGCGTGACACGCGGCGGCCCGTCGCATTTTCTGGCCAATCCGGCAACATCCAGGCCTCGGCGAGGTCGCCGTCCGGTCTATAAGACCTCGGCCTACCCCTAGGCTCCGAGTTTTCACCGATCGGAGCTCGGATCGAGCCGGAATCAAGCCCGGAAGTCAGCCCTTTTTTTTTTCGCCGAATCCTTCGCCGATCCAAACTTCAGGTACCCCGATCTCCCTCGTTTACCGTTCGATCGTTGCAAAAATTTTATGATAGGTAGATCAACATGTCCTCTTCACATCCACCGTTCCGATCGGGCTAAAACCCACCCGATCGGGCGCACCAAGTCCCCGAAGTGGACTGGGTTCGGTCCGCCGAACCCCCGGAAGCCGAAGGGTCACGCCTTCGGGTCGGGCCGGGCCGACCCGAGCCCGACCCGTCCGGGTCGGGTCCGCGTCAGCGCGGGTGGGGCCCACCCGGCCACGTGGCCGCCTACGGGCCGCCACGTGTCAAGTGGGGCCCACCGCCCCGTCAGCCGGGCTGAGTCAGCAGCCCGTGGGACCCACAGCGCCACGTGGCAGCCTCTGGCAGTGCCCCGTGTCAGGTGGGACCCACTGTCCAGTCACCCGAGCTGAGTCAGCAGCCCGTGGGACCCACAGTGCCACGTGGCAGCCTCTGGCAGTGCCACGTGTCAAGTGGAACCCACTGTCCAGTCACCCGAGCTGAGTCAGCAGCCCGTGGGACCCACAGTGCCACGTGGCAGCCTCTGGCAGTGCCACGTGTCAGGTGGGACCCACTGTCCAGTCACCCGAGCTGAGTCAGCAGCCCGTGGGACCCACAGTGCCACGTGGCAGCCTCTGGCAGTGCCACGTGTCAGCTGGACCCACTGTCCAGTCACCCGAGCTGAGTCAGCAGCCCGTGGGACCCACAGCGCCACGTGGCAGCCTCTGGTAGTGCCACGAGTCAGGTGGGACCCACTGCCCAGTCACCCGAGCTGAGTCAGCAGCCCGTGGGGTCCACTGTGCCACGTGGCAACTGCCACGTGTCAGTAGGGCCCACTGTCAGTTAATTAGAAATTAATTAAATTAATGTTAGTGTTAATTAATTACTGTTTAGCCCTAATTAATTACTGTTAGTTGTTAATTAAGTTAGGGTTAGTACTAATTACTTTTAAACAGTAATTTTAATTAAATAATTATAATTAAAGATTAATTAAGGATTAATTAACTGTTAATTAAATCTTAAACAGTAATTAGGATAATTAATTACTTTTGAACAGTAAAATTATTTAATTAATTAATTAATAATTAAATAGTAATTAATTAAATAAAAACTTTAAGAATAAACAGTAAATTTAAATAATTAAATATAATTAGAGATTAATTAATATTAATTAAATAGTAATTAGCACTAATTACTTTACTACAGTAAAATTAATTAATTAATTAATTAATAATTAAACAGTGATTAATTAAATAAAACTTTATGAATGAACAGTAAAATCATTCAATTTGAATAAATGAATAGTAAATTAATTCAAATTGTATTTTTGAATAGTAAAACTTAAAAGTTTAATAACTTTTTGTAGGATGATCCAAACATAGCCAATATGGGTCTTAAAATACTCAGAAAAATATTTAGGATCAAATGACGTAATATAAAATTTCGTTTCGGGGTACGCATAACGAGGTAGCATTTTAGAGCCTCTTTAAGACCCCATAACTTTTTACCTGATTATCGAAATATAGTCAATATGGGTCTTAAAATGCTCAGGAGAGCGGCCCCATCACCGTGGTAGTATTAGTTTTCCAATTTGGACATCAGGACAAAAAGTCAACTCTTGAATTTAGAGTTGACTGTAGTGAAAAATGACCAAAATGACCTTGGACTTCAAATGGCCATAACTTGGTCAATTTAACTCCAAATCCAAAAATTCAAGAAGCTACATAGTTTAGAATTTCAATGTCATCATTTTCACAGAAATAATATTTAGGATTTGAACCCTAAAATTTAGGGAAATGACCAAAATACCCCTAGCCTTATTTTAGCCATAACTCGGCCGTTTCTCGCCCAAATTGGACGTACTTACTGTCTATCTTCAAGTTAGACAGTAAGGAATTAGTTGGAGAAGATAAAACTCAGTTTGGACCCCTAAATCAAAAGTTGATTGACCCATAAAGTAGGGGCAAAATAGTCATTTTACCTTAAAAATTGGAAATGCGCAACTTTAGCCCTTAATTAAAATCTTAGAATACTAGGTTTAATAATGTAATCATATTAGTACCATGTAAGTAAATAAAACAAGTCATTAAATTGAATTCCAATAATTTTTTTTTCCTAAGTCTTAAGCATCCCACCTTAAGGACCTTTCCTGAGAGTAGGACTAGATCATAGGTTAGTGTTCATTCATTGGGTAAATTGGGATACCCTATGGGTGAAACCTTAGTTTTAATAGTTTCTAGATATTATTTTGTTTTACAACCCATTTTGATTAGTTTATCTTTTAACTTTAGATTTAAGATAGGAGATTCATCCTATTAAGTTTGATTACTTAATATGATCTGCCTTAACTAGTAGATCACTTATAGTATAAAACCTAGAACTTAGGTCTTATCCAGTTTGGATTATGTCATTAAACCTAAAATCTCGTAGTGTTTAATCCATAATCTATAGGTGTAGAAGATCTTGATCAGATCTTAGTTAGAACGTCTAAATTCACAAAATTAGGACGTATGATTTATTTGTTTAATTCATAGTCGTCTATCTGATTGAACTAGATTGGAACCTGATCAGTTCCAATCCTTTTTAACTTATAAGGACGAATTTCCGAGTTACACTCGATAGTAGGAAAATGGTGATCCTGAACTTGTGTAACTTGGAATAGTTAGCTGGTTAAGTAGAAAACAAATGATATCATCATATTTAGTCGAGTCTCTTGCTTACTTGTTATTTGTTGCTACGCATACCTTGTAATTTTGTGCCTTATATTTTCTTTGAACATATCATATAAGACATTTGATGCATAAATAAAATGTTAGGAAATTATGGAGACTCCTTAGATTCCTTATGAAAATATTAAAGTAAATAAGTGAAATGATAATGAATTGATGTGATTGAGCTGCCTCTCAGTGTTCTTTTGATCATACCGAATGTTGCCCTAGCCGTATCGTGCTAGGAGTTGCCCTAGCCGTACTGTGCTAGGATATTTCGGTATGATAGTTGGTGACCTAACCGTATCGAGCTAGGAGTAGCCCTAGTCGTATCGTGTTAGGGCCATATATGTGACTGTTGTTGGCTTAGTCGTATCGAGCTAGGAGTAGCCCTAGCCGTATCGTGCTAAGATCTTCAGTTTCTTTTGGCGAGCTAGTGTAGCTCTTTTCTGTATGGCAGTCTATGTATTATAGTTTTATATGCAGTTGTGGTTGTTTCAGTATATTCTTTTTCAGTCAGCTATTTCCTTGTACTGCTTTATATATATCTAGGATGTAGAATCTTGCTGCTATATGTATATATCACTGTTGAGTTATTCATTTTTAATTAGCATGTTATTTTTATTGATCACCAGCATATTTAGGATGTAGAATTTTTCTTCCAGCATTATTCAATTATATTTACACTTATATGCCTTTCCTTGATTACTTGTTATGCGAGGCATGCTTCAGCCTCATTTCTTTGCCTTGTTTATACTATAGAGCATAGTCTATAGTTTACCTTTTTACTTGTGTTGCTTACTGCTCCTGTATTTACACATCATGCTTAGAAGTAAATGGTAAAATGGTGATATTATATAACCTTATTAAAAATTCAGCTTAAAATGTACTTAGACAATTGTCTAACCAGATTTTCTTTTTTTGGCTGGGGCCCTACATTGTGAAACCGACAATGTCAGGCTTAGAGCAGTTTGAGGAGTCTGCACCCGAGGAGGAGCCTTACTTAGAGGAGGTGCAGCAGTTGGGGCCAGAAGATATCTAGTCATTTACTACTTGTGAGGATGAGTGGATTTTGAACATTTATTTTGTTAAATTTTAATTAATGTAATAATACAGGTACCTGTGACTGTGTGTTCAGATTTCACTATGCTACTTTTCTGAGTTATATTTCTCTTCTTATATATATTATGATGCTTGGATGTCATTTATTTATCGCTTCCGCACTCTGTATTTTTACTTATATAGTGACTGCTTGATTGATTCTGAGTTAACATTTCTCTAATCAGGTGGATTGTGGAGTTTATCCTAATCCAATGCTAAGTGAGGGGTTAACCAGAGTGACACTCCACCCTTAATCTAAACCTATTGAGGGTTAAGGGTGAGGGTCGCCACACTTCTTCCTCTTCTCCTTTTGCAAAAGCTTGCCTTGCCACCCTTGGGGAGTTCTCTCCTCCTTTGGCTCTCCTTCTTACTTAGGGAAATTTGCTAAAATTATGAACTCTCCTCTAGTCAAAAGGAGGGGTATGTATAGGAAGGGGGGGCTGCATGCTCCTCCTCATAAGCAACCAGATTTTCCATTAAAAATGCTAAATTCATCATTGCACTAATTTTTAATTTAGGGTGAGGTGACAATAATCTCATTTTTTTTAGCCACACATCTCCTCAAAGCTTTACAAAAATGGCTGCTGCAGGATATGGTGGCTGGCGACAACATTCAGGATAGAGGTCATGTCTCCAGCTGCATTAAATGCACTGACTAAGAAAAAATTCGGCAGGCCACTGCAGCGCACTGGAGCGCGCTGTAGCGTGTTGCTGCATGCCTTAGCATACCTTGGTTTCAAGCATTTTTTAGCCAAGTCCTCCGCTGTAGCCGGGAATTCCGTGAAAAATACTATTCAATTAGTTGGGCAGCCCGAATTATTTAGCCAAGTCTTCCGCGGCAGACCGCTGCAGCGCGCAACCACGCGCTGTAGCGGGGAATTCCGCAAAAAATACTATTCAATTAGTTGGGCGGCCCGAATTATTTAGCCAAGTCTTCCGCGATACACCGCTGCAGCGCGCGACCGCGCGCTGGAGCGGTGAATTTTGCAGAAAACACTATTCAATTAGTTGAGCCCCATTAAATAATCATAAATATTTCCGCGATACACTGCTGCCGCGCGACCGCGCGCTGTAGCGGTGAATTCCGCAGAAAGCACTGTTCAATTAGTTGAGCCCCCATTTAATAATCATAAATATTTCTGCGATAATCTGCTGTAGCGCGTGACCGCGCGCTGTAGTGCCCTGTAGCGGAATACTTTATTATATTTTTTTATAAAATTGTAGAAATACCCTAGAGCTCTTTTGGATTCTATTTTCTGAAAAAGATATATAAATTTAATTTAGGAACAGCAAAAAATATCTTAAATAAATGAATTTTCTCCTTTATTTTAGATGTAATTTATAGATTCATCAAACACCTCCTTAAAGACTTCTTGAAACTCTTTCCATGAGATATCTTCAATGTTAACTCCAGCAAAATGAGCCTTTAACTCACTATCCCACAAGTATTTCGTCTCTTTTGTGAACATATGGGTAGTAAGACAGATAGCTTCGCTCACCGGTCACTTTATATTGGCCAGGTCTTTCTCAATGACTTTAAGCTAGTTTACAGCTTTAGTTGGCGATGCAGATTCATTAAAGACAGGGACTGAGTCGAAGGAAAGCATGAAGGAATCCATCAAATACTAGTCCAGGTGCTGGTTGGGGATTCACATGGATGATTTGTGGAGCAGAATGTTCTCAAACCCTTTTAGCAGCTCTAGTATGGGTTTCTACCATAATCTTCATCATCTCCACTAAGGTTTTGATTTCTCCTATTATCGACAAACTTGATGCGACCATCTTTTTGATAGATGGGAGGGGACTATTTGGTTTGGAATTCATTCTAAGGAGAAATAAAGAGACAATTCAGGAATAAAAGTAAGAGTGTTTTCATTAATACTAGGTTTGAAAACAAGTTTAAATATGCTAAAAGAAAATGATAATGGAAAACTATTACTCAATTATCAAGCTAGTACAATCATTTATAAAATTTGGCAATGAAAAGAATTTCAAAGTCTTGTTTGCTAACCTAACAGATGATTAATAGTATTCTCATTTTCCTTTTCTGTCTTATTAGATTTGGATAGATAAATATTCACTTAATTCCTTTCTCTAAACTTGGCGCTCTGATATCAGCCATAACACCTTGGTGCTAGGTTAGTAAATTCTAACCCATTAATAGATGTTACCGTAGTACTTAACATTGAATTAGTAGTAATCTAACTCGCTATTAAGTACTACGTGGCCAAGAATCTTTTTGAGATAAGAAATGCAATAATTTAAAAGAGCAAAGTATATAAGTACATTTATATCAATCATCCAAACTAAGCATAATAAAGAGAATGAAAATACATTCTTCACAGAAAAAAAGTAAAAATATCCAGAGTCTGAGTTATTATAAACAAATTATAAAATGTTATAAAACTTGCTCTTCCTTACAAATAAAATGGAAATGCAAGTCTTCAATCTACTACTGCAGGCATGAACTAGCTCCTACTTTAAGTTTTCCAAAGTGCTCCTAATCTACCATATTTGATATTTAATACAATAGAACACAACCAATAAAAAAAAAAGCAAGTGATTACACTTAAAAGTCTATGTACATTTTAGGGTTACACTAGGTTTTTATTTATTTTTAAAGAATATCACATTATTCATTTACAATTATTTGAGTAAGCAGAGCACTAAGCAGCAAAATAAAAAGGTATAAGAGTATGTAAGAAAAATAGTAAAGAAAGTAAAGAAAGTAAGGTACTCATAAGTAGTTTGCTTTAGCCTGTACAAAATATGTAAGAAGGAAAACAACTTGTAATGGCTAAAACTACTAGTGTGAATATGAACTACAAGGAAATACATGAATATGTTTATTTGAAATTATGCTAAATAATAATAAAAGTGAGCAGTGTAAGCATAAATAGAAGTAAATAAACAATATAACTATAAGTAAAGTAAAGATTGTAAGGTAAGAAAATTAAGAAGTATTGTACAGTAAAGTAATGTGAAATTCAATCTTAAAGATTGAGTAAACATAGTCATAAGTCTATAAGATTCGGTCAAACTGCAGTGTTTAGCCATCAGACGGCTATTGGCCATCAGACGGCGTGTTAGCCGGCCCGACAGCACTGACCGCACAATGCCGCGATTCGGTCAAACTGCGGCATTGTTTTTCGTCTCCCCATCATCCTAGAGAAGAGAGAGATAGGGTTTGACTTTAACAACCCTAGTGTTGTTACCCATTATTGAGTAGCCCAATTAACTCCATTTCACTCCTAATGCTTTTATAATAGTATTATGATCCTACACTTGAAGTTTGGTATATTTTGGAGACAATTTATGATCGACAAGCAGTTTTTATTACTTTAATCAACCTGAAAATACCTAATTAATTTAACCTTGGAATCAAAATCAAAGTTCTTCATTGGACTCTTCACCCCAAATTAGCCAGGGGTAGTATTTTGTGAATATTTGGAAATCGCCAAATTTTCCTTGAATATTTTAATAATATTTAAATACCTAACAAATCAAGATAGTTAAATTTACCTCTGATCAAAAATTCAATTGCATTTTTGAGTTCCGCACATCTCATTTATCTAAGGGTGAATTTTTAGAATTTTTCGGAGCCCATTTTATTATATAATTTTGATTAATTAAATGTGTTATAATTAATTAAATAATTAAAGTATTTAAATTAAATTATATATATATATATTACTTTATATTCCAATGGCATTAGTCGAACAACAGGGATCTGCTGTGAGATCCTGTTGCACGGAACAACGTTAGGAGCCAACCTAAGCCCTCGAGCAATTTTTAGATCAGATCTGACGGCCGTAAATCAATTTGACTGATTTGACTGTCAGATCAAGATCCAGATCTGATGGCCAAGATCTGGGCATTGTGTGTATCCTTCTGAGGCATAATTATGTGTCTAATGCTCGCAGAGGGCTATGCTGCGATGCGCTTGCCCTCTTGCTGAGTCCCAGCCCTCTCACTTAGCCCCCCTTTGGACTCATTCGACTCCATTTCCCTCAACTCCTCATCCGTGAGCTTGGAAAGGACTAGGAGTGCCTACTGCCGATGGATCAAGTTAGAATCCCTAACCTTAAAAACTAGAGAATCGATGATCAAGTACGCTTCTTCACAATTCTTGTATAACAAGAATTTTTTCTTTTTGGCTAGGGCCCTAGAATTGTGAAAATGACAATATCAGATCTTGAGCAGTTGGAGGAGCCAGCATTAGATGTATCTCAAGAGATTTAGGAGGAGCAGTAGCTAGCATAGCTCTTACTTACTATCTTAGTTTACTTTCTACTATGAGATTAGAGACTTTTGCTGTTCATTTTATTTCAAGTCATGATTTATCATAATTAACTATAAATATATTATATATTTCTTTTCAATGATGAATTCTTTTCCTTAGCTGCTGTGATGAATATTATGAATAAATGCTAAGGCTTTTGCACTCTATTATTATTACTACTTATACTTAAAATTGTGATGTGATCCATATAAAAATCATACAAGATACTCATATATATTGGATAATTATTCATCATCAAATATATATCCAAATTTATATAAGTACCTCTAATAATACTTAGGATGAGGATATTACACTTATCTTAAGAATTAGTTCTCAATAATAAGTCAGATTAGGGAAAGTTCAGCTCTTCCCGAGTAACGAACCATTCCACCGCCGATCATGTTATCTTTAATCTCTATGTTGCTCACGGTGACGGGACGGGATGTTACACTAAATATAGCAAAATTATATACGAAAATGATCAGAAAATTTTGTAGAACAATAATATAAAATATAATTTCAATTTTAATATTTAATTTTACTAATTACTTCCTTGTTATTATTTAGTGTAATTAAAACCTAATTCAATAATTTGAAGTTCAAATTGGCCCTATTTACTGTCATTATGCCTCTTATGATATAGAGAAGATATAACTATTAATTTTATCTTATTTAGGCTTTAAAGAAAAATATGAATTTTTAGTACTTAATTAAATTAATATTTTATTCAAATAAGTAGGGTTTTCTCCATTTAGGCTTCCTAGACCCTAGGACAGCATATGTTAACCTAAATTATGGCTTATCTAAAGGTAAATTTGTGGCGCCCCGCACCCTTAATCCGCCAAAGGATTAGGTTAAGGGTGGGGTGTCACTCTGGCTAACCCCTCACTTACTATTGGATTAGGATAAACTCCACAATCCACCTGATTAGGGAAGGATTAACACAGAATCAATCTAACAATCACTATATAAGTAAACATACAGAGTGCGGAAGCAATTTAAGGAAATGTAAATCATCCAAGCATCACAATATAAATAGCAAAAGTAGAACTCAGAACATAAGCATACAATCCAAATATACAGTCAATGTACCTGTATTATTACATTATTTAAAAAAAGTTCAAATAGAATAGAATGTGCAACTACTCTCATCCTCACATATAAAATAAATGCTAAACATCAGCTTCTTTTACGGGCTCCTCCTCTGGGTATGGCTCCACTCCTAACTCCTGCTCATCTAACTGAAGAGGATCTGCCATTGTCAGTTTCACAATATAAGGCCCCAGCCAAAGAAAAGAAAAATTTGGTTCAACAATTGTCTAAGTACATCTTAAGCTGATTATTATAAAGGTTATGTAATATCACCACTTTACTACTTCTAAGCAATAATGTGTGTAAGGGAGCAGTAAGCAGTATAAAAGAAAATGGGAAAGCTATAAACCATTATTTATAGCTTAAGCAAAGAAAATAAAAGAGGTTGAAACATGCCTCACATACAAACTAAACAAGGAAGGGCATATAAATATACATAATTAAACAAGTGCAGTAAGAAAAATACTACATCCTAAACATACTGGTGATAAAAAAAAACATGCCAATTGAAGAAGAGTGAACTCAGCAGTGGTACATATAAATAGCAACAAGATTCTAACATCCTAAATATATATAAAAGCAGTACATGGAAATAACTGACTAAATAAGAAGGCTGAAAAGTAAACAAAACAACACAAGTGCATATAAACATCCGTGCATCGACTACCATATAGAAAAGAGCTAATCTAGCCCATCGAATATCAAAAAAGCTTAGCACCATCACGGTTAAGTCATAAACGGTGTACCCCTAGCGACATAAGGAGGCTAGGTAAATAAGCAAGCACACAAAGTAAGCGAATGGTCTTAGCACCAGTACGGTTAAGGCCCAACTGTATGCCCCTAGCGACATAAGGAGGCTAGTAAACTAAGCATACAAGACAACCTTAACACCAGTACGGCTAAGGCACCAACAGTGTACCCCTAGCGACATAAGGAGGATAGTAAACTAGGCACACAACAAAATAGGTCCTTCCCCCAGCGACATAAGGAGGTTAGGAAACAAGAAAATATCTGAGAGGCAGCTCATATAATTATCATTCTTTTTATTTATCACTTTAATATTTTTACAAGGAATCTAAGGAGTCTCCATATTTTCCTAACAATTTATTTATGTATCAAAAATCTTGTATGACATGCTCAAGAAAATATGGCACAAAAGTACAAGGAATGCGTAGCAACAAAATATCAAAGAAAAACAAGGGACTCTACTAAACATGGTGATATCATTTGTTCTCTACTTAACCATTCTAATTATTTTAAGTTACACAAGTTCAGGATCACCATTTTCCTACTATCCAGTGTAACTCAGAAACTCATCCTTATAAGTTAAAAAGGGATTGGAACTGATCAGGTTCCAATCTAGTTCAATCAGATAGATGACTACGAGTTAAATCAATAAAGTATATGTCCTAATTTTGTGAATTTAGATGTTCTAACTAAGATCTGATCAAGATCTTCTAAGCTTATAAATTATGAATTAAACACTACGAGAATTATATTTAATCTCATAATCCAAAAAATAAGACCTAAGTTCTAGGTTTTATTCTAGAAGTGATCTACTAGTTAAGGTAAATCCTATTAAGTAATCAAACTTAACAGGATGAATCTCCTATCTTAAATCTAAGGTTAAAAGATAAAATAATCGGAATGAGTTGTAAAATAAAAGAAAGTCTAGAAGCTAATAAACCAAGGTTTCACCCATTGGGTAACCCAATTTACCCAATGAATAAATTCTAACCTATGATCTATTCCTATTCTCAAGAAAGGTCTTTAAGGTGTAGTGCTTAAGACTTAACAGAAATTATTAGAATCTAACTTAAGGGTTGTTTTCACTCCCTTAATTGATACTAAGAAGATTATAACATTAGTCTTGGCATTCTGGGATGTTATCCAAAGGGTAAGGGCACTTAATCCAATCTTAGGGCAAAATGATCCTTTTGCCCCTACTTTAAGGGTCAAAAAGTTAACTTTTGATTTAGGGGTCAGAATTAAATTCTCTTAGTTCCAATTGATTCCTTACTGTCTAACTTGAAGATAGACAGTAAGTACGCCTAAATTGGGCGAGAAACAGTCAAGTTATGACTAAAATAAGGCTAGGGGTAATTTGGTCATTTACCTAAATTTTTAGGGTTCAAATCCTAAATATTATTTTAGTATGTTGATGACATTGGAATTTTAGGTTAGATAGCTTCTTGAATTTTTGAATTTGGAGTTGATTTGACTAAGTTATGGTTATTTGAAATCTAGGGGCATTTTGGTCATTTTTTTGGAAATTCTAGGGTTAACTTTTTGTCCTGATGTCCGAATAGGAAAACTAATACTACTACAATGATGTGGCTGCTCTCCTGAGCATTTTAAGACCCATATTGACTATGTTTCGATAACTAGGTAAAAAGTTATGAGGCTCTAAAGAGGTCCTAAAATACTACATCATTATACGTACCCTAAAATAAATTTTTATATTACGTTATTTTATTCCTTATATTTTTCTGAGTATTTTAAGACCTATATTAGCTATATTTGGATCTTCCTATAAAAAGTTATTAAACTTTTAAGATTTACTATTCAAAAATACAATTTGAATTATTTTATTATTCATTTATTCAAATTAAATAATTTTACTGTTCATTCCTAAAGTTTTTATAAAATTTCTGAAATTATTAATCCTTAATTAATCAGTGATTAATTAGGCTTAAATATTAATTAACATTAATTAATCTATTAATTAATTAATTAAATTATATTTATTAATATTTTACTATATCAGAGTAATTAGTGCTAATCACTATTTAAGTAATCTTAATTATTTATTAATATCTAATTATGAATAATTAATTATACTTTATTGTTTAATAATAATTAATTATTCTAATTACTGTTTAAGATTTAATTAACCTTTAATTAACCCTAATTAATCTCTAATTATACTTAATTAATTATGGTTAATGTTCAAAAGTAATTAACATTAATCCTAATTTAATTAACCATTAACTGTAATTAATTAATCATTAATAGTAATTAATTAACAATAACAATAATTTAATTAATAATTTAATTAACAGACAGTGGGCCCCCACTAGACACGTGGCACTACCAGAGGCTGCCACGTGGCGCTGTGGGCCCCACAGAGGCTGAGTCAGCTCTGTGACTGGGCAGTGGGCCTCACCTGACATGTGGCACTGCCAGAGGCTGCCACTTGGCACTGTGGGCCCACCGGGGGAGCCGAACCGCTGCGAGTGACTGGGCAGTGGGTCCCACTTGACACGTGGCGTGCCTAGAGGCTGCCACATGGCACTGTGGGCCCCACTGGGGAGCCGAAGCATCGCGGGTGACCTGGCAGTGGGTCCCACGTGACACGTGGCGTGCCGGCTGGCTGCCACGTGGCACTGTGGGCCCCACGACCGAAGCTAAAAGGTTGCAGGCCTCGGCTGGTGGGTCCCACTGGACACGTGGCAGGCCTAGAAGGCGCCACGTGGCTTGGTGGCCCCACCCAGATGACGCGGACCCGGCTCGGGCGGGGCGGGCTCGGGTCGACCCGGCCCGAGGGCGCGGGGCTAGGGCACGGCTTTTGCCAGCCTTCCCTGTGCCAGACCGCCTCTGCCCGCACGGCCGACGGTAGCCCTCGACGAGGGCTACACGCCGATGGGTGGAAGTTCACCGAAGGTGGCCGAGATCGCCGGCAAAATTAAACCCTAATTTCCTAGGGTTCGGGTAACGGTTTCTACTGTAGACTAAACCCTAATTCCCAACGATTCGGTCGGGCTAGCCTAGATCCGGTCCGTTGGATCGTCAATCGGTATCGTGTAATAGCATTTCGAATGTAAAATTGCAATAATTGAAGGAGGAACGGGGGAGATCCAGTACCTCAGGTTCGACGACTGCGGTGGCTCGGGGCGTCGAGGCTCGATCCGGGCTCGGGTTCGCAAAAACCCGGTGCCCAGAGGTCGGCCGCGATCTTATAGACCCGATGGCAACCTCGCCGAGGCCAGGGAGGGCTCGGACTGGCCGGGAGGGGCGGCGGAGCGCCGCGTGTCGCACGGACGGAGCCGTCGAGGACGACGGCTCCGCAGCCGTTGGATCCGGGCGCGATCCAACGGCTGAGAGGGCGTCGTCTGGATAGACGGCGCCGTCAGCTACAGTGGACGGAAATTTTAAATACTTAACGGCGGCCGTTAAGTATTAAAATAATATATTTTTTTTCCAAAAATTTTTGAACATATTTTTTCTAGCTAATTTGGGGTCAAGGAATTTAATGGCGAAGTCGAATTTTCGATCCAACGAGTATTTTGATACCTTGATTTCCAAGGTATTTTTATTATTAATATTCATCGAAATTTTAACGACTTCCGATTGACACGAAAACTTCACCCCAAGCTAATTTGGGGTCAAGGAACGCAATGGTGGTGTCCGTTTTTTGATCAGAGTTCAATTTAAATAGGTCAATTTTCTAGGGTTTCTGGATTTCCAGAAATTATGATTCGATCCATTTGACTCCTGATTTGAACTAGGTCTCAGAGTTTGACCCAATTAGCACTTATAATTGTGTTTAAGACTTAGGGTTAGTCTTAATCACTATGGTAGCAACTCGGGTTGTTACAAAAATTGTTAGGGAAAAACATTAATCTTTGCTTAGCAAACAACAAACTCTACTTTACATATGCTAAAGCTCAACCCTTAAGAGAAAGGAAATGTAGAGAGAAGTGACCACTCAATATAAACACACAACTTGATTTTGTGAAAATTTTTTATCTTATAAATAGGAGTAGAATTTCTAAGTGCCCCATAACATAGATTCATTAGTCCTATATATAACTTAAGGAAGTCTTAAGAGGATAGATCAACCCTAGTTTAACACCCTTCATTCCCCATAATAGGAATTATTTAATCCATTTTAGTATGACATGAAGAGAGTGTTAGTGAGTGTTTTGAGATCAATAGAAACCAATCCATTTAGCCAACCTTAAAGCCTCCACTAAAAATAATAGGATTTAGGAGAGTAATGTTAGTGAAATCCCCATCTTTAGAACCCTCAGTGGCATGTTAGTTGGTAGAGTAGATTTAGTTGTAGGATTGAAAGATCTTAACACTAGTAATCCAATTAGATTAAAATTATAATAGAATCTCTAATGAACCTTCTATAATAAGAATCTTATTGTTAGTCCAAAACTAGTAGTTTTAAATAGAGAGCTTAGTAGTTTAAGGTTATATGTTGGAGGATTGGTGTAATGAAACCTTATTATTTTTATGTACTTAGAACTGTATTCTTAAAGCATTATCTTTTAATAATGTATATATATATATATATATATATATATATATTTATATTTATATTCAATTAACTTATAGATTGATAATATCTAAGTTAATTGGGGGCTTGATTAGCCCCAATCATTAAGATAGATAACTTAATTAAATAATAATGGATATCACATAATTTACAATTAATCTTGAAATTATTGAATGCTGCATCACATTAAGTACAACCTTGAATATTCATTAAGATATTACGCATAAATAAAACTTTAAAATACTATACGTAAGGATTTCATGTGGTGGATATTTGAGTTAGAGCAGGCTATGGAGTGATTTGGAGACCATATAAATCTTGGAGGGGGAGTGTGTGTGTGTGTGTGTGTGTTTTGGAAGACACCACTACTTTTTGTTAAATAGATGTGCTTAACTTCTCATTTATTCTGTAATGTGCTTGTAGAACAAAACTTAAATAAGATAAATAACTTAAAAATTGCATTTCTCATAATCTTATTGTTTGTGAATGATTTACCATAGTCTTATAACCATATTTTACCCAGTCCTTAAGACTGAACTTCATTATACTTACTTTCTCCTATTTATGTATTTTATTTTTACAATTTTACTTTTAGCTTTTTTATAGTGTATGTTTATTTAGTATTTACTTATATTTTTTCTTACAATGCCTTACTTTTTATTGTTACTTAGCATATATTCTTATTGAACATATACATATTTCCTTCATTCTTTATTTGCATGATAGTTATTTAGATGTTTAGTTATTTTCTCTCTTGTTTATTTCTTACATGACTTGTGATTACTCCTACCTCCTTTCCACTTACTTTTTAGTCCTTATATTCTTAGTACTTATTTCCTTTCATTACTTTGTGCATCACTTTATTCATGATTATAAATGACTAATGTGATATTCACTAAACTTAAATATATATAAAACTTAACAAAACTTAAAATGTACTTAAACTTTTTAAGTATAATAACTTATTTTTATTTTATGAAATGTGTCCTACAATATTATAAATCAAATATGATAAATTAGGAACTTAGAGAGGAGCTTGGACCTGAGGTAGATCCTGACATTCAGAAGTAGCTACGAAGACTTAACATTGTTTTTATTTTTCGTGAGGATGTGAGTTTATAATATTTCTAAAAAACTCTTTGTAATAATTATAACTCTGAAGGTTTTTGCTTTTATTTTCTTTGATGAATGCTTTTTTTTTTCTTTTTTACTTTGGATAGTTTGGATGATAGATATATTTTTATATATTGCACTTATATTGCTTATTTCCCTTATTTCAAAAGATTCTTAGCCCATGTTAATAATGAGTTAGTTTCTTACTGATTCAGTATTAAGTACTACAGTAACTTCTAGTATTGAGTTAGTTTGTACTAACTTAGCACTTGGGCATTACATAAGTAGACTCAAGTCAAACAATGCCAAAACCACACTTATATAATGATTAATAATTATTAACTAATAAATACTAATATATTATAATTAATTGTAATGTATAATAATAATAATAATAATAATAATTTTTGAATTTCGATTTATAGTAAATGACTAATAAGAAATACTGACAAATAAATAAAATTTAGTACATAATTATTAATATTTATAGAAATAATAAATTATTAAAAAATAAACTATTTAATAATAATAAATATATAACTATTTATTCATGCATGATATATAATAAAACAATAAAAAAGTTCAAAAATTAAATTAGATGAGAATCAAATATGCAAAAAAAAAAACCCACATAACTTAACAGCTAAGCTATCTTTGCTTAACAACTTCAAATCAAACATAAGCCTATCTACACTATATGGCTTAAGATACTTAAGCATCTTATCCAATTTGAAGAAGCTGCGTCTTGCGAATTTAATTGATGCTTATATTATTTGGAACATTTGGTTGGCCCGCAATCTCAAAAAATATCAGGCTGTTGAATTGAATTTTCATAAATCTAAAATATTATAAACAATATCAACTCAATCATTTTTCCTAAGAAGTCTTTCTGTTGGAAAAACATTAATAAAAATGCCTTTGCTGACTATTTAATATTAGAGATATTTAAGAGTTTGCTGGTCTGTGGTTTGCTGGATGGATGTTTTTTTCTCTGGGTCTATGGTTCATCCTTTTCAATATTGCTGGACTGGTTGGTGAACATGCAGGGTGCTCTGGTTAAATTGAAGGTTTGCGTTGGGAATGTCGTTTGGTCTACTCCCTGTTTGGTTGTCGTCCCTCTTGCTTGCAAGTTGACCGGTGTGCCACAGTTCTCGTTGATATGCTCTGACATGATGCGAGTTTGGTGATACGCCAGTTGACAGGCCGCAGGGTCATCGACCGGACTAAGGGAAAGGAAGGTTGGTCTGTTTGTCGTTTTTTTTGGGTTTAAGCTTAATTTGAATGATCATATTGTCAAATTTTTATGGAAGCGGCTGCTGGCCGGGTATCTGACCCAGGTTGAAATGCTGAATTCTGGAATAGTTACTTTAATTTCTTATCAAGCTATGCTTAAGTGTGGTAACAGGAGCCTGATGTGCATCCTGATAACCCTATGGTGCGGTTTTTTTGCTGTTATTTTTTGAATATATGCGCTATTATTGTGGTGCTGTTTATGTCATGGCTGGATAAAGGATGTGCATGTTTGCCTGTCTGCTGGCTTACTGATTGTTGTTTGGCCTACTATCAATCCTACTGCTTGCAAATTTGCCGGTGTGCTGCAGTTTTCGTTGGTATGTCCAATTAAGGCAGTGCTACTAGATCTGCTGGTATACTTGGTGATTGGTTGCAGGGATGTTGAATGGATCATGGGTAAAATTGATTGGTATGCCTATCATATGAGCTAGAATTCTAAAGACTTCTTATTTCATGTAGTTAATTGCATCCATAACAACCTTTTGAGCTTTTATTTAATTAGAGAGGTTGTTAACTCTATGGTCTTAACTGAGAATCTTGATTTTCGGTTGGCTGTTAATGTGATTTCAAATGGGGGCATTCCCTGTGCTGCTTGTATGATCGACATAGATTTAATGTTTGCCGATTATTATAACAAAACCAGTAATACTTACTATTTTAATACCTGTGTCCCTTGTGGTTTATGTTCTTTGAAAGTGCTGGGGTCTTAGTATCTACTCCCAAATCACGTTGAGTTTATATATTTGTTGGCGGATGAAATTGCCGGGCCCAACTGAACCTTTTATGAATACTACTGTCGATTACACCGTTGTGTCGAGATATGCTTTTGTCTTTATATTTACAGGTGGGCCTCTTCTTTTACGCGAACTGAAGTCTTCCAATCCATCGTTCAGTATCGTTGGTATGTTACCTCAGCCAAATTCAATCAGTATATTTCCTTGTGATAGTTTTTTGTAGGTCCTCTATCGGCATGGGAAGGTCTCGATTGCTGGGTATTTTTTTGTTTACTATTGGATTGTTAGACTTAGTATTGCTTTTTTTTTTCTTGAATAGGCTTTTTAGGATATTCCCTGGGTCTATCTTTTTGGGGTTGACTTTTGACTTTTTTAGTTCTAAGATCGCATTATACCCACCAAACCCCTCTCTCTATCTTCTATTTGGACGAAATAAAATTTCTAGGTTTTGATAAAAAAAAAAAAAAAAAATCTTATGCAAGTTAAACTAAATAACTAAATTAAAATCACTATATTGCTAAGATACATTTAGCTAAAGTTTATTGAATTCAAATTTATTTGATTCAAGCTTAAATTAACTATTTAAGAACAATAAATATTTGTTAATTAAGCATACAATTATAATTAGCAATTAAAAGTTAATAAATAACAATTTCATATAAATATATTTAATCAATAATATTATCAAATTTATAACAATTTCTTACTAATTAGTTAATAACAAATAGTTAACAAAATTGATAGCTACTATTGCAAATATTTATTGATTAATAAAAATATATTAAAAGTAAAATTAATTTTTTCTCATTAAAAAAAAATGTACTAATTAAAATTATAATTAACTATAATAATTGGTAATTTTACCTAATTATAATTAATCCCAAAATAACAATTTTATTTTATAATTATTAATTTTTATTTAAAATCATTTTAATTAATTTATAGTATTAGTAATAAATAACTTTAAATTAAACTTCCCTAATCAATAATAAAAGACAAAAATTTAATAATTAATAAATAATAATATTTAACTAATAGCTAACTAAACTAAATATTTACCCTTAATTATTCTTAAAATGAATTACTAATTACTATTAGTGAATGTTATTTTAGATTTTAACTCAAGCAAAATAGATTTAATTTAACTTAACCATTAAGAATAAGGCTTAAGCTTGGATATCAAAATGTTTGCCAAGATAAAATTGTAAGCACACCGAGCACTTTTCACGTGTTTAATTGGATTTTTGGCAACTTTTAACCGCTTTTTTAGAAAAAATTGCTATGTTTATACGTGAATATACATAAAAAAAAAATATTCAGATTAATAATTTTTTTTTTTTAATTTTTATATATATATATATAAATCCCACAAAAAAATATATTCGATTAATAATCTAATTAAAAATTAGTTTGATACATCATCTATATATTTTGCTATTTATTAATGTGTAAGTGTAATAATACTTGAAGAAAAATACTTTACTTATACAAAAAATATACATTAAAAAAATATTTAGGATCAATATATATATATTTTTTTAATTTTTGCATTTAGAGAAAAAAGATTGACATACTATTTATATATTTTAGTGTACTAATATATAAATATAGCAATAATTTTTTTAAAATGAGTAATGAATTAAAATGCTTAATATGCATATTATTAAGAGTGGCAGTTCTATCAGATCCGCAGCTCAAAGCAGCAATATAAAATCCCCGAACTACCCATCCCTTGTCAAAGGCCACACTTCTCTTTTTTTCTCACATTCTCTTCTGCTTCACTCCATTTTTCACTCTGCTTATCCCCCAAATCACAGAATGCCGGAACCGACCTCCGGCACTGAAGATCCCGTTTCAGGTTCGATGCAGCCAGAGATGTCAGCAAATTCAGGATGCGCGAGGTATAAGATGATGACTCCGGCGAGGCTTCCGATCACTCGATCTCCATGCCTAACGATTCCTTCTGGATTCAGCCCCAGTGCCCTACTTGAGTCCCCGGTTCTCCTCACGAACATGAAGGTCTCAGATCTGGCATTTATAGCATATTCGCTGTTGTTAATTCTGCTTCTGGCACATATTTCTTGTTTTTGAACCCTTGATGAGCCCTCTTCAGTCAAGCTCTCAGATCTATACGATTTTTTTGGCATTGATGCCCCTCTACCTCATGCTCATTTTTTTTAATTCTAGGAAAAATGATTGATTTCGTTACTTAGTTACCTTAACTTTGTTTTAACCGGTCATTATTTTAACCGTTCGGTTCCTTATGTGGTTTTTGAAAGCTTGGTTTAGTGTTTAGTTTATGTATTAGCTTTGTGTCTTCATTCTTGTTATTCTTACTGATATGATGTGATCACATTGGGAGGAGTAGTGGGATTGCAGTAGTTATTCCGTTATCTTGATTCGGATGCCTATTATACCCACATTAAAATATTCAGTTCAGGAACATTGTACTGGTACTTGTGACATGATAGCTTTTATTAAATTGCACATTTTGTTAGCGCCTTGAATTTGGAATAATTTTCTATCCCTGAGAGCATTCTGCTACATTACATTTGGATGCAATGTGTTTCATGGAGATGCTTTTTATAGGCATATTTCTTTTTAATTTCTACACTTATTTGTTTCACAAGTTGGAATAAGAGAAACTATGGGTGTGCATTTAATGGTTCTGTTGCAAACAAAATTGAATAATGGGAATTATTTAGTTTCATTTCTTAAATAAAAACCTAACTGACTAAATGAGCATTAAAATTTTATTCGGTTCAGCATTGGATAAATACAATTTCTTTAAAAAAAGGTTAAAGATTCTTATATTAAGGTAATTTGATTCAATTTATGTTTGATTATTTTGATTTTGAGTATAAATTTGAGTTTTAGATAAAAATGCCTTGAATGAAAAACCGAAACAATACAAATAGCCCACATCTTGAGCCAATATTTGAATCATGATTTAATTGGTTGAAGCAGACTAACCAAACATGATTATTTCAGTTGTATATTTGCTAAATAGTGTGCGCCTCTACTAAGTTTACTTTGAGTAAGTTTCTTTCAACGCCAAAAATTTTTGTAAGCTAAGGCTGTGATGAACTGAAATTTTTTAATTATATTTTTGAGCTATTATGAATTTTTTCTTTTGTTCTAGTCTCCATTCAAGGATTTAATTTTTGTTTCAAGCTTTTAACTATTTATTGCAGTAATAGAATATTATTTGAAAAAGCTAAGACATTAGTAAACAATCAATAAATTAGCATTGTTGTAATACTATTTGTTATGGTAAATACAATGATCGAGCGATTTCAATGTTTCTGAACTTGAGATTGAAACCCAAAGTTCAACTTAGAATTAAGTTAGTTTCAATTTGGATCAAATCTACTTAAAATTGCTTACATCGATAAATAATAAAATAATCTAAATAATTGTGAGCCTTCCCATCACTTAAAACTCATCCGCTTGCAACAACCATTGTAATACACTTTTATGAGTCATTAACTATATAACTAAATCATTTTCATATAATTTTGAGTCAAATCAGTTTAAATTAAGGTAGTTAAACAACTATTCAAACTAAAAATTAAAATTATTTAAGCAACTAGGATAAGATGAAACTTGACTTCAAATTGAATTGAGCGCATTTTTGAGTTTGTCAACTAAAGGAATTTTTGAGTGAGTTTCATGCTTCCTGTATTTCTTATAGCGCTTTGCAATTGTTATTGTGTGGAGAGTTAATATTTTATCGTTGATATATGTATAAAGATATTTCCTTTTGAAGCATAATACTCATTTAAATACCGTTTGTTAGCTTTCCGGTGGTGTGAATTTAATCAATGTGGCATACTCTAGTTTTTTATGACGCACTACCGGGGAGCCATAATATTTTATTATGAAGTTACTTGATGATGTAAAACTTCTTTAAATTATAAATACATGTATAACCTTAAATATATCACCAAGGGATTTATTTTCTTATATTCCATCATATTTGTTTATTATTTTGTATTATTTGCTTCCATATTTGTTATGAATTTAATATTCTTTGGGTTTATTTCCTTATATGTAGTCAATGAGGTTCTATACATGTGAGTGTTGAAAGCGAGCATTGTACGCTTCTTAAATAGTTAACTAGAAATGTGGAATGAACATGCATATTGGAGCACAAATTTCTTAGGTAAGGTATTAATTAATTTAATGCATTTTCTATTAATTGGCTTTTGAATATTTATGCTAGATATAGGCGCATTTGAATGATTGTTTTATTTCTTAATTGACTGAGTGTTGTAGGATCACTGACGTTGAATGAATCTGTCATCAAGATTTAGGCATGCCATCATAATTTAACCTTAGCATTGTCTGAAGTAAATCATTTAAACCTTTGATGATTAAGATGAAATATTGGATCCGATATATCTTATTCTATCTCTATTTATATCTCTCTTCTTATTTTATCGCATTCTAGTGTATTTATAAAATTTTTCATGAATTTTTTATTCCTTTATCCTGTAGGAACTTCCCTTTAAATTCTGTACATTTCCTTCATAATCCATTTGTACACTTTTTGTTTTTTTATTTTGAATATTTCCAAATCCATCTCATTATAACTTTTGTGGGTGCATATCCAAATGAAGGTTGAATTGCAGAAGATTTTCCATCAAGGCCATGTTTATAGAATTAAATTGAGATGATTAGGCTGAAAGAAAGGTCAAAAGAAAATATAACAGTGTTTGAATTTTGGCAGTGATTTTCACCAGATCGATCAAATATGTAATGTAGCAATTATTTGGTAATGAATGGAGAGCGATTCTTATAGTCGCTCCCAATTTAGATGGGACGTCTAACCTTATGTTGGTGATGCTGCGTAATTGCTATTGCCTTCTTCTTAGTAGTTTCTTACCATATTACTAACTTGCTAAGAGTGTATCTTTCTATTTCCCTTTTGGGCTCTATAAATGTTGTCAAGAAATTTCTCATTAACGTATTTCCTCACACTTTTACAGGCAGAGCCTTCGCCTACAACGGGTACATTTGCAATGCCTTTAGTTATGAGTGATGGTGGTTTGTCTTCTCTCGGCTCTCCAAAGGATTCTTCCAAAGGCTTTGCTAATGAAGATAGTACTTATTTTGAGTTTAGGCCTCACATCAGATTGTCTTCACACTCCGGCTTATCCACACTAGCACCATTGGTAATTCCTACTGGCCTTAATTCTGTTAGTTGCAAGAATATAAAAAAAGTTTTATTTGTTTACACATAAAAATAAAAACTTGACTATTAACGAGGCTATTATTATTTATTATTGGGTTTGTTTGAGGGCATTTCTGGCTAGTTAAAATCTACCTTGTTAAATAAGTCTAGTTTTCTGACTGCATCCTTAATTAAATTCATTGCATTTATTTCAAAACTGGAACTTCCTTAAATTACTTCTTTTTCACATGTATTTTTCTGAAATCCTGTCTTCGCATCCTCTTTCCATCCAAGGGCATTTATTGCTTAAGTTTACATGACATTTTCATTTTTTCTGTGCTGAATATATATTTAAGATATTTTTTCATTGGTTAAATGTTCTATAGGTATTTGTTTCTTCAATCAGAGCAGCTATTTCCTTCTTGTTTCTCTTCTTGTTAACTGTTCTTATGAAACCAATTTTTGTTCACGTTGCTTTTAGGCATTTGTTGTTGAGGAGCCAGAATGTTAGGTGTAGTCAAGGAATGGTACACATTTTTTGAGTTTAGTAGATCTTAGTAGTTCTACGAATCCTGTTTACCACTGGGAAGTCCACACGCAATGTATAATTACGTCAAACCGTTTATTTAATGTGGCGTAATGCATATTTATTTTGAACATTATTAGCAGCAATTTTTAGCTGTTTATTTCTTGCAGGTTTCACTAGGGTTAAATTCAAAGCAACATGAATTTACAGGGATAAAACAAAACCTATGTGAAATTAATGGATCATCAGTATCGCAAGTAGTTAAAACTGAGAACGTAGTTCAATCTTCATCGGAGTTGACCAGGTCAGTTAGAGCATCAGGTTCTCCTGTTGAAGTGGCTCTCACAGCTAGTATGCTTTCTGAAGATACTTCCTATGACTTACAACAGCCAAAGGATCCAAATTGCGGAATGCAGGCATCACAGTCTGATCATAATGGTTCTATTTCCTTGAATGCAGCTGAGAAATCAACTGAAGATGGTTATAACTGGAGAAAATATGGACAGAAACATGTCAAAGGAAGTGAGTTTCCTCGGAGCTATTACAAATGTACACATCCAAATTGTCAAATGAAAAAGCAATTGGAACGCTCTCATGATGGGCAAATCACAGATATTATATACAAAGGCCGACATGACCATCCTAAGCCTCAACCTAGCCGTCGAGCTGGTGCAATTTTCACAGGTCAAGAAGAAGAAAAACAAGATATATTTTCTTCTTTAGCAAATGCTGGAGGTGGTATGTTTTTGTCATCTATTTTCATTTTCTTCTTGAATGTTTGCACTGCTATTTATTTTTACTTTGCAATATTGTTTTATGATACTTAACCTGCAGACATGTTTCCCAATGCACATGACCATACTTCCCATGTCAGTCCCAAGTGCAATTCTGAGCTTTCTCCTATATCAGCAAGTGATGATGAGGCTGAAGTTGGAGCTGGACAATCAGGTCTTATTATCGATGAAATTGCTGATGATGATGACTCTGAATCAAAGCGCAGGTTCTTGTTATTTTAGAAATGACTAATTTGATATGTTAAAGAAACTGTAGCAAATGCTCACTAAAACTTCACTGTTCAAAAACTGCTAAGCAGGAAGATGGAAGTTACTACTATTGATGCTAATTCAATTGCAAAAAATAATCGAGAACCTAGAGTGGTTGTTCAAACTGTGAGTGAAGTTGATATCTTGGATGACGGGTACCGTTGGCGTAAATATGGCCAAAAAGTTGTGAAAGGGAATCCCAATCCCAGGTACTACTTAATTTTACTTCATCATATATATATATATATACATATACATATATATACACATATACATACATATATATATATATACATATCTAATTAAGTTGTTCTACATTGTGCAGTAGCTTGATTCTATTTAGGTTAATTTTGTTTTCTGTACTGGGCTCTGTATGCGAGCTTTTGATTTCTGCAAAAGTTGTCCCAAACATTTTAGGTCTTTTGGGGGCTACTTTATTGTTGCTTTATAAAAATTTGGTCTCTAAAACTTAAATTTCTGGAAATGAATCCACAACTCCATTATCCTAACTTCATGTGGTTTAGAATATCTAAAACACCACTTTCCCCATTATATTAAGCACCACCACATAAAATAACTCATGAATTCATTCTGTCACTTCCTCTTCATCATCTGTTGACCTTTACACAGAGAGACTTCACACCAGGGAGCCCATGTACGTGCAACAAATCCCCAAAGGCTAACTCCATTACACCTAAAACTTTAGCCTTCCTCTAGCTGACAAGCACCCACATCAGCAAGACTCTCATGTCAGTAAGACCTTGCACCGATACCCCCATTCTCAATAAGTCTAGACAACCAAGTGAACTTTAATCTTAGGTTGCATGATAATATTAATTTTCTTACATTAATGACATAGTCGTCTCATGAAATTATCTTAATTACTGCATTCTAAAAGCTTTTAAAAAATTTATCTCTAAAATATGTGACACAATGTGTATATGAAAATATGCCTATACCTAGATAAATTTATAAATCAATTATAAACCAATTTTCTTGATTATGGGTCTCATTTGGTTTTGAATAAAAAGTTTGATTTAGTCTTGTAAAATAAAAATCTTGTCAAAATTTTTGAAATTATATGTAATTAAATTTGATGATATTAAGTTCTTCCGAGGCATAACATCAGTTTTTTTTTTTCAACTATAACTTTTAATATATATCATAATACCATGTAAACCTATCAAAAATAAATGTAAAAAGAGATGTTATCAATGTAACACAATTCATGCCTCATGTTGGAACATGAAGAAAGAATATGTTTGAAGCTTGTAATTTGGAGGAAGAATTTCTTGGAATTTTTTTTACCCTATTTGCACTTGATTGAGCTACAAGTCTAAGAGTTGTTGTTGTTGCACTTGATTGAGCTACAAGTACAAGAGTACTCATACTCACAAGAACAAACATGGAGAAATTTTTATTTTCAAAGTTTATGCACAATGCAAAACACAAGTTTTTTTTCACTCTAGTGTGCAAAGTGCAAAGCAAAATGTGTTTTAGTGAAAAAATGCTCATCCAATAACAATAATTTTGGCTAGTCTCTGGTCTTGAGGTTCATTTAATGACAAGTCATACACTTGAGAACATTTTCTTGAGACTTCTACATAGATAACATTTTAAACTCACGCAAACATAACATCTTCATTTAGAAGATTACTTGATTTTGTAATATTGATTCAGGGAATAGACTTTTTTGTTGATCATCGGATAAGTAATGTACGCATCATTAAATTTCCAAAATCATGCAATTGAAATGGGAAATCACATTTGCTTTTTTGCGCCATTGTGTTGCGATGGGGCTTTGCAAAATGTCATTTTCTACTGATGCAACTCACAAAAACCCTTACTATATTTTAGAAGTGATGCGTGCTCTTAAAAATACTAGGAGAAATAATTTTCTTCAAGATAATAATTTTATTATAAGCTAAATGCCTCAGCATTAGCATCAAATTCAATTTACTTCAATTTATGGTAAGATTTTTATTTTTTAATATGGTAACCCAAGCTGTTGGTTCGCAAGTGATTGCTAATGTATTGTAGCCTAGTTGTCGAAGGGGGTATTGTGGTCCTGAAACAGTGATGGTTGAAAAGAACGTAGGCGCAACATTAAATGAAATTGTAATCCTTTCCCACTGTCTGATCATGCAGTCACTAAGCTTCAGTTATGGATTTGTTACATGAAATTGTAATTTTTGGAAATAATGGGCAGGAAATTTAGTTTAAATTAATTTAATTGATTTGAACCTGACCAAGTTTCTATTCTAGGTTTGTGCTAAGTTTATAAATTGTATCATGTGGTATATATTGAAACAGAATTATTGGTTTAAATAACATGATTTCTTCTAATTTTATTTTTCTTAAGAGTGTTTCTGATATGTGGCTCATTCATGTGCGAAAACTTTTCATGAGAATGTCTTTATTTTGGTGCGAGACAGATTGTAACTTTAGGAGTGTTTTTCAACTTGTTTCAACGTGAGATTTGAATTGCTTAAACTTGGTAGTCTCTCATTTTACTTTTATTTTCTTGTTTTCATTTTGTTATTGGTTTGTTAGTTATTATGATTATTTGTTGAAAGGTGTTTTGGTGGAAAAATGATTGGAATGTTTCCGTGGTATTCCAAATTGTCTCAATCTTTCTTTCAAACACTGTAGAATTTTCATAGCAAAACTTCTATTTTGAAGCTTAAAATTTACTTTTTTATTTAAGATCAAGAAGGGTTTTTATCAAAACAAATGGCTATCAGTGAATGTATAAAATTCTGATCTCCTTTTTATGCATTATGCAATAAATGTTTTTTTTAAATATTGCTTAAGCCTAATCTTATCATTCTTAGGAAACTCACCTCAAAGTTACAATAACCTAGCCTTGTCCGCCCTTTTTGGAAATCTAGTATGGGACATAATAAGTGTATGCAGGGTATCAGTTAGGTAATATAAATAAAAATGGGTAATATTTGCTTTGTTATTGTGTACATTTTTATTTGTGATAGAATGCACGATTGGTAATTTTATATAAAATAAAATTCATGATGTTTTTTTAATGTATATTGTTTAAAGAATTATGAGAAAGTCTGATTTGCAAAGGAAAAAATTGGAAAGCCATGCTTTGATATTTTGATAATGTTTCAAGCTGTCTAAATTCAATATCGTTGTTATGGAACATACATAAAAAATGAAATACATGTCCCTTGAAGAGTACCTCAATTAGCTGGTTGATAAATTTGATTAGAGAGACTTGCTGTACATGATTATTATATATTTCTTTTCTTTCATCAATTTCTTGTTTTATTACTTTGGGGAATTCGTAGGGTTGAGTTAAACTTTGATTATTCTAAAATTGCATCTGATGCTTTTTTAGAGCATTAAATGAGACATCTTACCGTGATTCCATTAGAAATGGTACGAAGACTTGGTAATATCTCATCTCAAAATTTTTGGACGACTCCCAATACAAGAATCACATGATCAAAATTGAGCCAATTGAGGAAGCTATTTTAGAACATTCAGGAGATATTTTGGATGATGAATTAAATTTGCATATGCAACATAACCTCAATATTATTAATCTAATTATTCAACCATAATTTGTGGAATTTATGAACCTAAACATTTCATTGATCTTAAACTAGAATTAGAATTTGAATGCGTCATAGGGGACTAGTTTCTACCTAAACATAAAGGTTTGACCAAACGTGAGACTAAATTTCTTGTAGATATTGAACCTAGTTTTAAATGTGAAGCTTGACCCACCTTTCCCTTTGAAGCTAAAATTTAAATGAGCAGTTTGTGAAAGTGATTATGGGTGAATAAATTGATGTTAACTATGTGTTGGAAAATGTTTATTTTTGTTTAGATCTATGGTTTAGCAATATAACAACTTATTAGTCAAACTTCTAATAAAAATTGAATCGTGCAAATGTTTACAAAAATATGAAAAAATTGAGTGCCCAAGGTGAGTGGGAGCAAACCAAGGGTGGAAAGGTGCAGCCATCGATGCCAAGTCTAGCAGGGGAATTGGAGGAGTTACCTATTGGACGAAGGAAGACAGCTCTTCGTAGGAGGTAGGACAAAAGGAGACCCACCAGCCTCATAAAATCAGCGATGGGAGGCAATGTGACACCTGCCTCTGCCAAAAGTAGTAGGAAATTTTGAGTGTTTAAACATTTTCTACTTGACTTCAATTGGTAATTAGTTGGACAAAATGATGTGTCGAAATTTGTTGCAACATTAAGTAATTGATTCTCCTGTTCAACAGCCTCACAACAATTGTTAGAACATTGACAAAAGGAATTTCTTCTAAATTTTTATACACCCAAGATTAAAGCAAAATTGTGCTAATTGTTGCTCGAGGCCGAGCATTAGCTTAAGTATGGGGAAATTATTAGGCATGAATTATACAATCGATTAATCTTCCCAACATCATAATATTTATGTGTTTTTTACGAATATTTTGCATATATTCTTGAAAAACCATTCATTTAATTTCAAATATGTTGAGGAGGGCACGGAACTAAATATGGCCATTTTGATTGGTAACAAAATGAATAAAAAGGCCCTCTTGTAGTAGCCTAAGTGTTTGGACGCACCCTGACGTTTACTAAGACACTAGAGGAGAATTAGCCTGGCGCTTAGTGTAACTTCCGAAATAGATTGGTTTGGGTGCCTGAGCGTGCTCAAGCCTTAGATTTAAAGTCTTATATAGCTTTGGCGCTTGGGTGCACTCAAGCTATTGTTCTTGCAAACTTCTTTATTTTGCGGAGGCAATATAATAGATTGGGAAGGCTATAAATAGCATGGACAAGGACAGAGAGGAGATTTTTCTGGAACAATAATTGTAAAAACCTGATGAAAATAGGAGAAGAACTGAAAGGTGTAAGAAGAGAAGATAACCAAGGAAGAAGAAGAGGAAGAAGGATAACAAAGAAAATCTAAGTGCCTAAATACAAATCTCTTAATTGTCGAATTCGAGAGGATCGTCTTACTCTGATCCCAACGCTCATTTCCATTCAGGTATTCATTATAATTGTATAGTGATTGAATTACATGTATGAATACTTAGTCTCCTATATTCTTTATTTGATTTTTTTTGAATCTCTATTTAGTCCTGTAATTTTAAGCATTCCAGACTACTCTCCCTATTTAAATTTATATCCAGTACTTGTAATTATGAATTTGAACAAAATCCTAGTACTTATAATCTCTCAAGGGCGATACTTGGATTACACATTCCTATTGATATGTGGAATGAATAGCATGAGTGAGTTTTACAGGTCATTCAAATAACCAACAATGACCGTCTTCTCTTCTTCTCACTCAACTAACTTCTCTTGTATTCTCCTTTTGGTTTTTCTCCTATTTTCCTTAGGTTCCTCCAAGTTTTATTCCATGTCCCCTCTGTTTGTTTACGCTGTTTATAGCCTTCACAATACATCAGATTGCCTCCATAAAATAGGGAAGTTCGCAATGCCGGACGCTTGGGAAAACTAGGCGCCCAAGCCTTGTCCGACAAATTCACTACTTAAACGACACTCAGAGAAATGAGCGCTTTGGCGCGCCAAGGCTCCCAAGCCTTGATTAGCTAGATTCTACGCGGGTCGAGCACTTGGTGGTGCCTAGGCGCCCATGGCTTTGCTTGTGGCTGCTACGACGATTACAATCAGGAGCTTTGGCACGCCTAGGTGTCATGAGGCTGGACGTCTAGAGCTTGGGCGGCTTGCCCAAGCACTCAGATTAAACATTTCTGGCTGTTGCACTGATGCAGGGTAAATCTCTTTTGTTGTGTTAGTAGGCGCGCCTAGGCTTTTACAATTGGGCCTTTTAGTTCCATGCTCTCTTCAACATACATAAAATTTAAATGAATATTTTTGAAGAATATATGCAAATAATTTCATAAAACACATAAATATTATGATATTGGGGATATTACTTGACTGCATAATTTGTGCCTTTTAGAGTGGTGAAGCAGAAGGATTAAATGATATCTTTGTTGATATGTGAAAATATTTAAGTGTGGAAGGAATTCTTTGGCTCACCAAGTTATTTTATATCATTTTAAAGATTAAGAATGCTGTATTAGTATGTAAGAATAAACACAGTGTTCAGGATTGTGCTAATTATAGAAGAATAAGTTTATGAGCTATACTTTGCAACTTTTGGAGAGAATGATTGGATGTAGATTACCAAGAAATATTATAATTATGTAGAATAAAATTTCTTGTGCCATATATTCACTATGGATGCTATGCATTTTGCTTATTGATGTTTCATTTGATGTTAATTGCTTTATAAAAGCCATATGATAAGTATCGAAAGATGTTTTTTTGAAGATTATTGGGACGAAAAGGAATTTTGTGTGACTAAGTTTGAAATTATTAAAAGCATATTTTATTGAGCAGTTACATGTGTTCAAATACAAAGTTTGTTTAAGTATATTCTTGTTTCAATTAAATTGCATCTAATTTCTAGTTTAAGTATGTGTCTCTGTGTTAATTCTAAACATTTTTACTTAGTGCATTCACGAGGAGGTGCCTTGGTGCATATTATTTGAAAATATTATTTTTTGCATAATTCACGAGGAGGTGCCTTGGTGCATGTTATTTGAAAATGTTATTTTTTGCATAAAAATAGAGATGTCGTTAAAACAAAACTTGATTTATTGAGAACTATTAACGTTGGATTAATTTGAAAGAACTTAATAATATTTAATCAATTTTATCTTCAAAAATCATCCACATGCTGTTGTAGTGAATCAACCTTGGTGAGAAAGAACAGAACGAAAACTAGTAATACATCACCTATAAGCGTATCCCATTACGACTACTTGCACAAACGACATAAGCTTCATTGCATGACATCCATAGAAACATACTTGTCAAATGATATACTATACAAGAATTCAGAATGATGGTTGCGGGGTTCCTTGACCACAACAGAAGCATGTGTCATATGAAAAAATCGCTAGTATGATAGAGGGAAGACCTTTTAGAGCTTGCGTACCAAGAAGGCAAACATGGAGGTAATCTGGACAATAGCATTATTATTGGCACATTTCCACATTAGTGAAATACCATGACTTAAAAATGGTTATAAAAAAAAGGAAAAAGGGGAATCATGCAATCAAATTTTTTTGTATGCCCCATGATCGGCATAATAGCTCGATAACGGGCACTCAAGCAACGTGAGCATGCTTTTTGTAGATGAGAAGGGACTAGTTAAATATATTAAGTTGGTACGGCTTTTTTACTGTTTTGCGCTAAGCATGAGCTAAGTGCTTACTAAAATTCTCTACAAAAGCATATAATTACATTTTCTCATACATTCTCACTATTATTATAAAATTTAAATTCATTACATTTAAATTTAGCAAAAATATATTTAATAGCTTAAATAATTATCTTGAATACTTAAAATTAGAGTCAACTCTTATGATTAATGGTAAACATATAAGTAATATCTTATACTTCTAAATGTACACTAACATAAATTTATATCTTAAAAATAGACGCACACTTATATATATTTATTGTTTTTTTATATATAAATATATTGTATATTTTTATACAGTGTCTATGCTCATGTTTTTGGTTATGCCCATAGGTATTGAAAACATTAGAGCAAGGTGACCTTGCTCAAAGGATGAACAAGACCTTGAATGAAGCTTGGAGCGTAAGATTTTGTTCTAGTTTGCTTGAAATTTTTTAGGCAGATATAATTAACTTGACAAACATACCTAATTTGCAAGGACCTTTGGTTCCATTATGATTTAAGGCTTCTGAAGAGGAATGGAATTGAAATGAGGTCGTTTTGCTACATCTAAAAATTTTCAATTGTGTATATGATTTTGTCACATTTAAAAGTTTTCAATTGTGTTTAATATGTTTTCCAAAAATAAGTTTTTGATTGACAAGGTAAAATTCATATATGGATAGGATCTCATCAACACCACTAAGGTGAAGCAGAAAAGCAATTCGATAAATGAGTGTGTCTGCATTCGTTTGGGACATTTTCAATGCTATATTTATATTTGACTAGAAAAATATTTTGAATTTCATGCATCTTGGGCTTTGTTGATAGTGACATCCCTTTTTACATACATTGTGTTTTTTATTCTTTACGATGATGTGAGCAGTAGTCCAGGAGTCTGATTTGTAACCGGTACAAAGGTTGCCTTCTTCCAAACCTAACTGAGCGAACTAGCTAAGATAATGCTCGATCTGATATGTGTTTCTCAATCTCTTATACCATGAAGGAGGGGTTTGAAGGGAGATCAAAACCGTCTGTGAAGTATCCTCAACAAACTGGAGAGCTTGCTATGAGACAATAGGCGGACTCTGGGGGTTTGAGTTATGAATTTAGCTTGTAATATGTATCCACTACATGATCTCCTGTTTGACAATGCAAGCAATATTTACGAAGGTTTTCTAATGTGATCGGCTATCATAATCCAGAAGCATATGTACTAATCCAGATAACTCTTCTGTGCTTGACAAGGTAAACTCAATAGTGTTGTTGATACTAAACCACAACAGTGTGTTGACTACACCGTGTTCACTTTTAAGTTGATTATTGTGAGTAGAGGTGACCATTATTGTCATTGAAATTTTGCATGTAGAGCCATTGTATATTATTGTCTTTTATATGAAGATATATTTGAGGACATTTACATGAACTATCTTGAAAGTTTTGAAATTTCAGACAAAGAAAGCCGTGTGTTGTAAAAAAACCAATGTGGTTTAATGCAAAAACTTAAGTAATTGTACTGGAGATTTGATTAGTGTGTGCAATAATAATTTTTATGCTGTGACATCAATTATTTTTGCTATATTATAGGCTGATGCTACATTATGTTGCTGTTATATATTTGTGACATTATGTATATGAGATTCAACCTAATGGAGGCCAGCAAGTTGAAGAACATTTTTTAAGGATTATTAAATTTGATTTTCAAAGCAAACCACTGATATAAAAATAATGAAACATGTTTGATGTAACTTTAAAGTCACCTCAAGAATCCTCAATTTGCCAAGTAGAATCAATCTCAAAAATATATTTGCCTTGTGATACACCCCGTTCATTTCAATTTTTCTAAGGTACAATTACCAATGATTTGTGATGATATCAAACACTCTCAGGCTTTTGATGTATATAGACATCCCAGGTTCTGGGTGTTGTGAATTTATGCCAGCTCCGAGAGAGGAGCATTTGGGAACTATATAGTAATTCTTTTGATACTTGAGTGAAACTTCAAGTATGATTTATATTTTAAGAAGGGAGATGCAGTTCTCAAGGGATACTCCGATGCAGTTTTGGGTGTTAACCACGTTGGGTGAAACTGAGTATCACAATTTCAGAAGTGTTTTTGTGCAACTGCTGAAGTAGAATATGCAATAGTTTCTGAAGTTAGCAAACAGATAATTCAATTGAAAAAACCTTTCTAAAGAAGTTGGTTGGAGAGAATGACAGTTCTATCCTCTTTAGCAGCAATCAAAGAGCTATTAGTTGCAATTAATAGGTGTTCCTTATAAGAACTGAGCACATCCAGCAGTGATATTGTCATATCCATGGATTGTTTGATGATGGAACTCATTATTAGAGTCATTTTCTAGAGCAAAGAATATGCACGCATGTTAACCAAAATAGCAATCATTTATAAACGATGTTTATGAATGACTTCATTTTATAGTCTGTGATGATGGAGGTGCTGCACTAGAAACATATAGTAGCTCATCCACCAAACATCTAAATCTTTGTGTTTCTTGTTTAACATTTTGTTTATATATTTTTTCCTTGATCTTCGAAAGAGGATGGTCTTTTTTTTTAACAGTTAGAAACGCACCATTGATTTGCAAATTGCAATGCTATGCATTTTTTACTTGCGATTAGTAGATAATAAAAGAGCTACATTGTTAATAAATCAAGATACCTAAAGCTAAAATCTGCCTATTTAACTGGAACATTCAAAAGGGAAATAAATAAATGTGCCAAAAGCGAAACTCAGATTACTCGCAGAGAGATTGAACACGAGTCCTGATTTTAGTAAAATTATTAGTTTCCTATTGTTTGCAAATACTGCATGTATCTTTATCACAGATTATTCCGGCATGAGGCCTGGATTTGCATATTCTTGGTAACATTTTCTTATTTTGTCTCTTCCACTTTATTAGTAGTTGGTTTTTACGCGGGACGTATGATGCTACCAAATATTTTATCTTAGGATCTGTATGTATTTTTTTTATCTTGCTGAGATTTTTTTATCGGCAATGTTTTTAATTTATGGAATGCAATTCTAACAAAGAAGCAGGCATGAACCCAGAATTGAGGCGTAAGATATTTGAACGCAGGATTGAGTGTTTGAAAAAGCAGGTTATATAAATTTTTAACGGCTTTTAGAAGCCATAATAACTACAACAATTTTTCCTTGCTTCAAAGCTGCAACTTCAAAATTGTTCTCTAGTATTTTCACAGCAGAGTTCTAAAATATTTGCCTAGACTTTTCTTTTCTTTTTTCTCCCCTAAATTCTAGCTTATTAAATTGACACCTTTTTATTCGTTTCAAATAAAATTTTTTTTACAGCAAAAGAAATATTTCTGTACCTTCGTTTTCTTTCACATTGTCAATTACATCTGTCAATATTTTGGAATATGTAAACAGCTCATGTTTTCTTGCATGTATTTATCATATTTCTTTTTGCAATACCTCTAATGTTTAAAATAAAAGCATACTTCTTTCAAAAATGTCAATTTTCCAAGCACTTGCCTTATTTCCTTTACTTTGATTCACACAGAACTACGTCTTCTTTATTCATGCGAATAGCATTACTATTATATAAACATCATAATAAAAGCAAAATGGGGTGCTAGTTTTGCTATAACAATAGAGCTTTAGATGCTAGTTTTATTATTCCAAGCATTAAAACCTTGGCACAAAAATTTACAAAAGAGAATATTTCAATTTCAGGATATTTGCCATAATTGTTTGTTGATTACTCCAAGTTAACAGTTTTAGTCATAAATTTCTTATAAATCAATTTAAGGGATTTGATTGGATTATTTAAAATATCTAAGAGACTAAGTTGAGTATTTTTAGTAGTCTGGGACTAATCTCGAGGACCTAACTATTGAGGACATACCTATTGATGATCACGTGATCAAGAAGCGCGAGAGGTTCAAACGCCTTGTTCAATTTTTAAAATGGTAGTGAAATAAAGAGTTGTGTGATTAATATGATCCAATGGTTGGATGAAATGGAGCGCTTCTAGAGTGTTGTGCGTTTGAAAAATTTCACTCAAAATTAAAGAAAAAATTATAGAACATCTATATGACCTACTGTGTTTTATGGGATTGAATATTTGCCAACAAAGAAGAACCTTACTGATAAAATAAATGTTATAAAGATAAGGATGCTTATGTGGATGAGTAAGCATACTCATAAGGATAAGTTGAGAAAAAAATTTATTTGTAGCAAAAGGTTGGTGGCTTGAATAGTGAGATTAGAGAATACCGCCTTAGATGGTTCAGGCATATTAAGCATAGGCCATTCAATGCCCCCCCTATTAGAAATGTTGAGTTTATGAATTTTGCCCATTTTTGAAAGAGGAAGAGGAAGATCAAAGTCACAGGAAGAGGAAGGTCAAAGTCACGGTAAGAAACTATTAGATAAGATATTCTCTATTTGAAACTTAGGGCGGGGCCTCTATATAATTGTGCACAATGTAAACAAAGGATTTATGTAGCCAACCCCACCTATTAGGATTAAGGTTTGATGTTGTTGTTGTTGGGGCTATATTGTCCTGTTTGAAATAGTAGTCTTGGAAAAAATTTATTTTCAATCCTCTTCATGAAATTTCTCCCTAGGATGAAATCTCACTACTTTTTGTAAAATTTTCACACCAGGAGCTACTACAAATGCACAAATCCTGGATGCTCGGTGCGAAAACACGTTGAAAGGGCCTCCCACGATCCCAAAGCTGTGATCACGACGTATGAGGGGAAGCACAACCATGACGTTCCTGCTGCGAAAACCAGCATCAACCGCGAGTCATCTCCGTCGCCTTTGATGCCTCCCGATGGCACGAACCCCCACATTCCGAGGTCTTACATCCCGCACCCTTACTCCTACCGGCAACCTGAGGAGGGTGCCAATGGCATAAGCCTTCATCTGGGCCTCACGTGCGATGAGGTTATGATGGCATCAAAGTTCTACGGAAGAAGCTCAATTAATAGCAATAGTAATAGTAATAGTAATGATAATAATAATAATAATAATGTTGTTGTGTTTGGATCCATAGAAGATGATAAAGAAGGTTTTTGTTTTAACAGTCAAATTGTTAACCCTTCTTCTGCTTCTTCTAATCTTTACTACCCCAGAGCTGATAGTTTAGTAATGGGCCCATAAACAATAGGGGCATATAATTATAATAATAGCTATTATGATGTGGCGTAATATTATTTTGTGACTGCTGCCAATGTATAATTTTCTCATGTATACCTTATGAGGCTGGGCAGTGTTTCTAGGCTTAGGGTTTAGAGTGATTCGGATATTTATGTAATTATTGTTAAAAAATATTCATGCTTTTGTTGTTGTTATCCCCCTCTTTGTTGAGTTCATTTGTGTTATAAGTTTCGATGCTAGGATGCTTATAAGTTACGATATCTCTAGCAGCGTAAATCCTGACTTTTTTTTTTTTTTTTTTTTTTTTTTTTTTTGCTAATAACACGCTATAATTTTCAAGGGATTTTCTTATGGGCAGTTAGGGCGGTCTGGATTCTATTCAAGTTCGATTGAGTCACCTTGTACTCGAACGAGTCAAGTCCATTTCAAAAAAGTTGAATTCGACTCGAATTCGAGATATTTTGACTAATTCGAACTCGATACGAAAATTTTCGACTCGAGTTCGAGTCATACGCTTTGACTCGAACCCTATTTAAAATAACTCAAATGCCTAAACTCGACTCGAACATGAATTCGAACAAGTTTGCGTTGAATTTGAGTCTGGGTTAACTTGACTCGAAGTCAGTCATAACTGGTTGGCTTTCCTGCTTTAATTCTTATGTTTTTTCTGCTTGTTTTCTCGTGCATTCTTTGTATATTACTATTATAATTATTAATATTTATATTTGATGGAACCTTGTTCAACAATAATAAATTTTTCGATTTTTCAGACACCCGAGCATCATGCGGCAGCCAAGTGTTTAATCAGAGAGCAGACAGAGAACAACATAATATTAAATAGATATATATTTATTTTATTAAAATTTTGCATTATATTATAGAACCAACTGCTTACATTTTAAATGCAATATAATAGAAAATTTGTTCTTAAATCTAATGTAGTATCTAAGGTTATATGTTCATAGAGTTGGGTTTAGGAATTAGAGAGATTTTTATTGTTTTAAAGCATAGTATTCATTAAATTCTATATTTGCATCCAACTCTTCACCAAATAAAGCCAGAGAAACTCAATAGAAACCACAAGGCACAACGAAATGCTCAACCGGAAATTAACCAAATCACAAAAATGAAACCAATCAGAGCAGGGATCAGCAACAAACAAGAAATAGCCCAAATGTCTAGAACTGGTTTACACATGCATCCAATAATTTTTGAAAATTGAAGTTTTGGGAGGAAAAGTTTTGAGGATCTGATCCACATCCCTTAACATACGAAAGGAAATTCGCTTATGATTGAATTTGATGTTATGATGTTTGGTTTTATTTCTAGCATACCAAATGTTCCAAATAGTGTAACCATCTAACAAATTTCTGACATGAAGCTTGTTTTTTTTAGGAACAAAAGTTCCACCTTTCACGGAGGCTATGAATGTTTTGAGTAAATATTGCTGTCATCCGAGTATATATTTTCAGATTTTTCCACGTTTTAACTGTGCTTGTTATTAATGAGCAAATGGTCAATGGATTCAATGTCCACACCAATTTGATTACAACAATGACATTTAGAGTTAGATTGAAATCTTTTTTATTTAATTCCGTGTCGATACTTAAAGCCAATAGAGAGGAATTGTGTTTAGAATAAATTTGATATGGGTGAGTCTGCCACATTTGGAGAGAAATTTGTTCTCTCAACGTCTAATCCTTTTATTTTATTTTTAATCAACTCATTAAAGAATAAATTTTTCTTTTGTCCTCTATAATAGGTATCTCAAGATAAATACAAGGAAATTTCCCAACCTTAAATCCAAGTTTAGAAATAGTAAAACTTTTCACCGAACTAGAGGCTTTACTATTGGTAAAGATTTCAGTTTAATGATGTTGCATTTTTCAGCATTGATGAAAATGATTATATCATTAGCATAAGGTAGATGAGAAACCAAATATTTTTCACGCAAATTAAAGTGCAAGTGATAATCCTTAGAAAATTTATCATTAAAATTTAAAGACCAGTAATTCAAGATAAGATTAAAAAGAATAGGTGATAGAGAGTCCCCTTTCCTTAGGCCCCTGAAAGAGTTGAAAAAATCTTGAGGAGAGCCATTTATCGTGATGGAGTACTAAATATTGGAGACACAATTTTTGATTTTGCTAGGCATCAAACAAAGAAACCCCCAATCTAATTTATCAAAAGTTTTTTCAAGATCAAGATTTAAAATTAGATTGTCTCATCTTTTTATTAAAGCTGCGAAACATCTCATGAGAAGCAAGGATATTGTCTTGGATGTGTCTCCCTGGAATAAAAACCGTTTGATTGGGTTCAGTAATCTGAGGAAGCAACTTCAAAAGTTTATTAGCAATTATGTTGGAAATTATTTTATAAGCATAGAACATAAGCTAATTGGTCTAAATTTAGTCCACCAATTGCTAATTTTTTCTTTTGGAATAAGAGAGAACATGGAGTGAGTAAAAAATATAGGGAAGGGAACATTGCATAAAAATTCTTTAACCCCATTACAAATATCATCTTTTAAGATAAATCATAATTTAACAAAACATTCACCGGGAAAACTATCAGGGCTCAGACAAGAGTAGTGTTTGAGATCTTTAACCACCTTCCAAATTTCCTTATTAGTAGGAATGCAATTGACCATGTCATTGCCATCTTAGAAAATTGATTTTAGGGGTGGAGTAAGGGAGAAAAATCTAGAAGCCGTCTCAGCAAAAGCATATAATTTAGTAAAATAATCAAAGAATTACTGTCATTTTCAATGACAATTTGATTAATGTTAGGAGGGTTAATGGCACTGATATTGTTATAATTTCTTCTCTTATTCACCTAATTATGATATAATTTCATATTTCTCTCTCCTTGTAATTTTTAACAAATACTGTATTTTTACTTCCAAAAGTTTTCAATATCGTTGTGTGATTGAGTTAAATAAGCCTTAGCTTTAGAGAAAGCTAGACTATTTTGATAAGAAGGGCAAAAATCGACTCAATGTTGGAAACTAAAGTTTCTAATTTTGTAACTTTAGTGAAAATATTCCCAACCTTATTATTATTCCAATTATTGAGGGCTTTTCGAAGTCTTTTAAACTTTTCAACCACTGGATCTTGTTTGTAGCTCCTCTCACAACAACTTGCTATGTAAAGAAAAGAAATTGATAGTACCAATTCCAACCCCCGCTTCGATGCCCATTCGCTCGTTAAGATCACAATTACATAGTTCTATAGGCTCACAAAGTGCTCTAACCTGTCGCTTTGCTCCCATCCCTAAACTATTCAAGATTTATGGGAGTAAGAACTCAAGCTAGAATAGAAGCCGACAGTGATAAAAGAACATAAACCTGTCTAGTCCTACAAATATGGACTATCAATATCGATATCATTCCTACTAATTAGAAGTGGGTGTTCCTCGAAGCTTAGACAAAAAAAGGAAAGGCCAACCTCAGGGTAGGATCTTGTGAAGCCGGGAATTAAAGAGGTCACACCATTATGATTTGACTGGTTCAATTGTGAAAAGAGAGAAGATCATGTATATGACCTTATGAAATTAAAAGTTTGAGGTTTCTAGGCAGACATTAGCCTATTCGTTCCCCTACCATTCTTTGTTTTTGCTTTGCTGCCCCTAAGCTACGCTCAAAACTCGAAACAAAAGAAGAAACCTCGCAAATTATCCTTAATCAACCAACAATTAGCAACTGAACCTAAATAAATTGGTAAAAAAGATCTACCTACCTCTAGGTCGTATACCTTGACTTACCGAGAGGCAGCTACGCATAGCCTACTGGGAAGTAGAGACTTTGTATGGTAGGTTCTCTTTCCTCAACCCTACTTCGCTTCCAATGCTGCTTTAGTTTCTCCAAGAGCCTTAGCTATCTTAGATGCAAAGTTAGCAGCCTGCTTTAGGTGGCTCCGAGTTCAGGGAGCAAACTACCTACCTTTGGCAAGGGTAGCTCGTACGCTTACACACAAAGACAGCCTATTCTAAAAAATCTCTGTTTGAAGGCCACCCGGTAGGGTAGGATCTATATGGAATAGTGAGACAATAGTCGAATGTTTGAGCTCTTCCGCTGTGCGGCCTTTTACTTAGATTTATATGAAGCTGAAGTCATTGCTTTGGACTCCTCCAAATTAGAATTCGATTCTAAAGCTGATTATGAAAAGGCCGCGTAGCGGGCTAAAGTGAAGTTCAACCAAAAGAAAAGACTGCGTAGCAGTCTGAAGCGATTTGACTAATGTCTCTTCTCCTCTAATAGTTAGAGTTTGACTGTGGCTTTCTATCCTACCCTCCAGGTGGGCTTTGTCGGATACTTCTCCTTACAGTCAAATCAGATAAGCCTTTGACTATCACTATCCTCGTCGGACAAGGATGCTTGACTGAGAAAGAACAAAGAAGACCTGAGAGGTAGGTAATGTGGGTTACTCTAGAGCAGCGGAATAGGGATCACCTAGCTAGCACAAGAGTAGGAGCGAAACCAGGTTTGCTTGAAAGAAGCCTTTACTGTAGGCACGCGATTTTCATCGTTAGCACTCAGCCTGAAAAAGTGATGCAACTCTACTTAGTAGACTGAACGTTCGACTTGCATGTGTTAAGCATATAGCTAGCGTTCCTTCTGATCCAGGATCTTAGATATAATATTTTTGCGTAAGTGCCCAAGATGTTGTCTTTACGGGACCAAGATCCTTTCCTTGTTTGGTCAGCCAATCGCATTCAGTAGCTCCCATAGCAAATATATTCGTCTGATGAACGTGTCCAATCTAATTGAAACGGGGGTTGATCCACAAGGAAGGTTTTTAATAGAACAATGTAGATAGAAACATACTAAGATCAGATTATCTATCTAATCTAATATCAAGGCTCTCAATTGATGCATTTCAAGTCTCTTTATAAATTCTTAACACATGCGAGCATCTATTAGAACTTCTAAATCCGCTACGTAGTTATCGCTTATCTAAGTGTGAGAATTTCATATCATAGATCGGACTCAGAGAGACGGAGTCAAGGCGCTTAGCAATTAGTGGACTGCTGTCTTGCGAAGCTGGTAAACTGTTCTGTCTAGATGTTTCTATGATACTTCATTCGAACATTGCTGTGTTAGAATTCAGTAGATCGTACTAGTAAGGAAAAGCCCATAGAGAATTCGCCATGTGTAGATCAAATACGTACATGCTTGTCTTAGGTCTCGCAAAAGCCGGTCACCTTTTCTTGAAAGATGGATCTTTGGAATTCAAACATGAAAGTGATGAGGCAAATCAGAATTGAGCTCTTTCTCTTGTTTGGATCCGACTAGAAGATATCATCTCACTAGATCCTACCTCCGGCTCCGGGTGGATTCGACTAGCGTCTCATAATATCCTTTAGTTGAAGATTTAGCGGGTAACTGGTGTTCTTTCATTGGATTAGAGTATCTTCTCCAAGATCTTTGGGTTGACTACGTCCCATAGGTATCCTCTTGTCTCCAAGTCTAATTAGCCTATCGAATCGAATGAACTGAACTTGGACATGGTTGAACAAACCAAACAGAAACCTTTCGATTGACTAGTGTCTCATCAAGAAAGACAGAGTAGCGGCCTAGGTAAGAATGTTATCGAAGCAGCTGAGGGAGTGACCAGCGAGTTAGATGGAGCACATGAGGGATGAGCGCGATCCATTAGGATTAGGATTAGGATTGGAGGATTAGGGAAGCTCATACCATAAGCCTACTAGCAGTAGCCCTCAGCATTATAGTGACTCTGAATGCCCTTGCATTTTCTTTGTGTTTGTGAAAAATCCAGCTATCTTGAATGAAAGATAGAAGTCTAATTATTTTGGTCCAAGAACATGGCTTCTCAGCCATCTATGATCAGGTAAATTCAGAATAAAGGCCGTGTAATGGAATGCAAATTCACATGCCAATGAAGGGAAAATTTAGCTTATGAAAGAGGCGACCAACATGAAGATTATGCAGCTTTCATTTCTTGCAGAACCTTTTTTTGTTATAGAATAAGCAGAGTAAATAAGGCGAGCTCATTGCACTTCTTTTCTTTCTCAGGCTTAAGACGAGCTCGATGGGGCCAGTCCTAGATGCTGATTAGGATTCTATAGGTCAAAGTAATCTTCAACAACTCAAAACTAAAAGCAAAGAACATAACACTTTTTTATTCGCTATAGCTAGTGCCTAATCTCTTAGTCATTCTTCTCATCCATCCAGTGATTCAGAATTCAGAGTAAGCAGCGGATTCATAACTTTGAAAATCAGATGAAAGACTAGGTTTACTTTTTAGAAAATGGGAAGACAAGGCTGCGAAGCAGAAAGAGTAAAAAACTCAATTTTCCGATAAGAGGACAGGACGGCTACAATCACTGGTAGTTTACTTAGAATAGAAGTGCTTTCTCACAATAAACCTAAAGGTCTGACATAACTATATGAAAAAGATATAGCTGCGAAGTTCAAGTCGTTTCTGCACTACAATAGTTTGAGCTAACATATAACCTAGGAAGGTCCTTAAGAGAACAAGAAGAGTCAAGCGGAGTTCAGTTGAGAAGCCCCAGAACGAGCTTTTGATGGAGATACCGATTTGAAGCTCTCAGGCAAGCTTGTGCCAGTACTGAAAGAAGACAAGACCGAGGAAGGTCTCCGTCTCCATCCAATGAAGAAAGCCGGGCTCTGACAAAAGAGGGATTAAGCACAGTCAAGGAATCAACAGCTCACTCATCCCAATGTTTTGCTATTTTTTAAAAACTACTGACCTCAAAGGAAAATTAACGGGAGAAAGAAAGCAAGGCAGCGGAGAGAAGTGCAAAATAGGAAGTTGGCTAAAAGAAGTGCTAGTTTAAAAGATCAGGAGCAGTTGGTGGAGACTTGGATACCTCAGTCCGAGCAGTTAGGCATTGGTGGTCGACCGAAGTCGACAGCTAGAAGAGTGAAGCTTTCAGTTAGTGGCATCAGCCAGTGCTCTCTATTAAGCCTCAGTACTGGATCGAGCAACTAAAGTCTGCCTGCTGCACGGCCTCTAACTATGATGTATATCTAAAAAAACACTATCCAAGTCGAAGAAGGCTTATCTTTATGGGATGATGCTTTGGTAATTAAACACTACGTGCCTTGATGCCATGCTAGTCTGTGCTTGCTATCGTTGTCGTCATGCTAAAGTCGGGTGACCTACTTCGACTATTGTATTTGAACCAAGCGTCGCCTTCCCGTATTAAAGTGAGGCCATAAATGGAACAATTTTTCAGACCAAGAGGTAGAGACAACATCTCCGCAATCTAGTCCATCGTCAGAATAATTGAAAATTGAAAAGATCTATTGGCTCTAGGGACCAAAGTTTTAGAACAAAATAAAATAGGTTTATGTTCAGAATTAGTGGAGCCTTAAGTTTCTAATTTTCTGAAAAGAGTTACACCACATACTATTAATAAAAAATCTATAAAGCATTGCAAACTTCCTACCGTCAGATCAAGTAAAATCAACACCATTATAATTGAAATCTTCATGACCACAATCAATAGTGGCTGAATTGAAGTCAAAGTTGAAGAGGAGTGATTATGAAGATAACCATTATACTTATTTGGGTTTTGAACATCATTGAAATCACCTTCAACCAACCAAAGTAAATTGGAGGGATTGCAATTCCTTAAGAAATCCTTGATCTATCACTATGAAAGTTATTAGTGTGGACAAAAGTAACAAGACACATAAAGTTGGGATTATAAATTTTCAAATGAATAGCTTGCTCACGTTGTTCAAGGATTTCCACATTCCACTTGTTATCCCAAAACACCTAGATTTTATTAGCATTAGAGACAAAGCAATTATCATAACTAATAATAAATTTCACCTTAATACAATCATCTTTAACTAATTTAGGTTCAAAGAGGTCAGCCACATCAATTTTGTTTTCCATAAATAAGCGTTTCAGTCTATTTTTAGAGGACACATTACCCAGTCTTCTGAAATTCCGACATAAAACATTCATTGAGAAACATTAGAAAGCACGAGTTGGGCTTTTTGACTATAACATTAGCTCTAGTTAACATTTTTAGATATTGACTAACTAATTTAGTTTTTTGAATAGCCATTTCACAATCATTCAAGTTTGATAAGGGAATGAAATGATTACTAAATGAAGGAGATTTACCTTTCAATGGGGAAGCAAGAAAATCTCCAATTGACATACCTTTAGCATGTGGATGATTTAGGGCACCCCATGACTGGGAACATTTATAATGTGGACTCAATTTGATCTCTTGAACATGAAAATAATTGGAAGAGAAAGTTTAGTTTGAGATAAATTAAAATCTTATATATTTTTGGGGCAATGCATTTGTCCAACAATTAAAGCTTCAATGAGAGGCATATTTTGATTATCCATTACTATCATTTTTTGTAACAAATGAAGTTGCTAAACTGCCCTCAGAAGCAACCACCACCTGCATATCAAATTTATTATTATCAATGTAGGAATCATTAGTATTAATAAGAAATTTATTAGCCAACCCATTATCCACAGATTGGGGAAAACAAGTATTGATTGAATTTAGGTAAAAACTTCTTATGGAATCTCAACAATGTTAAAAGTGATTAAAGTAGAATTACAACATCCGAGAATTCCAGAGTAAGAATATTAGAAACAAAATCCTTTATCAAATCAAAATAAGCCACTTCCAAAGATGCCTCAATGCTTACATGACCTACTTCTGCTGCAGAGGAGCCTCCAAAGATGTCATCTTGCAATATAATGTAGATTCGTCACCCTGTTTAGGTCGAATTTCCAACAAATATTATAAAAGAACCACAAAATCATTAGAAACCTACCATTAGAATTGTGAATCATGTCAGAATCAACATTACAAAAATTAGATATATCTAAAGGAACAACAAATTCATCATTAGCAAAAGTATCAGTGAGTGTAGGAGTAACTGCCTCAATGTTCGACCATTTTTCAACAATATTCTCAGAAGAAAAATTCTTAGTATTGCCCTTCTCAACATCAGGATCATCTGCATGTTATCAGTAATGGTACAATTCAGATTTTTATCATTGAATACCACATAAGAAGGACAATTAGAAGGATCCTTAGACTCTCCATTAATCACAACATAAGATAAGAGCAATATTATTAACATCGGATGATTGTTAATTTAGCATGTGCATACATGAGGTTGTTTTATGCCCAATAGAGCTACAACTAGTGCAGAAAGAAGGTAAGTTTTCATAGACAACCTTTTGGAAATAACCTTTCGAAACAGATCCTAATCAAATTTGATTAAGGAGCTTTAAGGCAGTATTAAGCTCAACTAAAATCTGAGGAGCAGCTAGGTTACGCATAATAGCCATATTCCTGTCCAAATGTAAGTGTTTGCCAACAACATTAGCAACATTGAATAAAATGTCCTTAGAAATAAATTGGAGATGAAGTCCCAGGAAATTGATCAAAACGGTGCTATTGGAGCATCCAGTTTGACATCAATGTACACATCCCATTTGAATAATTTTATTGTGTGACCATTAATATCATAAGAACCTTTAGAAAATAACCTAACATAATCTAACGTTGAGAAAAATTTTAAGAAAATACGTAAAGAGTGGAAAGATCGAATCGATACAATGTTATTAATGAAACTATTGACCAAAGTGAAATTTGGTTTGGTCTGAGAAAATTTACCAATCAGTGTTAACTCATGAGGAGCAGCTAACTGAGAGATCTTAGCATAAGTTAAAAAAATGGCAAGGGCCCCTTTAAAGCAAGAGATAAGTTTAACGGGAGTGACGGAGGTGACAAGATGTGGTCGTTAGATTGGCTTGGTCTTAGTAATGGTGACAAGATGTGGTCGAATGATATGATGTTCTGAATGAATTTCTTTGGATTTCATCTTTAAGTTTATTCTTGTATTTTTTCACAATTATGCTTTTTGAGATATGAAAAATTTTCATGAAATTATACAAATGTAATGAAGAATTTGTTATTTGGTACATCATATAGATAATATAACTTATAGTTTTTATTGTAATTTGAACAAGATATTATTGCAACAACAATGGAATCATAAATTGTTTAATTAGTGTATCAAAATTATACATTCATTACAAGATGAGTGGACATATTTTCCATTATCAAAACATAAATTTTAAATGCTAATCATGCTTTCTCATGACTTCAAAGGATATTATCATAACTTTTATACTACATGTGGTGCTAATAAAAGATATCCTATGTATGATACTAAATAAAAATGAAGTATTAATCATTTGGAATTAGCAAGCTTGAGAGTACACATATTCTTACTTGAACCATACATGAAGTCAACATAATATTCTTAATAACTTAACTTTCTAATAAAAGAAATAATTTATAAAGAGATATTTGCATTGAATGTGCCAATATTGATGATTATATACATATGGGTTGTGAAAGTCAATATGTGAACCATATATTAAAACAAAGTTGAAGTTAAGACCTACCTAATGCACCTAAAATCCCTGTCTATTGATGGCTAAAACGCCTATCCCTAGATTGCCTTCCTTGACTCATCTAGGGTTCATTATGGAGGGGAAATTCCCCCTCCACAGTGCACCCCTCGGCTCGAGTGACCCACTGTTGGATTCTCTGGGTTGAGACTAACCCAGGTAACCCTAATTTAGCTCAACATGGGGTAGAGGGCCAGTTTGATTTTCGAGCCCTTGATGTATATTACTATACAATCAAGGATATTGAGCACCAATCAGTCCTATATCTAAAAAATTAAGGGAATGTAACTAGTATTAGGAGTTGCAATAAGAATTGAGGAGGTACCTCGCATAGAGGCCTTCAGCTTCTGATTAGTGTTCCAAGAGGTTGCTGAGGTGATAAGGAATGCAATGTGGGGTGTAATTGGGAAGTTTTACTAGACCTAAATGCAGTGGGAGGATCAGGCAAAGGACGACAAGTCTAACTTAAATACATCATCATCATGCACACGACTGGAAGACGTACAGCAGCACCATCCTACCAGCGTTTGCAGCTATCCGATCCCAACAAGTGCATGGATGGACAGTCTTGATCGGACATGCCATTTGGTTAAAAAACAGCGGGTTAGACATCGTTTGGCTGGTTAAATGAATTTTATTAATTTTTATTAATCAAAATTTGATAACAAAACGAGATTTGAAAAATCCTAAAAAGTCACCCTTAGCTAATTTGAGGGTGAGGAACTCAAAAATAAAATCAGATTTTGATTGGAGGTTAATTTGATCTCTTAAATTTATTGGTTAATTAAATGCATTAAAATATTTAATAAATTCAAACGACTTTCAAGCCGCACCAAATTTTCAGGCATTGTTCCAATCATCATTTGGAGATTAATGATGATGGTCTTAACCTTATTTGAATGTTTAAAATTAAGTAACAACGATGGGGTTGTTACACTACAATTGGTATCAGAGATGCCACATAACCATAGTTAGGTTAATTTGAGTACTAATCCGATGATGGTTAGGGATGGATCTTACAGTTTGACCCACTAAGAACACTCATAAACCTAATATTATTGAAACCCTTCTAAGTTACCTTTAAATCCCTCCGTTCTCTAACAGACATTAGGGGCTTTAGATCTCTTATTGAGTTGATCCAATGATAACTTAGTTAAAGAAACCTTCCAGAGCTCTCTCTAATCTTAAAGAAGGAATCATAAAGGTTTAGGAGTTCGGGAACAACCGTTCTCTTTAACATTTTAGCTTGAATGCCTTTGTGATTAGTTAACATATATACATTTTATGATGTCATATTAATCATTACAAATAAAATAAGAATGAATTTGATGATTTCAAGCCAAAGAATGTATGGATTTTTGTTTGATTAGGTCAACGGGTTTAAATCAGAAACTTTGAGGAGTGATATGCTTGATTAGCTCGATTAAGCTCTCAAAACCTATTCCATACCATAGATCATTAATTCTCGAAATTGGGGTGGTTCGAATAGGTGGGATTAACCTTCTATATATTGAGGTTGCATAGTGAAGAATAATAGACTTTGAGTGAGTAAGGTCCAATGGTTCAGGGTCTTAGCCAAAAGGATTTTGAGTATAAACCATTTACCTTAGCCATCTAATGGTGTAGGTATAATGACCTAGGCAAAATATGGTCTGTGATGAGGGAATACTATGTCTGAATATTCTCAAATTAAGAGATTTGGGAATGATGTACAGTAATTCTAAATTCTACATGGTGATCACAAGGCACATGTTAGAGCATCTATGTCCATTAGAACTGACTTAGCCTTAGGCTTGTTATGAAACATAATTATAATCATAGTTCTATATGTGGACAAAGTATTAAATCCATATTGTAAGCCTTAGGGTACCCCTTTCGGTAAAATAAGGATACAACAATCACAGGCTCGAGTCATGGCAGGATATTTGTGTCTACGAGTGCGTCTTATCACAAGGAATGAAACAACATAAAAATCAAAGCTTAAGGTAATCTGAAAAAATGGGAATGTGTAGCGAAACCTAACATGTGGAGCCCTAACCCTTCGATGGTCATGTTAGTATGTATATTAACATTATTATGATAGAGTGGTCATCGAGACAGATGCTCAATTATAGCTAGATTAGGTTTTCTCCCTAATCTGTCGATAACTGGAAGAGATGTCACCTATTTCTGTAATTCAATAATTAAATATGCGTACATAATAATCAGAGTGCGAAAGCAATTTAAGTAACATTCATATTCATAATGCATAAGTAAGAAATATATTTCAACTCAGAATAAAAGTACAAGAAAGTAAATGCATCCATATTTTGAATTATTATAACATTTGAATAAGAGTTTAACAAAAAAGAAACACTCATCTTTACAAAAAGAAAAAAAAAGCAATTTAAACATCGGTATCAGTAAGAAGGTCCTCCTTCTAGCTAAGCGCCTCACTTGGTGTTATCTCCACAAAAAGCTTCGAATCTGACATGTTGGTTTTTACATGCCAGATCCCCATCTAAGCAAAGAAAAATCTTACGTTAGACAATTATCTAAGTACATTTTAGGTTGATTTAATGAATTCTATATTTTTAAGATATCACATTTAAACTTAACAACAACAGTAAGCTATGGAGCAACAAGTCCTAGGGAAATGGAAGGCTATAAATAAAGGAATTTATAACTTATAAAAATGAGGTATATAAGAATATACCTCAAGCCAGAAGCTGCATAGTTACAAGGAAAAAAAGATGAATAATATGCATTTATCCATACACATACATACATATGTATATATATATATATATATACATAATACATACAAATATATATACATATATCTATATGAATATTAAAATAATAAAAATATCTAATATATATATATATATATATATATATATATATATATGGTGTGTGTGTGTGTGTGTGTGTGTCTGTGAATGGTGTTGTAGTCCAGTGGTTGAGGCTCAGGATTTGTTATCCCAAGTCATGGGTTCAAATCTCACCGGCCACACATAAGCAAGAAAAAAAAATAATAATATATATATATATATATATATATATATATATATATATATATATATTGTAAAGTAACTATAACTACTAAAAAGAACATCATAATATGCACATGATGAATAATTGGATGTATGCTAATTATATAAAAAGTAAAATTGAGCTGTGATACATATAAGTAGACCAAGTCAAAACATTCAATCAAGGATAATATCCTAGCATGCATATAAGTACAAATAAAGATTGCACAAAAGATAAAGCAGAAGTAAAAGAATGCAGAAATAGAAAATAAACTTGTAAAACTGCCATATGAGAAGCTTGACTAATAAAGCCACTATAATTGTACTGTAACTCTCATATCATGCAAGTCATTTAGCTTCTCAAAGCTAAAGCAGAAAACTTAAACTGAACTAAAGAAGCTGAAATACATATGCAAGTTAATTTTAGTTATTTTACTTTATTTATGTGGACACGTCCAAGAGTATCTGAGGAGTCAAACACATCTTTAAGACTGAGATGAGTTCCTAAACTAGACACAAATCTCCTCAATAAGTACATGTTAAGTTTCCTTATTTCTCCTTACTGTTTGCAAATATTATCTTAGTTTTTCTATGTTTTTATTTCATGCATCAAATTCATCTTGTATGATATATTCAAGGAAAAAAGTGTAATGCCACACGTTAACTACTGAATGAATGAGTAAACACAGGACATTAATGATAGGAGGATAACCCATACTACTCGTTATCTCTGATACCAACTGTAATGACCCATCTCATCGCTATGCACAACAAAATAGAATTAGCGATGGAATTGATCATTACTAAATAAATAGCCCACCTCTTGTAATGTCCTAGTTTAAATAATGATATTTAATATTGAATATTAATGAAAGGAGGTGGAAGAAGAAGAATTGAAATGCTCCACCATTAATCAAGTTATGTTTTTCATTAACCTAATTAATAATGCAAGTCTAGTAAACTATTGATCACGACACAATATATGTAGTATAGTATAACATAGAGAACATAGTGCGGAATATAAAGACATATCATCTATACATTCATTTATTCAGCAACAGTAAGTAAAGACATACATCTTAGAAGAAAGATAAAAAATACATCCAGATAGATTTGTTTATTACAGACTTTAATGAAAATGTAGAAATAAACTCTCATCTCACTAAAATAGGAAAATAGATAAGGAAGAAAATCAGAATAGCTACTCAACAACACCATGCTTCACTTCCTCTTAAGTTTCATGCAACTCCACCTCCTAAGGCTCCTCAAAGCAAGCTAAATCTGACATTGCCAATTTAGCAATGTCAAGTCCCTAGCTAAAAAAGAAAAAATCTTACTTAGACAAGGAGTCTAAGTATATTTTAGGCTCACTAAAATATATTCATTACATTATAAGGATATTTAACAAAAAGCAGTAAATTAATAGGAAATCTAACTGAAGTAACAAGTAAACCACTAAAAGAAAATATAACAATTGTAAACCAAGTAATCTAATCTACAAAAAAGTACTGAAAATAAGTCTAGTAAGCATCAAAACTAAGTGCCATAATATGCAATATGGAACTTCAATAATATGCCAACACAATTGCATATGTTACAAAATGTAACATAAATGTGTTTCAACAGCACCCACAAGAGATGTGCCCAACAACACGCATACAAAGAAAGTTGTGCCCAATACACTGAATCAAAGAAATATGCCTAACACACCGAAATGAATATGAGCTCAATGCTCCCATATAACAGAAATATGAGCCCAACACTCCCATATATCCATATATGTATATATATAATCTTTAGTTGTGCCCAACGCATCGCTAGTAATATGTGCCCAATGCACCGATAATAAGTCCTTAGTTGTGCCCAACACACGGCTATATATTACATATAATAAAAGTTGTGCCCAATGCACCTATAACAGAATATGAAATTGTGCTCAATGCACCGATTTCAATAAGGATTGTGCCCAAATGACACCTGATTAACAATATGCTATGCAGGATATGCCATTCTAAAATATGCATATAATATGAATTCATCTAATTAGGAGATACTAAAATCCTATATGAAATAAGAAATATTTGAAAATATGATAAAAGCTGGAAAACATCAAAAGCATAAAACAATATCCCTTTTATTATTTATTTATCTTAAACTTAACAACCTATTCAGATGCTAAGGCATAAGCAATTCTTAGCCTAAACATAGGTCTAAAAAATTTTATTAATTCAATAATAGCTTAATGAACATTTTGATTTATCTCATTAACAACTTAATCTTATCATTACAGATTTGAATTGGATTAATCAACTATCAACTCAACTCATTTTAATCATTCATTCAGCTATACAAGCTTAACATCTTAAGCTTGTATGTAATCAAATTTAATAAACAAATTAACATATTCTAAGTCCTTAATAATCTAACTTACAATTACTGATGGATTCTCTAATAAGGTTTTAAGAATAACTACTTATATAAGACTTAGGATCTAATCCATCAATTTGGGACTCTAAACCTTCCAAGAATATAATTGCTAAAATACTAAGGCTCACAAGGATGCTAAATTAATCAAGGATTCTACATCTAAACCTATACTTAGCATCTATAATTACTAAGCCAAATTAGGCTTAGGTTCAATACTAAACCTTCACACTTCATCTTAAATGCTAAGGTTTGAATAAACTGATAAGGGCTCTAAGCTTACATAAGAGATTTACAATCTAAGGTGATGCTAATTATTATGATTCAAGCTAAGGAATTGAATTGAGTACTTATCATTAAAAGGGTTAAAAGGCTGAACATGAAATTTAACTTAAGGTTTACCACTAAACTCTCACATATAAGCTACCATAAGGATTTAGATTAGTATATTAATAGATCTAATTTTGCATAGGATCTCTATAGCTAAGTGATATTCATCACTTACTAATATTTATACTAATAGGAAAGAACATAACTACTCCACTTAATTGGGTTACTCAACCTTAAATGGGTGCAAGGCTAAGTCACAAAATGAGACTTAGCAATTTAGGGTTATGAAGCTAAGTTCAATTACACCAAAAGATGGGATGCTATCCAAGGGATACAAGAACACCTTGAACACTTAATTAGGATGTCTAATGGTACTAGTGCTCACTAGTTAGCATATAACTCCTAACTAAGGTTGGATCACCTATACAACAATCTAATTGGATCTAAGGTAATCTAACCTATCACATAAGCTTAGGAATAAACAGGCCAATAAGGAAATGGCTCTATACTTGTAACGACACAAAATTGTTACCCTAGTCAGTCGGGACTAAACTAGGTCTTGATCTTGATTCTAATAGTCTTAATAAGTAATTAGGAGCAAATCCTGAAGTTCTAGTTCAAATCAAGAGTCATTTGGACCAAACCCTAATTATGGGAAATCTCAATAATCTGGAAATTATCCTGACTAAATTAATCTCAAATTGAAAATCCAATTTCACTATTGCACTCATCACCCCAAATTAGTTAGGAGTGATATTTTGGAAGCATTTAGAAATTGTTGGATTTTCCCCAATTATTTTAAATATTTATAATACCCTAAAAAATAGAATAAATAAACACTCATCGAAATCAAAATCTGACATCACCGTTGTGTTCCTCACCCTTCAATTAGCTAACGATGATTTATTGAAATTTCTTAGAAGCCATTTCATAATTAAATCTTATTAATAAAAAAATCAGAATATTATATTTAATTAATATTTATTAAATTGCATTAATAACTCCATCAATTTTCCCTCCCTCGCAGTCTCACTTTAGACCATTAAGGTTCAATCAGACGGTGCTGCATCTGCGCCATCTGATCGAACGAGCATCGAATCGAATGACCCTTGACCCATCATCCCCATCGCCTTCTCTTGTGATGCGTGGGGCGCTCACTAGCGAGCACTCGACAGACTGCGTGGCAGCTCCCACCACTGCTAGCTATCGCCATAGAGTTCAATTAAAGCCTCTGATTCTTTTCCCTTTCTCGTTTGCACTCTCTGGATCATGTGGAAGCCGAAGGAAGCTCTCGATCGAACTCGAGCCTGTTAGCCATAGATCAAAGGTACTCCTAATTATTCTTAATCTTCATATAATTATCGCATTCTTATTTTGAATACTAATTTCATTGTATGTATTAGTGATTGATGGGACCTGATCGAGTTTGACCAGAGTTCGAATAGGCCAATTTAGGCATGGATTCATAATGATCCCAGTAGCTCCTTCGTCATCTGCAGGATTGACCTAAAGTTCGTGATGGTTGGAGCTAGTGACCACTTCCAACCTCAGTTCACCTGGTGTTGGCTAGCCTTTGTTGCCCTCCTCCCAATGTTGTGCGGGTTGAGCTCTCTGCTCTGCTGCCGGGAGAGCCCCCATATTTTGTGCTCTAGCTCATATGCGATGGGCCTATGTCGGGAAGGCGATAGGTCGGGTTGACCCGGACCCCCGACCTGCATGACATTAGGGCTGTCCATGTGCATCTGTTAAATTTATATAGGTTAGTTCGCCTGTCAAAAGCAAAATTCAAGGCATGGGCCCCGCTTGTCCACTGATCCGATGCTTGTGGGTTCTACAAGCTCGCACTGTTTACTTCCACAAGCGCCTGCGGGGTTCCGCTGCTGCCAGAATCTAAAAATGATGGATTAGCCGTCTAATTTTAGTTAATTAAAATGATTAATTAAATAAATTAAATTGAGAACTTTAAACCCTCATAACTTGCAATATAATAATCCAAATATATATTGTTATGTCTCATACTAACCATAAAATGACAGGAATATTATGGTAGTGTCCAATTTGCTATTGGACTTGTCTTTTGCCTAATGACATTTAAAACCTCTCTTAATTACCCTATTAAACCTAGAGTCTTCATTAAGCCATAACTTAACCAATTAAGCATCAGATTAGGCAATCCAATATACTAAATGAACTTCAAAAATATCAAAAATTTACACCCATAGCTAATTGGGTGCCATAAATCCAGAAAAACATGATCAGATTTTTGATCTAAGGTAATTTAATTATTATTATATAATTTTTTTTACTTAAATATTTAGCTAACATTGATGATTGGTCCAATTGATCTCTGAATTAAACAAAAACTTTGGGGGTCTATCATAATAATGATTAGAGACTAATATAAGACGTTTAGGATTGATTAAACTAGGTTTAGCCTAAGTAGCGACCTTGGATTGTTACAAAAAGGCTAAAAAGTAAGGAGTGCAAAGCAACAAGGTGAAAAGTAAGTAAGACTCTACTAAAATATATGTAATATCTATTGTTATCTAATTTATTCGTTCTATCGATTATGAGAGAATATAAGTTAGGATCTCCAATATCTTACTATTGAGTAAAATTTCAGATTCATGGCCTTATAAAGTTAAACATTATAACTCGATAAGTTCTAATTCAAAATCAAATAATATCACATACTGATGTTAAATATTTAATTAATCGACCTACTTAATGAATTTCATTAACCCATAACTATTCTTGATTTAAGATAATCAAGTTCTAAGGATTTAGAGTTAAACTCCAAACATGGAGTTCAAGCTCAAAAAGTAAGGTACTAATATTTAAGGTTCTAGGGTTTTCTCACAAAATTCTCATTATAAGGCTTAAAGATCTTAAGGAATGAAATCTAATTCATGAAGATGGAAATTACTAATCTCAAAGATAGGCTGCAAATAATTTAAAGTCAAAAGATAAAATAATCAGACTTATAGATCTTAATTGGAAACTTAATTTACACATGATTCAATCTATTGAGTAATTCCATTTCTCTATAGAATTGAATTTCAAAACTAGGAACTGAAGATCTAAGGCTACAACACTTAGAAATTTTCTAAGAGTTTATGAAAGAATCTACTTAAAGATTTTACTTAGAAAAATTATTAGAAAGACATCAATTAGTGTTTAATTTAGTGGAATTAATATTTTATGAGCATTGAAAATGCAATTAAAAGGTAGGAATGTGGATTCTAAATCTACACTAGGAAGTCTAATATTTCACTTCATTTAAACTTAGCGAATTTTAGGATTAAGCCTCTAATCTAATGTTACAAGTTTTAATGATCTTAAATGATTCTAAACATTCAATTTACTGATTAAGGAAATGGACATTATTCTAGGTCTTAATGGCCACTTAAAATAACCAACTTGTGTCAAAATGACCTAAAGTACCCCTCATTAAGGGTCAAAAATGTGATTATGAGTTATATGGTTCCAAATGAATCTACTCAATTCAAGTTGGTTCCTTACTATTAAGATGAAGATTGGCATCTTAAACATCTAATTTGAACTATATTACGCTTTAATGAGCACTAAATAAGATTTAGGCCATTGAGAGGTGATAACCAATTTGACCATGAAAATAAGTTTTAGTCTTACCAATAGTTCTATGTTACTCAAGGAGTCTATAAATACTAAGTTCACTAAAATTATTGCTTAATTAGGCTAATTAAGTTTATGGGTAATTAGAGAATGATTAGTGAAATTAATAATAGAACATTATTTCCAACCTCATAATTAAGTTCTTCTCAGTCTAAGAAAAGATTTAGAGACCTAATCATAAATTTGGCTAAGTATTTAACCTAATATTCACTAATATACTTTAGATATACTTAGTGCTTAATTAAGGATACTAATTACAAAAATTAAATATTTTTGTAGTTTATTATTTATCATATTTTTCTAATTAAAATGGTACATTAGATCATACTATTTAGATTAATTGGTTAAGTTATTTAATTTATTTTTATTGAAATTATTTCTTTAAGCAAACCCATAAGAATCCTATTATTCAGTCAAATTTTCTTAAGGAAAATTAATCAAATTTGGTAGATAATAAAGCCCCACACAAAAAGGCGTAAGTTGGGTCCGACTTGACCTCGCACTATTCCTCTTCCATGCGACTACTCTCATTGACACTTGCCATTTAAGGTTAGGTTTATTCGACAAATTCTCTATCCTCCAATGGTCCCTTATCTGGTTTCGATCACAAACTTCATCCCAATGCAAGGGACACATTTTTTGTGCCCTAGAGGCCCTATGTGGAAGTGCCCCGGGTTGCTGTGAATGGGATGTTGCCCTAATTGGCCCTCTACATATGTGGCGGCCGCCCCTTCTAATCACAAGGCTTAAGGAATGTGGTCGTCACTAAGCACCATCTCATACTTAACATTAGGTTGGAATTTAAGGACTCCAATCCAATCTTAAGGAAAAGATGGTACTTTTTTGAATAAGATAAAGATTAATAATCACTTAATGAGTATCAGAAGTGCGGAAGAAAGTAACAACTGCAAATAACATCCATACATAAAATAAAGACATCCAGCCTCAGAATATATACAATGCAGGAAAGTAACGTACAAAGTTTTGTATTAGTACAACATTTAAAGTTTGAAGGAATTAAAATAGTTCACTCATCCTCACAAAGAAAAAATAAAGCAAGCTAGTGAAACTAAGGTCCCTCAGTAGTTTGGACCTCCTCCTAGATCTGCTCCACAGAAGGCTCTACTCCTCAAAAAGCTCAGAACCTCTACCATTATCAGTTTCATAATGGTAGGGCCCTAGCCAAGAAATAACAATCTTGTTAGACAAAATGTCTAAGTTACATTTTAAGGTAATAATTTTTAACGTATTTTAATGACATCACAATTTAAGTTAAGCAAAATATAGCGGTAAAGCACAAGGAAAGGCAAGGACAAGTCATGAGGTAGAAACATACCCCAACTCAGGCTGCAAAATAAGGTAAGTAAAGTACACAAATAACTCTACTAAGTACAAAGAAAAGTCCTAAAGAATATGATCAAACTAACATGCCAGTATAGTATAAGTAAAAGTACAGTACTGAAAGTATAAGATTAGCATCCTAACATGCTCTCAAGTAGGTAAAACGACTGACATACAAAAAGTTCTGAAATGTAAAGGAACTGCAGAAAATGAAATATATGAAAGAAAGAAGAATGTACTAAAACTGTAAAGTAAAGTAAGTCTGAAATGTAAGGAAAGTATGTAAGATACTGTAAAATGTCTGAAATGTAAATGTAAGTAATGTTTATTAATTTATTGTACTTGTGAGATATTCTTACTTAGTCTGCCAAAAAGTAAAGTCCATCTGGTAATCTTGGAGAAATATCCCAGATTAAAGTAAAGGTCATCAAAAAGAGGCATCTAGGAGAAACATCTCATATCCTAAAGTAAATCCACAAAGTATCTAAAGGGCAAATAGGAGAAACATCCCAATGCCAAAGTAAGGTACCATAGGGGAAATTCCCTAGGCAAAAGCAGTCCTAAAGTAAAGTTATACTAAGTGGCAGGTTAAGTAAAATATAAATCTCAAGTAAAATGCTATTTATTTAATGTTTCTTTTAAAGTTATGCAAATGAAATACGAATGAAACTCAAAGTATAATATAAAGTAAGTAACAAGTATTTAAGTATGTCTCAAGGTATAAAAAGCTCAAAAGCAAGGAAAACATTGCATCTCAAATTCAAAGAATTAGCATGTAACAGCCCAAACTCTTAAGCACCAAGATATTATCCGCTTTGGCCAAAAAAACCTCACGGTTTTGCCCTCAAAAGATAACTTCCCAGTAAGTCACCCATCTTAGGAGTGCTCACACTTGAGCACGCTTAACTTTGAAGTTTTTATCAGGAACTCCACCGTTATTTGAAAAGGCGCCTTGATTTTTAAGAGTTTCACTTATTACTACTTAAGTGGGTCATCACAATCTCCCCAACTTAAGTAACTGACGTCCTCGTCAGTATCCACACAGATCCAAGAACCATCCATTGGGTAGATAGGACTAGACGTGACCCCTATAGGCGCAAGAGGTACCCATAACCATATAGCACCTTAACCATCATGGGTTCAAGAGGCTGCTCACATGAAGTGGAACTTTGCCCTGTATGGCACTTAGCTCCTATCTGACACCCTATGGTTTGCTCTGATACCATTTGTAACAGCCCAAACTCTTAAGCACCAAGATATTGTCCGCTTTGGCCAAAAAAGCCTCACGGTTTTGCCCTCAGAAGATAATTTCCTAGTAGGTCACCCATCCTGGGAGTGCTCCCACCTGAGCACGCTTAATTTTGGAGTTCTTATCAGGAACTCCACCGTTATCTGAAAAACGCCTTGATTTTTAAGAGTTTCACTTATTACTACTTAAGTGGGTCATCACATAGCACTGCACAAACTTTGTGATATCATCTGTTTTCTAATTTAATCATTCTATCTACTCTAAGTTACATAAGATTCAGAATCAATAATTCCTACACTATCTGTAACTTAGAATTACGAACCTACTAGTTGAACATAATTAGGATTAGTTACGTCCTAATTATAAATGAATCAAATGTCGCATATAAAGTTAAAATATGTAAATCAATCGTCCTAATTTATTATTTTATAAATCCCAAATAAATCTTGATTAGCCAAATCAAGATTTAAAGAATTAAGAATCAAACTCCAAAGAATGAAGTTTAATTCTTAATCACAAGGCTATCCTAAAGGACTAAGGTTTTCCCATCTTACTGATTAAAGGTTAAGGCAAATCCTATTGAATTAAGTCAAATTCAATAGGATAGATTTCTAATCCTAATTCTAATATTAAAAGATCAAAATATCAGTTAATAAACTATGAAAAATCTAATAAACTAATAAATCAAGGTTTCACCTTAATGAGTAACCCATTTTACCCATTAGATGAATTCTAACCTAAGATCTAATCCTAATCTTAGGAATTAAGGCTCTTAGATAAGAGTATCTCTCAGACACACATCCTAACTAAGGTTATAAGACCTAAAGGATGATCTAAGAAGTTCAAAGGAATGGAGAAAGATTCATCTTTATTTAAGATTTTCACTTAAGGTTAAATTTAGAGTTTTCCTTCTAATATCTAATTTAAGGCTTAGAATTATTTAAATTATAGTTTAAAATATTTCAATTACTATTTGATATAATTTAGAGATAAAATTAGGACTTAGAAATATTAAACCCTAAATTTGGGCAAAAAAAACTGTTTTGCCCCTTCTTAAGGGTCTAAGATTCATATTTATGAATTAGCACTAAATTCTGAATTTTAATGATGTGGAATGATTACTTACTATCTAATATGAGTTTAGATAGTGAGTTCTCTAAATTTGATTAATATTAAGCCTTATAGGGTCAAATTAAGGAATTTGACCTATAAGAATATTTTGGTAATTTACCCTAATGATATATAATTTTTCTATCAGTTTTTAAAGGTTATACTCTAAGGTTTCCATAGAATCTTAAATTATTGAATTCTGACGTGTATTGGCTAAGTTATAGCCAAGACAAGTTTTAGGGTTTAAATTGTAATTAAGGGTTCTTAATTAAGGGTCAAAAATCTTAACTTTGTCATTTGATCCACTGATGTCACAATTGATCCACTGATTCTAATGACTAGTGGTACGTTCAATTTAGAATCCATTTGGCTAAGTTATGGCTTAATTAGAGTTTAGGGTGATTAGTGAGTGATTAGTGAAATTAATCACCTAATCGCTAATCCAACCCTTTAGTTAGGTTCTAATAAATTCTAGAAGTTCTCTGAAACTTAGTTTATCCAATTTGGATTATTAAATTTGCTAATATTCACTAATTAAGTTTTTAGGTTAATTAGAGGTGATTAGCAAATCTAACCATTGGATCCTAAATATTTTTGTGGATTTCTGAAGATTAGGTTTTGCTGATCTAAATTGGTATTTGGATCACCTAATTTGGAGCTAAGATGACCAACTTATGGTCATTTGAAGTTTTAGGTTAAATTAAGCTAATTAGGGTTAGGTCCTAAATGTCATTAGTTAAAATCTAATCCAAACAGCAAGATTAATCATATTAAAAATGTTCCTTAGGTGTTTGTGAGTATTTTAAGACCCATATTGGGTATGTTTGGATTAAGGGTTGCAAAGTTATGATTGTTTGATGTTTTGTAACATTATTTGAATTTTAATAATATCCTAAAATGTCACTAAGTTAAATATCTACTCAAATCTAATTTTGATAGTCTCAGATTTTTCTTTGATTTTTACTAATTAATCTAGTATCTTTAATTATTGTATTTAGATATGTATTTTGCAAGTTATTTAAGTTTAAAGTTTAGGAATTATAGAATTACATTTATTTTATTAATATGTTTAAATGTTTTTTCCTAACAGAATTAATTTTATATTAATTATAATTGTTTAAAATATCTAATTTTTGTTATCTGTTTTTTTTTCACGTTTATTATATTACCCTAGTACATACATTTTTTTCCTATAGATTATGTATGTTTAATTCCTATATATCTATCTATTTATCTCTATCTCTATATATATATATATCTATCTTCTGTAATCATATTTTTGATAATTAATATTTTTTATGCAGGTGGGACCCGCAGAAGCACACGTGGCAGGACGAGATTGGACTGAATTTTTTGGTGGGTCCCACCGGCGCTGCAGAGGTCAGGCTTGCGGGCCCCGCCGCAGGCTACGTGGCAGTTTAAGATCTGCTGAGTGAGAACAAGCAGGCCCCACTGACGCGGATGAGACAGACAGTGGGCCCCGTTGTCTGCTTACGCGGCAGAGACCCGAACCCGGGTTGTCGAGTCGGGCCTGACCCGACCCAGCCTTACCAGCTGCAGCGAGAGCCGAGCCCCCAAAGCTAGGGCTCAAAAATTGGCGGCGAAATCGCCACCACCGGGGATCGACCCATATACCGATCGAAAGGTCTTGAGACCTTTCGATTGGTACCCTAAACATCGTAGGGAAGACATACAGCTCCAGAAAAATCTAACCCTAGAGACCCCTATCAAAACTCTATACGCTTAACGGTAAGTACTGTGGCATTAAGCTTAAATTATCACAATCGAACCGTTGATTTCTAAATCAGGCATCATATAATTGTAATCCATGCAATGGAATAACTATTCGAAGTGAAAATGCGATAATCAAGTATACATAAGGGAAGAACGGGTACCTAAAATTCAATGGTTGAGGATTCTCGAGATCAAAATACGGAGCTTCTTTACCCTTGTTTGGCTTGAATGGAGTAAACCGAGACTCTTGGATCATCCACAGTATTAATCTAAGCCCTAATGCGGTGAAGGAAGCCATCTGTCAAAGCTTTTCGACGCGTGTCGAGGACAGCACCCACGCGTCAAGCGATTTGGGGACGATAAGGCTTAGCCGTCTGATTCTGCGATCAGACGGCGCAGAGCGTACGTTAGGATAGACGGTGCGAATATTTTTTTTAGGGTAACGGCGCTGAGTTAAGTAACGGCGCCGTTTAAGATATTTTAAATATAATATTATTTAATTATTTTCAAACCTATTTTATTAATTAAAATTAACTAAATAAATGTATTCCAAAAATTTCTAATAAATCACCCTTAGCTAAATGAAGGGTGCTGAGCACAATGGCACACTCAGATTTTTGATCCGATGAGTATTTAATTATTCAATTTTTCAGATACTTAAATAATATTAAAATATTCGTCAAAAATCAACTACTTCCAAATGCATTCAAAACATCACCCTTAGCTAATTTGGGTGTTCTGAACACAATGGTGAAGTTAGATTTTCAATTTGAGGTCTAGATCAAAAGTCAATTTTCTAGGGTTTGGGATTTTTTCCAAAATTTCAAATTTGACTCAATTGACTTCTAGTTTGACCTAGGTTTAAGAGATGAGTTCTAAATTACTTAATTAGTAGCTTAGAATCTCAATTAAGACTTAGATTAATCCAAAGTAACAGCTTGGTTGTTACAACATAGAGCTAGGGTTTACTGTGGGGAGTCAATACTCCCCACAGAAGCTACTACTCGACCAGCTCTCGATCCTGGCACCACCAGGGCAATGAGGTAGAGTGAAGCACTCTGCTTGCTTGCCTTGGGAATGGTTGAATCAATGGGTCCCTACTTGGGCTCCAGCACTGTATATTGATGTAGACCGATCGATCAAGGCTCAGCTCAAGGCTTAGTGGACTCTCAATTGATTTTGTAGCTTATGACATACAATTGAGCTAAAATAGAGCTCTTAATTCCAATACAAAGGTTTTCCTTTTATTGGACAATGGTTCTATCTAGACAGTAAGTACTCATTGCCTGGACTGAGCTCCTTAGCCCAAATCATTTTTATCCGTTCACCAAATCCTACGGGAAGGTTCACAACATTGCATGACATAATCTTAAAGCTTAATTTGATAAACATTGAGCCTGCATGACTCAATGGGGAGTGGATGGGTACCTATATATGAGGTTCTTGCTAATGGGAGCTAGCCAGGAGCAAAAGAGCTGCTCTGGAAGCTTCTGCAATTGTCTGCACCTCGCTGGGTGTCTGAACACCAGACCACACCCACATATCAGCTGGGAGATCACCAGAAGGTTTAATTTGCTGCTAGGAAGAGCTATTAAAGATGATAGTCAAAATTTTTGCCACTATTTATAGATGGGAAAGGGTTTGAGGCGACCTGCCATGGGGTCGGGCTCAACCTGAGAGCCCAACTCTCAGGATCCCTAAAGTTGTTTTGACCGGGTCTTTTGGCTCATTGCGAGTGCCATACTATGAATGGGAAGCTAGTAAAGGTATTCCTTACGTGGCGCGAGGAGTGGGGGACAACTATGGCGTGAATGGTATGAATGGATATGTGGTGTCAGGGCCGTTCGAGCGAGAGAGAAGATCCACAGTAGTGGGTGCATGGTGTCCTTTCAATGTATCAAACAATATAGTGCTATGGTCCTGATGCACTCTTGCGTAATGATTAAATGTGGATCGGATCACAGCCATTGGATTGTGACTGTGATTCGATGGCTGAGGATGGACCCGGGCAATGGAAAGATGGAGACCGTTCGATCGGGATTTAAGAAACACGGAATAATTGATATTTAAAGAATCCACCAATCATTAGAATTTAAATATAATTAAAGTAAAATTAATTTAATTAATTAATTACCCTTAATGAAATTAAATATAATTAGGACCAAATGACATCCAAAAATTCCCAAAAATTTACCCTTAGCTAATTTGGGGGTGAGGAATTCAAAAATGCAATCAAATTTCAATTTGGAGATTAATTTAATCTAGCTAATTTTCTAAGTCCTAAAATTGGCAAAATAGCTAATTAACCTAATTGAGGTCTGGTTGACCCCCAAAATTTTAGGGTATGTTCTAATGACTAGATAAGTCTAATGGAATAGAAATCAAAGATTGGTTTTAACTTAGATTAACCTAAAGTAATAACCTAGAGTGTTTACATAACTCTAAAACAGAGGCATTGAAAAAATTCTCGTGAGGGACAATGTACAATAATGGGATGGGTTAGCCACGACATAAGTGATTTCAAAACAGAATATTCCATGAATATTTCATGACCTGTCAGGTCCCGATTGACCCGCTTGTAATATGAAAAAGGGAATATTCTTTGAATATTCAATTTCAATTAATTAAATTAACTATATATTTAAAAAATTAATTTGATGAATAAAAAAACCAAACACTATGAAACTATATATCAATTTGATAAGAAAAAATATGAGGAACTATAATTTGAAATAAAAAGGAACTTTAATATGTAAATTTATTAATAACCACTTAATCAAGATTCAGTGTGATTAGTAAAAAATTAAGCTAATTAGATTTTAGAATTTGATGACCAATGTCCCATTTGAATCTTTATGAAGCATAGAATCATAATATATGAAATTAGAAAGTTTCACCACCAAATTTGGTAAATGAAAATTTGGGGTAATAAATTATATTATTTTCTTAAAAGGCATGAAAATGATACCAAGGGTTCCCTCAAGCCCTCTAATTAAGTTAGAGAAGCAAACATAGTTAATAAGTCATAAGAATATATATACATACTAAATTAAAAATCTCTCGCTCAGGTCTTGAGATATTTTGATCAAACTTAGACTAATATCTAAGGTGATTAAAATCTAGGAGTACAACTCAGTCATATTTGTAAAATTGATGAGCAGGAATGTAATGTACTTATTAAATCAATCTTTAGTTGATTAGACCTTAATGTGAGAAAGTAGATAGTTTGGTATTTTCAACGTTAAAAATATTAATATTTTTAATCAAAACACGAAATGATACATTAGTTAGTAATATCATTTAGAATTGAGCAATAACTTAAGAACAACTTATTAATATCACATACAAGTTAAAGCTAGATAATTTAGTGAGAAAACAAAAAATTTAGATAAGGTCCTAAATTTTAATCCCATATAAAACTTAGTACATTACACTTAGAGGCATACATTATTAACCAGAAAATGTAAATATAAAAATTAGAATTCTAGTATTATGATTATTCATTCAAAATATTATCTTAGAATCAATTTAAGTATTAAATTTAATTGAATTTAATAAACCAATTAGTCAGATTAAGACCACCTAGTTTGTCTTAATAATATCTATATATTAGACTAAGTTAGTAAATAAATTAATAATTAATTTAGTATATAAAGATGTTTGAACATAAAGATGTTTTAGCAATCTGTGAATTAATATAAGTATAATTATTAAATAATTGTTCATGTAACAAATTAAAATTCTATTAAGACACTCAGTTTTTGTCTTCATGTATTTTTGAATTAGTTAGTAAATTCAGCTAGTCTGAAAATACAGATCAAGATATTGGATAAATCCAGAGTATACATATTTTAGAATTAGTGAATAAACCAATTAGAATAAAAACTTAGAATCAAGTAGTTAGTAAGGAAATAATAACATAATAAATAATAAGGGATATAACAGTCATAATTAATTGTTTTGATAATGTTGCATCACTTTTGAACATGAAATTCTTGCTATATATCATAAGAATTATGCATGAAATTGCTTGAATAGAAAATAGTATTATTTAGTTCTTAGTGGGTTTCACTCTTAAAGGGTTTAATTTGTACAAACATGATATAGCTAGGGTAGGCTTTTTGGAGGAATAAGGGGAGGAACTGTGTAGGTTTTTTTGAGGACCCAAATAACTCAGATGATTGGGGCAGATGTGCCTGGCTTCTTACTTATTTCCACAGTGCTTACAGAACATAAAAGTAAATTAAGATAGTTGATATTTGCTATATTGTATTCATATTGAGATACATCTATCAATATCTATTTAGTTCAGTTCAGTCACCTTATAGTGACTGATATATAATTGAATTCAAGTACATTGTAGTGATTGTATAATTTTTTAGTTATGGTATTTAATGACTGTTTAATTTAATTTAAGTACAATTTACTTTTAGTTCAATTTGGTTTTAGTTTAGGTTACTTTTTGTACAATTATACTTTAGTTTGTACTTTCAATTTACTGTAACAATTTTACTCAGCATATGTTTCCATTGAGCATTTTTTAATTTTATATTTTCTCTTGAGTACTTAGTATGCATGTATGCATATCATGTTTTGGTTGGTAGTTTATGCAGGATCTTACTCAGCTTCTGCAATACTTACGATTTAGTTTATTTTAGCTATTTCCAATTTAGTTCTTACTTACTATAGATATAATTTTAGCATATTAATGTGCTTAAATTTATTGTAATAAATATGATGTCCTAAAATGTGATAAGCTATAAAATGAACTTTGAATTTAAAAGTCTAATCAAAATTCTTCTTTTCTTATTGTGCCCCTAGCATATGATACCAACATGTTATATCAAGAGTATATGAAGATCCCATTTATAATATGGAGTTAGAGCTGAAGGATGAAGCAATTTATTAGTATGAATTTCAGCTATTTTATTTTTCAATCAATGAGGGAGTGAAATATTTATATTTTAGTATTGTATTAATATTTTGGATGATTTTTCATATTTTTTCTAAAACAGATGTGATTTTCTATTTCTTTAAGTTTTACTTATCACTATTGTGCTACACCTCAATAGAATTTTTTGTTTAGTTATATCAGATGTTGGATTAGCCTCACTAACCCAATATCAATTCGTTACAACCATGAAGTTGTACAATCTCTTTAATGGAGATTTTGCAAGCTTTCAATAAAATTAGTTTGATGGATGGGAAGGAAATAAGCTATCTTAGTTAATCTATCAATTATCACCCAAACATAATTATTTTTATTTATGGTTGGAAACACTTCTATAATAAATCCATGAAATTGTTGATGAATTTCATTTAGGAACCTTGTGTCTATATGAGGAGGAGGCCCATAACTTGTGCCTTTGTATAGAGCTTAAATATTGGGGATTGGGCAGTAGTGGTATGCATGTTTGTTATTAAATCATGTATTATATTTTTTGGATTATTTTGTGATCCAATTATTATCAACTAATATCATGTGTCATTTTGTATTCCGTATTTTCTTGTACTCATTGTGTAGTGTGTTTTTGTTCTCATAGGTATGTCATTAGTATGTTTTGGGCTACATCTATAAATAACCTATGCATGTCATTTGGTAGAATAGTGAATGAACAAATATTTTTCCTCCATTATTCTAATAGTGCTATTGTGAGAGAATTCCTAAATTGGCATGGATAATCACTTAAATCTTGTATGTATTCATTATGCCAAGGCCACATGGGTGTGCATAATTCTAGTAATCTAATTATATTTGTGTTATGTATGTTTTCTTTCTTCGCACGTTTCCCTATTTTCTCCACCACTTGTGTTCTTCATTTCTATTGTGATCCCCTTCATTGTGTTGTCACAACTTATCCTTGTACCCACCATCATATTCTTCCTCTCTAAAATCACGACTTAAGAAAAATTGAATTCGAAAATTTTCCTCATCTTTTTTGTTGTTACATAGCTCAATTTTGAGACTTAGTCCCTTAAAAAAACTTTTTAAAATTCTTAGATATACAAACCATGAATTCTTTGAGATTTTTTGAACTTTTATTTACTATCACTAGTCACTAACATTGGAAACCAACCCTTGATGCCTCCTCCACTTGCTCCTTTGTTGCATCACAAACCATCGGCCCACGAGCTATCAATCCAATGGACCAATGTGATACGCGTCGCACCCATTGGCATGAACTGTAAGCTCACCATCCCAATCTGCAAAATGCTCAGTGACTAGCCCACCATCCCTTATGCTTGCATCCAAACACACTGGGGCACACTCGCACGCCATCTTGAAAATATGCGCACGCCAATGCCTGCATGCATGTACGCACCCCTGTGAGCAGTCCTCCTTAGTTGTGTTGACTTCTGACACCCCTTTCTTCATTGACAGAGCTCTATATTTAGTGTCATTTGTATTATCGGGTTCCAAAAGTGTGCCTTGGATCTTCACTTTTATTGGTGACTTTTTTGCATTACATGAAGGTAAAAATTTAGTGAATTTGTTTTAAATGAACCCAAATTTATTTATCAAGTCTTCTTTTTGAATTGTGATCTACTGCATATTATGTTGCAAAATTAAGGGCTCATTTCCCTTGTGATCCATAAGTAAGCTCTACCATCACAAGCTAGCTAATTATCAAACTAACCTTAACTAAATTGAGTGTATTTGTAAATGAGTATTTTCATCAATAGTGAATCTTCATGGAATTCACATAAAAATCCCTAATTTGAACAAAAAATTTATCTTTCTCAGTTGCATTTGCTTTGTTTGTAAATTAGTTTTTGTATGTTACTATTTGTGAAAGACAACCGTAGCCTAAGCATAAATAAATAAAAGTATCAGTACATCATCAACTTGGATCAAAACTCCACAATGTCTTCAACGAGCAAGTCTAAGCGCCTCCCGTGAAGCACATCTCCCATAACAAAAGAAAAATTGCCATGTTGGGCTAACATAAAACAAAATTTTTCCATGTGATTTACATTGTGCAAATGATGAACAAAAATCACACAAGGAATGTTCAGCAAGAAATCAAGGTGATTGGCATGGTGTACTCTGACTCATAAACGGAGAGTTCTCTCCCTATGATGTTGGAACCTTCGGGTCGCTGCAAGATAGTTGCCCTCTATGATGACTCCCTTAGTGTTAATGTTTATGGGTAGGAGTTCCTATCATAGAAGAGTAACTGCCTGCATCTCAGTCTAGAGAGGAGATAGGGCTTGTAAATGGTCTCCAGTAGCAGTGAGCAAGTGGCCTTCTGAGTCACAGACCACACCTCCACCAAAAGTAGCAGGCTCCCTGTATCTATAGGAAGCATCAATATTGGTCTTTAGCCAATGGGTTGGTGGGGGCACCATCTCAAGGAGGTTGAGGGGACCTAGTGAGCTGTGGAACCCCAGAAATTAGACCCGTGATGTAGACTAACACAGACCATAGTTAAGAGGATTGAACCTGCACAAACCAGCGGCGTTGGGTATAGACGACCATGAGAATGCTTTGTCCTATTTTTCCAAGCCTGGAAGAGGGACACTGCAACAACCCCGTCTCGTCACCACACATAAATGATATGATTTTAAATAAACAGAAGGCGGTGTGAAATGATACGTTACTCGAGAAGGACACCTGAACCTCCCTGAATAATCAGCTAAATAAAGAGCTGCTGAGACTCAACCTCAAAAGAGAAGATGGTTGAGTACTAATCCTTAAGATAAGTGTAAAATCCTTATCTTAAGTGTTAGGTAAAATACTTATGTACATTGAATTATGTATATGGGAGAAGGATACAATATACATGAGTATTATCATTTTATATATACTGATCATATTACAATACTAAGTAGAAGTAGCATTAAATACAGAGTGCGGAAGCTAAAACATACATCCAGATCATTCATCATAGAAACTAAGTAAAACATCATCTCATAAAGAAAAAAAAATATATCCAAAATTTTAAGTTATTAAACACATTTTACTTAATGAAATACATGAAATAGTCCAAATATTGAACATAAAATAAACTATAGTGGGGAGAAGTAAATGCTGATGAAGAGTCCACTAGTGCTCCAAGAACTCCTCCTGAATCTTTTGTGTAGCCTCTTGATCTTGCTCCACAAGTTGCTCTGGATCTGATATTTTGCCAGATCCCAAAAGTACCACATATTAGACAACAAGCCTAACACATCAAAAGCTACTCTAAATAGTTATATTTATCTAATGTTTACATTTAAGCAATTTAAATAAAATTGTAGAAAATATATAAAAATGATTAAAAAATCTAAAATATTACAACTCCGAAAGTAAGGTAAAACTAAGACTAAAAATAGAGTATTGAAAGTATAGAAAACATTAAAGAAATTGAAACTGAGTAAATAATGAATTAAAAGTATGCTGTATGCCACTAAATTTATACATATGCATTAGAATATGCCACATAACTATATGCCACAAATATGCTGACTTGGTGTCACATGACACCCCATAGATCCAAGGTGAGCAAATGCTTCGCTAACAAAGTCCTTAAGTGAGCCAAGGGCTCCGTTAATGCTGGTATGACTTATGCATTTATGATATGCCAACACTTTAATGATTGTATGCTTAAAATCATCAATATCCAAAATTTTATCAAAACCAAGTAATGATTCCATTTATCTCTATTATCGAGAATTTATTTAAATGAACTATAACTCCTAATTCAACTCTACTAAATGGTATTGACTAAGATTGTACTAAAAAATAATTAAATAAAGAGGTTGCATATACATGATTCAGTATATTTATAAGAAGGATAAATTAGAACACTTAGTTTATTTAACTGTACTTATCATTACAATAAAGATAAGGGACATAATCCTTATTACAATTTATTCACTAAAACTAAGCTGTTCGTTTTCCTATTTACAAATATACTTAGGTGTTCTAAGAAAGGTAAGTTGAAACACTTAGTTTATTTAACTGCAATTATTGTTACGCATAAAAATATAGGACATAATCCTTGTTACAGTTTATTCTTTCAAACTAAGCCATTCAATCCATTACTTATAGCACTCTTGGGACTTGGGATGTTTACCTGATTTGAACTGTATTTATCCAGTCACCTAGGATAAGACTAAGACTCTACTATTCTATTCAAGGTAAATCAACCAATTCCACTCTTATGTTGAATAATTCAACTCTATAAATGTGCATTATCATCTCCACATGATAGCTCTATCGATTATAACAATTTAGTTTATTAATCAAGGTATAACAGACTAATGAATCCATAATCCATTATTACATAAGGTTTCAAGGATATAACATAAAAGTCACTCAATTTAGGATACTACCATAAGAAATGATCTCAATCGAAGACTTGTAAGTTATTCTACGATAAGGATCTGTGATCAAATATCTAAGATTAAAGGAGATTCTACATCAAAATCAGATAATAAACTCTTCCTACCTCAATAATTTACCTGAATAAAAGAATTTAGCTCTTAATTTAAATATCCACTATCTTTATTTTCTAAAGGTCTAAGTACTAAAAAGTATACTTACTCAAGCTATAATTTAAGTTATAAAGACTTACTTGCACTTAAAATCTTTAAAGTGTTCACTTCGATTATACAAATCAGATGAGTAAACTCATTTGATTATAGCCTAAACTAAGTCGTGGGATTTATCATATGAGTTATTGAAAATTGATTGAGTTTGCAAATTCATTTCATTTTATAATTTATCTTATGCTAAGTGTCTTACTTAAGAGAAAATCAAAGATCTAAAGGTTAGATTCAGATGATCAATCTCATGAGTTTATTATAATTCTTAACTACTTCTAATTTACTAGTTTAAGATCAATGTTAAATCAATAAGTATTATTAGAATCATGCATGTTCTTTAATGTCCAAATCAAATGTCTTATTTAAGATTTGACTCTTAATCCAACTAAGTTAGGATTTAATTCCCAACTTGACCAAATCAAGGTTATTTTCTTAAGTATTGATCAATAATCAAATCAGTAGGTTTATTGACCATTATTGATGTCCAAAATGAAGTTAAATCAATTATTGCTTAGATTAATACTATTCCTTAATATCATTAAGGGTTTGAATGTTGATTAATGTCAAATCAATTATTTAAATGTTCAAATTAGAGATTAAGTTTTTTAACATGCATATTACTATTAATGAAGCATATAAACATTACATTAATTAAAATAGGAAGTAATTAAAGCAAATCAAACTCTAAATCAAGCCAAAGTGGATTAACACTTAATTACAAAATTAACAAATCTAAATTTTATACAACTTTGCAATTAAGTTCTGCTTATTCATATGAATAATCAGAGACCAAATTTACTAGATTTGATTAAGTAGAAACCCTAATTTTCTCTAATCATGTTATACAAGGATTAAAGCATAATTAACAAATTCTTAAATAAAAAATTAGTGAACTTAGCCCATGCTCATAATAAAACTTAAATCATGCAATTTGGCTAAGTATACATGCTAATCTTCACTAATCAAATTTTAGAGAAATTATGCATAATTATAAAATCCATTTACAGAAACATAAATAATTTTGTATATTCTTATTCCTCATGATTTCTTGAACAAAATGGTATATAATTTCATTAGTTTTTGATAAGTAGATTCAAAGTTATTCAATTAATTTAATATGTATTTTTCTAATTAAATTTTCCTATGATTTGATTAATCAAAATATTTTCATTAAGGAAATTAATTTTAATTAATATTATTATTATTTAATAGGCTCAGCCTATTAACTTAAAGGCGCGGGTCAGCCGAGGCCCGAGCGACCCGAGACTGTCGCACAGTGCGGGTCATGAGTAGGCCTGACCTGCATAATGCATCATCCTTGATCCTTCTTCCCCTATACGTGGACGATTAAGGTAACCAAAAGCGGCTAAATTCTCAGCCAATAGGCCATGCCACAACCTTAGGTTTATCGAGGCACCATCCAAAAGTTGAGATGCATCAATGGAGGTTAAAATCCCCATCAGGGACCGACTCTAACTCAGAGGCCCTTCTTATGATTTCTCAACCTCTGAAATCTTTGTGGACGGATAATTCTCCCCCCACAGACCACCGTTATGGCTCTTCTCGATCTTTACAACATCCTCAAATGATGGATAAGAGAAGCCCTCCATCCACTTGGTCTGGGAATGGTCCAATTAGTGGGTCCTTACTCAGACCTAGGCCGTGTAGAAGGAACTAGCCTGATCCATCGATACGATCGATTGGGGCTAGCTCAACCCTTGGAATTGATCAAGTTGAGTTCGTTTAGCCTAAGAATGCAATTAAGAATCAAAAGAAGGGGAGTATTGAGCCTATTTGATCATTACAACAAATGGGGTACCTAGTTTGACTGAACGGAGCTGAATTTATTGGCATGAGGGAATCTAGAGGCTTGTTTTACTTCACAGAAGGGCTAGGGGTCCTGAACTCCAGGATGCACCCTGAGACTAAAGTTGGAAGCAATTCAAGAGGATGAAAGAGCTCAGATCATAGAAATGACTGGGAGATGACGAATTATGAGAGAGCTTTAATTGGGAGCTCACAGACGGCAAAAAGCTATCTGGACAGATCCTGCGGGTATTTATAGCCTCGGGGAGGGATTATGGAGCAGCCATTTGGTTTGGGGAGGCCCAAGAGATCGGGCCATGGCTGAGCTCTCGAATTTCCAATTCGAGCTCAGCCAGGTCATGGGGCCTGATTGGGGATCCAACCATAATAGAAAAGCCGCTAATGGCTAGGCTAAGCTGGACGAAGTAGTGGGGGACAAAGAGGGCAGCTGGCAGTATGGTGAATCTCCATTATCGGGAGCGGGACCCATTTGAAATGAAAGTCCATAGTATTAGGGATGCCATCTAATTGATCGATCAAATGATGCTACATCCTAGATCCATTAGATCCTAATGGCCGATCACGGGAGCGATCCGGGCCGTAGGATCCTCAGGGTGGATCAGACGGTAGATTCGCGCTTCCGTGGATCTGAATCTTAGCCATAGGATTGGTTAGGGTGATGATCAGATGTAGTGGGGCTCCGCTATCGCATGACCTGGGCTCCACAGCAGATCGCCAGCAGTCCGCACAGTGGATCCCAATCGATTTATTTAGTTAAGGGTATATTTGCAAATTTAAATTGTTGGGAACCTTTTATGCAATTGTTCTAATTTAAATTAAATTCAATTATGGCCTAAATGACCTCCAAAAATTTCCAAATTTGCACCCCTATCTAATTTAGGGGTGAGCAATTCAAAAATGTAATTATATTTTGAATCGAAGATCAAATTATTTTGGCTATTAATTATGGTACCTAAATAGACCAAAATACCCATTTGATCTAGAGAGGTTTGATTAACCCTAAATTTTTAGGGTTAGCTTCTAATGATCTATTTAATAAAATGGGATTAAAATAAGAGCATGATTTGCTAATATTCAATTTAAGTAACAACTTAGGGTTGTTACAGACTCTTCACTTAGGAATGATGTAATCCTCGACATCATCCTCAGAAGGGAAAGGAAAACACGAAAATTTAGGAACCAAATAAAGAGTTTAAGGATACATGAATTTTCAAAGAGACTTGGATATATCCATTGCATATCAACCTTTTTTTCTCAAGTAAAATCTCCTAGAGAGCTATTCCTCCACTGAACCTTCACCATAGGGATAGAGCGATTTCTCAACTACTTTTCATCATGGGCAAGATCTTGATAGGCTCCTCCACATAAGAAAGGTTTGGCTGGTGAGATATTGCAAGAAGTTGAACTATGTGTGACGGATCACGAAGAAATCTCCGCAATGAGAAGATATGAAACACGTTGTGGATTATAGAAAAATATTCAAGAATTTATAATGTATAGGCTGCAGAGCCTATCTTGGCTATCACTTTGAAAAGTCCGAGATAGCAAGGATTGAGCTTTCCAGCTACACCAAAATGGAATACTCCTTTTATAGGGCTGAATTTGGGATAAGCAAAATCTCCAACATTGAAATCCAGAGAATGATGATGAGCATCATGATATTTACTCTGGCAATCTTGTGCTGCTTTAATTCTCTGTTAGATTAACTGCACTTTTATATTTGTTTCTTCAACCAAATCAGATCCTTTTAACTAAACGCTTCTGATTTCAGACCACGCTAGTGGAGTGCTGCATTTTTTGCCATATAATGCTTCATACGATGCCATGCTAATACTTACCTGATAATTATTATTATAGGTGAACTCCACTAGAGAAATGTGATCTTCCCAAAAACCTTTGAAATCCAAAATACATAAGTGCAGAAGGTCTTCAAGAACCTGATTGACTTGTTCTGTTTGTCCATCAGTTTGTGGATGAAAGGTGGTGCTCATGGCCAGGGTAGTCCCCAGGTCTTTATGCATTACTTGCTAGAACTTTAATGTGAATCTGCTGTCATGATCTGAAATGATTGATCTTGGGATACCATGAAGTTTGACAATTTTTTTAATGTATAGTCTTGCCAATTTCTCCACAGAATCGGTTTGATGCATAGAAATGAACTGTGCTGACTTGGTCAGTTGATCGACTATAACCCAGATTGAATCAGCACCAAACCTTGACTTGGGCAAGATCATGACAAAGTTCATGGGGATATCAAACCATTTCTATTCGAGGAAAGCCATAGGATGAAAAAGTCCTCCGAGCCTTTGGTGTTCAGATTTGATAGGATTACACGCATGAAATTTCACAACAAACTTTGCCACAGTTTTTTTCATACTGGGCCACCAGAATGACTTCTTCAGATCCTGATACATTTTAGTACTGTTGGGATGAACCTAATATTCTGAGTTATAGCCTTCAACAAGAATCTCTTGGAGCATGAACTTGGGAATCCATAAATGATTGCCTTAATAGATTACATTACCACACATCTGTAGATCATACTAGCTACCACATTTGATATCAACTTTGAGTTTTTGATAATCATCATCTTTAGTTTATGAGATAGAGACATCTCTATGAAAAGTGGGCTCCATGGTGATATTAGCTAATATTGAACTTAGCATTTCACCACACACTAGAACAATTTTTAGTTTACAAAATGCTTCTTTGATTGAACTTTCAGCGATCATAGCAATACGGGTAGCATGACGGCTGAGAGCATCGACAACATAATTTGCCTTGTTAGGATGGTATTGGATACTTAAATCATAATCGCTTATTATTTTGAGGCATCTATATTGACGAAAATTAAGCTTATGCTAAGTGAATATGTACTTAAGACTTTGATGATTAATAAATATTGAGCATTGGATTCCATAGAAGTAAAGATGTCAGATCTTAAGAGCAAATACTACAGTGGCGAGTCCAAGATCATGGACTGTATAATTATTATCATGCGGCCTTAATTGATGAGAAGCATAGGTGATAACATTTTCTTCTTGCATCAGCACACAACCCAAGCGTATTCTAGAAGCATTGGTATATACTTGGTAATTTAAGCTTTCTTTGAGTAAGGCAAATACTGGGGCAAAAGAAAGATCATCTTTTTGTGATTAAAATGCATTCTCACATTTTGGACTCTTGACAAAAGATACTGCCTTTTGAGTTAACTTTGTTAGAGGAGAGGCTATCTGAGAAAAGTCTTTCACAAACTACCTGTAATAGCTAGCTAAGCCTTGAAAGCTTCTGATGTCAGTCACAGATTTTGGCTGCGACCAATCTCGAATTGCACTGACCTTATTCTGGTCTACCCTATTACCTTGGGAATCTATAACATGACCTAGAAAGACAACTAAGTCAACCCAAAATTTTCATTTGGAACAGTTGGCATAGAGTTCATGGTTACGCAGTTCTTCTAGCACTACCCTTAAGTGGCTCTCATGATCCGCTTTACTTTTTGAATAAATCAAAATATCATGAATAAAGACGATAACAAATTTATCTAAGAAAGCCTTAAGTACTTGCTGCATTAAGTTCATAAAAATAGATTATGCATTTGTTAGGCCAAATGACATTACCAGAAACTCGTAGTGTCCATATTGAGTTATGAATGCTATTTTCTTTATATCAGAATCCTTGACTCGTAATTGGTGGTAATCTGATCGCAAATCAATTTTGGAGAATGCCTTGGTTCCAGATAGTTGATCGAAGAGGTCATCGATTCATGGTAACGGGTATTTATTCTTGATTGTTTCCTTATTCTGCTCATGATAGTCGATACACATACACATCAAACCATCCTTCTTTTTCACAAAAGACACTAGTGCTTCCAAAAAGATGAACTAGGTCTGATAAGACCCTTCTTGAGCAATTCTTGGAGTTGCTTGTTCAACTCTTGCAATTCCTTAGGCATCATGCTATAAGGAACCTTAGATAACAATTGTGTTCTTAGAATTTTTTCTATTGTGAATTCAGATTCTCGAGCAGGTGGAAGGCTGGGTAGGTCTTAAGGAAAGATATCAAGGAATTCACATATTATATGATTCTTAGTGATAGAGATATTTTCCTTCTTCTCACCTAACATTGTCAATAGGTAAGTATCACATCCTTTCTTACCTAGTTTCTCCGCTTTCATGGCATTGATCAACGAAGCTTGTGTGCTAAATTTTCCTATGAATGCCTTCATTTGACTTCTGTTGCCTAGCATGATTTTCTTCTTCTGACAGTTGATAGTAGCGCCATGCTTTCTTAGTAAGTTCATTCGGAATATTACGTCAAAATTTGCAATCGGCAGTACAATAAACTTAGCTTCAAAATTTTGCTCGCCAATGGGTATTGCTATACTACAGAATTATTTGGCTTGCATACTATAATAACTCTAGTGTTGTTACTTATCAATTAGTGACCTAATTGACTCTAATCCTTTTCCATTATTCTTATAATAGTATTAGGAGTCTCCACTTCAATTTTCGTACGATTTGGAGATCGTTTGAAAATTTCTAATATTTCCTAGTTTTTGATAATTCTGAGAATACCTAATTTATTTAGACCTCAGAATCGAAAATGGAGTCCACCATTGGACTCACCACACCCAAATTATCTAGGGGTGATATTTTGGAAGTGTTGGAAGTCGTTAAATTTTCCCCGAATATTTTATTAATATTTCAAATACCCAGAAAATTAAAATAATTAAATTAACCTCTGATCAAAAATCTGATAGCATTTTTGAGTTCCCCACACCTCAATTAGGTAAGGGTGAATTTTTAGAATTTTTTGGAGTGCATTTGGTTATTTAAATTTTATTATTAAAGATGAGTATAATTAATTAAATAATTAAAGTGAGTAAATTAATATATTGTGGCGCCCCGACCCATAAACTGACAATTATTAGGCTAAGGAGTGGAGTGTCACTCTGGCAAATCCCTCACTTATCATTGGATTAGGTAAGATCCACAATCCAATAATAGGGTAAGGATGTGCATAGAATATTTATGAAAATCAGTCACTAAGTCTAACATACATATAGAGTGCGAAAGCAAAAAGAAATAAACATTACATCCATTCATCACAAATCAAGTAAGAAACAGTAATAAAGCTCAGCAAATATAAATGTGCAGAAAGTAAACATAGTCACGCATACCTGTATTATTACAACACTTTAATTAAAGTTTTAGAAATGAAGTGAAAATACTCTCATCCTCACAATGAATATAAAAGATAACTAAATATCTTCTTCTCCAAGCTGCTGCACCTCCTCTATGTAAGGCTCCTCCTCAGACGCTGGTTCCTCAAACTGCTCAATAACTGATATTATCGGTTTCACAATGCCAGGGCCCCAGCCAATAAAGAAAAATATTATTAGACAAAATGTCTAAGTACATTTTAGGTAAGTAATTTATTAAGCATTTGTTAATATCACCATTTTATTCTAAACTAAATGAAACATCTATCTAGCATGGGAGCAAGTAAGCATATAAGCATAATAAGTTAAATCTAATATTTATAATTGAGCAAGAATTGAGGCCAAAAGCACACATTAAGTAAACTAAACAAGGTAGGGTATACATATGTAATACAGTAAGTAAGAATACTGAAAGAAAAATCTAAAACCTAAACATGCTGATGATCATATGACATAGACTAATTTAAAACGTAAATTTGAAAATGATACATATAATAAACAGTAAAGTCTAGCATCCTATATACATGTGCATCTACTCAAGTTAGCGGGTAACATAGGAAAAATACAGTTAACTGAAATAAAATGCACCAACAACCTAATAAACAGTAAGCTGAAAACTGTAAAGAATTGACAAACTGCCATATCAGAAAAAAAAAAGGCCAATCCAGCCCAATATATTCCCGTGGCCTTTATGGGCTAGGGCGGACATAATATAACAATAAAATAAAAATATGACTGAAGAGGCAGATAATACTATGTAAATATCTTTTAGTTATTTTACTTTTATTTATGTGGACAATTTCAGAAACAATTGAGGAGTCAAGCATGTCTGCAGGACTGAACGGGTCCCAAGCTTAACACACTCTCCTCAATGAGTGATGTTAAGCATCCTGATCTCTCCTTACCCCTATTCATCGGAGTAATGTGCACTATAATCCACCATGAACTAAACCCAAATGCAAATATTTTCCTAATATTCTAAGTTTTCATTTTCATGCAATAATGTTTTTCTTATATGACATGTTCAAGGAAAATAATCACAAAATACAAGGAACGTGTAGCACAAAATCAAATAATAAGCAAAGGACTCTACTAAATATGGTGATATCATTTATTGTTTAATTCAAATATTATAACTATTCCAAATTACACAATTTCAGGATCTCCAATTCCTACTATCGAGTGTAACTTAGAAGTACGTCCTTATAGGTTACAAAATATTAGGACTAGATAGGTCCTAATATGCTTAATCAATGTCAACTATAAGAAATGATTACGACCTAATTTATGAATTCAAATGTTCTAAACTATTAGTTGACCAAAATCTACAAACTAGAGATTATGGATTTAACACTATGAGATTGGGCTAAATCACACAATCCCAAAGGTAAGACTTAAGATCTAAGTTTCAATCTAAATGTGATCTAATGATTAAGGCAAATCTTATTAAGCAAATCAAACCTAATATGAAGAATCCCCTATCCTAAATCTAAGGTTGAAAAATAAAATAATCAAAATAACTTGTAAAATATAGAAACTAATAAAACTAAGGATTCATTCATTGAATAACCCACTTATCCAACGAATGAAATCTAACTTATGGGCTAGTCCTAGTCTTAGGAATAGTCCTAATGTGAAGTGAAAAAATCCTAAAGAAAGGATTTAGAGGAAAATGAGGGATTTTTAAATTTTGTCCTAATAGTTTTGCCCCTACTTAAGGGTTCAAAAAAATACTTTTTGAGGGAAAAGATCCTTAAGCTTTTCCCTTACTTAAGGGTTCAAAAAGATATTATTGAATTAGGGTTCCAAATGGGAATTCCCTACTGCCAAATGATTTCTTACTATCTAATATGAAGATAGACAGTAAGTACACTCAATTTGGACAAGAAACAGATCCTATAGGTCAAAACTATAGTTTTTGACCTAAGGGCCAAACTTATAATTTACACCTAATGGAATCTAAATTTTTATGTAGTTTACTGCTGGTTACTATTTAAGGATTCCACAGAGTCTAAGAACACTGCATTCTGAGGTCAAATGGCTAAGTTATGGCTATTTCAATTTCCAAGGGCAATTCAGTAATTTTATAGACCAACGGGGGACAAAAACCAAACTTTTCCGTTTGAAGTTCAATTTTAGCAAACTCAGTTTCTATAGCTTCCATATAGTATACTGAGTGCTTTGATAGGGAGTAAACTCAATTTGGACTTCAAATAGTCAAGTTATGGCCTAACTAAGATTAGAGGTATTTTGGTCATTTTTTGATTTTCTAAGTATTAAATCCTAAATATTATTCCCTTTTATTGATGATATTGAAATTCTAAGCTAGTTAGCACTTTGAATTTCTAAATTTGGAGTTGTATTGACAAAGTTATGGTCATTTGAAGTTTAGGGGCATTTTGGTCATTTTTAGTGTAAGGTACTAAATATTACTTTTCAAATTAAGCTCCAAATGGGGAAACTAATACTTCTATAGTGTTGGGGATATTCTCCTATTTTAAGACCTATATCGTCTATGTTTGGACAACTAGGTTAAAAGTTGTGAAGGTTTATTTAGGTCATAAAATATCACTATATTATACATACCCCGAAACTAATTTTTGAATTACGTCATTTGATTCCTTTTATTTTTCTGAGTGAAATGAGACCTATATGTACTATGTTTGGATCATCCTATAAAAAGTTATTTAATTTTAAAGTTTTTGAATTAAATAATTTAAATTAAATAAGTTTTACTATTCATTTATCTAATTATATTATTTTACTATTCATTCCTAAAGTTAAAAATGAAGTTTTTATATTTATTAATTAATTATTCCTAATCTGTATTTAATTAACATTAATTAGTAATTACTTAATTAATTTTAATATTTTAATTATATTTTCAAATATTAAAATTACTGTTTAATTAAGGTTTAATTAATTAATTATCTTACTATTTAGAATTAATTAATCCATCAATTATTTGTTTTAATTAGGTTTAGGATTAGTGTTAATTAATCCTATTTAATTTACTGTATTAATTGTTATTTAATTAACAAAACCTAATTAATTTGAATAATTAGGTTTACTGTTTATTTTTTATTAATTAAATTAACTAGTGTTTAGTTAACTGATTATTATTTAATTATTAATTTAAGATTAATTAATTAGTTAATTAAAGTAATCAATTAATCCTTCTATTACTGTTAATTAACTAACCTAATCACTAAATTAACATTAATTAACTATAATTATATCAATATATTATTTATTAAGAATTTCAGACGGATTTTGACCCGTGGGCCCCATGACTGCCACATGGCAGGCCTTGGTTGGCTTGCTGAGGGGTCGTGGGCCCCACAGGGATATGTGGCAGCCTCAGATTGGCCGCGGAAACCCTGGTGGGACCCACATGTTGGGCTGTATGTGACAGCCCGACGAACAATGGGCCCCACGAGACAAGTGGTAGCCTCCTGGAGGGCACTGCCTCGCGGGTGGGACCAGATTCATACTTTCCCAACACCGGAGGAAAGAAAGTACTGTGTTGTCAGGCTAAATCGTTCAATAAACATTTATTCGTTTGGGCAGATCGGCTCCAGATAGCGAATCTCTGCTGGAATTTGACTGGCAACCCAAGTTCAGTATCCTGTCAGTCGATTGATTCTTTCTTTGCAAAAAGGGAACTGCCATTCGCTTTTCCGGCGAGGTCGAATGTTTGATCCAACGAGTATTTTAAATTTCCAATTTTCGGGGTATTTAAATATTACTAAAATATTCATCAAAATTTAGATGACTCCTGATTTGCACGAAAACATCACCCCTAGCTAATTTGGGGGCAATGAGCACAATTGCGAGTCAATTTTTCGATATGAGGTCATTTTAGACAGGTCAAATTTTAGGATTTCTAGATTTTCCAAAATGCAGGTTCTGATCCATTTGACTTTTGAGTTGGACGGTCTTAGAGGTTGAGTACTAATGCTTAATTAACATTTATGATCAAGATTGAGACTTAGATTAGTCCTAATTGACTAGGATAATAACCTGGAGTTATTACACACACACACACACACATATAATCATTTTAACGTTATTATTTAAGGCCGCGGAGCTCCCGTGTTGTGGGCTTAACACGAGACATCAATCTCCATAAATTTGAGCCATTGCGCTTATGCCACTCCATATATAACGGCCAAACATTTAAACCGATTGATCTAGCCATCAGATCTGAATCATGATCCCATAGCCCAGATTCGATGTCTGTACGTCGTCCTAGTCCCTCAGTCACGATCGCCAGCAGCAGCAGGAGGATGGTCCTTTACGCCAAATGAATTGCCAATATCCTTTAGCCTCTTTTCCTATCTGAAGGGTTACCATTTTGGTGCTAGGACCATCAGGAATCACTTCAGAGGGCTAGAGAGGTATTGAAGAAGAGAAATGAGAGAAATATCACTAATCCTGACTTTCTGCCAGCGAATCGATCTAGGCAAGGATTCCAGGTATTCATTTCCTTAATTTCCCTTAGCTTGATTATTCCGTTCAGTTTAATTAACTTATGTATTACATGTAATCTTATTAAGGTATAACTAGACCTAATTTAGCTTGGGTTCATTAGGTTAGATTTAGGGTTTCATTTTTCTTCCCAAATTCGAACTGAATGATTTAGGGCATCATTTTTATAGCTTCATAACGCACCGTCTAACTCAGTTATAGTCTTGGATGAACGGCTACGATGAGCTCTTTTAACGGGTGTGCGGGTCGCGTCTAGAAGTGGTTGGAACCGGGTCGACAAGCAAACCCTACGCGTGTCTGTGCTGAAAGAGTCGGGGAAGATGCGGTCCAGCACGGGTTGATTTATGGTCTGCGTTCTTTATTTGAATCGAACCGGTCCATCTGATTAAACTTCGGTCTACGTTTTAATTAGACACGAGTCCTGCATTAACACGCGGCACTCTCAGGAGTTGTCGCGTGTCAAAGCGGTGTATTAACTTATGTACCGAAGTCAATTCCCTTAGTTTTCGTGCCGACTTTAAATATACCCACCCAAATGATACAATATTATGTACTATTTTGATCACAAAAATGAGTAGATTAATATTATGCAATTTAATATCTATTTTGATAAATATTTTATTTAGTCAATAATTAAAATTAATTAATTAATTACAAATTAATTTCATTATTTCATATGACTTAATTTGATCATTTAATGTCCAAATTAAATGATCAAATCATCCATTTCACTCACAAAAATATGAGGAACAATAATGTGAAATCAAAATTAACATTTGAACCATAATTTTCTTAATCACTTTTTAACCCTAATTAGGAGTCCTAGAAATTCTAAATTTTAAATGTTGTCCAAAATTGACCTACTTAGTGTCATTTTTATCTTTATATGTATATTAATTCGATTGGACAATAAATTATGATTTTAGGTTTTTGACTCTTACTTAGTGTTATTGTGATAATCCTAAATTTCTAGATGGCATATTTTAGGTATTATAAAACCTTAGGATAGCTAACATGTCACATTTATTATTTCCCATATCAATTTATATTACTTATATTTGAGCTTAGTTCTCATTTTCTGCTTATGTGAATTAATTGTAAGATGCTTTATTCACCTTTCAACCCTAAGGTAGAAAGCCTAGGTGATTTAAACTTAATTTGGCTATTAAAATACTTAGAACTTGTAGTTCTTAAGTTCTAATATTTGCTTACTTTAAACCTTTCACTTTATTATAATCTAGATAGATTAGTATTTAATTGGTTAGATCCTTCAAACTATAAAATAGCTAGTGAACTTTAGTGAATTTGCCTTAACTTCTAATTTCTTAAGTTAGATATTTTCTTTATCTTAACTCTCTTCCTACAAGACAAATTAAATTATTATATAATTGAGTCTTTTATAGTTTAGGATGTGAATAAGAACTAGTTTCTAATTGTATCAACTATATTTATAAATTATTTGGTCATATCATACTAATTGAATTGAAACTACTATTTTCAAAACCCCAACTATTATTATATTTACAATTAACTTGAGATTAATATCTCAAAGTTAATTAGGAGCTTAATTAGCTCCAATCATTAAATAGATCATTAAAATTAGATAATTTTGGATATCACTTAGTTGCAATTATTAAATTTTTCTTGAATGCTTGCTTAGTTTTGAGCCTTATTCATTTGAATCATTCATATAAGATATTGTGCATGAATAAAACTTTCACACTAAAATTAATAGGGGTTTATATTGATGGATTAGCCTAGGGCTAGCTAAAAAAGAGTAATAAGGAGACCTCACATTCTCAGAAGGTGAATGTGAGTGTTATAGGTTTTGACCCCATTTTTCTTTAGATATTAAACATACGTGTTTAACTCCTCTTTTCATTCTGTATGTGTTCGCAGAATGAGTACAAATTAAAATAAATTTAATCAATTAACATATGAGATCTTCTTCAATCTTATAGATTGTTAAGACTCATTATAGCTTTTAGCTATATTACTTTTCATAGTTATAGACTATGTGAATCTTAGACTAAGAGTCTAAGATCTTTCTCCTATTTCTATACTATGTATTTTTTATGATTTAGTACTATACTTTATTTATTTATAGTTTACTTAGATTATAGTGAATGCTGTTAAATAGCATTTAAATGCTTCACTGTTTCTTTTCTTTACTTAGTATAAGTTCATTTGAACACATACATACTTTATTTTATTTACTTTAATATGCACTTTACTTTCTTTTCTAGCCTATTTATGATCCTTTTACTCTTGTTCTATTTACAGGCTAGGATGTACACTTAAGTGAGTATTCTAACTCTCTTTGTTATTTTCTTACTCTTTTTTTTCCACATTTATATGCTCACTTTCTTGCACCCTTGGTTGTGCTTATATTGTAACTTGTAATGATATCCAATTAAACAATAAAATATTCAGCCTAATCTTAAAATGTACTTAGACTGTTTAATTTAGCCAGATTTTCTATTTCTTGGCTTTGCCCTATCACATTTAAATGCCAAAATGTGATAGATCAGGTGCATTTGGAGGTTAGTGGAGCTGGACTAAGTGCTAAAAGCTAATTGCTTTTGCTTATAATATTATAAAATAAAGCTTATAATTAATTGCAAGTGCGCTTCAATTCTTACTTTCCCTTATGTTTACTGTTGGTTTGTATTTAATGTTATTTACCTTACTTAAACTACATTTGTGTTGGAGCTTAGCTTATTATTAAAATGCTTGTGATGAATGAATGAATGGATGGATGTAAGTGAATGGATGAAATTAAATATTAATTAAGTCATTAATTGCATATCTAATTTGTATGTTGATTGGAATTAGTTGTATATTAAATTGCTTATAGAATTGGAAAGTAGTTTCATATCTAAGTTGAGAATTTCTCCTTATTTACATGTATGTAATAAATTTTGTGAATTGAGCATACCTTTGGGTAGATAATTATTACACATGTATTTTCTCACTTTAAACTTTTAGAATTGGAAATAAGCAATCCCATGTAACAGATTGACTTTACTTTAGAATTGGAAATAAGTAATCCCATGTAACAAATTGACTTTATATTTGAATTGTAAATGAGCAAATCCTATGTAATGGATTGGATCTATATTAGAATTAAATAATCTTATGTAATGGATTGATTTCATATTAGTTTTAGGTTGCCTTTCCTTTTAATTATAACTTCCATTAGAATGGAAGTCTTGTATGTCTACCTTGCAAGTGTTTCTTTAGCCAAATTACAATAGAAACTCTACCAAAATTCTTAAGAATTTAAGGACTTAGAAATTTCATAGCAAATTGTAGACTCATGTTTCACTTATTAAATATCTAGAATTTCATAATTAGAATTTCAAGTATTCTCATAAATTGCATGTAAATTACATTCTCACATGTTCTAGTACATATTGCATCTTCATATGTATTAGAAATAACACATTTTTATAAAATCCACTTCTATATTAACTTAAGACCCTCTTCTAAATCCTTGGCCTAATATAATATCTAATGGTTTGGATTAACTTTCTTCTAATCTAGTATTAGGTATTGTGGTGACGTATCAATGTTGAGTTTAGTGATTCTCAATATTGGGGTCGTCACAGTTGGTATCAGAGCCAAGTTGAGAACTTTAAGTTAAGACAAACACATCCATTCATCCAAAAGCAAACAACACAGTATAGTAAAAATAAATTGAATGACATCCTAGGACAGTAAACGCATTTTCAGTTAAATTAGTGATTTAAATTTCTAACTCAAACCTTAATTAAATTTTCAGATGGTAGACTGTAGTGATGAACTAAGACTTTATACCAAATTGTTCTTCCAGTACTGGGAGTACGATTATTGGTATGGTTTGATATTTGGTCGTGTTTACTTGGGAGTATCTGCTGCGGGAGGTGACATTCTAAATAAAATTTTGAGGTTCTATGTATTTAGAGGCGATTGTTTCCCTCAACTAGTTAGGGAATGGCTTTCCCGTGTTACCACGGTGTTTGAGGCCATAGAATGCCCTGATCACATATGCCTTAAAATTTTAGATGAATGTTTTAGTGACTATGCCATAGATTGGTGGTGTCATGCTTATGGAGTTCTCATTCGTGGATGTAGGCGTCTTCATCGTGCCCCCACTTATGAATACTTTAAAATATATTTTATGCAAAATTTTGTAACTAGTAGTACTAGTCTTTTCTTTTTGCTCTAGCTTCTTTCCCTTTAGTAGCTTTGTAAATAACTTCTACTTTACTTATGTTTTTCTCCTTTTCCTCCAAAATTATAATCTCTTAAATGCTTTAAATTTTAATTAGAATTTTTCTTTCTTATCTTCTCCAATTTTTGAATTATGTTTTCTTTTCATTTCTTTAGAATGGATCCAAATCCTAATATTCCTATTGAACCAATAGTGGAACAGCCTACTTCCACTATGACTTCCCAAACAAATCAAATGCTGAATTTGCTAGATCTAATGAAGGTTATGGTAGAAGCAAACTCGTGCAGCAGAAAGGATGGCTTCATCCTGCAACCCTTCCCAACCTTCTCTAGATCCATCCCAAATTTGCCCAACTCCCCCTCAAGCTTCTTCTCCTATTATTCCTGAACTTCCATTGTCCACAGCCATCCTCAGGCCCTATAGTGGATGCATACCGTCTCACTTTTCTTCGTCTGAACCCTCCTACCTTCAATAGTTCAATTTTCCATTTCAAAGCCATTAACTGGCTAAAGACTATTGAAAAGACACTAGCAATAGTAAGTGTTCGGAGAGTGAGTGCCTCCGTCTTATGACTTATCTATTCTACGCAGAAGTAAAATACTGGTGGGATAGTGAGTTGAAGACTCGCTTCTCAGAAGTGCAGATGAAAGACATCCCTTGGGATGAATTCGAACAAGTGTTCCGTGAGAAATTCATTCCTCCTTCTGCCCAAACTATAATAGAAAACGACTTCATGCAGCTTACCCAAGGAAGTCGTTCCGTGCACGACTATGAGATGGAGTTCCATAAACTCTCTCGCTTTGCTCCAAATCTAGTCTATACTGAAGTGGCTAGGTGCATTAGATTTCTTTCCAGTCTTAAAGATTCTATTAAAAGTTATTTAATGTCTCAACATCATGACAATTTTCCCAAGCTTTTGGAAGGTGCTCGTATGATTGAGTACCATCAAAACTAAATGAATTTGAAGAAGCATTCCCATCCTCAACCTTCCAGATTTAAACCCTTCAAAAGAAATTGTTCTTGTGGTCCTAAAGTCTTTTAGCTTACTTCTGGCCAAAATCCAAATCAAAATCCTAGCCAAAACCCTAGGTAAGATCAGTAAGGAATACTTGGAGCAGTATGTAACAGACCCCAACCTTACGGGAAGTGCTACCACACTGGTGGTAGGTGTTACATATGCAGCAGAACCAATCACCTCCATTGGGACTGTCGTGCTATTTGGACCGTGGACAAGATAAAGTTCAATCGCCAAGCTTCTGTGTAGAATCCAATTCCTATTAATTCTCAAGCACCAGAACTTGCCTTGATGCCTCCTCCTACTGGTGGAACTAGTCAGCAACAAAAAGGTGTACCTCCATCTTCTTCCAAGCAAGGCCGCTACAGTAGAAAGGATAAGGGCAAGTCCGTTGCTCAATCTCTTGCGGCACCAAGGGTCTACGCATTGTCTTCTTCAGCTGCACCTAATGACAATAGCGTTATTACTGGTATGTTCTAAGTTTAATTTTCTATTTTTTGTCTTTCATTTTGTTCTGTAATTTTGATTTTTGCATTTTCTTCTTTAATTTTCATTAGCTATAATTAGAGTTTATTTTCCCTACTATAGGAACTCTAATTATTAAAAACTAGTTCTGTGACACTTTCTTTGACACTGGTGCTAATCACTCTTTCATATCAATGAGTTGTGCTGCTTCCTTAATTCCTTAACATTTTAGCCAAGGCAGTCCCTTAGTAGTTCAAATGCCATCAAATGCTGAGATGTGTCCTAATGAGTTCTGTTTGGTAGACATCTCAATCAGTAACCAATTCTTCCAATCCAAACTTATTGCTATGTTCATTACGAATTTCAACATAATTTTAGGAATGGATTGGCTAAGTAAGTTTACTGCCATAATAGATTGCTTTTGTGAGCGAGCTTCACTTAAGGTTGGAAAGAAACCTGAACTATTTATAGGAAAACTTGGCTTGACTGCCTCCTTAATCAATGCAATTGAAGCCAAGCGCCTCGTTAGTAAAGCTTGCTGTGCAATCTTAGTAACTTTAATCGACGAAGGGAAGCAAGTTAGTAGTCCAGAAGAGACTATTATTATTAGAGAGTTCCTGATGTGTTTTCTGAAGACTTGCTTGGACTACCTCCTCTACATGAGGTAGGGTTTTCTATTGAACTTATCCTTGGGACTCAACCTAAATCTAAGGCTCCATATAGAATGGCTCCACAAGAACTGCAAGAGCTTAGAGAGCAGTTGCAAGAGCTATTAGAGAAAGGATTCATTTGCCCTAGTATGTCACCTTGGGGAGCTCCTATCCAATTCATCAAGAAGAAGGATGGTTCAATGCAGATGTGTATAGACTACCATGAGCTTAATAAAGTGACTATGAAGAATAAGTATCCTCTCCATAGGATCGATGATTTGTTTGATCAAATCGCCGGAGCAAAGATCTTTTTTAAGGTTGACTTAAGATCAGGTTACTACCAGATTTGAGTCAAGGATGAAGATGTTTCCAAGACTGCATTCAGGACCCGATATGGGCATTTTGAGTTTCTAGTCATGTCTTTTGGACTGACAAATGCTCCTTCCATCTTCATGGACCTGATGCAGTGTATCCTTAAGCCATATCTCGATGAGTTTGTCATCATTTTCATCGATAACATCCTAATCTACTCGAAGTCAGCTGGTGAACATGAGGAGCATTTGCGAGCTGTTCTAGAATTGTCAAGAGAGAATAAGCTTTTTGCTAAGTTTTCTAAGTGAGAGTTTTGGCTCAAGTTCATGGTATTTCTGGGTCACGTGATTGATGATGAAGGTATTAGAGTAGAACAAAAGAAAATCCAAGCTGTTCAACAGTGGGTCCAATCTAAATCTGTAATTGAGATCCGTAGTTTTTTAGGACTCATTGGCTATTACAGAAGGTTCATTTCTGGATTCTCTCTAATCGCTTTGTCATTAACTCAGTTAATTAGAAAAGATGTTCTGTTCATCTGGAGCACACCCTATGAAGAATCTCTTTAGAAGTTGAAGCATTTATTGACTTATGCTCCTGTTCTAGTGCTACCTCATGAGGGTAAAGATTTTCAGGTTTATACTGATGCCTCTAAGGTAGGACTTGGTTTTGTTCTGATGCAAGATCACCACGCAATAGCCTATGCCTCTAGATAGCTTAAGCCTAATGAGAAGAATTATCCTGTGCACGATCTTGAACTTGCAGGGATAGTTTTTTCTTTAAAGATCTGGAGACACTACCTGTACGAAGTTAAGTGTGAGATGTTTACTGATCACCAAAGTTTAAACTATATCTTCACTCAAAAAGAACTTAACTGCCATCAACATAGGTGACTAGGGTTACTTTGCGACTATGATTTGGAAATCTAATACCATCTGGGTAAAGCTAATGTAGTAGCTAATGCCCTAAGTCGTAAAGCAACTTTGTCTTCCCTTTGCTGCAATGAATCTTTGATCAAAGATTTTGTCAGATTGAATCTAGAGCTAATTAGTTCAGCTAATTTGGGCACTCTACTATTTACTATTCAGTCAGATGATTCCTAAGATCTAAGATTGTTGAAGCTCAGAAGGAAGACTTGAGTTATTCTGTATTAGTTTCTAAAATCGTTAGTGGCAAGAGATCTAAATTACGTCTTGATGACGAACGTATGGTATTTCAGAAGTCTAGGTAATGTATTCCAATAAGCTTACAGTTATAAATATTATTTAAAGCTCATAACTCTGGCTATGCAGTGCACCCTAGTAGTTGTAAGATGTATCAAGATCTCAAGCAATCATTTTGGTGGTCTGGCATGAAGCGGGATATAGCCATTTTCATTTTCAAGTGCCATCCCTATTCCTTGGTCAAGGCCAAACACCAGAAGCCTGGTGGATTTCTTAAACCCTTAGAAATTCCTGAATGGAAGTGGTCCAATATCTCCATGGACTTCATTGTAGGCTTGCCTAAGCGTAGATCTGGTTCTGATTCTATTTGGGTGATAGTCAATAGACTCACCAAGTCAGCCCATTTTCTAGATATTCATTAGACTGATCCTGTTGAGAAGTTAGCCAAGCTTTATCTTAAGAAGATCATTCATTTGCATGGTACACCAAACTATATAGTTTCTGACAGAGACAGTAGATTCACTTCCAGATTTTGGTCAGCTGTTCAGCAAGACATGGGGATGAGTTTAGCATTGAGTACTGCTTTCCACCCCCCCAGACAAATGGTCAGACTGAGCGTGTTAATCAGATCTTGGAAGATCTATTGCGTCTTTGTGTTCTAGACTTTGGTGGATCCTGGGAATATCACTTAGTGTTAGTCGAGTTTGCCTATAATAATAGTTATCAGTCCAGTATTGGTATGGCTCTTTATGAAGCTCTTTATGGAAGGAAGTGTACAACTCCTATTGCTTGGATTGAAGTAAGAGACTCTCAACTTTATGGTTCCGAGTTAGTAGAAGAGACCACTAAGAAAGTTCAACTGATCAAGCGCAATATGACTGCAGTTCAGGATAGATAGAACAAACATCATGATGCTTGTCATCGTCAGTTGGAGTACCAAGTAGGCGACAGGGCTTATCTTAAAGTTAGTCCGATGCGTGGTGTGCAGAGATTCTGTGTTTTAGGGAAGCTGAGTCCAATGTATTTAGGACCCTTTGAAGTGATTGAAAGGATTGGAATATCTGCTTACAGATTAGAGTTGCCAGTAGACTTCTCAATTGTACATTACATGTTTCACATTTTGTCACTAAGAAGGTGTTTGCTAGATTCAAGTCAGCAAGTTCAAATACTTGTAATGGAACTACAACCCAATTTGACTTTTGTAGTTAAACTTGTTGCGATTCTGGGACGGGATCTTAAGTAGTTAAGAAACCGCAGCATTCCTATGATTAAAGTCCACTGGCAAAATCATCCAGCTGGTGAAGCCATGTGGGAGAAAGAAGAGGATATGCTAAAGAAGTTCCCAGAATTCTTTTCTTAATCAAGTAGATTTAGTTATTTCGATTCTGTTGTTGTTTCTTTAGACTTCCTTTGCATTTTTAAATTTCTTGTTTATATTTGTTGTGTGTCGAGGGCAACACTCTTTTTAAAGAGGGGAGTCTGTAACAACTCTAGTATTGTTACCCATCAATTAGTGACCTAATTGACTTTAATTATTTTCCATTAGTCTGATAATAGTATTAGGAGTCTCGATTTTAATTTTCATATGATTTGGAGATCGTTTGGCAATTTCCAATATTTCCTGTTTTCTGATAATTCTGAGAATGCCTAATTTATTTAGACCTCAAAATCAAAAATGGAGTCCACCATTGGACTCACCACATCCAAATTAACTAGGGGTGGTATTTTGGAAGTGTTTGGAAGTCATCAAATTTTCCCTAAATATTTTATTAATATTTTAAATACCCAGAAAATTAAAATAATTTAATTAACCTCCAATTAAAAATTTGATAGCATTTTTGAGTTCCCCACACCTCAATTAGGTAAGGGTGAATTTTTAGGATTTTTCGGAGTGCGTTTGGTTATTTAAATTTTATTATTAAAGGTGAGTATAAGAAATTAAATAATTAAAATGAGAAAATTAATATATATATATATATAATATACTTTTTAAATTATTTTAACATTATTATTTAGGGCAACAGAGATCCCGTATCGCGGGCTTAACACGGGACAACAATCTCCACAAATTTGAGCCGTTGCGCTTACGCCATGCCAGATCTAATGGTCAAACATTTAAACCGATTGATCTAGCCATCGGATCTGAATCATGATCCGATGGCCCAAATCCACTGTCTGTACATCGTCCCAATCCCTCAGCCACGATCGCTAGCAGCAGCAGGAGGACGGTCCTTTACGCCAGTCGAATTACCGGTATCCTTTAGTCTCTTTTCCTATCTGAAGGGTTACCATTTTGGCGCTAGGACCATCAGGAATCACTTCGAAGGGCTAGAGAGGTATTAAAGAAGAGAAATGAGAGAAATATTGCTAATCCTGACTTCCTGCCAGTGAATCAATCTAGGCAAGGATTCCAGGTATTCGTTTCCTTAATTTCCCTTAGCTTTATTATTCCGTTCAGTTTAATCAACTCATGTATTACATGAAGGAGTCGAGGAAGAAGAGGTCCAACTTAGGTTGATTTACGGTTTGCGTTCTCTATTTGAACCGGACCAGTCCATCTCATTAAACCGCGGTCTGCGTTTTAATTAGACGTGGGTCCCGCGTTAACACGTAACACACTCAGGAGTTGCCGCATGTCAAAGCGGCGTATCAACTTCTGTACCGAAGTCAATTCCTTCACTTTTCGTACTGACATGCATTTCTGGAAAGGTTGTATTAAATGCCATGCATTTACTCAAATTTTAATGATTAATTTAATTAATTTTTTAATTTATGCATAACTTTAAATATACACACCCAAATGATACAATATTATACACTATTTTGATCACAAAAATGAGTAGATTAATATTATGCAATTTAATTTTTGTTTTGATAAATATTTTAATTAGGCAATAATTAAGATTAATTAATTAATTACAAATTAATTTTATTATTTCATATGACTTAATTTGACCATTTAATGTCCAAACTAAATGATCAAATAGTCCATTTCACACACAAAAATGTGAGGAACAATAATATGAAATCAAATTTAACATTTGAACCCTAATTTTCTTAATTACTTCTTAACCTTAATTAGGAGTCCTATAAACCCTAAATTTCAAATGTTAACCAAAATTGACCTACTTAGTGTCATTCTTCTCCTTATGATATAAGGATTTTAATTATATGTATATTAACTCTATTGGACAACAAATTATGATTTTAGGTTTTTGACTCTTACTTAGTGTTATTGTGATAACCCTAAATTTTTAGATGACATGTTTTATGTATTATAAAACCCTAGGAAAGCTAACATGACACATTTATTATTTCCCATATCAATTTATATTACTTATGTTTGAGCTTAGTTCTCATTTTCTACTTATGTGAATTAATTGCAAGATGCTTAATTCACCTTTCAACCCTAAGATAGAAAACCTAGGATTGATTTAGACTTAATTTGTAGTTGATCTCTAGAATTTATTAGTTACACCCATTATAAGTAGTTAACCTTAATGCCTTTATAATTTTAGATTTTTGAATCAACTAGAACTAAAATTTAGTGATTATATTAGAACTTAGTTCATTCATCTTAATCTCTAAGGCCTTCTCTTGAGTCTTTTAAGAGCAAGTAATAGAAATTCTTATTTTACTTAGAGTAGTTTAAGAATCCAATTGAATTCCTTAAGCTTTAGCTATTAGAATACTTAGACCTTGTAGTTCTTAAGTCCTAACATTTGCTTACTTTAAACCTTTCACTTTATTATAATATAGCTAGATTAGTATTTGATTGGTTAGATCCTTTAAACTATAACATAGCTAGTGAACTTTAGTGAATTTACCTTAACTTCCAATTTCTTAAGTTTGATATTTTCTTTATCTTAAGTCTCTTCCTACTAGACACCTAAACCTTGATTTAATTATATAATTGAATTTTATAGTTTAGGATGTGAATAAAAACTAGTTTCTAATTGTATCAACTATACTTATAAATTATTTGGTTATATCATACTAATTGAATTGAAACTACTATTTTCAAAATCCCAACTACTACTATATTTACAATTAACTTGAGATGAATATCTCTAAGTTAATTAGGACCTCAATTAGCTCTAATTATTAAGTAGATCATTAAAATTAGATAACTTTGGATATTACTTAGTTGCAATTATTGAATTTTCCTTAAATGTTTGCTTAGCTTTGAGCCTTATTCATTTGAATCATTCATATAAGACATTGTGCATGAATAAAACTTTCACACTAAAATTAATAGGGGTCTATATTGATGGATCAGCCTAGGGCAGGATAAAAAGGAGTAATAAGGAGACCTCATATTCTCAAAGGGTGAATGTGAGTGTTATAGGTTTTGACACCACTTTTCTTTTGATGTTAAACATATGTGTTTAACTCCTCTTTTTTTATTCTGTATGTGCCCGCAGAATGAGTACAAATTAAAGTACCTTTAATCAATTAACATATAAAATCTTCTTCAATCTTATATATTGTTAAGACTCATCATAGCTTTTAGCTATATTACTTTCCATAGTTCTAGACTATGTAAATCTTAGACTAATAGTCTAAGATTTTCCTTCAATTTCTATACTATGCATTTTCTATGATATAGTATATGTATATTAATTCCATTGGACAATAAATTATGATTTTAGGTTTTTGACTCTTACTTAGTGTTATTGTGATAACCCTAAATTTCTAGATGGCATGTTTTATGTATTATAAAACCCTATGAAAGCTAATATGTCACATTTATTATTTCCCATATTAATTTATATTACTTATGTTTGAGCTTAGTTCTCATTTTTTGCTTATGTGAATTAATTACAAGATGCTTAATTCACCTTTCAACCCTAAGGTAGAAACTCGAGGATTGATTTAAACTTAATTTGTAGTTGATCTCTAGAATCTATTAGTTACACCCATTATAAGTAGTTAACCTTAATGCCTTTGTAATTTTAGATTATTGAATCAACTAGATCTCATATTTGGTGATTAGATTAGAACTTAGTTCATTCATCTTAATCTCTAAGGCCTTCTCTTGAGTCTTTTAAGAGCTAGTAATAAAAATTCCTATTTTACTTAGAGTAGTTTAAGAATCCTATTGAATTCCTTAAACTTTAGGTATTAGGATACTTAGAAATTGTAGTTCTTAAGTCCTAACATTTGCTTACTTTAAACCTTTCACTTTTTTATAATCTAACTAGATTAGTATTTGATTGGTTAGATCCTTTAAACTATAACATAGCTAGTAAACTTTAGTGAATTTACCTTAACTTCCAATTTCTTAAGTTTGATATTTTCTTTATCTTAAGTCTCTTCTTACTAGACACCTAGACCTTGATTTAATTATATAATTGAATCTTATAGTTTAGGATATGAATAAGAACTAGTTTCTAATTATATCAACTATACTTAAAAATTATTTGGTCATATCATACTAATTGAATTGAAACTACTATTTACAAAATCCCAACTACTACTATATTTACAATTTACTTGAGATGAATATCTCAAAGTTAATTGGGACCTCAATTAGCTCCAATTATTAAGTAGATCATTAAAAATAGATAACTTTGGATATCACTAAGTTGCAATTATTGAATTTTTCTTAAATGCTTGCTTAGCTTTGAGCTTTATTCATTTGAATCATTCATATAAGACATTGTGCATGAATAAAACTTTCACACTAAAATTTATAGGGGTATATATTGATGGATCAGCCTAGGGCGGGCTAAAAAAGAGTAATAAGGAGACCTCACATTCTTAGAGGGTGAATGTGAGTGTTATAAGTTTTGACCGTGCTTTTATTTAGATGTTAAACATATGTGTTTAACTCTGCTTTTCATTCTGTATGTGCCCACAGAATGAGTACAAATTAAAATACTTTTAATCAATTAACATATGAAATCTTCTTCAATCTTATAGATTGTTAAGACTCATCATAGCTTTTAGCTATATTACTTTTCATAGTTCTAGACTATGTGAATCTTAGACTAATAGTCTAAGATCTTCCTTCAACTTCTATAGTATGCATTTTCTATGATTTAGTACTGTACTTTACTTGTTTACAGTTTACCTAGATTACAGTGAATATTATTAAAATTACATTTAAATGGTTCATTGTTTGTTTTCCTTACTTAACATAAGTTCATTTGAACATATACATGCTTTATTTCATTTACTTTCATATACACTTTAGTTTCTTTTCTAGCCTATTTAGGATGCTTTTACCTTTGTTATATTTGCAGGCTAGGATGCATATTTAAGTGAGTATTCTAACTAACTTTGTCTTTTTCTTACATATATATTTTTTCACATTATGCTCACTTTCTTGCACTCTTGCTTGTGCTTATATTGTAACTAGTAGTGATATCCAATTAAACAATAAAATTTTCAGCCCATTCTTAAAATGTACTTAGACGATTTAGTATAACTAGATTTTCTATTTTTTGGCTTTAACCTATCATATTTAAATGCCAAAGTGTGATAGATTAGGTGCATTTGAAGGCTGGTGGAGCTGGACCAAGTGCTAAAAGCTAACTGCTTCCACTTATAACATCATAAAATTTAGCTTATAATTAACTGCAAGTGAGCTTCAATTCTTACTTTCCTTTATGTTTACTGTTAGTTTGTAATTAATGTTATTTACTTTATTTTTACTACACCTGTGTTGGAGCTTAGCTTATTATTAAAATGCTTGTGATGAATGAATGAATGGATGGATGTAAGTGAATGGATGAAATTAAATATGAATTAAGTCATTAATTGCATATCTAATTTGTATATTGATTGGAATTAGTTGCATATTAAATTGCTTATAGAATTAGAAAGTAGTTTCATATATAAGTTTAGAATTTCTCCTTATTTACATATATATAATAAATTTTTTGAATTGAGCATACCTTTGGGTAGATAATTGTTACACATGTGTTTACTCACTTTAAGCTTTTAGATATGGAAATAAGCAATCCCATGTAACGGATTGACTTTACTTTAGAATTGGAAATAAGTAATCCCATGTAACGGATTGACTTTATATTAGAATTGTAAATGAGCAAATCATATATAATGGTTTGGCTCTATATTTGAACTGGAATTAAATAATCCTATGTAATGGATTGATTTCATATTAGTTTTAGGTTGCCTTTTCTTTCAATTATAACTTCCATTGGAATGGAAGTCTTGTATGTCTAATTTGCATGTGTTTCTTTAGTCAAATTACAATAGAAACTCTGCTGAAATTTTTAAGAATTTAAGGACTTAGAAATTTCATAGCAAATTGTAGACTCATGTTTCATTTATTAAATATCTAGAATTTCATAACTAGAATTACAAGTATTCTCATAAACTGCATTTAAATTACATTCTCGCATGTTCTAGTACATATTGCATCTTTATATATTTTACAAATAACACATTTTTATAAAATCCCCTTCTATCTTAACTTAAGACCCTCTTCTAAATCCTTGGCCAAACATAATATATAATGATTTGGATTATCTTCCTTCTAATCTAATATTAGGTATTGTGGTGACATGTCAATGTTGATTTAAGTGATTCCCAATATTGGGGTCGTCACATATATGGGCTTCAGAAGGTAACCCTATGCTTAATAAGTTTGCTAAATGATATGAAGGTAGATTAAGGGCTTTGACCCAATTTTCTGATACAAAAGAGTTACTTGCTCCAGTATCAAAAAGAATGTTGCATGGGTTGCCATAAATTATTAAGGTGCCCAATACGACGTTGTTGTCTTTAAGAGTTGTCATAGTAGTTATCATATAAAATCAGACAGAAGCTGTTGGTTGCATGTTCTGAGGTCGTTATCCTGGACAGTTGTAGGCCAGCTTAGGAGCATGTGCTGCTGCTCTAAGATTTGCAAAAAGAGCGGGGGTTGGCTTCACAACCAAGGTAGGAGCTCGTTTGTTCAGTGGTTGAGGATGAAACACATGTTCACACCGTGAATGAGTGAGGTACTCCATCGATAGTGGTCCTAGGAGTCGGCAAAGAGGTAAATTGATTTTTGAGAAGTCCTTAAAAAATCTTCTATAAAATTCACAATGTCCCTGAAAACATCTTATGCCTTTCACATTAGAGAGTGGAGGGAGTCTTTCAGTCACCTCAATCCCCTTTTCAGAAATTAGATGCCCAAGGACAATTCCTTCCTCTACTATGAAATTATATTTCTCCCAATTTAAAATAAGATTTGAATCTACATATTTCTTTAGAACCTTGCACAGATTTGCTAAGCAATTGTCAAAGGATTTTCCAACTACAGAAAGATCATCCATGAAGATTTCCAAGAAGTCTCGTATCATGTCAAAGAAAATTGCCATCATGCATTATTGGAAAGTGGCAGGGGCGTTACATAGTCCAAAAGGCATTCATCTAAAATCAAAGGTTCCATACGGGCAGGTAAAAGTTATCTTCTCTTGGTCTTTTGGGGCTATCAAAATTTTATTATACCCAGAGTATCCATCCATAAAATGGAAAAAAGCATTTCCTACTAACCTATCTAGTATTTGATCTATGAATGATATTGGGTAATGATCCTTCCTAGGGGCTTTTTTTAGTTTCCTATAATCTATGCACACTCTCCACCCAGTTACTGTTCTAATTGGTATTAATTCATTGTTATCATTTAAGACCACTGTAATCCCACTTTTCTTTGGCACAACATGCATAATACTTTCCCAAGGACTATCTGAAATTGGAAAAATAATTCTCGCATCAAGAAGTTTAATGATTTCCTTATGCACCACATCCTAAATATTCCAGTTCAAATGCCTTTGAGGTTTAATTGATGGCTTGGAATTATCTTCCATTAAAATTCTGTGCATGCACACTGTTGGGCTGATTCCCTTCAAAATAACTATGCTCCAACTAATTGCTCTTTTATGATCTTTTAACACAATACACAGTTGATTTTCTTGCTTTTGATTGAGTAAGGCAAAAATTATCATAGGTAAAGAGGTACCTCCCCCTAAATACACATATTTTAAATGAATTTAAAGAGGTTTTAATTCCAATTCAGGAGGTTCATCAATTGATTGCTGAATTTTCTTCTTTTCTTAAATCAACTCCTCACTCTCATTTTCCCCTTCAAATTCCTCAAATCCTTCATTTATGTCAAGATCTTGTTCCCTCACATCTCTTGACATCATTTATTCTTCACTTAGGTCTAATCTCCAACATCTTTCATTAGACTCTCTTGGGTGCTTCATAGTGTTGTGAATGTTAAATTTCACTTCTTCCCCTTCACGGCGCAAACTTAACTCTCCCTTATCCACATCAATCATTGTCTTTCCAATTTCCAAAAAAGGTCTACCTAGAATTATGGGTATTTCTTAGTATTCGTTCTCCATGTCTAGAATAATGAAATCGGCAGGGAAGAAGAATTTATCAACCTTGAATAAAAAATTTTCAAGAATTCCCATAAGAGTTTTAATAGATCGATCATCGAGTTGTAGAAGGACAGAGGTAGGTTTCAATTTTTCAATCCCCAATTGTTTAAGAATATAGTAGGGCATTAAATTTATGGATGCCCCAATATCACAAGGAGCTCTTTGTAAAAAGTGGTTTTCAATAGTGCAAGGGATTGTAAAACTTCCAGGATCTTTTTTTTTAAGGGGATTTTCTATTGCAAAATGGCACTACATTTTTCAATTAAAGATACAACTTTTTTTCATCTATCCTCCTTTCATATATAATATGTCCTTCATGAACTTAGCATAACTAGGCATCTACTCTAGTGCTTCGGCAAAAGGGATGTATATGTGAAGGGTTTTGAAAGTCTCTAGGAATTTAAGAAATTGGACATCCAATTTTTTTCTATCCATGCGTTGAGGGTAAGGTATATGTTGACTAATACTGGTTGGTCAATTTGGGGTATTTATCTTAGCAATTTTGCTTCCATTTCCTTATTTATATTATTGTTTATTTACTCTTTTTGTTCTTCCCTAGTGGTGTGGGAAGTAATTTCATTTTTCTTTGGTGCTATAGGTTCAGTGATCTTCCCACTTCTCAAAGTTATAGAGTTTCCTATCTCAGTTTCACACCCTCTTATGGCTCCCACTAGAACAAGCTTCTTCAATTGGTTCATGATATATTTTACATGTTTTTCAATTCTTTTCACAATTTCTTCTTATCTTAATAATATATTTTCATGTTTATTAAGTGTTGCATCAGTTTTGTTCATGAATTCAACTGTATAAGCTTTGAATTCTCTCAAAGAATGCTTAAAACTCCCTCTATTCCCACTGAGATTATTGCCATAGTTACCGATAGCACTTACATTCCCTATTTCATAGTCATCCCCTTAGTTTGTATTGGCTTGCATATTCTCTACTATTCTGTCAAGTTAAGAAATTTTGTTTTAAAGTTTAACAATTTTTTGCCAATCAGATAAAGAATTGCATTCCTTTTTACTCGTGTTAAGCCTCTCAGGAGGCTATTAGTACGCATTTTCTAACATTTCTTCTAACAAATTATAAGCTTCCTCCTAGGTTTTACTGCTTAGGGACCCTTCAGGTTCTGCATCAATGAGTGTCCGAGTGGGTGGGTTCAGCCCATTGTATAATGACCAAACTTGCATCCATTATAGAAACTCATGACGAGGACAGCACCTGAGGGACTCCTTAAAGTGTTCCCAGCTATAGTAAAGTGTTTCCTCTTCATATTGGCTAAAATTAGTTATTTCAATTCTTAACCTGGCTGTCTTTGTAGGTAGGAAGTATTTAGCTAGTAATTTCCTAGCCAAATCATCCCATGTGTAAATAGAATCACGGGGCAAGGAACTAAGCCAACTCTTAGCTCTATCTCTCAATGAGAAAGGGATTAGCCTAAGTCTTATGGCATTATCAGTGACACTAGTATATCTAAATTTGTCATATATCTCCAAAAAAATTGGAAATATGTGAGTTTGGATCTCCGGTGGCTAACCCCCCAAATTGATAATTTTGCACCATACAAAGGGTTGATGGCTTAATTTTGAAGTTATTTGCAACTATATTTGGCCTTACAATTTCATGAGGGATTCCCCTCGCAGTGGGCAAGGCATTGTCTCTCAAAGCTCTCCCTCTTTGCTCTTCTATTCCCCCAATCAGATTATCATCTACATTTTTTATTTTTACTTGGGCTTAATTTAGGGTTAATTATTCTCTTCTAGCTCTTAGATAAGTTCTTACTATCTCAGGATTGAAAAGTATGTGAGAACAATATCTTTTACGCATACAAGCCTAACTTCTACCTCAAGGAGCATAGGTCATAGCAATAGCAATAAAAATAAAAAATGAAGAAAACTAAATTAACAAAAATTAAGCTAAATAAAGTAATAATAAATATAATTACAAGAATAGAAAATATGTGCAGTAATATAGAATTCCAAATCACCAATTACTAACAAATTATTCTTAATATGAAAAAGATCACCGTTCCTTGGCAACAAAGCCAAAAACTTGGCAGATAGTAAATACATGTCTGCACTTACACGTAAGTATACGTGATCTGAAGTAATAAGGGATTGTAAAGTCCTGGGAATTTATCGTTTACTGAGAACATAGTGTTTAGTTATTAAAGTATATTTGTTTTCCATGATGTTTGGACCAAGGATAAGTTGTGATTTTGGTTCCAAATTAATAAGAAAAGTTCTTTAATTAAAGATTACTAGTTAAAGAAGTTGTGAGAGTTGGGTTTAATATGTAATTTATTAAGGGGTTAGTGTAGTACTCATCTTTGTCAACTTTACATGTCAAATTACTCAAATGTTTTAATTATGATCAAGCAACAATATCCTTCCTTAGAGTGTCCATTAATTCTAACTATGTCATGCTCAATGCTCAAGATGAACTCAAAATGATTCAACCTCGGCACATAAACCCTCACATGATCGATATGAATTAAATCTGATACTTATGTATAAGTTCTCAAATCTAGTGTTTTAATTTTACAGTCACATGAACTTGATCCCACCAAACAGCATCACATGCATCTATCATAGTCTAGTTAAAGAAATGGATCACATGGATTATGTCACATTCATCCACAAGCACTCAAGTTTTCATCTTCTTCCTTTAACTAGAATGAGCAATGGAGCATATTTGGTGGCTCTTGACTCACATGCGTCAACTTCTCAGCTTAGCTAGAAGAATAGTGCAACAATGCTTAAGAGCTTGTCACAGGGCTTTCAGCAATTGTGCACTTGTTCCTAGCTTGAGCCAATGGTGAGCTGGGAGCTCTAAGATCACTTAATTTTCTATCGCTCAACTCATCAATTTAGATCCTAAGTGGTTGCACTGATCATCCTCACGTAGTAAATATTGTCACAGATATTCAGGGCGAGGATGCTAGATGTACACGACCTTAGTTTTAAAATGATCAACAAGATTGATAGTTCTTTAGTTTAAAAACATTTATCTTAAATAAAATCGTTTATTCCACATCATACATTCAAGAAATCTTCCATATCAGTTATCAAAAATTGACTAAAGAATTTTATTCATTGGAAAAGGTTGAGTACAAACACTTTTAAATACTTTAATTTATTATATGAATACACCCAACCCTCCCCAAGGAGGGTTTAGACTTCTATTACAAATGAAATACAAAAAATATAAATTAGGACTTTGAACCCTTGCATGGTTCTTGCAAAAAAGAAATCAGGTTGAGATACTGTACTAGGAATAGCTGTCACATTCACTAGATTTTCTCTTGCTCTCTAACCTTGTTCTCCTCTCTGATTCCTGAGTTTGTTTCTTGCTACCCTTGATGTTGGCCTCTACCTTCCTAGGGCAGGGTTACTTCTTCCTTCTATGGTTGTAGCTTCAGATTTACTAGAACTTTGAATGTTTAAGAGTGGAACCCTTCCTCAGTATTTCTTCTCTACTTTTATAGATGCTGAGCAAGGTACCTTACATTATTGCATCCAACCTTTCATCTCCTCAAAAATTAAATGAATTAAACTGAATATTCCTTTATTCTCTTAAAAAGGAGGATAATTGATTACATTTTGAATTAATGGCTAATATGGGAAGGCAAAGGATTTGAAATTTTCTTAGCCTTCCCTATACTACTTTAAATGCTTAATTTTGGTTGAAATCACGACAGACGTTATAGCGCGCTGGAGTGCACTGCAGCGGTTTTACTTTAGAATCTTTGCTAAGTAAATGCGCACTGCGGCGCGCGGTAGAGCCGAGCTCTCGAGTTTGTGTCCGCTGCGGCGTGCGGTAGTGCCGAGCTCTCTATTTTGTGCCTATTGCGGTGTGTGGTAGTACCTAGCTCTCGGGTTTGTCTCTACTGCGGTGCGCGACCGTGCTGAGTTCTTTATCTTGTACTTGCTGCGGTGCACGATAGTGCTGAGCTCTATATTTTGTATGTGCTGCGGCATGCGGTATCATCTAGCTCTCAAATTTTTGTCCACTGCAGTGTGTGGTAGCTCCGAGCTCTTTGCTTTGATCCGCTGCGATGCACGGTAGCACCGAGCTCTTGGGTTTGTGTCCGCTGCGGGCGGTAAAACTAGGCTCTTTATTTATTGATACTATGGAGCGTTGTAGCACCAGTGTCTCTATATTGCGCATTAGCACGGATCTTTTTTCTTGTTCTGCTTGGGCACGCAGTAGTGCCAGAGTCTTTGTTTGAGATTGCCACGGCCCGCGATAGTGGAATGTTTTTAGATTACGTTGAGTAAATTTTCATTGCAGTGCGTGATAGCGCTGAGCTCTCTGTCTTGGCCCTCTGCAGCATGCTATAGCATCGAACTCTCAGTCTTGGTCCGCTTAGGCGCGCTAGAGCGCGTCGCAGTAGTTTTCTTCAAGAATTTCTTGTTTCATCCCAGATTCTGTTTAGCTCTTCTTTTACCCCAAAAAATAGTGAAAGTACATCAAAGTATACATTTTTAATAAAAAAATATTTGTTTTTATTATCTTATTTTATTATAAATTTTAGATTTATCATACCCCACACTTAAATTCTTACTTGTCCGTGAGTAAGCTCAAAAATAAATTTTTCTAATTATCTATATTACAAAATTCAATAGGATATGTGTGAAGTGTTTTCGCCATTTCATATTTTACTTGGGAATGTGATTAAAAAGATTCAACTTCTAAAATGTCCCATACTAATGCTTCTCTTTCTTTTGACTATTTTAGTTTCCATTTTCTAAATGTATGATGCTCGATTCTAAATTTTTTTTTGGGGGGGGGGGGAGCGGGGGGGTTGGGGTTGGTTTCTAGGATTGGTTAACTAAGATAAGCCAGAGTCGACGCGTTAAAATATTGTGCCATTTATTCTTCTTCTTATAAATTGCAATGTATATTTCTTTTTAGGAGAGATATTTGTCTTTATCTTATTTTTCTCAATTTTCTTATCTTGGGAGAGATATTTTTCTTCATCCCTAGATTTTTATTTTGCATTCAGTTTAAGGGAGAGATATTTTTCTTCATCCACGTCTATTTTCATTGTGTTCATTAAGTCCTACATAGGCCTAGCACATTCTTTGTTTTACCGATTCTCACTATGTCAAGTTCCTTAACCCCACCCCCACACATAGATTTTAAGCATCATACATTTTTGATTTGTAGATACTTATAATAAATTGAGAGGAAAATAACTTGGAATGAAAAAATTTTACAACTGTTCATTTTGCTTGGTCACCTTTTGTTAAGTGATTTAGAATGAAGAAATTCTTCACAAGTTCCATTGAACTTACCCCATTAAAACTTTAGAAAAATGCTGTGATGGTAATATTTAATTGGCACAAAATTTAGTGGATGTAATGCACTAAGATTTATTAACCGAAAACAAAAACAAAAATGAAAAGTACAAATTGAAACCAAGGAAATAAAACACAAGAAAAGAAAATTGCAACCTATTTATTTGTGGGTTTCCTGCCATGAAGAGCTTGATATAATGTTTGTAGCTAGACCTTGGTGATGCCAACTGTGACTCCTTCCATTGGGAGATCTTGTACTCTCCACTTTTTCTTTTCTTATAAGTTTTCTTCCTCAAAATAAGGTTTCAGTCGTTGACCTTTCACTTTGAATGTGCCGTCTTTTGATGCCACTTCTATGGCACCATGCGGATGTATCTTGACAATTGTGAAAGGTACGGTCCATCTCAATTTCAGCTTTCCTAGAAACAATCTCAACTTAGACTTAAATAATAGCACTATCATTACTGGTTCAAAGTTTTTCGGTTTAAGTAATTTGGCATGCCACTTTTTTGTTTTGTCTTTGTAAATTCTAGCGCTCTCATGCCTAATTTCATCAAGTGAAACATCCTTCGTTTGCTTGCTTGATTTAAGTCAAAGTTTAATTTTTTAATTGCCCAAAAAGCACAGTGTTATAATTCAACCAGTAAATAGCATGATTTTCCATTCAAAATTTTGTACGAGGACATTCCTAAAGGTGTTTTAAATGCAATTCTGTAAGCCCATAGAGCATCTTGTAACTTAGAGGTTCAATCTTTTTCTATTATGGCTCACAATTTTCTTTAGAATTTGCTTAAGCTCTATGTTGGAAACCTCAACTTGACTGCATGTTTGTGGATGATAAGGAGTTCCCACCTTATGATTCAATATTACTAAGTCTCCACAAATCAAAAATGTATGATGCTTAAACTCTAAGTATGGGGGTGGGGTTAAGGAACTTGACATAGAAAGGTGAGAAATTGTGAAATAAAGAATGTGCTAGGCCTCTATAGGACTTAATAAATACAATAAAAATAGAAGGGGATTAAGAAAAATATCTCTCCCTTAAACTGAATGCAAAATGAAAATCCAGAAATAAAAAAAAATATCTCTCCCAAATAAGAAAATTGAGAAAAACAGGATGAACAAAAATATCTCTACTGAAAAAAAATCTTCATTGTGGTTTATAAGAAGAAGCATAAACGACACAAGATTCTAACACACCGACTCTGGCTTATCTTAGTTAAGCGATGTTGGGAAGAATTTTTGCAATAAACATCTTGAAAATTTATTGAAAAATTAAGGGGTGAATCATAAGGTGGGAACTCCTTATCATCCTCAAACAAACAGTCAAGTTGAGGTTTCCAACATAGAGCTTAAGCAAATTATAGAGAAAACTGTGAGCTAGAATAGAAAAGATTGGACCTCTAAGTTACAAGATGCTTTATGGGCTTACAGAACTGCATTTAAAACACCTTTAGGAATGTCCCCGTACAAAATTTTGTATGGAAAATCATGCTATTTACCGGTTGAATTAGAACACTGTGCTTTTTGGGCGATCAAAAAATTAAACTTTGACTTAAATTAAGTAAGCAAACGAAGGATGCTTCACTTGATGAAATTAGACTTAATGCAAATGAGAGCGTTAGAATTTACAAAGACAAAACAAAAAAGTGGCATGCCAAATTACTTAAACCGAAAAACTTTGAACTAGTAATGAAAGTCCTATTATTTTACTCTAGGCTAAGATTGTTTCCAAGAAAGCTGATATCGAGGTGGACCAGACCTTTCGCAATTGTCAAGATACATCTGTACGGTGCCATAGAAGTGGCATCAAAAGATGGCACATTCAAAGTGAATGGTCAATGACTGAATCCATATTTTGAGGAAGAAAACTTGCTTGAAAAGGAAAAGTGGAGAGTACCAGATCTCCCAATAGAAGGATTTATTAACCCTTACTAAAATAGTTTCAAGAGTTCCCTTAAGAGTCTTAACAGATCGATCAATGAGCTGTAGAAGGATAGAGGTAGGTTTCAATCTTTCAATCCCCAATTTTTAAAAAATGTAGTAGGGCATTAAATTATGGAAGCCCTAAGATCACAAAGAGCCCTTTGGAAAGAGTGGTTTCCAATAGTGCAGGGGATTATTAAACTTCCAGGGTCTTTTCTTCTTAAGGGGATTTTTTATTGCAGAATAGCACTACATTCTTTAGTTAAAGCCACAGTTTCCTTTTTCATCTATCCTCCTTATCTTTAATAATATATCCTTCATGAACTTAGCATAACAGTAGGCCATTGGTACGCATTTTTGGCCATTTCTTCTAACAAAATATATGCTTCCTCTTGGGTTTTGCTGCTCAGGGACTTTCCAGCTGCTGCATTATTAAGTGTCAAAGTGGGTGCATTCAGTCCATTGCAAAATGCTTGAACTTGCATCCATTGTGGAAACCCATGATGAGGACAGCACCTGAGCGACTCCTTAAAGCGTTCCCAGGTATTGTAAAGTGTTTCCCCCTCATATTGGCAAAAGTTAGTTATTTCCATTCTTAACTTGACAATCTTCGCATGTGGGAAGTATTTATCTAGGAATTTCCTAACTAAATCATCCCATGTGCGAATAGAATCACTGGGCAAGGAACTTAGCCAACTCTTAGATCTATCTCTCAGTGAGAAAGGGAATACTCTAAGTCTTATGGTATCATCAGTGACACCATTAAATTTAAATGATTCACATATCTCAAATAAAAATTGGAAATACGTGAGTTTGGATCTTTAGTGGATAACCCCACAAACTGATTGTTTTGCACCATACTAAGGGTTGGATTGATGTCTTAATTTTAAAGTTATTTGCAACTAAATTTGGCCTTATAATTGTATGAGGGATTCCCCTCAGAGTGGACAAGGCATATTCTCTCAAAGTTCTCCATCTTTGATCTCCTACTCCCCCAATCAGATTATCATCTACATTTTCTATTTCTACTTGGGCTTGATTTAAGGTTAATTATTCTCTTCTATCTCTTAGATAAGTTCTTTCTATCTCAGGATTGAAAATTATGGGTGAACAATCTCTTTTAGGCATACAAGCCTAACTTCTACCTCAAGGAGCATAGTTCACAGCAATAACAATAACAAAAGAAAATGAAGAAAACTAATTTAGTAAAGCTAAGCTAAATAAAGTAATAACAAGTATAATTACAAAAACAAAAAATATGTGCAGTAATATAGAATTCCAAATCATAAATTACTAATAAATTATCTTTAATACAAAATAGATCACTGTTCATTGGCAATGGTGCCAAAAACTTGACAAACTGTAAATACACGTCTGCGCTCATGACAGACTATAAATACACATCTGCGCTCGCATGTAAGTGTACAAGGTCCGAAGTAATATTGGAATGTAAGTTCTGAGATTTATCATCCACATGGAACGGAGTGTTTTGTTACTAAAGTATATTTTCTCTTAATAATATTTAGACAAAGGATGTTTTGTGGTTTTGTTGGCTTCTAATTAATAATACAAAGTTCTTAATTCAAAAATCCTAGTTTAAGAAGAAGGGAGAGTAGGATTTTATCATGTAATTTGTTATAGGATTGGTGTAAGTACTTGTACTTATCAGATGTTAATAAAACTTATTCACATGCAAATTATATTCAAGTCCAATAGCATTCCTTAGAGTGTCCTCTAATTTTGACTATGTCACGCATAATGCTCAAGATGAGCTCAAGAAGGTTCAATATATGCACGTAGACCCTTATGTGATTGATATTAATTAAATCTGATTCTTACATCTAAGTTATCAATTTTGTATTTTTATTTACAGTGATCACATAAACATGATTCCACTCAAATAGCATCATATGCTTCCCTCGTAGTTTAACTAAGAAAGTGAATTATTGGGCTAAGTGGATTATGTCGCATTCATCCACAAGCACACAAGCTTTCCTCTTCCTCCTTTAACTTATCATGAGCTACAAAGCATAATTGGTGGCTCTTGGCTCACAAGCATCACCCTTTCGACTAAGCTCAAAGAAAAGTGCTATTAGGCTTTAGAGCTTGTCACCGAGCTCTTAGCACTTAGGCACATATTCCCAGCTTTATGCCAATTGGTGTGCTATGGAGATATAAGAGAGTCAAGTTACCAAGCTCAGCTCATCATTTCAATCTAAGGTGTTTACACCGAGAATCCTCGCATGTCGAATATATATTCGCCGCGAGAACCTTTATGTGCATTTCCCTAAACTTAATATGGTTAGTTGGCTTGGCATTTTACTTTTTAATAACCATTTAATTTAAATAAAAAAAAAACATCCATTCACACGGCATGCATACAACAAGATTCATATCTAAACCAAAGAAATGATAAAGATTTTATTCATTGAGAGATTTAGTACAAACACTATTTTATCCCATAATCTATTACATGACTTAGCCCAACCCTCCCCAAGGAGGGTTCATCCTTCCAACACAAATGAAATGCAAAAAATATTAGATAAGGAAATGAACCTTTACATGATTTTACAACAAGAAATAAAGATGGGATTAAGGAAAAATACTAGGAACAGCATTTTGCATTCTCCTAATTTTTTCTTTGCTCTCTAACTCGCCTTCCTACCTGATCCTCGAGTTTTCTTTCCTGCTTCTCCTTGGTGGTCACATTCTCTTTCCTTGGGAAGGGTTCTCTTTTCTTCTTACAACAACTTCTGAATTTGGGAACTTAGAATATTAAAGAGGGCAACAACCTTTTCTTAGTATTCTTTTCATAGCTTTTATAGATGCTAAGTAAAGTGTCTTGTATTATTTCAGCCAACCTTTCATCTCCCAAAAATTAAATTAATTAAATTGAATATTACTTTGTTCTCTTGAAAACGAGGAGAACTGTTTGAATTTTGAGTTAATGGCTGCTATGGGAAGGGAAAGGATTTGAGATTTGTGGTCTTCCCAATACTATTTTTAATGCATATTCTTGGTTGAAATTACATTAGGCGCTACGACGCGCTTGGGCTCACTGCAGCATTTTGCTTTGAGATCTTGCTAAGTAAATGCCCGTTGCGGTGCGCGATAGCGCCTGACTCTCTATTTGTACCCGCTACGGTGTGTGATAGCGCCGAGCTCTCGGGTTTGTGCCCGTTGGGGTGCACAGTAGTGTCGAGCTCTTGAGTTTTATCTCCGCTGCGGTGCGCGATAGCGCTGAGCTCTCGGTATGTGCCCACTATGGTGCGCGATAGCGTCGAGCTGTTGAGTTTGTGTCCGCTATGGCGCGCGATAGCGCCGAGCTCTCTGTTTGTGTCCACTGTAGTGCGGTAGCGGATCGTTCTCGGATTACACTAAGTGTTCTTCCACTGTTGCACACAATAGCACTGAGCTCTCGGCTTTGTATCCGATGTGGCACACAGTAGCGCTGAGCTCTCGAGTTTGTTCCCGCTATAGCGCGTTGTGGTGCACTATTGTGATTTTCTTCCAGATTTTTGTATTTATCCCAAATTTTGCTTAGCTCCTCTTTTTCCTTAAAATCAATGAGAAACCCATCATAGTATACCATTCTATATTTGATTGTATTTACTCTCTTATTTTACTATAAATTTTGAATTTATCACATCCTCACACTTAAATTTTTGCTCGTCCTCGAGTAAGCTCAAAAATGAATTTTTCTGAATTTTATAGTTATGAAATTCAATATGAATAAGGTGTGAAGTGTTTTATCAATTCATGGTTTGCTTAACAGTGTGATTAGAAAATTTTGGTTTCTAATAAGTCCCAAACTCATGTTCTTCTTCCTATTTATCTTTCAAGTCTCCATTTTCCAAATTCATGATGTTTGCTTTTTAATTACCAGGGGGGACAATTTTAGGAATTCATAACTAGGATAGGTCAGAATCGATGAATTAGAGTTTTGTGCTATATTTGCTTCTTCTTATAAATCACAATGAATAATTCAATACACATGAGAGATGTTTTTCTTCATCCTATTTTTCTCCATTTTTTTTCTGTATGTTTGGGAGAAATAATTTTCTTCATCCCTGATTTTTTTTTTCTGTTCAGCTCAAGGGAGACATTTTTCTTCATCCCTATCCAGGTTCATTGCGATCATAAAGTCCCATAGAAACATAGCACACTCTTAGGTTCATCTTTTCTTGCCATTCTTAGTCAAGTTCCTTAGATCTCCAGCCCCACACTTAGATTTAAAGCATCATTCATTTTGATTTGTTGGAGACTTAAAGTAGTTTTTGAAAACACTGTGTATTAGAAAGTCTTAGGACTAGCAATTTAGTTTGATCACAAGTTATTTAAGCAAATCATTATGACAAGATTTTTCACAATTAATTTATAGTTGAATCCCTAATGTTAAAGTTTTTAGAAAACATTTATGATATATGTAGTTTTAATTTTTCACAGCATTATGGGGGCAATCAAATTCCAAGATTCTTTTAAGTAAAATCAAAAAATACAAAAATGAAAATAAAAGAAAAAGAAAAAGAAAAACAAACAATAAAAATGACTACAACCTTATCACTCATCTTCATCTTCATCTTCTTTTTCATCATCAGCTTCCTCTAGCCATTCTATATTTGGAGGGGGTTTAAAAGCTGGAGGTTGTGGTAGCATAGCATCGCCCGGTCCACCATGCAAGCTCCAGTTGGAAAACATCATTCCAAGAGCTGAGTGGAATTCATTTTGAAACTGGCATTGCCTGGACAGTTTGGCCTTGCAGTACCGTATATCCACTGCCATACTCTTCCCCATTTACATTTGATAGTCCCTCATTCTGTTCATTCCTTTTTGCAAATGCTTAAGTGATGTCATTATTGCAGAGGAAGATGAGGCTTTTCGTTCCTCCCCTTTTCTCTTCTTGCTCCTCTTACCCTCTTGAAAATGGGTGTGTAAGTTGTATCAGGTAAGAGGAATTGTTGTGTCACTAGAGAATATTTTCAACCCCTGGGCAAGGCATATTCCAGAGATCAATGATCCAAATGCCAATGCACGGCCCAGTCAAGGCATTCGACAATTGTTCAAGAATGACCCTAGATATGTGGATATCTCCAGGCTGTTCGATTACACAAATTAATATAGCTCTTGACCATGTTATCTTTCTTAAATGTCCGTTGACATTATTCTGCTAGAGATGAGGACATGCCATGCAATACATGAGTCCCTAAGGAGGGCTCGTGGAATGTTGGCAAGAATCCCTCTCCAGCCCGCATCATTGGAGGTTAAGGCACCAGATAATAGCAGCCGGATCAATTAAGAGGTTAGTAGGGTTTGGTAGACACAATCCTCTATTGCCCTAAGTCCATAAAATTCCTCTTGCTCGAGCCCAAAATTTACAGCCTTTCCTTGTACAAAAAATTTATGCCCACTTGCATTTACTGCATTGGCGTAAACTTCCTGCATGAGGGATGGGTAAGAATTGGTCTGCAGGCTGACCAAGTTATCCCATCCACGATACGACACATCGCCGTAGAAAATGGGCTAAGGGAGTTTAAGCCCTCTCTTTGGGATGAGCTTTCATCGTGAAGTAATTTGGACAAATAGCTGCTCGGCCTCCACCAAGGAAAACCTCTTTTTGTTGAAGGATCCTCCAGAGGTAAAGGCTTCAGCTCCCTTACTAGCGACACTTTTCTTTTGTGATGCCTTAGGTATAGGAGAGGGTTGAGGTTTTTAAGAAATTTAAATAGAAAGTTTTCAAGCACAAAGAGTGTGTTGGCTGTGCCCTCCCTTCTCCACTATTTATAGACCAACATTTGTTCACCTTTCCTCTTAATTCATCATTCAAACCACATTTATGCCTGGTCAAGGATATCATTAAATCATGCCATAAGTTTGATTTGATGTAGACTTTAGAAAGAGAGAAAAAAATATCTTACAACAGTTTTTTAGCAAATTTCAGGTCCCAAGGCGCACTGTAGTGACTTTGACTGCTTGGGAATTCTCAAAGAGTCAATAAAGGCTCCTACTGTGCATCGCATGCTGCAGCACGCTATGGCATGCGATAGCGCCCAGGTTCCTATTTTGGCATGTGAAAGTGTTAATTTCTGCTCCAATGCATTGCAGCGTTGAATTCCATTATGGCACGACATAGCAGCAATTTATGTTGCAGCGCGCTATAGAGCCTGCTAAAGAAAAAAAATTTCCTGAAGTTAAAAGAACTTTTCAGCAATTCCAATCACGATCAGGTTGCATTTCTTATTACTAATAAAATTAACTTTTCCTACATAAAAGAAGATCAAATCAAAACAAAAAGAAAGACATATTGGTTGCCTCCCAGAAGCGCTTGGTTTAGTGTCGTCAGCCCGACCACTTGAAGAGTTTAAGGGATTGATTTATTTGAGGGTTTCTTTCTCCAAATTTTTGAATTGCATGAGTTGGCGCTAACACAGTTTGTGCTCAAACTCTTGACTTCACTAGTTATTTTCTTCCCTATCCTTTCTCCAAAAATGGGCAAAGAGGTTCCTTTCTTCTTTCTCTTTCCCCTACTAGTTTTCTTTTTCCTTTCCATTCTCTCCTTAGCCTCTCCTCTAGTTGAGGTGCTCTTGCTATAGTAAAAATAAAATTCAGTTAATTTTAGATCTTTTAGATCAATATTATCAGGTTTGGGCTCTCTCCTCACTTTTCTCCTCCACTCCAATTCCATATTTTTCAGTTTATATAGAATGGGTTCTAAGTCAATTTCCTCTATTTTTTCCATGCACTCTTATACTCATTACTCCCTAACAACATCAATGATAGCCTCAGTGTTGGCCAGGAAGGGTCGTCCAAATATGATAGTGGAATTTTCATTCCATCTATCCAATTCACAAATAATAAAATCAATAGGGACGACAAAACTTCATAAGCCAACAACTACATTCCTTACATCTTCTAGTGAGGTCAATGAATCCAAATTTGTGAATTCTAAAATTGTTGGGGTTCTTTCCATCTCCCCTATCCACAAGTGTTCATAAATATGGTAAGGCATAATGTTGGCCGAAAATCCAAGCTCACACGAGAGATTTAGAAGAGCTTCACCCCGTATTATGCATGGGATGTCTAGTCTTCCCGGGTCCTCAAAAAATATCGCAATCAACTCCTCCTTCTCATATTTACTAGATTTTATTTCATCTCCCAAATTTTTTGTATTCATTTCATAATTATCATCAAGACAGTCTCCCTCTATTACATTGGAGTGAATGACGCTAGCCATCTCCCTAGGATTCACCTCTGTTGAACTAGGTAAGGCTCCCTGCTGACGTGTGGACAGCTATTGGAAGATTTGGCCTAACTGAACTTCAATGTTTCTAAGGGATGCCTCAATCCCATGAATTCTTGCATCATGGCGAGTTATTGTCATCTCAATTCTTCATATGAATTGAGTAGTATCTGCTTTGAAAGCATTGAAAGCTCCTTTAAGGTTTAAATTTTGGGCTTGAAGATTATTTCCATAATTGTACCCTCATTTGATTAATGAATTTTTACTGTTAAAATTACCATTATTATTGTTGTTACTCCATAAAAATTTTGATGATTTCTCCATCTAGGATTATACGTGTTGGAGTATGGGTTATTCATCATGTTATTAGGATTAGCATTGTTGTTTCTGAAGAAGTTGACTTGGTTGGTGTTAGAAGGTGCAAAGGATTTATTTAAATTGCAGTTTTTGCTAGCATGTTTTCCCCCACATTAGTCGCAGTAAACCTCTTGTACACTGTTTATATTCATGTTGCCTATTTTATGGTTAAGGGCATTAATTTTGTTTTGAAGGGCTAAAATCTGATTTGCCTCATCAATTTGATTCGCTTCTCTTTTATTAGGATTAAGCCTCTAAATAGGCCATTGGTAAGCATTATTTGCCATTTCTTCTAACAGATCGTGAGCTTCCTCTTAAGTCTTACTACATAGTGACCATCTGGCAGCTGCATCGAGTAGGGTCCTCGTGGGTGCGTTCAATCCATTATAGAATGTTTGAACCTACATCCATTGAGATAACTCATGATGCGGGCAGCATTTTAGGCACTCTTTAACTCTTTTCCAACTATCATATAAAGTTTATCCCTCTAATTGGTTAAAATTGGTTATCTCAATTCTTAACCGGGCTATTTTTGCAGGTGGGAAGTATTTTGCTAGCAATTTCCTAATCAAGTCATCCCATGTGCAAATTGAATCATCGGGTAAAGAACTAAGCCAACTCTTGGCTCTATTTCTTAATAAAAAGGAGAATAGCCTAAGTCTAACGGTGTTGTCAGAAACACTGTTAAATCTAAACGTGTTGCATATCTCCAAAAAACTGGAGATATGTAGGAATTAGGGTTTATAGTGGCTAATCCCCTGAATTGGATGTTTTGAACCATATTCAGAGTTGAGGATTTTATTTCAAAGTTGTTGGCTTTGATATTTGGTCTTACAATATCATGAGGGATACCTCTAACAATGGGTAGTTGTAATAACCCAAGGTTGTTAATCATTATTTAATAGTCCAATTAACTTCAAATATCTTTTAATAACGTTAATTAGTCATTAGAAGTAAGTTTCAAAGTTTTAGACCAATTTGAGAATCAAATGAGCAAAACCTTAATTTTGGGTAATTATTATAATCAGGAAAATGAGAAAACTATTTAGATTAAAAATCGGATTTCGTCATTGCGTTCTTCAACCCCAAATTAGCTAAATGTAAAAATTTAGTGAGTTTTGGAGATCATCAAAATTTCCTGATTATTTTATTGTATTTTTGAAAGCCTGAAAAATAAAATAATTAAAACAACCTCCAATGGAAATTCTAACTGTATTTTTGAGCTCGTAACCCATGATTTAGTTAAAAAGCAAAATTTTAAAATTTTCAAGAAGAATATAAATGCTTAAATTCTAATTAAGTAAAATACCTAATAATTAATAAAATAATATTATATATATATATATATATACATATATAAATTCATTTTATCCTAAATCTACCCTATCCTCTGCCCTAATCGCACGCCGCTCTATTCCCCCGAGATCGGCTCTTCCATCCAACGCACAAAGGCGACGTGTGGCTCACACCGCCAATTTGCACCAATGGAAGAAATCGATAGGGATGGAATCACAGTCGATATCCTAATCAATCCCACACCGCTCCCCTTCCTTATCAGTGCACACCTTCATCCTTTCCAGACACGATTAGAAGTAAGGAGCGAATCCTCATAAGACTCACCCCGAACTCTAGCAGCAACAAACAACCCCACGATGCGCAATTAGGTATGATACCCTACTTCGATTCACCTCTTCATTATTATGTATATAAGTGCGAATGTTGATTTGGGGTTTTTAGTTATTTTTATAAGTCGTGTTTATGCAAATTAAATCATGGTGGATTTTGTATGGGAAATTAAGGAGCTGCTCGCTATTTTTTTTTTCTTACAAAAGTTATTATGAAATTTTATGGGCTTGAGATTCCTTTATTACACAATTGAAAATTTTGAATTTTGATGCTAAAATTAGGCTATCTACTTGTATGACACTGAATCTTGATATTTTAAAAGCAAACTTCTACTCATGCCTATGTACAGAAGCTTGCATGCTTGCCCTCTTTGGAAATGACTTGAATAACATGATCATTTTTCATCTTCATCACATCTATGAGAAAAATTTATATTTCCTTTTAGTTTTCTTCATATATTTTGGGTTAAATTCATGAGTAACCATGAAGGATTCCCTCTATAATTAATGAATGTGCAGGTTACCAGCTTATGCAAACTTAAATTTCATGTCTTTATCTTTACAAAGTACCTAGCATGAAGTTCTGTTAAAAGTTATTGATTTAAGGAAAAAAAAGTATTATCGTTCTAGATACAGATTGTTTATTGAATTGAACATTAACTATGGCTAAAATTATTGATCTGTTGCATAACAATTGTGCCTATTCAGCATTACTAGGAAATTGATACATAATCAAAAAGACCAATTACTTTGGAAGAGAACTTCTTCTAGAAGTTGAATGGTTAACTCTTTAATTTTTGTGCCCACTTCTTCAATAAAATTTCCTTAAATTTTATAATGCATTAATATAATGATGATACGTTATTATAGAAGGATTGTTGTGCTCTATTTTTTTTTTTATATATATATTTTCACAAGAAATAGCTCTAAATGCCATCAAACATCTCTAAATATCATCAACAACTATGTATTTAATTTCTAGCCATATAGAAACTCACACATTGGAATTTGTTATAATCCTACATTGCATTTGGAACCATTCTTTGTGAGATTTCTATATACTAAGTTGATAAACTCAAAAGCTCCCATATAATACCTATGCCACTAGATTTGATGATGTTCAAAGAGAAGATGGTTTTGAACTTCTTATATGATGACCCTAACATCCAAATGTATGGGAGGATGTTAGGCTACATCAACTGCAATACTCTCAATAGACTTATATTTTTTAAAGCCAAAGGTTTGATATTTCTCACTTTTAATTTTCTATTTTCAAATGGCCTTACCATCATTTTTCAATAAACATAAACTTTAAATATTTCTCAAGAGCACGGTAATTAGATAAATAATTTATAGAATAAAGTTAAATTAGAATTAAAGTTAATAAATAGTTATATATCTTAATAAATAAATACACACACACACACGCACACACACACACAAACATACACACACACACACACACGCGCGCTCACACACACACACACACACACACACATATATATATATATATATATATATATATATATATATATTTATATCCTTAAATACCAACAATTAAAAGATCATTAGAGAACTTTACAACCAAATCCTTTAAAGGTTAGTGTCTATATAAAACACCTCAAAGAATGTCAATAACTTAAAACTAAAAATTTCTATAGAAACATGTATTATATATTGAAATTATTATGTGACTCATGATTACCTCTCAATCTATTTTAAGCCTAAATTAATAAAGGACTTCATAAGTCCTACTCATTAAGGATAGATAATTAAGGAATAGAAAATAATGGATATCATGTGGTTTACAATAATTTGATAAATTTCTTATTTTGCTGCAATACCTTAATCCTAAACCTTGATTTCATACATTTTTGTGATTATAATAAACATTTAATATATTTTTCAGAGGGGTTTATATGGTGGAATTTAGTACAGCTATCACTAAGCCTGGGCAGGCTATTGGTATATCCAAAGACCACATAATTTTCTTGAGGGGGAATGTGTGTGTTTACAGTTGACCCCACTTTCAGATAAGTTGAGTAGACGTACTCAACTCCTCACATGTTCTGCACCACAGAACAAAAATACAAGATAAATAAATTATAAATTATATTTCTCACAATCTTATTGATTGTGAATGATTAAAAATAGTCTTATGACTATATATATATATATATATATATATATATATATATATATGTATATATATATATATATATATATACATATATATATATATATATACATATATATATATATATATATATATATATATATATAGTCTTTAAACTGAAAACATTTACTTTACTATTTTATAATATTTTAAGTCTTTCAGATCATTTATGCAGTGTAAGGTTTCATATAAAATTATAAATTTATTTATTACACTGTTTTTCATACCAAATCGTTTGAAAATATTCATTTTTTCTTCAATTGCAAATATTTGAAATGCTATACTAACCTATTTATTGAAAGATTTATAAAAATACTTAAGTAATGTAAGGATTTCCTTACTTTACCTCCTTATTATTATCATGCTTATTGCACTTCTTTTATTTTAAATGGTAAATGGCTAATGTAATATTCGCATAATATGTATTTAGCTTACTTTTAAAATGTACTTAGACCTTTAAAGTTTAATCAGCTTTTTTCTTTTTTTTTGTTGTGCCGTATCACATTTAAAAACTAAAATATAGTAGATCAGGAGTGTGGATTAGGTGCTACAGTGAAAGTAGAACCTGAGAAGTAATTGGACAAGGGAGCTTATTCATTTTTATAATCTTTCTGTGAGAATGAAAGATTTTATTTCTTAAAAACTTATAACTTAAATATTCTATGATGTTTGTAAACTATTCTTTCATGTTATTTGTAGTTTTATATCATGGATAATGAATGCTTAAAATTAGAGTGATTAAATTTCCTTTCACCCATAGTGTGGCTCCCTGCTACCCAACCTCGGAATCATTAGGCTAAGGAGCGGAGTGTCACTCATGCAGATCCCTCACTCAACATTGGATTAGGTGAGATCCACAATCCACTGCTAAGGGAAGAATACGCACAAAATAACTAATAGAATTAGTCACTACATCCATATATACAGTGCGGAAGCATATGATAAGTAAAGGCTACATCCATTCACCATACATCATATATGAATTAAAATAAGAATGCTCAAAAAATAATAAAGTACAGAAAGTAAATCACAATCACAGTACCTATATTATTATAATATTTTAAGTAAAGTTTATGAAATGAAATAAATAAAACTCTCATCCTCACTATGAAATAAAAAGGGCAGCTAAATGTCCTCTGGTCCAAGCTGCTGCACCTCCTCTAAGTAAGGCTCCTCCTCAGGTACAGGATCCTCAAGTTGCTGAAAATCTAACATTATCAGTTTCACAATGCCAGGGCCCCAGCTAATAAAGAAAAAATCTTATTAGAAAAAATGTCCAAGTACATTTTAGGCAAATAAATTATTAAGCATTTGTTAATATCACCATTTATACTCTATACCAAGTAAAACGTCTATCTAGCATGGGAGCAAGTAAGCATACCAACGAAATATGATAAGTTATAAATATAGCATTTATAATTAAACCACAAGTGAGGCAAAAGCACACATTGAGTAAACTAAACAAGGTAGGGTATACATATATAATATAGTAAGTAAACGTACTGAAAGAAAAGTATAAACCTAAACATGTTGATGATCATATGACATATGCTAATTTTGAACATAAATCTGAAAATTGTACATATAATATAAGCTGTAAAGCCTAGCATCATATATATATATCTATACAAGTGAGCAGGTAAAATAATACCACTACAGCTGAATAAAATAATATGCATCAATAACATAATAAACAGTAAGTTGAAAACTGTAAAGGAACGTATAACTGTCATATCAGAAGAATTTGCCAATCTGGCTCAGTATATTTCCATAGCCTTTTTGGGCTAGGGAGACATAGATTCCCATTGCCTTTCTGGGCTAGGGCATAAGAACAAAACAGAAGTAAAGCAAAGCTAAAGAGGCAGATAATACTATACAGAATCTTTTAGTTATTTTACTTTTATTTCCATGGGCACATCCGGAAATAGCTGAGGTGTCAAGCATGTCTACAAGACTAAGTGGGTTCCTAGCTTAACACACACTCCTCAATGAGTAATGTTAAGCATCCTTATTTCTCATTACCCCTGCCCATTAGCGTAATGTGCCCCATAATCAACCAAAGACTGAACCCAAATGCAACTATTTTCCTAATATTATAAGTTTTTATTTTCATGCAATAATATTTTTCTTATATGACATGTCCAAGGAAAATACGCACAAAACTCAAGGAATGCATAGCACAAATTCAAATAGTAAGCAAGAGACTCTACTAAGCATGGTGATATCATTAGTTTTCTAATTTAACAATTCTAACTATTCCAAGTTACACAAGTTCAGGATCTCCAATTCCTACTATCGAGTGTAACTTAGAAGCTCAGCCTTAAAAGTTAAAAAGGATTAGAACTGATCAGGTTCTAATCTAATTCAATCAAATATGACTACAAGTTTAATTAACAAATCATACATCCTTATTTTATGAATTTAGATGTCCTACCTAAGATCTGATCAAGATCTACTAAACTATAGATTATGGATTAAACACCATGACATTGGGCTTAATCACATAATCCAAAAGGATGTGACAACAGGTCTAGGCTTCATTCTAAAAGTGATCTATTGATTAAGGTAAATCCTATTAAGCAAATTAAACTTAATAGGATGAATATCTTATCCTCAATACAAGATTAAATGACAAAATAATCAAAATAAGTAGTAAAAAAAAAACTAATAAAATTAAGGATCCATTTATTAAAAGATCTTATTTTTTAATGAATGAAATCTAACCTATGATCTAACCCTAAGTCTTAGGATTAATCCCAATGTGAGGTGTAAGATCCTTAGGAAAAGACTTAGAGGAGATTAGGAAATTTTACTAAGTTGATTGAATTACTGATTTGATCACTTAAATGATTTTATTATAGCTCTAATACTGGTTTTGGTGATTTAAGAGACAATTTAGAGGTTAAGGACACTTAATCTAAATTTTAGGCAAAATGACTATTTTACCTCTACTTAAGGGTCAAAAATTTACTTTTTGATTTAAGGCTCCAAATTGGAATTTCTTACTACCAACTGATTCCTTACTATTTAACATGAAGATAGACAGTAAACACACTCAATTTGGATAAGAAACGGATCCTAGGGGTGCAAACTAAGGTTTTTGACCTAAGGATAATCTTGTAATTTACACATAATAGAATCTAACTTTTTATACAGTTTATTGTTGGTTACTATTCAAGAATTCTATAGAATCTAAGAACACTGCATTCTGAGGTCAAATGGCTAAATTATAGCTATTTCAATTTCTAAGAGCAATTGGTAATTTTGTCGGTCAATGGATGATAAAAATTGAACTTTTCTGTTTTAAGTACAATTTCAGCAAACTTAGGTTCTATAGCTTCCCTATAATATACTGAGTGTGTTGAGAGGGAGTAAACCCAATTTGGACTTCAAATGGTCCAATTAGGGCCTAACTAAGGTTAGGGGTATTTTGGTTCTTTTTGATTTTCTAGGATTCATATCCTAAATATTATTTTAGTTTATTGATGACATTGATATTCTAAGCTAGTTAGCACTTTGAATTTTTGAATTTGGAGAGTTATGGTCAATTGGAGCCTAAGAGTATTTTAGTCATTTTTAGGGTAGGGTCATAAATGTTACTTTCCAAACTAAGCTCCAAATGAAGAAACTAATACTTTTATAGTATTGGGGCTATTCTCCTGAGTATTTTAAGACCCATATTGCCTATGTTTGGACAACTAGGATTAAGGTTATGAGGGTTTGTTTAGGTCCTACAATATCACTACATTATAGTACCCCGAAACAAATTTTTTAATTATGCCATTTGATCTCTTTTATTTTTTTGAGTAAAATGATATTTATACTTGCTATGTTTGGACCATTATATAAAAATTATTAAACTTTAAAATTTTGAATTAAATAAATTAAATTAAATATATTTTACTATTCATTTATTCAAAATGAATTTATTTACTATTCATACCTAGAGTTAAAGTGAATTTACTGTATTTATTAATTAATTAATTATCATTAATCTATTTTTAATTATCATAAATTTAAATTAATTATTATTTAATCTATTATTAAATTAGTTAATTATATTAATTATCAATTTTAATTATTATATATTTAAATATTAATTTACTGTTTAATTAAATTAATTCATTAACTATTGTTTTAATATTAACTCATTATATAATTAATATTAATAAATCAACTTAATTACATAATTTTACTATTTAATTACATCTATTTATTGGATTAATGTAAATTAATTTCGATTATTACTAACTTAATTAATTCACTATTTATAGTTAAAATTAAATTAACTAATTATTTAATGTCATTTATTAATTAGGTGGCTAATTAATTAAGTGATCAAGATTATTTAACTAATTAATTTATACTAATTAGCTACTGTCTAAATCCCTAACTTAATTAATATATAACATAATATTCATATAACTATTTTTATTATAATTCTATTTTATATAAATGTGATGATATGTGTATTTATTTATCACAAAGTTTCTATTTTAAGATCTTGAATATACACATATATGTACATAATATATAATATAATATTACATATTTTATTATAATTATTTTAATTATGCAGGATTTGACTCTCGCGGGAACCACCATGCCACGCGGTGCCCAGACAGAGGCTGTTGAGCCGCGGGCGGGCCCCCTCGAAGGTGGCAGCGTTGACAACGGCGGGTCCCGCTGAAGACGCGTGGCGTCCTCCAGCTGGGTCCAGGCGCACGGGTTGGTCCCACATGCAGCAGGACTGATACCTGCGGGGCCCGCTACAGACGCAGCGGTGGAAAGATGCGACCCGCCAATGCGGGTCTGGCTCGGGTCGACCCGACCCAGCCCGGACCCTTCCCCTTCCGGCACCCCGCGACGCAAGCAGCTAGGGCGCAAAAAATCGCCGCCTTCCTGGTGATGCAAGACGCCGACTTGCATACCGACAGGTCCGCCTCGGTGAGAACTAGCCAATGGTGGCCGGTCTAGCACTAGAGGTGACCTAATTGGCCCGTAGTCATGAACCCTAGCAATGGACCTATGGACGCTCGGGGCTAATCGGCAAATGGTGAGGGTCGATCGCGGTTTTCGATCAATCGAACTCCTTTGCGTTCGATCAGTATCGCAAAATGGACGATCGAACACAAGAAATTAGCATACGAACTAGGTTGGAACAATTGCATGTATGGATTAGGAGATTATGGCGTACTTGATATGTGGTCGAAAGCTTAGGTCTCGCAGCAGACGATGTCTGGATCGGCTCCTCAGTTTCTAAGCTCATGCCCTGCGAGGAGGTGGCTTATGGCAGCTTAATGAGAGGCTGGCGGAGTTCGCGAGGGGCAGCGAGGCGGCGAGTGGTGAGGCGGAGCGACGCACGACGCATGTCCCTCGCGCAGAGGCGATCGCGATGACGGCCGAGGACCGTTCGATCGCTCCGATCGAACAGTTGGATCCTGCCATTCGATCGAACGACAGGACTGACGGCGTGCATAAGGGACCGATGGCGCGGTTTAACTCAAATAATTAATAATATAATAATTTAATTCATTAAATTATTATATTTAAATTAAATTAATTATTTAGCTTCCAAGAACCCCCAAATACTCACCCCTAGCTAATTGAGGGGTGAGGAATGCAACGGCGATATCAGATTTTTGATCCGATGAGTATTTTAATTTCCCAATATTCGGGGTATTTAAATATTATTAAAATATTCGTCAAAATTTTGACGACTTTCGATTGACACGAAAATATCACCCCTAACTAATTTTGGGGTAATGAACGCAATGGCAAAGTCTGTTTTTTGATCTGAGGTCTATTTAGATAGGTCAAATTTTAGGGTTTCTTGATTTTCCAAAAATCAGGATTCAAACCATTTGACTCCTAATTTGGACTGGGTCTTAGGGGTTAACTCCTAATGACTTAATTAACACTTAGGATCAAGATTAAGATTAAGATTAATCATAATTGACTAAGGTAACAACTTTAGTTGTTACAGACTCCCCCACTTAAGAACGATGTCACTCTCGACATCGCTCAAGTGGAAGTAAGAAGGTAAGAATGAAATATGACTTGAATTTGTAAGCTTGGAATGCTAAGAAAGAATACCTAGATTCTCGAAGAGTCTAGGATATTTAGCTCGCATATCAGATTCCTTCGCCCAAGTGGCTTCATTGCAAGAATGATTCCCCCAATGAACTTTGATCATATTAATAGCACGACTCCTAAGTTGCTTGCGATCACGGGCTAGAATTCAAATTAGCTCCTTGGTATATGACAGATCGGGATGGATCTAAATTTCCGGGAACTGCACGAGGTGAGACGAATCTCTGACGCACTTCCTTTGTTATGACACATAAAATACATTGTGGACTGCTGCGAAGTCATCTGGAAGGTTGAGTTTGTAGGCAGATGAACCTATTTTGGTTGTTACTTCGAAAGGACCAACATAGCGGAGACTAAGTTTCCCTGCTATGCTGAATCTGGAGACTCTTTTCATTGGACTGATTTTTAGGTATACGAAATCTCCCATATTAAACTCCAGAGGATGATGATGAAGGTCGTGGTATTTACTTTAGCGGTCTTGGGCTGCACGAATTCGCTGTTGAATCAACTAGACTTTCTTGTTCGTCTCTTCTACCGATTTAGATCCATATAGGTGCACACTGCCTATTTCTGACCATGCTAATGGAGTGCTACACTTTCTGCCATATAAAGCTTCATATGGAGCCATTTTGATGCTAGCTTGAAAATTATTAATGTAGGCAAACTCCACTAGTGGAAGGTGATCTTCCCAAGATCTAGCAAAGTCAAGTATACATAAACTGAGTAGGTCTTCGAGAACCTGATTTACTCATTTCATTTGACCATCTGCCTATGGATGGAAGGCTGTACTCATTGCTAGAGTTGTGCCTAGGTCTTGATGTACAGCCTGCCAAAACATGGAGGTAAATCTGCTGTCTCTATCAGATACAATTGACTTGGGAATCCCATGAAGCCTGATTATCTCTTTGATGTAGAGTTTTATATTTTAGGCAAGTAAATTATTAAGCATTTATTAATATCACCATTTATACTCTATACCAAGTAAAATGTCTATCTAGCATGGGAGCAAGTAAGCATACCAAGGAAATAGGATAAGTTATAAATATAACATTTATAACTAAATAACAAGTGAGGCAAAAGAACACCTTAAGTAAACTAAATAAGGTAGGGCATACATATATAATATAATAAGTAAAGGTACTAAAAGAAAAGTCTAAACCAAAACATGCTGATGATTATATGACATATGCTAATTTAGAACATAAATCTGAAAATGGTACATATAATATAAGCTGTAAAGTATTGCATCCAATACATATATCTATATAAGTGAGCAGGTAAAACAATACCACTACAGCTGACTAAAATAACATGCATCAATAACATAATAAACAGTAAGCTGAAAACCGTAAAGGAACGTATAACTGCCATATCAAAATAATTGGCCAATCTGGCCCAATAAATTCGCATTGCCTTTTTGGGCTAGGGAGACAAAGATTCCCATAGCTTTTCTAGGCTAAGGCATAAGAACAGAACAGAAGTAAAGCAAAGCTAAAGAGGCAGATAATACTATGCAGAATCTTTTAGTTTTCTTACTTATGTTTTCGTGGACACATCTGGAAATAGTTGAGGAGTCAAGCACATCTGCAAGATTAGGCGGGTTCCCAGCTTAACACACACTCCTCAATGAGTAATGTTAAGCATTCTTATTTCTCCTTACCCCTGTCTATTATGGTAATATGCACAATAATCAACCAAAGACTGAACACAAATGCAACTATTTTTCTAATATTCTAAGTTTTCATTTTTATGCAATAACATTTTTCTTATATGACTTATCTAAGGAAAATAAGCACAAAACTCAAGGAATGCATAGCACAAAGTTAAATAGTAAGTAAGGGACTCTACTAAGCATGGTGATATCATTTATTTTCTAATTTAACCATTCTAACTATTCCAAGTTACACAAGTTTAGGATCTCCAATTCCTACTATCGAGTGTAACTTAGAAGCTCAGCCTTATAAGTTGAAAAGGATTAGAATTGATCATGTTCTAATCTAATTCAATCAAATACGACTACAAGTTTAATCAACAAATTATACGTCATTATTTTATGAATTCAGACGTCTTACCTAAGATCTAATCAATATCTACTAAACTAGATTATGGATTAAACACCACAAGATTGGGCTTAACCACATAATCCAAAAGGATAAGACAACAAGTCTAGGCTTCATTCTAAAAGTGATCTATTGATTAAGGCAAATCTTATTAAGCAAATCAAACTTAATAGGATGAATATCCTATCCTGAATCCAAGATTAAAAGAAAAAATAATTAAAATAAATTATAAAAATCTAAAAACTAATAAAACCAAAGATTCATTCATTGGAAAATCCTATTTTTTAATGAATGAAATCTAACCTATAATCTAACCCTAGTCTTTGGAATAATCCAAATGTGAGGTGTAAGATCCTAAGGAAAAGACTTAGAGGAGATTAGGAAATTTTGCTAAGTTTATTGAATTACTGATTTGATCACTTAAATGATTCTATCAGAGCTCTAATACTAGTTTTGGTGATTTAAAAGACAATTTAGAGGTTAAGGACGCTTAACCTAAATTTTGGGCAAAATGACTATTTTGCCTTTACTTAAGGGTCCAAAAATCTAATTTTTGATTTAGGGCTCCAAATTAGAATTTCTTACTGCCAAATGATTCCTTATTGTCTAACATGAAGATAGACAGTAAGCATGCTCAATTTGGACAAGAAACGGATTTTAGGGTTGCAAACTAAGGTTTATGACATAAAGGCAATCTTGTAATTTACACCAAATGGAATCTAACTTTTTGTTCAATTTATTGTTGGTTACTGTTCAAGGATTCTATAGAATCCAAGAACATTGTATTCTAGGTCAAATGTCTAAATTATAGCTATTTCAATTTCTAAGGGTAATTCGATAATTTTGTGGGTCAATGGGTGACAAAAATTGAACTTTTCTATTTTAGTCCAATTTCAACAAACTTAGGTTCTATAGCTTCCCTATAATATACTAAGTGTGTTGAGAGGGAGTAAACCTAATTTGGACTACAAATCGTCCAATTAGAGCCTAACTAAGGTTAGAGGTATTTTGATCATTTTTTAATTTTTTAGGATTCAGATCCTAAATATTATTTTAGTTTATTGATGATATTGATATTTTAAGCTAGTTAGCACTTTGAATTTTTGAATTTAGAGTCAAATTGACCAAGTTATGGTCAATTTGAGTATAAGGGCATTTTGGTCATTTTTAGGGTAGGTCCTAAATGTTATTTTTCAAACTAAGTTCCAAATAGGGAAACTAATACTTCTATAGTATTGGGATTGTTCTCTTAAATATTTTAAGACCCATATTACCTATATTTGGACAACTAGGTTAAAAGTTATGATGGTTTGTTTAAATCCTAAAATGTCACTACGTTATACGTACTCTGAAATAAATTTTTGAATTACGCCATTTGATCCCTTTTATTTTTCTGAGTAAAATGAGAGCTATATTTGTTATGTTTAGATCATTGTATAAAAAGTTATTAAACTTTAAAATTTTGAATTAAATAAATTAAATTAAATAGATTTTACTATTTATTTATTCAAATTAAATTTATTTATTATTCACACCTATAGTTAAAGTGAATTTACTGTATTTATTAATAATTAATTATCATTAATCTATTTATAATTATCATAAATTTTAATTAATTATTACTTAATCTATTATTTAATTAGTTAATTATATTAATTATCAATTTGAATTATTATATATTTAAATATTAATTTATAGTTTAATTAATTATCCTAAATTATTTACTAATTAGGTATTAAATTAATTCATTAACTACTGTTTTAATATTAACTCATTATATAATTAATATTAATAAATCAACTTAATTACATAATTTTACTGTTTAATTACAACTATTTATTGGATTAATGTAAATTAATTTCAATTATAACTAACTTAATTAATTCGCTGTTTATAGTTATAATTAAATTGTATTAATTTAATTAAATTAACTAATTACTTAATGTCATTTATTAATTAGGTAGCTAATTAATTAAGTGATCAAGATTATTTAACTAATTAATATATACTAATTAGCTATTGTCTAAATCCCTAACTTAATTAATATATAACATAATATTCATATAACTATTTTTATTATAATTTTGTTTTATATAAATGTGATGATATGTGTATTTATTTATCACAAAGTTTCTATTTTAAGATCTTGAATATACACATATGTACATAATATATATAATATAATATTACATATTTTATTATAATTATTTTAATTCTGCACGATTTGACTCTCGTGGGACCCACCATGCCACGCGGCGCCCAGACAGAGGCTACTGAGCCGCGGGTGGGCCCCGCCGAAGGCGGCAGCGCTGACAGCAGCGGGTCCCGCTGAAGACGCGTGTCGCCCTCCTGCTGGGTGCAGGCGCACGGGCGGGTCCCACATGCAGCAGGATTGATACCTGCGGGGCCCGCTGCAGACTCAACCCACCAATGCGGGTCGGGCTCGGGTCGACCCGGCCCGACCCAGACCCTTACCCTTCCGGCATCCCGCGACGCAAGCAGCTAGGGCTCGAAAAATCGTCACCATCCCGGCGATGCTAGACGCCGACTCGCATACCGACAGGTCCGTCTCGGCGAGAACTAGCCAATTGTGGCCGGTCCAGCACCAAAGGTGACCTAATTAGCCCGCAGTCATGACCCTAGCAATGGACCTACGGACACTCGCGGCTGATCGGCAAATGGTGAGGGTGATCGTGGTTTTCGATCAATCGAACTCCATTGCGTTCGATCAGTATCGCAAAACGGACGATTGAACACAGGAAATTAGCATACGAACTAAGTTGGAACAATTGCATGAATGGATTAGGAGATTAGGGCGTACCTGATGTGTGGTCGAAAGCTTAGGGCTCGCAGTAGACGGCGTCTGGATTGGCTCCTCAGTTTCTAAGCTCGTGCCCTATGAGGAGGTGTCTTATGGCAGCTTAATGAGCGGCGAGCGGAGTTCGCGAGGGGCAGCAAGGCGGCGAGTGGTGAGGCGGAGCGGTGCACGACGCGTGTCCCTCGCCCAGAGGCGATCGGGACGATGGCTGAGGACCGTTCGATCGCTCCAATCGAACGACAGGACTAACGGCGTGCATAAGGGACGGACGGCGCCGTTTATCTCAAATAATTAATAATTAAATAATTTAATTCATTAAATTATTATTTTTAAATCAAAATAATTATTTAGCTTCCCAAAAATCCCAAATACTCACCCCTAGCTAATTGAGGGTGAGGAACGCAACAGCGAGGTCGAATTTTTGATCTGACGAGTATTTTAATTTCTCAATATTCGGGGTATTCAAATATTATTAAAATATTCATCGAAATTTTGACGACTTCCGATCGACACGAAAACATCACCCCTAGCTAATTTGGGGCCAATGAGGGCAATGGCGAAGTCCGTTTTTCAATCTAAGGTCTACTTAAATAGGTCAAATTTTAAGGTTACTGAATTTTCCAAAAATCAAGATTCGATCCATTTGACTCCTGATTTGAACTAGGTCTTAGGGGTTAACTCCTAATGACTTAATTAACACTTAGGATTAAGATTATGACTGAAATTAATCCTAATTGACTAAGATAACAACTTGGGTTGTTACACATAGATCCAAATAATATAAGGTAGTACTTAATATTGGGTTAGAATCCCCTAATTCAATATTATGTACTATCGTAACACCCGTTATTAGATGTATATATTTAATCTTATGGTGAGTTGTTACAGCAGTGCATTGTCTCTTAAAGTCCTTCCCCATTGTTCTACTAAGGGATTTGCTTCTATATTATCCATTTCAACTTGATTTTTATTTATCAAGCTATATTCTCTTCTAGCTCCAAGGTATGTGAGCTTAATTTCTGGCTCAAGTAGTATGTTCAAATTTTCTCTCCTACTCATGCAATTATGAACTTAACTAGAAAGAACAATTACAGCCTTCAATTTCAGTAATTCAGAAAATAAAATAAAATAAAAACTAAATTTAATATTGAGTTAGGAGATTCTAACTCAACATTTAATACTACCTTATATTATATGGATCTATGAGGAGAAGAAGGACATTCAATTATTCTAACTCAAACATTTATTATTTATAATATGAAAATTCAAACAACATAAAAGAATATTTTACACACATCACAAAATATTTATAATTCACAAAGTGTTCATAAGTAAACTCATTTTCACATAAATAAACAAAAGTAAATTCTCCTTTTCCAACTATTGCTCAGCTTCCTTATTAACTACAGGTCCTGCTCCTTGCTCTTGATCTACTATATTTTGGTTTTTAAATACGGTAGGGCACAGCCAAAAAAAGAAAAAATTATTAGACTTTAAAAGTCTAAGTACATTTTAAAAGTATGCTAAACATTAGTTAAGTAGATATCACATTACAAATTTAAGAAATGGCAGTGCAATAAGCATAAAAATGATAAGAAAGGTATGTAAGAAAATTTTCTCACAATGCTAGAATATTTTTGCTAATCATGCAATAATTATATTAGTAACATTTGAATTATTTGCAATTTGGAGGAAAACATGAATATGCTCAAATGGATTTATATGCTGAGTAAGAAAAATAGTGTAAGGAAAGGAACTGTATTAATATATAAAATTTCTGCACTGTAAAATATTATAAAAGATTCACTCATGGAAAATCATTTCAGTCTGAAGACTGAATATAACAGTCATAATTAATGAGATTGTGAGAAATGCAATTTATGATTTATTTATCTTAAAATTTTGTTCTGTGGGCACAGAACAAGTGAAGAGTTGAGTACGTCTACTCAACTTATCTGTATATGGGGTCAAAAATAAACACACACATTCCCCATCAAAAGAATTATGTGGTCTCTAGATACACCAGTAACCTTGCCCAGGAAAATGACAGCTGTACTAAATCCTCCATTTAGACCCCTCTGAATTATTTTGTTAAAATAAAAATGCACAAAATCTTAATGAATGACTCAAGGTTGTAAGTTCAACGCGTTGCAGCACAAGAAATTTTTCAAAGCATTGTAAATCATGTGATATCCATTGTTTTCTATTGATTTCTATCCTAATGATTTCATATTCATAATAGTTGCCCACGAATAGGCCATCCATTTTGTGATATGGCTTTTAAGAAAATAAGAGAAGAAATAATGCTATTATTCTACAATTATAATGTACTCTCAAGTTTAAATTTCAAATAGCATGCTGAAATAAATTTAAATATATCAATGTTAAACAAGCATTTTCTCAAAAATAATGAAATAAATTACACGCTCTACCATCTTTATTCAGCAACTTGAGCAGATAAAGTCTCAAATACTATGGAAATCATAAAACTATGTTAAATTATGCAGTTCATATTTTTATGAGTTTAAAAATAAAAAGTAAACCACAAGTACAAATCAATGTATAATTATTACATGTTTTAAGCAGTGCTTCTTCAAAGTATTCAACCCATATGGTCAGCCTATACAGGATTTAGTCAATAAATTTTCAGGCAATCAACATTTAATTTAATACATGTTATATATAAAAATCACATACGAAAATATAGAGAAATGGTATCTAGTTCAATTCTCATTTAAATTTATAAGTTCAAATGCTACCTTTCTTTCTTAGGATTCTAAAAATTAAGGACCAAAAAGAAACAAGATGAATATGAGCCATTAAGAGTACCTTCCTTCTAAGCTAAAATTAAGATGCATTAAGAGGTAAGAAAAACGTTATTTAATTACCTTCTTGTATGTGTGAATAAAATCCATTGACGAGAACAGATTAACTATGAATGCAGCAGAAGGAAAAGTGTTTTAATTCTCTAAAAGCATGGTTAAATATATTAAAGAAAATTTTTAAGATCAAAATATTAGAAATTGTAATATATACTGCTTTAAATTGTAATATTTTGCAAAAGAAAAAGTGCTATACATTCTTTTGTTTTAGCTCAACCCACATACTGATTCTTCAAACTACTATAGTAAAGTAAATGTACATATGATAGCTTGTAATGATATGTTTATGCCTAAAAATTGAATGTAATGTAGAAACTATTTCAAACATATAAAATAGCTCCATTGTTGTAAACATCAAGCATATTTGAACAAATTAATCAAAATTTATATTATAAAATGAGGAATCTTGAACCAACCTTAAGTAATTAAAATTATAACAATGATTAAAAATTAAAAGAAAGTTGTTATACACATATCTAACCATCATTAATGGCCAATGATCCAATGGAGCAGGGGCAAAATATATAAAAAAAAAATAAGTGAATTGATCCCATACATGCTCAAATAGATTACTTTGCAAGTACACATGATCACATCGAATCATAGATCAACATCAGTATTTTTGTTAAAGAAATAGAGCTAAAGTCTAAAATAATTTGAGCTGTGCATATTTTGTAGCAGCATATCTTGCACAATTTTATCTTTTATTAGCACAATTGCATCCAAAAGCATTATTAGTATAATAAAATTAATATGCAATCACATAAATATAGAATTAAACTGGAAGAGCTTGAATAGAGCATGAATAAAAAAAATAAAAATTATATTAGGTGAAATGATGTTTTCACTTTTCAACAAACAGCCCACATTTCAATTTTGCAACAAATCAACACTCAATAAAATAGCCACATCAGCCACTCTCTCATGCCCTTCAACATTCACTTAAGTAAGCAAATTATATTTTCATTAGTGCAATTTTAACATAATGCTTCAGCAATAAACATTATTTCAAATTCAACAAATGTTGCTTTCCATTTTTCAGTAAAATATATATTCAATTGTGTTGAATGAAATTCAGAGGTAAAAATCAGTAAGGCGATGAAACAAGATGTTAGCATTTTTGCACTAAAGTGCTCATAGCATTAAGCTCAAATGATATTAAAATGAAATCAAGAATCCTTAATGGCAAGTGAATGAACAACCAAATTTTAAAATAAAAGTTTCATAATCAAGTATTCATGAATTATATCAAAATGGCTCACATAGATAAAACGATAATCATGACACTAAAGCCACATGAGTATATATATACGTCCTTTGGAGTACTATTTTATAAAAACATATATGTTGTAATTATAAAAGAAGGTATACATACATCTGTGTAAGCATAAACTTCAGAATATAATTGATTTAACCTGACTTTTGCCTCAATTTTATTGCAATAAATATTACCACTTGTATTCCTAGACTAATTAGATTTTTACGTAAAGTTCTTAGTTTATTGCATAAAAGAATAAGAAAAAAGATATTCAGGGTCCGTAAATTATATAACTGAAAACCTGGAGATTAAACTAGCTTGTTACTGAGGTTGGATGGATTACTGAATGATCTAGAAGATATCATCAATGGTTGCACTATGAAAAATTCAGAAAGGACATATGCTTGTGAATGTTGAGGCATTAGTCGGTCATTAAGGATATGACCCTATGCCGTATGAGGTGATAAATGCTGCAAGCCAACCACAAAGAAATTAAAAAGTTATGTAAACATAGAAACAATAAGTTAAAGTAGGTTTTAACTAGCTTGGATGGTGAAGACTTGAAATTTGCCATCTATATATCATATATATAAATACAAGTATCATTTCAATTTAATGTGATAATACCAATGCCTTTATTACTTATGTGCCTTACAAAAAGTTACCATTATGGTTAATGCTTCTCAATGAGTTTCCAAACTGTCAACAAAAGCTTTAATAATAAATTTTACATTGGATTTAAATGGGATAATTGTGCCCTTCTCATGAATAATTATATCATTTCAAGAATTGCATATTTATTGACAAAGAAGTTTGTATAACAACACTTTCATCATTTTCTAAGGAAACTAATATTGCTCTTTATAATGTGTAAGCAATGTAATGATGGAAACAAATGGCAGCAAAAGAGTTCGAACTATTATAAATAAATCTTTAAACAAAGCTGAATAATTTATGTATCTTTTAAAATAAGAGATTAAACTTACAACAAGATTGTCATAATGTAATTCATTGCCATAGCCTATAATTGTTCATCAATCATTACATTATTCCAATAGATAGGATGCAGATTTGAAACTTAAAGAGATAGTTGATGTAAGTAAAAAAATTTCAACACATAAATTCCAAGATCTTAAGTAATATTAAACTTGGCATATCGATTATGTCCCTTAAATACTCATCATGACTATCCCATGTATGTATTATGCTATATTTGTGCAAATGAATCTACAATTAGCATCTCCTATAAAGATATGAACATATGTTTAACCATCGTAACTAAAGTACTGCAAGATTTAATAATTATTGAAAATGATGTAAATTATAGCAAATCTAGGAAACGACTGCAAGAATGTAAACAGATTTATATATCAATTAATACGACATATTGAATTTGGATCTTTAAAATAGTATTTACTTCATGCAGGATGAAATGCCTTCCAAAAGTATTTTCTTCTTCAAAATTTATAGCTGAACCTTAATTGCACTATATATATGACTTGTAAAATACAGCCCTTAAACCTATAATAGGATATCTGATAACTAAAATAATCTTCAGCAACTAAAGTTCTTACTAACATCAACCATAATAATCTACTTGATATTGCATTAAAATATAATAAAAATATGTATCCAAGAAATTATTTTTATCTGCAGACAATAGCACTAAAGCACATAAAGCCATTCATCGGAGATAGGGAGAAAAGCTGGATTCAAACTAAATGTAATGATGCACTCTTAAATGTTACTTTTAATGAAGGATTATTTGAGCTATCTAAATTATCATTCACTCAAAAAGAAATCAGCTCATCTTTCAAAAAAAAAATGACTTCATAAGTTTGTATTCAATTTTTATAATCATCTTATTCCACCAATTAGGCAAAGAGAAACAAATATCATAGTAGCAAGATGTTCAAAATAAACCTCAAAGAAAGTCTAAATATCGTTTCTTGAGAATAACAAACTTTCCAAATACAGTGCACTTGTTGGAAGAAGGTTCTAAGAGTAGCTTCAAGATAAATAACAAATATACACATAATTATATATCAAAGTATTCAAATATAAAATGATGATCACTTTGGTTAAGTTGAACAAACAGAAAATTTATTTTTGATTCAACATAAACAGTTCATTGGCTAAATATTGAAACCTCAAGCAACCAAATACTAGTATTGAAAAAGTGTATACTTCCTTTCTCTGTATAATCATAGTTCCCATCTTCTAAACATCAACATAGTATGTTAATATGAATATTCAATAATAATACCCTTAAATTAATAAAGTAAATCATTCTCTTAGAAAGAAACTTCAATAACCCGAAATACTTAACTCACTACTCTCTTAACAAATATGAAACTACATATGGTTGAATACTTTTCATGTATTGAAAGTGGATTTCATTGAATCCTTACGAGTTCCTCATCATAAAACCCTAGGTTAACATTGATTTTAATATGAATGATATTGAGAAGGAGAATCGAGTGGAGTACCTTATCGAATCATTGTGAGGCAATCGCTAGGGTTCGGAGCTAAGCATCCTTGTCTTACATTCGAATAAAGACTCTCGTGCCGAGAGGATGAGGGGGTCTTGATAATGAGGGGATTGGCATGGGTTCGATTGAGATATGGATGGTGATCTCATCTTCACGAGCCTTCCCATTGGAGAGGTTAGCGGTGCGTCACGCGTCACTCTTCCAACTTTGAAGGAGAAGGCGGTCTCTCAATGAGGATAGGAACCGGGGGGGGTCGGTCGCGTGAAGATGATTAGGGTAGAGAGGATGAAATGAAAAATGAAAAAAAATGGAGTTACGTTTATTGATATATATATATATAATATATTATTTGATTAATTTAAAAATCTTCATTTAATTAGAGTTATATGATTATCTGTTTCTAAGAAAAATTTTGAAAAATTGCTTTTTAGCTAAATTGGAGGTGACCGACTCAAAAATGCAATCAAAACTTTAATCAAAAATCAACTTAATTGTTTTATTTTTCAGGTTTTAGAAAATACAATAAAATAATCGAGAAAATTTGATTATCTCTAAAACTTATCAAAATTTTACCCCAAGCTAATTTGGGTGTGAGGAACGCAATGATAAAGTCCAATTTTTAATCCGAGGTCAAATTAATTTCCCAAAATTGCGGCACGCTGTGGCAGCAGTGCTCCAAACGTATTTCCTGCATAATAGTTAGTATCTTTTTGTTTGGACGCGGCAGCGTACGCTGAAGCGCGCTGCGGCGGGCAACCTGTAGGATCACTCTTCAATTAGTTGTAACTATAGTTTTACAAAATAAAAATTTACCTGCTGCAGCGCGCTACAGCGGATGACTTGTAGGATCACTGTTCAATTACTTGTTTATAAAGTTCAAATAATCATCGAGAAATGATGTTGTAGCACGCTGCGGTGCGCTGTGGCGCACTGTGACGTGCAACTTGCGATTTTACTGTTCAATTACTTATTTTTTAAGGTTTTAATAATTAACGAGAAATGACGGTGTAGCTTGCTGCGTCGCGTCGTGGCGCACTGCGGCGTGCAACTTGCGATTTCATTGTTCAATTACTCGTTTATAAGATTTTAATTTATCCTTATCAATATGACGCTGTGGTGCGCTGCAGCGGTCATGCTCCAGGTATGCAGTTGTACTTTCAGGTCAGGTAATTTTAAGAGGACGCCATGGCGCACTGCAGTGCGCTGCGGCTATTTTTTTCCAGAATTTGGTAAATCAGCCTTTGCAATTTGTTTTCTTCATTTTCCTGAAAAGACATCAATTGCTACTCAAAGTATAGAAAAATATATAGTGATATGACTATTTAAACACTATATTTTTGCTACAAATTTTGGCTACATCACATCCCCATACTTAAATTCTTGCTCGTCCTCGAGTAAGCTCAATAAATGTAAATTTCTGAATTTGTCCTTGTCTAAGGATTCAATGCGTTAAGCTCACGTATCATGAATTTGGATGTCAAACATACTCTAGTCAAAATTACTTCATCTCTCCAAGTTCTACTACCCCTCCAATTGAGTTCATGTGTCTACACTTCCTTTGGTTTCAATTCAAAGTGTCATGCTTAGTGTTTAAATATGGGGAGGTGATCTTGAAATTCTAACCTTAATGATGCAATTGCTGAGTCTTTTGAGTATTGTGCCATGTGTGCTCCTTCTTATGATTCACAAGAACAATTTAACATGTTAGGTGAGATATTTTTCTTCATCCTTAATATTCACTTATTTAGCTTAGGAGAGATATTTTTTATCATCTCTTTATATATTGATTTTTACTTTCTTTTTCAAATTCCATTTTAAAAGGGAGAGCCATTTTTCTTCATCCTTTAATATAGTCCTTGTGATCACTAAGTCATACAGGAGCCTAGCACTTCAAATTATCACTCACCTCTTTCCACTTTGGTGTAATTTTCAGATTTTTCACCCCCACACTACTTAAGCACATTTCAATTTAAGTCCAGGAAACCAAGCTTAGTAGACTTATGAACTCAATAAGGGGTGTGTCACTTGAATTCATTTTCATCATTATCTTAAACACGCTTGCATCTTAATTTTATACCATAAGTATTTTTAACATTGAATCTAAAACTTGTCCATATTCAGAAAATTCACTTTAAAGTTAAATTTTAGAATAAATGTAGAGTGTGCAAAATGCAGAATTTATTTTATTAATTGAAATCAAACTACAAAATAAAAAATAGAAAAAAAATGAAAACACAAAAACAAGAAACAGCACAACCTCATCAATCTTCAGTCCTCATCTTCTTCTCCCTCGTAGCGATATGAATAGTCCGCCGGCCAATCATCTTCCAAAAATGGTGCTCCTGCAGGGGGGTGCGGCAAACTTGACCCATCCGGTCCTCAACGTAAACTCTATTCCTGGAACATTGTTTCAAGAGCTTCGTGGAATTCCATTTGGAATTCACGCTGCAGGGCCACATCTCCTTCATGAAGTGCATGTCATGTGCCAAGGAGAAGCCCAGATCTCGCTGATGCGCATATATGCGTGTTAGCATCTTTTCAGTCGATGTTTGGCCAGTTGATGTGGAAGCCTCTCCTTATTCTTCCCTCCTCTTCTTAGCTCGCGCCCCCTTCGGAGTGCGACCGCACATGTTCATCAATTTGAGAGGGGCGTGAGGTGGTATTGCCACATCGGCCGGGAGGAGTCTCACCCATTGGGCTTCGCAGATTGCTGAAATTAGTGACCCAAAAGCAATAGTAGCACATGTCCCGGTCAAGGCATTCCAGAGCTACTCCTTTATAATGCTTGAGATAAGGATATCTCCTTCCTTTTGTAGTGCACAAAGGATCAGCGCCCGTGACCGAGTTACCTCGCTGAGATGCCCAAATGGCATCACAAAACTGGAGACGAATATGTGTCATGCATTACTCAATTCCTTGAGGAGTGATAAAGGAATGTTGGGCAAGGTTCCCTCTCCAATCAGAATTGGAGCGGGTAATCTCGCTTGCAATTTCTGCTGGGTTTTATTGTGCGCTCAGTAGGTCAAAGTATTTTGTTAAAAACCCTTTTTTTTGTTTTTTTTTTTTTTTTTAAAAAAAATTAAATAATTTCATATATATATATATATTCACTTATCGTTAGTTACTTTATCGCAAACAGAGCGCTATTTCTCTTCTTCCTCTCCCGTGAAGCGCCCTGATACCCACGCAACATGTCACGGACTGATGCAAGCGCTCGCCCCAAATCGCTGGCCACTTCTTCTTATTTTCATTTAGCTCTTTCTCTTTATCCTTTTTCTTCCTTCTACTTTGTACCGAGAGCTGGGAGCTAGCTCTGAGCGGAAAACGTCTGAGGTGCTTGCGGGAGCTTCTTCTCAGGATCTACGACTCCTACCTGAGGCGAACGACGAGCAGAGGTTGCTCGAGCCGTGAGAAGGATAAAAGAAAGCCTTGCGTACCTCAAGCCCCTGTCGGCGACTCGTTCTGAGCGTGAACCAGGTACTTCCTCCTTCATCCGTTTCTTGAAATGTTGTGTCCTATTTTTCCTTTTTGATTTAGGGTTCCGATCGACGCGTATATCAAATTTCCTTTCCGGAAATTTTAGGATATCGTCCTTTTTATCTTCGTCGAGTCCGTCCTTCGGCGAGACTAACTCGTGGGTGTGCGGGCCGTCCCCAGGAGTGATCAGGATCGACCAGTGGGTAAACTTTAACTTCTATCTACGTCACCTTCCTTTCGGCAAAGAAGAAGACGGCCTGGCCCGTGGACATCCTGCGCATCCCTTATGGCTTGCGGGTTTCCTCTTTACCTCACGGATCATTTTTCCCACTGAACCGTGCGTGCGATTTTCTTTATGTGTAAACGGAACTTATGCATCTAATGTTATTAATGATATAATTAAACTGATAATTACTTCACATTAATTATTAATTAAATGATGAGCATCTTAATTAAATCATAACTTAATTATTAATAATCTAAATGATACAAATTTATATACCGTTTTGATCACAAAAATGAGTAGATCAATAATATAAAATTTAATTCCTGTTTTGATAAATATTTTAATGAGTCAATATTTAGGATTAATTAATTAACTTTAAATTAATATTAATCTTTCGTGTGACCTAATTTGATCAATTTATTTTCAAATCAAAAGATCAAATAGTCCATTTCACTCACAAAAATGTGAGGAACAATAATATGAAATGAAATTCAACTTTTGAACACTAAATTTCTTAATCATTTTTTAACCTAATTAAGAGTCATTAAAACCCTAACTTTCTAAAGTTGTCCAAAATTGACAAACTTAGTGTCAATCTTCTCCTTATGAAATAAGGATTTCATTTAATTGTAAAACATTTCAATTGGACAACAAATTATAATTTTAGGTTTTTGACTCTCACTTAGTGTTATTGTGATTAACCTAAATTTATAAGTAGCTTACTATAAGTCTTATAAACCCTAGGATAGCTAACTTGTCACATTTATTATCTCCTTTGGCACTTAGATAATATTTTTATGAGTTTAGTTCTCAATTCCCTAGTTATGTGAATTAATTGCCAAGTGCTTAATTCACTTTTCAACCCTAAGGTAAAAACCCTAGGATTTGAATTGTAATTGATCTATAGTTGGATCCTAAAGTCTATTAGTTGAAACCATTAAGAATAAATAGTCTTAATGAATTAATAATTATATGATTGTTAACCAACTAGATCTAGTTTTAGTGATTAGTTCAATACTTAGCTTATTCATCCTAATCCCTAAAACTTATTTTGTTAAATTAAGATATAGTAATAGGTATCCTTAACTTACTTAGATTAGTTTAGGGAGCCTATTAAATTCTTTAAATATACATTAATAGTAAACATAGAACTTGTAGTTCTTAAGTCTAGAAAGTACTTATCCTAAACTTTGCAATTACTTGTAACTTAGCTAGATTAATTTGTTTGATTAAAACATTTAAACTATAACTTAGCTAGAAAACCATAATGATTAGTAGTAGAATTTCATTAGTTTCAAATTTCTTAAGTTAGATCTTATGGTTTAGGAAGAGGTTAGGAGTTAGTCTCTAACAACAATCATTATATTTACAAATTATTTTGTCACATCATATTAAATGAATTGAATCTATTAATTTTCAAAAATCCTAATTACTATTATATTACAATTAACTTGAGATCATTATATCAAAGTTAATTGGGAGCTCAATTAGCTCCAATCATTAAGTAGATCATTAAAATTAGATAATTTTGGATATCACTTAGTTGCAAATATTGAATTTCCCTTGTTGGCTTGCTTAGCTTTGAGCCTTATTCATTGAATCATTCATAAAAATATTATGCATGAACAAAACTTTCACCTAAAATTATTAGGGGTTCTATATAGTGGACCAGTCTAGGGCAGACTGAAATGGAGTAATAAGGAGACATCGCATTCTTAGAGGGAGAATGTGAGTGTTTTAGGTATGGACCCCGTTTTCCTTAGATGTTAAACAGATGTGTTTAACTCCTCATCTCATTCTGAATATGCCCATAGAATGAGTACAGATTAAAATAACTTCAAATAAACATGTGAGATCTTCAATCTTATAGATTGTTAAGATTCACCATAGCTTTTAGCTATACTACTTTACATAGTCCTAGGCTATGTGTATCTTAGATTTAAATCTAAGATTATTCTTTCAATTTCTTCACAATGCATTTTCTATGATTTAGGACTGTACTTTACTTGTTTACAATTTATTTAGATTACAGCGAATGTTGTATAACTCCATTTAAATGCTTCACTGTTTATTTTTCCTTATTAAGCATAAGTTCATTTGAACATATCATGCTTTATTTCATTTAATTTCATATGCACACTAGTTCATTCTAGCCTATTTAGGATGCTTCACCCTTGTATTGATTGTAAGCTAGGATGTTTGATTAAGTGAGCAATTCTACCTCACTTGTTTTTCCTTCCCTTATTTGTATGCTTATCATATTGCACCTATGCTTGTGCTTGCATTGTAACTAGAACTGTGATATCCAATTATAACAATAGCATGTTTAGCCAATCTTAAATTGTGCTTAGACTGTTTAGTCTAACCAGGTTTTCTATTTCTTGGCTTTGCCCTATCACATTTAAATGTCAAAATGTGATAGATCAGGTGCATTTGGATGCTAGTGGAGCTGAACCAAGTGCTAAAAACTAAATATGCTTTCGCCTATCATATATTATAAATTATAGCTTATTAAGAATTCCAAGTGAGCTGTAAATTTTCTTTTCTTATTCAGTTTACTGTTATTTTGTAATAATGTCATTTACTTTAATTTACCATACTTGTTGGAGCTTAGACTATACTTAAATGCTTGTGATGAATGAATGGATGAGTAAATGAATGGATGAATGGGAATTAAATGTATAAAATTTGTATATTAATTAAGTCTTTGCATATCTTCCTATGAATATTTAATGTCTTGATGAAATAAACCATAGTTTAGACAATTGTTACACATGTACTCCTCTTCCTTTTTCTTTTAGAATTGGAAATGAGCAATCCCATAAAAAGGATTGAACTCTATTTAGAATTGGAAATGAGCAATCCTATAAAAAGGATTGAACTCTATATTAGAATTGGAGTTAAAATGGATTGAATGTATGAAAGATTAGAATGTCTTTTCTTTTAAATTATAACTCCCATTGGAATGGGAGTATTGCATGTACTTCTGCAGGTGTTTCCTTAACCATTTACAAAGGAGACTTTGCCGAAATTTTTAAGAAAATTTAGACTTAGAATAATTGGGGACAAATTATAAACCCATAAGTAATATGTTAATTTCCCCATAAATAATTAGAATCCTATGTCTAAGATTAAATGTAAGTAGTTCATTTGTTTTAGATTACAATTGCATGTACTCATGTCTTCTTTCATAAATAGCATGTTCAATTCTACCATCTTTCATTCTTAAAACCATTTGTTGCATCTTTATTTACAAACTTCTAAATACCATTCATAACTTCCCTTCCATCTTAACTTAAGACCCTCTTCTAAATCCTTGGCCAAACACAATACTTGATGATTTGGATTAGCTTTCTTCTAATCTAGTATTAGGTATTGTGGTGACATATCAATATTGAGTTAAGTGATTTCCAATATTGGGGTCGTCACATATATACAGCTCTCCACCTCACCCAAGATGTAAAAACCTTCGATGGTCTTAAGCCCAAACTCCACAACCTTACCTCTCACAAATATTTTGTCCCCCACCATATTGATTGCGTTGGCGTACATTTCCTGCACTAACGAGACGTATGTGGCATTTGTGGGACTCACAAAATGGGTCCATCCTCAGTTCAAGATTTGGTTCGGGTGTACAGGGTAGGAGAGCCCAAATCCACGCTTAGGAATCAGCTTCTTTTTTATAACTACTTGGTTGAAGTGTTGTTTTGCTTCAATCAAAGAAAACCTTTTTTTATTGAATGCTCCACTAGCTGTGGAAGTGGAAGCTCCCTTGCTAGCTACAATTTTCTTACCCGACGACATGATTCTCTTGATGATATTAAGGGTGGGTTGAGAGAATTTATGTATTCAGAACAATTGAACAAATCTAGAGCTGAAGAATTCAGATTGTAAATGAGTGCACCTTCAACCAGCCCCCTCTAGGCCCTTTTATAGAGGTTTCATGGAAAATTCTAGAAGGGTTAGTTAGGCACACTTATGGCACACTAATACTTGGTCAAAGATTGATTCAATGCATGCCATAAGTGTGACTTGCTTTCTGCTCAAAAAGGATGAAATTTTTTAGCTTTTCTCAGCACATTTTGCAGTTTGGGAGTTCCAAGGTGCGCTATAGCGATATTGACTGCCTTGGGAATCCAAGGCAGTTAATTCTGCTTCAACTGGCATTTTCCCGTCACAGCACGCTGTGGCGCACTGCGGCGCGCTATGGTGCCCTTGAAACAATGGTGCTAAGTAATTCGTTGTGGTGCGCTGTAGCAATGAAGTTCGCTGCAGTGCACTGTAGCAGACAAATCCGCTGTGGTGGTTTTCAAGCAGAAAAAATTTCAAAAATTAAGACCGACTTTCAGAGAAATAGTAATTTGGTTGTGACTACATTTATTCTACTCCTAAAATAGAATCAAGGTAAAAACAAAAAACTAAGTTGGGTTGCCTCCCAACAAGCGCTTTGTTTAATATCTTTAGCCCGACACATTCAAGGTCAACTTGGGTTTTCATCCCTAGGAGGTTTTCTTGCCCATATTTTTAAATGAGATGAGTGAGCCCCAACCGAGGTTGAGCTCAAACTCACTTGTTCGCTGCTGGACTCGTTTTTAACCTCACCTTCCTTGTTCACAATGGGGGCTCTTTTTTTTTTCTTTTCCCCTCCTAGTTTTTCTCTTTTTCTTTTCCCCCTTTATGTCCTTTTCTCCCAACAGGATATCTTGTTGATCTTCAGAATCTACAGCACTTTCTAGCTCATTCTCCCCTTCTGGCTCCCTATTTACTTTCTCTCATTTTTCCTTTATACTTCTTTCCTTAAATAATGAAGGCATTAGATCAATCACTTCCTCTAGATCCTTGACTTAAACTGTCATTAGTCCCCTTTCAATATCTATGATAGCTCGGGAGCAAGCTAAGAATGGCCTCCCAAATATTACAGTGGAGTATTCACTCCAGCTATCCCATTCACAAAATATAAAATCTATGGGGATTACAAAGCTTCCTATTCTGACCGGGGCATCCTTAACAATTCCAAAAGGGGTTTGTGATGCAAGATTTGCAAATTCCAGAATTATTGGTGTCTCCACCATTCCCCTTATTACTAGTTTGGTGTAAATGTGCCATGGCATAATATTCATCGAAGCCCCTAGATCACACAAGGGATCTAAAAGGACTTTGCCTTCAATTATGCATGGAATATTCAATCTTCCGGGGTAACCTTTTTTTGTTGCTATTACCCCACTCTTATCATTTAGCTTGGGATTCCTTATTGGCATCTTCTTTTCCTCATTATTATGATCGATGTAGTTTATCTTTTTAGTGTCTACATTTATGACGCTCATCGTTTCTCTAGGATTTAGTTCAGTTGAGCTAGGGAGCATACGTTGTTGTCTAGTAGACAGGTGTTTAAAAATTTGTCCTAACTGAACCTCAATGTTTCTCAATGATACCTCAATTCCTTGAATTGAGGTTCATGGTGATTCATTGTCAATTCAGTCCTTTTTATAAACTGCATTGTCTCATTCTTAAATGCCCAAAAAGGATTCTTCTAAATCGCCATCCTATTTATTATTTTGATTTGGCTTATACAAATTGTTTCCATTGTGCATTGGCCGGTTTCGTGGTGAGTCATTGGTATGTCCTTGAGTATTCCCCTCACTCCAAGAAAAGTTAGGATGATTTCTCCATCCTGAATTGTAGGAGTTAGAGTAGGAGTTGTTGTGGGAATTATTGTTCATGTTGTTATTCCTCATAAAATTGACTTATTCCATTTGTGAGGGGGCAAATGGATTATTCAAATTACAATATTCACTGTGGTGACTCCCCCACATAACTCACAATTGGCATCTTGAACAACACTCACATTCATTGTCTCAATTTTATTAATTAACATTTCTACTTCCCTTTGCAAGGAGGCTAATTGGTTAGATTTGTTCAGGTTGTTCACCTCCTTTTTGGTAGAGTTGAGCTACTCAGTCAACCATTGGTATGCATTGTTAGCCATTTCCTTGAGGAGATCAAAGGCTTCCTCGAGGGTTTTACTACTCAAAGATCCTCCTGCGGCTACATCTATGAGTGTCCTTGTGGGTACATTTAATCCATTGTAAAACGTCTGCACATGCATCCACAAAGGGAACCCATGATGCGAGTAACATCTTAAGCAGTCCTTAAAAGGTTCCAAGCCATCATACAAGTTCTCACCATGATGCTGAGAGAAGTTTGAGATTTCATTTCTCAGCCTGGCGGTCTTTGCAGGTGGAAAATACTTGGCTAGGAATTTCCTTGCCAAGTCATCCCAAGTCCTTATAGACTCACCGGGTAGAGAATTGAGACAAACCTTAGCTCGGTCTCTCAGCAAGAATGGGAATAATATTAATCTTAAGGCATCATCGGATACCCTGTTAAATCAGAAAGTGTCACGTATTTCCAGAAAAGTTGAAATATGTGCATTCGGGTCATCTGATGCATCCCACTAAATTGGTTATTTTGGATCATGTTTAAAGTGGATGGTTTTATCTCAAAATTATTGGCTTGTATCGAATGTCTAACAATAACATTTTGAACTCCTTCTACTATGAGGAGTGTGTATTCTCTAAGCAAACTTCTCCTAACATTTGGTATAAGTTTAGCTGGGTTTATATTTAAGTCTTCCATTTATGCATTTTGTTGGTTTAGAATAGCTTGCTCTATCCTAGCTCTCAAATAAGTTCTATCTATTTTGGGATCCTAGAAGAATTCCATAAGAATCCTCCTACTCATACAGTTTAGGGGTAACTAGCTAGAACAATTACTTGTTTATAAAGTTCAAATAATAATTGAGAAATGACGATGTGGCGCGCTACGACGCGTTGTGGCACGCTGCGGTGTATAACTTGCAATTTCACTGTTCAATTACTTGCTTTATAAGGTTTCAATAATTAACAAGAAATGACGGTGTAGCGCGCTGCGGTGAGCCGTGGTGCACTACCGCGTTCAACTTGCGATTTCACTGTTCAATTACTCATTTATAAGGTTTTAATTTATCCTTATCAATATGACGCTGTGGCGTGCTGCAGCGATCATGCTCCAGGTCTACAGTTGTACTTCCAGGTCAGGCAATTTTAAGGGAACGCCATGGCGCACTGCAGCGCGCTGAGCGCGTTACGGCAGTTTTTGTCCTGAATTTGGTAAATCAGCCTTTGCAATTTGTTTTCTTCATTTTCCTGAAAAGACATCAATTTCTACTCAAAGTATAGGGAAATATTTAGTGATATGACTGTTTAAACACTAGATTTTTGCTACAAATTCTGGCTACATTAATTGTACTATGCCATCAGGAATTCCCTTAATATTAGGTAGGGCGTAATCTCTCAGAGCTTTACCTTTATTTTGTTCGTGAACCTCACATGGGTTATCTCCTAAATTATCCATGAGTTGTTGTGTTAGATTTTCTATAAGTTGTTGTCTTCTTGCTCTTAACAAAGTTCATTCAATTTTATGGTCGAACAAATAATTGTCACAATTTATTCTATGCATGCACAACTTAAATTAAGCAGAATTTTTAAGCACAACTCAGGATATGAAATTTATAAAAGAAAATAAATAATAAATAAAAAAAGATTTAAATGAACATTTAATCACAAAAATCAAAGAATATATGCATCAAAATATTAAATAACTATTTAATTTCAAGTCATCCCTAATACAAATCAAATGGATTGTTCCCTTATAACAGTACCAAAAACATGACATACCTAAAATACATAATATGTGTTTACTAGTACGTGGTTCAAAGTTATATGAGATTGTAAGACCTTGAGATTTATCATCCAATGGGAATAGTGTCTAGACTCATTACTATATTGTACTTAATTTCAATAATGTTTAAGCGATTAAATAATTTTGATTTGGTTCTGAATTATGATTCCAAGTTTTCTTTAGTTTTGAAACTATTTTAAGAAAATTAGGGAGAGTAGGGATTAAATATGCAAAGTATCATGGGTTCATGCATGTACTCTTCTTCTCAACTTCATATCAAGTCAATTGGATTACTTTTCATTTCTTAATCAAGAGATTTAGTCTTCTCTAGTGAACTTACTAAATATACTAATTCTTACCTAGTGCTTTGAGATGAACACTAAAAGGTTCAATCTTGGCACATAGATAATCATGTGATCGTTTAGCTTATGAATTCATCTCTTACGCCTATGTGATAAAATTTACATTCTATGTTGAATATCATATGATCTTGATTCCACCATTGGCTTACATGTATCTATTCTTGATTTAGCTAAAGAAATAAGCTGCTAGACTAAATGGGCTTATGTCACATCACTCATAGCTCATAGCGCTCTAGATCCTCGCATAAACTAAAGGTGAGCTGTGGAGCTCAAAAGGTGGTTCTCAGCTTACATGCATCTACTCTTAATTTAGCAAAGATAATGTGCTGCAAATATGAAGGAGCTTGTCACATAGCTCATAGCTTGATGCGCTCAATTACCTCACATAAATCAAGTGTAAGCTATGGAGCTCAAAGAATGTTAACGATCTTTATGGCTCAAATGATTAACCACTTGTCCAAAAATGTGCATGGGTTATTGTTGCATTGCAAATGTTGTCACGGTCATTCGTGGCATTAACGCTCATGCAAGCACAACTTTAGGGTAAAGTGATCATTGAGCTCTGTGAGATTTACAATTGAATATATATATATATATATATATATATATATATATATATAATATTTACCATTTTCCAATTGTTCATTCAAATAACGTGCAAGTATTTCAAGATCTAATTAACATTCTATTAATGAGTATAGTTCATGCATTACATCCATGGCTTTTACATGCTCTTATGAAACCCTCCCCAAAGGGGTTTTAGGCTTCCATTAAAATATAATTACAAAGAAAGCAATAAGAAATGCTGAGCCTTTGCATATCACTTATAAGAAAATACAAGGGATAAGTTGGAATATGATAACAGGTGTCATGTTAGCCTTGATTTTTCTTTTTTAATCTCCCTAATTTCTTGCTTTATGTGCTTTTCTTCTTCCTTAACTACAAACTTCTCCATTTTTGGGTGGACTTCTCCTCAACATTTCTTATAAGCAGCAATCCAGAATAAAGACTGAAATTAAAATTGGGAATTGTAATCTGGAACTTTGGCTTAGTATTGCATTCTTCATTTTATAGCCCTGTATTCAGCCTCCTTAAAATTAACACAGCCAACCAATTCCTTCTTGAAAGTTGAATTTCATGTATGTTTTATTCTCTTATTCTCTTGGTAATAAAGGTGTTTTAATGCATGCTATCAATTTATGATGTGGGAAAATGGAGAATCAATTTTGTTGGCTTTCCCAATGCTGACTAGGAAGCTTTTCCCAAAGCAGAATTATAGCAGGCACTACGATGCGATGTAGCACTAAGTTTTCTATTGTCGGGCACTACGGTGTGCTGTAGCGCCTAGATCTCGAGTTAGTATTCGCTACGGCACACTGTTGTGCGTATCTCTCAAGATTTTATCTGACACGGAGCACGTAGTGCTTGGCTTTCTGGAATTTATCCGCCAAGGTGCGCTATAGCGCCTTGGTCTTAGAAATTTATCTGCTACGGCTCGCTGTAGCACCTAGCTCTCCGAAATTTACCCACCACAGCAAGATATAGCACCTTGTTCTCGGGAACAAGTGCACTACAGCTTATTGTAGCGCCTTGCTCTTGAAAACAAGTGCGCTATGGCACTCTGCAGTGCCATATTTATCCAACTTTCTCTTTCATCTCAAATTGATCTCTTTTTTCTGAAATACTATAAAATCACACATCAAAGTACAACTACTCATATGAATAAAATAAATTCTAACACTACATTCCCTAAAGTTATTGGGTTCATCACATACATACATTCATCCATAAATAAAAGGAAATATGCATCTCTAAAAAGAAGCAAAAATGCATCCATAATAGTTTTTAATTATGCAAACTGAGTTTAAATTTATAAAAAGTAAAGTTCTCTCTCTCTCTCTCTCTCTCTCTCTCTCTCTCTCTCTCTCTCTCTCTCTCTCTCTTTCTTGCTAAAATAAAACTAAAGCAGGAAATAAAATTTAAGCAATGGACTCCTACTTGAACACCTACTCCTCTTTCAAAACTAGCTCATCGAATAGCTCCAAGTTTGCTATGTCCGTTGATAAGCCACAAAATATTGACTTTTCATCACATGCAAGGATGTGTGGTATAATGAAATAAAGAGATGGTGAGTCCTAGATTTATCAACCTCAATGATTAACAGAGGGCTAATAGTTAGTTTTCTCTCTTCTTATGATGCAGTGCGAATGAAACTAGTTAATAGCATTTGATATTGCAAATGGAACCAAGTTTCCATCTTTGTTCTCACTTGCACATACACATCTCCATATTTTTAGGAAAGTGTGTAGATCTCTATATTCTAGCAATCATATATCCAGTCTCACCTTGTCTAAGCAAACCCTTTACAAAAAGCAATTTGAATGCTATTTATAGCCTCAGAGGAAGAGGGGAAGCTTCCAGAGGAAAAGTCTCGACCTGGAGATGACCCGAGGGATCAAACCATGGCCGAGCTCTCAAATTTCCAATTTGAGCTCAACCGAGACACGAGGCCCAAATGGGTTGATATGCCATTGTAGAAAGATCCCCAACGGCCTATTGAGGTGAACGCGAGAGTTGGGGACAGGGCTGGATGTCAGAGGTATGGAGAATTCTCTCCGTCGGGAGTGGGGCGCGACTAGGACGATGATCCATAGTGCGGGGCTTTGGATAGCCATATGATCTATCGATCAAAACTGCAGAACGGCCCTGATAATTTGGATCCTACAGGCCGGATCCAAAGTGATCCGAGCCGTGGGATCCGATAGGGTAGATCCAACGATGCAACCAAGGTCTCGTGGAATTAAATCCTAACCATGACATCTAATAGTGCAACGGTGAGATGAGCGGGGCTTTGCTGTCATGTGACCCGTGGTCCGCACAGCCGATCGCCCGTGGTCCGCATAACGGATCCCAGACGAGTATTTTAGTTATGGGTATAAATGCAAATTTTAAATGTTAGGAACCCTTTTATGCAATTTTCCCAATTTAATTTAAATCCAATTATGGCCTAAATGACCTTCAAAAATTCCCAAACTTACACCCCTTGCTAATTTGGGGGTGAGAAATTCAAAAATATAATCAAAATTTTGATTGGAGATCAAAATAGTTTAGCTATTAATTAGGGTACCTAATTGGACAAAAATGTGCATTTGACCTAGAGAGGTTCGATTGACTCTAAATTTTTAGGGTTAGCTTATAATAACCTAATGAATGCAATTGAACTAAAATTAGAGCATGATTAAATTTATAATTAGCTAAGTAACAACTTAGGATTATTATAGTTTACTAGCACTGAACTAGGAGTAGGTTGCTTTAGTTATTTACCTACTCAAAATATCATCTAATGATGTTATATGATATAAAGTAAGTTTTCTAAGATGCCCTTGCCTTTAGGAGGCCTAAACATGCAAAATCCCAAATTTATAAATTTAATATTATTTTGTTCAAGGGTCAAATACTCATATATTCCATTTGGTATCCAAATCATGTAAACATCATGGCTATAACTTCCTTATAGCATAACAAGTAAAATGAACTACTGGATCATCGATTTTGGATGAGAATTGGCTAAGATACGGTGCTTAACAAATTTGATTATTATTCAATTAATTAATTAATTAAAATAGTGATTAATAAAATTAATCATCAAATTAAAAATCTAACATCATATTATTGTTTCTCGCATTTTTCTGGTCACTTTGAGATATAATATTAATATATTTGGATGTGTATTTTTAAAATTATGAGGCATTGAATAATTTGATATATATATTAATTATTTAAATTAAAATCCAACAAAACGCTTGATCAAAATAACTTTCCAGACAATCACTTCAACCAACTCAGAATCCATAAATCTGAGAGTCACCCACCTCAGTCTAAGCTACAGGAGTGTTAAATCTCTTACCAAAAAGATCTTCATAAGGATCCATGCCGATGTTGGATCGATAACTATATTTGTAGGCAAATTCAACTAAGGCGAGGTGATCTTCCCAAGATCCACTGAAATCTAAAACACAAAAATGCAAGAGGTCTTTCATAATTTAATTTACTCGTTCAATTTGACCATCAATCTAAGGATGGAGAATAGCACACATAGATATGATGGTCTCCAGATCTTGTTAAACAGCTAACCAAAAATATAGATGTAAATCTATCGTCTCTTTATTAAATATTCCAATTTGGTGTTCCGAGCAGATAGACAATCACTTTAGAAATGGAGCTTGGCTAACCTTTCTACAGAGTTAGATAGTCGGATTGGAAAGAAAAGGGGTGATTTGGTAAGTCTATTGGCAATTGCTCATGTAACGCCTCACTATTAGATTAGATATAATAATCTAGTAATGAGTGTTACGGTAGTATTTAATATTGAGTTAGGAGATTCTAACTCAACATTTAATACTACCTTATATTATATGGATCTATGGGAGGAGAAGAAAATTCAATTATTCTAACTCAAATATTTATTATTTATAATATAAAATTTTCAAACAACATGAAAGAATAGTTTTTACACATCACAAAATGTTTAATTTATAAATGTTCATAAGTAAGCTTGTTCTCACATAAATAACCAAAAGTAAATTCTCCTTTCCTAACTATTGCTCAGCTTCCTCTTTAACTACAGGTCCTACTCCTTGTTCCTGATCTACCGTATTTTGGTTTTTAAATATGATAGGGCACAGCCAAAAAAAGAAAAAGTGGTTATACTTTAAAAATCTAAGTACATTTTAAAAGTAAGCCAAACATTAATTAAGCGGATATCACATTAGATATTTACAAATTTTAAGAATAAGCAGTGCAATAAGCATGAAAATAGTAAGAAAGGTATGCAAGAAAATTTGCTCACAATGCTAGAGTATTCCTACCAATCCTGCATTAATTATGTTAGTATAGTATTTGAAATATTTGTAAAATGAAGAGAAACATGAATATGTTCAAATGGGTTTGTATGCTAAGTAAGAAAAACAATGTAAGAAAAGGAACTGTATTTATATATGAAATTCAGCAATGTATAAATTTATGAAAGATTTAATTATGGAAAATCATTTCAATCTAAAGATTGAATATATCATTCACAATCAATGAGATTGTGAGAAATGCAATTTATAATTTATTTTATCTTATAATTTTGTTATGTGGGCACAGAACAAACGAGGAGTTGAGTACGTCTACTCAACTTATCTGTAAGTGGGGTCAAAACAAACACACGCATTCTCCCTCAAAGGAATTATGTGGTCTCCAGATACACCAATAGCCTTGCCCAGGCAAATGACAGCTGTACTAAAATCTTTCATATAGACCCCTCTGAAATATTTAAATGTTTATTATATGCACAAAATCTTATTGTGTGAATCAAGGTTGTAAGTTCAATGTGTTGCAGCACAAGAATTTAATCAAAGTATTAGTAAACCATGTGATATCCATTATTTTCTATTGATTTCTATCCTAATAATTTCATATTCACAATGGTTGCCCACATATAGGCCGTCCAAATTGTGATATGACAATAAGATAGAAGAAAGAAATACTGCTATTCTTCAATAACTATATTTTAAATTTTGAATAATATGCTGGAAAATTTCATCTTGAATACAAATAATGAAATAATTCATTTTAAAGAGAGTGGTATTTTCAAAATAAGAAGTGCACTAATCATTCTTAAGGTAACATTTAATGAATTGCTATGAAATATGTAGTATAAATTATGGGTCAGCCACTGTGATTTGAAAAAGTTTGTAAACACATATCGACTGAAAAATAAGTTAATTTTCTAAGTTCCCATCTTGAGTTAATAGATATTCTAGAATTAATGCAAGCAATTGCAACAATATTGCTAGAATTTAGCACCATTGAACTGATGTTAAGCTAATAAATTTATCCACTAATTAGCATAGAGTCATCAAATAGTCCAGACAATTTGCCAAATTATCCCTAAAAACTGTCAAGTTGTTTCCTACAACCCCGGACACCTTCAACACTTTTCAAACAGTCCACAGCAGTTATAAACTGCTTCTAATCAAATCTCAGCAATTATAAGTTACGATCAAACAGCATTAAATTCTCTTAAACAGTTTGTAACACCATTTGAAATCTTATCGTATAAAATATTAAGTTAATAGCAAAATTTCTTATTCAACATGCATCGATCCAAGCAGCTAAGAAAATGTAAAATTTCTATTTTGATTAAAAATACAAATTCTGCTTAATCACATGTTTGAGAAATCCATACCAACAAATATTTGTATTTGTACTTAGGATTTGTCTGCATGCAAACAATAAGAGATTTTTGCTTGGTGTTAATAAATAGAACTTAAAGATTAGTTTTATTTACTTCAATATCTATGATATTTGTTTTAACTAAGAATATATCATTACCTGCCCACTATTTTAGTAAGATTACGAATGCTTTTGGATTTATCAGAATATTTAATGTGTCCAATATTAATAATTTACCTGTTGTTCTTTTTATGATGCAGCATGAATGAAATCTGATTTTTATAGTACCCGTTTTGATCATATTTTGCGTACATACAAAATAAAGTATTATATTTCAAGGAAATTTTGAACATCTCAATTTAACTAAATCTTGACTCGAAACCAATTTGAGACACGAAAAATAGATTTATACTTTGGCTATCTAAACCTTAATGAAATGATGGCAATGTAAATAATTTCAAGTAATGTAAATAAATTTCTGCCATCAAGTTGAGAGTCTACAAGAATAAAAAGATGATACAAAAGAAACTTCTTTTAATTTGAACCGTCATATGTATAAAGTCAAATACTTGGTAATAGTCATGAATACAAATCAATTATAATCAAAAGCATAATATAAATGAAGTCTCTGCAGCAATAGCTTGAAACTAAAAGGTACATCGATTCTATTTTTGTATAAAGACTATAATGGTAAACCAAATTTTTATAAGTTTACAGATTTCTACTTACATTAGCTTTTAACCATTTCATTTTTAATGATGATTTCTTCCAGTAAACTATGCATAAATCTAGAATAATAAAAAAAACAATGTGAATAGATCAAGCTAATTAGGACTGTCGAATAACATGAAAACAGTTGGTAATATTTGGTCTTGTAAAGATAAGAAACAAATTATCAGGAGAGCTCCAAAATGACTTTAATCTACGACGCATTAGAATGGAAAATGCATGCAGCAACTAAACTCATCTTTTGTGTGTCTATGTACTTTCATATGTCATTTAACTGGATAAAATAAAGAGACAATAAATAGAAAATTGCATGCACTACAATCTAAAATTTCAGCTGTGTTTATGAATTAAATTTTCAACAGTGATCTTATATCTTCTAGGCAGTGCTTCTTATGTTTGCTAGGCAATAAAACATTCAATTTAAGAAGCTAAAATTTGAACGATAATGAAACATTTTAAAATATTTAGGCAAATTAAGTGGATTGAAGAATTTAGGCATAATTTCAGAATAGAAAAACATATGAACATATTTAGAAAATAATCAAAAACACATCCTTTCAATATTTTAAAACCTTAGATTGTCTCTCATCATTTGTAAGCTATATCGAGGAGTAAAATTAGGTGAAGTATGAAATTTCTTTAAATAGAAGCGCATATTCATAGCAATAATATAACCATGTTCAAGTATAAGATAAATCTATCCTTGTTTGCATTTCCTTAAAGAAAAGGAATATAATTACTTCACAAGTCAAGCTGCAATTTTATTGAAAAAAATGATCTTAACATAAACAATCTCAGCTTCGAATTACAAAATCAAGCGCAACCATGAAAAGAAAATATGTTTTATATCTTGAGACTCTTCCAAAAAAAATATAATAGCAGCAACAGCAAAACTAATAATAACAATACAACAACGATTCTATCAAAGCAGTCCTCAAGCTAATATTAATCATTGCTAATTCTAATGATATGTTATCATTCCCACCATTAACATCCAAATCATTTCTTCATTGTGCATTAAAGAAACAAGAGAAAGGCACTCGATTGCCCCCCAAGTTCTAAGAATACAGGAATAAAAAGGTTCATTGTTATTTTTTTTTGACATAGTGATTCATAAATTAAACTATCTTGCTTTCAAATTCTCTTGATGGAACCATGCGACTGAAAAAACTGATAACTTATATGGCAGCAGTTCAGAATGATAAAGCAAGCATGCTATTAATTGATATTTCATTATACTGAATTTCTATAATATTGAGATAATAAATAGACCAACAGGATGTTCTAAAGAGGATCATACTTTGACACTAATTTATTTTTTTTAATGTAGAATTGAGACTGCTCCACATAACCAAAGTAACTCAGAAATATATGAACCCAATAAGGCTTATAATGTATCAATATAACTTATAAAGGGTCTCAAACTGCTCTAATGTGCTGCATCAATAGCTTCTTCACAACTATCCAAATAAAATAACAACTGATATTTAAACTAAATATGATAGGGTAAACCTATTCTGCATACTATATTGCATTTCTTATGAGTACAATGGAATACATACGAAAACATACACTTGGATATGTGCTCACAAGTGGTTCGAACATGACAATTCTTGCTAGAATATGTAACTACAAACACAAGCAAAAAAAAATCATAATTTACACATACTTGAAACAATAATAAATCTGGCTTTCTGAATATGCCTATTAATTACTTTTTAGGATTGTCTCATACATATATTATAGCTATATTTATATATATGAAACCACCATCCATATCTTTGCATAAAGTACATAAGAATTTATAAGTTTGCTGAGAGTTTGGGATGTATGAATTTAATTTCTAGAGAACCTAATTTGGGTTTGAATAAATCCTAATGAGGTTCCTATTGATAAAAAAAAAAAAATCCTGAATCAGCATTGATTGGCTCTTGTAATGTTTCAACATTCATTTCTCAATACTATCATTCAACTCTGATGCCATTGCTAATAACAAAGTTAAAAACCGCACTAACCATAATTCAATTTCAGCAAAATAATATTTGAGAGGCAATTATACTTACTTGATTCAAAATTTTACATCATGAATAATAAATATATATATATATATATATATATATATATATATATATATTAGAGGACTTATGGCATAAGTAATTATAGCACCAAATTAGCAAAACTTTTAAGTTAAGTACTTGTACTACTTTAGCTCCTTTATATTCCAACGACAGCACAGCTCTTATTATAACTTGACTAAATTTATTTTCATTAACATAACTTAAAAGAAATCATACTAAACCTAAAATTTAGAATCTTATTGATCAACACCAATACATATTTTTCAATCATATGTCCTTCATACCATCAAAACTATTATATCATATAGTTTATTTTTCATAAAATTTCTTACCACCTTTTCTTAACAGCAAACGAGTGATGTATAATACAACAATTTAAATGATTGAAGATCCTCAGTAAATACTGATATAAAATCAAATAAACATTGCCAAGATTCTACCTTAATAGAGTATAACATACAAGAGGTTTAGAAACAACTATATGTTTAATCTTTGATCAACATCTTTAAATCCTGAGTTATCAATAGATGATACTAAGAAGGAAAAAACATCGGATGAGGTACCTTCTTTGCAACTTTAGGTTTTAGGAGATCACCATTTACACCGCCTACTACTTGCGATTCTCCCTGTGAACACGAAGCATCGAGAGTCTAAATAAAGATTGAATAAGTATGGCCTCGACTCTTACCTAGATCGGAACTTTTGGCCGTTTGCTTTCGACTTGCGACTAGATGAGGTCGCGGCGGTTATCCTGGTCTCTACTTGAACGGCTATTGGCTTAGGTGACGGTGGAAGCCACGCGTCCTTGGTTCTCATTTTGATCGAACGGCTTTGATCCCGCGATCCTTGCACCGCTCGAGGGGTCGGGATGGGGAGAGGGTCGGTCGTGCGTAGAGAATTAGGGCAGAGGGATAAGAAGTGAAAAAATGGAATATTCACATATATGTATATATATATATATATTTATGTGTTATTTGATAAATTTAAAATTTCATTTATTTGGAATTCTATGATAATATATTTCTAAATAAATTTTTGAAAAGTTGCTTTTTAGCTAAATTGGGGGGTAACGAATTCAAAACTGTAATCAAAATTTTAATCAGAAGTTAACTTAAATATTTTTTTTTTCAGGTCTTCAAAAATACAAAAATCGAGAAAATTTGACTATCTCCAAAACTCATCAAAATTTTACTCCAAGCTAATTTGGGTGTGCGGAACGCAATGACGAATTTCGATTTTTAATCTGAGGTCAAATTAATTTCCTCATTTTCTTGATTTCAGGAATTACCCAAAATTAGGGTTTTGTTCGCTTAAATTCCAAGGTTGACCAAAACTTTGAAAATTGATCTTAATGACTAATTAAGACTTGATAAAAGAGATTTGAAGTTAATTGGAAGATCAAATGCTGATTAACATCCTTGGGTTGTTACAGCTCAAATCATATCGGCTCCAAAACTTCCCTTTGGTAACCTAAAACAAGAAGCAGGGAAATGTCAATCTATTTCCATTCGTGGATAATGGTTTAAGAAGTCTACTAGGCTTCTGGTGTTTAGATTTACCAACAAACAGGATATGAATTTAGAGATATAAGTAGTAATGTCACTTTTATTGCCCAGCCACCTAAAGGACTTCATCAAACTGATACAAATTATTACCACCCAATAATATTGAAGGAACAAACACAAATATAGTTTCTATAAACTCATCTTCGGCTAAAATTACAGATTCTATATTTGTCGTTCACTTTTCCATTATTGGTGATACTATCACTCTAATTTAATCATCCTAATTAAGCTAATATTGCACAAGCTCGGGTCCGCAAGATCCTACTATCCAATGTAAATTCCATTGAATGGTCCTATAAAAGTCAAAATATTAGAACTTATCAAGTTCTAACTCAAATCAATCAGTGTCGCCTAATGAAGTAAAATAGTTTAAATCAATCGTCATGTTTTACACTACAACCCAACCTTGGTATAATATATCAAAATTAGGAGTTAAGAGATCAAACTTCAAATATGGTGTTCAAATCTCTCAACTTAGGATTCTAATCATTTAAAGACTAGGGTTCTATCTGCTAACCTAAGCAGAGAATGAGCTAATTATCTTAATTCTAATAAACAAAGTCTACCTAGATACTATGGTATCTTCTTACTGCTCTACCTAAGCAAAAAATCAACAAGGCATCTATCTAATTCCTTATTAAAGAACTAACTTAATTCTTAATGCTCCAAAGCAAAGGATAAGAGATCGTAAGAAGCTCAAATAAGAATGAATAGAAACTTAAGAGATTATAATTGCAAAAGTACATGATGCAACCTCAAAGCCTTCATTGGTAATGATAGGAGTGAGAGCATGCACTCTTGACAGAGTGGCAATTGGATTGTCTACTTTCCTTTCCAAATACTCCTTGGAGCAAGAATTGATTCTACCACTAGAAGAGGCACAATTACAAATACTGGAGCTTGAGATCTGGTACGAACTAAATATTTGAGCTGATGGATGATGTTTGAACTTCACCTTGTTCACAGTCCAATGGGCATGATAACCCCAATACCTATGACCCGACCTTTTGCAGGTATAGCACCTATTGCTTTGATGGTAGCACTTACCATAAGGGTGAGTTTTTGAGCACTTGTGTGCTTGCTATTCTTTTTGTTGTGACAACTAAGCCATTTGCAAAGCTTGAGGTGACTAAGTCCTAATCTCCAAGGCTTTTCAAAATTTTCTAAGAAAGATAAGAATCTCTTCCTCAGCCTTTCAAGCACCTGATGGCGTTCCATCAATCTTGCACCTTCCAACAGTTTTGAGAAGCTTCTATGGTGATATGATACAAGATGTTCCTTAATCGAGTCTTACAAACATTTGAGGAAATGACTACATCTAATTTCTTTAGTCTGTACTAGATCAAGAGAATATCTAAATAACTTCCTAAATTCCATTTCGTAGGTTAGGACTATCTTATTGCATTGAGTCAATTGGATTATCTCAACTTCTACTATGGACTGGGCAGAAAGAGGAATGAACTCTTCTCCAATGACTAATTTGAATTTTTCCCAAGAAAGTTTTTCTATAGTTACTTCTGCTTAGCTCGTTATCCCATCAATATTTGACTTCCTTGATGAGAAAGTGGGTGGTTAGGTAGATAACTTTGTTGCTTGGGCACTTATTACTTGAAAGGTTCTTCTCAATTATTTTCAACCAATTGGCCGCTTCAATGGGGAAAGAAAATCCGTTGAAGGTTGGAGGATTCAATTGGTAAAAGACACAAAGGAATCCATCCACAGCTGAACTTGATGCTGCTTGAGGACTGACATGGATGATTTGTGGATTAATATCTTTTTGAGCTGCTCTAGTCTGCAATTCCACCAAATTTTTATATCATTTCCATCAAAGTCTCAATCTCATCAGAAAGTGAAGAAGAGTTGGGGTCCATTGCCTCCTCAACAGCAATGATGAGACTATTTGGTTTAAGATCCATCTTACTAGAAAGGATTTACAAAAGTTGAATGAGAAAGGATACTGAAATTAGATAGAACAATCTAAAGTGATTAATCTATCTATAAATCACTAATCATTATCGCTTAATTTATTAACTAATCACTACAATGAGTTTGATATTCTGAGTTATTTATGCACATACTTCACATTTTTGTGTTTGTCTGTATGATGAGAATGATATTTTGCTTATATATATAATTTCCTTTCTTCTTTAGACCTGCTATGACACTAATTATAATGACCCCAGTATTAGATTAGAAACTCAATCTAACATTAGGTGTTACTGTAGTACTTAATACTAGGTTAGTGAGTATTAACCCACTATTAAGCACTATGGGGAGCTAAGGGTCTCTAAAGAGGAAATCTATATACATAAACATTAAGTAAATATAAGTCATTCTAGCCATCCATAAAAGAAGTAATAACACAACCCAGAACAATAAAGTAAGAATATCCAGAATTAATAAAATTTATACAAAGTCTTAGATGTAATGACACTTATTCTCACAGGATGCATAAAGTAAGAACAATGAAAAGTAAATTGTCTTCAAAGCTGTAATTACTAGACTCGATCTACCTCAGGCACAAGATCCATGCTAAGCCCTTAATCTACTGCATTTGGTATTTGATACGGTAGGGCACAACCAATAAGAGAAAAATAAACGATTAGACTTAAAAAGTATAAGAAACTAATTTATTTACAAGTTTAGTATATACATTTAGACATTTATAATTGCTATTTAAGTGGAGCTCAATGCAGTAAAAAGGAAAATTAAATTAAGTATAGTAAATAACTGTAAGAAATAATCAAAAAGGATATAAAGCATTAAAAAGTAAAAGTTGGTACAACCTGCAACAACTATATAAGTAATGAAAATATGCACATCTATACTAACAAGTGTGCACAAAAAGCAATGAGAAAATTTATACAAATTGACAAATGCTAAGTAACAAAAGTAAAAGCAGTGTAAGCTTAAATGTAAATGATAACAACATACACTGCAAGTAAGTAAGAAAAGGAGTCGTAAATATAAGTGAATCTATATATATGTAAGTAAAGACAGTCTCAATCTCAAGGATTGAGTGGAAAGTGAAATCAGTCATAAATAACTATGTGTAAAGTAAGAACAATCATGAAGGGCTGAGTAAACATAATCAAAAGACTATGATATAACATCCACAATCACAAAGATTGTGGAAAAGTAAGAACTGTCATGAAGGACAGTAATATTTAAAGTTATTTATGCAAAATATTTTTACAAATGTATTCAAGAATTTAGTCTCAATACATTGCAGCATTCAAGGATGCTAAAAAGCTAATTATAAGTTATGTGATATCCATTATTATCTACTTTAGTTATCTACCCTATGATTGAAGCTGATCAAGCTCCTTAAATTACTTATACATTCATCGAATGCCTTTATTAAATAAAAAAATAATAATATACTTTTAGACAATGTTTAAAAATAATGATTTGATTAAGAATATAATCATACAAAAAAATAATTTGTAAATATAAAAATATTGAGTTGTTATAAATAAGCATCTTATCCTATTTCTAATACTACAATCAAATAATAACTTAAGGGATTTCTAAGATTTATAATACTTAAGATAAATATCTAGCTTTAACTTTAATACTTAATCATTCTAAAGGATTATAAATCTAATATTAACTCATCTTAAGTAATTCTAAGATTCTAAGTCTAATTAGTATGGACAATAAATCTCTAAGTTCTGACTTAGATGCTCAACATATATGGTCCTATCATTCTTATTACTTAAGATCACTTCTAATCTCAACTTAGTTATTTAATCTTTCTAGAAGATCCTAAGTTTCCCTCTAAGAATGATTTACTACACTTCACTATGATGTTCTCACATAATTGCTTAGATCAATCACTAAGTCCTAACTTAGCATGTTAAGACTACTTATTTGATCATAAGTAGGTTGTACTTAGTGTAACACCCCGTCCTATCGCTATGCACAATAAAATATCGTTAGCGGTTGAACGGTCATTAACTGAAATATAAAGGCCGCCTTCTACTTAATGCTCCAGGTTGAGCGATACTAGTTAACCCAAACCATTAATGACAGGCGATAATTAAGAGCTGAAGAACACCACCATTAATCAAGTTAAGTATTTTATTAACTTGATTAATAATGCTAGTCTGCTAAAATGATGATCACAACACAATATATGTAGTATAGTATAAAATGGAGAATAGTGTGGAAGTTAAATACATTATCCATACATTTATTCATCCATAACAATAAGTAAGGACATTCACCTCAAAAATGAAAATAGAAAATACATCCAAAGATGATTTACTTATTACAAATTATTATAAAAATGCATAAAATAAACTCTCCTTTCACTTACTCTCTGAAAACTCTAAGGATGAAAACCACCACAACTACTCAGCAACACCATGCTTCACATCCTCTTGAGTCTCCTATATCTCCACGAGAAAAGGCTCCTCAAAGCAATCTGAATCTGACATTACCGATTTGATAATGCTAAGGCCCCAGCCAAAAAAAGAGAAAATCTTACTTAGATAATGAGTCCAAGTACATTTTGGGCTCACTAAAATGCATTCATTAAATTACTGGGATATTTAAAATAAGCAGTAAATAAACAAAATTCTAATTGAAATTTTAAGTAAGCAACATAAACTAACCAATATGTTGTAAAACAAGAACCTGAACTGTAGAAAGTACTAAAAACATGTGCAATAAACCAAAAGAAACCAAAAGTTGTAATATGCAATATGAACTCTGGCATATATGCCAAATCAATTGCATATGTTACAATATGTAACAGAAATGTGCTCCAGCATCACCTAACAGAAATGTTCCCAATGCACCAAAATAAAAAATGTGCCCAATGTACCGAAACAAATAAGCTCAACGCTCCGATATAACATATACATATGTGCCCAATACATCGATAATAGTCCTTAGGCGAGCCCATCGCTCCACTATAAATAGTCCTTAGTTGTGCCCAATGCATCGCTATATATATATATATATATATATATATATATATATATATTTCAAAATTTTGCTCAAAACACCAAATTCAAAGGGGTTGTACCCAAATGGCACTTGATCAATATGTTAGGCATGACATGCCATTCTAAAGCATGCATAAATCATGTAACTAAAATCTATCAAAATAGGGTATATTGAAAATCCATATAAAATCTGAAAGAACAATTAAATAGGAAATCATCAAAAGTACAAAATAATATCCCTTTTTATTATCTATTTAACCTGAACTTAATAGCCCAAACAGATACTAAGACATAAGCAATTCTTAGCCTAAATATAAGGCTACAAATCTGATTAATAGCTTAAATCAATATTCTAATTTACCTCAATTAATAGCTTATGTTAACATTACAAATATGAACTAGATTAACTTATCAATCTATCTCATCAATTCAACTTAATCAAACACTTAGCTATATAAGCTTAACATCGTAAGCTTATATATGATTAGATTTATTGAGAATCAAACCTAATATATGTCTTTATTAACCTACTCTTAGAACTACCTTAATAAGGTTCAAAGGATATCTATTAAATCATGACTTAGGATATAATCCAAAGTATAGGATTTTAAACCAATCAAGGAGCTAAGGCTTAAAGATACTATAAAGGCTCAAGGATTCTAAATCTAGAATCCAATATCAAACTTAAGGTTTAAGACTAAACCTTTACAACTTATAAGCTAAGGTTAGAGAATCCTTACCAAGATTCTTAAGATAAAGGAAACTAACCAAAATAAGTATTAATCATCACTTAATAAGGAAGGCAAACTAAAGTAAGGATGCTAACATTCAACTAAGTCGAATGTTACCTTAAAGAATTAAAGATTAACCTCTATGTCACAATATATGACTTAGCACTTAATGGTTCTTTGGCTAAGATCAACCATAAAAAAGGTAGGAGATTGCTACTTATCATGTAACATCACATACTAAGCATAGGATATGTTAAAGATCAAGGTCTTATGAGGGTTCTACAATTTAAGTGGCATTCATCACTTAATGAGGCTTACCCTAATGGGAAGGGCTTACCATCCAATTAAGATGGGTAAAGAGGCATGGTTAACTTGTTAAGTCACTACAATGACTTAACCAACACAAGGGTTCCAATGGATAACTATCCATTCTAATCTCACATATTAAAATTCCTAAGCTTAAAGAAGCACTTAGCATCAAAGAACAAAGGTTCTTTGAATACTTAAGCAAGGAGGGACTAAAGGCTTATAACCTATCTAAAGCACCATTATTAGGCCAAATCTAATAATGAGGCAAGTTTAATACTAAGCTTAACTCAAGAGCTTACATACAAAAATTAGAACAATCCAATCAAGGATATAATCTCATAAGAGAGGGATTTAGGGTGAGCTAAACATAGACCTAGTCCACTCTAAAGCTTCTAACACTTAAGAGATAGTCATCTATTAACAAAGGATGGCACTAAAGTAAGGAAGGTAAATATCCAATTTGGATACTTAAAATCATACCAAAGGGAAGACTGATGTATTAAGTCACAAGATGTGACTCAGAACATTTAGGTTTCAAAAGATAATAATAAATTATCAAGGCAAGGGATCCCTTATCCAAATTAATAAGCCTCAAGAAAGTCTACAAGCCATAAGTCATAAACTATGACTTAATCAAGCAAGGTTCTACAGTCAAGCTACTCAAATTAATGGATAGGGAACACCCATTGAATGATAAAGAGATGTTGAAGTCTAAGAGATAACTAGGCTAAAGCCTAAGACACAAGTGTGTCTTAGTCAACAAGGTAAACTAAGGCTTAGGTTGGCTAATCCAAAAGATGGGTGGCTATCCAAAGTGTGTAAGAATACTTTGGACACACCCAAAGAGGCTTACTAATAGAGAAATTGAACATTAAATAACGGTTAACCCTAATTAAGGATCCATTCTCCTATATTAAGGTAGGGTTAGCAACATATGCATCTAACTAGTATGAAGTCAAATTAACCTAACAATAAGGCTTAGGGATGGTTTAGATAGCAAGGATCAAGGTCTAAGCCATTGGGTTTAACTAAACTTAACTGCAAGAGTAAAATGGTCATTTTCAAGGTATAATACTAATTTTTGATTAACATGGTTTTAAATCAAAAAATTAAACATTCAAATAGGTTCTATACACCCTAATAAAGAGATTGACAGCAAGAATATGAAATTTGGAACACTCTAGCTAAATCAATTGACTAATCATCCTAAAATATCATTAAGAGATCATTAATGAAATTAATTGCCAAAAAAAACTAAACATATATTATTGTTCTTTATTATCTAAGGAACAAAATAAGATTAAGTTTGACAATTTTGGATGTCAAATCATCAAGTTATGCCCTAAACATGAGCTAGGTTAATTAGGCAATAATTAGCAAAATCAGTTATTGAAATCAAAATATTATGACATATTATTGTTCTACACATTCTCCTGATAAAAAATGTATATAATTTTGCTATATATGGATAAGAATTGACTAAGTTAGGCAAACCCTAATTTTATGAAATTTTCCTAAAGTTAAAACTTTGGGTTTCCATTTAAATCTCATTTATTAATCCATTTAGGCTCTCGGGCCATGTCGGGTTGACTGGGACCCAACACGATGACAGAACATCAGACCGCGCAAGTTAAGTGGGACCCAAAGGCTTGCATTGTTCGATAGTGCGGGTCACGAGTCGGCCCGACCCGCACTGTTGAGTCTTCGTCGTCCCCGAGCAGACGAAGGAGACAAAAATGGAGATTTAGGGTTTCTTCCTCGCTGGCCAAAGCTCCAAACTTTACATTTCATTGTTTAAATTGATCCATGCATGGAGGCCTACTGATCGAACAATAAATCACTAAGTGGAGAGGGTGAAATCAGATAAACCCTAATTCTAATTTTGATCCTAAGGTTTACTATGGAGGGATAATACTCCCTCCATAGCCCACCACCCATACAGAAATCTATTCCTACACATCCTTTAGGTCAAGACCGACTCAAGGAGCGTTTGAATGAACCCTGAAGCAGACACGATTGTCGGATGGTAAAATTGAGGCTTGAGCACTATACCCCACTGTACAGGCCTGAGCCCGTAGCCTCTCAATCGTGTTTGATTGAACCCAATTGATGGTACGATTCGATTACCCTAAGCTAGCAATAGCAATTAGGAGTTCTAATTTCGCCAAATGCAACTGCAAACACAAGTGACGGGGGTACCTGGAATTGTTGCTCGCTGATTCTACCGAGGAGCTCAGGAAACCAACGTAAACAGCCTTGGGCCAAATCGCAGGCACAAATCGACTATAGCTAGTTCCCGATGCTTCTACCGATGGCCAACAGCTACCAGAGGATCGTTGAGGATTGCCGACGCCGCGCTCATGGGATAAGGGAGATGGGGCCAAGAGCTTTTGGAGGATTCCTGAATTCCCAATAAATGTCAAGGGGCTTAGACTGGTAGAAAAGAGAGGATTAAGAATGGATGGGGAATTCCGTTATAGGCAATAGGAGGTCATGGGGACAAGCTGGCCGACATGAAAGGTACGGCAGAGCAGAGTGGAGCAAGAGACAGGCGCAGGGAGGACCGCACACGGGCATGGCTCGCGAGTCGCGGTTTAGGTCGGTTGTTTAGGCGGAAAGGATCCTAGTCATTGGATCTGGATTTCGATCCAACGACTGAATCGGGATCAGGTGATGGGTGTGGTTCGATCCGATCCAGAAGAACGAGGGATGACTCTGATTGCAGGATTTGTATGACCCGCGTTCGGCAAGAGGTGGCGGATCTGGTAAAACGGTTTTAACTGTTGGAATAAATTAATTAATTAATATTTAAAAATTCAAAAATGTTATTTTGACCAAACGGACTCCAAAAAATATCAAAAATTTACCATAGCTAATTTGGATGCTAGGAATCAAAAAATGCGATCAGAATTTTTATCTAAGATCAATTTAATTATTTTATTATTCTTAGTGTTTAAATTACATAAAAATATTTTGGAAAATCGAACGACTTCCAAAAATTCTCAAAACTTCATCCCTAAATAATTTGCGGGTGAAGAATTCAACAGCAAAAATGGATTTCGATTTAGAGTTCAAAATAACTATCTTTTTTTTCTTAATTAAATAATTAGCTAAAATCCACGATTGGCCTGATTGATCTCAAAAACGAACCAAAACTTTGGGGTTTGCTCCTAATGATGATTAAAGACTAATGGAAGAGGTTTGAGATAGATTAGGCTAAATTTAGCCTAACTATCAACTTTGGCTTGTTATACTTAGTCTCTTAGGTCAGTCATTAAGATAAGTGGAAGCACTAGACTTCCTATGAAGTCTCCATTTGAGTTATCTCTTAAGTTCTCATTTAGTTACAAGAGCTACACTAGGGATTACTTAATATTATTCTATATAGCTCACATGATCTAAGATGATTTATAATTCATTATCATACATGTTAAAAATCAATCTATGTTGTAACGATCTAGAGTTAAACTTATGGGCTTAACTTATTACTAACTTCCAAACTCATCAAATTAAAAGACTTAGGCTAGTGGCTAGGATCCTCAGCTATAAGGTTTTATGAAGGATTTCTAGCCTTAAGTTCATTAAGGAATCTTAAGGTTAGAAAATTCATATCAACAACCAACCAAATGGCTAGCTACAATCAAATAAAAAATTAAGTAGTAAGGTGCCTAAGTGAAGATCCTCTAACCATTAGATTTTTAGTCTCGTACCAAGGTATTAAGATTCTTGAAAGTTAGTTAAGTGATTAAACTCACTACTATAGTACTAAGCTACTAAATAGGGCAATTAGGGCTAAGTCTGTACTTAAAGAAGGTAAGGTAGTATGTTTAGCTTAATTAAAACATTTAAGGGCTTCACTAATGAATCTTACTAACAAAAGGAGCTAACTAGTCCAATCCACGTTATAGTTTAGGATCATTACAAATCTTAAGTAGTAAATCAAGCATTCGGATCAACGAATTTCAATCTAATCCTATGTTGAGGCTCTAGCCTAGTTTACTAGCACTAAACTAGGAGGAGATTGCTTTAGATATTTACCAACTCAAAATATCCTTTAATGATGTTATATGACATAAAGTAAGTTTTTTAAGGTGTCCTAGCCTTTAGAAGGCCTAAACATGCAAAATCCCAAATTTGGGAATTTAATATTATTTTATTCAGTGGTCAAAAATATTTTCAATTTGATATCCAAATCATATAAACATAGTGGTTATAAGTTTCTTATAGCATAACGAGTAAAATGATACTAAGTAAGGTCAAATTGAACATCAAACAACTAATTGGGGTTTTAAGAACTCATAATGACACTCAAAAAGTCATTAGAAAAATTAATTATCAAATTAAAAATTTGACATCATATTATTCTCTTACACACTTTTGTGATCGAAATGAACTATTTGATCGTCGAATTTGTACGAGAATTGGCTAAGATACAGTGTTTGCAAAATTTGATTAATTATTCAATTAATTAATTAATTAAAATAGTGATTAATAAAATTAATCATAAAATTAAAAATCTAACATCATATTATTTTCATTGCATTTTTCTGGTCAATTTGAGATATAACATCAATATACTTGGATGTATATTCTTAAATTTATGGCCAATGTCCCAATCATACACATGCGATTATGCGTATGACTAAAAGAAGCGTCGTGGATCAGCACGTCAGATCCCGATCGCACGATTCTCAGAAGCGCAGTTGGACGGCGTTGATCAGGCTTTGATCGAATGATGTGTCGTTAGGTTAGTTAATTATTAATTAATTTAATTAAAATTCATAATAATTAAAATTAGGTAACTAAACGAGCTCTAAGAAATCTCAAAAATTCATCATTAGCTAAATCAAGGATGAGGAACTCAAAAATAAAGTTGAATTTTTTATTGGAGATTAATTTAATTATTATAATTTTCCTAGCATTAAAATAATATTAAATTATTCGAGGAAAATTCAATAACTTCGAAAAGTTCCCAAGATGTCACCCCTAGCTAATTTGGGGGTGACGAATTTAATAGAAAACTCTAATTTATATTTGGAGGTCAAAATAAAATAAGCAATTTCCCAGATATTTGAATTGCCTCGAATGTGCGTCGAAAATGAACAATCTCTAAATCGCACCACATTTCTTGTGCGGGATCCTAATGCTATTATGAGTCTACTGGCGAGGGTTTTAACCGAAATTGGATGTTTAAAACCAAGTAACAACGCTCGAGTTATTATATTGGCCTCCCAAAGGCAATTATAGGGTTGAACCAAGCCAATGTGACCTGATGAAGTGCCTATCCCCAACGGGGAGTTGTTTGTGATGCGAGGGATCTTGGGGACTAGGTCTTGACAGCCGTTAAAACGGGAGGTTCGTGGATGACTAGCGCTATCTTTCGGAGATAAATAATAGCGAGAGCTCCCTCCATTGTCTGATCCTTCATCAGAATGATACTACGTTCAGATCACTTAGGTCGTAACAGTTGTTGCGGGATTAAACCACGAGCGTTGGATCCGCGGCATTATCTGACGATCTATATTAAATGCAGAGAGTTTCGACGGTGCGATGAGATTAACGCCATCTGATTTGACCATTGAACTATGGAACGATCGAGATCGACTAGAACGGTGTTTCATGTTTCGGCCTGCTACACGGGATTTCTGTAGTTTCGATTTTAATGTTTTAATAATTCAAATAATTCTATTCAATTAATTAACTTCTATAGTTTAATTTAAATAAAAATATAAACTATATATTATGAATATTTCAATCAATACACGTCAAAAAATTATGAAATCTGCACATTTAGTATAAAAAAATCCGAAAATTATTTCGTGATTATTTTGGCTCTAAATTTTTAGGATTGTCAAAATAATGTTTAGAATATATTGATATTGATAAGAGATTTGAGCTCTAATTATGCATGATTAAGTCAACACCAAAATGTGTTGTTTGGGCTAAGAAGCAAAGCTATTCTTTTTCCACAAAAAAAGAATAATTCTATAATTTAAGAGGAAAATTCTTTACTCACATGTTCAAAATTACTGAATTCAAAGTAAATTTATCACCTGATCCAAAATAAAATGAGTATTTCTATACTTACGTATTAATATACTCTAAAATATATAGATGATATATCAATTTAATGTATAAGTAGATTATTAGTTAAATACTTTTTTATGGGCCTATACGTAAAAATTAAAAATATATATATTCTATTGATATTGAAAAGTTTTTTTTGATGTATATTTTTGTATAAGCATAATAATTTTAAAATAAAAGTAATAAATAATTAAGTTTAGGCATATTCATTCCCATTGTACACGCAACATTTTTGTACTGCCCATTCTATCAAGATATTATAAAATATGTGGCGCTGTACATATTTTGATTTCGTGGGATTGAGAATGTTAATAGTATATATGCCTTATAAAAAAAAAAAATATGTATTCAATTAATAATTTACTTATATATTAGTGGGCACATCTTCTATATATTTTGAAGTATATATTTACTTTTGCTTTTTTTCAAATTTCCTAAATTTAAAGATTTTGAGAAACATGATTACGTCGTCGTAAAATCAGGGCGTCTTTTTATTTGTATCTCCAATGAATATTTAAAAACAAAAAATAATTTTCTCCTGATTTTAATAATTTTATATAGAAGAGCATATTAGAAAATTTGAAAAATTTTAGTGCAAAATAATCTGTTTTAATTTACTGTTATTTCATAATTTTCAAGAAATTAAAATTCTTTTTTTGAAATAAAATAATCTGAGAGTATAGTGTTATGAGCAGATTTGGAGTAAGATTACTCCAAAAAAAATTTGGTTTCTTTTTTGAAATTTAGGTTTCTAGGATTCGTTGTATCATTTGATCGATCGAATCGCCCGCCCGATCGAACGAATCAACCATTCGAATGATTCGACGATTTGTTTGATCGAATTGTTCTTTTGATCCAACGATCGAACGAACGAATCCTTCAATTTCTTACCGGAGAAGTATGTATCACAAACGAATAATTCGATCGTTCGATCGAATTGTTCGTTCAATTGAACAATCATTTTAACGATCAGACGAACGAATCGTTCGATTCGTTGCCGGAGAAGGAGGTTTAACGTTGCGGTCGCTCGGCTTGTGGTGGTCTCTCGCTCGCGTGTCTTCGTTCGACTTCTCCGCTGAAATTGGGTAATCGTGAGTTGTTGACTCAGGCATAACTGCATTATTTCATCCCCTCTTATACGAGCGCAAAATTGAATTATACTATAACACTTTTTCACTTATTTTATTTCAAACCATATGCAGGTAATCTCATTTTATCGTAAGAATTTTATTTTACCTCAATTTTACTTCAAACCAAACAACCACTATATATAAAGTATATGAGCGTTATATATAAATATATATATATATATATATATATATTCCATAACACTGTAATTTATATATTTTTTTGAATTGTTATGTCTCAATCTCTCAATAATACCCAATGATATTTAAATTATTAATCTATGAATAATTGAACCCAATGCTAAATATTTTCTTAGTTTTATTAAATTTTCATTTTTATGCATCAAATTTATCTTATATGACATATTCAAAAAAATTATCTCAAATACAAAAGCGTCAAACAATTAAGGAATAAGCAAACACAACTAACAAAATTACCCGTTCTATCTATTATAAGAAAGTACAAGCTTTGGATCTCTAATATTCTACTATCTAGTATAATCTCAAATTTATGATCCTATGATTGAAACATAATAGAACTAATTATAGTTCTAAGTCAAATCAGATAAGATCGCCTACTGAAGTTCTATTATCAAATCATATGTCCTAACATTGGATTTTCTTTACAGCTCAACAAATTTTGATATAATTTATTAAGGTTGTTAATGCTTAAGAGATTTAAACTCTATTCATAAGATTTAAGCCTCTTAACTTTGGGTTTTAAGCTTTCATGGTCTAAGCTACTTAAATACAGGCATTATCTATGTTGTGATCTAAAGGGATATCCATTGAGCTAAACTAGGCTTAATAAACTAAACAATCACTATAATCACTAATTTAAAGCTAATTGGAGAAATCAGGGGTCTCAAATATATGTTATAAGTATTTTGACATTTTCCTATTAAAATAATATTATTTAAGAGTCCAAGAGTTAACTTTGAGATTTAGAGTTTTAAATTGATATTTCTCTGATCATCTGGGGTCAAATCAACCAAGGCTCCACTGTGGAATACTATGGAGCCCGACCATATTGATGGTGGATTGGGTTAGCTCGAGTCCAAATGGGACTCTACAATAATTGATGGGCCCTCGGATTGCCAATCAAGCGCATTCCGAGGCCAAGTGAAGCCTTCCATCATCGGGAATTGCGGCAAGGACGCACCATCAGTCCTTGACACTTCTTGGTGATTATTGGCCGTAGAGTTGATCCATTTGACTTGGGTCAGCTAGCTTCTAATCCTAGAACCTACAAGACTATTCTAGCATGCATCACACATGATTTGGATGTCAAATTGAGTCATTAGGAGTTGAAGAAAAAAATGTTTAGAGGGGGTACCTTGCACAGAGAGCTTTATATATCAATTATCAGTGACTAACTAGATTCCAAAGGATAGGGAGGCTCCTGATCACTTTCTGGGGATGCTGGCTAGCTACTGGGTGCTCGAACACTGAGCTTAACCCACTAACTCTTTGGGGAAAGATGCAGGAGTGCGCCTGGGTCTGTCAACCTTAGGTAGGGAGGGCAGAGGTGGGCAAGGGCAACTACTGACATTGAGGATCACTGGAAGTTTGCAATGGAGCAAAGGAAATCCTAGAAGAAATTCTAGCAACTTAAAAATCTAGGGGAGAGCCTGACGGGTGGCCATTGAGTCCTCGGGTTGAGCCCATGTGTTGCCATATCCAGAGATAATTAGAATGGCTCTGAGGCTTGGCGACCTGGTAGAGACTCCCTCCACATTAGTAAATCCATTGGTGACCTGGACGATCGTGGGGGACAGCCTGACAGGCGGGAGTACAGGGAGATTCATCCTGTCGGGCGATGAACATAAAACTAGGCTGTAACAACCCAAGTGTTTCTACACATATTTGGGTGATCTAAATAACTTGAAAATCTACCCATTAAACTCTAGTGTGTGGTGCCCCACTCCACCGCTGGTACAAATAAAATATTATTAGCAACATGATGGGTCATTACTAAGTAAAAAAAAAATCTTGGATTAGGGCCAACATAATAAATACCTGCTATGAGATATTTTGCTATCCACACTAATCCTATTGGGATATCTAAGTAGCTAAGTACTTAGATATCTAAAATGAGAGTAGCTATGCCCCAAATTACTATGTAATAATGATGATAATTCAAAGTAAAATTCTCTAATATGCAAACATTCATCATAGTGTAGGAAAGTCATAATAAAATAAATACATCCATTCATAATATTCAAGTAGTATGAAAAGGACAGTAAGAAGTAAGCATTTCATATATAATAGGGCTGAAATAAGAAATATGCAAGTACTGAATTTAATTATTACAAGCCAAAATGTAACAAAAATAAAGAGAATGAAAAGCTAAAGATCACTCTCTTTCAAATAAAATAACAACTATAACTAAGCAGACACAGAAGGATCATCCTCTTGCTTTTGCTCCTCACTTGGCGCAGAATATTCAATCAACTCTAGATCTAACATATTGGCTTTTACATGCCATGGCCCCAGCTATGAAAATAAAAGATCTTGTGTTAGACAATTGTCTAAATATATGTTAGGATGTCTAATTATTTCTATAATTTTAGGATATCACATTTAACTTAAATAATAATGACAAAATTATAGGTAAGGCACAAGTAAACAAGAAAGTCATAAATGAAATATTTATAACTTATCAAAATGAGGCATGTAAATAAACATACCTCAAGACTAGTAGCTGCAACAAAGTTAGGCAATTATACATATAATACTAAAGTATCTATGAAGAATAAAATAAATGTCCTATCAGAGATATGATCGTTGAAAATAATGCTGAGTGAAAAGTGAATATAAATGAGCATTGATATATATAAGTAGACCAAATCGAATATAAATCAAGACCAGCATCTTAACATACGTAAGTACTAATATGTTTGTATAAGAAACTAAACTCTAAATAAAAGCATACATAAATTGAAAGTACAAGAAGTAAAACTGCCATATCAGATCCTGACTAACGAAGCCACTATAACTGAAATTAAACTATAACATGCCATGAGATCATTTTATTACTCATAGCTAAAGTAGAACTGAACTAAAATAAACTGAAGAGGCATACAAATGCAAGTTTATTTTACTTTTTTTGCTTTACTTCTATGGACACGTACATAAGGAGTCAAGCACATTGGCAAGATTAAAATGGGTTCCTAAACTAGACACAACTCTCCCCAATGAGTACATGTCAAGTATCCTTATTTCTCCTTACATCCTATCCATTTATCATAATGTGTATATATAATCACATGTCATGATATGAACTTGATGCAAATATTATCTTAATTTCACTAAGTTTTTATCTTTATGCATAAAAATCATCTTATGTGATATGTTCAAGGAAATAAAGCTCAAAATAAGGAAAGAAAATCATAAAAAATCAAGAAATAAGTGAGACTCATACTAATAACTTATGTGATATCCATTATTATCTAAATTATTTATTTTAACTATTATGAGAAAATACAAGCTTAGGATCTTCAACATCCTACAATCCAATAAATTCTTAGAGTCACGATTTTATAAAGTCAAACATTAGAACTAATTAAGTTATAATCTAAAATAAAATAATATTGTCTACTGAAGTTAAATAATAATCAATCATCCTATTTGATAAGCTTTAATATGACTAACCATCCTTGATAATATTATCAAGATTCAGAAATAGGAGCTTAAACTCGATCACATGGGGCTTGAGTCTCTTAACCTAGAATTCTAAGCAATTAAAATTTAAAATATTTAATGATATAAGCTAAAGGAAGTATTTTTGAGCATATTTAACAAAACTTGAGGGCAATAATCAAATGAAACATCATATCTTAAGTCTAAAACTAAGCTTTGATCTAAGCAGAACTTCCTAAGCTATTGGCTAGGATACATTATATTTAAGCTAAGTAACTTTTTAACATAAGCAATACTAACTTCAAGTACTGAACTTAGGTTTAAGGAAAATAATATGAGTTCTCAAATCACAGCCCAAGCTACTTAGAAGATATATTCTAAGTCCAGCTAGGGTTTAGTTTAAAAGGTAGATTTATTAGTTCTAATAAGTCTAAATTAATTATAAATAATTTATAATGTGAAGTTGAGGATTTTATGAGAGGGAATGTGGATTCTAAATCCACATTCAATTTCCTTAGAATTAATTCACCTTAATTAGGGCAAAAACTACGGTTAAGCTAATGAAGTTACTAATATGTTCAATTAAGATCAAATAATGTTCTAAGCATTATACTTACTGATATTAAGAGTACTAGATAGCATGGGAAGTTGTATTTTTTATTAAGTTAATAATTACTCAAAATCACTAAAATGCCACTTCATTAAGGGTCCAAAAGTGACTTTAGGTTATAGGATTCCAATATGAATCTACTTAATGCCAAAAAATTACTTACTATCTAAGGAGGAGTGTAACACCTTAAAATCTAAGTTTGGTTAATAAATGAGCTTAATGAGCACTAACTAGGGTTTAGGCTCATTAAGAAGTGATTCACAAAATTAACTTTGGGAAATGAAGTTTTATGTCACAATTAGATTCGATACTGCTTAAGGAGTCATTTGCAACAACCCATGATTGTTACTTAAATTTTGTGATCATCAAAGTAGCTTAGAAATTTCTCCATTTGTCTTAAAATTGTCTTAAGACCAAACCTTGAAATTTTGGTGGAGTTTGGAATTTGTTTGAGTGAGATAAATATTTTGATCAAATTAATTAATTAGACAAATGAGAATTAAGCCTCAAATAAAAATTTGATTTTATTTTTGAGTTTTTCACACCCACTTTAGCTAAGGGTGAAATTTGAAAAATTTTTGAAGATCATTTGGTTATTGTTTTGTATTTAATTATATTAGTATAGCTAATTAATTAAATAATAATTATTTAAGTATTTAGCTATTGGATTTTTTAAAAAAATGGCAAAAGATCAACCGTTCACTGATCTTAACGATCAATCGAATGAATGGGATGAATCGAAGCCATCCGATGGATTGAGGGTGAGGATCGAACTTGGATCATCGTCCTTAAAGATGATCATGGGAAGCCACACGTCGCTCTGAAGTGTCGCTGGAGCCATCGCATAATCCTCTGAAAGCTTGGATAAACTCTTACCGTGGCTCTGTTTGGCAAATTGGGTCGTGTCAGGAGCTCAGGAGGCAGGTTCAGGCGTAGTTCAAGATCCGTTATACCATCGGATGATGAAGTAAGGTACTACCATTCCTTAAACAATCTTAGCTCCAATTCATGCTGTGTTGAGTCATTTAATTATTTCTTAACCATCTGTGTCATCGACCTCGATCAATTTGGCTTGGGTGAGCCCAATTGATCTGCTAATGACCTGAGTCTATGCAGTACTGTATAGTACTTGGGTTGAGTAGCCTTTGGGCGAGCCCATGGTGCCCAGGCCATGGCATGAGGTTCACTGGGTCGACCATGACCCGGTGAGCATGTTGGTAATTGGCTAGCCATGCGAGGTGCCTTGTGGAGGGAGTAATATTTCACCACAGTAAACTCTAAACTTGTAATAGCCCAAACTCTTAAGCACCAAGGTATTGTCCACTTTGGCCTTAAAAGCCTCTTGGTTTTGTCCTTAAAAAATAACTTTCCAGCAGGTCACCTATCCTGGGAGTGCTCCCACTTGAGCATGCTTAACTTTAGAGTTATTATCAGGAACTCTATCATTATTTAAATCGATGCCTTAATAATTAAGAGTTTCACTTATTACTACTTAAGAAGGTCTTTACAATCTCCCCAACTTAAGTAATTATCATCCTCATTAGTATCATTAAACCACAAGTAACATACCTAAAACTAAGACAACTTAAATAATTAGATGATTGAATCTTCTTATGCTTAGAATATTTCTAATGTTAATAAAATAAGATGCTTAGAGGATAGTGTTAACTTAAATGTTTAGATAATATAAGTCTTGGAAACTTTATAACTTGAGTAGTAAGATATTAAGTTTGGAAGTTAGAGAATCATTTAACCAAAATTTCAAGCATACTAAGTCATAAAAATCTAGTAACTTAAGTAGTGTAGTTCTAAGACCTCCACTTAGAATGTCCCATTAGAGTAGGAGTATAACTAGATAGTTTAGTTAATTGTAGTGTCATCAGCTTTATTATTGTTATTGCTATTACTATTTTAATTATTGCTTACAGTCCTTTTCTTTACTTACGTTACTTTCCTTTTTTATTGCTTTGGGCTCTGCTTATACAATTGTAAATGGTTAATATAATGTCCGCTTAAGTATAAAAAAAACTTAGTTGCCCTAAAATGTACTTAGACTTCTTAAGTATAATCACTTGTTTTTCTTTTATTGATTGTGCCCTACCATATTTAATACCAAATATGATAGATCGAAAGCTTATAGTGGATCTTGAATCTAAGATAAATTAGATCCAGTAGCTGCTAATTGAAGAGCTTTATTTCCACTATCCTTTTTTTACTTTTGCATCTTGTGAGGATGAGTATTATTACGTCTAAATATTTGTATAACTTAAATTAAATTCTGGATATTTTGCTTTACTGTTCTGTAATGTGTTTTCACCTTCTTTTCTAGATGGCTAGAATAACTTATATTTACTTAATATTACGCATCTAGTTTTCCTCTTTAGAAACCCTTAGTTCCCCGTAGTGTTTAATAGTGGGTTAAAACTTACTAACTTGGTATTAAGTACTATAGTAACACCTAATATTAGATTGAGTTCCTGATCTAATATTGGGTCATTACGATAAAGATCATTTTAATTATCATGGAGGTGCTATTGGAGCTCCGGTGAGCTTCTTGGAAGTTATGAGGTGATATGAAACAAAGTTGGTAAGGCTCAACTATAGCAGGTGCCACAGCACACTATAGAGCACTGTCATGGCTATGGTGCCTAGCACCAGAGACCAAGGCACCGTAGCACGCCCCGGCGCCTGTCTTCCCAAGATTGTGGCACTGTGGCACACTGTAGTGCCCTATGGCACCCTGAAGTGCTTCATGGCGCCTATCTTCCTGAGACCAAGGCACTGTAGTGCACTCTAACATTTTTCTACCCAAAACTAAGATGTTATGGTGCGCCATAACACTAGGTGGAAAACTACTATGTTCAGGCATCGCCCTAAGCAATTTGGAGGGTATTTTGAATCATTTGGGGTCTGAATATTGACTGGGTACTTAAGGAAATATTATGAAAAAGTTTCCTATGTTGGCAAAGGCAAGCTAAGTGTTTTGGCTACTATTATAAAGAACCCTAAGAGGTGGTGGCTGCTGCTCTCCTTCTTTATCCTAGAATATGAGCTTGTGTTCCCTGCTAAAGAAACAATTGATTAGAAGCTTGTATAAAAGGTAGATCTTTTTACTCTTATGAAAGTGAATCTCTTTGTAACTCTATAATCCTTTTAATTTATAGTAGAATTTATGTGTGGTGTGGCTCCGTAGTTTATTCCATCCTTGGATTTGCCACGTAAAAATTCCTGTGTTTGAATGGTTAAGGTTGTACGTATATATGTGTTGTGATTTCTATTGCTGTGCTTGTGATTTCATTATTTGCTTGGTTACTATCATTTCAACCCCGAAACTTGAGTGCAAAACACTTTCGCTGTGATGCTCAAGTTAGTTCACAACATGTGGTATCCAAGCAAGGCTCTTTGTCTATTCTTAATGTTCTAGGGTTTGCAGTTTGAGTGGGAGCAATGACTGATGAAATGAGACAAAAAATAGAGAAGTTCAATGGCACTATTTTCAATTCTAGAAAATGCAAATAGAGGATTTGCTTAACCAAAAAAAGTTGTATCTGCTATTAAGTAGAGCTGACAGAAAATTGGCTACTATGTCAGATGAAGATTGGGAGGTTCTTAATAGAACTGCATTAAGTTTGAATCATCTTTAATTATCTTCATATGTTGTATTTAATATTGTTAATGAGAAAACTATTGTAAATCTCATGGATGCTCTGACAAGGATGTATGAGAAGCCTTTAGCTTCCAACAAAGTTTTTTTGATCAAAAGATCATTTAATATGAAGATGATGGTTGGTTACTTAGTGACTGAATATCTAAATGGGTTCAACACTGTGACAAGTTAGTTGAGTTTGGTGGGCATCAAGTTTGATGACAAGGTTAGAGCTTTGTTATTTCTCTTATTATTGTTATACAATTGGGATGGGCTAGTTATAGCCATCAGTAAATAATCAGAAAATGCATTATTGAAATTTGACAACATTATCGGGCTGGTGCTGAATGAAGAGGTGCAGAAAAGATTCCATGGGGAGGCATCTACTTCAACATTAAATGATTAAAGCTGAGGAAGAGATGTAGATTAGAGACATAATAGAAATATGTTTATGTCAAGACAAGAAAAACCAAGACCTAGAAAAGAAAAACTTTATTATTAGAACTGTGGAAAGATAGGTCACTTCAAGAAGGACTGCCCTACCCTGAGGAAGATAAGTGGAAGGAGCAAGGATATGTGTCCCACAATGAATGTTTCAACTAAAGATGATCAGGATGCAATAATCCTATCACTTATCAACACGTAGTCCTGGGTGGTGGACTCGGACACATCCTTTCATTCCACTACTACAAGAGGTGCTTTCAAGAACTACACCAAGAGTGACTTAGGGAAGTTATATCTTAGAGATGACAAGGCATGCAATATCATAGGTAAAGGTGATGTGGATGTCTAGCTACCAAGCGATGTAGTTTGGAAGCTAAGAGAAGTTATACACGTTATGTGTTTAAAGAGGAGGTTAATTTCAATTAACCAGCTATCCAAGGAGGGCTACGATACATACTTTATAGGAAACTCATGAAAGGTCACCAAAGGTGCAATCATTATTACACGAGATAATATAGAAGGTACACTTTAGATGATCAATAAAGTGTCTGATTTCGTTACTGCTACAGAACAGATAGATGTCGGTCTATGGCACTGGAGGCTTGGTCATATGAGTGAGAGGGGATTGAAATCCCTACATTCAAAGGGAATGCTTCAAGGACTGAAGTCAACAGTATTAAATTTCTATGAAAACTATGTACTGAACAAATAAAAGACTAAAATATAGAAAACTTAAGTTGGTGCATACGGATGTATGGGGGGCTAGCTTCTACTTCTTCTATAGGTGGAGCCATGTATTTTTCACCTTGGTTGATGACCATATGAGGAAGGTAAGGGTTTATTTTCTAAAGCATAAACTAATGTGTTTGATGTGTTTTGAAAATGGTTATCTTTGGTGGAGAATGAGACAGTGTTGAAGATTAAGTGCTTGAGATCTGATAATAGAGGTGAGTACTGTGACAAGGAGTTCAAGAAGTTCCATGCCTTAAAAAAATTATAAGAGAATTTACTGTTCCAGAAACACCACAACAAAATGGTGTTGTAGAGTGGATGAACATGATGATCATAGAACACTCCAGAAGCATGATGTTGCATGCAAGTCTCCCAAAGTAGTTTTGGGTCGAGACTGTTAACACAATAGTTTATTTGATTAATAGAGGACCTTCTATACCCCTAAATAAAGGGATTCCTGAGGAGAATTGGAGCAAAAATGAGGTTAAACTAAACCACCTCAAGGCATTTGGTTGTTCATCTTATGTGCATATTGATGCAAGATCCAGGAGCAAGCTTGATGCAAAGGCGATCAAGTGCACATTTGTTAGATATGACATGGATGAGTTTGATTACAGATTCTGGAATAATCAGAACTAGAAAGTTATCAGAAGAAGGGATATCACTTTCAATGAAAGTGAGATGTACAAGGATTATATTGGAGTCAAGATTGAATCCAAGGTTGCTTCAAATGGTGATCCCCAGCACATAAAAGTTGATGATAACATTGAGCTAGATGTGTGTGTGCAAAATAATACTCATAATGGTGTTAAAGTTGAACCACAAACACCAATGTTGTGGAGATCCACAAGAGTCATGAGAAAGCCATAAAGATACTATCCTTCCTTAGTTTATCTATTATTAATGGATGGTGGTGAACCAAAAAGTTTTGAAGAGGCACTTCAAGTAGAGGATTCAATTATGTGGGAAGCTGCCATAAACAATGACATGGCATCACTCATGTAAAATGGTACATGAGAGTTGGCAGCTCTACCAGCTGGAAAAAAAGCTTTTCAAAATAAATGGGCTTATCGGTTAAAGGAAGAACCATATGAGAGCAAATGCTACAACACGAGGCTTGTAGTAAAGGTCTTCCAATAGCGGCATGGACTTGGCTACAATGAGATCTTTGCCCTAGTTGTGAAGATGACAACCATCAGGGTTGTGTTAAATATTATTGTAGTTGAAGATTTTTACTTGGAGAAAATAGATGTAAGGACTATGTTTCTTCACAAAGAGCTAAAAAAAGAGTTGTACATGCAACAACCAGAGGGGTACAAGGCTCACGAGAAAGGAAAAGCTGATTTAGTGCGCAAGCTCAAAAATTTCCTCCATGACTTGAAACAAGTGCCTATGTAATAGTACAGAAGATTTGATAGGTTCATTTCTGAAACTAAGTATAAGATATGCCAGACAGAGCACAGTTGTTACATGAAATATTATAAGTCCTTTTTAATCATTTTTTATTGTATCCGGATGATATATTAATCACAGGAAAGGACATCGAGTAGATAAAGATGCTGAAGGAGCACATGTCAAGGGAGTTTGACATGAAGGGCTTGGGGTCGGTCAAGCAGATTCTTGGTATAAGAATCAATATGAAGAGAAGTGTGGGAATTCAGAAGCTATCTTAAAAGGACTATATTGAAATGGTGTTGAAAAGATTCAACATAAGCAAGGCAAAGCCAGTTGTGTAACAACCCTATGTTGTTACCTTATTAATTTTTAGTTTAATCAAATATTAATTTTGATACCATTTCATTTAGATCATCAAGTTAAGCTTATCCTGAAAGTTTAAAGTCAATTGGACTTCTCTAAGTCCAGTTAGTATTTTAATCAATCTAGATGCCCTAAACTAGACATAAAATATTTTGATCTCATAATTAAAATCTAATTATATTTTGAATTGCTCATGCCCAAATTAGCTAGGGGTAAAAATTTGGTAAATTTTGGAGATCATTAGACCATAATTCAATTTAAATTAAAATTGTCTAATTGCATCTTAGAGATTCCAACAATTTAATTCTGTAAATCTACCCTCAACCAATTTACCGTTGGGATTTGCTGTGTGGACCGCAGGCGATCCGCTCGTATTGGGCCGGCTCTCTTCCTCATCGACAGGCCGAGATACCCACGGCTAGGGCACGCCATACGAGGGCCTTCCCAGTGGCAGCTCGGCACGGTCCGCACCTCTACGGATAGCCTGAAATGGGGGCTACGCATCGATGACTGAGCGACACCTATGGGGTTTGGAGTTGCAAGAGACGACTAGACCTAAAGGCTAGGGTCTGATGGGACGATGAATAACGGTAAGTGTTGTAGCAAGTCCATGAAATTTGATCGATCAGATCGATCATTGATCGATCCATTCTGCTCATAGTGCAATCCGGATCATGGAATAAACGTGTGAGTAGTAATATTGCTAATTGCTTGTAAGAAATAGAGGTATTGAACGGTACCTGATGGATGGCGTAAGGATTTAGGGTTTGGATGAGGACCTTTGCAGCTCGGCTAATACACATGATACAATTTGGCTCTGGTATTCTGAGGTTTATGAAGCTCGGGACGGAACCCACGAGGCTACCAAGGGGGCTCGTTGGGCAACCGCGACGGCACCCAACCTCTGCTCACCACGCGGTAGTGTCCACGTGGACCACAAGGATGATGGTGCGTCATCCAATCGAACGGCTCACAGCTACCATCTGATCAGACGGTAGCCCTGACAGAAGGCGCGGGTCAAATGGCGTGGGCTGACGGCGCCATTAATTCTATTTAAAACAATAAATATTTTAATTCAATTTAATTAGATTTTATTAATTAAATTTTTTTACTTAATTATGTTCTAAAGATTCTCGAACACTCACCCCTAGCTAATTAAGGGGCGTGGAACGCAACGGCGAGGTCGGATTTTTGATCCGACGAGTATTTTAATTTCCCAATTTTCAAGATATTTAAAATATTATTAAAATATTCGTCCAAGTTTTGACGACTTCCGATTGACATGAAAACATCACTCCTAGCTAATTTGGGGGCAATGAGCACAATGGCGAAGTCCATTTTTTGATCTGAGGTTAATTTAAATAAGTCAAATTTTAGGGTTTCTAGATTTTCCAGAAATCATGTTTCGATCCATTTGACTTCTAGTTTGGACTGGGTCTTAGAGGTTGACTCTTAATAACTTAATTAGCACTTAGGATCAAGATTAATACTGAGATTAGTCTTAATTAACTAAGGTAACAACTTGGGTTGTGACAATATAAGCCTAATTTAGATATGGTAACAACATATGGCCATTACAAAGAGGCATCTCATTACATCTATGTTATTACCAATTCTTTGGCACCTATCATAATACATGATAAAAATGTATGTCATTGAATATGTTTGGCCAATTGAATCCAAATTAAAGTATTTTTATAGAAATGCATGTTATTCTATGATGTCCTCAAGAAATAGAATAATGGCAAAGGAAGAGTATCTCTTTCACTTTATGTTTTACAATATAACATCAAATGACATATTCAGCACAACATTTATTATGGTATGCGTCATACCTAAGGTAGTGCTTGATACCTTCAAAGAACTTCTTGCATTATTGATATGATAGGTTTGATGGCATCAAAATGTAAGCCATGAAGTTAGCAAAATTTGTATACAATGGGGCTTGAGTCATAATTGCCATGAGGAGCTGCTTACTATGGAATGTTTTTATGATTGGAGGTTTACTTACTTGATACCTTCTTGCTACCTTTCTTATCCATAATTTTGAAATCAAACTTCTATAAAGAAACACCAATCTTATCAATTATAGCTTGGAATCTTACTTCTCTAAAAGATGCTTGATAGCTGAGTTGCCCATATAAAGAATAACTTTCAATCCAACTAAGTAGGAATAAAACTTTTCTAATGCAAAGATTACTGCTAAGTGTTCCACTTCAATCATGGCATAACTCACTTGGGCATCATTGGGACTCTACTAGCATAGTAGATAACATGTAAAAATTTCTTCCTTCTGTAACCTTGAATAACTCTAGTATCATATTCACTAGCATCATAGATCAATTTAAATAGTTGATCCCAACATTATGAAATAATAGTCAGTGCTGATACCAATGCATTCTCCAATCGATTAAAAGCTTCTAAACATTCTTTGTCAAAGTTGAATTTAATATCTTTTATCAAGTGACTAAAAATTGAATTGATGATCATTGTTAAGTCGTTAATGAAATGTCTAAACAAACCAGCATGTCCAAGAAAGCTATGTATTTATTTTACTAATGTTGGTGGAGTTAGTTTTTAAATAACTTGAATCTTTAATTTGTCCATTTTTATTCTGTCCTTTGAGATTATATGGCCTAAAATGATACCTTCTTCCACCATAAAATGGCATGTCTCCAAGTTTAATATCAGGTTTCTTTACTCACATCACTATAGAATGTTTCCTAAAGTCTTCTGACAATCCTCAAATGACATCTAAAAAATTAAGAAATCATCTTCAAGAAATATTCTACCATGTTCGTAAAAATGGCCATTATACATCATTGGAAGTTTGTCAACACACCACAAAGTTCAAAGGGCATTCTTTTAAAGAAAAAAGATCTATATGTGCAAGTAAGAGTTGTCATTTCTATGTCTTCAAGAGTTATAAGAATTAGATTATGCCCTAAGTAGCCATCCAAGAAGAAATTTACTTCCCATATAGATTTCATATAGTTTCATGGTGATTTTTCCATAATATAGAAAATTTTAATATTACTTCTAATATAAAATTTTGATATCATCATGGGAATGAACTGGTTAACAAAATATAGAAAGTAGTTGATTGCTAGTACAAGAATATTATGCTTATGAGCGAGGAGAAACTCTAAGTATTTATTGATAAGTTAAGCACTATAGCATCCCTTATCAATTCCATGCAAGTAGTAAAATAAATATAGAAAGGATGAAGCATACTTGATGTTGAAGATAGGAAACAAGGAAGAAATCAATCCTTTAGTAGACACATAAACTATAAAAAAGAATTCACAAATATTTTTCTAAGGATTTACCAGGATCACCTATTGCTCATGAAGTATATTTTTTAATAGAACTTATACCTGGTACACAAACCCTATAAGGCCCCTTACATGATGGCCTCAAAGAAGTAGCAAGAGTTGAATGAGCTATTAAAGAGATCGCTAAGCAAATAGTTCATATGCCTTGGTGTCACCATGGGGAGCCCCTGTGACATTTAGTAAGAAGATGGACAATATAATGAGATTGTGTATTACTATAGAAAAATAAATAAAGTGACAATTAAAAATAACTGTCATTTTCCTCAAATTGATGATTTGTTTGACGAGCTCATTGTAGTTGTTGTCTTTTCCAAAATCAATCTTTGATCAAGATATCATTATGTAAGATTAGCAGAAAGGATATACCAATGGTGGCATTCATAACTAAATATGGATATGTTAAATTTCTAGTAATTTCAATTGGATTGGCAAATGCTCCATCTATTTTTGTGGATCTTATGTAAAGGGTAATATGATCTTACCTAGATTAGTTTGTGTACGGTTTCTACCTTAAAGGAATTGAAAGCTCCTTTAAGGTTTGATTATCATGGTTGATTTTTATTATTGTTATTGTACCTTTGTTTACTTGAATTATTCTCCCCATTATAGTTTCCATTATAATTATTGTTACTCCATGCAAAATTTGGATGATTTCTCTATCTCGAATTGTATGTATTAGAGTAGGGGTTATTCATATTATTTTGCCCAGAATTATTATTTCTTAAAAATTAACTTGTTTGGTGTTTGTTATTTAGATTACTATTTTTACTAGAGTGTTTCCCATCGCACAGCACACAACAGATTCTTGAACACAGTTAATGTTCATATTCTCTATTCTTTGGTTTAGTGCATTGATTTCATTTTGGAGAGCAACAATTTGGTTGGTTTCAATTATTTGATTTGCCTCTCATTTTCCTAAATTCAACCTTTCAGTAAGCCATTGATATGCATTTTCAGCCATTTCCTCAATGAGGTCAAAGGCTTCCTCTAGGGTTTTTCTACTCAAAGATTTTCCCACAATTGCATCTATGAGTGTCCTTGTGGGTGCATTCAGTCCATTGTAGAATGGTTACACTTGCTTCCACAAGGGAAACCCATGATGGGGGCAATGCCTTAACCAGTCCTTAAAGCGCTCCCAGCCGTCATACAAATTTTTTCCATTTTGTTGAGAGAAATTGGAGATCTCATTTCTCAACCTCGCGGTCTTAGCAGGTCGAAAATACTTAGCTAATAATTTCCCAATTAAGTCGTCCCAAGTTCTAATTGACTCACTAGGTAGAGAACTGAGTCGGATTTTTACGCTGTCTCTCAATGAAAAGGGAAAAAGTCTTTGTAGTGCCCCGCCCCGTTGTCGCATGCAAAAAGAGATAACATAATTCAATTTGGTGGTGGACCAGTGCGCTACTTGGGAAAGCATAACCCATCTCCCCAAATAGCTATAACTTAACCACTGAAGGTTGTTGACTCAACCATAGGGAGGGTCGAGAGCTAATACTTAAGATAAGGGTAAGATACTTATCCTAGGTATTAGGCTAATACATATATTAGATTATGAGAGAAAAATGAGGAATCCAATATATGTCCAATAATATCAACATTTCCAGTATGCCGATCACATCACAATACTAAGTATAAGTAATATAAATAGAGTGCGGAAGCTAAGCATACATCCAGAAAATATTCATCACAGATGCTGAAATAAACACTCATCTTAGAAAAGAAAAGAAAATACATTCAAAAATTATTATAAATGAATTACTAAAATAATACTGAAATAAAGTCTAAACACGGAACTGAAATAGAAATAGAAAGAAATAGTAAAGCTGAAGGAGGGTCCACTAAAGCTCCACAAACTCCTCCTGAATCTCCTGAGAGTCCTGACAGACCTAAAATATGTCTACGCTTTCACGCAAGTGTACGTGGTCTGAAGTAATAAGTGGAAAGTTTAGTTTCCAGAATTTATCGAACCTTAGGGAATTGGGTGTTTTGTTACTAAGGTATATCTATGATCACTAATATTTAAGCTATGAGTATATTGTTGAATTTGGTTCCTGAACAAGCATGACAACTCTTAGTAGAAAATAAATTTGATAAAAGGAAGAGGAGAGTTGGGTTTCTCCCAGATGAGATGATAGATAACTTATGTATGATGATTCCTCAAGCATTCATCTTTTCTTTACTTAGTTTTTAATCAAGTGCACATTATCTTTGTTAGAGTTTTAACTCAAAGATTTACAAGTTCAAATCTCATGCATAAAATGAACACACAGTCGGTTCTATTTCAACACAAAGACCCTTATAAGATTTTAAAATTTTTTTTAGTTTTCCTTTCATCTATTGATCATGGAGATGAGGGTTATGTAGTTAAGATCTTACAAGCATTAATTTCATTAAGAGCATCATGCGCATCAAGCATAGTTTGGGTGAGGGAGTGATTTCATTGAGCTCAATCACTATATCACCTCGTTTATGAGCACTCAACGAATCCATTCCCACCCTCAAATGTGCTAAGCAACGGAGCTCAATTAGTGGCATCACACGCTTCAACTATTTAGTTAAGCATAGATCAAAGTGTACTAAGCTCAAGAACTTTCTCACATAGTTCTAAGCTCTCATGTACTCATGAATCTATCATCAAGACTAAGAGTGAGCAATGGAGCACAAGACTTTTTAGTCATTGAATTTCATTTAGTCCTTTGTCCTTTGGTCCTCATTCAATTCCACAATAGCTCTTCACATTTCTTTAACAAGTCATTGAGTTCACAAATTTATTAAAGCTTGAGGAAAATTTTCATACATTATATTATCCTTCATTACATGTGGGATTGCCCCAACCCTCCCCAAGGGAGATTTAGCTCTCCATTATAAAAGAGATGAAAAAGAATACATACATAGATAAAGACCCTTGCATGATCAACTAAGAAAAACAAAAAACAAGAGTTTAAAAAATACTAGGAACGTTCCTTGGAAGTTCTCTGAACTTCTCCTCTTCTTGCTTGTGGTTGCTTTTCCTAGGTCCCTAGTGCTGCCTTTCTCCTTCTTCTCCTTAGCAAGAGGAGTTCTTCCACCCTTAGAGAGTTCTCCTTCTCTTCTATGCAGCCCTCTCCTTACTTTGGTTGTAGTGAGCCAAGTTAGGAACCTCTCCTAAGTCAAGAGATGCGGTATTTATGGAGGTGGGCTGCTTCTTCATCCTCACATTTCAAAAATCTGTATTTTCCTTTAAAAGTTCTAAAGCAATGATGGCCAATTCCACTTGATGGATGAGGTGACCATTGCTTTTCCATTGTTTAATCTTCACATGACAATTTTCCCTATAAAAAATCAACCTGCTGCAGAAGGAATGATGGCTGGAGATAAGGTGCTGGTAGGGGGTCTTATCCCAGCCACATTTAATGCTCTACTCAGAAGAAAGTTCAGTAGGCCGCTGCAACGCGCTATAGCAAAAAATTTTTGCAAAGTAGGCCACTGTGGCGCGCTGGGGCGTTTTGGTTCATACAATGAAGGGCCGCCGCAGCGCGCTGTAGCCGTAGGCACTATAGCGCTAGCGATTTTGCAAATGACTTTGCTGCAGCGTGCTGTAGCGCTAGCACTTCGCAACTTAGTTTGCTCCAGCGCGCTGTAGCGCCAGTGCTTTGCAACATGCACCACTGCAGCGCACTGTAACGCCAGCGATTCAAAATTAGGTCCGCTGCAGCACGCTATAGCGCCAGCATTTCGCAACATTCTTCGCTACAGCGCACTGTAGCTCCAGAGCCTTGCAAGGAGGGCCGCTGCAGTGTACGGCAGCGGATTTCTTTCAAAAATTTGGAAAAATATTCAAAATTCTACAAAATTTGTTGGATGGGTATTTTTCCTGAAAAATAGATAAAATTGGATTAAGGAAGTAATTTTAATATGAAATATGAATGAACTTCCTTTATTTAAGATATAAATTATGGATTTATCACACCCCCACACTTAAATTCTTGCTCATCCTTGAGTAAGTTTAAAAAATGGTATTTTTCTATTTCTTATGTATGATAGTCAACAAGAAATATCAATGAGATTTTGATTTGTAATTTAAAGTTTGTGCTTCACTGAAATTACAAAATCATTTAACATAAATTAAATGTTCTATTCTTGGATATGAACCAAGGTTAATAGACTAAGCTCCAAGCATAAATATTTATACTTGGTGCTAGGTAATTGGGAGGTTCCTTAGAATAACTAAGCTAGGGAGGTAGTGAGTAATCAAGAGTTTTATGCCATGTGTACTCTTTCTTATGAATCACAAAGATGTAAAGATTTAAGGAGAGATATTTTTCATTATCCTGTTTCATTTCTTTCATTTGGGAGAGATATTTTTTATCATTCCTATTTTTATATTTCTTTTTCATTTTTAGGGAGAGGTACTTTTTTTCATCCCCATTTCAAATCTTTGTGATCATGAAGTCCTACGGGAGCCTAGCACACTCTTTTAGATTACTCACCTCAATCACTAGTTCATTTTTTGTCCAATACCTTCTCCTACACTTAGTCTTTAGTATTGATTTTAAATTTTGGAGATTAAAGTAACCTTAATTCATTCCTTTGTTAAAAGATTTAATGCTATCAATATATTTAATCACTTTTTGTTAAGCACCCTTTGATTACATATCATTTTCTTTATTGCTACTTTTGTGACTTCCATTCTTTAAAAATTTAGATAAATTTATCAATTGTAACTTCAAGAAAGCTTTTAGGACTATGATAATCCATAATTTAAATTCCTCAAAATAAAACACATAAAAACAAAAATACAAAAATAAATGATGCAAATAAATAGAAAAAATGCAACCTATTTATTCTTGGGTTTCATCCTCCTCCTCTTCTCCCATGTTGTAGACAAAGTCACATGGGTAGTGCGTGTCCGGAATAGTTTCACCGACAGGCAATCATGGCAATACAGAGGTGTCCGGTCCTCCTTGCAAGCTCCAGTCCTCGAACATTAGTCCAAGGGCTTCATGAAATTTGGATTGGAATTCGCACTACTGGGCAAGTTCTTTTTTGAAGAACTGCATGTCAGTGGCCAAGGCCTTGCAAAGATCAACTGGTTGCATGTGGATTCATAGCAACAGCTTATTGGTGAGAGTATGGTCAGACAAAGTGGACGTTTCCCCTTGCTCACCTCTCCTTTTCTTGGGTAGCTTCCGTCCACTAGCGCGTGTGTTTAGATTTGAACGAGCAAGAGCAGAGCTGGGGGAAACGATGGAGTCGGAGGAGAGGATCTTGACCCCTTGTGCCTCTCATATCCCTGAGATCAAAGACCCAAAGGCCAATGCAGCATAGAGTCCCTTGAGAGCATTCCAAAGCTGCATCATAAATGATGCTTGAGATGCGGATTTTACCCGGCCTGACCAATGAGCACATGAGGAGTGCTCTGGCGCAGGTCACTTTAGTCAAGTGACTCGTAGGCATGACATAGCTGGAAATGAAAATCAACCATGCACTACTCGTATCTGTCAATTCAAAATGAGGAATGTTGGCTCGTCCTCCCTCCCAGTCTGTATTTTCATGAATGAGCTCGGTGACAAGATCATGGGGTCAAAGCGAGACTCCAAGAGTTCAAGGTAAGAGCAAGTGCTTACCTCGCCTAACCCATATAATTTCTCGATTTGATCAATCCCAAAGGTGACTCCCTTACCTCTCACGAAGACCGTCCGTCCGACCACATTGATTACATTGGCGTACACCTCCTGAACGATGGTTGGGTAGGTGGGAGATTTCTTTGTGACCATTTCCCTCCATTCCCGAGGGTCGACTTGCTCCACCAGCATGGGCAAGTAGTGGCCAAAGCTCTTCTCTAGAATTAACTTCTGCTGAGAGGTCATGGAGAAGAATCAGTGTTTGGCTTCAGTAGAAGAGAACCTTTTTTTATTAAAGGTTCCCCTGGATGAGGATGCTTCGGTCCCCCTCCTTGGGATCGACTTCTTGCCGGAAGACATAATGAAGAAATGAGAGGAGAGCAAATAATTGATGTAGAAGCAAGAAAATTCATAAGCTGCAAAGGATCACCCCCCCTTGCCTTTCCTTAAATAGCTAAGGCAATTAAAGGCAAGAGAGTTACGGTCAATAGTCTTCCCTCATGCCATAAATATAACAATCCATGTGAAGGGGAGGGGGGGCAGCTTATTTAGAACACACCTATTGACTGCACGGGAAACCCAAAAATATTAACTTTTTGACTGCATGGAATCCGAGGCAGTCAAAAGTTGCTACAGCTGGAGCAAACCGCTGCAGCGTACTGTAGCACTACTTAATAAAAAGTGTGTGTGTGTGTGTCTATATATATATATATATATATATATATATATATATATCTTGGGTTGCCTCCCAAAAAGCGCTTAATTTAACGTCTTTAGCTAGACTCGTTAACGATCAGATATTCAGATCCGGAGGTTTCTCTTTCCACGATCTTAAGGTACTAGGGTGAGCACAACCCTCAAGGGTGCTCGAACCTTCGTCCCCGCTACTTTTCCCATGGGATCATCTCTTTCAAGTTCTATCTCAAGAGGAATCTTCTTTTTCCTTTTACCCCTTCTTGTTTCCTTCTTCTCACTCCTTCCTTACTTCCCTTCTCCGAGGAAGAAGTTGAACTATTATTCGATTTTTTTTTCCTAACGTTAGATTCTCAAAATCATTTTCAATCTTAATTCTTTCTTCTCTAATTTTCTTCCTCGCCTCTTCCTCCATCTTTCTTTGTTTAAAGAAGGTGGGTTTAAGATCAATTAACTCTGATTTCTCTTTAATTTTAATACTCATCACCCCGCGGCCTACATCAATAATAGCTCTTGTGCTCATAAGGAAAGGTCGCCCTAAAATAGTTGTGGAGTTCTTGTTCCATCTGTCCCACTCGCACACCACAAAATCGGTTGGAACAATGAAGCTCCCCAATCCTACAACAACATTCTTTATAAAGCCTAGAGGGGTAAGGGATTCTAGATTTGTAAATTCTAAAATCATTGAGGTGTACTCTATTCCTCCAACCTTCAGATATTCATAAATATGGTAGGGCATAACATTGATAGAAGCACCAAGATCACACAAGGGATCTAAAAATACTTCATTTCTAAATATGCAAGGAATACAAAACCTCCCGGGGTCATCACATTTCAAAGCTGTGAGCTTCTCACATTTCATTCCCTTCACTCTTTCCCAAGCCTCTAGCTCTTCTTCTATATCACTCAACTTATCAGTTGTAGTTCCCCAATACACCGCTTTAGAATGAATCACACTAACCAGCTCCCTTGGATTCACTTCAGTGGAACTAGGTAGAGCTCCTTGCTGCTTGGAGATCTACCCCAATTGGGTCTCAATATTTCTAAGGGATGCTTCTATTCCTTTGATAGAGGCATCATGGCGGGTGAGTGTAGCTTCAGTGCGGTGTATGAATTGGAAGGTTTCAGTCTTAAAGGAGTTAAAAGCTCCTTCTAAATTTGGAGGGTGATGATTAAAATTATTTTCATTATTAATGCCCTGTTGATTCGATGAACTCCTCCCATATTGATTTCTGTTGTTATTATTATTACTCCACAAGAAATTAGGGTAGTTTTTCTACCTTTGATTGTAAGTATTGGAGTAGAGGTTGTTCATGGTGTTATTATTTCTTAAATAATTAACTTGTTCAGTGTTTGTTTGTACGAAAGGGTTATTCAAGTTGCAGTCAAAAATATTAACTTTTTGACTGCATAGAATCCGAGGCAATCAAAAGTTGCTACAGCTGGAGCAAACTGCTGCAGCGCGCTGTAGCGCTACTTTCCAAAAAGTGTGTGTGTGTGTGTTTATATATATATATATATATATATATATATATATATATATATATATCTCTTGGGTTGCCTCCCAAGAAGCGCTTAATTTAACGTCTTTAGCTAGACTCGTTAATGATCAGATATTCAGATCCAGAGGTTTCTCTTTCCACGATCTTAAGGTACTAGGGTGATCACAACCCTTAAGGGTGCTCGAACCTTCATCCCCGCTACTTTCCCCATGGGATCATCTCTTTCAAATTCTATCTCAAGAGGAATCTTCTTTTTCCTTTTACCCCTTCTTGTTTCCTTCTTCTCACTCCTTCCTTACTTCCCTTCTCTGAGGAAGAAGTTGAACTATTATCCAAAGTTTTTTTTCCTAATGTTAGATTCTCAAAATCATTATCAATCCTAATTCTTTCTTCTCTAATTTTCTTCCTCGCCTCTTCCTCCATCTCTCTTTGCTTAAAGAAGGTGGGTTTAAGATCAATTAACTCTGATTTCCCTTAATTTTAATACTCATCACCCCGCGACCTACATCAATAATAGCTCTTGTGCTTATAAGGAAATGTCGCCCTAAAATAGTTATGGAGTTCTTGTTCCATCTGTCCCACTCGCACACCACAAAATCGGTTGGAACAATGAAGCTCCCCAATTCTACAGCAACATTCTTTATAAAGCCTAGAGGGGTAAGAGATTCCAGATTTGTAAATTCTAGAATCATTGAGGTGTACTCTATTCCTCCAACCTTCAGATGTTCATAAATATGGTATGGCATAATATTGACAGAAGCACCAAGATCACATAAGGGATCTAAAAATACTTCATTTCTAATTATGTAAGGAATACAATACCTCCCGGGGTCATCACATTTCAAAGCTGTGAGCTTCTCACATTTTGTTCCCTTCACTCTTTCCCAAGCCTCTAGCTCTTCTTCTATATCACTCAACTTATCAGTTGTATTTCCCCCATACACCCCTTCAGAATGAATCACACTAACCAGCTCCCTTGGATTCACTTCAGTGGAACTGGGTAGAGCTCCTTGCTGCTTGGAGATCTGCCCCAGTTGTGTTTGAATATTTCTAAGGGATGCTTCTATTCCTTGGATAGAGGCATCATGGCGGGTGAGTGTAGCTTCAGTGCGTTGTATGAATTGGATGGTTTCAATCTTAAAGGAGTTAAAAGCTCCTTCTAAATTTGTAGGGTGATGATTAAAATTATTTCCATTATTAATGCCCTGTTGATTTGATGAACTCCCCCCATATTGATTTCCATTATTATTATTGTTACTCTATGAGAAATTAGGGTAGTTTTTCCACCCTGGATTGTAAGTATTGGAGTAGGGGTTATTCATGGTGTTATTATTTCTTAAATAATTAACTTGTTCAGTGTTTGTTTGTATGAAAGGGTTATTCAAGTTGCAGTCAAAAATATTAACTTTTTGACTGCATGGAATCTGAGGCAATCAAAAGTTGCTACAGCTGGAGCAAACCGCTGCAGCGCGCTGTAGTGCTACTTTCCAAAAAGTGTGTGTGTGTGTGTGTGTGTGTGTGTGTGTGTGTGTGTGTGTATATATATATATCTTGAGTTGCCTCCCAAGAAGCGCTTAATTTAACGTCTTTAGCTAGACTCGTTAAGATCAGATATTCAGATTTGGAGGTTCCTCTTTCCACAATCTTAAGGTACTATGGTGAGCACAACCCTCAAGGGTGATCGAGCCTTCGTCCCTGCTACTTTCCCTCATGGGATCATCTCTTTCAAGTTCTATCTCAAAGGAATCTTCTTTTTCCTTTTACCCCTTCTTGTTTTCCTTCTTCTCACTCCTTCCTTAATTCCCTTCTCCGTGGAAGAAGTTGAACTATTATCCAAATTTTTTTTTCCTAACATTAGATTCTCAAATTCATTATCAATCATAATTCTTTCTTCTCTAATTTTCTTCCTCGCCTCTTCCTCCATCTCTCTTTATTTAAAGAAGGTGGGTTTAATATCAATTAACTCTGATTTCCCTTTAATTTTAATACTCATCACCCTGCGGCCTACATCAATAATAGCTCTTGTGCTCATAAGGAAATGTTGCCCTAAAATAGTTGTGGAGTTCTTGTTCCATCTGTCCCACTGGCACACCACAAAATTGGTTGGAACAATGAAGCTCCCCAATCCTATAGCAACATTCTTTATAAAGCCTAGAGGGGTAAGGGATTCCAGATTTGTAAATTCTAGAATCATTGAGGTGTACTCTATTCCTCCAACCTTAAGATATTCATAAATATGGTACGACATAACATTGAAGAAGCACCAAGATCACACAAGGGATCTAAAAATACTTCATTTCTAATTATGCAAGGAATACAAAACCTCCCGGGGTCATCATATTTCAAAGCTGTGAGCTTCTCACATTTCGTTCCCTTCACTCTTTCCCGAGCCTCTAGCTCTTCTTCTATATCACTCAACTTATCAGTTGTATTTCCCCCATACACCCCTTCAGAATGAATCACACTAACCAGCTCCCTTGGATTCACTTCAGTGGAACTGGGTAGAGCTCCTTGCTGCTTGGAGATCTATCCCAGTTGGGTCTCAATATTTCTAAGGGATGCTTCTATTCCTTAGATAGAGGCATCATGGCGGGTGAGTGTAGCTTCAGTGCGGCATATGAATTGGATGGTTTTAGTCTTAAAGGAGTTAAAAGCTCCTTCTAAATTAGGAGGGTGATGATTAAAATTATTTCCATTATTAATGCCCTGTTGATTCGATGAACTCTTCCCATATTGATTTCCGTTGTTATTATTGTTACTCAATGAGAAATTAGGGTAGTTTTTCCACCCTGGATTGTAAGTATTGGAATAGGGGTTGTTCATGGTGTTATTATTTCTTAAATTGTTAACTTTTTCAGTGTTTGTTTGTACGAAAGGGTTATCCAAGTTGCAGCTCTCGCTATTATTTCTTCTCCCGCACAACTCACATTGTATTTCAAGAATAACGTTAACATTCATTCTCTCAATTTTCTCATTCAAGGCATGAATTTTTTGTTGTAGTGCCATTATTTAGTTGGATTCATTCACCTCATAGATTCCTTTTTAAGCCTTTTAGAAGGCCATTGGTATGCATTGTTTGTCATTTCTTTTAAGAGATCGTACGCCTCTTCTTGGGTTTTACTACTAACAGAGCCTCCGGCAGCCGCACCGATGAGTGTCCTTGTTGGGGCATTCAAACCATTGTAAAAGGTTTGAACTTGCATCCACAAGGGAAACCCATGATTTGGGCATGCCTTAAGCATTCCTTAAATTGATCCCATTCATCGTAAAGTGTCTCACCTTCCAACTGAGTGAAGTTAGTTATCTCAATTCTCAGTCGCGCGGTTTTTGCTGGAGAGAAATATTTGGCTAAGAATTTCTTAGCCAAATCATCCCAAGTCTGGATCGAATCGCTTGGGAGAGAGCTGAGCCAACTTTTGGCTCTATCTCGTAATGAGAATGGAAAAATCCGTAATTTAACTGCATCCTCAGAGACGCCACTAAATCTGAAGGTGTCACAAATTTCAAGAAATGTTGAAATGTGTGAATTAGGATCTTCAGTGGCTAATCCCTCAAACTGGTTATTTTGAACCATACTCAGAGTAAAAGGTTTAATCTCAAAGTTGTTAGCTTCAATATTAGGCCTTACAATAGCATGGGGAATTCCCCTAATAGTAGGTAGTGTGTAGTCTCTCAGTGCTATTCCCCTAAATAGCTCTCCACAATTTTCATTATAATTTTCTATAACAGTTTGTTGGCTTAGCAAAATGTTTTGTTCTCTTCTAGCCTATAAGTATGTTCTCTCAATTTTAGGATCAAAGAGATAATCCGTGCAAACTATTCTATTCATACACGACAACAAATAAGCTATAAAGAACAAATAAAGCAATGACGTTCAAGGATTCAACAATAATAAAAGAAAACAGAAAAGCAAATTATTAGTACCTATAATTATAAAAATAAAAAATTAATATTATATGCAAGGATTTGCTTAAATCACTAATTATTGATGGATTCTTCTTAATACTAAACAAGTTCCAACTCCCCAGCAACGGTGCCAAAAACTTGACAGACCAAAAATACATCTGTGCTTGCACGCTAGTGTACATGATCTGAAAAAATAAGTGGAAAGTTTAGTTTCCAAAATTTATCAAACCTTAGGGAATTGGGTATTTTGTTACTAAGGTATATCTATGATCACTAATATTTATGCTATATGTGTATTATTGAAATTGGTTCCTGAACAAGCACGACAACTCTTAGTAGAAAATAACTTTGATAAAAGGAAGAGGAGAGTTGGGTTTCTCCCACATTATATGATAGATAACTTATGTATGATGATTTCTCAAGCGTTCATCCTTTCCTTAGTTTTTAATCAAGTGCACATTGTCTTTCTTAGAGTTTTAACTCAAAGATTTACAAGTTCAAATCTCGTGCATGAAATGAACACACTGTCGGTTCTATTTCAGCACAAAGACCCTTATAAGATTTTAAAATTTTTTTTAGTTTTCCTATCATCTCTTGATCATGGAGATGAGGGTTATGTAGTAAGATCTTACAAGCATTGATTTCACTAAGAGCATCATGCACATCAAGCATAGTTTGGGTGAGGGAGTGATTTCATTTAGCTCAATCACTCTGTCACCTCGTTTATGAGCACTCAATGAATCCATTCTCACCTTCAAATGTGCTAAGCAACGGAGCTCAATTAGTGTGTCTTAGCATCACATGCTTCAACTCTTTAGTTGATCAAAAGGTGCACTAAGCTCAAGAACTTTCTCACATAGTTCTAAGCTCTCATGTACTCATGAATCCAGCATCAAGATTAAGAGTGAGCAATGGAACACAAGACTTCTTAGTCCTTGAATTTCATTTAGTCCTTTGTCCTTTGGTCCTCATTCAAGTCCACAATAGTTCTTTACAATTCCTTAACAAGTCATTGAGTTCACAAATTTATTAAAGCTTGAGGAAAATTTTCATACATTATATTATCCTTCATTACATGTGGGATTGCCCCAACCCTCCCCAAGGAAGGTTTAGCTCTCCATTACAAATGAGATAAAAAAGAACACATACATGGATAAAGACCCTTTCATGATCAACTAAGAAAAAAAAAACAAAAGCTTAAAAAATACTAGGAACGTTCCTTGGAAGTTCTCTGAACTTCTCCTCTTTTTGCTTGTGGTTGCTTCTCCTAGGTCCCTAGAGCCTTTCTCCTTCTTCTCCTTAGCAAGAGGAGTTCTTCCACCATTAAATAGTTCTCCTTCTCTTCTATGCAGCCCTCTCCTTACTTTGGTTGTAGTGCGCCAAGTTAGGAACCTCTCTTAAGTCAAGAGATGCGGTATTTATGGAGGTGGGCTGCTTCTTCATCCTCACATTTCAAAAATCTGCATTTTCCTTTAAAAAGTCTAGAGCAATGATGGCCAATTCCACTTGATGGATGAGGTGACCATTGCTTTTCCATTGTTTAATCTTCACATTACAATTTTCCCTATAAAAAATCGACCTGCTGTAGAAGGAATGATGGCTGGAGACAATGTGCTGGTTGGGGGTCTTGTCCCAGCCGTATTTAATGCTCTACTCAGAAGAAATTTTGGCAGGCCACTGTAGCGCTGTAGCACACTGCAGTGCGCTATAGCGGAAAATTTAGCAAATTAGGCCATTTTGGCTCGCTAGGGCATTTTGGTTCATACAATGAAGGGCCATTGCAGCGCGCTATAGCGCTATATCGATTTCGCAAATGGCTCAGCTGTAGCGCTAGTGCTTCGCAACTTGGTTTGCTCCAGTGCGTTGTAGCGGCAACGCTTTGCAACATGCATCGCTGCAGTGGGTTGTAGCGCCAGTGATTCACAACTAGGTCCGCTGCAGTGCGCTATAGCGTTAGCGTTTTGCAACATGCTTCGCTGCAGCGTGCTGTGGCGCCAGCGCCTTGCAAGCAGGGCCGCTGCAGCGCGCGGCGGCGAATTTCTTTCAAAAATTTTGGGAAATATCCAGAACTCCTCAAAATTTGTTGGATAGGCATTTTTTCTGAAAAATAGACAAAACTGGATTAAGGAAGTAGTTTTAATATGAGATATGAATGAGCTTTCCTTTATTTAAGAATAAATTATAGATTTATCAAGTCCGCCTAACCTAGCTCAACAAGCTGCTCAGGATCTAGCAAATTGCCAGATCCCAAAAGTATCATGTGTTACGCTGCAGCAACCGAACGAAAAAGATATTAACTTATGTGCGGGAAAAGTGTTTGGATCACTGCTGCTACAGTGTGCCGCAGAGGAATAGGATTTGAAACGCGGTTGCCGCAACGCGCCGCAGTGGAATAGTAATTGAAATGTCACCGCCGCAACGCGCCATGGCGCGCCACAGGCGCCGCAGCGGATGGCCCATAATTTCCAGAAACAACAATAAGAAGCATGGGGAAGGCCAAAAAAATGTGACCCTTGGTCTCCCCCAGTCTCTTGAAATTTGATAAATTAAATCCCTGCTGAATCCCAATAGGTTTAAGCAAATGAAAACATTAAAAGGGATTGGAATTAAGTCGAGGAAGAGGAAAGGTCACACATTAAAGGCTTTGAGGCTGAGTGCATCCCTATTTAACGGCCAATATCAGACCTTGAAAGGGTGCCAACTTTTGCTAATCAAAGACCAAAAAGAAAGGCTACAAGAAGAGAAAGAAGGAGGACTCTCCTAGGAGAAGAGAGGACCAAGAACAGGAACAAAAGGAAAGACATGAAAGAATAAAGGGTGGAGCTTCAAGATGACAGCGTAGGAACAGTAAAGAGAGCCCCATAAAATATCCGGGTGATTCCTTGTATTTCTCCTAAACTCCCTTGATTAATTTCTTGTCATGAACTGATGGCGATGTTCACTTTTCTTTGCATGTATGTTCTTTCTTGCTTAGTAATGGAAGGCTAAAAACCTCTTGGAGAGGGTTGAGATATAGTTGTAAAATTATATAAGGGATATATTGGTTGTATGATGACATTATTTAAATGTAATAAAAAAAACTATTTATGTTGTTAAATTTAATATTAAATTGAATGCTTGGATGAATTAAATTCTAAATTATTTTAATTAAAAGAACTAGTATTCCAATGCTCATCAATTAGGTAAGAGCAAGGAAGGTATTGCAAGTAGAGCTGAGAATTATGTGACAGAATTCTCAAGGCTCACTTACACCCTCCCTTCATAGCTCTCCGAAAAGATTGACGCTTGAGAACCAAGTTCTCTATTAACCTTGCTCTGTTGCTCAACAAAGTAGAAGGGATGAGAGGATGTTGGGAACTTCAATGAATGATGTGTCATAATTCATTGACCCAATGCATCCTCCCATCTAGCTAAACTGTGTGTGAAGTGCATGACGCATGGTAAATTGATTAAAAGATGTTTTTGGTAACTTAGACGTACGGAATCAAAATCTAACTAATCGAATCATATCTCATAAGAGTTTATGTGCTAAGGAGGAACCTAAAAGGAGTTTTTTTTGTGCACTAAACTTGAACCAAATGTAATTAGAGAATACTTTAATTCCAATGGTGTTCACTTTATTTAATAAAGCAATCAAATTGAATGTCTACATTCAAATAATGAAGTTATATAACCAACCCTTGCATATATTATAATGAAATCTCAACTCTCTCCTTTTTAATCAAATCGTATCTTTACTCAAAGTCTTGTGTATTGCTAATTAGGAACTAATGAAAATCAACCAAATTTGTTATCTATACATTAGTGAAAGAAAATACAACTTGGTATCAAAACAACCATTCCCTGAGGTTCGATAAATCTCGAAAACTAATCACCTAATTACAAATCCCACAATTTGAAATTCATGAAACGTGGCATTTACATTATAATTATTCTTATGAAAAATTAAAGACTGAGTTTACTAAATTTGAATAATCAGAAACCCTAATTTTCACTAATCATGCATTTACAAGATTAGACCATAATTAATTAATCAAAAATTAATCCACCTAGCACATGCATTCTACAAGGCATAAGGAGCACAATGGCACCTAAATCATCCAATTTGGCTAAGTATACATGCTAATCAACCCTAATTAAGCTTTGCAATAATTAGGCTAAATTAGAAAATCTAACCATTAAAAGTGCAATATTATTTTATATTCTTGTTCCTCATATTATTATATTCAATTTGGTATATAATATTATAGAGTTTGGATCAGTAGATTAAAAATTATTCAAATAATTTAGTCTGCATTTTTTCCAATTAAATTTTCCTATGATTGGATTAATTATATTATTTTCCTTAAGAAAAATAAATCCAGTTAATAAGATTTATTAAAATGGGCTCAGCCTGATATCCAAACTGCGTGGGTTGGCCGAGGCCCAAGGAATCTGACACTGTTGCACAGCGCGGGTCACGGGTTGATCCGACCCGCACAGTGCCATCATCCCTAATCTGTCACCCCGACCCTTAGACCGATTAGGGACTGTAAACCCGACCCATAAACCCTAATCCACTAATTCCCAAGCATCCAGGCCATGGCATGACCAACCAATGGTCGCTACACAGTCACCATGACCAGACACATCGATGGAGACCCGAAGCCCTCTGTGAGGTGGTCTAATTCACCCAGACCTTACTCACCTGAGAGCTCCCACGATGGAGCTATTGTGGGGAGATAATTCTCCCCATAGAGGCCATGATTGACCCAGGGTGCAATCCCTACACCTTCAGGTAGGTGACATGGATCGAAGCCCTCTGGTCAGAGGGTCTGAGATAGGCTGGATCAATGGGTCCTTACTCTGACCCAATACACACAAAAGGGGATTGACCCAATTGATCAATACAATCGATTGGATTGAGCCCATATCCTACAACCATTCATATTGAAATTTCCTACCCTAAGGGCACTGAAATGAAATGACAAAGAGGAGCAATTGAGCCTCAGCAGTTAAATTGGACAGTAGAGGGTACCTATTTTAACGATGAAGGATTGGCTAACAGAGAGTAATGCGGATCCCAGCTAGCTTCCAGAGAGGTTTCTCAGGGTTCCTGAACACTAGGAGACACCTTTATCTGTAGTTCCCAAGCCTGGATCGCCTAAGAAAGCTCGAGCAGCTCAACAATGGTGGTTCAGGAGTTTGACTTAAATTGGCCAGCAAATGAAACTTAAGAATAATGTTGAGGCTATTTATAGCCTCAGTAGAGAAATGGGAAGCTTCCAGAGAGGCTGGCTTAGGCTGAGGGTGGTCCGAGAGTTCAGGCTCAATCTGAGCCCCAATTTTCATCTTGGGAGCTATCCAGGCCACAGGGCCCGAATGGGTTGATATTCCATTGAGGGAAGATCCCCAACGACATGTTGAGGTGGAGGCGATCGTGAGAGATAGGACAGGCAGGCAAGAATCATAGGGATTTTCTCTATCGGGCGCGGGAGAGGTGAAGACGAAGGTCCACTATCGCGGGAGGGTCTAAAGATATCTGATCTATCAATCAGAAATTCACAATGTTCCTGATCCTCTAGATGCTAATGACCATATTTGATTAAATCAGTGGCGTAGGATCTACGGGGTCGCATCTAACAGCAGATCCACGGATCAGCGGATATAATTCCTAACCATATGATTAATATACTTGATGGCGGGATCAGCGGGAGCACCGCTGTCACATGACCCGGGCTCCACAGCGAAACGCCCGTGGTCCGCACAGCGAATCCCGACCGTTTAATCGGGTAAATGGGTATAAATGCAATTATTAATTATGCAAAACCCTAAAATGTAAGTAGACCATTTTAATATAAATTGATATATGGTCTAAATGGCTTCCAAATTTTTCTAAAATTTCACCCTTAGCTAATTTGGGGGTAAGGAATTCAAAAATGCACTCAGAATTAAATTTTGAGATCAAAATATTTTTGTTATTATTTAGGCTATCTCAATTGATAAAATATTCATTTAATTTAAGAGAAGTCCAATTGATCCCAAATTTTCAGGGTTAGCTTCTAATGATGCAATGAGTGTAATGGAACAAAAATTAATGCATGGATAAGCCTAGATTAAGTTTAGTAACAACCAAAGGTGGTTATAGTCTTAACCTAATAGCATCATCAGACAGACCGTTAAATCTGAAAGTGTCACATATTTCCAAGAAATTAGAAATATGCGAGTTAGGATCGTCTGTAGCTAAACCACTAAACTGATTATTTTGAACCATATTCAATGTCGAAGGCTTTATTTCAAAGTTATTATCTTGAATGGTCGGTCTAACAATTGCATTAGGGACTCCACCTATAGTTGGCAGGGCATAATCTCTAAGTGCTCTACCCCTATTCTATTCTAAAACTTCCCTAGGGTTTCTTACTTCATTATCCCTTTCTACTTATGGTTGGGTTGAATTTGATTGTTCTCTCCTAGCTCGTAAATATGTTCGTTCAATTTCATGGTCAAACAGTATAGTAGAACAAGTTCTCCTACTAATGCAATTTCAAAAATTTAGCTAGATCAAATAATTAAGCAATTGAGTTTAACAGCACAGCAATTACAAATAAAGAAACTAAATTAAAAATCTAGCTACAATTAACAACAAATATAATTATAAAAAAAAATAAAAGTATATGCAAAAGAATGTCTAAATCACTATTGACTAATAGATTCTCCTTAATACAAAATGCATACCATTCCCCGGCAACAGCGCCAAAAACTTGACAGATGGAAATACACATCTGCGCTTGCACACAAGTGTATGTAGTCTGAAGTAATAATGGAAGGTAAGTTCTGAGATTTTATTGTCCTCGGGAAATAGATCATTTTGATATTATTGTATATCTACTTTTAATAATGTTTAAACTAAGATATTTTGGGTTCTTAGTGGCTCCAAATTAACAAAGCAAGGATCTTAAATAAGATACTATTTGATTAAGAAAAGAGAGTTAGGTGTTTATCATGCAAGTTGTTAGGGACTGATGTCATATTCAATTCATACAACTTATAATGTACTTATTTTCATGCCTAATAATCAAGTGAATCTAGAGTTCCCTAGATTGGTCCTCTAATTTTAATTAGTTCAAGTCTAGTGCATGAGATGAACACACTAAGGTTCAATCTCAGCACATAGACTCTCATGTGATCACATTTAAACTACTAAGAACTTCTATATCTAGGTTATCAAAATATTCTTTTAATTTGGCGATCGCACGAGCTTAAATTCCACCAATTAGCATCATGCGCTACATACGCAGTTTAGCTAAGGAAGTGGATTCACCATGCCACATGGATTATGTCACATCATCCATGAGTGCTCTATGAGCCCTCTTCCTCTTTTAACGTCTGCTGAGCCGTAGAGCTTGATTGGTGGCTCTTGGCTCACATGTGTCGATCTCTCGACTGAGCTCAAGGAATGGTGCAGTTATGATCAAGTGCTTATCACATAGCTCTAAGCGCTAACGCACACATACCTAGCTTTACGCCAATTGGTGAGCTATGGAGCCTAAGATAATTAATGTTACTCAATCAACTTTTCATTCCAATTCTGAGGTGTTTTACACCGAGAATCCTCGCACAGCAAACATTTGTTCGCGGCGAGGACCTTTATGTGCATTTCCTCTAGGCTTGAAGTGCTTAGTTGACTAAGCATTATTTTCACTATAACCATTTTATTACGCATAGAATATTCAAGCATTCCACAATATGCAGACAACAAGACAAGTTTAGATTTGAATTTAAGGCAGATTTTATTTTGTTGCGATGAAAATGCATACAGCACCATTGTCCCATACACATTTTACATGATTACGGCCCAAGCCTCCCTAAGGAGGGTTTAGCCTTCCATTACAACAGAAATACAAAGAGAAACATGCAAGGACAAGAACCTGTTCAGGGTTCTACTAAAAAGAAATCTAATAAAAGGTTGAGAAGAATACTAGGAACAGCCCTTATTGGCATTGTCTGGATCTTCCTTTCTCTTCTTTCTTCTTCCCTTTTAGCTCCTTGGCAATGTACTCCTTTCTTTCTCTAGCAATGGTACTCTTCTTCCTTCCTTGAAGAGGTTTCCTTTCTCTTCTCTTACAGCAAGCTTTTTGTTTATGATCAATGAATGTCAAAAGTGGGAACTCTTTCTTAGTCATGAATGGCTATTTTAATAGGCAATCCTTCAACCCATTTGCAAAGAATTCTGACATCCCTTAAACTCCCAAGTTTTAATTACTTGCAATGATAAATATGCTGAGATTCCCTTGAGAAAATGCAATGAGTTAATTGATTTGGAGTTTCCAACAGCTGGGGAAGGCAAAAATGTTTGAATTTATGGCCTTCTTTATGCTGTCATTAATGCTTATTTCCTGGCAAAATTTTGGGGCACGCTACAGCGCGCCTGGGCGCACTATAGTGCCTAGACCTTAGTATGAATTCCTCTTGGGCGCGCTCTGGCGGATGCATTAAATTTCCTTTGATTTATCTGTTAATTTTTGTGTACTGCTACAGCGCACAGTAGCGGCTTTATTAGCATATTGGACCCACTACGCTGTAACGCGCGATAGTGACCAAAATTTTGTGTTGCCTCCACTGAGGCACGTTGTGGCGGATCAATAAATATTTATTTCCTTTTTATTCCGCTGTGGTGCATGGTAGCGGTTGAACATTCGTATCTGATCTACTGCGGTGCGCTGTGTCAGTTCTGTTAAGTTTTCTTTTGCTGAGCTTGGCTTTATAAATACCACTGTGACTGTGGCGGCCACCCCCAAATCACCTGGATTAGGAGGTGGTCATCACTTTGCAAACCCTCACTTAACATTTAGATTAAGAAATGGACCTTCTTAATCAAATGTCAAGGGATGATATGCCTTAATAAGCAAAGATGTAGCAACAGAAACAATCACTTAAATGAGTATACTATTATTTATCAGAGTGCGGAAGAAAAACAAGAGTAATATCCATACAATCCAAATAAAAATTGTACAACTCAGAATACATAAACATGAAAAGTAAAGCAGTTAAATCCTGTATTATTACAAAATGATGATAAAGTTTATGCAGTAAAAAGAGTAAAGTCTCTCATATCCTCACAATATCAGGCAGAAACTACTGATCTTCTCATGTATGCTCCTCCTCCTGTACCAGATCTCCAGAAGGTCCCACAACCTCGAACAGCTCAAAATCTATCATTATCGATTTCATAATGGTAGGGCCAAGCCAACAAAAAAAAATTTAGTTAGACAAAATGTCTAAGTACATTTTAGGCTATAAATTGTTAATTTTTAATGATATCACAATACTAAGCAACATAGGAGCAGTAAGTAGTAAGGAAAGGTAACAAAGTTATAATTAACATAATTATAACTTAACAAGATGTGAGGTAAGCATATACCCCAATTCAAGCTGCAAAAAAGGTCAAGTAATACATAAAAAAATCTATTAAACACAAGTGAAACTTTTAAGTATATGATAAATATAAAATATGCTTCTTTTATAATTAATCTGAAAGTACGGAGTTGAAAGTAAAGATCTAGCATCCTAACATGCCAAAAGTAAAAGTGATTGCTGAAAGGTAAAAATGAATATTTCAAAGCTGTGAGTACAAAGGAACTACAGAAAATGAAAATATAGCAAGATGCGTACTGAACTATAAGACAAATAAGAACTGCAGATAATAAAAATGTAGCAGAAGGCATACTAAACTATAAGATAAGTAAGAACTGTAGAAAATGAAAATATAACAAGAAGTGAACTGAAATGTAAGGTAAAAGTGAGCCAAAACTGTAAAGTAAACAAAAGGCAACTGAAATGGCAACTGTAAAGTGACTAAAACACAAATGAGATAACTGAAAAGTAACTGCAAATATGAGATATTCCTACTTATTCCTACCACCAGTAAATTCCATTTACTTATCTGGAAAAGTAGTCCCATATTAAAGTTAATTCCATCAAAAAGTACTGCAAACCATCTGAAAAAGTAGTCCCAAATTCACTAGGAAAGTAGTCCTAGTCAAAAACAACCAGTATCTGGAAAAGTAGTCCCAGATATATTAGGAAAGTAGTCCTAGTCAGAAACAACCAGTATCTGGAAAAGTAGTCCCAGATATACTAGGAAAGTAGTCCTAATCAGAAACAACCAGTATTTGGAAAAGTAGTCCCAGATATACTAGGAAAGTAATCCTAGTCATAAACAGCAGGCACTAGGAAAGTAGTCCTAGTCCAGAATCACAGGCACTAGGAAAGTAGTCCTAGTTCAACATCTATCCTACAGGCACTAGGAAAGTAGTCCTAGCCCAAAACCATTCTGAAGTAAAGTCATACTACATGGCAGACTAAAAAGACACATCTCCTCAAGTTTGATAAAACTGTTTTCCACCAAATATCTTTTTAATAATATGAAAATGTCATATGAATATAATTAAAATCAACATAGAAATAATCATCCAATATTCTATGTTTAATGCAATGTATCCAAATGTAAAGAAAGTCCAAAGCAAAAAGGAAAGCATAGCATACAATTTTTAATAAATATAGAATAGCACTAAACAATAGTTGTGATATCATTTTGTTTTCTATTTAAGACGTTCTAACTACTCTAAGTTACATAAGATTTAGAATCCTCAATTCCTACACTATCTGTAACTTAGAATCATGAGCCTACAAGTTAAACATAAATAGGATTGGTCACATCATAATTATAACTGAATCAAAGTTGCCTATAAAGTTAAATAAGTAAAATCAATCGTCCTAAGTTATTATTTTATAAATCCTAAACCAAATCTTGATTAGCCAAATCAAGATTTAAAGGATTAAGAATCAAATTCCAAAGAATGAAGTTTAATTCTTAATCAAAAGGCTATCCTAAAGGACTAAGATATAATCCCATCTTACAGATTAAATATTAAGGCAAATCCTATTGAATTAAGTCATATTCAATAGGATAGATCTCTAATCCTAATTCTAATATTAAAAGATCAAATAATCAATTAATAAATTATGAAAAATCTAATAAACTGGTAAGATAAAGGTTTCACCTTAATGAATAACTCATTTTACCTATTAGATGAATTCTAATCTAAGATCTATTCCTAATCTTAGGAATTAAGGCTCTTAGATACTAAGAGTATCACTCAGACACACCTCTTAACTAAAGTTATAAGACCTAAAGGATGATCTAAGAAATTCAAAGGAATGGAGAAGAATTCATCTTTACATAAGATTTTCACTTAAGGCTAAATTTAGGGTTTTCCTTCTAATATCTAACTTAAGGCTTAGAATTATTTAAATTATAGTTTAAATCACTTAAATTACTATTTGATATGATTTAGAGATGAAATCAGGTCTTAATCAATTAAACCCTAATTTTGGGCAAAAAGACTGTCTTGCCCCTTCTTAAGGGTCTAAATCTCATCTTTATGAATTAAAACTAAATTCTGAATTTTAATAACATAGAATGATTACTTACTGTCTAATATGAGTTTAGACAGTAAGTTCTCTAAATTTGGTTAAGTATTAAGCCTTATAGGGTCAAATTAAGGAATTTAACCTATAAGGGCATATTGGTAAATTTATCCTGATGACATATCATTTTTCTATTATTTTACTATAGGTTATGCCCTATGGTTTCCATAAAATCTTAAATTATTGAATTCTGATATGTATTGGCTAAATTATAGCCAAAACAAGTTTTATAGTTAAAGTGTAATTAAGGGTTCTTAATTAAGGGTCAAAATTACTAACTTTGTCAATTATGATTCAAACTGAGCAATATTAGTGGCTATGGTTTACAATTGGTCCACTGATCACAATGACATCTGATAGGCTCAATTTGGACCTAAATTGGCTAAGTTATGACCTAATTAGGGTTTATGGTGATTAATGAGTGGTTAGTGAAATTAATCACCTAATCACTAATATAACCCTACAGTTAGGTTCTAATAGGTTCTAGGAGCTCTTTGAAATTTGAATTGTCTAATTTGGATTATTAGATTTGCTAATATTTACTAATCAAGTTTTTAGGATGATTAGGGGTGATTAGCAAATCTAACCGTTGGATCCTAAATATTTTTATAGATTTCTGTAAATTAGATTTTGCTGATCTAAATTGGTGTTTGAATCACCTAATTTGGAGCTAAAATTACTAACTTATGGTCATTTGAAGTTCTAGGTCAAATTAGGCTAATTAGGGTTAGGTCCTAAATGTTATTAGTCAAATGCTAATCCAAACAGCAAAGTTAATACTATTGGAATGTTTCTTAGGATTTTGTGAGTATTTTAAGACCCATATTGGGTATGTTTGGGTGAACACACACAAGGTTATGAGCTAATGAAGTTTTGTGACAATATTTGAATTTAATTAACACCCTTAAATGTCACTATGTGATTTATAGCTCCAAATGAAAAATTAATTATTTCATTTTATTCCTCTTAATTTTTAGGATTCAATGATATATAATTTTGTATATTTTGGACTTATAAATATTAAGATATTATTACTTAAAGTTTTATACTTTAATTAATTAATTTAAATCTAATTAAACTAATTAAGTTTAACAGATTTTAATAAATTAAATTTTAATTGATATAAATATATTTAAATTAAATTTTAATTGTACAGGTGGGACCCAGACGGCAGACGCGTCAGGAAAAAGGCCACGCGGCGCAGCCTCATTGACTGGCAGGACACGTGCGGGACCCACTCTAAGTGAGCGAAATGAACTGCGGGGTCCACTTTTGCAGTCGACGAAATGAAATGCCACATGGAGCGCCGAGATGATACCCCGTGGATGGAAGGATTCCTCAGCGCAGCAGAGGCGCGGGTCGGGCCCAGCCCGGCTCGGTCCGACCCGAAAGACGACTCTTCGTCTTCCTCCTCTATTCAGCATACCCGACACTTGGGGTTTTCGCACGGAGTTCCAATGAGTTACTTAGGGTTTGATCGAATGTCGATAGTTTGACAAACAACAACAATCGATCATAAGAAAATAGAGGAATCACACATGCAGGTAATCTAGAAAGAAATAGGAGTTAAGAGGTACCTGATTAGGGTTTGTAGTTTTGATTCAAGAAGGAGTCCTGGATGCTCGATCACTGCTTTGCCGCCTATGGTTTCGAAGAAAATCTCTATAAGCAATGGCTCTACAAGGGTTGATGAGATATGGAGCGGCGAACACCAGCTGGAGTGGCTGCGGGTCGACGCGTACGACCCCTACGCGACACGTGGTGCGCGAGAAGGAAGAAGGCTATCCACCGTTCGATCTTCGATCGAAAGGTCGAAAGGCTCCGTTTGATGGAACGGTAGTAGTGGAGATGACGTCAAGGGTCTAACAGAAATCGTTAAACTAATTAAATATAATATTTATTAAATTAATTTAAACCAATTTTATTAATTAAATTTATCTCGCTAAGTGTGTTCCCAAAATTCCTCCCTAGCTAATTGAAGGGTGAGGAACACAACGGCGCGCTCGAAATTTTATTTCGGCGTGTACTTAATTATTTGTTTTTTCGGGGTATTTAAATAATATTAAAATATTCGCCGAAAGTCCAATGACTTCCAAATGCATCCAAAACATCACTCCTAGCTAATTTGGGGGTGGTGAACGCAATGGCAAAGTCAGATTTTTGATTCGAGATCTAGATAAAAAGTCAATTTCTAGAGTTTTGAGATTTTCAAGAATTTCAGATTTTGACCCAGTTGACTCTTAGTTTGACCTAGGTTTTAGAGATAAGTTCTAAATGACTTCTTTTGTGTATTAGAATCCTAATTAAGACTTAGATTAGTCTTAATTGACCTAAGTAACAACCTGGGTTGTTACAGTGACACACGGTAGCAGCTTTACTTTTGTATTGAATCCGCTATGGCGCACTGGGGCGCTACAACGGTTTTCTTCCAGAAATTTAAATTTCTTCTAGAATTCGCTCTACTTGTTCTTTTACCTGAAAATGCATAAAAACTCATCAAAGTAGACTATTCCTTTCATAAAACTGTTTGTATTTATTCATTATTTTCTTATAAATCTTGGACTTATCATGAGCCATTAGTGAAATCAAGTTCATTTGAAGCATAACTAAAAATTGCATATTTCATTGCTTAGACATAAGCACTGAACTCAACCTATAATTATCACATGAGGGTCTATGTGCCGAGATTGAACCTTCATGAGTTCATCTCTGAGTATTAGGCAAGAAGTAATGCATTTGGGGGACACCATAGAGAATACTACATCTCTTGATTATAATTAATTCATTCATTTTATTTGACATTAAATTGATAAAGAAGAGTACTTGCATGAATTCTTAATAAATTGCATGCTAAAACCCAACTATCCTTATTTTCTTTAAAAATAGTTTCTAGTAAAAGAAACTCTGATTTGCTAAGATTAGGACCAAGCAATCAACAAACTTAATTATCGTTTAAACATAAGTGAATTCTAGTAAACTTTAGTAGCAAAACCAATATCATTCCCAGAGGACGATAAACCTTGGGATCTCACCATCCCAATATTACTTCAGGCCACGTGCATTTGCGTGTGAGTGAAGACGTACAATTTCAGTCTATCACCTGCAACTTAGCATTAAAACAAGTAAGTCTTTTTAAACTAATCTCATCACCCAATTGAAATGTTGCAAGGTTGCTCTAATTACTAACAACAATCACTTCTCCAATAATAATTTTTTTCTAACATTTATAGGGGGGACAAACATATATCAATATAATTCAGAGGGGACATTGCGAGATTTTAACATCACCATTGGAGAACAATTTCTCCTCTTTTTCACAACTTGCATAAGAAGTTATTTATTTTGTAGCTAACTTATTATCAACACAAATTATAGTTGCAGCAACCTGTACAGTTTCAGCATTAGCACATATTGTAGTTTCAACAAACTGCACAACATCAATATTAGCACAAACAATGTCTCCATCTAAGTTATGTTCAAAATAACATTATGCAAAAATAACATCAGGTTTTAACCTTACGACTCTTCAAGAATAAGCTCATCAGGATCACTATTTATATTTTCTTATATAGATCGATGTTCTCCACATTTTTTCAAGAGCATCTCGGCTTCCACTTTCCACAAAACTACATTCCTCCATATAACATTAACTAAATTGACAATATGATTTAAATCACCCACTCATTCCAATTCCATATCTATACTAGGCACATTATCAATTCCAATGAGTTCATCAGCCGATATAGTAGAAATCTATAATTCAACTCCTTGAGGGACAATGACACTTGAATGTTTCAATGTATCAGTAAAGCCCAATCCCTCAATTATTTCATAATGAAATTTATCATGGCCAAATGAGGCGCATAAGATACAAAAAAGAGGCATCTTTTCATATATGATTTTTTGAAAGTTACCCCTCATTTTAGTACCCAACCAAATTTTGTCTGGGAGAATAATGTAAATATCAAGTTCAATCAAAATACTATTAGAGATAAATTTCCTTAATGTTGTTGTATTCCTATGTGGCAATAAAGGCCTTCCAATGGCCTTAGATATTTAAAAAGGCATATCCTTATTAATGAACTCCAACCTCAAGTCAAGAAAATTAACCCAAAAAAGCACAATATGAACATCTTGCATAACATCAACATAAGGATTCAAATTACAAAATCGAACAATATGTCCATGAATTTCATAGTCTTTTAGTAAAGACACACACGTAGTTAAAGTCATTAGAAAATTAAAAAAAATGATTATCGAAAAAACGAAAAGAAAATTTGCCATCACTTTTAGCCTGGAAATAAATGCAATAATCTCACCAAAATTAGGTGACAAATACCCAAACTTTTCTATCAAGATTAGTTATTGAGGGGAGCTCATAAAGTCAGGATCTCCCTGGTACAAAAAATGGCTAGAACCTTATTTATCAATAAAATAGGCTTAGAGATGTTATGATAATTACTTTCCAAAACCTTCCTAAAAGATCTAACAGCGAAATCTGTCATTAGCCCTGATCCGTCGGTAAGTATGATTCAAAATAAAATGCAAAATTTGATGCAAATCAAAAGAAAAGCTAAAGAACAAACACAAATGGAAAGCTAATGCATCAAAAACTTTAATTTTATCTTACACTAATCTTTGCCCCAATTTTATATATTCCCATAGTAAGAGTATAATGCAACTAACTTTTATGTATTTTGATAGTTTCATGAAAGCATGTCCATTCATTTATTTTTAATAAATGTCTGTTGATTTATAACATACTTTGCTCATGATAATTGGTATGCAAACCTTGGCACATTTCATATTATTATCTACTAATTAACTATGTCATAGTACAATTAGAGGCACGTTCCTTTATTTGATTATTGGTGATGCATGCTCATTTTATAATTATTATATTGTGTAACTATATTAATATAAATATTATGTGTGAAATGTTGTATAAAATTTTGTTATATTGCCATGTGATTATGTAAAACTCTGTTATAATATTTCAAAATTAAATATATTGAAAAGATTCTTTTGATGAATTTCTTACTCAAACAAATTTTATTGGTCTAGCAGCCGTCACACTAAGAACTCAACTACAGCTTCCAAACACTACCACAACAAAGCTACCTCTTCAATGGGCTCCTTACCACCACAGCAACTCAAGAGAAGAGTGAAGAGGAATGACTAGGATCTTACTTGGAATAGAGAAGAAAAGAGGAAGAAAGAGAAGTTATGGTTTGTGGTAGTTTGATGGATAAAAAATCACTCCACACAACCCTAAAGAATGCTTTTGCATTTAAGTTCCTACTAAGCTAGACTATCAAATTACAATCTGAACATCAAATTACATTAAGGGTCTACCAATTTGTTCAATGATGTGATCATTTCATTAAGGAAATATTCCAAGAGTTACAGTCATCTCCTTTTAGCTTGTTTAAAGAAACTGATGATATGTGTCCAACAATTCATCTTTATTCAAAGAAGTGTTCATAATTTTGAAATGAAAGAACATTATGTTTCAATTCTCTTCCATTCAACAATGTCATCCTTAGCATTACAAAACAAGGGCGGAGAAAGAGCCGGAACATCCCGAAGCAGAACCCAAAAAGTTCTGCATAATCCACAAATCCTCATAGTAAAACTCAAAATCAATATAATAAAGATATACAATAGAAAATGAAACTAAAATTGAGCCTTATTTGAATCATAGAATGATGATGATAATGATTGCCCTTTTAAATTATTGTATTATCTTATAAATTTAAATTATTTTTTTCAGCTAACAATTAATTTATCAGGGATTACTATTGAAAACAATTTTCATAAACTTTGAAAATAATAATTTATTTTTATAATCCAGATACATTTGTTCCAAATAGCTTCCAAAACTATCAAATAATTTATCTCATTATATACGCATTCGTGTGGGTCCCGCTGAAAATATAATATTTTAAATGAAAATTTTAGTGAATTAATTATATTTCTTAAACTTTTTGAGAGTCAAATAATTATCGTTTATATATACAAGTTTTGTACTGGCTTGTTGCTACCAATCCTTATCAAAAACCAAATGAATATGTTACAATTTCCTTCCCTGTGCATTAGTGTCAACCTTTTAACCAACAAAAAGTAATATATATATATATATATATATATATATATATATATGCATAATTTTTTAATCTTACACATAACTTCAAATATATAACAAATATATGATCAATAAAATTTAAATTTAAATAAAAAAAATAAATTATAAACCTCAACTACTCCACTAATTGATATGCTATAATTACAATTAGCATACTAACTAAAAAATTAAGAAAATATAAGAATATCAAAACCATTATTAAACCAATCATTCTTTTGTAGTAACAAAAGTAAAATTTTCTCATTTTACTCAAAAAAATGCATCACATTTACGCTATAAATTGAGCACTACTGTTGCCTTTGAGCATTGCTATACTTAACAAAAATATATAAATCTATCGTATAATAAAATTATTGATAAAATATATTTTTTTGTTAAAATAAAAAATTCTATTGATAGTGAATTTTTCTATTTTCGACTGTAGAAATTCCCGAAAAAACGCTATCCAATTTCCCACAATTACCCCCAGGATTTTCTGTAGCTTGCCTGCCGTCTTCGACGTCCCTGACGAATTGGTCCGCTCACCGCAGTGAGCATAAGAATAAATACCGCCGTCCCCACTTCCAGCCTGCTCGTGTCCCCCCAGGAGAACACCCAAAAAAGGCCCATTTATTCACTAATTAAATGGAGCTGGAAAATACTTGAAATTACAGAAAAAGCAGAGTAGTTTCGAGTAGCATCAGAATGGAAGCATGACTAAGATCAAAGATAAGGAGAGGATTTAACCCAAAATCATCCTAATCTCTTCTTATGAATAAGCAACATAGGAGAAACAAAGGAAGCCGTTAATTGCAGTATTTACCAGAAGACAATTAAAGATTACTTAAAAATACAATTTTTTAAAGCCAGGCACTTGACCTTCCTTTATTTTTATGACTCGATCCTTCAATAGCTTATAAACAGGCAGCATCTTCATCTCCCTCCTGTCCTTATGTTTCCTTCCTTCACGCAAGAAAAAAAAATAAAAAGCTGGGCAATAGTATATGGAGCAAATAACAAGAACAGAGAACCAGGCAAGCCCCTCTTTCTCCAATCCCAACCCAAGCATCTTGCTCAGAAGAAGAATTCTCTCATGGTAAGATCTCAGCTCACTTCCCTTCCTGTATTATTCATCCAAACCTTCATATCTGACTTGCTGCTTCCTGCACCCTTGATTCAGGAGCAAAGAAAACAGAAGGCAGGCGTCGTCGGTTCAAGTTCATGTCGACGGCAAGATCTTTCATCTCCACAAGGTGAGTTCATCATCATATAGCTTATTGACCAATTCTCTTCTCTTATCTGCATTTTCTGCAGCCTCCCCTTGCCTCCAAATCCGGCTTTTTCAGAAAGGCGCTGTCGGAATCATCAGAGATCAGATTTCCCGGCGATTTTCCGGGAGGGTTGGACGCATTTGAGATGGCCATGCTGTTTATCTACGGCAGCCCGCTCCCTCTGGACCCTTTCAACGTTTTGCCGATCCATTGCGCCGCCTTCTTTCTCGAGATGACGGAGGAGTATTCCTCGGGAAGCCTCTGCGAGCAGGCGGACCTCTACTTAAACCAGGTTGTTCTGCAGAGCTGGGATGACACCCTTATAGTCCTTCAAAAATGCCAAATTCTCCAGCCATGGGCAGAGGAGCTTCTGATTACGCGCCGGTGCATTGAGTCCCTCGCGTTCATGGCTTGTATGGAGATACTGGACCCTGAATGCGAGAGAGAACTCCCGCTCCTCAGCCTTCAGGCCATGGCAGGCCATGCCTGGAGCTGCGAGGAGGCAAAGAAAATTGTAGGGCGCGATCTGTGGGTGAAGGAGTTGGTAGCCCTCCCTTTCAACTACTTTGATCGGATAATTCGATCCCTGAGGAGTCAGGGCATGGAGGAGAAGTACGTAAGTCCAATCATCGTGCTGTATGCCATCAAATGGGTGCTATCGGAGAAAACTTCCAAATACTTGGAGGAGGAGGTCGAGGACGGTGACAACAGAGGAGCCGCAGACGTCGCCAAAAGGGTCCCAGCGATTCTTCGGGGGTTGATTGAGCTTCTTCCATTGGGAGAAGACAAGGCCGCCAAAGTGATCCCAGTCGGTTTTCACTTTGCCATGCTCTCCAGATCCATAAGCCTTGGATTGAGCGAGGAGAGTCGAGCACAGCTTGAGGAAGAAGCTGCCTCCCTTCTGCATTTCGCACGGGTAGAGGATTTCCTGCTCCCAGTTTTGAACTCCTCCATAGCATCCTCAGATGAGTTAAAGGTGATGGAGAGAATCTTCTCATTTCATCAATCTTTCAAACACAACAAGATCACATTTCATCAATCCTCTCATACTGACTCAATGGTTGCCGAATTGTGGGATCGTTACCTTTCCAGTATTGCCGTTGATCCCACCCTGGAGGTGCAGAGATTCATAAGCCTCATCGAAACAGTTCCAACAGCTGATCGGGATAGCCATGACCATCTTTATAAAGCAATAAGTGTTTTCTTACTGGTAAGTCTTCGAACATATTTGGTTCTTTGGTAACTTCCTGTCATGCCATGCACTAGAAAAATGTCTTTGAGAATTTCTATGGTTTTGCCCGCTTTTACCAGCACGAGCTAATAGCTAGGCATCTTGGCAGCACTTTGGTGGCATGCTATATTATCTACCAAATTACAACTGTTTTTAGTTATTGAGATAGCAGTCAAAATTATCTAACATCCTCAATAACCGGTCACCATCGCCACCTTCTTCGTCATCCCCTTTGTTTGTCATCTCTACATTTTTTCTAATGACAAATAACGCCGCAACAAACATGCATTGTCATCCCAATAACATAATTTTACAACTATGATTTCAGAAACATCCTCATATAACACGTGAAGAGAAGGCATCTGTGTGTAAGCATCTGGATTGCCACAGGTTCTCACAGCCTGTATGCATCCAAGCAGTACAGAACCAGAGGATGCCACTGCGGCTGATAGTGCAGGCTCTATCTGTTCAGCAGTTGCAGACGCAGCAGGCCTTCAGAGATTTCTCAGAATCATTTAGATGCAGCCAATACGGAGATTTCTTCTCGGAAAGCCTTCTGAGCTCTAGATCACAAGCTTTGCCAAGCCTATATCAACAGCAAATAAACGATGAAGAGGAAGAATATGGATCAGCAAGCTTCCAAATCCAAGCGCTCGAAGATGAACTCATGGCCTTAAAGAAGAGAATGAAGAAAAGCCTGAAGGAGAAGGATCTCAAAAGAAGTCATCCTGCTCTTGGACAAGTTAATGGCTGCATCGGTTCCATAGATTGGGGTCCTGCGCATTGGAAGCAGGTGAGAAGACTGCTGAATGCCTTCGGAAGGCTGAAAGTGGTAGGAAAAGGGAGAAGGGAGAAGGAAACAGAAGCAAAAGCTTGAAATGAAAATTATCACTCTTATTAAAGAACTTTAAGATTAAAATTCAATGTATATTGAATAAAAATCATTATTAGTCTCCGAGATTTGATAATAATTAACACACACACATACATAAATACATACATACATACATACATATATAAATATATATATATATATATATATATATATATATATATATATCAATGTAAGTATTTACAACACTAACTTGTTAGAAGTTCAGTCTAGGCGGCTATGGTCCCAGATGCATCGTGCCCAAATGTGCTATAATGCGCTCAGGCACGTAGCTGTTACCACTATAATCAAATAAGCTCACATTTGGAAGTGCTCATGCCGACCGAGTGATGTGGCGCTTCACTTGGTACAGCTCGTATCGCAAAAGTCGTGCCAGACACATTTAAGCGCAAGTGTGTGAGGTTGATTGGCCTACAAAACAATTTATTTAGGCTTGTCCACACCATCATTAGGATGCACTCATGTGCGCCCAATCACGCTCCCATGCTCGCCCAATCATGCTCCCATGCTCACCCAATCAGGCCTCAGGCACCTGTGAGCCAGGACTATAAATGCCCATTTTAGTGAATAAAATTTTTAAATCTCTGGAAATTTCTACTATTACTCTCGGCCAAAACCTCAATACAATGTGGTACTCCATACAATGTCAATTTCTAAAACATCGCATGGCTCTGAAGGGCTGCAAGAGCTGAAGGAGCAACTACAAGAGCTATTTGATTGTGGCTTTATATATCCTAGTACCTCACCATGAGAAGAAGCATTGGTCTTTTTATTAAAAAGAAAGACGGATCAACAAGCCGTAAAGGTTACTGAAAACTTAACAAGATTATTATCAAGAATAAGTACCCAATGCCTCGAATAGATGATTTTTTGATCTATTGGCTGGGGCCATAGTGTTCTCAAAGAACGACATCAGGTTTGGGTATCACTAGCTTCATATACACAAGGAAGGTATACCCAAGTTCGTCTTCAGGACTTGATGTGAACATTTTGAGTTATTTGTGATGTGGACTCACAAATACACCTTCAGTATTTATGGACCCTGTGCATAAGGGTATTGTGTCCATACCTATTAGTACGTCATCATCTCTATTGACGGTATCCTTGTGTTCCAAAAATAAGATGAAACATGAAATTTTTTTGAAGAGTATCCTAGAGCTACTTAAAAAACACCAGTATATGTGTGAAATAATTCAAATGTGGATTTTAGATAGATGTGGTAGCTTTCTTGGGGAATATTGTAAGAAAAAATGGTGTCTCTATAGACTTGTAAAAGATTAATGCAATCAGGAATTGGCTACAACTTACCTTAGCGTCGGAAGTAAGAAGCATTTAAGGATTAACATACTATTATTGCAAAATTGTTAAGGTTTTTTTCTCATATTATTGTTTCAATGATGAGACTAACCTAAAAAAGCATTTTCATGGAGTGTTGGATTTGAGTCAGCTTTTTGAAAGCTGAAAAATTGTTTGACAGGTGCCCTGAGTTATTACTTCTTACTAATAAGAAAGATTTTCAATAAAATAGTGTTGCATTATCATTTGAACTGGGATGTGTTCTAATACAGGAAGGATAAGTGATAGGTTACAAATTTAGGCAGTTGAAAATACACGAAGGAATTACCTTATTGATGATCTAAAGTTGGAAGCCAAAATAATTTCCCTAAAATTATGAAAACAGTACCTCTATGCTGCAATGTGTGAGATATATATTGATCATCAAAATATAAATATATTTTCACACAAAAGGAGATAAATTTAATGCATATGAATTTGTTAGAACTCATAAAAATAATGGTCTGAGCTAAATTTAATGCATATGAAAGATGTTGAGTATTTTTCAAAATGTGGATGGTTACTTCAACCCCTTCCTATTCCTAAGTAGAAGTGGGAAAAAATCTCAATGAACTTTGTCATAGGTTTTCCACACTCTAGATGTGGAAACAACTTGATATGAGTGATATTAGACCGACTCATCAAGATGCGCATTTTGTTCCTATCCAACAGTCTAGCCCAATGGAAATATTGGCAATGTTATACATCAAGGAGACTGTGATATTAAATGGAGTGTTGAAAACAGCTATATCATATCGTGATAGACTACCATATTTTTGTGAACAGTCGAGTCTGATTTGGGTACCAAGTTGAGCATGAGTAAGCCTTCCACGCACAGACTGACAAACAAACTAGAAAGATAAGCCAAATATTGGAGAATTTGCTTTGACTCTGTAAGCTTAATTTTGGAGGTAACTGAAAGAATATTATAAATAAAGTTCACCTACACTAATAGCTACTAGACCAGTATAGGCATGGCACTATACGAGACTTTATGGTAGAAAGTGCACTATACCTCTTGCCCAATTTGATGTTACAGATAGTCAGCTTCTTGGCCCAGATTTGATAATAGCAGTTACACAAAGTCAGGCTGATCCAGACTTGTATTAAGACTGCTAAGACAAACAAAAGAAATCTTTTGATAACAAGCATTGACAAATAGTTTTTGAGGTAGGAGAATTTGTTTACATAAAAGTAAATCCTTTGAAGGTGGTAAACCGATTTGGAGTTATGGGAAACTCAACCCAAGGTATATCGATTCATTTGACGTTCTATCCCAAGTTGGACAGATAAAAGTTAAAAATTCGACTTCACATGAGTGTTATCCACAACGTACTTTATGTATCCTTACTCTGCAGATGTTTATCAAAACAAATCACAAGGATTGTTGCCAAGAATATCACACTTCAGTAAAATTTCACCTACAAAGAGGTACCTGAAAAGATTTTGAACTTTGATACGAGAAAATTGGGTAACAAAAGCATCCCTCTAGCTTAAGTTCAATGGAAAAAATGCAGAGTAAAAAAAGCAACATGGGAGGAGTTTGGAGGGCTATAAATACCTAAGAGATGCTTAGAGTTTGAAAGGTTATATGTGTCGTGAGCCTTGGTAGCTATGGTGGCCGGAGGTTTTCTGAGTTGAGAGCTTGACAAAGAAGTTGCGAGTTTGGTTGACAAAAGCTCTGAGAGCCCTAGAAGAGTGTCATACTCTTGTATCTTCTTCTTGATTATTATTGCAAATCTTTTTGTGGCGTGGTTCCATTGTTTTTCCCCGATTTTGAGACTCTCACGTAAAATCTGTGTGTGCTCTGGAAATTATGTTATTTCCTTCATTTTGCTGCTTATTTGCCTTTATTTCCAAGGGAGATAAAGTCGGTGATCGCTCAGTATTTCCACTACAACGTCTTTGCCTGTGTTTTGGCGAGTACTCTTGGGGGTGTTAAATCCCTGATAACTCACGACTGCCACTCAGTTTGAATGAGAACAAATTTAGACATGCCCAAGCATCTCGTTGGGTGAAACCATGCGCGTGCAGCATACTTGCTTGACCAAATGTATACAAGATTGTCAAGACCAATTAGCATCACGCCCAGACGCATGTTGCTCATGCCCAAGAGTGAGGGGCCGACCAAATGATGCGGTATTTGACTTCACTCCCGTACCGCGAAAATCACATGCCTAGACATGCCAACCAGTGTACACAATAATAATTTGGGCTACTCTGTATATCATTACGTGTTCACAAATACACCGAAGTGCGTGAGGATCTATAGGTATCCCATTTTAGTGAAAAAAATTTTAAAACTTTCAAAAATTTTAGCTATTACTCTCCAAAATCCCAAAATTATTGTTAGAGTAAAGGCTGTAGAGGCTTGTTAGAAATCTAACTCTGAAACTTGAAAAGTGTCACATCAATCAATTATGTTGTTTTTGATATACATTTCATTGTATTCATGTTTTCTAGTATTTGTTAGCATTGTGATGCATGTTCTTTAAAAGTTTTGCTTATATCTTAATTATCGAAAGATCAAGTAACTCAATAACATCATATGTTATTGGAAAACCAAAGCATTTACCATTGTTTTTCTATTTGAAGCAAAAAAAAATTAAGAATGTCATTATGCTGAAATACCTTGCATGAAAATGCAAATGATTAAAGTGAAAATGCAATAAAATGAATAAAGTTATGATCATAATCATAATCTACTATTAACGTGCAATCCTAATAGGATTTTGAAAGGACAAGAAAAGCTGCTAGTTCATCCCAGTCTATTGTTTGAGGCAAATCCTACTAGAACTATATGGAAATAACAAACTATTGATTTAACTCCCTACTGTATGGGGTGAATAAACGAGATTCCTCCCAATGGGATTTTTTGGATTGAACAAAGTAAAGGGTCAGTCTCAATCCATAGTTTGGAGTGAATAAGAAAGGGGTTCCTTCTAATAGAGTAATCTGGACTAAAGAATTTGTAGGTTGACCCAATCAAGTTGTATGTGGCCCAATATATGGACTGTCAATCTAATTGTTTGGGTCGAACTGCTCCTCTCTGATGGCTATTTTAATAAATTAATAAGAAGAGATCATAAAAAATACAACCTTACTTTGCTTTGGTATGTTATATCTGCTTGACTACATGTTTTCCTTCTTATTGTGACATACACAATGCTTCAACAAATTGCTTGTTACCTAAAACTAAATAAAAATTGCCATGAGAATGGGATAATGACATTAGATTTTTTATACACTTTTCATTGATAGGTGTTATCACCTAATATCTTTTAGGTGAAATTCTAGAATGTAATGAATTTGGCTTTGTTAGAAAGCATTTTAGGTGGCAATACTTGAAGATCCTTAAGATAAATAAAGAATTTTTTGTTGCATTTTTACCATGTATTTATCTTTTATGATTAAATGTTAAATCAGCAAAAACTTATATGGAGTTTTCATCATAAATATATATATATATATGGTGCGATGATAGAATGCTCAGTTCATTTAACAAATCATAAGCCAAAGTCTACTTAAGGCGTCACCACAACAGATGGCAGATTCAAAGGATCTTCAGTACAAAGCACAAGCTCAAAATGGCATCGGCATGCAGATCTCTAGTTCACTACGCTGTGCATATGCTCGCTACAACAACAACAATAAGCCTTAATCCCACTAGGTGGGGTCGGCTACATGAATCAACCCATTCGGTAGGGAAATAAGCATATCAATATCAACAATATAAGTACTGAAACATGGTTCCTCCACCATGAAACAGGAACTTATCTCCTTTGACGTGAATCAGCGGTGTGATGGCGGCGGTGAAGTCGGAGGCATGGTGAGCGGCAAAGTCGAGATGAGTGGATGCTGATGCCGAAGAGGAATGTCGGCGCAGGAGATGGAGGGGGAAGAGGTGACAAGGTGTTACCAGATTCCGAAGAAGTAAAAGGCAAGCAGAGGATGGAATCAATGGTGAGGTTTGTGACGTTAATCATGCATTTGTATAGGGTTCAAAAGCTTGAACACTAACATGCGGTGTGGTGGCGCTAGGAAAATACAGCGAGATCCACTCATCCCCTCCATCATCGCTATCGCCGCCACTGTCGGACATCTGGCCAAGTTTAACGGTGCAGAAATGATAGTAATATTGTTTTATTTTGAAGATTTAGGTGTTATTGAGTAAATTTAAAAGTTTAAGTGCTTATGAGTAATATTTAAAGATTTGTGTCATGTGAATAAAAATCCCAAATAAATATTGCATTAATATTGATGACAAGATCAACATTGTTTGCAATGCTTAAATTTCAATGTATGTGTCACAACTCAGCTTAATATGATCGAGAAACCCAACACTGGATTGAGAGGTGATACTGGAAGCATCTCAAAATATATTCATAAGTTATAACAAAAAATGTCATCCAAAAATAATATGAGAGATCGCAACAATTTTATTAAAATGGAGATGAAAGGTTTAAAATCAAAATATCCACTGAAAAAGCAGAGTTACTACACAACCACTAGGACGACAAATGAAAACTGATACAACACTAACTCCTAGAAAAAAACTTTATAAAAAGTAGAAGAGAAGTACCACCAGATGGGTCAGTAATCGACATTACAAGTCAAGCCTAACATCTTATCTGCCATCTAAATCCTGAATTACCTATCTTAAGCAAATATAATAATGAATAATGATTATATATAGTATAAAACAAGAAATCAATATGCACGGAAATAAAATTGTAAGGAAAATATACCTAAAACTGTTAAGTACAAGCTGTAATAAAAGTAACTGAATTACTAAAAAGTTATAAATAATAATAATAATAATAATAATAATATATATATTAGTAAAAGCTAAAGAATTAAAATCAAAAGCACCTATGAGTGAAGTATTATTATACTTATTTACAAGAATAAAGATGATACTAAAGATTGCAAATTATAAGAAAATAAAGTTGATGAGTCATACATTCAAATTTTGGGGACTAGTGACTGAATATAAATTATGATGAATATTTATATTTCACAAAATCAATTTGATTTTATAACAGATAGATCTATCATGGAAGTTATACATCTACTAAAAAGTTTAATGAAAAAATTTAAAGAAAAAAAATTTCATTTTTTTTATCATAAAATAATTTATGATAGAAGAATACCAAGAGAAGTTCTTCAAAGATTTTAGAGAGAAACAACTTGTGTGGCATATGTTGATTTAAAGATGTGTATTTTGGGGATTTAACATGTATTCGAACATAAGGTAGTGTCTAATAATTTCTTATTATTATTGATTACATTAATGTGTTGTTCATTGCTCCACTAATCCATTTAATTGTGAAGCTTTAGTTATCATTTATATTAAATGTCATTTTGTTTATGGTAATTATAAAAGACTCCACATACTCTTCACCGTTGTTTGTCCTAATACATTTTAACTTCAAGCTACTCTCTCTCTCTCTTTAACATCTCTCTCTCTCACCATTACATGAAACTGTTTAAAAATTTCACACACTTGGTCTTTACATCTCAGCATATAAACCCAAATCTTCCTAAAGTGGTCATCAATAAATGTTGCAAAGTGCAATGTACCTACTAAGCTTTTGGTTCTCATCAAACTACAAATATCAAAATATATCAGCTCCTGTTTCTCAGTCTATTCCGAATGACTTGAGCTTTTTTAACGTAACTTTGTTCTATTTCCCAACGAAGCAGTGTTGGCACTCCTTCAAAGCTCATTTTCCCACTTCACGTAGTAGTCCCTTGGTTATCTTCCACAATACATTCTTGCTCATGTGACACAATCTGTTGTGCCACAACTACAACTTGTCTTTAACTTGTGTTACGTTCACTAAAGACTTGACAACTTGCGCTTGTAGCACATATAACAAAGTTTCTTTGTTAAGCACCACCACCATGAATCCCTTTGACAGCTTCACTGCCCACACTAAAAGTGTGATGGTAGCCCTCAATGTTCAGTCTTTCAGTTGAAACCAAGTCCAAACAAATACCAAGAATGTGCTTCACCTCCTTCAAGACAAAGTGCTTCCACTTAGTTTTTTTGGCAAACATTTCCAACTCTAATGGTTCTAGTGACTCTAAGAACTAAGAAACTTGGCAGGAAAAAATAATGTTGCATTGTTATGATAATGAATGATACATTGCTTTATATTGACAATAAATAGGTACTAATTTTAGATTCGTAGGAGCCTGGACGCCTAGTCGTTTGTCTGGTGCCAGATGCCTGGTTCACAGGCACTTGAGCGCCGGGGAGCACCTGGGTGCTCTATTTTGGCACGGAGTGCACCTGATGCACAAACGCTTGGGCGCCCAGTCTTTTGTCTGGAGCTATTGTGTCTTGATGTTCTCTAATATCCCCTCATTAGGTAACGGTGGGTCCATTAACTGCCAACTTATCGCGTAGAAGATTAAACAGTGTTATTGTGAAAGGTTTGGCGATGATGTCGGTTGTTTGTTCTGTTGACAAAGTGTACTAGATGACAATTTTTTTGTTTTTAACGTTGTCACGGATGAAGAGGCAATCCACTATGTTGTGTACAAACGTGGAATAGTGGTTTTTGAGAATGGAGTTCGCTGAGACATTGCCACAAGAAATTGTAGTAGCTTGGGATGGAGGATGATGGAACTCTTTGGAAGAGTTGTCGAAGCCATAAGAGTTCAGTGACGGTGGATGCGAGTTGTGTATTTGGCTTTTGTAGAGGATCGTGCTACTATATGTTGTTTCTTTGTGTAACAGCCCAAACTCTTAATGCCAAGGATTGTCCGCTTTGGCCTGAAAGACCTCACGGTTTTGCCCTTAGAAGATAACTTCCCAGCAGATCACCCATCTTAGGAGTGCTCCCACCTGAGCACGCTTAACTTTAGAGTTCTTATTAGGAACTCCACCGTTATCTGAAAAGGCGCCTCGATATTTTAAGAGTTTCACTTATTACTACTTAAGTGGGTCATCACAATCTCCCCAACTTAGTAACTGATGTCCTCGTCAGTATCCACACACAGATCCAAGAACTATCCATTGAGTAGATAGGACTAGAGGTGACCCCTACAGGTGCAAGAGGTACTCACAACCATGTAGCACCTTAACCATCATGGGTTCAAGAGGCTGCTCACATGAAGTGGTACTTTGCCATGTATGGCACTTAGCTCCTATCTGACACCCTATGGTTTGCTCTAATACCATTTATAACAGCCCAAACTCTTAAGCACCAAGGTATTGTCCGCTTTGTCCTGAAAGGATTCACGGTTTTGCCCTCAGAAGATAACTTCCCAGCAAGTCACCCATCCTGGGAGTGCTTCCACATGAGCACGCTTAACGTTGGAGTTCTTATCAGGAACTTCACCGTTATCTGAAAAGGCACCTCGATGTTTTAAGAGTTTCACTTATTACTACTTAAGTGAGTCTTTACAGTCTCCCCAACTTAAGTAACTGACGTCCTCGTCAGTATCCACACACAGATCCAAGAACCATCAATTGGGTAGATAGGACTAAAGGTGACCCCTACAGGCATAAGAGGTACCCACAACCATATAGCACCTTAACCATCATAGGTTCAAGAGGGTGCTCACATGAAGTGGTACTTTGCCCTATATAGCACTTAGCTCCTATCTGACACCCTATGGCCTGCTCTGATACTATTTGTAACAGCCCAAACTCTTAACACAAAGGTATTGTCTGCTTTGGCCTGAAAGACCTCACGATTTTGCCCTTAGAAGATAACTTCCCAGCAGGTCACCCATCCTAGGAGTGCTCCCACCTGAGCACGCTTAACTTTGGAGTTCTTATCAGGAACTCCACCGTTATCTAAAAAGGCGCCTCGATATTTTAAGAGTTTCACTTATTACTATTTAAGTGAGTCATCACACTTTGCACTCCAACTGATATGTGCAGTGCAATGATTATGCAAAATCATGTAGTGGATCTTCGATCTACGGAGTTGTCTGCCCAATCAGAGTCGTTGTATGCATGAAGCTCTGGAGATAAATACGTGAATAGTAGGTCTAACTGGATAGTGCCTTTAATGTAGCATAGGATGTGTTTGAGTTGGGAGATGTGGATTTGCGAAGGTTGATGCATGTGTTGGTAGATGTGGTTTCCCCGAGGCTAATGTTCGAACAAGTGATGTTAGTCAGCGAGCTTTCGATAGAGTTGTCAGTTAGTAAATGGAGGTGAGACTTTGCCGGAGTTGTCGGCAGGAGTGGCAGGTGTGGGGACCAACTTGCAGTTGAACATTCCAGCGTCTTGAAGAATTAAGGAAGCCTACGCTACTTGTGATAGGTATAGACCGTGTGCTATTTTCTAAATTGAGCTACCAAGAAACTGAGAGGGGAATCCAAAGTGCTTCATTTTAAGGTAAGGAATGGAGTTGAGAGTTCTTGATGTTTTGATGAAGGGAGTTCTGAGGGAGGAGGTTAATCTTGAAGAAATAAGTGTTCTTGAGGGGAGAAGAGGTTCTTGAGAGGAGATCAGAAGATGCGTGAGCAAACTTGAGCTCTGATACCATGTAAGAACTAAGAAATTTGGTAGGAAAAAAATAAATTTTCATTGTAATGATAATTGGATGATACATGGCTTTATATAGACAATAGCATGAGAGTACTAAGTTTAGATTCGCAGGCGCCTGGATTCCTCGTCATCTGTCCTGGTTCACGGGTGCCCAATGCTCTATCTGGCACTTGGCATGCCTGGTTCATAGGCACCTAGGAGCCCAGTCATTGTGTTTGGCATCCAACTGCATGATTTGAGGGTGCCTAGTAGTCCAGTGGTCTGTCTTAGCACTGAGTGTATCTAATGCACAGATGTCTGGGCACACTTGGGCACCCAGTGCTCTGTCTTGGCACTAGGCGCATCTGATGCACAAAAGCCTTTGGCAAGTGTGGAGGCCCGATGCCAATTCAACGAAAACTATCCCGACATCAAGTGTTCACATATCGCAGGATCCTATTGAACAATTTAAAAAAGAAGGGATACACATATAAAGACCAAATGATATTTTTAATTCATTAAGATTCCATATTACAAAAATCTCCAACGTACAACTCGTACAATGTTCATCTTTTTAGAACAAAAGTGAAACTGAAACAAAAATAAAATAAAAAGATAAGTAAAATAGCGCCATAAATCCATCAACAAATTTGAGAATTTATGAATTATGGCTATTGTGTGAATTCTCCCAGAAGTACTTGACATGGTATTGTAAAGAAAATAATATCGGGATTAGAATTCTTAGTAATTAGATAATACTCTAAGTACCGTAGTAAACAATAAAATATTACATTTATAATAGCAGAGATGCGATTAGAGGAAATAAGGATGAAATAAAAATGCAGGAAAAATAAGGCAATAGCACAAATGGGGTAATTAATTTCCTGCAAAAAGTAGTATCACAAAAATATTGGTTATTGATGTCGTTTTTCCAATAACCAACCACGAATGTTACTGATGTTATTTTTCCAATAACTAATCATGAATCTTATTGATGTCATTTTTCTAGTAATCAACAATAAATGTTACTAATCTTTTTTTCAGTAACCAACCACAAATATTATTAATATCATTTTTTCAGTAACCAACCGTGTTATAAAATGATGTTGATTTCGAATAACCAACCAAATATTAATATGAATTTGGCTCAAAGCAAAGCTAAGCAACAGTAAAGTGCAAAAATAATACATATTCATATACTAGGTACCTTTTTCTTTAAGTTCAAAGTGCAATAGTTGATTGAATCTGCATAAGTTTTTGATATTTTAAAATTAGCCTTTTAGCCAATATTTTTGAAAATAATTATTATCTTCTTTTCTATTATGTTTTCCTTTCGCTCTCTTCTTGATAGAAGATAGAATTTTAAGTTACTGAGGGTAGCAATAATATTTATAATAGCGTTATTATTATAATTATTTAATGATAATAATAATGTATGAAAGAAAATGACATAATGGAAATGACTAAAATTAAACTGAAAAAATAAAAAATAGCAATACAAATGTTTGATTAATGACAACAATGCTAATGCGATGACATAATAGAGATAGTATAATTATTATTATTATGAAAATAAGTAAAGAAAAAATAAAATAAAAAGGCAAAATTTAACTTCTTTTTCTTTCCCTTTTTCTTCCTCCTCTTACCTAGGGTTAGGGTTGCCGGGAGTCGGACGTAGCTAAAGGGGGCCAGAGAGGGTCGCCAGAGTAAGGTGGCCGGAGGGGAGGGGGAGCCCGAAGGTTGCTAGCTGGCTGTGGCTGGCTGAGGGAGGGCTGAGAGGCTGTTGTAGGAGAAGGGAGTAGGGAGGGTATAAATAGGGAAGGGAAGGAGAGGGAGAGGGAGGGGACGGCCGGCCAGCTGGACGGCCGCCGACCAGGCACTAACTAGGGAGACGCGCGTGCGTCTGGCAACATCGTCTGCATGTCCTGTCTGGCTTTGTCGAGAGACAAAGCCTATTCGGTCTTAGGGGTGGGGGCGGGGAATTGGGAAACAGAGGAAGGAGAAAAATAAAACAGAGGAAAATAAAAAAAATTAATTTCAATTAAAGTTTTCGCATTTTTCGCTGTTTGACTTCCAAAAATAGCAAAACTTGACACAAAAGTGTGTTTCGATGAGACAAACACCCTCGCGCCAAAAAATTTCGATTCAGAGCAATATTTTATTTAAAAATAATTTAAGGAGTTTGAAACTTTAAAAATTAATCACGATCGAACCGGAGCTCCAAAATCGGTGAAACTTTTAGCACTTTTAAAATAATATACTTACCACAATGACATGAAAATCAATGAATTTGAACTTGTATTTAATTTTTTTAATTTATTGAATTTCAAATAATACATAAATTAAAACGGGAGTTTTCGTTATCCGAATTTCTCTCAAACTATGGCATTTTGATCTAAAAATTATTTCTATCAAATGGTATTTTTATTTGCACTAAATTGAAGTTCCTCGGGGTACTGATTTTTTGTCGGGATTAAACCTAATTTTTGCGAAGTAACGATATTAGGTCGTTACAAACTCCTCTACCTAAAAATGATGTCGCCCTCGATGTCATAAGAACAAAATAAAGGTCTTAAAGGAAGTTTTGGAGTACCTTGATTTTGAAACAATTTTGAATACTTTCTTCGCATAACATCTTCTTTTCCCATGTGGCTTCCTTTGCAGTATGGTTATGTCATTGAACTTTGATCATCGGGATCGTTCTGCTTCTTAATTTTTTGCGGTCTTTCTCAATGATTTTAAAAGGTTTTTCGACATAAGTCAAATCAGGCTGACTTTCGACTGTCGAATCTAAGATTTGCTAAGTGGATTCCTGGAGGCATTTGCGGAGTGCTGATATTTGGAATACGCTGTGCACGGCTGTAAATCTTTTAGGAAGTTAAAATCTATAAGCCGAACTTTCAATTTTTGCAGTTACTTCAAAGGGTCCAACATATCTAGGGCTCAGCTTGTCAGTTACCCCAAAGCAATGTACTCCTTTCATATGGCTAACTTTTAAATAAGCACGATCACCAATGTAAAATTCTAGCCTCTGATGTTTTGTATCATGGAATTTCTTTGGACGGTCTTGGGCTGCCACAATTCGGCTCTTGATTAGCCTTATCTTTTCGTTTGTTTTTTCAATTAACTCAAATTCATAAATTTGTACGTCTCTAATTTGCGTCCAGACTAGAGGAGTACTACACTTTCTCTCATATAAGGCTTCATAAGGGGCCATCCCAATGCTCGACTGGTGGTTATTTTTATACGCAAATTCTATTAAAGGTATGTGTTCTTCCCAACTACCACCACAATCTAAAATACTCAAACGCAATAGATCTTTGAGTATTTGATTAACTCTTTCAGTCTGTCCATCTGTTTGTGGATGGAAGGCAGTGTTTAGAGCTAGCACAGTTCCTAAATCATGGTGTATCGCTTGCCAGAATCAGGATGTAAATTGCTATCTCTATTCGAGACTATGACTTTTGGAATTCTGTGGAGTCTGATTATTTCTTTGATATAAATCTTGGATAGCTTTTCAACGGTGTCAATTTGCTTAATAGGAATAAAATGGGCTAATTTAGTCAAACGATCCACTATTATCCAAATTGCATCTGCTCCTAAACGACTCCTAGGTAATCCCATGACAAAGTTCATAGAAATATCAGACCATTTTTTTCCAAGATTTCCAATGGATGCAAGGGTTCACATGGCCTTTGATATTCAACTTATACTAAAAAAACAAACATGGCACTTTACAATAAATTCTGTCACGCTTCTTTTGAGTCCTGGCCATCAGAATACTTCTTTTAGATCACTATACATTTTGTTATTTTCGGGGAGAACTATATACCCTGAGTTGTGACCTTCGCCTAGAATTTGGTTTCGAATTGATACATTATTAGGGACCCAAACTCTTTTTCAATGATAAATATAAATCATTTGCTGAAGTTGCAAGTCTGATCGACGCCCATTTTCTATGCCCATTAGCTTTGAATACTCTGGGTCTTGTCCTTGAGCAATAATTATCTGCTGCAGGAGCATAGGTTCGGCATTACTTATCTTGAGTAGATTGCTTAATTGCTTGCTAGAAATGGGTCTTATCCCTAGCTTCTGGAACTCTTCCACCAAGGGGCTTTCCATGATCAATTCATTCAAAGACACTTTTCTGCTGAGGGCGTCAGCTATACTGTTGGTCGTACCAGGAAGCTACGTGATACTAAGATCATAGTCGCGAATTACTTCAAGCCATCTTCTTTGCCTGCAGTTTAATTACTTCTGGGTAAAAATATACTTTAAGCTTGTGGTTTGTAAAGATCTTTCACAGCACCCCATATAAATAGTGCATCCAGATCTTTAAGGCAAAAACAACCAATGTTAATTCCAAATTGTGTACTGGGTAATTCTTCTCAAGCTTCTTTAATTGCCTTGAGGCGTAGGCAATTAATTACATTTACTTCCTGCATTAGGACACATCCCAATCCAATGTTAAATGCATCAGTGAATACTTGATAATTAATTCCTTGAGGTAAGATCAAAATTGATGCAACGGTCAGTACTTCTTTTAACTTCTGAAAAGTTTCTTCACAGACTTGGCTCCAAATGAAAGGTACAGTTTTTGAGTAAACCTTGAAAGAGGTGAGGCTAATAACAAAATTCCCTTAATAAACTTTCAATAATAGCCTGCTAGTCCCAAAAAGCTTCAAATTTCGATTACAGTGGAGGGTTGCGGCCATTCTTGAATAGCGCTTATCTTATGCTGATCAACTTTTATTCCTTCCGCACTAATTATATGACCAAGAAAGGCAACGGAGTTCAACCAGAATTCACACTTTGCATACTTAGCATACAGTTGTTGCTCCCTTAATGTGCCCAACACGAGTCTCAGGTGATTCATGATCCTTTTCACTTTTGGAGTAAATAAAAATACTGTTGATAAACACAATCACAAATCTATCCAAGAAGGGTCTAAGAACGCATTGCATTAGATCCATGAAGACTGATGGAGCATTGGTTAATCTGAATGACATTACCAAAAACTCAAAATGTCTGTAACGAGTTCTAAACGCTGTTTTTGGAATGTCTTCTTCTCGAACTCGAACTTGATGATATTCTGATCACAAATCTATTTTTGAGAAGACTTTTGGCCCGGTGAGTTGATCGAATAGATCATCTATTCAAGGTAGCGAATACTTATTCTTGATTATTATTTTATTTAGCTCTCGGTAGTCAATGCACATGCGCACCAATCCATCCTTTTTCTTTACAAAGAGAACTGGGCCTCCCCATAGTGACATGCTGGGTTTTATAAGGCCTTTATCCATTAGTTCTTACAATTGCTCATGTAGTTCGTGTAGCTCTTTTGGGGCTAGACGGTAAGGTGCCTTTAATAATGGCTACGATCCAGGCACTAAGTCAATAGCAAAATCTACTTGCCTTATTGGAGGTAGACCAGGAAGCTTGTCTGGGAAGACATCGAGGAATTCTCTGACTATTCTGGTTTCTGATAAAGGGGTGTCTTTTTCTGCTTCCTTTATCATAAAGACTAGGTAAACCTCACACCCTTTGTGAATTAACTTTTCCACTTTAAGTGTGTTGATTAGTGAGGCGTTAATACCCAATCTGTCGATGAATACTTTTGATTTCCATTCTCATGTAAGAGTGACCTTCTTCTTCTGACAATCAATGACCACTTCATGCATACTCAACCAATCAATCCCTAAAATGATGTCGAAGTTCATTATAGGGAGGATTTGTATAGTAGCCTCATATACCACAATATTGATTGGAATGTTGCAAACGCAAAACTGTTGAGCGCTCATGGTGGCACCGGAGGGCAACCTAATATTAAGAGTGCTGGCTAAATTGCAACGCGAAATATTGAGAGCCCTTATGCAATTGTCCGAATCAAAGGAGTAACCTGCTCACATATCGAACAAGACGTTAAAAGATTTGTTATTTATTTGTATGGTGCCTGACACCACATTGTCGTCGGGTGCCATGATAGGTGTGAGAGCGTACATCCTTGTTGAAATGGTGGGCCGAGGGACCTTACCGTTCCTTTGAGTAGGCGCTGTTGTTGCAACTTGTCTAGGAGCAGCTCCTTTCCGTTGATTGTTGGCGGGGGCTGCTGGTACTAAGTTCTGGTTTGGGGCAGATCTTGCCCCAGGAAGAACGTCTTCGTCGGTCGTCTTCTTGGCAATACAGAAGCGAAAACTGTGATCGGAGCGCCCGCCGGTAAAACAGCGCCTCTGCCCATGATAGCACCTCTCTATCGAGTGAGGTCGATTACAAGACCTTCATTGGTCCTGGGATCTTCTGCAGACATATGGTATGCCTTGCTGGTGGAGAATAACGGGGACGCTTGAATGCCTCATGGTCCCTAGCGGAAGTGATCGGCCTTTTTCCTTGTCTTTCTGCGATCACTTGCTCGTTATCCTCTAGCATTGTCGCACAATCTAAAAGATCAGCAAATTTTGTATGCATAAGCGAAATCAAATTTGTGTGAATGCTTATCTTTAATCCCTTTAGGAACCGACTGCACCTCGTTGCTTCACAATCAACTAACTTGGGTTCATAACAAGAGAATTTTATGAACTCTATCTCGTAGGCTACCACCGAACGATCGCCCTGGCTTACTCTTATAAATTGGCTCTCGAGTATATCCTCTGCGCCGAGTGAGGAGTATAGCGGCTTCTGAACGCTACCGTGAAATTCCGCCCACGGTATGTCCTCCAGATTGATGCCCTCAAAAGGTGGTTTCAAAAGTGATTTTCCACAGTTAATTCCGCCCAGGGCTTCCAAATGTTGCGAGCCCCGGTCCTTGTCTGCTTCCCTTTGGGGCACGCTACAACATCCCAGTCTATGGACTTCCACCCGCTAGGGCGCGCTACGAGGCCCAGGTTTCTATCTGCTTCCTGCTGGGGCACGCTACAGCACCCCAATCTCTGAACTTCCACCCGCCAGGGTGCGCTAAGGCGCCCTAGTCTCTGTCTGTTGACCGCCATGGCACACTACGGCACGCCACAGAGCGCTGTGGCACCTGCTGCAGCCAAGCTTTCTCAATTTTGTTCAGCATCGCTTCGGAAGCTCACCGGAGTTCTATTAGCATCTTCATGATGATCATAATGGTCTCCACATCCTAACAATTTCTCACTTTGAGACCTTTTGGAATCATCCCTCTTCTAGACTTAATTCTTCATTGTCTTCTTCCATCTCTGTCAAGAACGTAGAGTGGCTCACCCCTGCTCTCTTATCACATGCCGATGCCAACTAAAGCAGCACATAGCTTCAATTTCCCCACTATTACTGTTTTTGCAACCATGTCAGCGGGATTCTTCGAAATGTGAATCTTCTCTAATCCAAGCTATCCTTCTTCCAACAGTGTCCTGATGAAATGGTACCGAAGCTATATGTACTTCGTCCTGGCATGAAATGGTACCGAAGCTGTATGTACTTCGTCCTGGCATGAAATGATGCATTCTTCACGAGTTATAAGCGGTCATACTATTGCTAGAGAGCTTCATATCCTCTTGCTCCTTGCCCAATTCCGTTGTAAAACTTTTTAGTCAAATCATCTCCTTACTCGCCTCAATAATGGCGACGACTCCGCCTCCATGGTAGATAGAGCAGCAATGTTCTATAGCCTGGAGATCCAACTCACCGCTGCACTTTCCAATGTGAACACATATCCAGTAGTGCAGAAATGTCAGACCTACCAAAGCAAAGTGTTTTGCCCGTTGTACCTTCAAAATATCTCAATATCCACTTGATCACGTCCCAATGGTGCTTTACTAAGTTTCCCATGACTCTGCTGATTACTCCCACTACATGTACAATGTCCAATCTCATGCAGATCATCGCATACATACATCAAGCTCCCAATTGCTGAAGCATAAGGAACTTTCAGCATGTGTTCCTTCTCCTCTTCAGACTTCGACATTTGTTCCTTCAACAAACTGAAGTGACTTGCTAGAGGAGTGCGCACTCGCTTTGCCTCGCTCATATTGAATATATTAATCACATTTTCAACATAGTCCTTCTGAGACGGTTTCAGAATTCTCGCACTTCTCTCCATGTTGATTCTTATCCCAAGAATCTGCTTGGTCGGTCCCAAGTCTTTCATGTCAAACTCCCTTGACATATGCTCCTTCAGCATCTTTATTTCCTCCATGTCCGATCATGCGATCAACATATCATCCATATACAGCAACAGAATGATATAGGAGGACTTGCACTGTTTTATGTAACAATAGTGATCCGCCTGGCATCTCTTGTACCCAAATTCAGACATGAACCAGTCAAATCTCCTGTACCATTGCTTAGGCATTTGTTTCAAACTGTAGAAGCTATTCTTGAGCTTGCACACTAGCTCAGCTTTTTCTTTCTCTTGAGCCTTGTACCCCTCTAGTTGTTTCATATACAACTCCTCCTCCAGCCCTCCGTGAAGAAACGCAGTCTTGACATCCATTTGCTCCAGAAGCAAATCTTCAACTACAACGATGTTCAACACAACCCTGATAGTTGTCATCTTCACAACTGGAGCGAAGATCTCGCTGTAGTCAACTCCATACCGCTGCTGGAAGCTCTTTACTACAAGCCTCGCTTTGTAGCGTTCATCCGGTTCTTGCTTCAGGCAGTAAACCCACTTGTTTTGAAGGGACTTCTTTCCAACTCGTAGATCTGCCAACTCCCATGTCCCATTTGACATGAGTGATGCAATTCCATCGTTCATAGAAGCTTCCCACTTGATTCAATCATCCACCTGAAGCATCTCTTCAAATCTTTATGGTTTACTACCATTTGTTAGCAACAAATAAAATAAGGAAGAAGAGTACCTCTGTGATGGTCTCATAACTCTTGTGGATCTTCAAAATATGGGTGTTTGTGGTTACATCAACACCATCCTGAGTATCTTCATGCACAAACTCCTCTGGCTCAACGTTATCATCAGCTTCTATGTGACAGGGCTCACCATCTGAAGCAACCTTGGAATCAATCCTGACTCCAATACAATTCTTATACATCTCACTTTTATTGAAAGTGACATCCCTGCTTCTGATAACTTTCTAGCTCTAATTGTCCTAAAATCTGTAACCAAACTCGCCCACACCATATCCAATAAATGTGCACTTGATTGCCTTTGCATCAAGCTCGCTCCTAGATCCTACATCAATATGCACATAGGATGAACAGCCAAATGCCTTGATGTTGTTCAATTTCACCTCCTTTTTGCTCCAAGCTTCCTCAAGAATCTCTTCATTTAAGGGTACGGAAGGTCCCCTATTAATCAAATACACCTTCGTGTTAACGGCCTCAGCCCAGAACTATTTTGGGAGACTCCGCATGCAATTTCATGCTCCTGGCTCTTTATGTGATCATTCTGTTCATCCGCTCTGCAATACCATTTTGCAGTGGTGTTCCTGGAACTGTAAATTTCCTATTGATCCCTTTCAAGACACAGAATTTCTTGAACTCCTTGTCACAGTACTCGTCGTCATTATCGGATCTCAAGCACTTAAGCTTCGACCCTGCCTCATTCTCCACCAAAGCAAACAATTTCCAAACACATCAAATACGTCAGATGTGTGCTTTAAAAAATAAACTCATACATTCCTTGTATGGTTATTGACGAGCCCCATATTTATAATGATTTTCTTATCTATAATGCATGTTTTTCTTAAAATCAGTTGTTATTTTAGTGTGTTTTGATATCATTGCAGCTCTGGAGTGAACATATTACATAAATAAGGGATTTGTGCAAAAAGGAGCACTACAACGCGCTATGGTGCACAGTGACGGACGCAACCCTGAGAGCTAAGCGCGACAGCGCGCCGCAGCGGATTCAAACAGAGAACTCGGCGCTACAGCGAGTCATAGCGCCCATCAAACAAAGAATTATGTGCTACAGAGGGCCGCAACGCTAGTTAAACAGAAGGCTTAACGCTACAGCGCGCCATAAGGCCCGACCAACAGAAGGCTTTGCGCTATAGCGCGCTGTAGCGCCCGACGAACAGAAGGCTTGGGGCTACAACGCGCCATTCAAATGAACTTAACTTTCTTTCACTTCCCACAGCAGAAATTAATTACAACCATTCAAATCTCGTTCATTACCAATGGAATAAAAGAATAAACTTAAATGCAATTTCAACTTTCAAAAAGAAGATTGGTTGGCTATGCAAATGCTGAGATATTCATTTGAAGGATTATAAAAGCAAAGAGTGAAAACTTATAAAGGGTTCCGAATTTTCAGTGGAAGAGTTCGTAACCTAAAAGTGCTGCTGAGATATATCAGAGGAGAATCCCCTACCCAATGAAGGAAAAAACTACAGGCCAAGAAAGAGGAGAAGAACAGAGATCGGAGAGCTAAGGAGAACCAAGGAGAGAGATCTAGAAGAACGCGACAGCAGTTCCCTAGTATCGTACCATTTATTAACTCTTTTTATTTTTTTGTAAAAGCCATGCAAAGGCTTAGTTTCTCTTGCTTCTCTCCTTGTATTTCAAATCAAATGACAGCCTAAACCCTCCTTAGGGAGGATTGGGTATAAGCATGTAGGATTATATGAATGTAAAGTAATGTGCTCTTCTTATCAATGAATGATTGTTCAAAATATGGAATGTTTGCATGCTATGTGAATGAAATAATTGGAAACTTATGATTCCCTATATAAATTTATGAATAATTATTTTTTAACATATAAACCTCATAGAGCTCATTAATCGTCTTGTTTAAAATCTGTGCATGCTTAAGCGTTAACGCCGCGAATGTATGAGACAACATTCGTCGCACGAAAACAGCCCATGCACAACCTTGGACAAGGCTTGATCGATAGAGCCATGAAAAAATGTTAACAGTCTCTGAGCTCCATAGCTCACTCCTGATTTACGCAAGGTGATTGTTGCACGTTAAGCTTTGAGCATTGTGACAAGCTCATTTAGCTTCGTAGAATATTGCCTTGGCTAAATCAAGAGTAGACTCATGTGAGCCGAGAGCCACTGATTGAGCCCCATAGCTCACTCTAGGTTTATGCGAGGTTACGGATGCACTTAGAGCTATGAGTGATGTGACATAAACCCATTTAACCTAGTAGCTTGTTTCCTTGGCTAAATCAAGAGGGGATGCATGTGAGTCATTAGTGAATTCAAGTTCATGTGATACTCAAACTAAAACACAAATTTCATAACTTAGACATAAGAGATGAACTCGTAAGATATAGATCACATGAATTATTATATGCCAAAATTGAACCTGTTAGAGTTCATTTCAGAGCACTAGACAAGACTTAGTACATTCAATCATTTAACTAGAGAAGACTAAGTCTCTTGAATAATACTTATGAAATTAATCTAATTAAATTTACATAAAGTTAAGAAAAAGAGACCTTGCATGAATCATATGAATTTAGATGTTGAATCCCAACTCTCCCTACTTTTCCCAATAAGTAATTTTAAGTTAGAAATTCTGAAATTATTATTAGGACCAAAGACATCACACCATCTTAACACTTAAAATTAGTGAAATTAAGTATACTCTAGTAACAAAACAGAACATCGTTCTCAGTGGACGATAAATCTCGGAATCATATCATACTATCTCATATTACTTAGACCACGTACACTTGCGTGCAAGCGCAAACTACGTATTTTCGGTCTGTTAGTCATCAATGAAGGTGATGAAATATGTGGCTCCACCTATAGAATAAGTAGGAGCTAGCCCACATACATCCGTATGCACCAACTTGAATTTTCTACCTTTCAGCTATCTTCCAACTTTGGAAAATGAAATCTTCTTCTATTTGCCCATAACACAGTCTTCACAGAACTCCAAGTTCATTGACTTCAGTCCTTAGAGCCTACCCCTTGACTGTAGGGATTTCAAACCCAATTAGATCATATGGCCAAGCCTCCGGTGCCATAGACCCGCATCTATCTGTTCTGCAACTGCAATGGAATCACACACTTTATTGATCAGGTAAAGTGTACATTCCATGTTACCCCATACAACAACGAGTGCACCCTTGGTGACATTCCATGAGTCCCCTATAAAGCATGTATTGTACCCCTCCCTGGCTAACTAGCTAACTGAAATAAGGTTCCTCTTTAAACATGGCACATGTCCAACTTCTCTGAGCTTCCAAACTGCATCGCTTGGTAGCTGAATGCCCACATCACCTTTCCCTATGATAATGCGTATCTTGTCATCTCCAAGATATATCTTCCCCAAGTCACCCTTTGTGTAATTCTTGAAAGCACCCCCTAGTAGGAGTGGCATGAAAGGATGCACCCGAGTTCACTACCCAGGACTCCGTGTTGATAAATGAGATGATCAATGCATCCTGATCCTCTTCAGCTGAAATATTCACAGCGGGGCACATAACCTTATGCCCACCGCTTGTCTTCTTTAAGGTAGGACAGTCCTTCTTGAAGTGACATGCCTTCCCACAGCTCCAGCAATCCGACTTTGCTTTTCCAGGTCTTGATTTTCCTCGCCTCGACATAAACATGTTATTGTTATCTCCGGTCTACATTTCTTCCTCTGTTATCAGCATTTAACGCTGAAAAAGATGCCTCCCCATGGGATCTTTTTCGCACATCTTCATTCAGCACTAGCCCGACAATGTCGTCGAATTTCAACGAAGCATTTCCTGATGAATTACTGATGTCAATAACCAAACCATCCCAACTGTCTTGCAATGATGAGAGAAATAACAGAGCTCGGACCTCATCATCAAATTTGATACACCGAACTCAACTGACTCGTCATAGTGTTGAACCCATTCAGATGTTCAGTCACTGAGTAATCGTCCATTATCTTCATATTAAACAATTTTTTCATTAAAAAAACTTTGTTAGAAGTCGAGAGCTTCTCACACATCATTGTCAGAGCATCCATGAGATCTACAGTAGTTTTCTCATTAACAATATTAAATGCATCAGAAGAAGACAATGAAAGACGAATCAATCACAATGTGATTCTATCAAGAACCTCCCAATTTTCATCTGACATAATCGTCAATTTTCTGTCAACTCCACTTAGTGGTAGATACAACTTTCTCCTGATAAAGCAAATCCTCAATTTGCGTTTTCCAGAAAGCGAAATTAGTGTCGTTGAACTTTTCTATTTTGTTGGTCATTGCTCCCACTCAAACTGCAAACCTTAGAACAACAAGAACAGACGGAGAACCTCGCTCTGATATCACATGATGTAGATCAAGGCACCTACATGAGCACAGCCGAAAAAGCAATTTTGCGCTTGAGGAACAGGATTGTGTTGACGGTTACCAAGCAGACGATAAAATCACAAATACAACAAAAAAGAAACACAACACATACACATGAATCCACACACAAGCATCCAAACAACAAGGATTTTATGTGAAAAACTCAAAAATGGGAAAAAATCACGAAGCCACACCACACAGAAATTCCACTGTGTATCAAAAGGATTACAAAGTTATAAAGGGCTTCACCTTCACAAGAGAAAGAAAGATCTACTGCTTACAAAGCCTCCCGATCGATCTCTTCTTTAAAATGGAACACCAGCTCTTACTTTAGGATGAAGAAGGAGAGCAGCAGCCACCTCCCTTAGGGTTCTCTCCAACAGCAGCCAAAGCCCTTAGCTTGCCCTTGCCAACATTGGAAACTCCTACAATAATGTTCCCTCAAGTACCCAGCCAACATTCGGACTCCAAATGGTCCAAAATACCCCCCAAATTATTTAAGACGTAACCTGGACTGAAGCAGATTTTCGCCTAGCACTATGACACGTCATAGCGCCTAGGCCTCGGGTAGCCAGGTACCAGGGCGCATTGTAGTGCCTTGGTCTCTGGCGCTGGGGCGTGCGATAGCGTCCCAGCCTCTGGATCGCTTGCCTCTGCGGCGCGCTACCGCTCACCGGTCTCTGAACTTCCACCCGTCAGGGCGCACTACGGTGCCCTGGTCTCTATCTGCTTCCTACTAGGGCGCGCTACAGCACTCCATTATCTGAACTTCCACATGTCAAGGTGCGTTACGACACCCTGATCTTTGTCTGTTGGCCGCCAATGGCGAGCTACGGCGCGCCACGGTGAGCTGTGGCACCTGCTGCAACTGAACTTTCCCAACTTTATTCAGTATCGTCTCTAAATTTCCCAGAAGCTCACTAGGAGCTCCATTAGCATCTCTATGATGATCTGAATGGTTTCTACATCCTAACAACTTTCACTTAGACACAATTCAAATTTATCAATTCGTGCAACCCACTCCACAAGGTGATGGTTGAAGTCTTGGTCAACTGCCTTAAAAGCTTGTTTCCCAAACTAATCTTTAAGGAGTATAACGTTTTTGTTCCAGTGAGAGACATTAGTGAGAACTGCCTCACAGTTCATAAAATTCTAACTCGGTTCACATACTCCACTTCGACAACCGCCCACAAAACTATAAAGGTGGATATGGAGCAGACTTATGACTAGATATAGCGAGAGTGCTTGCGACTGATTCTAACCAAGTTTAGTTCCCCAGAGATGGATGAAGTAAGCATTGCAACGCAACCAATCCTCCCTCCTCGGTTGTCATTCTAGTGAATAACCAAGGCTACCTTGGATCCAAGGGATTAGGGGCTTTCGATAGGGCTCTCGTTGTACCTGTTCATTCTCTGTTTGGAGTTAATGTCGATGTTGATCAGACAGCAGGAGCAGATTAAGACTCATTGGCATCACCATCAACAAAGGTCCCAGCTCCACCCACCTATTATATACAAATGATGTTAGTTTGTGACGGCCGCCATAGTGGGTGGGAGAGAGATTTAGCATATTCTTAGAGAGTATGACAGTTGAACAAGGCAGCCTGTGAACTAAGAAAAATCATTGATTGTCTTTAGCAAAATGACTCCCACAATACAAATAGAAGAGGATTGCAGCACTTATGGGCTTTGAGAAAAAGATTGAGCTTCACAATCTTGGGGTTACCATTACGAGTCAGCCACAGAGGAGAGGGAACTCCTGTGCAGAGGTGGAGAGAGTATGGCCTAAAGACTACTTGTGGAGCAGTCGGTTCCTATCACTTGTAGACAGACTGTGCCTAATTAGGTCAATCATGTCCACTTTTTATATCTATGCGATGATGTAACCACCCATTATAAACTCCTAATTGGTGGTTGAGGCCATCATCAAGAGTTCTTGTGGGAGGGTGCAAATGGAGAGTCTTCACTACGTCAAATGGGAGGAGGTTTGGAGATTCGAGACCTTGGTTATGGCGACACGTACTAGTAGCCCAACATGCCCAAACTACGTGGGCGGGGGAGACTTATTGTGGGTTTGTGCTAATGGAGGCTTGCTACCGATCCTGTGGTGATATTTCCTTATTCGCTGGAGCGATTCAGCGGTGTGGCAAATGATCTACAAGGGTTGGCAGATTGTACAACAATACATCACTAGGAAGATTGGCAATGATACCTAAATCTTGGTGTTGGGGGATGATTGAATTGGAAAGGATCCTTCCAACATTCACCGATTGTTGGGGATACAGTCGGAATTTTGGGCCTCCGAGTGACGAATCTCCATGATGAGAAGGGCAAGTGCATGTGGGCAGGTTGCAATAGCTTCTCAAGAAGGTCCTACAAAAATCTGTACTTTAGCACATCCAAATTCACTACACTGAGCAAGATATAGCTCAGTGGAGTATAGACAATCTCATAAGTTGTGAGTTTAGTCTGATCTACCAGTTTGAGGCATGAGATGATGTGTGGACCTTCAATAGTTGGGCCCACAAGAGGATTGTTTCCTCTGGCAATTCTTGCAGGATGTGATCCTCAGGAACTACTTGTGCCTAGGGCCCACTAGTGGCCGCAAAGGATGGTTATTCACTACAACTAATTGTGTCAGTGGCTATGACATGGTGGATGAAAATAAGTACTTTGCCACCAGTTGTACCTATATGAGAGCCATCCAGAATGTGTTCGTCTAATGAGAACACTTGGGCTCCCCCCGAACGGATTAGAACTAGCTGCTCTCTCTATTCAAGTGGACGCTCAAACAAAAGGAAGCAACTAAAGAAGAAGCGCAAACAGGCCTTTACCATTCACAGATTGTGACCCCTCTGCCACATTGGCTACCAAGACAGAGGTCCAGGCAGTGTTACTTTTATAGTCGGTGCCCAAGGTCTGGACTTAGAAGCTAGATGGCATGATCCTTGAGAGAGGTTGCCTAATGAGTTTGTGAAGGATAGGCTCATGTGGGACAACACTCAGCTGACCAGAGGGGTTGTGCATTGAGGCAACCAACTCCCTTTCCTCCTGAGTATCCAAACTGTATTAATTGTATACGACAAGCGTAGGTGTAACTGCGTTGCGAATTTTTGTACTAATTGAACTCGACGGGGCTATTTTGTTCTTTTGAGGCAGGTGAGCCCCAGATAGATTATCGAATATTCTCAAAGATGACACTAAAATTCGATCCCAAATGATGTATGATTATTGATAGTAGATATATACATATAGGCACCTGCTAATTTCATGAAAAGAAAAGAATTAGTATATATATAAATGAAAAAGCAAATCTTTCAAACCAAAAATACAAAAGTATTTTTGTACAAATAACCAACACATACAAATCTGCAAAATAAGAAAGAACGAAAAATATCGCCATCAATAAACAATGAACTTCAAGAATTGGAATGTCAGAACTTTAACCTTCTTTAAAAAAAACTATGATCTTGCTACTCAAGAGATGGTAAGATTTAGAGTTTGATCCATACCACAGTTTGAAAAGATCAGGCACTTATATAATAAATATCACTTGCACCCAAGTGCATCATCTTGTGTGCTTGGGCATGTGTGAACAGTAAGTATTGTTCAATGAACCATCTAAAATGTGTGACAGTTCTGCAACGATTCAAATTTGGCAGGCAGTTCGAATTTGCCACAACGATTTCAAGCAAAAACTTAGATGTGTCATAAATATGATGCATCTAGGCACGCCCATCTGCGCCTGGGCGGACATGCGTCTGGGAACTGCAAAAACTCATTTTGGTGAGTTGAAGCCAGCATGAGGACTATGAAATCAAGAAGAGCAAGAGATTCGAATACCTTGGTTCAATTATTCTAAATAATGATGAAATTGAGAAGAATGTGAATAATATGATCCAAGCTAATTGGATGAAATGAGGAGTGTTTCTGATGTGTTGCACGATCAAAAAACCCCTGTCAAAATTAAAGGAGAATTTTATAGAGCCACTATACAACCATTTAAGATATACAGGGTTGAATGTTGGTTAACATTGAAGAAACTTACTAAAACAGTGTTACAAAGCTAAGAATACTATGGTAGATGTGCGTGCCTACTAAAGAGTATAGAATGAGAAATGAGTTCACTCGTACAAAAGTTGGAGTGACTCCAGCAACTGATAATGTTTAGGAAATGCTATCTTAGATAGTTTAAGCATATTACGCATTGACCATTTGATGCTCTTGTTAAAAAAAATGAGTATTTTTCCTATGTTAAAAGAAAAGAGAAAGACCAAAAAAAACTTATGAAGAAATCATTAGAAATGAACTCTTTATTTGGAACTAGGGAGGAGCTGCTTTTTTATTATGCACAATTAAAACAAAGGATTCGTGTAGCTGACCCCACCTAGTTGGACTATGGTTTAGTGCTGTTTTTGTTGTTGTATTGTGCACATTTAGTTATTTTGATTCTTAGTTTTGTATGCCTTGTTAGTGTACCCCTAGAATTTCTCTTGAGCCTCTAAAGGTAAAAAACCTATAGCGAGACCTTTCACTATGAAAATTCATCAAAATCTGCTCAAAACTGTTTGAGCATATATCCTACAGGCCTACGACATGCACATCCTCCCACCTTGAGGCATTGCCACCCCGTCACATAAGTGAAATAACAAAGTCATACTAAATACAGTATTCATTTTTCGCAAAATCTTTTTGTTTATTTAAAATACGGCATGACAAGGGAATTGTATGCTAAGAAATAGTCTTAATCTCCAAATAGATATTATGCTCAAAAACTGTAATATGGGCCTTTCAAGTTTTTATTAATTAATCTACTCATTTAACATAAATCTTTACATTTGATAATATAAGAACATAAAATTTTAAATATTTATTTGAAAACAGCTTGACTTTTAGAGAGTAAACTGTGCTATTTGAGCATAATAAAATTTCAAATTCATGTTTATATATTAATTGGGAATGTATTAAATTCATAAATTAATTAAGAATGTATTAAATTCACAAAACAATTGGCAAAGCTAAATTAAATCCAGTGAAAGTGAAAATTTAATGTTAAATAAAATTATATTTATCCATTTTGCTTTTTGATCTTCTGTTTAGTATCCCAATTCTCACAAATTCATTGCTCGTAAAAGAGAAAAAGATACCTTAAACTAGATTCATAAATTATTCCAAATAAAGATTTTTGAGATGTCTAGAAATTCTAAACAATTCTAATGTTTGCTGATTTAATATGAAAAAGGGGAAGGGTGTAATGGAAACCCTTCCTACTTATCCGATAGCTCAAGATAGTAGCATTTTCATAACCTTCTAAAATCAAATTTTGAAAAATGTTCATGGAAAGGTCAAGTTTTCAATATTTTTGATGTTGAAGAAGAAAAAAAGAAGGGAATGCACCTTTTCTTATCCAATGCACCCAAAATTTCACCAACTGATTTATACCCACAAATTTTGAAAGAATAATCACAAAAATCGAATGTACCTCCTTGCTTTGATGAGAGGTGAAATTAAGCCTTTGACGTCCTCCGACACGCATCAATAAACCTAGAACATAGTAAGAGCATTTAAATAGGAAAGATTGTGCAGCTAATTTTTAGGAAAGATAGGAATACATATTTGATGCCGACAAGCGGATCCTTTACTAAATCGTAGATTAAAAGTAGTATGCTAAATATTAAGAGAATATTTTGTTAAATTTGCAAATTAAAATGAGATATGTTGTAAGCAAACCTGTCCTAGATTCAATGTCGCGAGTGTAAGAAGTGATTATAGTTAATCTCATCATCGAAAACATTGCAAAAGATCGAGATCGGCAAGATTTCGCCCTCAAAATGCGATGAATCGAAGAAGAAAAAGGAGAGAAGAAGAGGGCTATTACTAGTTTGAAAGGAAGAGAGGTCGAAAAGTAGGGAGTTTAGTGCGATACAAGAGTGGCATCCTCGTTTCCAACCTCGATTTTAGATTTTCACCCATTCCTTCAACCTCAGCGGTGCTATTTAGATTTTGTGGCATCAAAAAATATTTATTTAATTAGATTTGGATATCGAAATATTTATTTATTTATATTAAAATAATTTAAATATTATTTTTAAAATTTGTATTGAAATGATATTCAAATTATATTATATGAGTTTTTTATGTATTAGATCAGCAGGTCTAAATAGCATTTCTCTTTCTTCTAATTGAATATTATTTCAATATAATTTTTAAAAAAATATTTATATTTTTTTAATTAAATAAATAAATATTAATAAAATTATATTGAGTGAATTTTTTTAAGTGCTACATTAATAATTATGAACAACATTTCTTGTTAAGGTTAACAACTTGGTTATCATATTTAAATTATTGATACTTAAAAATATAAATCTTATGGATTAAATAATTATTTTATTAAGATTTATTCTCTTAAAAAAAATAAATCAAACATAAATTTATATAATAACTCATATTAATATATTAATATGAATAATTGTCATTTTCTTAAATGGAAAATATTTTAATGACTTAATAAATGTCTAAGCATTTTTTTTTAATTACTATTAATTTTTAAAGAATTTTTAACCATGATAATTAGTGAATCTTATTTATTATAATATGATCATTAATTTTAAGTGTTTTAATAATTGTGAGACATTAGGAGGGTACATTTGAAGGTATTATCACAATTTCCTTTTTAAATGAACTCTGTGATTTTTTAATTAACCAATAGTTCAATAAATGTAAATCATGATGTAAATCATGATTTTTTTATATGGTTATTAATATATATATATATATATATATCAAATCATTCATTTAATTAAATTAGAAAATGCATAATGTTTAAAAGCCAATAATACATCATTCATATTTAATTGAGTATGATTTTTAAATTTAAATACATTTGCAAAAATTTGAACTTGATTCAATTGAACTTGAAATGGAGTTGCTTTGCGGGCATAAATAATATATAAACTAAGTCTTTATTTCTAAGTAGCTTGGAACTCTTTCTTTAAGCCAAATCTTACTCTTTCGATTGCTCATGACATGACATGTGAAGTGTGTTATGATTCGAATCTTAGTCAAATTAATAATTAATTAAATATATCATTAATCATATATGTGTAAGCATAAGGTAAAATTAAAATAATTGTAAGGAAGGAATTTATTTATAATCAAGTATTTTTAACATTTAAATAGTGTAATCTAACTCATAGGACTTTCATAATCTTTGCATCTTTGCATAATTGTTCTACAAAATAGATGTGTGAGTAAAAATTTTGGAGAGGGGAAAGTTAGAAAAATATTCCTTAATCTCATTGCAAATGTCAAATTTAATAATGTGCCAAAATTTGCAATAAAATTCAGCAGGGAAACTATCAGGATAAGCACAAGTGTTGGTCTTTTAAATTATTAACCACCTCCCAAATTTTCTCATTAGAAAGCATAGCATTGAGCATGCGATTTTCTTCAAAAGAAATTTGAGGACCAATGAAATTAAAAGTCTTGATTGTCAAAAAAATGATGTTTGGAAAATTCATTCTTGAAATGATTAATCGTAGACAAATTGATCTCCTCCTTATTACAAAGAGAATTACCTTCTGGTGTTCGGATAGAAGAAATTTTGTTAATGTGTTTTCTTTTGTTAACCTAATTGTAATAGAAAGTCGTGTTTTTCTCGTCATTTAATTTATAGTTTATGCTACATTTTTATTTCCAGTAAGTTTCAATATCATTGTGATGTTGAATATGTAAAGCTTTTGAGTTGGAGATAACCAATCTGTTATCATCAGTGGGGTTAGACTCAAAGATAGTTTCAAAAGAAGAGATCAAATTTTCTTGCCTCGCAAAATTGTTGAAAATGTTCCCCACAAAAAATTTTTCTAGTCTTTCTAAGTTTCTTGAATTTTTCAAACAATTTGATAAGACCATAAGAGTTGCAATGCTCATTCCATACAAAATTAACTATATCATAGCAATTAATCCTATTTAACCAAAAAAGTAGAAACCTAAAAGAATTAGATAAGTGGCCATCTGGCTTTCTATTTTTTATTTTCCCTTTATTATTGTTGGTGTGTCTCTTGCTTTAACTTTTGTGTGATTGCATCTTAATTTTTGCAGTCTTAACCGCCCACCTTTCTAGCCGCCTCCTTATTTCTCTTTCTGGTTTCTTATGGATTGAGTTTATGGTTGTGGCAATCTGTTTCTTTAGGGAGGCAATGGAAGGTCATACCCCCAATCCCCTGAAAGTGGGTAGTTCGTCGATAGTATTTATGTGCTTTTTTTATCCAAGGCTGAAACTGCGAGCTTATCTGTCCCTCACAATCTCACCTTGATTAGTAGTTTTTTGGTATATACCCCTTCTTATGGATAAATTGTTACGTTTATCTCATGGCTGAAACTACATTGTTCGGTCCTTTTTTGATTTTTTTATAATTTAAGAGTGGTTTTTAAATTCTCATATGACTTGGATTATGCAAGAGATTTTTCAAAAGGATTCTTATGACATTCATGGCCACACCGTAAGATTTGTCAAATGGAATCCTTATGTCGACATAACTCAAGATGTTCCCATTGCCCCGAATTGGGTAAATATTCTTGTATTGCGATTACATTTCATTAAGAAAATTTATTTTGTGTGATTTCTAAGGCCATTGTCCACCCTCTACAACTAGATTGCAACATTGTTACCTTAAGAAATATTTTAGCCACTCGTGTGCTAGTGGAATTTGTTGTTCTCAACCCTCTTCCTAAAAAAACTTGGTTAGGAACAAAAGATCGGGGTTATTATCAAAAAGATAATCTATGAGAATGTCATCTTTTTACTTATTATGTGCGATATTTTGTCACAACAAATTTTATTGTATTAATGTGTTTAATGTTGAAACTTGTTTAGTTGCCTTTAGCCCGTTGAGGGAGGAAATACCTGCAATACTCGCTATGATTATTCCCTAGATCGCCTTGTTGGTTGTTAAAAATTTGAATGTTCAGGTTTAGTCATTTCAACTGTCTGATTCCTAAGAGAATCAGAATGCTGAGGGTAATTCCAGTGAAGTTGATTTGTCTATATCAGTGGAGGGATCGGTTGAGGCCTTGAACTCTCCGTTTTTTTACTCTTTTTGAAATTTCCCCTAATTTAAGTTTTGTAGATGATTGCTATAATAGAACAAATAAATAATTTATCTAGCTAACAGCTTATAAGGATGTTCTATTAGAAGAGTCTAATTTGCAAAATACTGAGCCTCACTCCATATTGAATGTGGATGCGGTGCCCCGTACCCTCCACGGCGATGCTGATACTGATATTAGCATAAACACGAGGAGTACGACGCTCCAACTATGGCAAATTCCCAACTCAAGTAGAGTCGGGTAAGACTCAACCCGCCTTAAGCCAAGGACTTGTCACTTGGAACTGTAAACATTCATCAATATATCAAAGTAGTGGAAGTAGGAAACAATATAGTATAACATCCACATCATAGCATAGTATAAAAAAGTAAAAGAAATAGTAACTCAGCTCAAGTGCAGAAAGTAAATATATCTAGAATTTAATGATTACAGACTGAATTAAGAGAAAAAAAATATCTCTCAATCTCACTACAAGAAAAAGAAAAGATCTAACTAAACGGCAGTGGGAAGATCCTCCTCCTGCACTGGCTCCTCTCCTACAGAACCACCAACGAACATCTTCAAATCTGATATTTGTCGGTATCACAAATACTAGAGCCCCAGCCAACAAAAAAAAAGGTTACAGTTAGATAATTGTCTAAGTATATTTCAAGCTATTTAAGTGAACGAAAATATTTACAGATATCACATTAACTACTTTAAATATGTAAGCAATATAGGGTGCGTCAAGCTACAAAGAAAAGGATAGCTATAAACTATTTATTTATAACTAAGCAACAGGTATATAACGTAATATACAAAGTATGAAAAGCAAGGCGAGGCTAAAGAGCAAAAATAACTGCAAGTACTGAAATAAACTGATCCTAACATGCTTATGATCACATGAAAATATGCTGATTTTATAAAAGTAAACTAGACTGAAAGGTGCTGAAATGAACATACAAAATTAGCATCCTAAACATGCTAATACTTAATAATTACTCAATAAGAACATATATACAAGTATGCAGATTTAACATATAAAAGACTACTAAAGCATGTGGCAAAATAAGTTAAGGGCATAAATAAGCTAAAAAGTAAAGCCACTTAGACATGTGGCAAAGCGACTAAAAGTACCAAAAAGTAAGGCCACTGAAGCATGTGTAAGCATGTAAGGAAGCCATTAAGGCCCTTTAAAGCATCATATTTTTTGAAAGAAAACTGCTGTCTTTCGTTTATTCTGCACACCCCTGCATTCATCACCATTTTTCGTATAGTTATGATGCTTCATTTGTGCGATTTTGGTGTCAATGGAAAGGTATTGAAAAGACCTTTCCAATGATATATGACATCGCTCATAGAATGTTCTATATTGAAAGTATTTGAGCTCGAAAGTAGGCTCTTACGGGTTTCGCACCTAGCAAAAATACCGTCTGGCGCTGCAGCGGGCTGCAGCAGTATTTCAAAAAAATCATATAAAAATTGTGATTGAATTAATTGAACAGTAAAATTGCAAATGGACCACTGCAACGCGCCAGAGCGGGCTGTAACGGCATTTTAGGGGAAAAAAATATAAATTAATTGAACAGTATTTTCGAAAGTTGGACCGCTGCAGCGCGCCACAGCGGGCCGCGGCGTGCTGTAGCTCTAGAAGCGCGGCAGCGCGCTGCAGCGCTAGAAATTGAGCATTGTATAAAATTCAAGTATCCAGAATTGGCTGAAACTTCTCTGTTTTCGCATTTTAAGGTCCCTATGACCCTAGTGGACTGAATTATATCAAATTTGAACCTATTTTAGCTAAAATTGAGTATTGTATAAAATTATAGGTGGAAATTAAGTTTGAAACTTTGTACCTTAACTGTATTGTGCAAATTGCTAGATAGCTTAGAATTTCAGTGCCAACAATAATCTAAAATAATATTTAGGTTTTGAACCCTAAAAAAATCAGAAATGACCAAAATACCTCTTACCATAATTAGGTCATAACTTAACTAATTGAAGTTCATTTTGGGTCTACTCCTAGTTAAAGTACTTAGTGTGATATAGGGAAGCTATATCCACTGAGTTTACTGAATTTGGATACCAAATGGAAGAATTAGTTTTTTGACCCTTCTTAACTTAGAAAATTACCAATTTACCCTTAGAAATTCAAATATCTATAACTAATTCATTAGACCTCAGAGTTTAGTGTTCTTAGACTTTATGAAATCCTTAAATATTAACCAACAATAAACTGTATAAAAATTTAAATTTCATTAAGTGCAATTTATTAAAATACTCTTAGGTCAAAAACCATAATTTGAACCTATATGACCCATTTCTTATTCAAATTTGGTGTACTTACTATCTATCTTCATGATAGCCAGTAAGGAATCATTTGATAGTAAGAGATCCAAATTTGGAGCTCTAAATCAAAAGTAACTTTTTGGACTCTTAAGTAGGGGCAAAATGGTCATTTTGCCCAAAATTTAAGTTAATTATCTTTAACTCCTAGATTATCTTCTAAGTCAATAAAACAAGTATAAAAACTGTATTAGAATCCTTTAAGTGAGTAAAATTGGCTATTAGGTCAAATTTGTTAAAATCCCCAAAAATTCTCTAAGTCTTATCCTTAGGAAATTCAACACCTCATAATAAGATTATTCCTAAGATTATGGCTAGATCATAGGATATATTTCATTCATCAAATAACAGGGTTATTCGATCAATGAATCCTTAGTTTTATTAGTTTCTAGATTTTACAACTTATTTAGATTATTTTATCTTTTAACATTAGATTTAAGATAGGAGATTCATCCTATTAAGTCCGATTTGCTTAATAGGATTTATCTCAATCATTAATTCACATTTAGATTTAACTTAGATCTTTTTTGGATTATGTGATTAAGTCCAATCTCGTGGTATTTAATCTATAATCTATAGTTTAGTAGATCTTGATCAGATCTTAGGTAGAACGTTTAAATCCATCTAATTAGGATGTTGTGATTCATTTCTTAACTCATAATCATACTTGATTGAATTAGATTAGAACATGATCAGTTCTAATCCTTTTAAAACTTATAAAGTCATACTACTAAGTTACACTCAATAGTAGGAATTGGAGATCTTGAACTTGGGTAACTTGGAGTAGTTAGAATGGTTAAATTAGAAAATAAATGATATAATCATGTTTAGTAGAGTCTCTTACTTATTATTTGACTTTGTGCTACACATTTCTTAAATTTTGTGCTTATTTTTCTTAGACATATCATATAAGAGAAACGTTGTTGCATGAAAGAAAAAATTTAGAATATTAGGAGAACAATTGCATTTGAGTTCAGTTTATGGTGGATTATAGTGCACATTTACTCTAATGGATAGGGATAAGGTGAGATCAGGATGCTTAATATCACTCATTGAGGAGAGTGTGTTGAGCTTGGGACCTGTTTAGTCTTGCAGATGTACTTGACTTCTCAGTTATTTCTGAAATTATCTACAAAAACAAAAGTAAAATAATTAAAAGATATTTGCATAATATTATCTGCCTCTTCAGTTATACAGTGTTATATTATGATATGATTGCCCTAGCCCATAAAGGCTATGGGGATAAATATATATATATATATATATATATATATATATATATATATTAGGCTGGATTGGCCAATCATTTCTGATATGGCAGTTATATATTCTTTTTTTACAATTTTTTTTAGTTTACTATTTATTATGATGTTGATGTATGTTATATCAGTCAGATGTAGATATATTATTTTACCTGCTCACTTGTATGGATACACATATAGGATGCTAGATTTAAATGCTTATTATATGTACCATTTTCAGATTAATATTTTAAATTAGCATATATCAATGATCATCAACATGCTTAGGTTTAGATTTTTCTTTTCAGTATTTTCACTTGCTATATTATATATGTATGCCCTACTTTGTTTAGTTTACTTGGGGTGTGCTTTTGCCTCAATTCTTGCTTAGTTATAAATATTACATTTATAACTTATCCTCATCCCCTTTTATGCTTACTTGCTCCCATGTTAGATAGATATTTCATTTGATTTAGAGTAAAATGGTGATATTAACAAATGCTTAATAAATTATTTGCCTAAAATGTACTTAGACATTTTGTCTAATAATATTTTTTTTTATTGGCTGGGGCCCTAGCATTGTGAAATCGACAATATCAGATATTGAGCAGTTTGAGGATCCTATGCCTGAGGTGGAGCCTTACTTAGAGGAGGTGCAACAGCTTAGACTAGAAGATACTTAATTCTCTTTTTATTCCAAAGTGAGGATGAGAGTTATTTATTTCATTTCATAAACCTTACTTAAAATATTGTAATAATACAGGTACTGTGACTGTGTTTACTTTCTGCACATTATTATTTTCTGAGCTATTTTATTTTATTTTATGTCTGATGTATGGTGAATGAATGTAATGTTTACTTCTTTTTCGCTTCCGCACTCTATATGTATGTTAGACTTAGTGACTGATTCTCTTATTTATTCTATGCACATCCTTCCCTTTGCAGTGGATTGTGGATCTTACCTAATCCAATGATAAGTGAGGGATTTGCCAGTGTGGCACACCGCTCTTTAGTCTAATGATTGTGGACTTAAGGAGTGGGGCGTCACAGAATGTTATGCTTTGTAAATATAAACTCAGGATGTATCTTCCATATCCTAAGTTCTCCTATTATGCTCAAGGAATAAGACTCAATATTCAAGGTGTGAAGAGTAATCAAAGTCAAAGAAAGCAAGAGACACAACTAGACTTATGTGATATCTATTATTATCTAAATAATCCAAATATAAGTATTCTAAGAAGATATAAGTTTAGGACCTCCAATATCCAACTATCGAGTATAATCTCAGATTCATGACCTTAATGTTAACATTAGAACTTAATAAGTTCTAATTCATAATCAAATGATGACTATGAAGGTTGAGTAAGTAAATCAATGACCTAATTATTATTATTATATTGTAACAACCCAAGTTGTTACCTTAGTCAATTAGGACTAATATCAGTCCTAATCTTGATCCTAAGTGATAATCAAGTCATTAGGAGTCATCCAAGACCATGTCCAAATCAGAAGTCGAATGTATAAAATCTTGATTTTTGGGAAATTCAGAAATTCTAAAATTTGATATGTCTAAAATGATCTCAGATCAAAAAATGGACTTCACTATTGCGCTCATTGCCCCCAAATTAGCTAGGGGTGAAGTTTTTGCGTAAATCGGAAGTCGTCAAAAATTCGACGGATATTTTAATAATATTTATACACCCCCGAAAATTGAGAATATAAAATACTTGTCAAATCAAAAATTCGACCTTATCTTTGCGTTCCTCACCCCTCAATTAACTAGGGGTGGATATTTAGGAATTTTTAGAAATCAATTAATTAATTATAATTAATTAAACAAAAATTGGGATTTAAAATAATTAATTAATCAAAATTTATTTAATATTTAATTTTATATTTCCGCGACCATTAAGTATCTAACATCGTAGACTCTAAATCGTGCGTGCCGTTTATTCCGTCCGATCGGTCGGACTCTTCTTCCTGGATCGCTCCGTCTCCGCGTGTTGAGCGAGGACACGTGGCGTCTTGCCGTCGGCCTCGCCAACCCGGGGCCTCCCCGCGCTCCGTAGACTCCGCCTGAGGGTCCTCGCGGTGCTCGGGACCCGTCATTTAGGCAATTGAAGCTTGGTTTCTCCCTCGACCGAACCCTCAATCCGGAGCCGCTCGATTCAGGTACCCCCGATCTCCCTCGTTACTCATGCAATCATTAATCGCCAATTTCGTAACTCTATTCCGTTGCATAGATTGATGATTGACCGGTTCGATCAGGCTCAATCTAACCCGATCGAGCGGTGTAGGGTTCGAATCCATGGTGGAAACCATTAGGATCCCAGTCTCGAACCCTAGGCTACTAAGGTTAGCCTTTTGTGCAGCTCCGACCACCTCCCGTGACGGTTCACCAGCCGACGTGTAGGCCTCATCGGGGGCTGTCGTCGGTCGGGCGAGTCGAGGTGGTCCAGCGACGGGAAGGCCGGCAAAAGCCGTGCCCTAGCTTGGCGCCCGCGGGCTGCTTCGCATAGGAGAAGGAGTCCGGGCCGGGCCGGGTAGACCCGAGCCTGGCCCAAATTCGCCCGGGTCTGCGTCCGCAAAGTTGTGGGGCCCGCGGTGCCACCCGGCGCTCACAGGAGCAGCCGCGTGTCGTAGTGGGACCTGCGTCATGTCCGAAGTCGTCAGTGTGGGGCCCACTGTGGTTGTTTCGACCACAGCCGTGGGTCCCACCCCACGCTCGTGGCCTAGTCCCGAGCCGCCACATGGCTTAGTGTGGCCCGCCTCTGATCCGCCGCAGCTGCTGTGGGGCCTGCCGTAGGCCCGTGGCCAATGAAATGGCGCCACGTGTCCTGCTCGGTCCCGCCACCATCAAATCCTGAAGAATATAATATTAGTATAATTATAGTTAATTAGTATTAAGTATAGTTAATTGGGAATTAATTATGCTAAATAGATGGATTAGTAGGTTTAATTAATAATAATTAGTAGCTAATTAATATTAAACACTAATATTAATTAATAAGTTAACTAATAACTAATATTAAATAATGGTTTACTAATTATTAAACTAATTGTAATTAATTAAGGATTATATTATTAATAAGTAATTAATCTGAACATAATAGGATTATTTTAATACTAATTAAATAATAATAATAATTAGCATTAATTAATTAATAAATAGTAAATATAATTAATTAATTTAATAAATGCAGTAAACTAATATTAAATAGTAATTAGTTAGATTAATTAATACTAATCCTAATATTAATTAAATGAGTAGTTTAAGTATTATTAAATAGGTAATTAATTCATTAACTATGTTAAATAGTAGTATAATTAATTAATTAACACTAACCCTAATTAAACAGTAATTTTAATATTTAAAAATAAAATAAAAATATTTAAATTAATTAAATAATAGATTAATTTTTATTAATTAATAATTAATATTAATTGAATTTAGATTATAGATAATTAAATAATTAATTATTACATGACCTAGTTGTTTATAAACAAATTGTTTATAGCTTTGCTTGTTCTTTCTTACACGTTCTTGCTCCTATTATGCTTTATATTTACTTGTTTATGGTGATATTTAATGAACTTAATTAAATTGATTACCCTAAAATATACTTAGACAACTGTCTAACTAGATTTTTCTTTTGTTGGCTAGGGCCATATCATTGTGAAATTGACAATGGTAGTTTTTGAGCTATTTGGGGTGATAGAGCCTTCAGGAGATCTGCCTGTGGAGGAGGAGCGTGTTCCTGAAGATTCTTAGTTTCCTTTCTGTATTTGTGAGGATGAGTGCTTCTTTTCAGTTCTTTTAAACTATTTAAATGTTGTAATAATACATGGTTAAACTTTACTTTCAGTACTTTACTTATTCTGTACTATTGTATTTATATAATGGATGGATGTTATATGTGTGCTTCCGCACTCTGCTTATCTTTTATTTTCATTTAGTGATAATATCTTTTGAGAAATGACAAATTCTTTGATTATGATGAGTTAGTATTAGTCGCTAACATATTTATAAGCATGGGCCTTATCATTTAGATGACTCATCCACCGTAATCATGTTAACTCAAAAGTTAACAAGACCACGGCAGGGCAGGGTCTCCATAGGCCTAAACACCAGACAGGCCCTTTATCAGCGGAGCGCAGCCCTGGGATCACCTGGAATAGCAAGCACCTCCAATGGAGATAGGCTGAGAGGAAGAGGAGAGGTCGAGGGAATTATAGTGAGCAAATGAGTTTACTAAGATGGGGGACGGCTATTTATATGCCGTGGAAGGCTTGGGGGGTGGGAGCCATGGCTGAGGTTTGAAATTAGGCTTAGACCGAGAGGCTCAATCGCCATTCTCCATTTGGATTGGACAGCCATCCCGACCCGCCCTTAGGGTTCGGCCACTAATGGGGAAGGTGCTAACGGCAAGTAGAATCGGGCAGAGGAGTGGCAGACAGGATTGACGTGGCGAATATTTTCAAAATCGTCTCTGTCGGGCCTACGATCGAGCGAATACGATGATCCACAGTGGCGGGATCCATCTCCGTCATCTGATTATGAGGCCATTGAGGATATACAGTCTGATGCGGCATCCTGATTAATAGAATTGTGGATTAAATCTTGAGCGTCGGATGATAGATGCCGATCGGGCGGATAGGATTACATAACGGTGCGCGGGTTACAGACCGTTAGATGGAGACGCGGAGATGCGTGCTAATGCATCAAATGGCTTAACTCGGTGCACCACTGTAGGGACCACGCAGCGGATCTGCCGCGGTCCCGACAGCAAATCCCGTCGATTATTTTAATTAATAATTTTAATTTAAAAAAAAAATAAAATCAATTAAATAATATACTATTAATCCTAATTATTCTAAATCCAATTTAGGATTAATGAGCTTCAAAAATTCCCAAAAATTTACCCTTAACTAATTAGGATATGAGGAATTCAAAAATAAAATCAGATTTTAATTTGGAGATCAATTTAATTTAGGTATTTTTTTAGGGCTTAAAAATAGGCAAAAATAAAAAAATTCTCAATTTAGCTCTGATTGATTCCAAACTTCTAGAGTTAGGTTTAAATGACCTATTGAGTCTAATAGAATCAAAATCAAAGCTTAATTTGGCTTAATTAATCTAGATTTAATTAGAGTAACAATTAGGGTTCTTATAGACTCTCCCACTTAAGAACGATGTTATCCCCAATATCACTCAAGTGAAGAAAGTACTAAAGGAACTGAAAAATTTAAATGGTACAGATAAGAAAGAAAAGAACGGTACTTGGATCTGTAAAGAGCTGTGGATATTTATTGCACATATCCACCTCTTTCTCCCAAGTAGATTCTTCTAAGGATTCATTCTTCCATTGGATCTTGACCATGGGAATTGAGCGATTCCTTAGCTACTTTTGATCATGGGTCAAGATCCTGATTAGGTCTTCGACATAAGAAAGATCAGGTTTGATTTATACTGACGGAAGTTGAATGAGATGAGAAGGGTCTATGAGACATCTTCTTAATGACGATACATGAAACACGTTATGGACAGCTGCAAAGTCATCGGGAAGATTTAATCGGTAGGCATACGATCCTACATTGGCCAAAATCTCAAAAGGTCCAATATAGCGGGAACTAAGTTTCCCTGCTACACCAAATCTGTAGACACCCTTCATTGGACTGACTTTTAAATAGGCAGAATCTCCTACATTGAATTCTAAAAGATGATGATGAGTATCATGATACTTGCTCTGACGATTTTATGCTGAACGAATTCTCTGCTGAATTAACTGGACCTTCTTGTTAGTTTCCTCAACTAACTCTGAACCAAAAAGTTGTATGCTTCCTGTCTCTGACCAGGCTAGCGGAGTACTATATTTTCTACCATATAATATCTCATAAGGAGATATTTTAATACTGTCTTGAAAACTGTTATTGTAGGCAAACTCCACTAACGAAATATGATCTTCCCAGGAACTGGCAAAATTAAGAACACATAGCCTTAGCAAATCTTCTAGAGCTTGATTCACTCTTTTAGTCTAATCATTTGCTTAAGGATGAAAATCTGTACTAATGGCTAGAGTTGTACCCAGATCTTGATGCACAGCTTGCCAAAACTTATAAGTAAATCTGCTATCTCTATCGGATACTATTGATTCTGGAATTCCATGCAGTCTGACAATTTCTTTGATGTAGAGTTTTGCTAACTTCTCTACAAAATCAGTCTGATGAATAGGAAGGAAGTGTGCTGATTTGGTTAAGCGGTCTACTATAACCCAGATTGCATCGGCACCGGATTTGGCACGAGGCAATCCCATAACAAAATCCATAGATATATCGAACCATTTCCATTCTGTAATTTCTAATGGGTGCAGAAGACCACCAGGTCTTTGGTGCTCGGCCTTTACCAAATTGCAGGCATGACACTTAGCCACAAAGTCAGCTACATCTTTCTTCATACCGAGCCACCAAAATGATTATTTTAGATCCTGGTACATCTTAGTACTGTCTGGGTGAATATGATACCCAGAATTATGGCCTTCAGTTAACACTTCACGATGCATGGACATAGGAATCCACAAACGATTACCTTGATAAATTACACCGTTCTGCAACTGCAGATCATGACGAAGACCACCTTCAATATCTGTCTTGAACTTCAGATAATCATCGTCTTTGGTCTGCGAGATAGAGACATCTCTGTGAAAGGTAGGTTCCACATTGATATTTACCAGAAGTGAACTTAGCATATCGCCACTAACTGGATAAATTTCAAGCTTACGAAATTCTTATTCTAAGGAACTGGAGGCGATCATAGATGATAAAGTAGCACGACGACTAATAGCATCGGCCACTACATTTGCTTTTCCCATGTGGTATTGAATACTGAGGTCATAATCACTGATGAGTTCCAACCATTTTCTTTGACGATAATTCAGTTCTCTTTGAGTGAAGATATACTTCAAGCTTTGATGATCAGTGAAAATCGAACACTGCACTCTATATAAATAGTGACGCCATATTTTCAAGGCAAAAATTATAGCGGCAAGTTCGAGATCATGAATTGGATAATTTCTTTCGTGTGGTTTTAACTGACGAGAGGCACAAGCGATTACCTTACCCTCTTGCATTAATACACAGCCTAGACCAATTTCAGAGGCATCATTGTATACCTGATAGTCCAATCCTTCTTTGGGCAGGATGAGAACTGGAGCAGTAGATAGTGCATCCTTCAGAGTTTGAAATGCTTCCTCGCATTCAATACTCCAAACGAACGGAACGGCTTTTAGGGTTAACTTAGTCAAAGGCGAAGAGATATGGGAAAAGCCATTGACAAACTTTTTGTAATATTCGGCTAATCCCAAGAAACTTCTAATATCAGTGACAGTTTTAGGTTGAACCCAATCCTGAATAGCGCTTACTTTGCTTTGATCTACACGAATACCCTGGGCATCAACTACGTGTCCCAAAAATGAAATAGATTTAAGCCAAAACTCACACTTGGAGAACTTGGCATACAACAGATGTTCACACAGAGTTTTTAACACTAGTCTTAAGTGTTCTTCATGATCTTTTAGGGTTTTAGAACAAATGAGCATATCGTCGATAAAGACGATCACGAACTTATCTAAGTATGGTTTCAAAACTCGCTGCATCAAATCCATGAAGATTGATGGCGCATTAGTGAGTCCAAAAGACATAACTAGGAATTTAAAATGACCATAATAAGTACGGAAAGCGGTCTTCCCTACATCATCTTCTCTTACCCGCAATTGATGATATCCTGACCTTAAGTCAATCTTAGAGAAAATGACAACAGATAACTGGTCAAATAAATCATCAATTCTAGGTAATAGGTACTTATTTTTATGATAACTTTATTTAGTTCACGATAATCTATGCACATTCACATAGATCTATCATTCTTCTTTACAAACAGAACAGGTGCTCCCTAAGGAGACATACTTGGCCTAATGAATCCTTTATTCAAGAGCTCCTACAGCTGTTCATTAAGTTCTTACAATTCTTTAGGTGTCATTCTATATGGTGCTTTAGATATAGGCCGGGTACCCAGAACTAGTTCAATAGAGAACTCTACTTCTCATAAATGAGGTACACCAGGCAGATCTTCTGGAAATATGTCAGCGAATTCCTTAACTACTTTGCAATCAAAGAGAGAGGTACTTTCCTTTGCTTTACCCATCATAGTGACTAGATAAGCATCACAACCCTTGCTGATCAATTTCTCAGCTGTGATAGCATTTATTAATGATAACTGTGAGCTAGACTTTCCTGTAAAAGTCTCAGACTTGCCCTGGGAATGAATAGTGACTTTCCTTTTCAAATAATTTATCATGGTATTATGGTCACTGAGCCTAGTTCATTCCAAGGATGATATCAAAGTTTGCTAATGGCAGGATGATCAATTCGAAGTTAAACTCCTGACTATTTAATGGAATTTTGACATTACAAAACTTATTGGCACTTAGTTGGGCTCTAGATGGAAGTCCAACGCTTAAGGATTTTGCTAAGTCGCACACTTGTGGTTTAAGGATGTTGACAATTCATTCAAAAATAAATGAATGATTAGCACCGGTGTCAAACAACACATTGCAGGGCTGATCATTAAACTAAAGTGTGCCTTAAATTATTCATACAAATCACATTAACAAATTGCCACAATTAAAATACTGGAATGCAATTAACAAAGGGGAAGTTCAGAAATGTGCACCTGCAACCACATTGTTGTCCTCCGTGGCTTCGAGAGGTGTTAAAGCATAGACTCACGCAGGACCGACAAGACTGTTGTTTGTCTGCTTTCTGGAGTTATTCTGGGAATTAGGAGCAGACGGCTGCGCTGGAGCCGCTTCAGGTGTGAGAGCTGGCATAATGGCCATATTTGGCTCTCTCATATTTAGTGGAGTAGCCCTGAACACCTAATTCTTCTGATATGGTTTCATTGGAACTCCATCCACTATTTTTGTATGAGTACAGTGGTAGAACCTGTGGCCTGTACGACCACAATTATAATATTTATGGCCAAAGTGATAATACTTGCCATATGGATGAGGCCTATTGCAGCCTTGAATGGGTTCAGTAGATGGTGCAGCTTCTAGTTGATAGACTTTCACAGAGTTAGGACTATGCCTCTTGAAGGTCTCATGCTGGCTAGAAGTTAGATATGCCTTCTGCTTAAGATCCTTTTCAGATTGGTGATGCTCAATCACCTTTGCTGTCTCTACTAGCTCAAAGAAGCTAGTTAGGCGGAGTGGAATGATCTGATCCTTCAGTGACTCTCGGAGTTCACAGAGAAAGCGGTGGCACTTAGCCGGTTCATAATGAGTAACTTCTAGAGCAAACCAAATCAACTTACAAAATTCCCTTTCGTGGTCGGCAACGGAACGACTCCCTTGAGTCAATCTTATAATTGTGTCTGCGATGATGTTTTGTGCAGACGGGGGAATGAATTCAATCTTGAATGCTTCAACGAACTCGTCCCAAGGGATGTCCTCCAATTCATAGTCAACAAACTTGGTATTCCTGACCTCCGCCCACCAATACTCTGCTTCCGCATGAAACAAATGTGCGGTGAGATGGATGGCTTCAGAGCTTGGGATCTTTAGACTAATAAGATCCTTTTCTACAGCCTTCAGCCAGTCGGCTGTGTCCATTGGCGATAGGTTTCCACCGAAGATGGAAGGCCTCAATCTTAAGACATTGTGGAGAAGACTATCTATCGAGTGATGGGAAGGGAATGTATATTGCTGAATTAGGATAGCAAGAACAGCAACAGCGACTTGAACAGAATGATTACTCAGCATCTTCTGCATAACGATCGCTTGTTCGGCTTAATTTTCCAGCAAGGTTGCTACCATTGCCTGCAAATGAGCCACTTTATAGGTAGAACTACTGGATGTGACAGTATTCTTGATAGGAGTGACAGCAGGTAGTGATCCAGGATTCATTCTAATTAAACAATGCAAATCATATTTTAGAATTTTCTTAAATGAAGACAGTCGATGGATATCAAAAAATTTCATTACTTGCTGAAATAAGGGATTACATAAAATTTAGAAAATGCCAAAAAGCATGATTCTACTAGAATCATGTAAGTTAAAAGATGACAATTACTCTAACTAATGCTCAGACATCCTTATTATACTCAGCCCTAAAGGCTACACAAAAGTCCTCAAATGTCACTTCCTGACGCTTCCTCTAACGCCTCCTTTTGAGCTTTGTTATGGTGTCGTACCACCAAACTCCTCCGTAATCCAACATCAGATCCGTCATAATGTCCACTTAGAGTGACTCAGGACACTCTATATGTATCAAGATTGACTCCACTTGGCTCAACCATTCCTTTGTGTATAGAGGAAAGTCAAGCCCTCGGTACACTGTTTGATGTAGAAGTTTGTCCAAGACTAAGGTCCCTCTTATTGAAACTCCTTCAATTTGTCAGTTACTCTCTTGTCTACATTTGAAACTATAGCTCCAAGCCAACTTGAAGGTGTGTAGATAATAGTCCACGTCAGACTCTCTAGAATTCATTTGACTATGAGAGGAGAAGTTACTAAGTTTTGTTAAACTAGAGATAATGAGATTTTTGAGATATGAGTATTCTTCATTCTATAATTATTCAAAGAGTTACTGATAATACCATGTTATGGATGTTATATATTGATGTTTGTATCTCAGAAGAATGGTCCATTAGGTAGAGAGGAATCATAGATTCCATTCTGGCACCTTATGGTATTCTCTGATACCAACTATGGGGCCCTGTACTTTCCGCGGTCATGCTAATACTGATATTAGCATAATCGTAGGGAGTACGGTGCTCTACTTCAGGTGGTGGAAAATCCCCAACTTGAGTAGAGTCAGGTAGGACCCAACTCGCCATAAGCCAAGGACTTGTCACCCTACTATGGGAGAACTGTAAACATATATCAATACAAATCAAAGTGGCGAAAGCAAGAAACAGAGTAATATAACATCCACAGATATAACATAGTATAAAAGGATAAAAGAAACAATAACACCCAGATCAAATGTAGAAAAGTAAATATATCCAGAATTTAATTATTACATACTAAATTTAATAGAAAGTAAAGTCTCTCAATCTCACTGCAAAAAGGGAAAAATCTACCTAAGCAGCAGTAGGAAGATCCTCCTCCTGCATCGGCTCCAATCCTACTGCACTACCGACGAACAACTCTGAATCTGACATTTGTCGGTATCACAAATGTCAGGGCCCCAACCTAACAAAAGAAAAAGATTACAGTTAGACAATTGTCTAAGTACATATTAGGCTATTTAAGTGAACTGAATGTTTGAGATATCACATTTAAAAGTTTTAAATACGCAAGCATTAAAAAGATGCAAAAAGCTACAAGAATGGGGTAGCTATAAACTAATCATTTATAGCTAATCAACAGGTTTGTAAAATAACATACAAAAATATCAACGAAACATGGTGAGGCTAAAAGCAAAAGTAACTATGACTACTGAAATAAATCCTATCATAATATGCTTATGTCCACATGGAGATATGCTGAGAACAATAAGAACACAAGTACTGAAAATATACATACAATTATAGCATCATAAACATGCCAATTTCTAAGTAGAAATTAATGAGAATGTATATACAAATATACAGATTGACATGAAAAAGAGGCCACTGAGACATGTGGCAAAAGTAAACTATATACATGCATGAGCAAGAGTAAAGCTACTAAGACATGTGGCAAAGCAATTCAAGCACTAAAAGAAAGGCCATTGAAGCATGTGACGAAGTAAAACAAACACTAACAACTAAATTAAAGTAGCAGTAAGCCTAAGACATAGTGCTGCCATAACAGAACAGGCCATACAGGGCCTCTCTACTGAAAGTTCAACATGTATCCATCCTAGGCATCCGCAAAGCTAGGTCCGAGTTGAACTTATAGAATAAGACATGTATCCATCCTAGACATCTGTCGAGCTAGGTCAGAGTTTATTCTATAACAATATAGAACTGAAGAGGTAGACTAAGTTAGGACATAGTCTACTAATTAAAAGCACTAAAAGAACTGAATGAATGTTATGCTTTTCAAACACTGACTTAGGATGTATCTTCCATATCCTAAGCTTACCTACTGTGATGACCCACTTAAGTAGTAATAAGTGAAACTCTTAAACATCGAGGCGCCTTTTCAGATAATGGTGGAGTTCTTGATAAGAACTTTAAAGTTAAGCGTGCTCAGGTGGGAGCACTCCCAGGATGGGTAACCTACTGGGAAGTTATCTTCTGAGGGCAAAACTGTGAGGCATTTCTGGCCAAAGCGAACAATACCTTGGTGCTTAAGAGTTTAGGCTGTTACAAATGGTATCAGAGCAAATCATAGGGTGTCAGATAGGATCTAATTGCCATATAGGGCAAAAGTACCACTTCATGTGAGCAGCTTCTTGAACTCATGATGATTAAGGTGCTATATGGTTGTGGGTACCTCTTGGGCCTGTAGGAGTCACCTCTAGTCCTAGCTACCCAATGGATGGTTCTTGGATCTGTGTGTGGATACTAACGAGGATGTCAATTACTTAAGTTGGGGAGATAATGATGACCCACTTAAGTAGTAATAAGTGAAACTCTTAAACATCGAGGCACCTTTTCAGATAATGGTGGAGTTCCTGAAAAGAACTCCAAAGTTAAGCGTGCTCGCACTCCTAGGATTGGTGACCTACTGGGAAGTTATCTTCTAAGGGCAAAACCGTGAGGCCTTTTTGGCCAAAGCGGATAATACCTTGGTGCTTAAGAGTTTGGGCTGTTACACCTACTATGCTCAAGGAACAAGGCTCAATATTCAAGGTGTGCAGAGCAATTAAGTCAAGTAAGCAAGAGACTCGATCTAGACTTATGTGATATCCGCTGTTATCTACTTAATCCAAATCTAACTATTCTGAGAAGATACAAGTTTATGATCTCCAACATCCAACTATTGAGTAAGATCTCAGATTTACGACCTTAATGTTAATATTAGAACTTAATAAGTTCTAATTCATAATCATATGATGACTATAAATATTTAAAGTAAATGAATCAACGATTTAATTATTATTATTTTCCTCTCTTAACCCAAATCTTGATTAAATAAATCAAGACTTAAGGATTCTGGATCCAAACTCCACTTGGTGTTCAAATCTTGAATCCAAGGTAGTATCCTAATAAGGAACTAGGGTTCACACTAAAAATCCAAATTAAAGGTAAGGAATCCTATAAGCTGAGAGATTCAGAAACTATGATCCTAATAAAAGGTTACTATACTAGTTATAAGATAAAATAATCAACAAGAATTAAGAATCTAAGATCTATATTCAATCTTTTAGGATAATTACCTTATCTTATTGATTGAATCATTCCTACACCCACAAGGAAGGCTTCAAAAAGTTTAAACAATAAGCCACTTAAGAAATTTCAAATAGAGGTAGTTCAATTCAATTAGAAGATCCAAAGTCTAAGATCTAAGATTTAATCACTTTAAACTTAAGCTAGGTTTGGATTTAGAATTCTACCAAGGTGTTTTTTTTAGGATCCAAGCCTATGGATCAACTTAATTAAGTCAGTAATGAAGGATATAACATTTTAAGATAGTTTAGACTTAATTCTTAAGACGAGGTGATTTATGAGTACTCTTAAGATCTTAAAATCTTAATAAAAAATAACTTAAGATTTCCTTAATTAATAACCATATTATTACATGAGATTTCAAAAAAATGCTAATATTCTAATTAGAAATATTTTACTGAAATTTTAAGACTTAAGGGGTGCTTAAACACATTTTGGTAAAAATGACCAAAATACTCTTAAAGCTAAAAATGGGATTTTATGATTTAATTATCCAAATTGATTCTAATCTATTTTAATAAATTCCATGATGGCTAATGAAGTGGGAAATACACTTATCTTAGGTTTTGGTAACCTAATTAGCCTAATTAACACTAATCACATATTAAGCCAAATAAGGTGATTAGGGATTTTAGGGCATTTTAGGGTGATCCATTTGTATTTATAGGCTCCACTATCCTTAATGAGGTATTAGGAACTTAGCTCACCAAAATCAGAGGCTTAATCATAGTTTAATTCATTAATCCCTAATTAGGGTAGTTAGGGGATGATTAACAAAATTAGGGTTCCTAAATTACTTTTAATAGTTTACATATATTCCTTAGGGTTTGATGAGCAATCAGAACCCTTAATCAACAATTTTAGATATTTATTGAATTTAATAAGATTTAAATAAGAACAGAAAAGGATTTTTTAATTATTAAAAATCCAACCATTGGATCTGAAATTTTATTGTATATTCAAATTCCTAGCATTTTTCTAATTCAAGTGGTATATTGGATCATACCATTTGGATAAGTATAACTAAAGTTATTTAAATAATTTAATCTGTATTTTTATTTAAATAAACATCATAGGATGGATTTTCTGAATTAATTTCCTTAGAAATTAATTCAGAAGTCCTTTTAATTTCTCTGTCGGCCCAATTGCAAAAGGTGCGGGTCACCGGTCGGCCCAACCCGTGACTTTGTCTCATTCCTCTCGATGACGCCTACACCCTAGGGCAATCTTCCATCGCCGAATTCTTCGTGCTCCGGCCACGCCATGCCTAGCTCTCGATGGCTACACCTTCAGGGCATGAAGACGCGTCAATTTGACCAAGAAGCACTGTCTGGGAGGCGCCGGATCGTTGGAGTGCTACTCGGCCGAAGGTGTCTCCCAGGCGGACCTTTGAGAGGTGAATTCTCCTTGTGGAGCCAATGCTATGCGCTAGAAGTTAAGTCTACACACTCAGAGACCTAAGGGGACTCAAATGGACAGCTCGACTAGCCCTGAGAGTGGCGAGATCCCTGGAGTGCTACTCGCTGCATTGCCAGACTCGATCTCGCACTGAGTCGATCAATTCCTGATCGAATCGATCAATCAGGTTGAGCCCAGTGATTGCCACCAATCAGCAATCACTCGGGAAGGGATTGGGACTCTTGATAATGACCCAATACCTTAATGAATTGTAACGATTCAACGGTTGAAGGGCCGACTGCCAGTGCCTCTCCAGATGATGATCACACCATCTGGTTCACATCCAATCCTCCCCAATACTTCAGCGAGCAGGCTAAACACTAGGGTATGATCCTATCATAGCACCTAGAGTTTAAGTGAGGGTGTGGGCCCCCCGTATTAATACAAGGAAGTACGGTGCTCCAACTGTGGCAAATCCCCAACTTAAGTAAAGTTAGGTAAACCCAACCTGCCTTAAGCCAAGGACTTATCACAAAGTACTATAACATTCATCAATATATATATATATATATATATATATATATATATATATATATATATATATCAAAGTGGTGGAAGCAATAGACGAGTAGTAATATCCACAAACATACATAGTAGAAAGAGGGAAAATAATACAGTAACTCATCACAATGCAGAAATGAAGTGCATCTAGAATCAATTATTACAAACTGAATTTTAAAGAGAATGAAAATGTCTCTCAATCTCACTGAAATAAAATACAAGATCTATCTAAATGGCAGCAGCATGATCCTCCTCATGAACCTGCTCATCTTCTGCGACACTGCCCATGAACAAGTCTGAATCTGACATTTATCGGTATCACAAATGCCAGGGCCCCAGCCAACAAAATAAAAATATTACAGTTAGACAATTGTCTAAGTATATTTTAGGCTATTTTAATAAACTGAATATTTTAAAGTTATCACATTTAAATTATCTAAATATGCAGGCAATAATGGGTGCAACAAGCTATAAAAGAAATGGGTAACTTTAAACTATCCATTTATAGCCAACAACTAGTATGAAAAGTAACATAAAACGCAAAATAAATAGGGTGAGGCTAAAAGTTAAAAGAAACACCAGCTACAATACAATTCTGAACCTATCATGCTTATGATCATATTAACACATGCTGGGTATATAAAAGAAACACAAGCACTGAAAATATGTAATTCTAGGGTCCTAAGCATGCCAATATATATATAAGTAAGCCATATGAGTGTACATACCAAAAGAGATGGTTTAATTCAAGTAGAAGATCTAAAGTCTAAGATCCAAGATCTGATCACTTTAAACTTAACAAATTTTCTAGCTTAGACTTCACTAATTGTATTTCTTTTGGTATTTAAGTTCATAATTTAATTAGATTGAACTTATTAAATTGAGATTTAACAGTTGCAATTGCTAGATTCAAGTATTAAGGCTAAGGGACTTCTTTAAGATCACTTAAGATATAAGTATCTTAATTAGGGCTTAATTGAAGACTTCCTAGCTTAATGACCAAATTAGTATTATTATTAGTTTAAAAGTTTAGAGAATCTTAATAATTCAACTGAGGTTGATTTATTGAATTTCTCTAGGTTTAAGGAATATTTAAGCACATTTTGGTCAAAATGACCAAAATGCCTCTCTTAAGGCTACAATTGGGATTTTTGTGTTTAGTTATCCAAATTAGATCTATTCTATTTTAATGTGTTTCATATTGATTAATAAAGAGTGAAACATACTTATTTCAGGTTTTGATAATCTAATTAAGCTTAATTAGCACTAATTACTTAATTGAGCCAATTAGGGTGATTAGTGAGATTAGGGCACTTTAGGGCAATCTAACCTTACATTTAGGTTCTAATAGACTTAAGATAGCAGTGGGAACCACATTTGCCAAAATTAGAGGCTTAATTAGGGTTTAACTCACTAATCCCTAATTAAGGTGATTAAGGAGTGATTAAGAAGATTAAGTGTCCAAAATTAGTTTTAAGGGTCTACAATTGTTCTCTAGGGTTTAATGAGCAATCAGAGCCCCTAATCAATTAATTTGGTGATCAATTGAGTTTATTATGCTTTAATTAAAAATAGGAAAGGCTTGCTCAATTATTTTAATCCAACCATTAAATTTGTGATTTTATTTTATATTTAGATTTCTTATATTTTTCTGATTCAAATGGTATATTGGATCATACCATTTGGATCAGTATAGCCAAAGTTATTTAAATAATTTATTATGTATTTTTATTTAAATTAAAACTATAGGATTTAATTAATTAGATGCATATCCATTAAAAATGCCTTCCAATAATTATTCAATAGACGAGGCCCAAATTTAGAACCGTGCGGGTCGGGGTCGGCCCGGCCCAAAATGGGTCGTCTTCTTCCTCTTGACGGATTCGTCCCGGGCGAGATTCAGTGCTGAAATTCTCGGCGCTCAGACGGCGGTGGCGGCTCAACTCGATCCCTACACGTTCCTAGGGTCGAGACGCATCGATTAGACTAAGAAACCCCATCAGGATCCCACTGGATCGGTGGGGTGCTACTCACCCGAGACGCCTTCGATAGGGGCGTTTCAGGCTTACTGTGAGGAGACAATTCTCCTCACAGAGGCCATTAATCGGCCAAGGTTCGATTTCTACACCTTCAGGAAGGTGAGGCGAGTCAAACCCCTAAGGTTTCATGACCTGGGGTGCAGCCGATCGCTGGGTCCTTACTTGGACTCAGCCATGGCTCGGCCGCTAGCTCAACCGATCGATTCGAGCTAGCATAGCCCCGGGAGACAATCACGACTGGTTCCCTAGGTGGCTATAGCTAATTAGGTGACATCTAGAGGCTCAATGCAGAGATAGATGAGGAAATGGATCGAAGGAAATCCATGGAAGAAGGCTGTACCTGAAGCTGATTGCAGGCTTGGCCGGGGAGAATTGAAGTATATTGGAGCTTCCTAACCAGCAGACAAGGGTTTACAGGGGGTCTGAACACCAAACGGGCCCTATATCAGTTGTTCGAGGCTTCGGGAATGCTAGGAATTTGTCGAGGAAGACGAGAGCTCCAGAGGCTTCAGCTGGGGAAATTGAGGAGTCTCAGTGAGCAAAGGAACTCATTGAGAGGTGCTGGGGGTATTTATAGGTAGCTAGGAGCTCTAGGAGTGTTTTCCAGAGCTTGGCAATGGGAGGAAGCTCAGGCCAAAGGGAGAGGCTTGGGCCAATGGCCTTGGGCAATTTGGGAGGAAGGCAATCGGCAGGAAATCACGCTGAGAGCAGAAGGGGAAGAATGGATCATTTTCCCATACTGCCACGGGGCTGAGGGGATCCTGGCTGTCGGGGGGGGGGGGGGGGTGGGGGTGGGACCCAGACGAATAACTGCAGATGAGAGATGGGCCATCGGATGATCTAACGGCGGATCTAGAATACTGACGGCGGGTGGATTAGATGTCGTCGGACGCGGAACGGTCGAGATTAGATGGATCCGATCGAAGGCGCGGGCCGTTGGATCAAAATTCCCAGAACGGACGGCTTGGATGGCGCCCGCAGTTTGGAAACCCACCGACCGTTGGAAAAGGAATAATTGTAATTAAGGATTGTTTAAAACCCTAAAATGCAATTGAACCAATTTAAATTAAATCCAAAATGTGCCTAAATGACCTCCAAAAATTCCCAAAATTTCACCCTTAGCTAATTTGGGGGTGAGGAATCCAAAAATGAACTTAGATTTTGATTTGGAGATCAAAATATTTTTAGGTATTTTTTAGGTTTCAAAAATAGACAAAAATACCAAATTTTTCAATTAAGCTCCAATTGATTCCAAACTTCTAGGGTTAGGTTTAAATGACCCATTGAGTCTAATGGAATCAAAATCAAAGGTTGGTTTGGTTTAAATAATCCCAATTTAGCTATGGTAACAAATAGGGTTGTTACAGACTCCCCCACTTAAGAACGATGTTGTTCCCGACATCATCTAAGTGAAGAAAGATTCTACTGGGACAATACGAGTTTTAAATATGATTGATAGAAAAGAGAAGAACAATACCTGAGTTTGCAAAGAGCTGGGGATATTTATTGCGCATATCCACCTCTTTCTCCCAAGTAGATTCTTCTAACGATCAATTCTTCCACTGAATTTTAACCATAAGAATTGAATGATTCCTTAGCTGTTTCTAATCATGAGCTAAGATTCTGATAGGTCCTTCAGCATACAAAAGATCGGGTTGAATTTCTACTGCTGGAAGTTGAATGAGATGAGAAGGGTCTCGAAGACATCTTCTCAATGATGATACATGAAATACGTTGTGAACAGCTGCAAAGCCATCAGGAAGACTTAACCGGTGGCAGATGATCCTACCTTAGCCAAAACTTTGAAAGGTCCAACATAGCGGGGACTGAGTTTCCCAGCTACGCCAAATCTGAAGACACCTTTCATTGGACTGACCTTCAGATAAGCAGAATTTCCCACATTAAATTCCAGGAGATGGTGATGAGAATCATGATACTTGCTTTGATGATCTTGAGCTGAACAAATTCTCTATTGAATTAATTTTTTCTTATTACTGGTTTCTTCAACTAATTCTGAACCAAAAAACTGAAAGCTTCCTGTTTATGACCAAGCTAGCGGAGTACTGCATTTTCTACCATACAACGCTTTATAAGGAGCCATTTTAATACTAGCTTGAAAGATGTTATTGTAGGCAAACTCCACTAACGGAATATTATCTTCCCAGGAACCAGCAAAATCAAGAATACATAGCCTAAGCAAATTTTCCAAAACTTGATTCACTCTTTTAGTTTGACCATCCATTTGAGGATAAAAAGCTGTACTCATGACTAAAGTCGTACCCAGATCTTGATGCACAGCTTGCCAAAACTTGGAAGTAAATCTGCTATCTCTATCAGATACAATTGACTTCAGAATCCCATGCAATTTGACAATTTCTTTGATGTAGAGTTTTGCTAACTTCTCTACAGAATCAGTTTGACGGATGGAAAGAAAATGCACTGATTTAGTTAAGTGGTCTACTATCACCCAGATCGCATCGGCACCTGATTTTGCATGAGACAATCCCATGAAAAAGTCCACAGATATATCAAACCATTTCCATTCAGGGATATCTAATGGATACAGAAGACCACCAGGTCTTTGGTGTTCGGCCTTTACTAAGTTACAGGCATGACATTTAGCCACAAAGTCAGCTACATCTTTCTTCTTACCTGGCCACCAAAATGATTATCTTAGGTCCTTGTACATCTTAGTACTGCCTGGATGAATATGATATTCATAATTATGGCCTTTGACTAACACTTCCTGATGCATGAACTTAGGAATCCACAATCGATTATCTTGATAAATTACACCATTTCGCAATTGCAGATCATGACGAAGGCCACCTTCAATATCTGCTTTAAGTTTCAGGTACTCATCATCTTTGGTTTGCGAGATAGAGACATCTCGGTGGAAAGTGGGTTACACATTAATATTTGCTAATAGCGAACTCAGCATATCGCCACTGACTGGAGAAATCTCAAGCTTACAAAATTCAGGTTCCAAAGAACTGGATGCAATCCTAGAGGTTAAAGTAGCATGCTGACTAAGAGCATTAGCCACTACGTTCGCTTTTCCTGGATGATATTGAATATTGAGGTCATAATCACTGATGAGTTCCAACCATCTTCTCTGGTGGCAATTCAAATCTCTCTGGGTGAAGATGTACTTCAAATTTTGATGATCGATGAAAATTGAATACTGGACTCCGTACAAATAGTGACGCCATATTTTCAAGGCAAATATTACGACTGCAAGTTGAAGATCATAAACTGGATAATTCCGCTCGTGGGGTTTTAACTGACAAGAGGCGTAAGCAATTACTTTACCCTCTTACATTAACACACAACCTAGACCGATTCTAGAGGCATTGATATATACTTAATAGTTCAAACCTTCTTTAGGTAAGACAAGAACTGGAGCGGTAGAAATTGAATCTTTTAGAGTTTAAAATGCTTCCTCGCATTCTGGACTCTAAATGAATGGAACACCCTTTTGAGTCAATTTAGTCAACGGTGAAGCAATCTGAGAAAAGTCCTTAACAAACTTCCTGTAGTATCCTGCTAATCCCAGGAAACTTCTAATGTCGGTGACAGACTTAGGTTGAGCCCAATCCCGAATAGCACTTACTTTACTATGATCTACCAGAATACCCTGAGCATCGACTATGTGCCCCAAGAATGTGATGAAATTGAGCCAGAACTCACACTTGGAGAACTTGGCATACAGTTGATGCTCGTGCAAAGTTTCTAACACTAACCTCAGATGTTCTTCATGATCTTTCAAAGTTTTGGAATAAATGAGGATATCGTCAATAAAGACGATCATAAACTTGTCCAAATATGGTTTTAACACTCGCTGCATCAAATCCATAAAGATTGACGGTGCATTGGTGAGTCCGAATGACATCACCAAAAACTCAAAGTGGCCATAACGAGTACGGAAAGCAGTCTTCCCCACATCGTCTTCTTTTACTCGCAGTTGATGGTATCTAGACCTTAAATCAATCTTGGGAAATATAACGGCTCCGGATAACTGGTCAAACAAATCATCAATTCTAGGCAGTGACTATTTGTTCTTTATAGTGACCTTATTCAGTTCACGATAATCTATACACATACACATAGATCCATCCTTCTTTTTCACAAATAAAACTGGCACTCCCCAAGGAGACATACTTGGCCTGATGAAGCCCTTGTTCAAGAGCTCTTGCAATTGCTCGTTGTGCTCTTGAAGCTCTTTAAGTGCCATTTTATAAGGTGCTTTGGATATTGGTTGGGTACCAGAGATTAATTCAATAGAGAATTCTACTTCTCTAAAAGGAGGCACACCAGGAAAATTTTCTGGAAATACATCGGTGAATTCCTTGACTATCTTACAATTAGCAAGAGAGATACTCTCTTTTTTTTTGCCCATCATAGTAACTAGGTAAGCATTACAACCCTTAACAATCAACTGTTCAGCTTTAATTACATTTATTAAGAATAATTGCGTGCTAGTTTTTTCTACAAATGTTTCAGGCTTGCCCTGAGAATGGAGAGTGACTTTCTTTTTATGACAGTTTATCACAGCATTATTGTCACTGAGCCAATTCATCCCAAGGATGATATCAATGTTAGCTGTTGGCAGGACGATTAGTTTGGCCTGAAATTCTTGATCATTTATCGGGATTTTGATATTACAAAATTTATGGGCACTTAGTTGGGTTCCAGATGGAAGCCCAACACTCAACGTTTGTGCTAGGTTGCATGCGTGAAGTTTAAGGCTATTAGCAAATCGTTCAGAGATAAATGAGTGACTGGCACCGGTATCGAACAATACATTACAAGGTTGGTTGTTGAAATAAAGTGTGCCTAAATTTACACAGTTTTGCATCAATAATTTGAAAAGATTTAAAATACAGAAATACAATTTAGCTGGAGAGAGGTTTAGTGGTGTGTACCTGAAACCACATTGTTATCTTCAGCGGCTTCAATAGGAGTTAAGGCATATACTCGTGCAGGACTAGCAGGACTGATTGTTAGGTTGCCGTCATTGATAGTTCTGAGAATTGGGAGCTGGTGGCTGCATGTGAGCAACTTCAGAAGCAGGGGCTGGCATTATAGCCAGATTTGGTTCTCTCCAGTTTAATGGAGTTGCTCAGAACACTTGCTTCTTCTGATAAGGCTTCATTGGAACTCCGTCTACCATTTCCGTGTGGTCGCACTGATAGAACCGGTGGCTTGTACGCCCATAATTGAAACACCTCTGGCCAAAGTGGTAACACTTTCCATACGAATGTGGCTTAGTACAGTTTTGAATTTGTTCGGCGGTAGGTGCAGCTTCTAGCTGATATACTTTTGCAGGGTTAGATCCGTGTCTTTTGAAGTTTCCCAGTGGGTTTAGAGTTATTTGTGCTTTTCGCTTAAGATCATCTTCAGATTGGTGATGCTCAATCACCTTAGCCGTTTCCACCAGTTTGAAGAAGCTAGTCAGACAGAGTGGCATGATTTGATTCTTCAGTGAACCTCAGAGTCCACAAAGAAAGCGGTGGCACTTATCTGACTCAGAATGAGTAACTTCTGGCACGAAACGAATCAATCTACGAAATTCACTTTCGTATTCAGCTACTGAACGACTCCCTTGAGTCAACCTCATGATTGTGTCTGCAATAATATTTTGTGCGGATGGGGGAATGAATTTAGTATTGAAGGCTTCTACAAACTCATCCCATGGAATATCTTCCAATTCATAGTCCGCAAACTTGGTATTTCTAATCTCTTCCCACCAATATTCTGCTTCCGCATGAAACAGACGGGTGGTGAGACGGATAGCTTCCAAGTTTGAGACCTTCAGACTAATGAGATCCCTTTCCACAGTCGTCAGCCAATCGGCTGTATCCATTGGTGACAGGTTCCTACCAAAGGTTGGAGGTCTTAACATCAAAAAATTGTGAAGGAGGTTATTTATTGAGTGATGGGAAGGAAAAGTAGTTAATAGAGCAGGAACTATTGGAGCAGTAACAGTGACTGGAGTCACACAGTCATTTAGTAATTTCTGTACGATAATTGCCTGTTGGGCTTGATTTTCTAGCAGAGTTGCCACCATGGCCTGCAGATGAGCCACCTCATCATTAGAACTACTAGAGGTAATAGTGTTCTTGATAGGAGTAACAGGTAGGTGGTGATCCGGAATCCATTCTAGTTTAATGAAAAGAAGACAAACTCAGAATTTACCCTAAGAAAGTTTAATCAAAATCTTTCATTAATTATATAGATAAAAGATTATAATGCCAAAACTGTAAATCTACTAGGGTTGCTTGAAAATGAGATAACAATTATCCTAACTAATACTCAAACATTATCAATATATTCTGCCCTAGAGGCTACACAAAAGTCCTCAAAAGTTACTGCATGATGCTTTCTAATATGCTTCTTCTCGAGCCTTACAAGGGTCTCATACCACCAAACTCTGGCGTAGTCCAACATCAGGTCCGTCACAATATCTGCATAAAGTGACTTAGTACATTCTATGTGTATCAAAATGGACTCCACTTGGCTCAACCACTCCTTTGCGTATATGGGAAAGTTGAGCCCTCGGTATACGGCTTGCTGTAGAAGCTTCTCCAAGACTAAGGTCCCTTTTGTTGAAACTCCTTCAATTTACCAGTCGCTTTCCTGCCTCCAGTTGAAGCTACAGCTCCAAACTATCTTGAAACTATGCAGGTAATAGTCTATATCGAACTCTCCAGAATTCATTTGACTCTGAGGATAGAATTGTATTACATTTTTGTTAGGCTCAAGATGACTAAATTATTAGGATGGGAGTATTCTTTTTCTTCATTTTGCATAGAGTTACTGATACTACTATGTTATGGATGTTATATGTATATTAATATTTATATTTTAGAAGAACAGACCATTAGGTAGAAAGGAATCATAGATCCCATTCTGACACCTTATGGTGCTCTCTGATAGCAATTATGGGGCCCCCGTACTAACACAAGGAAGTACGGTGCTCCAACTGTGGCAAATCTCCAACTTAAGTAAAGTTAGGTAAACCCAACCTGCCTTAAGCCAAAGACTTGTCACCAAGTACTATAATATTCATCAATATATATAGATATAAATATCAAAGTGGTGGAAGCAATAGGCAAGTAGTAACATCCACAAACATATATAGTAGAAAGAGGGAAAACAATATAATAACTCATTACAATGCAGAAATGAAGTGCATCTAGAATTAATTATTACAAACTGAATTTTAAAGAGAAAGAAAATGTCTCTCAGTCTCACTGAAATAAAATACAAGATCTATCTAAATGGCAGCAGCGCGATCCTCCTCCTGAACCTGCTCTTCTTCTGCGACACTGCCCATGAACAAGTCTGAATCTGATATTTGTCGGTATCACAAATGCTAGGGCCCCAGCCAACAAAACAAAAAGGTTACAGTTAGACAATTGTCTAAGTATATTTTAGGCTATTTTAATGAACTGAATATTTTAAAGCTATCACATTTAAATTATCTAAATATGTAGACAATAATGGGTGCAACAAGCTATAAAAGAAATGGGTAACTATAAACTATCCATTTATAACCAACAACTAGTATGAAAAGTAATATACAATGCAAAATAAATAGGGTGAGGCTAAAAGCTAAAAGAAACAACAACTACAATACAATTCTGAACCTATCATGCTTATGATTATATTAACACATGCTGGGTATATAAAAGAAACACAAGTACTGAAAACATGCAATTCTAGAATCCTAAACATGCCAATATATATATAAGTAAACCATATGAGTGCACATACAACATGCTAATTAAGAAAAGGAAAAGAAAAGGCCAATGAGACATGTGGCAAAAGCAAGGCAAGTAATATAATGCAAAGCCACTGAGACATGTGGCAAAATGAGCAAGTACCGAAAGTAAGGCCACTGAAGCATGTGGCAAAGCAAAATAGAAAATAATATTGAATAATCCAGCTAAAGTAGAAATAAGCCTAAGATATAGTACTGCCATACCAGCCAATAGGCCATACAAGGCCTCAATATCTATCAATCAATCCCCAGCCTAGCCATCCAAATCTGCTAGGTCTGAGTCCATTCTATACAATACTACTACTGAAGAGGTAGACTAGGCTAGGACATATTCTACCAACTACAAATACTAAAATAACTGAATAATATGCAATTCAAATACTAACTTAGGTTGTATCATCCATATCCTAAGTTCTCCTATTATGCTCAAGGAATAAAGCTCAATATCCAAGGTGTGCAAGGCAATCTAGTCAAAGTAAGCAAGAGACTCAATCTAAATTGGTATGATATATGTTGTTATCTAATTACCAAATCTAACTATTCTGAGAAGGTATAAGTTTAGGATCTCTAATATCAAGCTATCGAGTAGAATCTCAAATTTACGTCCTTATAGTTAACATTTGAACTTAACAAGTTTTAATCCAAAATCATGTGATAACTATATGGTTTAAGTAAATAAATCAATGACCTAATTTATTAATATTTTACTTTCTTATCCAAATCTTGATTAAGTAATTCAAGATTTAAAGATTTAGGACTTAAACTCCACTTTAGGTGTCCCAATCCTAAATCCAAGGTAAAAGGTCCTATTGAGGATCTAAGGTTCACAATTACTACCCAAATTAAAGGTAAAGAATCTTATGAGCTGAAAGATCCAGGAACTAAGAACTTAGTGAAAGGTTATTCTACTGATCATAAGATAAAATAATCAATTAAGAACTTGATAATTTAAGATCTATATTTAATCTTTAAGATAACTTCATTATCTTATAGATTAAATCATCCTATACTCACATGGAAGGTTTCAAAGGATTAACAATCAATCAATTAAGGAAATTCTAAAGGAGATGGTTTAATTCAAGTAGAAGATCTAAAGTCTAAGGTCTAAGATCTAAGATCTAATCACTTTAAACTTAACAAATTTTCTAACTTAGACTTCACCAATTGCATTTCTTTTGGTATTTAAGTTCATAATTTAATTAGATTAAACTTATTAAAGTGAGATTTAATAGTTGCAATTGCTAGATTCGAGTATTAAGGATAAGTGACTTCTTTAAGATCACTTAAGATCTAAGTATCTTAATTAGGGCATAATTGAAGACTTCCTATGTAACGCCCCGTCCCGTCGTCGTGCGCAAAAGGACAAGTGTAATACATATTTTGGCAGCGGAGCGGTGCGCTACTCGGGAATGGTGGGCCATATAAGCAAAACCCATCATCCCAAATAGGCTAGAGAGACGGAGCCATACTGAAGACTGCTGACTCGAATCCTAAGAGTAGGTTCGAGAGCCAATATCAAAGATAAGAATGAAATACTTATCCTAGGTATTAGACTAGTATGTACACAAGGTTCAAGGAAGTGGGGAAGAACCCATATACATTATAAAATATATCAACATTTCCAGTATGCTGGTCGCATCACAATACTACGTATAGCAGTATAACATAGTGCGGAAGCTAAAAGCAAAATATCCATAATACATTCATCTCAAGCAGTAGTAAATATCCATCTCAGAAAAGAAAAGTAAAAGTACATCCAGAGTTTATTACAAACCATTTAAATGCAGAAATATAAAGAGTCTATCTAAAATGCTGAAAAGAGCTAGTAAGTAAAAGTAGATGCTCGGTCCGCTACAACTCCAAATGCTCCTCTTGGGCCTCTGGTACGTCATCCTGACCTATCTCCAAAAACTGCTCAGGATCTAGCAAATTGCCGGATCCCAAAGGTACCCCGTGTTAGACAAGAAGTCTAACACATTGAAACTAGCTATGCAAAGCTAAACTAAACATAACAAAGTATACAAGTAAAGTAAAGCTGTAACAAAGCTGAAAAAAAAATGTAAGCGAAGAAAAACTGTAAGTACTGAGGAAACAAAGCAGTAAAAGGGCTACGAAATGTGAAGCTATCACCAAATAAGACTGAAAGTAAAACAAACATTATGCTGAAAAGGATGCTATAAGCCGCACTATATGCCACTGAAACAATGTCCACAAATATGCTATACCACGGAATATCACAGAACTATCACTAAAGGTTTATGAGTAGTACGGTTCAATGTAAGCACAACAGTTAGGAAGTCAGTATGGTGACGTAGATGCACCCTGAAATTCCTCAATCTGTGTATATAACATTCCGTATCTCATACTGTATCACTGATACCCATGTGTCACAACAGAAGGAATGGTTCAACTTTCATGTTTATGCTTATGCTTATGCCACTATGTTAAATGAATGAGAAATCTCAAAATCCATGAAGAATATAGTAAGAAACAGTAATGAATCCTAAGTCTCCACTGTGCAAAATCCTGCTAAGAGGATTCTGACTCCAAATCTCTAAAGCGAGGGTTGGTTAAAGTTGCCTATTTACTTGAAGATCACTGGACGGGGTGATTGTATACACATATTAAATATGTTGCAAGAATAGGGTTGTTATAACTTAGTTTGATTAAGCCACCATAACAAAGCGATCTTCATTAGGAGGCACCATCCGATGATGATTTTGTATCTCAAGCTAAGTATTAAGTCACTAACTCATAATCATTCTTACTATCCTAAGGAAGATGGATCCCGTTACTTAGTTTATTTGAGCTATACCTATTGAAGCGATCTTCGTTAGGAGGCATTGCCCGATGGCAACTTGTCTTTCAATTTAACTAAGGAATGGGCACCCATTTAATACACTCTTAGAATCGATTAATTTACTCTAAGCAACGTTATATCCGCCTAAGCCCGCAGGATAGCAATAAAGACAAATCTCACTTAGAGTGACTCAACCAATCCCGGATATTACTGGGGACCAGTAATATGGGTATACTATACTACACCACCCAATGATCATGGGTCAATCAATTCTAATTAATAGAATAAGGATTTATCAAAACTACAAGTCCTGAACTAATAGGCAAGTCCTATATAAGGTTTCACCAATTAAGTGTGATCAAGGATCACTTAGTATGGATTCTAACACAAGGAGAAGAATATTTTCTAGTGCCTTAATGGATTACTACTACAAGGAGAGTAGATCAGTTTTAAAGGTGATGGGATCTTCTATACTTCAACATCAAGGAATCATATAAGGCTTCCTACCTCATGATATATGAATTTAGGTCTTTTAAATAATTCAAGATGATCTTATGAAGAGATACCCAAGATCTCCTTTCTAGATGTTGGTATTAAGCTCTTAGGTTCTATTTTATGATTAGATTTAAGATGATTAGATCATATGATTAAGTCATCTGATCACACTTGAACTAAGGTTATGGGATCTAAATCAACATATTGTTAAGGATTTGATCACTTGTTGAATCAATATAGCATTAATAATTTTTTATGCAAATTTATTACTTAAGAGAAAATCAGGGATCTTAAGGTTTAATTCAGATGGTGAAATCACCCAGGATTATTATTAACCTTAATTTGTCTAATTCAAATGTTTAGAATCAATAATAAATCAAATGCATTATTGGAAAATGTTTAATTCATAGTTTTGAAATCAAATCAATTAAGTTAGGGTTCTTAAGGATTTATATCTTCTTAAGTAGATTAGGGTTTGATCCCTTCTCATGCCTTAAAAAAACTCAAGTTATGTAGTTAAAGATCAATGTCAAATCAATGGATTAATTATGTATTATTGGTGGCAATCTCAGAACTAGATCAAGTCTTAAAAGCTAGATCCAAATCTTAAGACTTCTTAAGTTAATTAAGATATTTAAGATTCTAAATCTTTGGATTTATTCAAGTATACTTAATAAGCTTATCTAAATGAATTCACTATACTTAACTTATAGTTATAAGTCAAATTAACAGTCAAAGTTTATAAAACAGAGGGTACTTAGTGCTAATCAAACCCTAATCCAAATCAAAAAGGATTAGCACATAAGTGTAAATCCAACCATTCAAATTACATGATATTTGGCATGCAAGTTCTAATTAATCATAAAAGTAATTAGAGCCTAAGTTTGCTAAGATCCAATGAGTATAAACCATAAGATTTACAATTCATGATTTAACAAGATTAGAGCATAATTAGAATTATAGAACTCAGAAAAATATTCTACTTAGCACATGCATTCTAATGATCATAAGTGAACTAATGGCACCCTAAACATGCAATTTGGATAAGTAAAATTATTAATTTGTCCTAATTAAGATTCATTGTAATTAGGCAATAATTAAAGATCTAACGATCAGATGCATGATTTTATTTTATATTTAGGTTCCTGAGATTTTTCTGATCATTTTCATTTATGATATTATAGGATTTGGACCAGTGGATTAAAAGTTATTTAAATAATACATTATGTATTTTTATTTAATCAAAATCTTATGATTTGAATTATTGAATTATTTTCCTTAAGGAAAATAATTCTAAAATTCTGATTTAATTAAAATGGCTCGGCCCAAATTCAAAACGCGCGGGTCGTGGGTCGACCCGGTCCGTACAGTGCCGTCATCCCCACTCCGTCGTCCCAAAGGAGGGGACTGATTAGGGAAACCCTAATCGCCAAATTCCGGCGCATCCAGGCCACGGCTCGGCCAGAACTTGATCGATACACGATCACCGTGGTCAGACGCGTTGATTGGGTCTCAAAGCCCCCTGTGAGCGGGTCTGGATTGGCCAGACCTTGCTCACCTGAGGACTCCTCCATTAGAGTTACTGTGGGGAGATAATTCTCCCCACAGAGGCCATGCCAGACCCAGGCTCGATCCCTACACCATCAGGGAGGTGAGGCAGATCGAAGCCCTCTGGTCTGAGGGTCTGGGGTGGTCTGGATCGCCGGGTCCTTTCTCGACCGAGGCGACCCTTAAGAAATTTAATTTGATCGATCGATTCGATCGATCGGGGCTAGCCTAGATCTTAATCTCGAAACCCATGGGTTTGAGACGACAATACTGACTCACACGCATCAAAAGGAGAAGGGTTCGAGCCTCATTGGCTCGAATTTAGTAAGGGGGATACCTGGATTTTGCCGAGGGGTGTGCAGACATCGCGGGAGCAAATGCTGGGCTGGGTGAGCTTCCTTGAGCTTTCTCTGAGAGTTCCTGAACTCCAGGAGACTCTCCTATCAGTGGTACGCACGCCTGGATGCCTGGGGAGCTCGGACAGACAGCAATGGAGCTCGGGAATGGCGGAAAAAAGCTTGAATCCAATTGATCAGCAAGGATCAGATGGAGAAGAGCTGAGGCTATTTATAGCCTCAGGGAAGTGCCGTGAAGCTTCCAGAGCCTTTAATTGGGTTGAGGAGGGCCGGAGTGGTCGGGGCATGGTCGAGCTCTCAGAATTCCATTTCGAGCTTGGCCGGGTCACGAGGCCCAATTGGGGTCTCATGGCATTTAGGGGAAGGCCAGCAACAGTTTGCTGAGCTGGAGGCGCGAGTGGGGGATCGGGGAGGCAGCTGGCAGTACGGGGGATCTCCTCTGTTGGGCGCGGTAAGAGGAAGACGAAGGTCCACAGTAGCGGGACCTTCGGTTCTGTCTAATCTATCGATCAGATGGCGGAACGGCTCGGATCGCTCGGATCATAACGGCCGATCACGGAAGCGATCTGGGCCGTTGGATCGGTCGGGTAGATCTTACGGTTGATCTGCGGTTCTGCAGGATTAAATCTCAACCGTTGAATAAAAAGGCGGAATGGTCAGATGGGCGGGATCCCGCTGTCGCGTGCCCCGGGCTCCACAGCGGATCGCCCGCGGTCCGCATAGCGGATCCCGGCTGTTAATTTAGGTAAATGGGTATATTTGCAAAATCAAATTGTTTGGGACCCTTTTATGCAATTGAACCATTTTAATTTAAATTGAATTATGGCCCAAATGAATTTTAAATTGCACCAAATTTTCACCCTTAGCTAATTTGGGGGTGAGGAATTCAAAAATGCAATCAGATTTTAATTCTAAGATCAAAATATTTTGAGTCTAGACTAAAGCATCTAGATTGATCAAATTATAAATTTTGACTTAGAGAAGTCCAGTGAACTTCAAATCTTCTAGATAGGCTTAAATTGATGGTCTAAAGGCAATAATACTAAAAATTGAATTTAAGCAACCCATATTTTGCATGGTAACAACCTAGGGTTATTACATCCTAGCTTAATGACCAAATTAGTATTGTTATTAGTTTAAAAGTTAAGAGAATCTTAATAATTCAACTGAGGTTGATTTACTGAATTTCCTTAGGTTTAAGGAGCATTTAAGCACATTTTTATCAAAATGACCAAAATGCCCCTCTTAAGGCTACAATTGGGATTTTTGTGTTTAGTTATCCAAATTAGATCTATTCTGTTTTAATGTTTTTCATATTGATTAATGAAGTGTGAAACATACTTATTTCAGGTTTTGATAATCTAATTAAGCTTAATTAGCACTAATTACTTAATTGAGCCAATTAGGGTGATTAGTGAGATTAGGGCACTTTAGGGCAATCCAACCTTATATTTAGGTTCTAATAGACTTAAGATAGCAGTGGGAACCACATTTGCCAAAATCAGAGGCTTAATTAGGGTTTAACTCACTAATCCCTAATTAAGGTGATTAAGGAGTGATTAAGAAGATTAGGTGTCCAAAATTAGTTTTAAAGGTCTACAATTATTCTCTAGGGTTTACTGAGCAATCAGAGCCCCTAATCAATTAATTTGGTGATCAATTGAATTTATTATGATTTATTAAAAAATAAGAAAAGTTTGCTCAATTATTTGAAATCTAACTATTGGATCTATGATTTTATTTTATATTTAGATTCCTTGTATTTTTCTAATTTAAATGGTATATTGGATTATACCATTTGGATCAGTATAGTTAAAATTATTTAAATAATTTATTATGTATTTTTATTTAAATTAAAATTATAGGATTTAATTAATTAAATGCATAACCATTAAAAATGACTTCCGATAATTATTCAATAGACGCGGCCCAAATTCAGAACCGCGCGGGTCGGGGTCGGCCCGACCCAAAATGGGTCATCTTCTTCCTCTCGACGGGTCCGTCCCAGGCGAGATTCAGTGCTGAAATTCTCAGCGCTCAGACAACGGCGGCGGCTTAACTCGATCCTTACACGTTCCTGGGGTCGAGACGCGTTGATTAGACTAAGAACCCCCATCAGGATCCATCTGGATCGGTGGGGTGCTACTCACCCGAGATGCCTTCAATAGGGGCGTTTCAGGCTTACTGCGAGGAGAGAATTCTCCTCACAGAGGCCATTAATCGGCCGAGGTTCGATACCTACACCTTATGGGACGTGAGGTGAGTCGAACCCCTAAGGTTTAATAACATGGAGTGCAGGCAATCGCTGGGTCCTTACTCAGACTCAACCATGGCTCGGCCGCTAGCTCAGCCGATCGATACGATCGATTCGAGCTAGCATATCCTCGAATGACAATCACGACTGGTTCCCTAGGTGGCTATGGCTAATTAAGCGACATCTAGAGGCTCATTGCAGAGATAGATGAGGAAATGGATCGAAGGAAATCCATGGAAGAAGGCTATACCTGAAGTTGATTACAGGCTTGGATGGGGAGAATTGAAGTGTGCTGGAGCTTCCTAACTAGCAGACGAGGGTTCACAGGGGGTCTGAACACCAGACGGGCCCTCTATCAGCGGTTCGAGGCTTCGGGAATGCTGGGAATTCGCCGAGGAAGATGGGAGCTCCAGAGGCTTCAGCTGGGGAAATTGAGGAGTCTCAGTGAGCAAAGGGACTCACTGAGAGGTGCTGGGGGTATTTATAGGTAGCTGGGAGCTGTGGGGGTGGTTTCCAGAGCTTGGTAATGGGAGGAAGCTCGGGCCGAAGGGTGAGGCTCGTTACAACTGCCTTGGGCAATTTGGGAAGAAGGAAATCGACTAGCAATCGTGCCGAGGGCAGAAGGGGACGAATGGATCATTTTCCCGTACTGCCACGGGGCTGAGGGGATCCTGGCTGTTGGGGGGGGACCAGATGCAGACAGGTCGAGAGGTAAACAAAGATCCACAGTGCTCGGGATGCTCCGGACCATCTGATTGATCATCCATCGAGGCGGAACAGCCCCGATCTCTTGACAGTTAACGAATAACCACGGATGAGAGATGGGCTGTTGGATCAGATTGGATGATCTAACGACGGATCTGGAATACTTATGGCGGGTGGATTAGATGCCGTCGGATTAAATCTCAGAACTGCGAAACGGCCGAGATTAGATGGATCCGATCGAAGGCGCGGGCCATTGGATCAAATTCCGCGGAACGGACGGCTCGGATGGCGCTCGCGGTTTGGAAACCCGCCGACCGTTGGAAAAGGTATAATTGTAATTAAGGATTGTTTAAAACCCTAAAATGCAATTGAACCAATTTAAATTAAATCCAAAAACTGCCTAAATGACCTCCAGAAATTTCAAAAATTTCACCCTTTGCTAATTTGGGGGTGGGGAATCCAAAAATGAACTTAGATTTTAATTTGGAGATCAAAATATTTTTAAGTATTTTCTAGGTTTCAAAAATAGACAAAAGTACCAAATTTTCCAATTAAGCTCCGATTGATTCCAAAGTTCTAGGGTTAAGTTTAAATGACCCACTAAGTCCAATGAAATAAATCAAAGGTTGGTTTGGTTTAAATAATACCAATTTAGCTGTGATAACAACTAGGGTTGTTACAGAGGGAGAGTCGAGCTGAAACCAGCTTGATAGAAGAAGGGACAGAGGCTGTACCTTAGTTTGAAGAATTGCAGTGATAGAGATGAATCAAATTGCTCCTGAGCTCACTAGACCAGCAATACAGGTTCACAGGGGGTCTGAACACCAGACGGGCCCTCTATCATTGGAACGCAGCCCTGGGATCGCGTGGAACAACAAGCACCTCCAATGGAGATTGGCCAAGAGGAACAGGAGAGGTTGAGGGAATTATAGTGAGTAAAGGAGTTTACTAAGATGGGGGACGACTATTTATAGGCTGAGGAAGGATTGGGGGGTGGGATCCATGGCTGAGGTTCGATGTTTGGCTCGGACCGAGAGGCTCAATCACCATTCTCCATTTGGATTGGCTCGGCCATCCTGACCCGCCCTTAGGGTTCGACCACTAATGGGGAAGGTGCTAACGGCCTGTAGAATTGGGCAGAGGAGTGGCAGATAGGATCGACGTGGCGAATATTTACAAAATCTTCTATATTTGGCCTGCGATCGAGCGAAGACGATGATCCACAGTGGCGGGGTCCATCTCCATCATCGGATTGCGAGGCCGTTGAGGATAGACGGTCTGATGCGGCATCCCGATTAACAGAATTGCGGATTAAATCTCGAGTGTCCGATGATAGATGCCAATCGAGCAGATAGGATTACATCGCGGCCCGTGGGTTACAGACCGTTAGATGGAGACGTGAAGATGCATGCTAATGCATCCGGTGGCTTAACTCGGTGCACCGCTGTAGGGACCCCACAGCGGATCTGCCACAGTTTCGACAGCAAATCCCACCGATTATTTTAATTAATAATTTTAATTTATAAAATAATAAAATCAATTAAATAATATACAATTAATCCTAATTATTTTAAATTCAATTTAGGATTAAATGAGCTCCAAAAATTCCCAAAAATTTACCCTTAGCTAATTAAAGTATGAGGAATTCAAAAATGAAATCAAATTTTAATTTAGAGATGAATTTAATTTAAGTATTTTTTCAGGGCTTAAAAATACAAAAATTCTCAATTTAGCTCCGATTAATTCCAAACTTCTCAGGTTAGGTTTAAATGACCCATTGAGTCTAATTGAATCAAAATCAAAGCTTGGTTTGGCTTAATTAATCTGGATTTAACTAGAGTAACAACTAGGGTTGTTATAAAGGCGATAGTGATGCAGCCAAGGAAGGAATGCTTTGGCCATCATAAGGTGGCAAAAGCCTATAACATGGAAACCACACAACCCCAACCTCAGAATTTTGAATGCAAACGAATGCACCTGTACAGGAAATACTACCACTTCAGTGGTGTATATTTTACTCATGGTCGTAAAGACCACCGTTATTTTGAATGCAATGAGAAGAATATAATCGATGGAGTGATTATCAATCACTCTCGTCATAAACAAGTATTCCGTGCACAACCAAGGAACAGCCGCGAGCCAGCTCCTGCTATAATGCCAGCTACCACTACGAACTTTAAAGCAATTATACCAGCTCCAAAGCTGAACTATGATCGTCACGGTGAAAGGCCCCAGAACAAACAACCCTCAGCACCGACAAGGGTATACATGTTAACTCCCACCTCTGCTCCTGAAGACAATGATGTGGTTTCAGGTACGCTTTAAATTAAATTTTTATTCAATTCTCACTATTTCAGTAATCAGTCTTTACTATTTCAGTATTTTAAATGTTTGAGTAGCTATTCTTATTAAGTTACTGTAATCATAGGCACCTTATCAATAAACGACAAACCATGTAACATCCTTTTCGATACTGGAGTGAGTCATTCCTTCGTATCAGAAAACTTGGCTAAAACTCTTAAGCTACCAACCTATCAGTTAGGCAACTCGTTGAGCATCGGGTTACTTTCTGGAGCCCGCATGCAGTCCCAAAAATTATGCAACATAGATATTCCTATTGGTGAACAAAACTATTGGGCTAAATTAATTATATTGCTAATCACAAATTTTGATATAATCCTAGGCATGAATTGGCTAAGCCAACATGGTGCTTTCATAAATTTCCAAAAGAAGAAAATAACTTTAAGCAGTAGAAGTAAATCAAAATAATTCATAAGAAGATTTAGCACCCAAGTGTCGCTGATCAATGCAATGACAACAGAAAGACTAGTTAGGAAGGGATGTGATGCGTATCTCATAACGATGCTGGGAGAGAAGAAAGAAGTCGTGCCTATCTCTGAGAACCGTATATTTGTGAATTTTCTGATATTTCCCTGAAGACCTACCCGGTCTTCCTTCAGTTAGAGAAGTAGAATTCGCAATTGAATTAATTCCTGGAACCCAACTGCTATCAAAGATTCCGTATCGTATGGTGCCAAAAGAACTTCAAGAGTTGAACAAGCAACTTCAAGAACTGTTGGAGAAAGGTCTTATTCATCCAAGTTCATCTCCTTGGGGAGCTCCATTTTCTTTGTAAAGAAGAAAGATGGATCGATGAGAATGTGCATCGATTATAGGGAATTAAATAAGGTAACCATTAAGAATAAGTATCCTCTACCTCGTATCGATGACTTATTTGATTAATTATCTGGAGCTAAAATTTTCTCAAAGATAGACTTGCAATCCATATATCAATTGCAAGTTAAAGATCCAGATGTGGAGAAAACAGTGTTTAGAACCTGCCACGGACATTACGAATTTTTAGTAATGCCCTTTAGCTTAACAAATGCACCATCCATTTTCATGGATTTAATGCAGCACGTGTTGAAAGAATATTTAGATAAATTCATCATTGTCTTCATCGAAAATATTTTGATTTATTCAAAAAGTAAAACAAATCATGGGAACCATCTGCGATTAGCACTAAAAGAGCTCCGAAGTCATGAGCTATATGCTAAGTATTCCAAATGCAAATTTTGGCTTGACTCAGTCACTTTTCTGGGTCATGTAGTCGACTCTCAAGGAATCAGAGTCAATCAAGATAAAGTAAGTGCAGTTCAAGATTGGTCACAATCCAAATCCATGACCGATATCAGGAGTTTCTTAGGACTAGCAGGGTACTATAGAAAATTTGTTTAGGGCTTCTCACAAATTGCATCTCCTCTCACAAAGTTGACGCAGAAAGCAGTACCATTTATCTAGAGTCCAGAATGTGAGAAAGCGTTTCAATCATTAAAAGATACTCTTTTTTCAGCACCAGTTCTAGCCTTACTTAAAGAAGGTCTTAACTTTCAAGTCTATACCGACGCATCCGGCAGACTCTGCATGTTGTTTGGGAAGTGAGAATAGGATTCCACGATGGAGAGGATCAACTCTAAGCTGTACCTGCAGAACTGCTACATAATGCAGGAGAATGAGAGGCTGAGAAGGAAGGCTCAGCTGCTGAATCAGGAGAACCAGGCGCTTATTTCCCAGCTGAAGCAGAGGCTCGCCAAAGCCTGCCCGAGCCCCAGCGGGCAGCACCCGATGCCCTGCCCGGTCTCTCTGATTGACCTCAATTCCTTTCCCCCTGTTCCTGCGGATCCCAGTAACTCCTAGAAACCAAATTTTCTATAGGGATTAAAGGTAGGTGGGTCGGTGGGTGGGTGCATGTGATGTCGGTGGGTTACCTCTGTTTAAAGGTCTGTCGTCTGATGTAGTCTTGTGCTGAATGTAACTTTAGATAAAAATGAGATTTTTTTAACTCTCCATTGGGTGATTGGGCTATTGGGTGATGTCTTTCATATGTGTTTGGGCAGCTCTGTTTCGCAGCTCAACCAAAAGACAGAACAGTTCTAATGCTCGATTATTTAAAAGTATTTTATACTGATTAAAGGTCTGTCATCTGATGCTTTTCTTTAGAGTATTATAATTGTAAATTTAAGCATGCATCTGTTCCATCCCCAATTTAAGAAAATATAGGTTCCCATCTAAAACTGTTCTAACTACTGATTGAGATTATTGGTGAAAAGTGTTGTAGCTGGTTTGAATGTGATGGCAGGATTGTAAAATTGCATGGGGTCGGGTGGTAAATTGCTGATAGGAAAGGAAAAGTTATAGCCTAAGCTCAAGAACTTTTCTCACATAGTTCTAAGCTTTTATGCACTTATAAATCTAGCATCTAACCAAATGTGAGCTATGGAGCACAAGACAATTTAGTTCTTGAGTTCTTAGTTCATTTCCTTTAATTCATAATCAAGACTATGGTAATACTAAGTATTTCTTGAGCAAGGCATTGAGTTCATACATTTTATTAATACTTGAGGAAAACTACATACAATTAAAATATAACTATCAAATATATGGGATTACCCCAACCCTCCCCAAGGGAGATTTAGATATCCATTACAAAAAAGATGAAAAAGAACACATACATGGATAAAGACCCTTTCATGATCAACTAAGAAAAGAAATTACAAAAGAAGAGTTTAGAAGATACCATGAACGTTCCTTAGAAGTTCTCTGGATCATTCTTCTTCTTCTTAAAGTTCATCTCTTAGGTCGCTAGTGCTGCCTTCCTTCTTCTTCTCCTTGGTAAATTGGCTCTTCCACCCTTGGGGAGTTCCTCTCTTCCACTATGCAACCCTTCTCTTTACTTAAATGATTTAGGCTAAAATTGGAACCCTCCTCTAGTCAAGATGAGTGATATTTATAGGAAAGGGGCTGCATTCATCCCACTTAAGATCCAAAGTTGCATTTTCATTTGAAAATTCTGAGCAATGATGGAAAATATCCCAATTGATGATGAGGTGACCAATATCTTCATTTGTTTAGCCAATACATTACCTCATAAGCCTCCTTTTTATTTAAAAATATAGTAGCTGTAGAGGGAATGATGGATGGGGATAGGATGCAGGTTGGGGGTTTTGTCCCAGCCACAATAAATGCTCATGCCAAAGGAAATTACGGTGGGCCGCTGCAACGCACTGTGGCGCGCTACGGCGCGCTACGGCGTGCAATGGTGCGAGTAAAATCTGCTAAGTCTATCATTGCTGCATGCTACCGTGTCTATATTTCGCAACGTGTCCCGTTGTAGTGCGTTGTAGTGCTAGCATTTCGCAAAATGCTCCGCTGTAGCGCGCGGTAGCGGTTCAATTTGCAAAATGCTTCGTTGCAGCGCGTGATCGCGCCCGCGGTTCGCATCTTGACCCGTTGCAGGCATGTCAGTGCTAGATTTTTGCAAAATGACCTGCTGTAGCACGTGTCAGCACTAGATTTTTGCAAAATGACTCACTGCAGCGCGCGACAGCGGTTTCCTTTGAAAATTTTTGGAAATTTGCATAAAAGTCTCAGAACTCCTTTGGATAAGCCATTTTCCTGAAAAGATAGACAAAATTTGATTTAAGAGCAGTTTAAAGATCAAAAATGTATGAATTTTTTTTTTATTTTAGATATAATTTATGAATTAATCACACCCCCACACTTAAATTCTTGCTCATCATCGAGTAAGTTCAAAATGATATTTTTTTCTGTTTTGTAGGCATGATAGTCAACAAAAGATATTAATTGAGAATAATAATAAGTCAAAGCATGTGTGTAACGAAAATGATCCAAAACATTTGGCAGGTAGATGTTCTAACCTTATATATGAAATAAAGTTAATCAATTAATCTCAAAGAATTGATTTTCATGCTTGGCACTAGGTGATGAGTATAGTACCTTGGGAAACCTGGACTAGAGAGGTAGTAAAAGACTCAAGAGTTTTGTGCCATATGTGCTCCTTCTTATGAATCACAAAGATGAAAAGATTAAATGAGAGATATTTTTCTTCATCCTTTCTCATTTTGATCATTTGGGAGAGATATTTTTCATCATCCATTTTTAATACTTTTTCTTTTTTCTTTTCATTCTTAAAAAGAGATACATTTCTTCATCCCCAATACACATCTTTATGATCATGAAGTCCTACGGGAGCATAGCATACTCTTTTAGAGTACTCACCATAATCTCTAGTCATTAGTCTAATGCCTTCCCACACACTTAGTTCATGGCATTAATTTAAATTTTGGAGATAGATTATCCTCCATTCATTCCTTAGTTAAAATGTTTTAATGCTCATAATGCATTTGATCATCTTTTTGTTAAGCATTCTTTTACTTTATATCAAATTCCTTTTTGATATTTTGTGACTTTCATTTCTTTAAAAAATTCAGAAAAAATATATCATTTTAGAATACCAGAAAAATGAGAGAATATGAAAATTCATAAATTAAGATCTCAAAATAAAATACACCAAATAAAAAATATAAAGAAAACTACAAATAAAAAGAAAAATACAACATATTTAATTTTCTGTTTCCTCCTCTTCCTCCACTTCCTCCATGTACGTGGTCTCGCAAGGGTAGCGCGTCTCCGGAATAGGGGCACCAACAGGCAGTCTTGGCAACACAGAAGGATCTGGTCCACCTTGCAAGCTCCAATCCTCAAACATCATCCTAAGGGCTTCATGAAAGTCGGACTGAAATCGGCACTGTTGGATGAGTTCTTGTTTAAAGAACCCCATGTCGGTGACCAGGGCCTTGCTAAAATCTGCTTGCTAATTGTGGAGACGCAGCAAAAGCTTATTGGTGAGGTTTTGGCCGGATGGCGTGGATGCTTCCCCCTGCCGCCCCTTCTTTTCTTGGGCAGCTTCTGTTCACTTGCCCGGGCATTCAGATTTGAAGGATTAAGGGCACAACTGGGAGAACGATGGTGTCAGAGGAGAGGATTTTGACCCCTTAAGTCTCGCAAAGCCCTGATATCAAAGATGTGAAGGCCAATGTAGCACAGGGACCCTTGAGAGCTTTCCAAAGCTGCTTAAAAATAATACTTGAGATGCAAATCTTGCCCAACCTAACCAATGAGCACAAGAGGAGTGCTCTGGCACGGGTCACTTCAGTCAAGTGACTTGTAGGCATGAGAAATCTAGAAATGAAGACTAGCCAAGCACTACTCGTATCCGTTAATTTAGAATGAGGAATGTTGGCTAATCCTCCTTCCCATTCAGTATTTTTGTGGACGAGTTCCGACACGAGATCAAGGGGGTCTTGGCGAGACTCCAAGAGTTCTAAGTAAGAGCAAGAATGTACCTCCTCAAGCCCATAGAATTGCTTGATTTGAGCAATCTCAAGGGTGACACCCTTACCTCGGCAAAAGACCCGCTGTCTGGCCACATCAATGGCATTTGCATAAATCTTCTGGACAATAGAAGGGTACGTAGGAGATCTCTTAGTCAGCATCTCCCTCCAACCTTGAGGGTTGACTTGCTCTACCGACACGGGCAAGGCAAGGTTGAAACTCCTCTCCAGAATTAATTTCCGCTGAGAAGAGATTGAATAAAATTGTTGCTCAGCTTCAGCGGAAGAGAACTTTTATTATTAAAGGTTTCCTCGGAAGAAGAGGCTTCAGCCTCCCTTCTTGGAATAGCCATCCCGGAAGACATGATGAGATATGAGAGCTAGAGAGATCAAAAGTGTGAGGAAGTAAGAGAGTTAAGAATGGTGCAAGGATAACCCCCCCCCATTGCCTCCTTTATATAGCTAAGAAAATCCAAGGCAAAAGAGTATGGTCAATGGGTCTTCCTCATACCATAAATGTGGTGATCCATGTAAAAGGGGGGGGGGCAGCTTTTCAGTCCCACTTTTTGACTGCATGGGGAATCCAAATTGCATGACTTTTTGACCGCATGGTTCCCTATACAAAGAAAAAAGAAAATTTCTGCAGCTGGAGCAAACCGCTGCAGCGCACAGTAGCAAAATTTCCGCTACAGCGTGCCGTCGTGGGATTTTCGCAGAGGCGCGGTATACCCGCTACAGTGCGCTGTAGCGCTGATTTTTTTTTTTTGTTTTGTTTTTTGAATTGGGTTGCCTCCCAATAAGCGCTTAATTTAACGTCTTTAGCTAGACTCTCGAATGATCAACTAATTAGATCTGGAGGTTTCTTCTTCCATAAGCTAAAGACGCTAGAGTGAGCACAACCCTCAGGGTGGCTCGAACCCTCGCCACCTCTTACTTCCCTCATCGGATCAACTTCTTTTAATTCAAGTTTTGGGGGAGTCTTCTTCCTTTTTTCTCTTCTTCATTTTCCTTACTCCTTCCTTGCTCCCCTTTTTTGAGGAAGGAGTTGAGCTATGATCAGAATTCCTTTCTTCCAACATCAGATCTTCAAGAACATCATCGACCCATAATCTTTCTTTTCTTAATTTATTCCTAACTTCTTTTTCCATTTCTCTTCATTTAAAGATGGTAGGTTTAAGGTCAATTACTTCAATTTTCCCTTTGACATTCACACTCATAACCCCACGGCTTATGCCAATGACAACTTTTACACTCATCAGGAAGGGTCTCCCAAAAATGATCGTGGAATTCTTATTCCATCGATCCCACTCACAGATCACAAGATTAGTGGAAACAATAAAACTTCCCAATCTACTGTAACATTTCTTACCATACCGAGAGGGGTAAGGGATTCAAGGTTGGCAAACTCTAAAATCATGGAGGTGTATTCCATTCCTCCTACCTTCAGTTGTTCATAAATATGGTAGGGTATAATGTTGATTGAAGCACCTAGATCACATAAAGGATCTAAAAATACTTCATTCTTAATTATGCAAGGAATGCTCAACCTCCCAGGGTCTTCGCATTTTTGAGCGATAGGCTTCTCACATTCATCGCCCCTATCTTCTTCCCATGCCTCTAGCTCATAATCTGTTGCACTCGTTATTTCAGTCTTAGTTCCCCCGAACACCTCTTCTGAATGAATAACACTAACCAACTCCCTAGGGTTTACTTCGGTGGAACTGGGTAGAGTCCCCTGCTACTGAGTGGTCAGCTACTTGGAGATTTACCCCAGTTGGGTTTATATATTGCTAAGGGAAGCCTCTATCCCTTGGATAGAGGCATCATGGCGCGTGATAGTTGCTTTGGTGCGGCACATAAATTGGATTGTTTCAGCCTTGAAGGAGTTGAAAGATCCTTCTAAGTTTGGATGATGATTGTTATTATTATTTCTATTATCTATGCCTTGTTGATTTGATGAACTTCCCCCATATTTATTTCCATTATTATTGTTACTCTAAGAGAAATTAGGGTGGTTTTTCCACCCTAGATTGTAAGTGTTGGAGTTAGGGTTGTTCATAGAGTTATTATTCTTAGATAGTTGACTTGTTCAGTGTTGGTTTGCACAAAAGGGTTATTTAAGTTGCAGCTTTCACTGTTATGCCTACCCCCGCACAATTCACTATATATCTCTGAAACAACATTAACATTCATTCTTTTAATTTTTTCATTCAAAGCATGTATCTCTTGTTGTAATGCCGTTATTTGGTTGGACTCGTTTACCTTTAAAGTTTCCTTTTTTAGACTTTCAGAAGGCCACTGATATGCATTGTTAGCCATTTCTTCCAAGAGGTCATAAGCTTCCTCTTGGGTTTTGCCGCTAATAGAGCCGACGGTATCTGCATCAATGAGTGTCCTGGTAGGCGTGTTCAAACTATTGTAAAAGGTTTGCAGTTGAATTCATAAGGAAACCCATGATGTGGGCAACGCCTTAAGAATTCTTTAAACCGGTCCCATCCATCGTAGAGTGTCTCTCCTTCCAATCGAGTAAAGTTGGTTATCTCAATTCTCAACCGAGCGGTTTTCGCCGGAGGAAAATATTTGGCTAAGAATTTCTTAACCAAATCATCCCACATCCGGATGGAATTGCTTGGAAGAGAGTTGAGCCAACTCTTGGCTCTGTCTCGTAAAGAGAATGGGAAAAGCTATAATTTAACCGCGTCTTCAGAGACGCCGTTAAACCTGAAGGTGTCACATATTTCAAGAAAAATTAAAATATGTGAATTCAGATCTTCAGTGGCTAATTCCCCAAACTGATTATTTTGCACCATACTCAATGTGGAGGGTTTGATCTCAAAGTTATTGGCTTTAATATTAGGCCTAACAATTGCATGAGGGATTCCCTTAACAGTGGGAAGTGCATAATCTCTTAGTGCTCTCCCCCTAGCCATTCCAACTGGCTCTCCTAATGGCTATACAGGATTTTCATTAGCATTATCCATAACGGCTTGTTGGTTTGAAAGGTTTTGTTCTCTCCTAGCCTGCAAGTAGGTTCTTTCGATTTCTAGGTCAAACAGATAATTCGTGTAAACTCTTTTACTCATACACTACAATAATCAAGCTATCAAGAACAAATTTAACAATAATATTCAGAAATTTAACAAAAATAAAAGGACAGAAATAAAAAAGTAAATGTTTATAATTACAAAAATCAAAAACTAAAAGTATATGCAAAAAAATACTTAAATTACTAGCTGCTTATAGATTATCCTTAATACGAAACAAATTCTAATTCCCCTGCAACGGTGCCAAAAACTTGACAGACTGTAAATACACGTCTGCGTTTGCACGCAAGTGTATGTTGTATGAAGTAATAACTGGAAAGTGTTAGTTTATGGGATTTATCGAACCACGAAGAATTGGTTGTTTTGTTACTAAGGTTTATCTATTCTCACTAATGTTTAAGCTATGATGTAATTGGTTTGAGTTGGTTATGAACTAAGCACAATAATCACTAAGTAGAAATTGAATCAGATGAAAGGAAGAGGAGAGTTAGGTTCATCCTATATGTCATGATAAGTTACAAATGCATGATGATTCCTCAAGTGTAGTCTTTTATTTATAGTAAATTAAATCAAGTGCACATTGTTCCTCCTTGAGTTTTATCTCAAGGTTTCACAAGTTCAAATCTTGTGCACGAAATGAACACACAGTCAGTTCTATTTCGACACAAAGATTCTTATAAGATTTTAGGTTTGTAATTTTCATCTTATCTCTTGATCAAAGAGATGAGGATTATTAAATTTTTAAGATCTTATAAGCATTGACTCCACTAGGAGCGTAACTCGCATCGCACATAATTGAAATGAGGGAATAATATGTTGGGCTCAATGACTATGTCACTTCATTCATGAGTACATAACTAATTCTTTCCCTCCCTCAATTATGTTGAGCTAAGGAGCTCACTTAGTGGGTCTTAGATCACACGCATCAACACTATAGCTGAGCTTAGATTAAGGTGCACTAAGCTCAAGAACTTTTCTCACATAGTTCTAAGCTTTTATGCACTCATAAATTTAGCATCTAACCAAATGTGAGCTATGGAGCACAAGACAATTTAGCTCTTGAGTTCATTAGTTCATTTCCTTTAATTCACAATCAAGACTAAAGTAATACTAAGCATTTCTTGAGCAAAGTATTGAGTTCATACATTTTATTAATACTTGAGGAAAACTTCATACAATTAAAATGTAACTATCAAACACATAGGATTATCCCAACCCTCCCCAAGGTAGATTTAGCTATCCATTACAAAAGAGATGAAAAGATCACATGCATGGATAAAAACCCTTTCATGATCAACTAAGAAAAGAAATTACAAAAGAAGAGTTTAGAAGATACTAGGAACATTCCTTAGAAGTTCTCTAGATCTTTCTTCTTCTTCTTGAAGTTCCTCTCTTAGGTCACTAGTGCTACCTTCCTTCCTTGGTAAATTGGCTCTTCCACCCTTGAGGAGTTCCTCTCTTCCACTATATAACCCTTCTCTTTACTTAAGTGATTTGGGCAAAAATTGGAACCCTCCTCTAGTCAAGAGGAGTGATATTTATAGGAGAGGGGCTGCATTCATCCCACTTAAGATCCAAATCAGTATTTTCATTTGAAAATTCTGAGCAATGATGGCAAATATCCCAATTGATGGTGAGGTGACCAATATCTTCATTTACTTACCCAATACATCACCTCATAAGCCTCATAAGCCTCCTTTTTATTTAAAAACATAACAGCTATAGAGGGAATGATGGCTGGGGACAAGATGCAGGCTGGGGGTCTTGTCCCAGCCACAATATATGCTCCTGCCAGAGGAAATTATGGCAGGCCGCTGCAGTGCATTGTAGCGCGCTACGGCGCTGCGGCGCGCTGCGGCATGCAATGGTGCTAGTTAAATCCGCTAAGTCTCCCGCTGTCGCGTAGTACTGCGTCTATATTTTGCAACGTGTCCCGCTGCAGCACGCGGTAGCGCTAGCATTTTGCAAATCGTACAGCTGCAGCGCGCTGTAGTGGGAGCATTTCGCAAAATGCTCCGTTGTAGCATGTGGGAGCAGCTCATTTTGCAAAATGCTCTGCTGCAACATGCGGTAGCGGTTCAATTTGCAAAATGCTCTGCTGCAGCGTGCCCGCGGTTCCCAGCTTGACTCGCTGCAGCTCGCGTCAGCGCTAGATTTTTGCAAAATGACCCGCTGCAGTAGAACAGAACATAAAAGTCTCAGAACTCCTTTGGATAAGCCATTTTCCTGAAAAGATAGACAAAATTTGTTTTAAGAGCAGTTTAAAGATCAGAAATGAATGAAATTTTCCTTTATTTTAGATAGAATTTATGAATTCATTAAATAGTAAGCAATAAAAAGTAATAGTAATATGTATGTACAAACTATCATATCAAAAATTGGCCAATCAGGCCACAGTAATATTCCCAAAGCCTTTCTAGGCTAGGGCAGAACAGAACATAACTGAACATGCGGGACTAAGGAGCCAGCAATACAAATGCAATGAATTTTTAGTTATTTTACTTTCCTCTTGTGGAGACGTCAAGTAGCAGCTGATGAGTCAAGCACGTCTGCAAGACTTTTTGGGGTTCCAAACTTTACACAACACTCCTCAATGAATAATACTATGTTATCCTTTATTTCTTCTTACCCCTATTCATTAGGGTAAATGTGCACCAGAATCAACCTGAATACTGAGCCCAATGCAAATAATGTCCTAATAATCATAAGTTTTCTTTTCATACAATAATATTATATTATATGACATGTCCTAAGTAAAGAAACAAAATACAAGAAATATGTGAGCACAAGTAATCAATACTGAGCAAGGACTGTACTATACATGGTGACACTATTGATATCTAAATAAATATTATAACTAATCTAAGTTACACAAGTTCAGGATCTCCAATTCTTATATTGAGTGTAACATGGAAATATGGCCTTACAAATTATAAACAATTAGGACTATCTAGGTCCTAATTTAGTTCAATCAAAATTAATTATAAGTTTAATAATAAATCATCACGTCCTAATTGATGAATTAGATGTTCTAGACTAAGATCTGATTAAGATCCACTAAACTAGGGCTTACGAGTTAAATATCACAAATTGGAGTTAAACACATAATCCAAAAGTAAAACATAAGATCTAGGATTTTGAATTCTAAAAGTGAACTAATGATTAAGGCAAATCCTATTAAGCAAAATCAAGTTTAATAGAATAATTCTCCTATTCTTAACCTGAGATTAGAAGATAAAATAATCAGAATTAGGTTATAAAATCTAAAAACTAACAAAACTAAGGTTTCATTCATTGAATAACCCACTTTATTCAGTGAATGAAGTCTAACTTATGATCTATTGCTAGTCTTAGAGAAAGGGTCCTAGTGTGAGGCGTAGATCCTAAAGAATTTCTAATGAAATGACTTAAAGATAATTTAGGAGTGTATGGAATTTAATTCAATTTGACTTCACTTGTTGATTTTGTATAATTAAACGGATTCAAGATGAATTTTAACTAAGTAAGATATATTATCCTTAAGGAAATTTCAAGCCTTTAATGGAATTTTGATCAAATTACTCATTTTATGAGATTAATAACTTAATTTGATCTTAAATCAGTTTTATTACTATTTTTAACGATTTAAATGATATTTTAGAGATTAAGGGCACTTAGCCTAAATTTTGGGCAACATGACCATTTTACCCTTACTTAAGAATCCAAAAAGTTACTTTTTAATTTAGGGTTCCAAATTATATTTTTTTGATACCTACCGATTCCTTACTATCAAACATGGAGATAAGTATACACAATTTGGACGAGAATTGAGTCATATAGGGTCAAACTAAGGATTTTGACCCCCGGGGAAGTTTTGTAATTTTACTTAAGTGAAATTTTAAAATTTGTATATTTTATTATTGTTTGATGTTCAAGGATTCCATAGAGTTCAAGAACATTGAATTATAAGGTATATTGGTTAAGTTATAAGCATTTCAAGTCTAAGGGGCATTTATGTAAATTCTAAGGTTAAGAGGGGTCAAAAACCTAACTTTTCCATTTGAGATTCAAATTTAGTAAACTCAGTGGCTATAGCTTTTCTATATCACACTGAGTACTTTAACTAAGAGTAGACCCAAATTGGACCTCAATTGGTCAAGTTATGACCTAATTAGGATTAGGAATATTTTGATCCACTTAGGATTTTTAGAGATCAAAACCCAAATTTTATTTTAGTTTACCGTTAGTTATGATTTTTTGGTCTAGATTGCGTTTTGAATGACCTAATTTGGAGTCCAATTGACCAAGTTACGATTAACTGAATTTCTAGGTTAATTAGGATAATTTATAAGGGTGCCCAAAAGTAATTAGTTACACTAATGGCCAAACAACAAAATAAACACTAGCATGGTAAACTATATACTCTCCTGATTAAAATGAGACATTTATTGGATATATTTGGGTGAGTGCATGCAAAGATATGACTAGGGGAAGTTTTGGTATGAGTGTGGGAGGTCCTAAAATATCACTATATTAAATATGTGTCATACATGAAATTTGACACTACCACAATATTCCTCTCATTTTTTGAGCAAAATGAGATATATATTTGAATTATTGGATTAAAAGTTAATAGTGTTTAAAGTTCTGTAATTAAGAAATTAATTAATCATCACTATTTATATTAAACTTAGTATAACTGATAGTATTTAAACATATATAACTGTATAAATAAATATAATTTAAATTATCTGCAGGTAATCATTACAGGTGGCAGTGGTGGGCCCCACATGACAGACAGCCAGAGGCGCGGCCAACCAAAGGTTGACAGCTGGACAAGCAGGTCCCAGGTACCGCTGCCAATGGAACTGCGGCGGGTCCCACAGAGGCATGTGGCAGCACCACAATGAGCACCCATACCTAGAGCACACCAAAAAGGTGCCTTTCCATCGTCGGTGGGGTTCGACCTACATAGCAATGTGTAGGTCTCGACAAGACCAACACAGCCATGGTCAGAATGACCGGTGAGGTGGTCGGGAGAGTGAGCTAGGTCTTACCCTAGTTAATAGGGTTCGAAACAGCGAACAACTAACTGTTTGTACTGTACGGGTCGCTCGAATTTAGTTGCTTAGGTTTGATCTAAGTTAATCGGATCCAATCGATGGATGATCTAGGTTATGCGATAATCTTTCAAAAAGGAAGATTTAAGATCCAATGCATAGATGGGTTTGAGAGGGTACTTGGAAACGGACAATTCCGGAGGAGGTAGGGTTCGGAGAGCAACAATAGGGCTCCAATTCGCGCAAGCTAAGCCTCATGAGTGTGGACTAGGTACTTAATGGAACCTTGGCAGAAGTTGTGAGGCCGGGGAGCACTGGTTGGGTGAGCGAGGAGGTGGGAGAGCCACGTGGAGGGGAGGCGGAGATGACGAGGGATATAAGGTTTGGACCTTTCGATCGAGCTAGTGAATCCAATTAGCAGGATCCGACTCGCAAGGATAGCGGATCTGACCTGCAGACACAGATTGGACCTGACCCGCTAATGAAAGCGGGTCCCACTAGCTGGGAATTTAAATATTCAATTTAATATTTTAATTATTTATTTCCAAATATTCCTAATTAATTAAAATTCATTAAATGTTTTCCAAAAACTTTCAAATATTCACCTCTAGCTAATTGAGAGGCGAGGAACGCAACGACGAGATCATATTTTTATTTTGACGAGTATTTTTTTTCCTTTTTTTTTGGGATATTTAAATATTATTAAAATATTTGATGGATTTTTGACTACTTCTGATTGCCACTAAAACATCAAAACTAGCTAATTTGTGGGCAATGAACATAATGGCAAAGGTCGATTTTTTATTTAAGGTCAAAATAATTAGGTCAATTTCCAGAGTTTCTAAAATTCTCAGAATCAGGATTTGATCCATTTGACCCTGATTTGGACTAGGGCTTGGTGGTGAACTTCTAATAACTTAATTAGTGCGCTAAGATCAAAATCAAGACTTGGATTAGTCCTAATTAGCTCTGGTAACCACTTGGGTTGTTATAGGATCCTTGGCCAACATTCCATGAGCTCACGTCCTCATCTCCAATGCCATCATGCCATCTGAGCATTTGTGTGAGGTGACTAGGTCATGGGCGTTGCTTATTTGCACCTTTGAACAACCTTGAGACATCTATGTCTCCAAGATTATTTTTGAGTAGCTATGGAATGCCTTGACCGGGCCCTGCTCCGCACTCACCTTCGAATCTCTAATCACAGGGATATACCTTGCACAGTAGGTCAAGGTATCCCCCAGTGGTGTGGCCATTCCTCCCTGAGCCCTTCTCACTCACCATAATCTGAATGTGTGATTTTAAGAAGGGGATAAGAGCAAGAAGTGTAGGGGAGAGGAAGGAGAAGCTTCGACATCCACCGGCTAGTCTTTTGCAGCCAAAATGTTGATAAGGATGTATGCTCATCAAAAGGACTTGGGTGAAGCCATGGTGAAGGACATGCGATTTTACAAGTCAGAAATCACCCAGACGTGCCAGTTGGAGTCCTAATTCCACGAAGCTCTAGGAATGATGTTTCAAGAGTGGAGCTTGCATGGAGGACCAGGAGGATCGATTTTGCCACGACCCCCTGTTGGCTAACCCATCCCAGATACTCCTTGGCCAGGGATTATTCTTATAAGAACGTTGAACTCGAAGAAGAAGAGGAAGAAGGAGAAGAAGAAGAAGAAGAAAAAGAAGAAGAAGATGATGAAGATGATGAGTGACAAGGTTGTTTTTGTTTTTATTTTTTATTTTATTGTTTTTATTTTCTGCTTTATTTTGTAGTTTTTCCTTTAAAATAAATGAATTTTGAACTTTGTTAAACCCCTCTTTGCTGCTATAGTCTATAAGAGTTAAAATTTTTGAAATTTTTACTGCATAGATTCAATAAACAAAAGTCAAATGTGAAGAAATGAGTAATCAACTTGCTTAACAAAAAATGAGTAAACTTAGTGAGACCCCTAATGAATTCTAAACAAGAGTGATAATTCTAAATCTCACTTAGTCTCCAATAATTTAAAAGGTTGATGCTGAAAATCTAAATGTGGTGGTGGAGAAACATTAATGGGTTAGAGTGATGAATGGCAAGAATAGAGTAAACTCTTGAGTATGCTAGGCTCCTATAGGACTCTAAGTTGCTCACTCATGCCTTAATTCATTCATGAAACCCGGAAAGGAAACTTTTCATCCCTAATTCAAGAACTAGCATTCCCAAAACTTAAAAATTGGAGACTACGGAAGCAACAAAGGAGTTGAATTTAAGTTCAAAATTTTTGAGGGTGAATTAATGAATGATCATTTCAGTTAAGCAGTTGTTCGATTGACGAAACACTTCACATTTTCATTTAGAACTAAACCCATACTTTTTAAAATATCAGAAAATTCATTTTGAGCTTACTTGAGGACGAGCAAGAATTTAAGTGTGGGGGTGTGACGAATCCAAGATTTATTGCATAATAAACCAGAAAAACGTATAATTATTCACTTAAATAGTAAGCTTTGATTTTAAATCCAACCATTTCAAGGACAATAAAATGTAAAACTGCAATTCTGGAATAGAAGAAAGAATTCTTGGTGAAAACTGCTGCAACGCCATAGCGGATGAAGAAAATTTGAGGAAACCTGGGAGCGATCTACAAGCCTGGGAGAAGAATCGCTATAGTACACCCCAGTGTGCTCAAGCAGAACCATCCAAATCTAAGTTTAGCATTCATTAATAAGCCATCGCTACAACACATCGTAATGAATCAACGTGAGACACTGGCGCTATAGTGCACTATAACAGATCCAATCCGAGAGCTCAGTGCTACAGTGTGCCACAGCAGGCCAATAGGGGAAAAAAACAAAATTTAGAATAAAATATATAAGGCAAGCTATTGCAGCGCACCAAAGCGCGCTGTAGCGCGCTCGTGCAGAGTCTTTTTGAGAGCCCGGCACTATCGCGCACCGCATCAAGCATCCTTGTAGAATGAATTATGTGGCAAAACCGCTGCAGCGCGCCACAGCGCCCTATGCAGAAATTGTCCAACTCACTGCATTTATGACTGCCTAGGGAAGAGTTAAAAAATTAAACCATTGGCCTTCCCTAGCCATTTGGAAAATAAAATCATATTAAAATATGTTGTCTTCCAAGAGAATAAAAGAATCTAGTTTAAATGCTTATCATGAATTCAAGAAAGGGAAAGAGGAGTCAAAACTTATGCAAAGGGGCTGAAAGGATCACTATATAAACTGCCAAATGAGACTATGTGTGGGGCCCCGTACCCTCCACAGCCATGCTAATACTGATATTAACATAATCACAAGGAGTCGGTCTCCAACTATAGTAAATCTCAATCTTAAGAAGAGTCGGGTATAGCCCAACCTGCCTTAGGTAGAAGACTTGTCACCTGAAACCAAGAACATACATCAACATATCAAAGTAACGGAAACAGAAAACAGTATAATATAACATCCACATCACAGCATAGTATAGAAAGGTGAGAGCAGCAGTAAGTCAGCTCAAAGTACAGAAAGTAAATACATCCAGATTTAGAAACTGGATAGTTTAAAAGAAAAGAGTGCTCATTCTCACAGCAAAATATAAAGTCTAACTAAGCAGCAACATGAAGATCCTCCTCCTGTCAAAGTTCCTCTCTAGAAGAACCACCAACAAACAGCTCCGAATCTAAAATTTGTCGGTATCACAAATGACAGGGCCCCAGCCAATAAAAGAAAAAGGTTATAGTTAGACAAATCATCTAAGTACAATTTAGGCTGATTAAGTGAACTGAATATTAAAAGAAAGCATATTATTACTTTAAGCATGCAAGTAATTTAAGGTACAACAAGCTACAATGAATATGATAGTTATAAGCTAACACTTATAACCAATAAGCAAAGTATGTAGAATAACAAACCATAAATAAAGCTGATCAAGGTAGGGTTAAATATAAATAACTGCAAACTACTAAGAGTAAACTCATCCTACATGATTATGATCACATGAATACGTGCTGATTACTTAAAATAAAAATTGTACTAAAATAGGTAGAATTGAATATATATAAAACTAGCATCCTAAACATGTAAGTAGTGATTGAATGCTGATTGAAGTAATGAACTGAAATAATTATAAAGTATGAAGAAAATTATAAAGTAAAAGCCACTAAAGTATGTGGCAAAATAAGCCAAAGCACTAAAACTGAACTGAAAGTAAAAGTATGCCTAAACATAGTACTGCTATAATAGAATCAGGTCATACAGAACCTATGAATAGAAAGTTCAACATGTATCCATCCTAGGCATCATCAGAGCTAGGTCCGAGTTGAACTTATAGAATAAGACATGTAGCCTTCCTAGCCAAGCACAGGGCTATGTCCGAGTCTAGTCTATAATAGAACAAGTACTGAGGAGGCAGACTAAGCTAGGACACACTCTACTAAACTGAATGTACTGAATAAACTAATTATTTTTTATGTTATTCAAATACTAACTTAGGATACATTATCAATACCCTGAGTTCATCTATTAGGATAAAAACTCAATATACAAGGTGTGCAGAGCAACAATAGTCAAAGTAAGCAAGAGACTCAACTATACTCAGGTGATATACATTGTTATCTAATTTAATTTGTTCTAACTATTATGAGAAAATACAAGTTTAGGATCTCCAATATCCAGCTATCGAGTATAATCCCAAATTCACGACTTTAATGTTAACATTAGAACTTAACAAGCTCTAATCCAAAATCAGATGATGACAATAAAGGATTAAAGTAAATAATTCCATGACTTAATGCATTCATAACACTCAACCCCCATCTTGAGCATACTAATCAATATTTGAGATTTTGGACTTAAATTCCATACTTGGGGTTCAGATCCTGAATCCAAGGTACTATCCTAATGAGGATCTATTGTTCACATCCAACCATAATCTAAAGGTGGGGGATCTTATGAGCTAGAAGATCAAGAAGCTAAGGTCTTAATGAAAGGTTATTCTATTACTAAAAAGGCAAAATAATCAATTAAGAATAGGTGAATCTAAGATCTATATTTAATCCATAGAATAATCATATTATTTTATTGATTGAATTAATCCTACACCCACAATAAGGTTTCCAAAATAATTAGACAATTAGTCAAGCAGGGAATTCCAAATGAGATGGTATAATTCAATCAGATGATCAAAGGATCTAAGATCTGATTTAAGGTTTGATCACTTAAGATCTAAACTAAAATTTAGATTTAGAATTTACATGAGCATTTTCTTTAAGGTTATTAACAATTTGATAAGGCAATTAAGACTAAATAGATGTATAAGCTCCAAGTTCATTAATCAGGGGTAAATGGAAGGTCTAAGATTACTCTTAAGACCTTAAGGACTTAATTAAGAGAACTTAAGAGGATTAAGGACTTTAAGCATTTAGGTTCACCCATTAGACTTACACAATTAGTGTTAATGCATTTTATTACTGGTTATAATCACTTTATTAAAGATTCCAGGGTTTAGGGGTGTTTAAACAGTATTTTAGTCAAAATGACCAAAAACCCTTCTTAGGACTAAAATTAGGATCTTTAGACTAATGAGGTGAATGAGACACAAAAATTCTAAATTGAGCTCATGAGAAGCTTAATTAGCACTAATCACACTTTAAGGTTAATTAAGGTGATTAGGTGAATTGAGGTTCACTAAGGAAATCCTAACATAAATATAAGTGCTATTACTCTTATGAAGATAAAAGAAACTTAAATCACCAAAAATCAAAAAGTTAATTAAGGCTTATATCACTAATCAAATATTAGAGTGATTAATAGGTGAATAGCATATTTAGAACTCCGAAACTATTTTTAATGGCATAGATAAGTTCTCCATAGTCTTATGAGCAATCGGAGGCTTAAATCATAATTTTTGGACATTAACTGAATTAGTTATGAATTAATTAAGTTCAAAGAATGATTAGACTAATTTGGGAAAATCCAACCATTGGATTTTGAATTTTATTTCATATTATTATTCCTTGATTTTTTTGATACAAAGGGCATATTGGATCATACCATTTAGATAAGAATTGATTAAGTTATTCAATTAATTTATTCATAATGATTTAATAATTCAAACCATAGGATATTTAATTAATTCTCTTTATCCTTTATTTTTTAGAAGGAAAATAAATCCATATTCATTTAATTTACCCGGCCCGAAATCGAAGACACGCGGGTCAGATCAGGGCCCGACTGGGCTGGCGCTGTCACACCGCGAGGGCCTGGGCTGGCCCAGCCCAATGCGCAAGTGCCATCGTCCCCGATAACCTCCTTTGCAGACAGCCACGAGAGGGTATATTGAACTGCGCTGATACTCCACACTACGACCAGCATTCAACTGCCACACCTTCAAGAAATCAAGGCACATTGATTAAACCCAAAAGCCCTAACTCAGATGGACTAGAATGCCGGATGACTACTCCACCAAAACATCTCAATTTCAGATGATTAGGGTTCACTGTGAGGGGATAATTCTCCTCATAGAATGTGACAACCCCAATATTGAGAATCACTTAACTCAACATTGATACATCACCACAATACCTAATACTAGATTAGAAGGAAGCTAATCCAAATCATTAGATATTGTGTTTGTCTAAGGATTTAAAAGAAGGTCTTAAGTTAAGATGGAAGGGAATTTTATGAAAAATGTTATGTGTAATACATATGAAGATGCAATTCATGCAAGAACATGTGAGAATGTAAATTAAAAGCAATTTATATGAGTAATTGCAATTCTAGATATGAAATTCTAAATATTTAATAAGTGAAACATGAATCTACAACTTATAATAAAATTTATAAATCCATAAATTCTTAAAATTTTTGGTAGAGTTTCTATTGTAATTTGGCTATGAAAATGCCTGCAAGGTAGACATACAAGTCTTCCATTCCAATGGAAGATATAATTGAAAGAAAAATAATCTAAAACTAACATGAAATCAATCCATTACATAGGATTGATTAGTTCCAATCCTAATTTAGAGCCAATCCATTACATAGGATTTGCTAATTTACAATTTTAATATAAAGTCAATCCATTACATGGGATTGCTTATTTCCAATTCTAAAATAAAGTCAATCTGTTACATGAGATTGCTTATTTCCAGTTCTAAAAGTTTAAAGTGAGAAAATACATGTGTAATAATTATCTGCCCTAAGGTATACTCAATTCACAGCATTTAATACCTACATGAAGATAAGAAGAGATTCTTAACTTGAATATATAACTATTTTCAAATTTTATAAGTAATTTAGTATACAACTAATCATTTAAAGTAGATATGCAACTAATGAGTTAGTTAATATTCATTGACATACATTCATTTGCATCCATCCATTCATCACATCTCAAGCATTTAAATGTAAAATTAATCTCCAACATAAGTATAGTGAAAGCAAAGTAAATGACATTAATTACAAACTAACAATAAACTTAAATGAAAATAATGAATTAAAAGCTCACTTGCAAATATTTATAAGATATTTATTTATGATATTATAAGTGGAAGCAGCTAGCTTTTAGCACTTGGTTCAGCTCCACTAGCCTCCACATGCACCTGATCTATTGCATTTTTGCATTTAAATGTGATAGGACAAAGCTAAGATATAGAAAATCTGGTTAGACTATGTAGTCTAAGTACATTTTAAGATCGGGCTAAGAATATTATTATTTAATTGGATTTCACTACTAATTACAAGATAAGCACAAGCATGGATGCATAAAGTGAGTATACAAGTGTGGAAAAAGTAAGTAAGAAAAAGGCAAAGTGAGTTAGAATATTCACTTAAATATACATCCTAGTCTACAAATAAAACAAGGGTAAAAGTATCCTAAATAGGCTAGAAAGAAACTAAAGTGCATATTTTGAACTTATACTAAGTAAGGAAAAGAGACAGTAAAGCATTTAAATATAAATTTAACAATATTCATTGTAATCTAAGTGAACTGTAAACAAGTAAAGTACAGTACAAAAATATAGAAAATGCATAGTATAGAAATTGACAAAAGATCTTAGAATATTAGTCTAAGATTCACATAGTCTAGAACTATGGAAAATAACATAGCTAAAAGCTATGATGAGTCTTAACAATCTATAATATTGAAGAAAATCTCATATGCTAATTATTTAAAGTTATTTTAGGAAGTACTCATTCTGCTGGCACATACAGAATAAAAAGAGGAGTTAAACATGTCTATTTAACTTGTGAAGAAAAGCGGGGTCAAAACAAGTAACACTCACATTCACCCTCTCAGAATGTGAGGTCTTCTTATTACTCCTCTTTAGCCTACCCTTGGCTGATCTAATAATATAAACCCCTATTGTTTTTAATATGAAAGTTTTTTTCATGCATAATATTTTATATGAATGATTCAAATGAATAAGGCTCAATGCTAAGCAAACATTCAAGGAAAATTCAATAATTTCAACTAAGTGATATCCAAAGTTATCTAATTTTATTGATATACTTAATGATAGGAGCCAATTAAACTCCTAGTTAACTTTGAGATATTGATCTCAAGTTAATTGTAATTAATAATAATAATTAGAGTTTGGAAAATAATAGTTTTATTTCATTTATTATGATATGACAAAATAATTTATAAGTATAATTAATACAAATAAGAACTAATTCTATTCACATCATAAACTATAAGATTCAATTAAAATAATTAAATCAAAGTTTAGGTGACTAGTAAGAAAGATTGAGATTAAGGAGTTTTTAAACTTAAGAAATAACAAGTTAAAGTTTAATCTACTAAGGTTCACTAGCTAGGTTGTAGATTTAAGATTTTATCAAATCAAGTACTATTCTAGCTAGGTTATAATAAAATAGGAGGCTTAAAGTAAGCAAATGATGGTACTCAAGAACTACAAGTTCCAAGTATCCTAATACTTAAAGTTTAAGTAATTCAATAGGACTCTTAAACTACTCTAAGAAAAATAGGAATTTTTATCCTAGCTCTTAAAAGATTCAAGAGAATGCTTTAAGAATTAAGATGAATGAACAAAGATCTAATATAGTCACTAAATGCTAGATCTAGTTGATTCAATAATCTACAATTAAAAAGGCTTTAAGACTAACTACTCTTAATGGGTATAACTAATAAATCTAGGGATCAACTACAGTTCAAATTGTAAATCAATCATAGGGTTTCTACCTTAGGGTTGAAAGGTGAATCAAGCATTTTGCAATTAATTCACATCTCTAGAAAGTGAGAACTAAGCTCAAACATAAGTATTATAATTTAATATGTGGAATAATAAATGTGACATGTTAGCTATCCTAAGGTTTTGTGATACCTAAAATATACTATCTAAAAAATTAGAATTATCATAATAATACCAAATTAAGAGTCAACAACCTAAAATCACTAATTGTTATCTAATGGAAATGATTTACATAAAATTGAAATCCTTATATCATAAGGAGAAAAATGACACTAAGTAGGTCAAATTTGAACAATATTGGAAAATTAGGGTTTTTGTGACTCCTAATTAGGGTTAAAAAATGATTATGAAAATTAAGGTTCAAATATTAAATTTGATTTCATATTGTTCCTCATATTTTTGTGAGTCAAATGAACTGTTTGATCACTTAATTTAGATATTAAATGATCAAATTAGGTCACATGAAATGATAAAATTAATCTGTAATTAATTAATTATTCTTAATTATTGACTAATTATAATATTTATCAAAATAGAAATTAAATTACATATTATGAATCTACTCATTTTTGTGAACAAAATGGTATATTATAACATGTATTTTGGACAATTATTTTTAATGATATAATAAAAATGAAATTGAATTATCAAAAGTTAATTAATTACATACATTTAATTAACTATAAGCTTTGATTTGAATTAAACGCAGCCGACGCAGAAAACAAGGAGGTGCTAAAAATGGGATAGAATTAACAGTCACTAAATTCAGAGCGGCGCAGAGACCCACGAGTTTCTTTGATTTCAAGGCGACACATGTCATCTTCTGATTACACACCGCAATCGGACAGACGACGCAGTCCAGATGCGTAGACTAGCCCAGTTTGGATGGGAAAGACAGATCGGGAATGGTCTGAGACCAACCACTTCTCCTTGTAATCGGTCTCAGGAGACAAAATTAGGGCAAACTAGTTCTCTCCATCCCGACGGTTCCTGGATGTAACCCGCACACCGGCGAGAAGATCTCGCCGAGGTTATTCATTCGGGACAGGAAATGAGCTCATTCGATTAGTACAGGAGGAACCAGACGATGCCCTAGGTTTGACCCCATGGACCTCCATTAATCCTAAATACAAACATTTGAGTTCAAACTCAATCGGACTTGGAAATGCTTGATTGAACTCGTGTGAGGCGTAGGATACCTTTAGAACTTAAGAAGAACAATTACATAGAAATTAATTTGAGGGAGAAGTACCTAGATGTTCAATACGCCGGCAAAAATGGAGTGCTAGGGTTGGCGAAAAAAACCTTTTGCTCGTTGCTTCGAGATGCTCTCTAGCAGCTTGACAGCACGGGGATGGAGAAGAATGAGTAAAGGAGATGAACGGGAAGGATTAGAGATAAAAAAAAAAGAGCTCGGTAGCCCACCTCGAAGGTGAGGACCCTCCTTCTCTATTGTGCTACAATCATGGGGGAAGAAGGCATACAGTGGGATAAATCTAGCCGTTCGTTCGATCGATTGATCGAACGGCCATATCTGCTTCTTAAGCCCTGATTAAATAAAAGCCGCTAGATTAGATTAAAACTAATCCAATGCTTCGGATCATGCTGCGTGGCTGTCCCATGCGTTGGACTCACGCACGGGATCCGCACAGTCCAAAAATTAATTTTAACATTAAATTAAGTAATATATTATATATTTTAATTTATTCACTTTAATTATTTAATTCATTATACTCTATTTATTAATCAAATTTAAATAACCAAACGCACTCTAAAAAATCCCAAAAATTTACTCTTACCTAATTGAGGTGTGTGGAACTCAAAAATACTATTAGATTTTTGATGAGAGGTCTATTTAATTATCTTAATTTTCTAGGTATTTAAAAAATTATTAAAATATTCGTGGACAATTTGACGACTTCCAGACACTTCCAAAATATCACCACTATCTAATTTGGGTGTGGTGAGTTCAATAGTGAACTCCCTTTTTGATTATGAGGTCTAAATAAATTAGATATTCTCAAAATTATTAAAAAACCAGGAAATATTAGAAATTGCCAAATGATCTCAAAACACACAAAAATTGAAATGGAGACTCTTAATACTATTATAAGACTAATGAAAAAGGATTAGAGTCAATTAGGTCAATACTTGATGGGTAACAACACTAGGGTTATTACAGACTCCCCTCCTTATAAAGAGTGTCGCCCACGACACACAACAATTAAAAACAAGGAAATTTAAAATACAAAGGAAGTCTAAAGAAATTTAACAAAATTGAAAGAACTAAATCTACCTGATTAAGAAAAGAATTCTGAAAACTTCTTTAACATATCCTCTTCTTTTTCCCACGTGGCTTCACCAGCTGGATGATTCTGCCTGTAGAATTTGATCATAGGAATGTTACGGTTTCTTAACTGCTTAAGATCCCGCCCCAGAATCGCAATAGGCTTAACAACGAAAGTCAGATTCGGTTGCAGTTCCATTACAGGTATCTGAACTTATTGACTCAAATCTAGTAAGCACCTTCTTAGTGACAAAATGTGAAATACATTATGTACAGCCAAGAAGTCTTCTAGCAACTCTAATCTGTAAGCAGATGTTCCAATCCTCTCAATCACTTCAAAGGGTCATAAATACCTTGGGCTCAGCTTTCCAAAAACACTGAATCTCTGCACACCACTCATCGGACTAACTTTAAGATAAGCCATATCGCCAACTTGGAACTCCAACTGACGATGACGAGCATCATGATATTTCTTCTGTCTATCCTGAGCTGCAGTCATATTACGTTTGATCAGTTGAACTTTCTTAGTGGTTTCTTCAACTAACTTGGAACTATAAAGTGAGAGTCTCCTACTTCAATCCAAGCAATTGGAGTTGTACACCTCCTTCCATAAAGAGCTTCATAAGGAGCCATACCAATACTGGACTGATAGTTGTTATTGTAGATGAACTCAACTAATGCTAAATAATCTTCCCATGATCCACTGAAGTGTATAACACAAAGATGCAAGAGATCTTCCAAGATCTAATTAACACGCTCAGTTTGACCATCTTTATGGAGGTGGAAAGCAGTACTCAAGGCTAAACTCATCCCTAAGTCTTGCTGAATAGCTGACCAAAATCTGGAAGTGAATCTACTATCTCTGTCAGAAACTATATAGTTTGATGTACCATGCAAATGAACGATCTCCTTAAGATAAAGCTTAGCTAACTTCTCAATAGGATAAGTCTGATGAATAGCTAAAAAATAGGCTAACTTAGTGAGTCTATCAACTATTGCCCAAATAGAATCAGAACCAAATCTACTATTAGGCAAACCTATAATGAAGTCCATGGAGATATCAAACTACTTCCATTCAGGAATGTCTAAGGGGTTAAGAAGTCCACCAACCTTTTGCTATTTGGCCTTCACCAAGGAACAGGAATGGCACTTGAAAATAAAAATAACTATATCCCACTTCATGCTGGACCACTAAAATGATTGCTTGAGATCTTGATACATCATACAATTGCCAGGGTGCACTGCATAACCAGAGTTATGAGCTTCAGACAATATTTGTAATTGCAAGCTTTTAAGAATCCATAACCTAGACTTTTGAAATACCACACCTTCATCATCAAGACATAATTCAGATCTCTTGCCACTAACGATTTCAGAAACTAACGTAGAATAACTTGAATCTTCCTTCTAAGCATTGATAATCTTAGATTTTAGGGAATCATCTAACTGAATAAAAAATACTAGAGTGCCCAAATCAATTGAACTGATCGTCTCAAGATTCAATCTGACAGAATTTTTGACAAAAGATTCACTGCAACAAAGGGAAGATAAAGTCCCTTTATGACTCAGGGCATCAGCTACAACATTAGCTTTACCCAGATAGTATTGGATCTCCATATCATAGTGTAAAGTAACTCTAGCCACCTATACTAATAGCAGTTAAGTTCCTTTTGGGTGAAGATATACTTCAAACTTTGATGATCAGTAAATATCTCACACTTAAATCCATACAGGTAGTGCCTCCAAATCTTTAGAGCAAAAACTACCACTACAAGTTCAAGATCGTGCACAAGATAATTCTTCTCATTAGGCTTAAGCAATCTAGAGGCATAGGCTATTACACGACAATCTTGCATCAGTACACAACCAAGTCCTACCTTAAAGGCATCCGTATAAACCTGAAAATCTTTACCCTCATGAGCTAACACTAGAACAAAAGCATAAATCAATAACTATTTCAACTTCTGAAAAGATTCTTCATAGGATGTGCTCCACATGAACGTAACATCTTTCATAGTTAACTGAGTTAAAGGCAAAGCAATTAGAGAGAATCCAGGAACTAACATTCTATATTAGCCAGTGAGTCCAAAGAAACTGCGGATCTCTGTTACAGATTTAGGTTTGACCCAGTGTTGAATAGCTTTGATTTTCTTCTGATTAACTCTAATGCCTTCAGCATCAATCATGTGACCTAAGAATGCCACGGACTTGAGCCAAAACTCTCATTTATAAAACTTAGCAACAAGTTTATTCTCTCTTAACAATTCTAAAATGGTACGCAGATGCTCTTCATGCTAAGCAATTGACTTCGAGTAGATTAGGATGTCATCGATGAAAACGATGATAAACTTATTGAGATATGACTTAAGGATATGCTGCATCAGGTCCATGAAGATGGAAGGAGCATTTGTTAGTCCAAAAGACATGACTAGAAACTCAAAATACCTTAAACGGGTCATGAATGCAGTCTTGGAAACATCTTCATCCTTGACTCTAATCTGGTAGTAATCTGATCTTAAGTTAATCTTAGAGAAGATCTTCGCTCCAGCGAGTTGATCAAACAAATCATCGATCCTAGGGTGAGGATACTTATTCTTTACAGTCACTTTGTTAAGCTCACGGTAATTTATACACATCCGCATTGAACCATCCTTCTTCTTGACGAATAGGACAGGAGCTCCCCAAGGTGACATACTAGGGCGAACGAATCCTTTCTCTAATAGCTCTTGCAACTGCTCTCTAAGCTCTTGTAGTTCTTTCGGAGCCATTCTATACGGAGCCTTAGACTTAGGTTGAGTCCCAGGGATAAGTTCAATAGAAAACCCTACCTCACACAGAGGAAGTAGTTTAGTCAAGTCTTCAGGGAACACATCTAGGAACTCTCTAACAATGATAGTCTCTTCTAGACTACTAACTTGCTTCTCTTCACCGATTAAAGTTACTAAGATCGCATAGCAACCTTTACTAACTAGGAACTTGGCTTCAAATGCATTGATTAAAGGCGCAGTCAAGCCAAGTTTTCCTATAAACACTTCAGGTTTCTTTCCAACCTTATGTGAAACTCGCTTACGAAAGCAATTTATTACGGCATTAAACTTACTTAGCCAATCCATTCCTAAGATTATGTCAAAATTCATAATGGACATAATTATAAGTTTGGATTGGAAGAATTGGTTACTGATTGGGATGCCTACTAAACAGAACTCATTAGCACACATCTCAGCACCTGATGGTATTTGAACTACTAAGGGACTACTTAGGCTGAAATAAAGAGGCACAACTCACTGACATGAAAGAGTGGCTAGCACCAGTGTCAAAGAGAGTGTCACAGAACTGGTTTTTAATAATTAGAGTTCTTATAGCAGGGAAAATAAACTCTAATTATATTAATGAAAATCAAAGTAGGAAAATGGTGAAAATAAAATTGCAGAATAAAATGAAAAACAAAAAATAGTAAATTAAACTTAAAACATACTGGTAACAACGCTATTGTCATCAGGGGCAGCTGAAGAAGACATAGCGTAGACCCTTGGTACTGCAGGAGGTTGGGCAATGGACTTGCCTTTATCCTTTCAACTAAAGCGACCTTGCTTGGAGGAAGATGAAGGTACATCTTTTTGGTGCTGATCACTTCCACCAGTAGGAGGAGGCATCATGGCAAGTGCTGGTGCTTGAGAATTAATAGGAGTTGGATTCTACACAGAAGCTTGGTGGTTGATCTTTTTCTTATCCACGGTCCAACTAGCATGACACTCCCAATGGTGATGATTGGTTCTATCGCATGTGTAGCACCTAACACCAGTGTGGTAGCACTTACCATAAGGATGGGGTCTGTTACATATTGCTCCAGGGCTTCCTTGCTAATTTTGCCTGGGGTTCTAGCTAGGATTTTGATTAGGGTTAGGATTTTGGCCAGAAGTAAGCTAAAAGACTTTAGTACCACAGGAACAATTTCTTTAGAAGGGTTAAGATCTGGAAGGTTGAGGATGGGAGCGCTTTTTCAAATCCATTTGGTTTTGATGGTACTCAACCATACGAGCACCTTCCAAAAGTTTGGGAAAATTATCATGATGCTGGGACATCAAATGACTTTTAACAGAATCTTAAAGACCAGGATGAAATCTAGTACACCTAGCCACTTCAGTATGGACTAGGTTTGGAGCAAATTGCAAGAGTTTACAGAACTCCATCTTATAGTCGTGCACAAAACAACTTCCTTGGGTAAGCTGTATGAAGTCATTTTCTATTATGGTTTGGGCAGAAGAAGGAATGAATTCCTCACGGAACACATGTTTGAATTCATCCCAAGGGATGTCTTCCATCTGCACTTCTGAGAAGCGAGTCTTTAACTCATAATTCCACCAGTATTCAGCTTCTCCATGGAATAGATAGGTTGCATGATAGAGGCACTCACTCTCTAGGCACTTAATACTGGCTAGGGTCTTTTCAATGGCCTTTAGCCAGTCAATAGCTTTGAAATGGGAAATGGAACCATTGAAGATCGGAGGGTTGAAGAAAAGTGAGAAGGTAGGCATCCACCATAGGGCCAAAGGATGGTTGTGGAGCCAATGGAAGTTCAAGAATAATAGGAGAAGAAGTTTGAGGTGGAGTTGGGCAGATTTGGGATGGAGTAGAAAAAGGTTGGGAAGGGTTGCAGGATGAAGCCATCCTTTTTGCTGGACGAGTCTGTGCTTCTACCATAACCTTCATTAGATCCAACAAATTTTGCATTTGATCTATTTTTGAAGTCGTATTGGAAGTAGGGTCTTCTTCTATTGGTTCAATAGGGATATTGGGATTTGGATCTATTCTAAAGAAAGGAAAAGAAAATATAATTCAAAAACTTAAGAAGATTGGAAAAGAAAATTCTCATTAAGATTTGAAACTTTTAAGAGATTATAATTTTGGAGGAAAAGGAAAGAAACATGAGTAAAGTAGAAGCTATTTATAAAGCTACTAAAGAAAAAGAAGCAAGAGCAAAAAGAAGACTAGTATTACCAGTTACAGAATTTTGCATAAAATATATTTTTAAAGTCTTCATAAGTGAATCAGAACTTCATAAGCATGACCCCACCAATCCATGGCGTAGTCACTAAAACATTCATCCAAAATTTGGAGGTGTAAGTAATCGGGGCATTCTATGGCCTCAAACACCGTAGTAACACTAGAGAGCCATTCCCTAGCTAACTGAGGGAAACAATCGCCTCAAAACACATAATACCTCAAAATTTTGTTTAGAATGTCACCTCTTGCAGCAGATACTCCCAAGTAAACACGACCAAATGTCAAACTATACCAATGATCGTACTCCCAATACTGGAAGAACAATTTGGTATAAAGTTTTAGTTCAGTACTAGAGTCTGTCAACTGAAAGTTTAATTAAGGTTTGAGTTAGAAATTTAAATAACTTATTTAATTTGAAATGTGTTTACTATCCTAAGATATCATTCACTTGATTTTACAATACTATGTTGTTTGCTTTTGGATGAATGAATGTGTTTGTCCTAGCTTAAAGTTCTCAACTTAGCTCTAATACCAACTGTGACCACTCCATAATTGAGAATCACTTAACTCAACATTGATACATCACCACAATACCTAATACTAGATAAGAAAGAAGCTAACCCAAATCATTAGATATTATGTTTGGCCAAGGATTTAGAAGAGGGTCTTAAATTAAGATGGAAGGGAATTTTATGAAAAGTGTAATGTGTAATACATATGAAGATTACTTATGTGAGTATGTAATTTAAAAGCAATTTATGTGAGTACTTGCAATTCTAGATATGAAATTCTAAATATTTAATAAGTGAAACATGAGTCTACAACTTACAATAAAATTTCTAAGTCCTTAAATTTTTAAAAATTTCAGCAGAGTTTCTATTGTAATTTGGCTAAAGAAACACATGCAAGGTAGACATACAAGTCTTCCATTCCAATGGAAGATATAATTAAAAGAAAAATAACCGAAAACTAACATAAAATCAATCTATTACATAGGATTGATTAGTTCTAAATCTAATATAGAGCCAATCTATTACATAGGATTTGCTCATTTACAATTCTAATATAAAGTCAATCTGTTACATGGGATTACTTATTTCTAATTCTAAAGTAAAGTCAATCCGTTACATGGGATTGCTTATTTTCAGTTCTAAAAATTTAAAGTGAGAAAATACATGTGTAATAATTATCTACCCTAAGGTATGCTCAATTTACAGCATTTAATACATATATGAAGATAAGAAGAGATTCTCAACTTGGATATGCAAATATTTTCTAATTTTATAAGTAATTTAGTATACAATTAATCATTCAAAGTAGATATGCAAATAATGACTTAGTTCATATTCATTTACATACATTCATTTGCATCCATCAATTCATCACATCTCAAGCAATTAAATATAAAATTAATCTCCAACACAAGTATAGTGAAAGTAAAGTAAATAGCATTTATTATAAACCAACAGTAAACTTAAATGAAAGTAATGAATTAAAAGCTCACTTGCAAATATTTATAAGCTATATATTCATGATATTATAAGTGGAAGCAGCTAGCTTTTAGCACTTGGTCTAGATCCACTAGCCTCCAAATGCTCCTGATCTATCATATTTTGGCATTTAAATGTGATAAGGCAAAACCAAAAAATAGAAAATCTGATTAGACTAAACAGTTTAAGTACATTTTAAGATCAAGCTAAGCATATTATTATTTAATTGGATATTACTACTAGTTACAAGATAAGCACAAGCATGGGTGTAAAAAGTGAGCATACAAGTGTGGAAAAAGTAAGTAAGAAAAAGGCAAAGTGAGTTAGAATACTCACTTAAATATACATCCTAGCTTGCAAATAAAACAAGAGTAAAAGCATCCTAAATAGGTCAAAAAATAACTAAAGTGCATATGAAAGTAAATAAAGTAAAGCAAGTATATGTTCAAATGAACTTATGCTAAGTAAGGAAAAGAGATATTGAAGCATTTAAATGTAATTTTAACAAAATTCACTGTAATCTAAGTGAACTGTAAACAAGTAAAGTACAGTACTAAAGCATAGAAAATGCATAGTATATAAATTGACGAAGATCTTAGACTATTAGTCTAAGATTCACATAGTCTAGAACCATGGAAAATAACATAGCTTAAAGTTATGATGAAGAATATCCCATATGTTAATTAATTAAAGTTATTTTAGGAAGTACTTATTATGCAGGCACATACAGAATGAAAAGAGGAGTTAAACATGTCTATTAAACTTGTGAAGAAAAGCGGGGTCAAACAAGCAACACTCACTTCACCCTCTGAGAATGTGAGATCTCCTTATTACTACTCTTTAGTATGCCCTTGGCTAATTTAGCAATATAAACCCCTATTGTTCTTAATGTGAAAGTTTTTTTCATGCATATTATCTTATATAAATAATTTAAATGAATAAGACTCAAAGCTAAGCAAGCATTCAAGGAAAGTTCAATAAGTGCAACTAAGTGATATCCAAAGTTATCTAACTTTAATGATCTGCTTAATGATTGGAGCTAATTGAGCTCCCAATTAACTTTGAGATATTGATCTCAAGTTAATTATAATTAATAATAATAATTAGAGTTTGGAAAATAATAGTTTTATTTTATTTATTATGATATGATAAAATAATTTATAAGTATAATCAATACAAATGAGAACTAATTCTATTCACATCCAAAACTATAAGATTCAATTAAGATAATTAAATCAAGGTTTAGGTGACTAGTAGGAAAGATTGAGATTAAGGAGTTATCAAACTTAAGAAATAGGAAGTTAAAGTTTAATCTACTAAAGTTCACTAGCTAGGTTATAGTTTGAAGATTTTATCAAATCAAGTACTATTCTAGTTAGGTTATAATAAAATGGGAGGTTTTAAGTAAGCAAATGATGGGACTTAAGAACTACAAGTTCTAAGTATCATAATAGCTAAAGTTTAAGTAATTCAATAGGATTCTTAAACTACTCTAAGAAAAATAGGAATTTCTATCCTAGCTCTTAAAAGATTCAAGAGAATGCTTTAGGAATTAAGATGAATGAACTAAGTTCTAATCTAGTCACTAAGGGATAGATCTAGGTTATTCAATAATCTACAATTACAAACACATTAAGACTAACTACTCTTAATGGGTGTAACTAATAAATTTAGGGATCAACTGTAATTCAATTTGTAAATCAATCATAAAGTTTCTACCTTAGGGTTGAAAGATGAATCAAGCAATTTGCAATTGATTCACATCTCTAGAAAGCGAGAGCTAAGCTCAAACATAAGTAATATAATTTGATATGGGGAATAACAAATGTCACATATTAGCTATCTTAGGGTTTTATGATACCTAAAATATGCCATCTAGGAAATTAGAATTATTATAATAATACTTAATTAAAAGTCAATAACCAAAAATCACTAATTGTTATCAAATGGAAATGATTACATATAATTGAAATCCTTATATCATAAGGAGAAAAATGATACTAAGTAGGTCAAATTTGGATAACATTAGAAAATTAGGGTTAAAAAGTGATTATGAAAATTAGGGTTCAATTTGATTTCATATTATTGTTCCTCACATTTTTGTGAGTGAAATGGACTATTTGATTATTTAATTTGGACATTAAATGATCAAATTAGATCACATGAAATGATAAAATTAATTTATAATTAATTAATTATTCTTAATTATTGACTACTTAAAATATTTATCAAAATTGAAATTAAATTACATATTACAAATCTACTTATTTTTGTGATTGAAATGATATATTATAACATGTATTTTGGACAATTATTTTTAAAGATATAATAAAAATGAAATTGAATTATCAAAAGTTAATTAATTACATACACTTAATTAATTATAAGCTTTGATTTGAATTAAACGCAGCCGGTGCAGAAAATAAGGAGGTGCTGAAAATGGGATATAATTAACGGTCACTAAATTTAGAGCGGCGCAGAGACCCACGCGTTTCTTCGATTTCGAAGTGACGCGTGTCGTCTTCTGATTGCATGCCAAAATCGAACAGACGGTGCGGTCCAAACGCACAGATTGGCCTGGTTTGAATGGGAAACACGAATCGGGTACGGTCCGAGACCAACCACTTCTTCCCAGTAATCGGCCTCAGGAGACAAAATTAGGGCAAACTAGTTCTCTCCATCCCGACGGTCCCTGGATGTAGCCCGCACATCGACGAGAAGATCTTGCCGAAGTTATTCATCCGGGACAAAAAACGAGCTCATTCGATTAGTACGGGAGGAACCAGATGATGCCCTAGGTTTGACCCGGCGGACATCCATTAATCCTAAATACAAACATTCGAGTTCGAACTCAATCGGACATAAAAATGCTTGATTGAACTTGTGTGAGGCGTAGGATTCCTTTAGGACTTAAGAAGAACAATTACATAGAAACTAATTTTAGGGAGAAGTACCTAGATGTTCAATACGCCGGCAAAAATGGAGTGCTAGGGTTGGCGAAAAAACCTTTTGCTCGTTACTTCGAGACGCTCTCCGGCAGCTTGACAGCACGGAGATGGAGAAGAATGAGTAAAGGAGAGGAATGGGAAGGATTAGAGATAAAAAAAGAGTTCAGTAGCCCAGCTGGAAGGTAAGGTCCGTCCTTCTCTGCTGCATTGCGATCATGAGGGAAGAAGGCATATAAGGGGATGAATTAGGCCGTTCGTTCGATCGGTCGATCGAACGGCTAGATCTGCTTCTTAAACCCCGATTAAATAAAAGCCGTTATATTAGATTAAAACTAATCCAATGCTTTGGATCGAGCCGCGTGGCTGTCCCGTGCATTGGACTCACGCATGGGATCTGCGCGATCCGAAAATTAATTTTAACATTAATTAAGTTATATATTATATATATTAATTTATTTACTTTAATTATTTAATTAATTATACTCTATTTATTAATCAAATTTAAATAACCAAACGCACTCTAAAAAATCCCAAAAATTTACTCTTACTTAATTGAGGTGAGGGGAACTCAAAAATGCTATTGGATTTTTGATTGGAGGTCAATTTAATTATCTGGGTATTTAAAATTTATTAAAATATTTAGGGAAAATTTGACGACTTTCAAACACTTCAAAAATACCATGCCTATCTAATTTGGGTGTGGTGAGTCCAATGGTGGTCTCTGTTTTCAATTTCGAGGTCTAAATAATTTCATAACCTGGGGTACAGCCGATCACTGGGTCCTTACTCGGACTCAGCCATGGCTTGGCTGCTAGCTCGATCAATCGATACGATTGATCAGAGCTTGCTCAAACATTGGCAACAATTAGGATTGGTTCCTAAGAGGCTAGGGTAGCTAGACGACATCCAAAGGCTGAATCAGAAGCTTAATTAAACAACTGAACTCACACAATTTAGTGGAAAGAGGCTGTACTTGAAATTGGAGATGGCAGAGGCAAACTGGGAAGCTCAAAATCCTTCAAACAATCACAAAGGCTCTACAAGGGGGTCTGAACTCCATACCACACCCTCTATTAGAAGATCACAGTAGCAGAAATTGTCGGGAATGCTGAGAGCTCCAAAGGCTTTAGCAGGAAAAATTAGGGGATCACAGTGAGCAAAGGGACTCACTGTGATAATCCAGAGGTATTTGTAGGTGCTCGGAGGCACTAGGGGTGGATTCTAGAGCTGAGAGCCATGGCTTAGGCTCGGGCTGAGGGAGAGGAATTGCCAACGACCAAGGGTAATTCAGGGAGATGGGAGCCAGCAAGATGCTGCGCCTGAGGGTAGAAGAGGGAGTTTGGATCATTTCTTGTGCTGCCATGGGGGTTGCAGAGTTTGAGCTGTCGGGAGGGGACCAGACGCGCGAACGGTCGGAAGGTAGACGAAGGTCCACAGTGCATGGAGTGCTCTAGGCCGTCTGATTGTAGAGTTGCTGGTCATGGATGGTTAGGATTCTCCTGTAATAATTACTTAAGTGGATTAAAGCTCAGTTGATGAATACGCGAGGGTGGATCTGTTAGCTAGGATTAGATATTGGCGTGAGCTATCAGATGCCGTTGGATAAATACTTTAGGCTGCATGCCAACGCATCCATTGGAGAGGATTGATGAGCCGATGTCGAGACCATACATTGAGTCTGTCACGGTCCCGATAGCAAATCCCAAATATTAAAAATTCAATTTATATTTAATTTAATTAATAAAATTTATTTAAATAATTAAATAAAAAATCCTAATAATTTTAAATCCAATTTAGGACCAAATGAGCTCCAAAAATTCCCAAAAATTCACTCTTAGCTAATAAGGCATGAGGAACTCAAAATAAAATCAGATTTCAATTTAGAGATCAAATTAATTTATCTATTTCTTAGGATCATAAAATTGGCAAAAATATTAATATGCTCAAATGAGCTCCGATTGATTTCAAACTTCTAGAGTTAGGTTTAAATGACTCATTGAGTATATTGGAATCAAAATCAAAGCTTGATTTAGCTTAATTTAGTTAGGTTTAGCTGAAGTAAAAATTAAGGTTGTTACACTATGGCAAGGTTCCAAATTTTGACACTCATTGATCTGAAATTAGAAGCTGTTGTAAGGGAAAGAAGGAGACCTTACCATGAAAGAAGAGTGATTTATTCAAGGGAAGGAAAGGAGATACACTAAGCAACTAGAGGAAAAGAAGAGAGAAGGAAGGGGAGAAAATCCAGTTCCTAGTATTCCTCTCAACTTATCATCTGAATTTTTTTTAGTGTGAACCATAAAAAGGTTCAGTTTCTTGTATGTAATTTCCTGCATGTCTATTGCAATGGAGAGCTAAACCTCCATGGGGAGGGTTGGGATGTAATCATGTGATAAGTAGGGATTTTAAAAATGTGTTGTGTGTGAACTTACTATAATAAATAAAATGTGTTTAATTGTTTATCTATATTCTATGCTTCTAAATGATGTTCTGGAATGTTTACAATTCTGTAATGAAATTAAAAGCCATTTATTAAATGAAAAGATTGCTAAGTCATCTAAACAATCAAGATCTAGAGGGAATGTACATAAAAGTCCTCGCTACGATGTAACATTGTTGAGCGAGAATTCTCGATGTAAAACACCTCAGGTTTTGAATGGAAGAGATGGTTTAGTAAAATAATTATCTTTAGCTCCAAAGTACACCAATTGGCTTAGAGCATAGATGTGTGTGCTGCTAGAGCTTAGAGCTAAGTGACAAGCTCTTGAGCCTAACTATACAACTCCTTAAGCTCAGCCAAGAGATTAATGCTTGTGAGCCTTGAGCCACCAATCGAGCTCTGCGGTTCAACAGACATTGAAGGAGGAAGAGGGCATCGAGAACTCATGGATGATGTGACATAGTCCATGAGATCCGATGAATCCACTTTCTTAGCTAAATTGCGTATGATGCGCAAGAAGCTAATAGGTGGAAATCAATGCTTATGAGATTACAAAACTAAAATATAATTTTTGATAACCTAGATGTAGGATTTCAAAAATTAACTTAAGGTGATCTCACAAGAGTTTATGTGCTGAGGCTGAACTAGAATGAGTTCACCTTGTGCACTAGATTTGAACTTGTTGGAATTAAATAACCAATCTAAGAAACACAAAGTTCACATGATTAAATGGCATGATAACAAGTACATATAATTGCATGAGTCGAATACAACACCTGTCCCTAACAAATCACATGATGAAATCCCAACTCTCCCTTCTTAATCAAATAGCATCTTCAATTAAGTTCTTTGCATTATTTAATTAGGAACCACCAAAACCAAAATATAAATTATATAGACATCATTGAACGTAGATATAACTTAATAACAAGACCACCATTCCCTGAGGACGATAAAATAAGGAACTTACCATTCCATTATTACTTCGGACCACATACACTTGCGTGCAGGCGCATACACATATTTGGGGTCTGTCACCACTCATATAGGCCACACCATGGCCTAATCTTGATCGTTGAGACACATCGATTGCAAATTGAATCCCTCTATAGGAATACCGGGATCGTCGAGACCTTATTCAACCTAATTGGATTTTAGGGTTTTACTATGGGGAGTAAATTCTCCCCACATAGACTACATCATCACTTTATATTGATTCTTACATGATCAGAGATCGTAGGCGGAGCAATTGAGCTATCAAATGCTTTTGATGATCGACTTGATCATCGGAACCCTACTTGCGATCGTGCACTATCATAAGTTTGATCGACTTGGATCTATCGAGATATCCCTATCGAGTTTGATCAGCTCACTCAATCATTACCTCATAGCAATCACACCCAGCGACCATTGGATGCCCGATCAGATGCTAATTATCACAATTTGCTGGAAATGAGCGGGCCAGCTTGAAGTGCCCATCCAAACAATGAATTCCTTTTATTTGTCCAGCTACCAGGCCGCACCCAGCACCTAAACTAATTGTAAGTGATCATTGAGAGATCCTAGAACAACATTTAAAGAAAATTGAACATCTATAAAATTTGATCTAGATTAGCACAAGGGGGAGATGGGGTATCTAAATGGGTTGCTGGATGGAAATGTCGACGATTGGGAGTAGGCCAAGAGCTGGAATTGGGTTCTAAAGCTTCATTGCGTTCTCAAAAAACTTTTGGTCTTGAATTCCAAATCTCACCCATTGTGATGTTGGGAACCAAAGTTGGAGTTCACCGTAGTCAGCTGGAGAGCATACCAAATAGCAGGGTAGTTGTGGCAAGAGGGAAGGAATTGAGGGTTCCATAAAGTGCAAAGGGACACTATGGGATTCTTAGAAGGCTATTTATAGTCTGGGTGGTCTTGGGTGGATGGGCCATGGCTGCTTGGCCCAAACATAGAGGTCAGGCTTTCAGCAGCTAGTTGAGGCCCCACTAAGCCTCGTGGCTCTACAGGGTGCTTTCTATAGTAATGGAAGGAGAGAGAAACAGCTTGGGGATGTGGTACGAGAGTGGATAACATTTATGACATTCGATTTGTATGACCGATCCTCGCTATCAGGGCTCGATCACTCTGGGGACGAAGCGGAACAGTGTTGGGAGCGAAGCAAACTGTCCGATTGATCGCTTGAAACTGCAAAATGGTTATGATGCGTCGGCCAACCCATAACAACTGGTTGATGGAAAGATCACGGCTATTGGATCACAAGCACGATCTGACAATTGCTAAAAGACCATATGACACTAGATCATCTGTCACGTGGACTGAGCTCCACTACGGACCACCCGCGGTCTGCAAAATGAATTCGAGGGTTTCAGCTGACTGTTGGAGGGTTAGATTTGCAAATATGGAAAATTTTAATGCTAATCCTAAAATGCTTCTTTGTTATATGTACCTCGAAACTAATTCTGCATTATGTCATTTGATTCTATTTATTTTTCTGAGTATTTTAAGACCTATATTGGCTATATTTGGATCATCCTACAAAAAGTTATTAAGCTTTTAAGTTTTACTATTTAAAAATACAATTTATATTATTTTACTGTTCATTTATTAAATTTGTATTAATCTACTATTTATTCCAAAAATTCAATTATATTATTCTGTATTACTTAATTAATATGTAATTAATTAATTATTAATTATTAATTATCAATTAATTATTAATTATTAATTACTTAATTTGTTATTTAATTATAATATTATTTTTATTACTGTTCAATTAAGGTTAAGTTAATTACTATTTAAGTCTTAATTAATTATTTGTTCATAATCATTAAGCCTAAGATTAGGATTAATTAATAGGTTAATAATTATTAAATTTTTAATATTACTGTAGATATATATATATATATATTAATTTACTGATTAATTAAATTAATATTAATCCAAAAATTAATTTAAATATATAATATTGTTACTGTTGAAAAGTAATTAGGCTTAATTATAGGTTAATTATTCTTAATTACAGGCTAATTAATTATAGATTTATCATTTAAGATTAATAAATTATTCTAACTACTATTTAATAATTAATAAATATTTCTTAATTAGTTTGATTAACTAACTATTAACCTAATTATTAATTAAGAAATCTGTTAACCCAATGATTAATTAGTTACTTAATTAATTAATATTTTCTGTCTTAATATTACTTAATTACCTATTAATCTAACTGTTAAGTATACCTTAATCACTGATTAACCAAAGATTTATATATATATATATATATATATTTAACTATATATGTGTATATATATATATATAATAATTATATTTATTTTTATTATTATACTTCGGCAGGTAATAAATGCGACGGGACCTCCTCGGCCACGTGGCACGCGCTGATTGGGAGCGGTCAGAACGGTGGGTCCCGCCAGGACACGTGGCGAAGCTTGATTGGCTCTGGAAGCAGCCGCGGGCCCCACAGGAGCAACGCTGACGCGGCCCGCACTGGAGCGGGCCCCACACCCCGAGCGCCGAGCCACACGTGGTCCGCGCGTGCGGACCTTTGGGCGGGCCCTGGTCGACCCGACCCAGCCCGGCTACGGCCTGCGGTTCGTCTTCCCGAACGCCTGGGTGCACTAGGGCTGGCCTTTTGGGGGCCTCCAGGCGGTACCAGCGTCCAGCCCGCACGGCGTTGGAAGGAGGACGTCGGCGGCTTCCTATTGGCGGTGGGCTCGAGGCCAGAGGGCGACGGACGGACCCGGCAAACCTAACCCTAGACGGTGAAAATTGGGACAGCTACTCCTAACGGTAACTACTGTGGCTAAGACGACGAATTCATGAAATCCACTCAACATCGATCGATCAGACAATTGTTGGTTGCAATCTATGAGTAGGGATAAGCATATGAACGATTAATTTGAACATCAAATGGCAAGATTTAGGAGAAATGGAGTGTACCTGATCGAGCAACACAGAGTTCCTAGGGTTTGCAGAGGTACCTCCAGATGGCTTCCGACGGGGCGAGGGTGCGTGTCGCAAGCCGAGGGTTCCTAGGATGGTTTAAGGAGTGGCTGGCGGAACCTCCGAGGCGGTCACCGCGAGCTGCGGGTGGACCGCGGCCGCGGCCTAGCAGTGCGTGCCGCGTGCCCTACGCGCAGAGACGGACGGGAAGGAGGGTTGGCAGCTGTTCGATCGCGCCCAGTTTGGACGGACCAGATCTATCCGATCCGCGGTTCGCGGATCCACGCGCTATCGGGTCGGATCCAAAAAGCAACGGGGATCCGACCCAATAAGGGAAAAGAGGAATAATGAAATAATTAATAAAAATCTTATTTTAATTATCTATTTTAGTTAATTAAATAAATAATTAAATTCCAAACATTCACCATTAGCTAATTGAGGGGTGAGGAACGAAATGGTGAGGTCAGATTTTTGATCCGACGAGTATTTTGATACCTCGATTTTCGGGGGCATTTAAATATTATTAAAATATCGTCGAATTTTCGACGACTCCCGATTGTCACGAAAACTTCACCCCTAGCTAATTTGGGGTCAACGAGCGCAATGGTGAAGTCCATTTTTCGATTGGAGGTCAATTTAAATAGGTCAAATTTTAGGGTTTCTGAAATTTCCAAAAATCAGGATTTGATCCATTTGACTCCTGATTTGGACTAGGTCATAAAGGTTGGCTCCAGTTGACCTAATTAGCATTTAAGATTAGTTTTAAGACTAAGATTAGTCCTAATTGACTAAGATAACAAATTGGGTTGTTACAAATTCCCTCTTCTCTCTCATAATTGATGGGAGAATTCAAGAGCTCAGCCATGCTCTCCTCCTTTAAATGGAGGCTCAGCCCACTCTTTCTCTCCATTTGACCATTAGTCGAGCTCTTGCATCTTCCTCCACTTCATCAATCTATCATCTTTCATTGTAGATTCCCTTCCATTCGGCGCAGCCAAGGATCATCGAGCCATCCATCTTCATCTTGTTGAGCAACACCATCGCCGATCTGTGCCTTCTCCTTCTTCCTTTGAAGATCGCGTCGGCATCTTCACTCATTGTTTCCGACTACCTTGTCGCTCCTCTTGATGGTACTTATCACCACTCAATCCTTATTATATATATATATATATAACTTTAATAATTATAATAGAGCTCGATTATCTCATTTTTTTTCTTAAAATGAATAGCACCTCATATAACTGCTAATAGAAGGATTGTAAGTTTGATATAATAATATTGCTTTACTTGTAAATATTTATGTTTAATTATAGAGCTATATTTTAAGTCGTTGAGATAGGTAAAGTTAAAATATGTATTTTTTTAAAAAATTATACTGAGTTATGCATGTAGCTCAATAGTTAATTAATTCCATATATTGCCATTAATTATATTTTATTGCCAAGATCATGAATTATTTTGGAAGATTGGTTAGGCTTATATTATTGATTATTTAGGATTTCTTAGATATCAAATAAATTTTATATAGTACCTAATGTAAATATCTTAATGGACTCCTCGCATATCTTTAATTAATTACTAGACATGATCATAAATTGGTTCACCTTATTAAGTATGTTAAAGCATATTAAGTTATATTTTTTTAGGTAAATTGGTACAACCGTAAGTTCTTATTTTCATTATGACAAAATATAAGCATAAATTGTTGAAGAATTTTATAAAGTGAACTAAGTTAATAAGATGCAAAGCAACACATCTCTAATTTTATATCTCTTTTGCTAAACTAGTTTAGATAATGAAAATATTTACTAAAATCCTCAAACATTTTTAGCCTAAGTGTTGGTTCATCTTGATTTTCTAATGCATTATGATAGATTATGACTCAATCAACTAAATTTTTCAAATTAATTCATCAACTTACTTTCATTTTATATTTCAAAAATCTGTTCATACTCCATGCAAAGTTGAAGGCTTAGGTTCCTAAGCCATATGTTGTAGAAGTTCAAAATTTGCTCGAGCAAGGTACGTAAGTACTTAGAACTTGTATTGAGTTCTAATAATTAAAACTATTTATTTAGTCCTATGTTAAGTGTGTACATCACTTGCATAGTTCATATTACTATTTTTGTGCATTTTACTTTCTCAAGTTATATGTTAACTTTCATGTATTTTTGCGAGTTATTTTAAAGGATTAAGATGTTTTAATTCTATTTTGATTGCTTAATTTCGTTAAACTGTCAATTATCCCTTATTAAACTTAAGAGATCTTAAGATCTTGATCAAGTGATTTACATTTGATCTAGATCTTAGATTGCCATCATTAATAAATCAATAATTCATTTGATTTGCCATTAACTTGAACATAACTCTTGGTCTTAACACATAATCTGTCTGATTTAGACTCAAACTCTTAATCACTTAATCAATCAACCTAATTATAAGATAATTTGACTAACATGATTCCAATAATCTATTTGATTTGATATTGACTTCAATTCATTGAATTAGAAATGCTAAGGATATTTTAGAACCGATATGATTAAGCATCTGGACTTAAAACTTAAGATCTTTGATTTCCTCTTAAATAAAATGATTAGCATGAAATCAAGTATAAAATTTATGATGATTCATTATGAGATCAAATCTTAATAAGATTCTTAATTATATCTCATAATTGTAGTCTAGAACTCAATCAAATAGGGCTACCCATCTGATCTAATTAACCAACTTAATGAATAATCTTATAAGATTATATTGAGTGTTTAGATATGTGAGATCTTGATGATCTTACATTAGGCTTTATTTAGTATTACTAACAGCCTTAACAAATGATGATACATTGAGGTAAGAAGAACCTTTGTAACTTATTGAGGTAGAATCTTAGATGATCCTCTTAACCTTACAAGTTGATCTTGATACTGTGTGGTAGGAATCACCTAAACCACTTAGAATGGAACTACTCCCTTGTGGTAGAAATCAACATTGAGTGATCTTTTTTATCATATCCTTGGAGCATTGTGTAGGACTCACCCATTTAGTGTAAGGAATTAATAGCATTATAAATCCTTATTAATTAAATAGAATCTTCTGAACCTAAAATTATTAGTTGGATATGATTATGCATATCCATGATGCTGAGTCACTGCAACAATATTCAGGATTGGTTGATTCACTCCAATGCGGACTTTTGACCAGGTGCTATCTCGAGGGAGTAGATGAATACAGTCCCGTTAGAGTAAATATTCAAAGACTAAGAGTGTTACAATTATTGAATTAGATCCTTAGTTTGAGATATAAACTGCAATCGGGTTTTGCCTCCTATTATTGTGCGCTTCGATAAGTGCAGTTTAAGCAAACTAAGTATCTTAAGTCACTTTGCATAGACCACTAAGTATGCTTGCAATTAGGTCATTTAAGGGCTTAGGTTGATATATAAACTGTAGCCGGGTTCTGCCTCCTATAGTAGTGCGCTTCAATAAGTGCAATTTTAAACAAGCTAAAGGTTAAATCCACCTTTCCTAGAAACATACAACTATGTGTATACAATCATCATAGATAATGATTTTTAAGTAAACTCTCAACTTTAACCATTTTTTGAAATTAGAATATTAGATGTCAGAATCCATTTAGCATGATTCTACATAATGGAGACATTGAGTTCATTATCAAATTTCAAAGCATTTTTCCAGATTTTTAGATTTATCTCATGTAGCTTAGAAGTATGAGCATGAGCATAAGCATAATGTATGAGTATCAGAATAATGTATGAGTATCAGTAATGATTTATGAGTTACATAATATTGCATACATTGACTGGGGAATTTTAAGATGCATCGGCATCATAGTAAACTGTATTCCCAACTAGATGTATGTGTACATTGGACCGTACGACTCATAGCTATTCAGTGATAGTCCTATTACATATCAGAGGCATACTGTATTGTCGCATATTTGGATGCTCCCAGTGGCATATAGTACATCATTGGATGTTCTTGCATTAGTGTTAGAATACTCGCTATTTTTATTTACTTTCAGCATTCAGTTTATAATTTAGTTTTACTTTATTCAGTTTATACAGTTTCAAGTTATTTTGTGCCTATATAGTTTTTCTGTAATTTTACTTTACTTTACTTCAATTTTGTAAAGTTTTATACTTTCAATTATTTTATAGTATTTTTGCAGCTTAATTTCTGTCTTATTATTATATTGAATAACATCTTTTAAATGCAAGTATATGCTATATTATAGCTTTATTGTACTTAGACATTATAAGTCTAATATTATTTTTCCTTTGTTGGCTTGGCCCTGTTATATATGTACATATGGCAGTATCAGGTGTTAGCTCAGAACTTGTGCTTGGGAGTGTACTGGTGATAGAGGGTTAGGTGAGATTGATGTTCTATAAAGAAGAAGATCTTGCTCAGTTATTAAAATTTACGTTGCTCATATTTAATTAAATGTAATAAATGAGTTTCTTTCTTGTTATTCTACATTTTCTATATTATATGTGAATGGATAGATGTGGATAATGTTTGAATGCCCTTTTTCCTTTTTTGTGTACTGCTTTGCTTATGTTTTTGCATAAGACTTTGCTCACCTTCAAATTGATGCCATGGATGTATTGCTTATTATCTGTGGTGTTAGTGTCAGTCACCACTTGATCATAGTTGAGTTAGTGTTACTTGACGATGATCAAGAGGTGACCATTACACCATCAGTGGTGTGAGACGCGTCGATTGAACCCAAAATCCCCATCTGGGATGCGCTGGATTGCTGGGGTGCTACTTGACCAAGATATCACCTAAGGCGCCTCTGTAAGGAGCTAATTATCCTCACTGCATCAATGCCAAGAGCCACGATCTAGCCCTACACACTCAAGGATCAGAGAAGAAGCTATTGGTCCACTCAGCTAGCTTAGGGGATGGGGGATCGCTGAAATGCTACTCACGGTATTTCACAGATGTGAGCTGCAACTATGTCAATCGATTCCAGTCATATCGATCGACCTTATCGAACCCAGTGCTTGCTATACCCTTACAATCACTCACGAAGGATATGGGTTATTGATAGAGGGCTCAGAGGCTTAGTAAATTGTTGCGTATCACTGGTCTAAGGGTCGACTGCCAGTGCTCTCTTAGATAGAATTTTCCCCATTTGGCCCATTACAAGCCTCTACCAGGGTAGTAATTTCCTACTGGAACACTAAGGCACAATCCTAGCACAACATCTAGAGTAGGGAAAGTGCTAGTCGAGCTGAACCCAGCTTGGCAAAGAAGAGGTCAAAGGGCTGTACCTTGAGCTGGGTAATGGCTGCGACTGAAACAAAGGGAAGATGTCAAAGTTCTCCAGAGAGTTACAGAAACTAGCTGGGGGTTTGAATGCCAGACACACACCCACTATCAGTGGTACGCAGTAGGTTTAGACACTGGGGAGCTCGAACTGCAAGAGGATGCAGACAGAGAGGGAGAGGATCAAGCAGCCTTTCCACAGAGAGCAAAGGGATTCCCTGTGGAAATCCCAGGGTATTTATAGCCCAAGTTGTACTCTGGGAGCTTCGGGCTTGCCTCCAATGGCTAACCCAAGGAGAATTAGGCATCGGGCCATGACCCTTGAGGGGTAGACTCAGAACTTCATTCCCCTAGCCATTGCGATTCGGGAGGTAGTCGAGGATAGGATCTCCACTGCAATGGCAGCAGGAGTGGGCGAGCTGTCGGGGCCTCTCTTAGAAAATGGGGGACGAAGCTGAACAGCGACTGGCGGGGGCGTAGTCGTTCGATGGATCGTCAGTTGGGATAGAGCAGTTCAGATCCTTCAATCAGTAACGGCCGATCGGGGGGGGGGGGGGGGTAGATCGTATGTCGGCTCAAATCGAAGTGATCCGACAATCAATTTGATTTACTTAAGATGGGACACGAGGTAAATCCTGTCGTTGGATGGAGGCGCGGAAATGCGTGCAAACACCTATATTGGCACCACCCTATGCGCTGTTGTCGGAACCCCACAATGGATCTGCCAATGTCTCGACAGCAAATCCCACATTTAAAATTATAATTATTTAATTTAAATTAATAATTTAAATCCTTTAATTAATAAATTAATTCTAATAAATTCCTAAAATTCAATTTATGACTAAATGAGCTCCAAAAATTCTCAAAATTTCACCCTTAGCTAATTAAGGTATGAGGAATTCAAAAATAAAATCAAAGTTTAATTTGGAGATCAATTTAATTTTGGTATTTTTCAGGCCTCAAAAATAGCCAAAAATACCAAAATTCTTAATTTAGCTCCAACTGATTTCAAACTTCTAGGGTTAGATTTTAAATGACCTATTGAGTCTAAGGGAATTAAAATTAGGACTTGATTTAGCTTAATTAATCTGAACTTAGCTATAGTAACAACTAGGGTTGTTATAGATTTTGTCAAGCCTTGGAGCCAATCATGTATTTTAGCTATAAGTTTAATAACTGAATATGAAATTGAAGAATCCTTGAATAATAGTAAGCATATGAGAAATAGTATGATTAATAACATTTGTTAGAAAAGAAGGATTCATATTTTTCTTGAAAAAAATTCAAAGCTTCTCCATTAATCTCATAGTCAGAGTAACTCTTACTAAGGTTAAGGTCTCTTCAAACTTTTGAATATTGTTAGTATTATCTATCATTAAAGCATAAATGGTCATTAGCATTCAATTGTTAGGAAGGGAGGTACCAGAGAGGATTTGCATTGATTGAAAGGTTCGAAGATGGCTGTTGAAGAATTCAACTCTGCTCTAGGATTCACCCATTTCGGCAGGGATGAAGTCCACACCTATGGGAAGCTTAATTGAAACATGGAAGCGGTGGGAGGATGCCAGCATTGATGGACAGCTGCCACACGTCGAAGCACATGCGACACGCGTAGCATAAGCTACGGGGAAGACGACAATGGGTCGCCCGCCAAATGGGTCTGACCTGATTACACGGGCCCGACCCAATTAGGGACAACAGGTGCGATCAGAGGCCAAGAGGTGGGCCCCACCGAGGAATTTACTTTGTATATAATAAAATTTTAATTAAATTATAACACAATTTTATTTTAAAAATTTTGGGCTATTAAATAGGCTCCTAAAAATTCAAAACTTTCACCCCTAGCTAATTGAGGGGTGAGGAACGCAACTACGAAGTTAGATTTTTGATTCGAGGAGTATTTAAATAATTCAAATTTTTGGTGTATTTAAATATTATTAAAATATTTGACAAAAAATCTAATGACTTCCAAATGCCTCCAAAGCTTTACTCATAGCTAATTTGGGGTGGTGAATGTAATGGAAAAGTTTGATTTTTGATTTGAGGTCAATCTAATAGGTCAATTTTTAGAGTTTTTGGAAATTCCCAAAGTTAGAATTTGATCTATTTGTTTTCTGATTTGGACTAGGTCTTAGTGATGAGTTCCTAATGACTTAATTAAGGCATAGAATTATAATTAGGACTTGGATTAGTCCTAATTGACCTAAGTAACAACCTAGGTTGTTACATATACTTAGCCCTTTGTCACTATCTTTACTTTACACCCAATCCTTTATGACTGCTTTTATCGTTCACTCAATACAGACTGAGACTATCCTAACTTGCATATATTATATGTTTATTTGTATTTATAGCTACTTTTAATTTACTTACTTGCAGTGTTTGTTGTTATCACTTACATTTAGGCTCACATTGCTTTTACTTTTGTTACTTAACATATGTCCATTTGTACATATTTCCTCATAGCTTTTATTGCACACTTATTAGTATAGTTGTACCTATTTTCCTTATATAGATGATGTGGGTTGTATCAACTTTTCCTCTTTTTACTACTTTATAACCTTTTTGATTGTTGCTACAGTCACTTACTTTACTTTACTATACTTAACTTACTTCCCTTTTTACTGTATTGAGTTTTGCTTAAATAACAATTGTAAATATATAAATGTGATATCCACTTAACTTATAAAAAGATTAGTTGCCCTAAAATGTACTTTGACTTTTTAAGTCTATTAACTTATTTTTTTTTAATGGTTTTGACCTATCGTATTAGATACCAAATATGATATATCAACAGCGCGGAGTGGAGCTTGTACCCGAGGAAGATCAGATCTAGTAGTTGCAGCTTTAAAAACCTTTTACTTTCCACTGTTTCTTTCTTTTACTTTATGCATCCCATGAGGATGAGTGTCATTAGGTTTAAATATTTGTATAACTTTAATTAGTTATGGATGTCTTAGTTTACTATTTTGAGTTATGTTTTTACTTTCATTTCTGGATGGTTAGAATGTTTTGCATTTACTAAATGTTTATGCATATAATGTCTTCTTTAGAGACCCTTGGCTTCCCATAGTGCTTAAAAGTGGGTTAAGACTCACTAACTCAGTACTAAGTACTACCGTAACACCTAATGTTGGATTGGATTCTTGATCTAGATCTGATTAAGGCATGACAGTTAGGATCACACGGGACCGTTGCCCCATGCGCAGGATCTGGCAGCAGATCCCCACCATTTGGTTAAATAGCCATTGTATTAATTTAATTAATAAATATAATATAATTTAAATACTTTAATTATTTAATCAATAATACACAATTAATTACTCAAAACTAAATAATCAAACGGAGTCTAAAAAATCTCAAAAATTCACCCATAGCTAAATAAAGGGTGAGGAACTCAAAAATGTAATCAGATTTTTGATCGGAGGTCAATTTATATATCTTAATTTCTAAGTAATTAAATATTCTTAAAATAATCGGGGAAAATATGATGACTTCCAAATATTCCCAAAATACTACTCCTAGCTAATTTTGGGGTGAAGAGCCCAGTGGTGAACTCCGATTTTGATTCTTAGATCAAAATAAAATATGTATTTCCAAATTGATCAAAATAATCATTAATATTTGTTGTTCACAAAGAATCTCCAAATCGCACAAACTTGGGGTGAAGGCTCCAAATAATATTATATGAGTACTAGAAGTGAAATAAAGCTAATTGGACTACCTAATAATGGGTGACAACACTAGGGTTGTTATATGAGTTGTGTATGAGTGAAGCCTTTAGCATTCAAGCTGGAGTGTTCATGTATAGTAGAAGTGTTGGTTGATAGTTAAATGATTGTAATGTTAGAAATAAGTTAAGATGCCTATTTATAGCAAATCAATTATATTTATATATTATTTTGTCACATAAATAAGACCATAATCAATTCACCATTTTCAAACCTCATTTACTTATATACTATTTTGTATCAATTGATGAAGACATTTGATAAATATCTAAGTCAATTGAGAAGCTTGATTAGCTCCAATCATAGGATAGATAACTAAAGTAGATAATAAAAAATATCACATAATTTATAATTAGCTTTGAACATCCTTGAATGCTGCAATGTATTGAGACTAAATCCTTGTTAAACATTCATTAAGGTTATTGTACATAACTTAACATATAACATTTACTTTGGGTTGCATTAGAGAATGCTTGTACAACTGTTACTAAGCCAGGGCAGGCTCTGAGAGAGATCAGGAGACCATACAGATCCTATGAGGGGGAATGTGTGTGTTATGGGAGACCCTGCTTACTTTGTCCAGCAGACATGCTTGAATCCTCATTTCTACTTTAATTTTTCCTGCATAGCAAAAAACTTAAATCAATAGAATAAACTTAATTATTACAGTCATTTATGACGATTCTTGCTTTACTTATAAATGTGATATCCACTTAACTTATAAAAAGATTAGTTGCCCTAAAATGTATTTTGACTTTTTAAGTCTAATCACTTAATTTTCTTTTATTAGATGTGTCATACTGTATTAAATACCAAATATAGTAGATCAAGAGCTTGGAACAAAACTTGTACTTGAGGAAGGTCAAATCCAGTAGTTGCATCTTTGAAGACCTTTTATTTTTGTTGTTTCTTTCTTTTACTTTATGCATTATGTGAGGACGAGTGTCATTACGTTTAAATTTTTGTATAACCTTAGATAACTCAGGATGTTTTACTTTACAGTTTTGTATTGTGTTTTTACTTTCATTTCTGGATGGCTGGAATGTTTTATATTTACTAAATGTTTATGTGACAACCCCAATATTGAGGATCACTTAACTCAACATTGATATGTCATCACAATATCTAATACTAGATTCGAAGAAAGTTAATCCAAATCATTAGATATTGTGTTTGGCCAAGGATTTAGAAGAGGGTCTTAAGTTAAGATGGAAGGGAATTTATGAATGGTATTAAGTAATTTTATAAGTAAAGATGCAATTCATAGATTTAAGAATGAGAGTAAAGTAGAATTGAGCATATGATATATGTAAGGAAACATGTGATTATAATTTAAAACCATTGAAATGGTTACATTCAATCTTAGATATGAGATTCTAAGTATTTAATGAATAATTAACATGTGAATTTTAAGCTTACATTTTTGAATAAAATTTCTAAGTTCAAAATTTCTTAAAAATTTCAGCAGAGTCTCCTTTATAAATGGCTAAGGAAACACCTGCAAGTTCACATGTAATACCCCATTCCAATGGGAGTTATACTTTGAAAGAAAAGACAACCTAAACTAACATGCATTCAATCCATTTTAACTCCAATTATAATATAGAGTTCAATCCATTTTATTGGATTGCTCATTTCCAATTCTAAAGTAGAGTTCAATCCATTTTATAGGATTGCTCATTTATAATTTTAAAATATCAAAGGGAGAAAATCACATATGAAACAATTGTCTACTCTAAAGTTTGCTTCATCACAAGCATGTAACATTCATATATAGATATACAAAGACTATTACTTAAATTAGAAACAAATTTCCAATTCTATAAATAATTGAATATTCAACTAATTACAATTAATATCCTAGGTAGATATGCAACTAAGAACTAGATTAATATTCATTTTTATACAATTATAACCATTCATCCATTCAATACATTCATCCATTGATTCATCACAAGCATTAAATATAATATAAGCTCCAACAAAGTATAATAAAATTAAAGTAAACAACATTAATACAAACCAAAAGTATACTGAAAATAAAAGGAAAAAATCTAATAGCTCACTTTGAAATTTATAATAAGCTATATATTTTTAATATATGATAGGCAGAAGCAAATTAATTTTTAGCACTTAGTCCAGCTCCACTAGCCTCCAAGTGCATCTGATCTATCACATTATGGCATATAAATGTGATAGGGCAAAGTTAAAAAATAGAAAATCTGGTTAAACCTAAACAGTCTAAGTACAATTTAAGATTGGTTAAACATATTATTGTTATAATATGATATCACATCCTAGTTATAAAGTAAGCACAAGCATAGCTACAATATGGTAAGCATACAAGTGAGGAAAAGTAAATAAGAAGAACAAAGTGAGTTAGAAGACTCACTTAAGTCTACATCCTAGCCTACAAATAGAATAAGGGTAAAAGCATCCTAAATAGGCTAGAATTAAACTAATATGCATATGAAAGTAAATGAAATAAAGCATGCATATGTTCAAATGAACTTATACTAAGTAAGGAAAATAAATAGTAAAGCATTTAAATAAAAATGTACAACATTCACTCTAATCTAAATAAACTGTAAACAAGTAAAGCATAATTCTAATTCGTAGAATATGCATAGTAAGGAAATAGAAGAAGATATTAGACTATTAGTCTAAGGTTCACATAGTCTAAAACTATGAAAACTAACATAGCTAAAAGCTATGGTGAGTCTAAACAATCTATAAGATTGAAGATCTCATATATTTATTAATTGAAGTTATTTTAATCTGTACTCATTTTGTGGGCATATTCAAAATGAAATGAGGAGTTAAACACGTCTGTTTAACAACTAAAGAAAAGTAGGGTCAAGTCTTAAACACTCACATTCATCCTCTAAGAATATGATGTCTCCTTATTACTCCATTTTCAGTATGCCCTAGACTGATCCACCGTATAGACCCCAAGTAATTTAATGTGAAAGTTTTATTCATGCACAATATATTATATGAATGATTCAATGAATAAGGCTCAAAGCTAAGCAAGCATTCAAAGGAAGTTCAATAATTGCAACTAAGTGATATCCAAAGTTATCTAATTTTAATGATCTACTTAATGATTAGATCTAATTGAGCTCCCAATTAACTTTGAGATATTTATCTCAAGTTAATTGTAATATAATAATAGTTGGGGTTTTGAAAATAATAGATTTAATTCAATTAATATAATGAGACAAAATAATTTATGGGTATAATTGTTACTATTATAAACTAGCTTTGAATCTCATCTTAAACTATAAAATTTAATTACAATAATTAAATCAAGGCTTAGGTGCCTAGTAGGAAGAGATTGAGATAAGAAAATATCTAACTTAAGAAATTGGAACTAAGATAAGTTTACTAAAGTTCATTAAGGTTCACCAGCTAGGTTATATTTTGAAGGATCTAATCAAACAAGTGTTAATCTAGCTAAGTTATAAGCAATTGAAAGGTTTAGGGTAAGTAATTACTAGAACTTAAGAACTACAAGTTCTAAGTGTTCTAATAGTTGATGTATAAGGAATTCAGTAGGATTCCTAAATTATCCTAAGTGACTTAGGATTTCTAATACTAGCTCTTAAAATATTCAAGAGGAGGTTTTAGGGTTTAGGATGAATAAACTAAGTTCTAATCTAATAACTAAAGTTAGATCTAGTTGATTTAATAATCTATAATTACTAAGGCATTAAGATTATCTATTCTTAATAGTATAACTAATAGATCTAGGGATTAACTATAGATCAATTATAAATCAATCCTTGGGTTTCTACCTTAGGATTGAAAGGTGAATTTAGCACTTGGCAATTAATTCATGTAAATAGAAAGTTGAGAACTAAGCTCATAAAATGAAGTCTAATTGGTAATGGAAGTAATAAATGTGACATGTTAGCTATCCTAGGGTTTTATAAAACCTAAAACATGCTATCTAGATATATGGAACCATAATAACACTAAGTAAGAGTCAAAAACCTAAAATCCTAAATTGTTGTCCAATGGAAATGATTTATATATAAATGAAATCCTTATATCATAAGAGAAGAATGACACCAAGTATGTCAAATTTGGACAACTTTGGAAAAATTAGGGTTTTAATGACTCCTAATTAAGTTAAAAAGTGATTAAGAAAATTAGGGTTCAAATATTAAATTTATTTTATATTATTATTCCTCACATTTTTGTGAGTGAAATAGACTATTTGATCATTTAATTTGGATCTTAAATGATCAAATTAAGTCACATGAAATGATGAAATTAATTTGTAATTAATTAATTAATCCTAAATATTGACCCATTGAAATATTTGTCAAAATAGGAATCAAAATGCATATTATTAGTCTACTCAATTTTGTGATCAAAATGATATTTAATTTTATATTATTTGGATCATTATTTTTAAAGATATTAATTAAATAAGAATAAGCATTTAATTAAATTAAATCATTATTAATTAATGATTTTAGATCATTAACCGAGAATTTGGGTGCAGAAATTTAGGTAGGCTCAGAAAATGGAACTGCGCAGAAAACGGAACGGCGCGGAAAAATACAGAAGTTGGCGCTGACTAAATCAGACGTGGGCCAAAGAAAAGACGCAGTACTTACTAGAAGTACTACTATTTGAATAGCCATAGTCATCTCCCGCTTCTAGTGCGACAGAGAACAAAGAGAGTCGCCGCTGCCTCTTCTTAGAAAAGAAAGATAAAGGCTCATGGAGAAGAGGCGCTAGGCTATTGGAGACATGACATAAAGCCTTTCACGAATGAATAGGAAGACTAAACTAAACGTGAGGGCTATGGTATGGCTCTTACTCTAATATCTCACGTTGCTTATAACCAGTCTGAACCTAAAAAAAACCTGTTCGGCCAGATGTTCATCTTCCCTCAGATGCTCGTATGGTATGCCTGTTATCCGAGCCCGAGCCGAGTGATGCTGCTGCCTTCTCTTTCGCAGCCTATGCTTGAAACCAAAGCAAACTTACACTGACCTCTTCTCTTGCCTATTGAAATGTAATCTTCCCAATGGAAGTTAAAGTCAAGGATGGTCATAGAATCTTTCAAACTATTCAGGCGTAGACGGCTCCCATTTTAGAGAGTGAAATATGGCGGCGCAGCCTATAGCCGGTCGACACGCATCTTCACTCCGTTCGAGAGGTAGCAGGAATTCAAAAAGACCCAAACTGGTCCGGTCTGAGAAAAAGTATCAGACGGTTGAATGTGTTGAACCTTTACCCCCGTCAGGTTAAGCAGAGGGATTTAGGGTTTTTGCCGAACAAGAAATTTTGATCACTCCTAAGTCTAGATTAAGTGTGGATCGATGGATCCTTACAAGATCTATCATAAGAAATGGAATTAGAACCAGAGATAGCCTCTATAGTTGACAGATTTAAACCCTAAAAATCTAGGTTTAGGGTTTCAGCAAAATTACATAACCATGAGCTTGGGATTTAAACGAAGATAGATGAACTTAATCAAATACTATGAACTAATCTAACAAAGGAAATATTGAAAGACAGATAGTAGAAGAGATATAAGTTTGCTTAAATGGTAGTATGGAGGACCATACCTTTGCCTTTGTCGAGTGATGAGGAAGAATAAAATATTGTTTTGGCCACAACAAGCTCCTCAGGTCATTAGCAGCCTCTCAGATTTTGCAAAAGAGGAAGGAAGGTAACCTTGGCGAGGGTAAGGCCCGAAGGCAGCTGGGAGTATGGCACCTGATTCCATCAGGCATGCAGAGATCGTGAGGAGAGGGACATACAAGAAACGGATCGTGGCCGTCGGATCAAAGCGCTGATCCGACGATCAGTTCTGTTTGATTGATTATGCGCTGTTGGATTAGGATCCGACGGTTCAGGTTTAAGGATGCGGCTGTCCCGTGGTTGGCGTCCCACACGGGATCTCTGCCTTCTGAAAAAAAAATCCGCCAGAATAATTTTATTATTATATATATATATATATATTAATTTATTTATTTTATTTATTTAATCAAATTTAAATAACTAAATGCACTCCAAAAAATCCCAAAAACTCACCCTTACCTAATTGAGGTGTGGTGAACTCAAAAATGCAATCGGATTTTTGATCGGAGGTCAATTTAATTATCTTAATTTTTGGGTATTTAAATATTAATAAAATATTTGGAGAAATTTTGATGTCTTCCAAACACTTCCAAAATACTACTCCTAGCTAATTTGGTTGTGGTGAGTTCACTGGTGGACTCCATTTTTGATTTTGAGGTCTAAATAAGTTAGACATTTTCAAAATTATCAGAAAACTAGAAAATATTGGAAATATTCAAACGATCTCCAAATCGCATAAAAATTGAATTGGAGACTCCTAATATTATTATAAGACTAATAAAAAAGGATTAGAGTCCAATAGGTCACTAATTGATAGGTAACAACACTAGGGTTGTTATAGACTCCCCTCCTTAACAAGAGTGTCGCCCACGACACACAACCAATAAAAGTAAGAAAATTGAAAATACACGAAGAAAGTCTAAAGAACTTAATGAAATTAAAAGAACTAAATATACCTGATTAAGAAAAAAATTATGGGAACTTCTTTAGCATGTCCTCTTCTTTCTCCCACATAGCTTCACCAGCTGGATGATTCTGCCAGTGGACTTTGATCATAGGAAGGCTACGATTTCTTAACTACTTAAGATCCCGCCCCAGAATCGCAACAGCTTTAACAACGAAAGTCATATTAGGTTGCAGTTCCATTTCAGGTATCTGAACTTGCTGACTTGGATCTAACAAACACCTTCTTAGTGATGAAACCTGAAACACATTATGTACAACCGAGAAGTCTTCTAGCAACTCTAGTCTGTATGCAGATGTTCCAATACTCTTGATCACTTCAAAGGGTCCTAAATACCTTGGACTCAGCTTTCCAAACACACTGAATCTCTGCACACCACGCATCAGACTAACTTTAAGATAAGCTCTATTGCCTACTTGGAACTCCAACTGACGATGACGAGCATCATGATATTTCTTCTAACTATCCTGAGCTGCAGTTATATTACGCTTGATCAGTTGAACTTTCATAGTAGTCTCTTCTACTAACTCAAAACCACAAAGTTGAGAGTCTCCTACTTCAATCTAAGCAACTAGAGTTGTACACCTCCTTCCATAAAGAGCTTTGCAAGGAGCCATACCAATACTGGACTGATAACTGTTGTAGGTGAACTCAACTAACGCTAAATGATCTTCCCATGATCCACCAAAGTCTAGAACACAAAGACGCAAGAGAACTTCCAAGATCTGATTAACATGCTCAGTCTGACCATCTGTTTGGGGGTGGAAAGCAGTACTCAATGCTAAACTTGTCCCCAAATCTTGCTGAATAGCTGACCAAAATCTGGAAGTAAATATACTGTCTATGTCAGAAACTATACAGTTCGGCGTACCATGCCAATGAACGATCTCCTTAAGATAAAGCTTAGCTAACTTCTCAACTGGATCTGTCTGATGAAATAGATAGAAAATGAGCTGACTTGGTGGGTCTATCGGCTATCACCCAAATAGAATCAGAACCAGATCTACTCTTAGGCAAACCCACAATGAAGTCCATGGAGATATCAGACCACTTCCATTCAGAAATATCTAAGGGTTTTAGAAGCCCACCAGGCTTCTGGTGTTTGTCCTTGACCAAGGAACAGAATGGCACTTGGAAATGAAAATGGCTATATCCCACTTCATGCCAGACCATCAAAATGATTGCTTAAGATCTTGATACATCTTACAACTACTGGCGTGCACTGCATAAGAAGAATTATGAGCTTCAGACAATATTTGTAACTGTAAGCTTTTTGGAATCCATAATCTGGACTTCTGAAATACAACACCTTCATCATCAAGACGTAATTCAAATCTCTTGCCACTAACGATTTTAGAAATTATTGCGGAATAACTCGAATCTTCCTTCTGAGCTTCAACAATCTTAGATCTCAGGAAATCATCTGACTGAATAGCAAATAGTATAGTGCCTAAATTAGCTGAACTGATAGGCTCAAGATTCAATCTAACAAAATCTTCGATCAAAGATTTGTTGCAACAAAGGGAAGATAAAGTTGCTTTACGACTAAGGGCATCAGCTACTACATTAGCTTTACCTAGATGGTATTGGATTTCCAAATCATAGTCGCAAAGTAACTCTAGCCACCTATGCTGACGGCAGTTAAGTTCTTTCTAGGTGAAGATGTACTTTAAACTTTGGTGATCAGTAAACATCTCACACTTAACTCCATACAAGTAGTGTCTTCAGATCTTAAGAGCAAAAACTACCCCTGCAAGTTTAAGATCATGAACATGATTGTTCTTCTCATTAGGCTTAAGCTGTCTAGAGGCATAGGCTATTACACAGTGATCTTACATCAGAACACAACCAAGTCCTACCTTAGAGGCATCAGTACAAACCTGAAAATCTTTTCCCTCTTGAGGTAGCACTAGAACAGGAGCAGAAGTCAATAATTGTTTCAACTTTTGAAACAATTCTTCACAGGCTATGCTCCAGATGAATGAAACATCTATCCTAGTTATCTCAGTTAACAATGAAGCAATTAGAGAGAATCTAGGAATGAACCTTCTCTAATAACCAATGAATCCTAAGAAACTACAAATCTCTGTTATAGATTTAGGTTGAACCCACTGTTGAACATCCTGAATTTTCTTTTGGTCTACTCTAATGCCTTCAGCATCAATCACATGACCCAGAAATGCCATGGACTTGAGCCAAAACTCGCACTTAGAAAACTTAGCAAAAAGTTTATTCTCTCTTAACAATTCTAGAACGATACGCAGATGCTCTTCATGCTCAGCAGCTGACTTCGAGTAGATTAGGATGTCATCGATGATAATAATGACAAACTCATCGAGATACGGTTTAAGGATATGCTGAATCAGGTCCATGAAGATGGAAGGAGCATTTGTCAGTCCAAAAGACATGACTAGAAACTCAAAATGCCCATATCGAGTCTTGAATGCAGTCCTGGAAACATCTTCATCCTTGATTCTAATCTGGTAGTAACCTGATCTTAAGTCAATCATGGAGAAGATCTTTGCTCCGGCGAGTTGATCAAACAAATCATCGATCCTAGGGAGAGGATACTTATTCTTCACAGTCACTTTATTAAGCTCGTGGTAGTCTATACACATCCGCATTGAACCATCCTTCTTCTTGACGAATAGGACAGGAGCTCCCCAAGGTGACATGCTAGGGCGAATGAATCCTTTCTCTAATAACTCATGCAACTGCTCTCTAAGCTCTTGCAGGTCTTTTGGAGCCACTTTATAAGGACCCTTAGACTTAAGTTGAGTTCCAGGGATAAGTTTAATAGAAAACCCTACCTCTCGCAGAGGAGGTAGTCCAAGCAAGTCTTAAGGGAACACATCCAGGAACTCTCTAACAATAATTGTCTTTTCTAGAGTACTTACTTGCTTTTCTTCACCGATTAAAGTTACTATGATTGTATAGCAACCTTTACTAATGAGGCGCTTGGCTTCAATTGCATTGATTAATGATGCAGTAAAGCCACATTTTCCTATAAATATTTCAGGTTTCTTTCCAACATTAAGTGAAACTCGCTTACAAAAGCAATCTATTACTGCATTAAATTTACTTAACCAATCCATTCCTACAATTAAGTCAAAATTTATAATGGCATAACAATAAGTTTGGATTGGAAGAATTGGTTACTGATTGGGACGTCTACCAAAAAGAACTCATTAGCACACATCTCAGCACCAGATGGCATTTGGGCTATTAAAGGACTGCTGATAACTCCATAATTTGTATCCTAAATAAAGGAAGGTTTCATTCATATTTCATATTAAAATTGCTTCCTTAATCCAATTTTGCCTATTTTTTCAGGAAAAATGCCTATCCAACAAGTTTCAAACAATTCTGGATAATTTTCCAAGATTCCTGAAAGAAAACCGCTACCGCGCGCTGCAGCGCGCTCTAGCGGTCCAACTTGCAAAATCTAGCGCTACAACGCGCTGTAGCGGAGCAAGTAGCAAAGCGCTGGCATTACAGCACACTGCAGCAGAGCATGTTGCGAAATATTGGTGCTATAGCACACTGCAACAAAGCATTTTGCGAAATGTTGGTGCTATAGCGCACTGCAGCGAAGAAATTTGCAAAATGCTAGCGCTACAGCGCATTGGAGAGGAGCATTTTATGAAATCCTAGCGCTATAGCACACCGCAGCGGAGCATTTTGCAAAATACTGGTGCTACAGCGCGCTGCATCGGAGCAATTTGCAAAAATGCTAGCGCTATAGCGCGCTACAGTGTGCTGTAGCGAACCATCAATTTACGAACCTGAACGCCACGGCGCACCCTAGTGGGCCATTCTGCGAAAGCTTTCTGCCACAGAGCGCTATAGAATGCTGCAATGCTCTACAGCGGTGCGCCAAAATTCTGTCTGAGCAAAGCATTAAATGCAGCTGGGACAAGACCCCCAACCAGCTCCTTATCTCCAGCCATCATTCATTTGGCAGCAGATTTATTCTTACGGGAAAATTGTCATTTTGAGGTGATGTGGAGATTAAGAAATGAAAAAGTAGAGGTCACTTCACCCATCAAGTGGGATTGGCTATCATTACAGTAGCATTTTTTAAGGCAAAAGCAGAATTTGAATGTGAAGATGAAGAGTGCAGCCCCCCTTTATAATTACCACCCTTCTTGACTTAAGGAGGGTTTCCAACTTGGCTCACTACAACCTAAGTAAGGAGAGGGATGCATAAAAGATAAGGAGAACTCTCAAAGGGTGGAAGAACTCCTCTTGCTAAAGAGAAGAAGGAGAAAGTCAGCACTACTGACCTAGGAGAAGCAACCACAAGCAAGAAGAGGAGAAGTTTGGAGAACTTCCAAGGAACGTTCCTAGTATTTTCTAAACTCTTGTCTTTTGTTTTTCTTAGTTGATCATGAAAGGGTCTTTATCCATGTATGTGTTCTTTTTCATCTCTTTATTAATGGAGAGATAAACCTCCCTTAGGGAGGGTTGGGGCAATCCCACATGTAATGAAAGATACTATGATGTACGAAATTTTCCTCAAGCTTTAATAAAATTTGTGAACTCAATGACTTGTTAAAGAAATGTAAATGACTATTGTGGACTTGAATATGGACCAAATGACAAAGGACTAAGTGAAATCAAGGACTAAAAATTCTTGTGCTCCATAACTAATTCTTAGTTTTGATGCTAGATTCATGAGTGCATGAGAGCTTAGAACTATGTAAGAAAGTTCTTGAGCTTAGTGCACCTTGATCGATGCCCAACTAAAGAGTTAAAGTGTGTGATGCTAAGACCCATTAATGAGCTTCATTGCTCAGCATACTTGATGGAGGGAATGGATTCATTGAGTGCTCATGAATGAGATGACATAGTCATTGAGCCCAATGAAATCACTCTCTCATCTAAACTATGCATAATGAGCGTGACACTCTAGTTGAAATCAATGCTTGTAAGATTTTAATAACATAACCCTCATCTCCATGATCAAGAGATGAGAGGAAAACTAAAAAAATATAAAATCTTACAAGGGTCTTTGTGCTGAAATAGAACCAACTGTGTATTCATTTCATGCATGAGATTTGAACTTATAAATCTTTGAGTTAAAACTCTAAGAAAGACAATGTGCACTTGATTAAAAACTAAGTAAAGAAAAGATGAATACTTGAGGAATTATCATACAAAAGTTATCTATCATATAATGTGGGAGAAACCCAACTCTCCTCTTCCTTTTATCAGAGTTATTTTCTACTAAGAGTTGTCATGCTTGTTCAGGAACCAAATTCAACAATATACTTATAGCTTAAACATTAGTGATCATAGATGTACCTTAGTAACAAAATACCCAATTCCCTGAGCTTCAATAAATCTTGGAAACTAAACTTTCCACTTACTACTTCAGACCATGCACACTTGCGTGCAAGCGCAGACGTATTTTAGGTCTGTCAACTGCCTAGGCTGAAATGTTGAAGATTTAAGGAAAAGGCACAACTCACTTACATGAAAGAGTGACTAGCACCAATGTCAAAGAGAGTGTCACAAGACTGATTTTTATAAATTAGAGTTTGTATAGCAAGGAAAATAAACTCTAATTATACTAATGAAAATTAAAGCAGGAAAATGCTAAAATTAAACATTACGAAAGGAAAACAAAAAATAGAAATAGGAAATTAAATTTAGAATGTACCGGTAACAACGTTATTGTCCTCGAGGGCAGTTGAAGAAGACAGAGTGTATACCCTTGGTACTACAGGTAGTTGAGCAACGGACTTGCCCTTTTCCTTCCTACTATAGCGGCCTTGCATGGAGGAAGATGGAGGTACTCCCTTTTGATGCTGACCACTCCCACCAGTAGGAGGAGGCATTAAGGCAAGCAATGAAGCTTGAGAATTTATAGGAATTGAATTCTGAATAGAACCTTGATGATTGATCTTCACCTTGTCCACAGTCTAGTTAGCATGACAGTCCCAATATTTATGACTGGTTCTATCGCATACGTAACACCTACCACCTGTGTGGTAGCATTTCCCATAAGGATGGGGTCTGGTACAAACTGCTCCTAGCCTTCCTTGCTAGCCTTGCCTAGGATTCTGGCTAGGGTTTTGATTTGAATTTCGGCCAGAAGCAAGCTGGTAGGCCTTTGGACCATGAGAACGATTTCTCTTAAAGGGTTCTGATATGAAAGGTTGAGGATGGGAGCGCTTCCTCAAATCCATCTGAGATTGATGGTACTCTACCATACAAGCACCTTCCAAGAGCTTGGGAAAATTGTCATGATGTTGAGACATTAAATGACTTTTGACAGAAACTCTAAAACTGAACAGAAATCTAGTGCACCTAGCCACTTCAGTATGGACTAGATTTGGAGCAAACGAGAGAGTTTACGGAACTCCATCTCGTAGTCGTGCATAGAATGATTTCCCTGGGTAAGTTGCATGAAATCATTTTCAATTATTATTTGAGCAGAAGGAGGAATAAATTCATCATGATATACTTGTTCAAATTCATCCCATGGGATGTCTTCTAATTGAACCTCAGAGAAGCGAATCTTCAACTCACTATCCCACCAATATTCAGCTTCTCCGTGGAATAGGTAGGTTGCTAGGCAGAGACATTCATTCTATGGACACTTAATACTAGATAGCATCTTTTCAATGGCCTTTAGCCAATCTATGGCTTCAAAATGGGAAACTGAACCATTGAAAGCTAGAGGGTTCAGACGAAGAAAGGTAAGAAGGTAGGCATCCACAATAGGGCCTAAAGATAGCTGTGGAGCCAAGGGAAGTTCAGGGATAATGGGAGAAGAAGCTTGAGGAGGAGTTGGGCAGATTTGGGATGGAACTGGAGAAGGTTGGGAAAGGTTGCAGGATGAAGCCATCCTTTCTGTTGCACGTGTTTGTGCTTCTACCTTTACCTTCATTATGTCCAACAAGTTTTGCATTTGCTCAGTTTGAGAAGTTGTTGTGGAAGTAGGTTCTTCCACTATTGGTTTAATAAGAGTATTAGGATCTGGATCCATTCTAAAGAAAGGAAAAAGAAAGCATCATTCAAAAGCTGAAGATGTTAAGAAAGGAAAATTCTTGTAAAAATTTAAAACTTTAAAGAGATTACAATCTTTGAAGAAAAAAAAAGACATAATTAAGAAGAAGTTATTTACAAAGCTACTAAAGGGAAAGAAGATAGAGCAAAAGGAAGACTAGTACTACTAGTTGCAAAAGTTTGCATAAAATATGTTTTTGAAGACTTCATAAGTGGGGTCATGATGAAGATGCCTACATCAGCGAATGAGTACTCTATGCGAATGACACCACCAATTCATGGCATTATCATCAAAGAGTTCATCTAAAATTTGGAGGCGTAAGTGTTCGGGGAATTCTATGGCCTCAAATACTGTGATAATACGAGAGAGCCATTCTCTAGCTAACTAAGGGAAACAATCTCCTTGAAATACATAAAACCTCAAAATTTTATTCAGAACATCACCTCTTGTAGTAGATACTCCCAAGTAAACTCTACCAAACGTTGACCCATACTAATGAACATACTCCCAATATTGGAAGAACAATATGATATAAAGTCATAGTTCAACACTAGGATCTGCCATCTAAAATTTTAATTAAAGTTTAAGTTAGAAATTTAGATGACTTATTTGATTGAAAATGCATTTACTGTCCTAAGATGTCATTTATTTATTTTTACTATACTATGCTATTTGCTTTTGGATGAATGGATGTGTTTGTCTTAACTTAAAGTTCTCAACTTGGCTCTGATACCAACTGTGATGACCCCAATATTGAGGATCACTTAACTCAACATTGATACGTCACCACAATACCTAATACTAGATTAGAAGAAAGCTAAGCTCCAACAAAGTATAATAAAATTAAAGTAAACAATAATAATACAAACCAACAGTAAACTGAAAATAAAAGGAAGAAATATAATATCTCACTTTGCAATTTATAATAAGCTATATATATTTAATATATGATAGGTAGAAGCAAATTAATTTTTAGCGCTTGGTCTAGCTCCACTAGCCTCCAAGTGCATTTGATCTATCACATTTTGGCATATAATATTGATAGGGCAAAGCCAAGAAATAGAAAATCTGGTTAGACTAAATAGTCTAAGTACAATTTAAGATTAGTTAAACATGTTATTATTATAATTGGATATCACATCCTAGTTACAAAGTAAGCACAAGCATATGTGCAATAGAGTAAGCATACAAGTGAGGAAAAGAATAAGAAGAACAAAGTGAGTTAAAAGACTCAATTAAGTATACATCCTAGCCTACAAATAGAACAAGGGTAAAAGCATTCTAAATAGGCTAGAATTAAACTAATGTGCATATGAAAGTAAATGAAGTAAAGCATGTATATGTTCAAATGAACTTATGCTAAGTAAGGAAAATAAACAGTGAATCATTTAAATGAAATTGTACAACATTCACCATAATCTAAATAAACTATAAATAAGTAAAGTACAGTTCTAATTCATAGAAAATGCATAGTAAGGAAATAGAAGAAGATCTTAGACTATTAGTCTAAGGTTCACATAGTCTAGAACTATGGAAAGTAACATAGTTAAAAGCTATGGTGGGTTTTAACAATCTATAAGATTGAAGATCTCACATGTTTATTAATTAAAGTTATTTTAATATGTACTCATTCTGTGGGCATATTCAGAATGAAATGAGGATTTAAACACGTCTATTTAACAACTAAAGAAAAGCGGGGTCAAGTCCTAAAACACTCACATTCATCCTCTAAGAATGTGATGTCTCCTTATTACTCCATTTTTAGTCTGCCCTAGACTGATCCACCATATAGACCCTTATTAATTTAATGCGAAAGTTTTATTCATGCACAATATATTATATGAATGATTCAATGAATAAGGCTCAAAGCTAAGCAAGCATTCAAAAGAAGTTTAATAATTGCAATTAAGTGATATCTAAACTTATCTAATTTTAATGATCTACTAAATAATTGGAGTTAATTGAGCTCCCAATTAACTTTGAGATATTGATCTCAAGTTAATTGTAATATAATAGTAGTTGAGATTCTGAAAATAGTAGATTTAATTCAATTAATATGATGAGAAAAAATAATTTATAAGTGTAATTATTACTATTATAAACTACCTCTTAATCTAATCCTAAACTATAAGATCTAATTACAATAATTAAATCAAGGTTTTGGTGCCTAGTAGGAAGAGATTGAGATAAGAAAATATCTAACTTTAGAAATTAGAATTAAGATAAATTTACTAAAGCTCATTAAGGTTCATTAGCTAAGTTATAGTTTGAAGGATCTAATCAAACAAGTGTTAATCTAGCTAAGTTATAAGCAATTGTAAGGGTTAGGGTAAGTAATTACTTGAACTTAAGAACTACAAATTCAAAGTATTCTAATAGTTGATGTATAAGGAATTCAGTAGGATTCCTAAATTATCCTAAGTGACATAGGATTTCTAATACCAGCTCTTAAAATATTCAAGAGGAGGTTTTAGGGCTTAGGATGAATAAACTAATTTCTAATCTAATCACTCAAGTTAGTTCTAGTTGATTCAATAATCTATAATTACTAAGGCATTACTATTATCTATTCTTAATGGTGTAACTAATAGATCTAGGGATTAATTATAGATCAATTCCAAATCAATCCTAAGGTTTCAACCTTATGGTTGAAAGGTGAATTAAGCACTTGGCAATAAATTTACATAAATAGAAAGTTGAGAACTAAGCTCATAAATTGAAATCTAATTGGTAAGGGAGGTAATAAATGTGATATGTTAGCTATCTTAGGGTTTTATAAAACTTAAAACATGCTATCTAGAAATATTAAACCACAATAACACAAAGTAAGAGTCGAAAACCTAAAATCCTAAATTCTTGTCCAATGGAAATGATTTATATGTAAATGAAATCCTTATATCATAAAGAGAAGAATGACACTAAGTATGTCAAATTTGGACAACTTTGGAAAAATTAGGGTTTTAGTGACTCCTAATTAAGTTAAAAAGTGATTAAGAAAATTAGGGTTCAAATGTTAAATTTTATTTCATATTATTGTTCCTCACATTTTTGTGAGTGTTATGGACTATTTGATCATCTAATTTGGATCTTAAATGATCAAATCAGGTCATATGAAATGATGAAATTAATTTGCAATTAATTAATTAATCATAAATATTGACCAATTGAAATATTTGTCAAAATAGAAATCAAAATGCAAATTATTAATCTTCTCAATTTTTTGATCAAAATTATATATACTTTTATATTATTTGGATCATTATTTTTAAAGATATTAATTAAATAAGAATAAGCATTTAATTAAATTAAACCATTATTAATTAATGATTTTAGATCATTAACCAAGAATTTGGGTGTTGAAATTTAGGTAGGCGCGGAAAACGGAACGACGCGAAAAATGGAACGGTGCGGAAAAACTAGAAGTCGGCGCTGACTAAATCAAACGCGGGCCCCTTGTATTGCGGCGAAGCCTATACCCGGTCGACATGCGACTTCACTCCGTTCGAGAGGCAACAGAAATTCATAAAGACCCGAACTGTTCTGGTCTAAGAAAAAGTTTCAAGGCGCAGAACCTTCGTCCCCGTCAGGTTTAGCAGAGGGATTTAGGGTTTTTGCCGAACGACAGATTTTCATAACTCCTAAGTCCAGATTAAGTGTAGATCAATGGGTCCTTACAAGATCTATCATAAGAAATGGAATGAGAACCAGAGATAGCCTCTATAGCCGAAAGATTTGAACCCTAAAAATCTAGGTTTAGGGTTTCGGTGAAATTACCTAACCATGAGCTTGGGATTTAAACGAAGATAAATGAACTTAATTAAATACTATAAACTAATCTAACAAAGGAAATATTGAAAGACAGGTAGTAGAAGAGATATAAGTTTGCTTAAATGGTAGTATGGAGGACCATACCTTTGCCTTTGCCGAGTGACGAGGAAGAATAAAATAGTGTTCGCTCGAGCTTCGAAACTGGCCGCAACAAGCTCCTCAGGTCATTAGCAGCCTCCCCAATTTTGCAAAAAATGAAGGAAGGTAACCTAGGCGAGCGTATAAGCCCAAAGGAAGCTAGGAGTAGGGCACTTGATTCCATTAGAAGCGCAAATATCGTGAGGATAGGGACATACAGGAAACATATAGTGGCTGTCGGATTGAAGCGCTGATCCGACGGTTCAAGTTTAAGGATGCGACTGTCCCATGGTTGGCATCCCACACGGGATCTCCGCTTTTTGGAAAAAAAATCCGCCGGAATAATTTTTTTTTTATTATTATATATATATATATATTAATTAATTTATTTTATTTATTTAATTAATTATACCCTTTTTATTAATCTAATTTAAATAACTAAACGCACTCCAAAAAATCCCAAAAATTCACCCTTACCTAATTGAGGTGTGGTGAACTCAAAAATACAATCAAAATTTTTATTCAAGGTCAATTTAATTATCTTAATTTATGGGTGTTTAAATATTATTAAAATATTTGGGGAAAATTCGATGTCTTCTAAACACTTCCAAAATATCACTCCTAGCTAATTTGGGTGTGGTCAGTCCAATGGTGGACTTCATTTTCAATTCTGAGGTCTAAATAAATTAAGTATTCTCAGAATTATTAAAAAATTAGGAAATATTGGAAATTATCAAATGATCTTCAAATCGCACAAAAATTGAATTGGAGACTCTTAATACTATTATAAGACTAATGAAAAAGGATTAGAGTCAAATAGGTCACTAATTGATGGGTAATAATACTAGGGTTGTTACAGTTTATGCATCTAGTTTTTCTCTTTAGAGATCCTTGTCTTCACATTATGCCTAAAAGTGGGTTAAGACTCACTAACCTAGTATTAAGTACTACAGTAACACTAATTATTGGATTGGGTTTTTGGTCTAATATTGAGATCGTTATAGAGTGTGTTTTATTTATTGAAATATTGTAATACTTAGTATATTGGACATTTTAATTATTAAAATATGGGATAAATGTTTTATTTTATTTTATCATGATGACTAGTTTGGTAATGTATGTCACTATGTATGAAATGTGCATCTATTCAAACATTCCTAGTAGGTTAAGGCATGTTAATCTAGTATTAAGTACTACGGTGATGCTCAGTGTTGGGTCAGGACACCTAATCTGACATCGAGTTGTTATAAAGACAACCCAAGTTCGTGTGTTGGGTGCAATTCAAATATCCATGGCTTTATTTAGAAGCATGATTGCTTCATTAACTAAGCTTTCCTTTAATGCCAACTTATAAAAATATTATATGTAATTATGTTAGGAACAATTTGTTTGATATGTAGCTTCTCTAAGAGGTTAAGGGCAGCATGGAGCAAAATATTATAAGTGATTATATTAGGTTTAAAACCAATCTTGATAATTTTCCCAAGTAATTCTAAGGTATCCTGGACTCTTGTTTTCATGCAGAGTCTATCAATGAAAAGATTATTTAAAATTGTACACAAATCGATGATCTATTATCTCATCTTCTGAGATAGCTCTTATACTACCACAACACCATCACTCTTACAAAGTGCCTTCATAAATATGTTAAAGTTGTCATGGCCTTTCATGATCATGATAAACAAGGACTCCCATTGTAGAAAATATCGAGATCCCTTTGTGAGAGTCAAGCAGTCGATTCTTCTTTTGTGATTATTACAATAATGGGAATGACATAAAAACAACATAGCTGCACTCAAGTTCAAGAAAATGCAAAACTGAACATTTTAGGGAGAAATGCATTTCAATCGTAAAAAGATAGAGGCATTAGCATCTGAAAATGTCAAAATTTTAATGAATTATTTCTTCCTTGATGACACAACAGTTTGCAGAAATTATAATATTTTTTTTTTTGAAATTGGGCACAAATTCAAGTGGCTATTTGGTTTAATATCAAGTGAAAAGCTATTAAGATATCAAGTTATTTAGATAGCCGTGCTATTCGATTATTAAAGAATTCAGGCATTTCATTGAGTAGCTGGCCATTGAGACCAGGGTGGGCGGTTTTGGCTTACCCTCTAAAGATCATGACAAATAGGGACTCCCATGGTAAGCCATTCTCAGTTGACTTATGTAAGAGCTTTTTAGCCATCCTCAATTATCTAGCTTCTATGAATTCTTAGATTAGAACATAGTAGGTATCACATGTATAAGAGTAACCCTTGTGCGAAACGGCCCCTTAGAAGAGCTAAGACATAGTATAAATGTCAAGAGATTTACATAGTATTTGGGGAGTGATCTAGTTGGAGGATTTTCTGAGCCTTTCAAGATCAAAGGGCTTGAGGACTTCTTCCCTCTCATTCTCATAATTTACTTTGAGTTCCATTGGCGACGAAAGATAGGGCAGATGTGCCCCAAAAGAGTAAAAATTGAAATCCGATTGTGAGAGTCGAGCAGTTGATTCTTATGATGCAATTATTGCATCAATAGGAATGACAAAAAGCATCATAACTGCACTTGATTGGGACAAAGAAAATAGGATCATCAAAATGCAAAATCAAGCATTTTAAGGATAAATAGATCTCAATTGCAGAAATATGGAGGTGTTAGCAGATGAGAATGTTGAAAGTTTAATAAAGAATTTCTTCATTATTGACACAAGAGTTCGAAGAAATTATAATATATTTTTCTAAAAATGGGCACAAATATTCAAATGGATGCTTGGTTCAATATTAGGTAATATGCTTGGTGTTATTTAGATAACAAGATAATTCAAGCATTTCATTGAGCAGCTAGATGGCGAGATTGGGGAAGATGACTTTGGCATATCCTTTCATGATCATGATAACAAGGACTACCGCAATAGAAACCTTTCCTCTGCTGACTTCGTCCATTTTGAATTCTTCGACTTATGCGTATTACAGATTAGAACATAGTAGGCATCACATGTATGGGAGTATCCATTCTGTGAACTGGCACATTGGAAGAGATGAAATAGAGTAGCTTACACAATCCATGGGGAGTGCCCCATTTGAAGGATTTTCTACACCTTTCAAGATCAAAGGGCTTCAGGAGTTCTTCCCACAAATTCTCAGAATCCGACTTTGAGTTGCCTAATATGATGCCAACGTTGGAGTACATAGTACTTGAATATTTATAAATTAGAAAGCATATAGAAATATATATTTTTACATTTCATGGACCATCACTTTTGGGATGGTTCTCATTGTTGGGGAATAATCTTATCTCATTCGTAACATAACATAAATGGCAGTGAATCAAAGATAATGCTTATGAATATCATTGATATTTTTTGTTAAAATAATACTGAACCAAACATGGCCAATTATCAAAATCACATTGCCACCAAAATAACATGCTATCTTAATAATGACATCAAACCAAACAATACTTAAATTTATTAATGGCTTAGATGTAAGCCAATGCATTCACAACACAGTAGGTCAATTATTATCTACTACCACACTGAATTCCAAAAAATTTAATCTAAACATAAGCAGCATTCTTACCTTCGGACCATAAAGCATGGAGGTAATTTGAGCTGATTAAATCAAAGTATATTAAATCAAACATATACTGGCATCCTACAATGCCCAAGTTACTAAAAGAAAAACAAAAGAAATAACCCAATTGAGTTGGATTGAAAAGAAAAACTTCACATAATCAAAGTTGTAGCCAAAAGTTCTCTTGTTAGCCTATATTTCTCTTAATTTCAATCAGCCTCTTTTGGACTCAATCGACTTCAACCTCATTAATGATAGACAATAATAAATCCATAGGCATTCATTAAATGAATGTGTATACGGAAGTTTTATTAAGGAATATACCGAATCAATATTTGTTAGAAAATCAACATTAATAGCATGAGATTTGAACTTATGCGTTACTGGATTCAATTTCATATAAGATACGAAATGTTATTTGAAAATAGATCGATGACTGAAAAATTTAGAAGAACAATAAGAAAAAAAAAAAAAGGATAGCACAAACTGAAGTTTTATCGTTGAAGATTAAATGCATATAAATCAACATAAAGTGATAAAACTGCTGTATACTTATTAACACATATTTAAGGACAGAGGAATAGAGAATAAGACTAATACAAATTAAATCAACAACACATAGATTTAAGGGTTCGATTCAAACGATTGAATAAAGTAAATAATTAGACATAAAAATTAAGATGATTCAGTCCTAATGAACATTTTACAGCTAGGAAAATATATGGAATATGAAGTTTTAATTGAAGTATGAAACGTAATAAAAGAATCGCACATGGCTAAACACGTCTTTATTTATCTCATCATTGAGCTTCGCTTAAAGTTATAAAGAAAATTAAAGACTTCCTTACAAATCGATCGAATCCAAATACAGAGATGGAAATTTTCTTTAAGGTTAATCTCTACTCTCGATTAACCCTTATTAAGAGAATTCCATTCAATGTAAACTAGTTAAATTAATTGCTAATAAATTTTCACTCGGAAGAAATAAGATTGAAATGCATAACATCTTCCTTATTCTACATCGCAGAATATTAAGCTCATTCGGCTCAAACGATTTATTTCATTCCAGCTAAGATAATCGAAACTACTCTTTAAAATTTACTAATTGGGAAATTAGATTAGAGATAGTACCTGAGTCTAAACGCAGTTTATCTGATGGAACAAGGAGCTAGGGCACTTGTAGGAAGCTAATGGTTCTTCGCACTAGAGCTCCTTCGTAGGTGCTATCAGCTTGACAACAAGCAGAATAGGAAAAACAAATGGAGGTTTAGAAGGCCTACTCGTTGCCTAATTGCTGTTGAGAGAAGGCAGCTTGCGAGGTGCATAGTACATCCTGGACTCGATCATGCGAAGCGTAGGGAGACGTACAATGAAATTTCTTCAAGCCATCGGATGCTTGCGATCATGCCTAAGGTTTATCGGATGGTTAATTAAAATCCGCGTGTCTGTTAGAAATGGGTTTGATCGGGCTGTTGAATCTCTTTAATCGAAATCAACGGTCTGATCTGATGAGGAGAAGTTGGGAAGCATCCGATTAGATAGTGCATGTGTTTTGTGTTTTGCACATTATGGTGAATCTGCGCCTTTTTTTTAAATGGTTGTTGGATTTATTTTCAATTATACATATATATATATATATATATATATATATATATTATTAAATAATTAAATTATCCTATTTGTTTATTCATAAGTACATATCTAAATATACTCCAAAAGTTCCCTAAGTTTCACCCTTACCTATTTGAGGAGTAAGAAACTCAAAAATGCTATCGAATTTTTGATCGGAGGTATATTTAATATACCTAATTTTCTAGGCATTAAAATATTATTAAAATTTTGACGACTCCCAAACATTCTAAAATACCACCCATAGCTAATTTTGGTGTGCTGAGTCCAATGGTAGACTTCATTTTTAATTATGAGGTCTAAATAATTTAAGTATTTTCAAAATTATCAGAAAACTAGGAAATATTGAAAATTATTAAACGGTCTCCAAATCGTATGAAATTTGAGGTGGATACCCCTAACACTATTATGATAGTAATGGAAGAGATTTTGAGTCAATTAGGTTACTAATTGACAAGTAAGAACATTAGGGTTGTTGCAGAAGCTAACGAAGGAAATGCCCCTCCTTAAGCCCCCCGCCCGTTGGGGTAGTTGGGAGCTTGCGAGGAGGACCTGAAGGCCCCGAGATTTTGGCGAAACCCTCCCTCTCCACAAAACTTTGAACCTAAGGTACCGCATCCCTCGTTCATCTTTTCTTGAAATTTAAGTTTTGAAAATCAATTTCATGTTGTGCTCTTTAACTTCAAAATTCCAATTTGTGCAAAACATCCTACTTTCACGTACACTCGAGATGAAGATGAATAGTGCTTCACCGAAGTAAACATTTTCTGGTATCCAATGAAGGGGCTTTTGGTACCCACATAAAAAACTTGACAAGATGAATCCAATGGTGGTTAAATCACAACTAACGGAGGTCAAATGGCGACATAATCAGCCCCAAAAGATGGAGGGTCACGGTAAAAAATGGAGAAGATGAACGGTAATTACTATAACAAACATCGTTAGTCTGCTATCAACGTCCGTTAGCACTTAATGGGAATATTCACGGAATGTTCCCATTCCATTATGATGTTAACAGTTTCCGTCAATGGTCATTCACGGAAACGGTTACGATGAACAGTAAAGTTAATGTTGCAATTATATTTTAACAGTTTTCGTCAGCGGGAATATTTGCGGAATATTCCTATGAAAAATAACAGATTTTGTTAACGGTTGTTAATGTTTGTTAACTCGTGACGGAAAAATTTCAAAAAATCTTTTTATTCATAGAAATTTAATTAATTATTTGAATAACCTGAAAGTATAATTCCACACATAGTCAAGCTAGATGTCAAAATACTTAGAAAAATGAGAGGAATATCCTGGTATGTTCAAAACTTGGTTCCATCAGGTAATTTTAAAAATGACATTTTTACCATATTGTAATGTGTCTCTTTTTATGTGCCGACATCAGAATTCAACAAATAAGTTGTCTATGGATTCTTTGTGAGGCAACCTTTCTAATGACATTTGTATTGAATAGTTTGGATAGTCAATTTGTAAATTAGATTTTTGAACCATAATTAATTTAATTATGCCTTGATTAGCGTACAGAGCTCCGAATTTAGCAAATAAGGTGTCAACTGACTCCCGACAACATAACCAACCCAATATCAGCAAGGAAGATTGATTTTGAAGGAGTACAACTATCATATTTGATGTGGCCCCAATCCACTATGCAGACTTAGCTGCACTTCAAATGTCAGGGACATCCACTCAAGATGGTAAATATGGGGTCTCTGTAATTCTAGAGATGCCTAGATTGTATGAAGATGTGCACGAGTCTATGTTCAAATAATATAAATTTATGGCTGCAATTCAAGCATATTTTACAGGAAGGGATAAAGCAACATTTGTAGGTTCATATTTATGCAAAAGAATGATTTAGCTAGTATTTAACAATTGTACTTCTTGGATGGATGCAAATAGACATGAAGAGATCTCTAACTATTTTTTTATTGGCCATATGGCCTCCATGTTTCTACAAACAAATGCCTAAGCATCATTGGTATATCATTTTCCATTAAATCTACAAGGCCTACAAGTTAAAAAGAGTGAATTAAAAATTTTAACTTAATAAAATATGCCTTTCAAAAAATCAATATGAGAAGCTAGTGTTACCAAAAATATAGGAAAAAAATGAATAACAAGCAATGACTTTGCTGTATTGCCACATGAAGTCTTAATTTATCTTTAAGAAAAACCCCATGATCTGTAAAGGGAAAAAAACTAAATGTCAAAGATAGTGCTAATGCATTACAAATGTAAAACCAAAATAACATGCACATGAGAGTGGTTCTGATAACATTTCAATTAGATCAAATAGGCATTAGCTATTTTTTGAATAATGACACATTATTCATTGATTCCCATAGGACATTGTGTAATAAGACATCCCAAGTTAGTGCATTGGGTGTAATTCTAACATCCATGGCTTTATTTAGAAGTGTGTTTGCTTCATTAACTAATTTTGCCTTACAATGCCAACTGATAAGAATATTATACGTAATAATGTTAGGAATAATATGTTTAGAATGTAGATTTTCAAGAGATTAAGGCCTCAATGCATCACACTCTTCCTACACATACCATTTATCAAAATATTATAAGTTCTTATATCAGGTTGAAAACCAAACTAAAGCATTTTCCCAAATAATTCGAATGCATCTTGCACTCTTCTTTTTCTGCAGAGTCTAACAATGAGAACATTACATGAAATCATACTCGGACAAATACCCTTTTGTCTCATCTTCTCAAATAGATCCAATCCTTCGTCAACACTTTCACTCTTACAAAGTGCCTTTATCAATTTGTTAAAGTCAACAACATCAACAAAAAGATCATGCAATACCATGTCATTGGCAAGTTCTAAGGATTCCTTTTGCTTTCCCATCTGAAGCCAAGCCTTAATCAATGTATTATGTGTACCACTATTAGCAACAACTCCATCTAGTAGTAGGTTCCCATTCCAAAATCCATGCAAGAAGAAGTGTTAATTGAAAGTCATGGATCTGGATACCAAATTCACCCAGGGAGTGTAAAGATGTATCAAGACTTAAAGCAATCATTCTGGTGGCCTGGCATGAAAAAGAGTATAGTTGAATATGTAGCTAAATGCCATGTTTATAGCCTGGTGAAAGTTGAACATCAAAGACCTGGTGGCTTTCTTCATCCTTTAGAAATCCCGGAATGGAAGTGGTTTGATATATCAATGGATTTTGTAATAAGCTTGCCTCGAGCCAAGTCCGGAGCAGATACAATTTGGGTAATAATCGATCAATTAAATAAATATGAGCATTTCATTCCGATTCGACAAACAGATTAAGTTGAGAAGCTCGCTAAAATCTATATCAAAGAAATTATCAAACTTCATGGCATTCCTAAATCAATCGTTTCAGATAGAGACAGCAAGTTTACCTCAAAATTTTGGCAAGCTGTCCATCAAGACTTAGGAACCACTCTGGCCATGAGTACTGCTTTCCATCCACAAACAGATAGTCAAATAGAAAGGGTGAATCAAGTACTCAAAGACTTGCTTAGGCTCTGTATTCTTGACTTTGCTGGATCATGGGAAGACCTTTTGCCATTAGTAGAGTTTGCTTATAATAACAACTATCAAGCTATTATTAAAATGGCACCTTATGAAGCATTGTATGGTAGAAAATGCAGTACACCTATGGCATGGTCAGAAATAGGTAGTGCACAGCTTTACAAATCTGAGTTGGTAGAAGAAACCAATAAAAAGGTTCGATTAATTCAACAAAATATTTGTTCTGCCCAAGATCGTCAAAGTAAGTACCACGATTCTCATCATCGCCAATTGTAGTTTAAGGTTGGAGATTTAGCATATTTGAAAGTGAGCCCTATGAAGGGAGTCTATAGATTTGGCGTAGATGGAAAACTTAGCCCTAGGTATGTTGGTCCTTATAAAATCTTGGCTAAGATAGGATCATCTGCATAAAAGTTAGATCTTCCAGAAGATTTTTCTATTGTTCATAACATTTTTCATGTCTCATCATTAAGAAGATGTCTTTGAGATGTTTCTCACCTTGTACCACTTCCTAAAATAGAAATCCAACCTGACCTAACTTATGTTGAAAAGTTGATCAAAATTTTAGATCGAGATAAGAAGCAATTAAAAAATCATTTCATTCTAATGGTCAAGGTTTAGTGGAGGAATCGCTCCTACAGTGAAGCTACTTGGAAAAAAGAATCTAATATGCATCAGAAGTACCCAAATCTCTTTAACCAAGGTACTTATTCAGCTCAAGTAATTTCAATTTAGATATTCTATTCTATTTATTTTTTCACTTGAGTGATGTTGAGGACGACATCGTTCTTAAGTGGGGGAGTCTGTAACAACCCAGGTTGTTACTTAGGTCAACTAAGACTAATCTAAGTCTTAATTATGGTTCTAGTATATTAAATAAGTTATTTAGAACTCATCTTTAAGATCTAGGTCAAATTAAGAATTAATTGGATCAATTATGGATTTCTGGAAAAATTCCAAAACCTTAGAAATTGGCTTTTTATTTAGACCTCAGATTGAAAATCCAACTTCACCATTACACTCAGCACTCCCAAATTAGCTAGGGGTGACATTTTGAAGGCATTTGGAAGTCGTTGAATTTTTGTTAAAATTTTTAATATTATTTAAATACCCAAAAAGAAAAATCAAATGATTAAATACTCGTCGAAATGAAAATCCGATTGCGCCGTTGCATTCAGCACCTCTCAATTATCTATGGGTGATTTATTGGAAATTTTTGGGATGCATTTAACTAATTAATTCTAATTAATAAAATAGGGTTGAAATTAAATATATATTAATATATTTAATCCCTTAACGATGTCCTTTAATCCCCTAACGGCACTAGACCTTTATCGTTTGGTTCAAACGGTGCATTTGGACAGTTCGATTGCTGATCGAACGGTCAGCACATTTCATCCTTACGCGCTCTGCGCGTGGCATCTGCGCGGACACGCGTCGCTCCTCGTGGTCCAGATGGAGCACTCGCTGCTAATCCCACCGCTCTAGACTTGAATTAAGTCACCCGATCGACTCCACTGCATGGTTTGCTCGAATTCAACCTCTACAAAAGTCGAAGGTGCTTAGATTGAACCTGTTGATCTTCGACCGTCGAACTTAGGTACCGTCTTTCTCCTCAAAGTCTTATTACTTTACTCCAAATGCAATTTGAATATCTATTTCATATCTTAGATTATTGATTGAGCGGACCGATCGAACTCTAACGAGTTCAATCGATCCAATTTGACATTTCATATACAGTTATTACTGTTACACATATTCGTTCCGAAACTTAGAAGTTAGGGTTGATCTTTCCTCGAAGCCTCGACCATCTCAAGTTCAGATCCCGTAGTTGATGGAGAGTACTATGTTAGCTCTTTTGATAACCATACGGATTAACGTCAACCGTTGCCATTAAGACCCCTAACCTGCATGCCCTAGTTTGACTCTGCTTCGGCCTATCGAAGAAGATGCCGACCCATTCGGGGCTGGACTGGGTCAGGCACGACCCACGAAATTGAAGCCGAGTCACGGGCGCGGGCGTCGAGATGTGTGGGACCCTCTTGCAGATCGCTGACTAGCCCAGCTTCGACACGTGTCCAGCCTGTCGGGCAAGTCAGGTCGTGGGCCCTGCATCGGTTCAGTCCAGTAAGTATTAGGCTGACGCGTGTCTTACACGCTAACACTGTCACTGTCGTTGGCTCGGCCATGAGTCCCACCACAGTAATCAAAATAAAATTAAATATAATTTAACTTAAATCAGAAGTTAATTAATAATTAATTAACTAAATTAATTATTAAACTTCATTCATTAATAACTTTTGATCCTGAACTCCAAATGTGTTAAAATTATATGTCATTTACATTAGCAGAAAATAAGGAATATTATAGAACTATCAAAATTCCATTTAGAGCTATATTTAAGATAGTGACATTTAGGATTCTCACATTAAACACTAATTATCCCAAATGTTCATTAAGCTATAACTTTGTATCTTTTAATCCAAACACACCCAATATGAGTCTCAAAGTGCTCAGCAAACCCTAAGAAATAATTTGAGAATGTTTATTTTATTGTTTGGATTACTTTGAGCCTAATCACTTTTACGACGTAACCCTAATTAGGTCAAATAACCCTAGAACTTCAATTGACCACAAGTTGGTCAATTGAACTCCAAATTTGGTAATCCTTATATTTATTTGGATAAAGAGAATCTAATTTATAATAATCTGCAAAAATATTTAGGATCCAATGGTTAGATCTCCTAATCAACCCTAATTACTCTAAACTTGATTAGTGAATATTAGCAAATCTAATGATCCAAATTAAACAATTTAAGCTTCAGAGAACTCATAGAAAGCATTAGAACCTAATGGTGTAGTTGGATTAGTGAATTGGTGATTAATTTCACTACTCACTCACTAATCACCCTAACCCTAATTAGGTCATAACTTAACCAATTAGAGTCCAAATTGAACCTACTACTAGTCATTGTGATTAGTGGATCATTTGTGATCCACAGCCACTAATTTTATTCAATTTGGACACCAATTAGCAAAGTTAAGATTTTTGACCCTTAATTAGAAAAACCTTAAATTACCATTTTACCCTTAAACTTGTATTGGCCATAACTTAGCTAATACTTATCAGAATTTAGTAATTTTGGGTTCAATGGAAACCTTAGACAGTAAGTAACAATAAACTGAAAAAAAAATTAGATTCGAATTGGCCAAATTACTAAAATACCCCTATGAGTCAAATTCATTAATTTGATGTCATAAGGCTTAATAATTACCCAAAATTAATGTAAATACTATCTAATCTTATATTAGACAGTAAGAAACACTTTGCTATTGAAAATTTCAGATTTGGAACCCTAGAGCAAAATTTGATCTTTTGAACCCTTAAGTAGGGGCAAAATAGTCATTAAAATTAGGGTTTAACTTTTAAAAGCCCTAAAATCATATTCTAAATAGTGCAAACAGTAAAAATAGTATTTGAAATCATAAAACTATGTGAGTTCAAACCTTAAATTGATTTTGATCAAAATTTAATTTTTAAGTCCTTAAGGAAAATACGGAAAATCCAAAGTAAAAATCATGTGTCCTTAGTCTTCCTTAATCCTTCTTAGATCTTTTCCTTAGGTCCTAATAATATTAGTTAGGATGTGTGTTCAAGAGATACTCTTAATAAGTAAGAGCCTTAATCCCTAGGATTTGGAATAGATCTTAGGCTAAAGTTCATCTATTAAGTAATTTGGGATACTCAATAGGTGGAGCCTTGAGTTTACTAGTTTGTAAATTTTCCTAGTTTTTTTAATGATTATTTAATCTTTAAATCTTAGAACTAAGAATAAAAATCTATTCTAATGAGTTAATTTGTCATTAGGATTTGCCTTAATCTAATCTGTGAGATATGGGTTCTAAACCTTAGATCCTTAGATACACCTTTGGATTAAGTGATTAAATCTCATATTTAGAGTTCAATTCTTAATCCTTTCATCTTGATTTGATCAATCAAGATGGGTTGGGATTATGATAAAATATTAATATAAGTCAAATGATTTATTTTTTTTTAAATTATTTAGTCGACATTGATTTAATAAGATTAGAACCTGATCAGTTCTAATTATTTTCCAATTTAAATAAGGTCGTGAATCTGAGTTACACTCGATAGTAGGACTTGGAGATCCTGAACTTGTGTAACTTAGAGTAGATAGATTGATTAAATTAGATAACAAATGGATATCACCTGTGTCTTAGTAGAGTCTCTTGCTCACTTTAACTTAGATGCTCTGCTTACCTTATTTTGAGCCTTTTACCTTATTTACATGTATTAGACATAGATATTTGAAAGGTGTTTCATGTCAATCTTGTATTGCATAATAACGTTTGCATATGTCATCATCATTGTTAAGTTAAACATATGATTTGTAGAATGTAGCCTAATTAGTACGCCTTTTTCCTACCCATACTTTAGTACAGGCCGAACTTAGACCTATGTCAGGCTAGGGGTGTATATATCTGTCTAAAGTGAGTCTAACCGTATCCTAAGCCTAAAATTAGCTAGGATGGTATACATTATACTATAAACTTCATGCCTTACATCCTTTTATACCTCTGTTAGCATTACTAATTTAGGTATATTTCTACTTTAAATTGTTTATCTTATTTCAGTCATAATGAATTCAGTTCATACTTACTATTTCAGTTTGTATTTCAGTACTTTCTTACTTACTATTCTTCAGCATTTACTAACCTTACTTCTACTTATAGGATGCTAGTTTTGCTCCTTATTTATAGGATGCTAGTCTCACTTTAGTCACTTAAATCATTTTACATGTTCATTTACTTTTATGTCAATTAGTATAATTTTGGATTGATCATAAACACATTTAGGGTGTATTTTATTTATAGTCACTTGTTTATATTTACGTGACCTTATTGTAGTTGCTATGGAGGAGGTATGTGTATTTAAATTATTTAATTCAAAATTTTTTAAAGTTTAATAACTTCTTATAGGATGATCCAAATAATATAGGTCTCATTTTACTCAGAAAAATAAAATGAATCAAATGATGTAATGCAAAAATTAGTTTCAGGGTACATATGACATAGTGACGTTTTGAGACCTAATTAAACTCTCACAACTTTTAACCTAGTTGTCCAAATATAGGCAATATGGGTCTTAAAAATACTGAGGAGAATAGCCCCAACACTATAGAAGTATTAGTTTCCCCATTTGGAGCTTAATTTGAAAAACTAATATTTAGGACCCTGCCCTAAAAATAACCAAAATGCCCTTAGACTTCAAATGACCATAACTTGGTCAATTCAACTTCAAATTCAGAAATTCAAAGTGCTAACTAGCTTAAAATTTCAATTTCATCAATAAAGTGAAATAATATAATGCTAGAAAATCAAAAAATTACTAAAATATCTTTAACCTTAGTTAGGCCATAACTTGACCATTTGAAGTTCAAATTGGGTTTACTCCCTGTCAACATACTCAGTATATTATAGGGAAGCTATAGAAAATAAGTTTGCTAAAATTGGACTTTAAATGGAAATATTCAGTTTTTGTCACCTGTTAACCAACAAAAATTATTGAATTTCCCTTAGAAATAAATATAGCCATAACTCAATCATTTGACCTTAGAATGCGGTGTTCTTAGACTCTATGGAATCCTTGAACAGTAACTAATAGTAAACTGCACAAAAATTTAGATTCTATTAAGTGTAAATTACAAGATTGCCCCTTAGGTCAAAAACCTTAGTTTGGACCTATAGGATCCGTTTCTTGTCCAAATTGAGCGTACTTATTATTTATCTTCATGTTAGATAATAAGAAATCATGTGGCAGCCACTTGGAACCTTAATTCAAAAAGTAGCTTTGAACCCTTAAGTAGGGGCAAAATAGTCATTTTGCCCAAAATTTAGGCTAAGCATCTTTAACCTCTAAATTGTCTTTTAAATCAAGAGAACTAATATCAGAACTCTAATAGAATCACATAAGTAATCAAAATCAATAATTCAATCAACTTAGTAAAATTCCCTAATTTTCTCTAAGTCTTAGGATCTTTCACCTCATATTAGGGCAACTCCTGAGATTAGGATTTGATCATAGGTTAGAATTCATTCATTAAAAAATGAGTTTTTCAATGAATGGATCCTTGGTTTTATTAGTTTCTAGAATCTTCAACCTATTTGGATTATTTTTATCTCTTAACCTTAGATTTAGGATATAAGATTCATCCTATTAAGTTTGATTTACTTAATATGACTTGCCTTAATCATTAGTTCACATTTATATTGAAACTTAGATCTTCAGTCTTATCCTTTTGGATTATGCGATTAAGCCCAATCTTGTGGTGTTTAATCCATAATCTATAGTTTAGTAAATCTTGATCAGATCTTAGATAAAATGTCTAAATTCATCTAATTAAGATGTTCTGATTTGTTTCATAACCTGTAGTCATACTTGATTAAATTAGATTAGAACCTGATCAGTTCTAATCCTTTTTAACTTATAAGGCCGAGCTTCTAAGTTACACTTGATAGTAGGAATTGGAGAACCTGAACTTGTGTAACTTAAAATAGTTAGAACATTTAAATTAGACAACAAATGATATCACCATATTTAGTAGAGTCCCTTGCTCACTATTTGATTTTTGTGCTACGCATTCCTTGAGTTTTTGAGCTTATTTTCCTCGGACATATCATGTTAGAAAAATATTGTTGCATGAAAATGAAGACTTAGAATATTAGGAAAATATTTGCATTTGGGTTCAATTTATGGTAGACTATGGTGCACATTTACTCTAATGAACTAGGGTAAGGTGAGATCAGGATGCTTAACATCACTCATTGAGGAGAGGGTGTTAAGCTTGGGACCCATTCAGTCTTACAGATGTTCTTGACTCCTCAATTATTTTTGAAATTGTCCACAGAAATAAAAGTAAAATAACTAAAAGATAATTACATAGCATTATCTGCCTCTTCAGTCATACAGTGATATATTATTGTGATATATTTGCCCTAGTCCATAAAGGCTATGTGGATGGATATATATATAGGGCCAGACTGGCCAATTCTCCTGATATAGCAATTATACATTCTTTTACAGTTTTCTAGCTTAATGTTTATTATGTTATTGATGCATATTATTTTAGTCAGCTGTTATGGTATTATTTTACCTACTCACTTGTATAAATATATGTATAGGATGATATACTTTATTGCTCATATTATATGTACCATTCTCAGATTTATGTTTCAAATTAGCATATGTCATATGATCATCAGCATGTTAAGTTTATACTTTCCTTTCAATACTTTTAACTACTGCATTATATATGTATACATGTTCCTTATTTTGTTGTTGGAGGTATGCTTTTGCCTCACCTGTTGTTCAATTATAAATGTTATGTTTATAACTTATCCTATTTCACCTGTATACTTTCTTGCTCCTATGCTAGATAGATGTTTTATTTTGTACAGAGTAAAATAGTGATATTAATAAATGCTTAATAATTTACTTGCCTAAAATTTACTTAGACATTTTGTCTAATAAGATTTTTCTTTATTAGCTGGGGCCCTGACATTGTGAAATCAACAATGTCAAAACTTGAGCAGTTTGAGGATCCTATGCCTGAGGATGAGACTTACATAGAGGAGGTGCAGCAGCTTGGACCAGAGGAAATTTAGCTATTTTCCTTTATTGTGAGGATGCGTGTTATTTATATTTCCAGCATTTCATTAACTTTAATTAAACTGATGTAATAATATAGGTTTTGTGACTATGTTTACTTTCTGTACTTTATTATTTTTTGAGCTATCTTATTTTACTTTATGTATGATGTATGGTGAATGGGTGTACCTCTACTTTTCATATGCTTCCGCACTCTGTATATATAGATATAATGACTAATTTATTATTTATAATGTGCACATCCTTCCCTTAGCAGTGGATTGTGGATCTTACCTAATCCAATATTGTGTGAGGGATCGTTACGAGTGACACTTCGCACCTTAGCCTAATCATTGCGAGCTTGGGGAGTGGGCGCCACATATACTCACTTAACCCAAATCTTGATTAAGTAATTCAAGATTTAAGGATTCTAAATCCAAACCTCACATTGGGTTCAAATCCTGAATCCAAGGTTATATTCTAATGAGGATCTAGGGTTCACACTCAAACATAATCTAAAGGTGCAAAATCTTATAAGCTGAAGGATTTAGAAAATAAGATCTTAATGAAAGGTTATTCTAGTATGATAAAATAATCATTTAAGAACTAAGAATCTAAGATCTATATTCAATTTTTAGGATAATCGCATTATTTTATAGATTGAATAAATCCTACACCTACTAGGAGACTTCAAAAGGATTAAACAATTAATTACTTAAGGAACTCCAAAGAAGATGATTTAATTCAATTAGATGATCTAAAGTCTTAGATCTAAGATCTAAGGTCTAAGGTTTGATCACTTTAGATCCAAGTTAAAACAAAACTTAGAACTTTTAAAAGAGTATTTACTTAAGATTTATAGCTTATGAATCAACTTAATAAAGTAATTAAACTAAAGATTTAGCATTAAAGCTTTTTAGATTTGCTCTCTTAAGAAAGTGGCTTTGAATACTCTTAAGATCTTAAGATCATAAGATCTTAATTAGAACTTTTTAGAATTTCTTTACTTAACTTCACCCTCATCAACATGAGATTTCAGAAAGGTGCTAATGAGTTAATTAGAGATACTTTACTAGAATTTTCAAGGCTTTAACGGGTGCTTAAACCTATTTTGGTCAGAATGAGTAAAATGCCCCTCTTAAGGCTAAAAATGGGATTTTAAGATTTAATCCTCTAAATTGATTCAAGTTTGTTTTAATGAACTTCATATTGATTAGTGAAGTGGATAAGACATTTAACTTAGGATTTGATAGCATTATTAGCTTAATTCTCACTAATCACACCTTAAAGCCAATTAAAGTGGTTAGTGGAATTATGGCACACTAGGAAGATCTAAAAACATTTATAGGCTATACTTAATAAAGCATTAGGAACTAGATTCATCAAAATTAAAGACTAATCCAAGGCATAAATCACTAATCACATATTAAGGTAATTAAAGTGGTTAATGGTCTATATAGGTCCTCTATGGTCTCATGAGCAATCAGAGACCTTAATCAATTTTTGTGGATAATTAATGGATTTATTATGATTTAAATATTAACAGAGAATGATTAAGTAATTATTTAAAATCTAGCCATTGGATCATAGATTTTATTTTATATTATTATTTCTTGCATTTTTTTGATTAAAATGCTATATTGGATCATATCATTTGGATAAGTATTATTAAAGTTATTTAAATAATTCATTATATATTTTTATTTAAATCCAAATCATAGGTTTTTGATTTACTGAATTAATTTGCTTAAAGAAATTAATTTAGTAAATCCTTAAATCGCTGTCAGCCCAAAATGCGAAATGCGCGGGCCGGGGTCCGACTCTGCCCAACACTGTGGATCATCTTCCACGCCAAGGAGTCCCGATAAAAACGACCTAGGGTAACTTTCATCGCCAAATTCTCCTTCTCCAGATCACCCTACGCCCTAATCTTGATGGTTACACCATCAGCATCACCTGGCACGTCAATTAGACTAAGAAGCTGTGACGGCCACCCCCTTAATAAACTAAGTTTTAAAGGTAGTCGTCATTAGTACCATGGACATCAAACCAAAAACATATCCATGATACTAATTAGGAGCTGAGCAAGATCTAATAGAAAGATACATATCGTATAGCAGTGCAAAATAGGTAAAAAGGAGGCATCTAGACACAATCCATGTTAATTCATTCACATACAATACATTTAATGTAGAACAGTAAGAATAAGAAAACTTAGTTATTACACTTTTAATAAATGCAGGCCAAGAAGATTGAATTATATCTTCTTTAATGAGCCACACCTCACTTTAACCTGCTAGCAGCTAAATCCTCAAGCGCTGGTTCTGACCTATACTCCTGATCTGCCATATTTACATAAATGACAGGGCACAGCCAAAAAAGAAAATCTGGTTAGACTTGAATAAGTCTAAGTACAATTTAAGCTATTAAAATTTCATGAATTTAAAGATATCAGCATTTTACTGATACTACTAAGCAAGCAAAGTAAATAGGTGCGACAAGCTACAAGGAAAGGATAGTCACAAATAAAGCATTTGCAACTAATCAACGATATGACTAAACATACAAAACAATAATTAAACATGTTGAGGCTAAAAGTAAAGCAACTGCAACTATTGAAATGAATCTGATCCTAACATGCTTATGATCACATGGAGACATGCTGAGTATATAAAGAACACAAGTGCTAAAATAAATATACAATTCTAGCATCCTAACATGCCTTTATTTATAAGTATTCAATGAAATAAATATATACAAACATGCAGATTTAAATAAATAAAAGGCCACTGAGACATATGGCATAGCAACTAAGCACAGAAAAGAGCTTAAGTAAAGCCACTGAGACATGTGGCAAAGCAAAGCAAGCACTAAAAGAAAGGCCACTGAAGTATGTGGCAAAATAAGACCAATACTAATAACTAAACTAAAGTAGCAGTAAGCCTAAGACATAGTGTTGCCATAACAGAACAGGCCATACAGGGCCTTTGAACCGAAAGTTCAACATGTATTCATCCTAGGCATCCACAGAGCTAGGTCCGAGTTAAACTTATAAAATAAGACATGTATCCATCCTAGACATCCGTTGAGCTAGGTCCGAGTCTATTCTATAAAAAAACTAAAATTGAAGAGGCAGACTAAGCTAAGACGTACAATACTAATTGAAAGTACTGAAAGAACTGAAAGAATGCTATGCTTTTCAAATACTATCTTAGGATGTATCTTTTATATCCTAAGTTCTCCTAATATGCTCAAAGAATGAGGCTCAATATTCAAGGTGTGCAAAGTTATTTTAATCAAGTGAGCAAGAGACTCAACTACATAAGGTGACATCATTTGTTATCTATTAAACCCTACTAACTATTCAAAGTTATACAACTTATAAACACGACCTTATGAGTTAAAAATAATCAGAACTGATCAAGTTCCAATTTAATTCAATCAAAATTGACTATAAGTTAAATAAATAATCATCACATCTTAATTGATGAATTGAGACATTCTAAGCTAAGATCAGATCAAGATCTACTAAGCTAGGGATTATAAATTAAACACCACAAACTTGGGTTCAATCACATAATCTAAAGGTAAGCTTAAGATCTATGGTTCAATCTACATGTGAACTAATGATTAAGGCATATTTTATTAAGTAAAAATTAAGCTTAATAGAATGAATCTACTATTCTTAATCCAAATTTGAAAAATAAAATAATCATAATAAAATTATGAAAATTTAGAAACTAATAAAACCAAGGTTCCATTCATTGAATAAATCACTTATTCAATGAATGAAATCTAACATAATGTCTATTCCTAATCTTAAGAAAAAGATCCTAAGGTGAAGTGAAGATTATAAGGAAGTGTTTTAGTTTTGACTCTAGGTTCTAATTCATGTCTACATAATTTATAATTTTCAACTAAGGTAATGATTACTACTTAGTTAGCAAAAGTTCCTATACCCTAATGTCATGGTTTTCAAATAATAATCAAATCACTAATGATGCTAAGATCTATGTAAGTGGTGTACGCACTGTACATAGAGCTCAAGAAAATAATATAATTAAATGAATACAGAACTCAATAAAGTTCTAAGTACGTACGTACCTTTAAGGCGAATCAAACTTGAAACTCGTGGATTGGTTGGAATGAGACGACAATCACACAACCCCTGCAAATTTGTTTTTAGTAAGTTAGTTCCTTAAAGCTTAAATAGGTATTACCCATTCTTTCTACTCCTCTTAAACTCATAGTAATTCTATTAATGAGGTTGTCCCTTTGCTTCTAATTTATAAAGATTATTGTGTAGTTACTATAATATCATTGACATGTTGTAATTAACATCAAAAGATCTCTTTAACATTTATAAAAGTATTAAATCATATTCTTGATTAATGTTATTTAGAATAGTGAAAGACAATTCTATTTATAAAGACAAATCCATTTATAAAATAGCATTATATTTATTAGTACTAATCATCAATTTAGAAATTAATTTAATATGTATCTTTAGCACTCACATTTTATATTAAATAATATTGAGCAGCTTAGAACACAAATACTTCATGCATAAGTAGGGTTTTAAGAAGTACTTGTGAGTTTATAGATAATCCGTGCGTAAAGCGAGTTCATTGCAATCCATTTAACTATTTAAAAGACACGTTAAGAAGGCTCAACGTAAGACAACATCAACAAGTTTATTTACAAATTGTGTAAAAAAGATTTATTACTAAACTGCCATAAATAATGATCTCGATGATTCATATAAGTATATATATTATTTTAATCTTTTTCTTTGCCAAACTCTTAAGAACTACTTTGATCAACCTTCTTTTTAGAAAACAAACATATGAGATACTTTGTTGTGTAGTTAATAAGTCGCTAGTGTCATTAGATTAACCTCTTTTTCCTCTATGCATTCATATGAGTTTATGCTCAATCCATGACATTAAACTATTGAACAATATTCTCTTCATATTGTAAGTGTGATATGTATATATATATATTTCAAAAAGAGACACATTTTGTGGTACAAAACAGAAAAAAAAACTAAAGGACAGGTCATGTGAGAGCATCTCAATTAAATTCCATTACTCTAATGCATGTTGTAATGAATCTATAAGGATAACATTAATGTATAGTAGCAAGATAAAAAAAAATAGGTGTCATTTCTATGAATCATTGATGGAACAGCTCCTAAAAGAAATGGATACAATTTGCAAAACTTTCATATAGTTAATATTAAGTTTGGAGTAGGTTGAACTAAGTACCTTGAGGCCATCCATTGCTGCGACAAAGTGCTGGATGCACCCCATCGCAGCCGCAATGAAGGAGACGACAGACAAGAGGGATGACGAGCGGCGCTCGACGGTGCACACGATCTACCTTTGCACCATCGGACTCAGCGAGCTGGTAGAAATAAAAGGAGAGGGAGGAGAAGGTTCGGTTGCTGCTCGATCAGGTGGAGAAGGATAGGTTGCTGCTCGGTCGTGGAGATGAAGAGGGCTCGGGCATGGAGGTGAAGGAGAAGGCGGACGAGTCGGCTCAGCTGGAAGGAAGATCTGCTCGGCCATGGAGAGGAGCAAGATGGGTTCGGTTCTCATGAGGGAGAAGGAGAGGCGCACGGCTAGAGAAAAGGATTTTTGGATCTAGGTACTTTATGTTAGAGTGCTTTATATTATGAGGCAAAAACTGAACTCTATCGCAGCCATTAAATCAAAATCCGATGGTTGAAAATTCTCTAGCCGTGATCTATAATCAATTGAAATTCAAAAATTACAAACTTGGTATCAAAATGACCATCTCGACGAGGCGAACGCAAGCGTTTATAAATTATTGAATTTGGACGAGTATTTTATTTTATATTAATTTTTAAGTGAAAAACTTCAAAAATTCGCTACTATTAATCCGGAGCTTGAAAATTCTCGAAACTTATAACATAACACCCTCATATAACGCTTAACTCAAATCTACAAAAATTTCTGAAATCTGACTTTTATTTTATCTATTATCAACTCCAGAAATTTAAACTTCCCAAATATATTTAGGATGATCCGGGACCCCGATTGCGCTCAAATTTTCGCAAGTGGATCCCCTCAATATGCTTTATTTGAGGATACTTTTATTTGATATTTTTTGGTATAAATCAAGAACTTGAATTTTCTCTTAATCTGATTAGGTTTATGCCTAATCATCATAGTAACAACACCAGGTTGTTATAGAAGCCCTCTCTGGAACGTCCTGGATCGATGGAGTGTTACTCAGCTCAACGAGTTTCTAGGGCAGAGCTATGTGGCGTGGAACGGACTCACAGGAATTAGATGACTATCCGGGTTCGAGCTTAAAAGGATCAAGAACTCAGGACGAAGAAGCTGGATAAGTTGATAGGGATTGAGTAGACCTGGATGGGTGAAGTGCTACTCCAAGAAGCTCTGTAAGCGGGGGCTCAATATGAGTCAGTCGATCCTATGGGATCCCTTGATTATATCAAACATAAGCCCTCTTATGCGCCTATCGTTACTGACCTAGGAGGTTTGAGCATCAATTCTACAGTACTAAAGCCTATGGGAACGCCATGACTTGGCGACTCGGAGGTCGACTGTCAGTGCACAATCAGATGGTTGGATACGCGTGAATGATCTGACGCTCCTAATTAGATCACGACACATTTTTATCCTGCCGTTGCATGGGGCGCTGAGATGCATGCAAATGCATCCGGTGGCTAGGACCTATGTGCCGCTGTCTGAACCTCGTAGTGAATCTGCCGCAATCATGACAGCAAATCCAACAATTTAAAATTATTTAATATTTAATATGATTATTAATTTAACCCTTTAATTAATTAATTAATCCTAATAAATCCCTAAATTCAATTTAGAACTAAATGAGTTCCAAAAATTCTCAAAATTTCATCCTTAGCTAATTGAGGTGTGAGGAATTCAAAAATGAAATTATATTTTAATTTGGAGATCAAATTAATTTAGATGTTTTCCAGGGCTCAAAAATAGGCAAAAATACCAAATTTCTCAATTTAGCTCCGATTGATCCCAAACTTCTCGGGTTAGGTTTAAATGACCCATTGAGTCTAATATAATCAAAATTAGAGCTTAGTTTAGCTTAATTACTATGGATTTAGCTATGGTAATAACTATGATTGTTATAGACTCCTCCACTTAAGAACGATGTCGTCCCCAACATCACTCAAGTGAAGAAAGTACTGCTAGGACTGGAATATTTAAGTGAAACAGAAAGGAAAGAAAAGGAATAGTACCTGGACTTTCAAAGAGCTATGGATATTTATTATGCATATCCACCTCTTTTTCCCAAGTAGATTCTTCCAAAGATCGATTCTTCCACTGGACCTTGACCATAAGAATTGAACGATTTCTTAACTGCTTCTGATCACGAGCTAAGACTTTGATTGGTTCTTCGACATAAGAAATATCAGGTTGAATTTCTACTGTCGGAAGCTCAATGAGATGAAAAGGGTCTCTGAGACATCTTCTTAATGATGATACGTGAAACACATTGTGAATGGCTACCAAGTCATTAGGAAGATTCAACCTATAGGCAGATGATCCTACTCTGGCTAAAATCTCAAAAGGTCTAACATAGCAAGGACTGAGTTTCCCTGCTACACCAAATCTGTAGACACTCTTCACTGGACTTACTTTTAGATAAGCAAATCTCCAGCATTAAATTCTAGTAGACAATGGTAAGCATCATGATAATTGCTCTGATAATCTTGAGCCGAACGAATTCTCTGCTGAATTAAAATCTTCTTATTAGTTTCTTCAACTAACTCGGAACCAAAAAGTTGAATGCTTCCTGCCTCTGACAAGCTAATGGAGTACTGCATTTACTACCATACAATGCCTCATAAGGAGCCATTTTAATTCTGGCCTGATAGCTATTATTGTAGGAAAGCTCTACTAATGGAATATGATCTTCCCAGGAATCGGCAAAATCAAGAACACACATCCTAAGCAAATCCTCAAGAACTTGATTTACTCTTTCAGTTTGGCCATCCATTTTGATGATGAAAAGTTGTACTCATAGCTAGATTAGTACCCAGATCTTGATGCACAGCTTGCCAAAATTTAGAAGTAAATCTGTTATCTATGTCGGATACGATTGATTTTAGAATACCATGCAGCATGACAATTTCTTTGATATAGAGCTTTGCTAACTTCTCAACAAAATTAGTCTGGTAGATAGGAAGAAAGTGTGCTGATTTTGTCAAACGGTTTACTATAACCCAAATTACATTGGCACCAGATTTTGTGCGAGGCAATCCCATGACAAAATCTATAGATATATCGAACCATTTCTATTCAGGAATTTCTAATGGATGCAGAGGACGACCTAGTCTTTGGTGCTCGGCCCTTACCAAATTGCAGGCATGACACTTAGCCACAAAATTGGCTATATCATTCTTCATACCGGGCCACCAAAATGATTGCTTTAGATCCTGGTACATCTTAGTACTGCCTAGGTGAATGTGATACCCAGAATTATGGCCTTCTATCAAAACTTCACGATACATGGATTTAGGAATCCACAAACGATTGATAAATTACACCATTATGTAATGGCAAATCATGGCGAAGACCACCTTCGATATCTAATTTGAATTTCAGATAATCATTGTCCTTGGCTGCAAGATTGAGACATCTCTGCAAAAAGTAGGTTCCACATTGATATTTACTAAAATAGCACTCAAGACATCACCGCTGACTGGAGAAATTTCAAGCTTACAAAATTCTTGTTCTAAGGAACTGGAGGCAATCATGGAAGATAAAGTAGCATGATAGCTAAGAGCATCGACCATTACATTTACTTTCCCTGGATGATATTGAATGCTTAGATCATAATCACTAATAAGCTCTAACCATCTTCTCTAACGGTAGTTCAATTCTCTGGGTGAAAATATATTTTAAGCTTTGATGATATGTGAAAATTGAACACTGAATTCCATATAAATAGTGACACCAAATTTTTAAAGCAAAGATTATGGCAGGCAAGTTCAAGGTCATGAACTGGATAATTTTTCTCATGGGATTTTAACTGACGAGAGGCATAAGCGATTACTTTACCGTCTTGCATTAACACACAACCTAGACCAATTCCAGAGGCTTCGGTGTACACCTGATAGTTCAAGCCTTCCTTTGGCAGAACAAGTACTAGAGCGGTAGAGAGTGTGTCCTTTAGGGTTCAAAATGCTTCCTTGCATTCAGGACTCCAAATGAACATAATAGCTTTCTGAGTTAACTTAGTCAAAGGTGAAGCGATCTAGGAAAAGCCCTTAACAAACTTCCTGTAATATCTAGCTAATCCCAAGAAACTTCTGATATCTGTAACTGACTTAGGCTAAACCTAGTCTTGAATAGCGCTTACTTTGTTTTGATATACACGAATACCCTGGGCATCGACTACATGTCCCAAGAATGGAATGGACTTGAGCCAAAATTTGTACATGGAGAACTTGGCATACAGCTGATGTTTACGCATAGCTTCTAATATTAACCTTAGATGATCTTCATGATCCCTAAAGGTTTGAGAATATATGAGAATATCGTCGATAAAGATGATTACAAATTGTCTAAATATGGCTTAAAAACTTGCTACATCAAATTCATAAAGATTGATGGTGCATTGGTGAGTCCGAAAGACATCACTAAGAATTCAAAATGACCATAGCGAGTGCGGAAAGCGGTCTTTCCTTTATCATATTCTTTTACTCGCAATTGATGATATCCAGATCTTAAGTCAATCTTAGAGAATTTGACAGCTCCAGACAATTGGTCAAATAAATCATCAATTCTAGGCAATGGGTATTTATTCCTTATGGTGAATTTATTTAGTTCGCGATAATCTATGCACATTCGCATAGATCCATCATTCTTCTTTACAAATAGAATGGATGCTCTCCAAGGAGACATACTTGGCCTGATAAAGCCTTTATTCAAAGCTCTTGCAACTGTTCATTGAGTTCTTGAAGTTTCTTAGGTGCCATTCTATATGGAGCTTTAGATATAGGTTGGGTACCTAAAATCAATTCAATAGAGAACTCTACTTCTCTAAGAGGAGGTACACTAGGCAATTCTTCTGGGAATACATCGATAAATTCCTTAACTACTTTATAATTAGAGAAAGTTCTTTTGCTACACCCATCATGGTGACCAGAAAGGCATCACAGCCCTTAATAATCAATTATTCAGCCTTAATAGCAATGATTAACGATAGTTGTGTACTGACTTTTCCTATAAAGGTTTTAGACTTGCCTTGGGAATGAGAGTGACTTTCTTCTTAAGGCAATTTATCATGGCATTATTGTCACTGAGCCAATTAATTCCAAGGATGATATCAAAGTTTGCTAATGCTAGGATGATTAATTTGGAATCAAACTCCTGACCATTTAATGGAATTTTGACATTACAAAACTTATGAGCTCTGAGTTGGGCTCCAGATAGAAGTCTAGCACTTAATGATTTTGCTAAGTTGTACGAGTGTAGTTTAAGAATGTTGGCAAAATGTTCAGAAATAAATGAATGACTAGCACCAGTGTCAAATAACACATTGTAGGGCTGGTCATTAAAATATAGCGTGCCTATTTTATTTATACGAATTGCATCAATAAATTGTAATGATTAAGGTACAGAAATGAAAGAAAAAGTTCAAAAATGTGTACCTGAAACCATATTATTATCTTCTGCAGCTTCTAGAGGCATTAAAAGCATGTACTCGCTCAAGACCAGTAGGACAGTTGTTTACCTGCTTCCTAGGATTGCTCTGGGACTTAGGAGCTGAGGGCTGCTCTAGAAAAACTTCAAATGCAGGGGCTGGCATTATTGCCAAACCCGATTCTCTCCTATTTATTAGAGTTGCCCTGAATACTTGGTTCTTCTAATAGTGCTTAATCTGGACTCCATCCACTATCTCTGTGTAGGTGCAATGATAGAACAGGTGGCCTGGATGCCCACATGTGAAGCACTTTATGGCCAAAGTGGTAACACTTGCCATAGGGATGAGGCCTATTACAGCCTTGAATTAGTTTAGCAGTGGGTACAGTTTCGATTCGATAGACCTTTACAGAGTGAGGTCTATGCATTTTAAAGGTTTCATGCCAGTGAGGAGTTGACTGCATCTTTCGCTTGAGATCTCTTTCTGAGTGATGGTGCTCAAGCACCTTGGCTGTCTCTACTAGATCAAAGAAGCTTGTCAAACGAAGTGGAGAAATCAGATATTTAAATGAATCTCGTAGTCCTACTGAGAAATTGATGGCACTTAGCCAATTCAGATTGGATAATCTCTAGGGCAAAACTAATCAACCTACAAAACTCTCTTTCATAGTCGATGACAGAACGACTTCCCTGAGTCAATCTCAGAATCGTGTCTGTTATGATATTTTGTGCAGGCGGGGGAATGAATTTAGCCTTGAATTCTTTGACAAATTTATCCCAAGGGATGTCTTCTTGTTCATAATCAACGAATTCTGTATTTCGGATGTTGTCCCACCAATATTCTGCTTCAGCATGAAACATGTGTGTAGTGAGATGGACAGCTTCTGAATTTGGGATCTTAAGACTAATTAGATCTTTCTCAACTACTTTCGGACAGTCGGTTGTGTGTGTATATATATATATATATATATATTAGTTAAAAAATGAGTGTTTTAAGTATGTTTAGTTGATATATTAGTGTGTTTTAAATGATAATACAGCTCAAATGATTAATCCATGCAAAAGGAGATGAATAATAACTTTTTATGAAGAATGGATGCTATGGCGTGTCGTAGTGCCTGAGATCGCAAGAATGTAACCATAACGTGTCGTAGCGCAAAGATAGGAAATAAAGATGTACATTGTGGTGCACTACAGCACTAAATGCCAAAAATGCCATGCAACAGCACGCTACTGCAAAATTGATTGCCAACGTATTCATTAGAAGAATGACACCTCAGCATCCAGCAGCGAAGAAAGTTGCAAGAATGATGCCACAGTGCGTTGCAGCCAAAAAATAATCACGACTATCATGCCATAGCGCCACGCTGTGAACCTAGGAATTTTGAGTAACACCAACTGAAGCACCACAACATTCCATCACGAAAATAACCATAAGTCTAACACGATAATGCGATGCAGTGCCAAATGAAATTCTCATAAGGCGCAGAAGCAGAAGATCAATTCAAGGCCATGGCACCCAAAGATGGATTGGCATAGGAAGGTTGAATAGTTGGGAATTAAAAGGGTTAAATTCAATTAAACCTTCCAACCCCTAAGACTAAAATATAGAAAAAGAGATGACCCTTCAGTTTTCAAGAGAGAATAATATAATATTCTGAGAATTTGCACTTAATGAATTCAACTTTCAAGAATTAATTCATGAGAAATTAAAACTAGAATTTAAAGAAGATTGTTGATTAAATTCATAATTACTTAAGGCAAGAGAAAAAGAGAAGAAAGAGCTTTCTATTCTTTTCAAGCTATCAAGAATTGAGCAACCCTAGCCACCACAAGAAAAATCAGGGATAGTTCCTAAGGAGGAGGCTATAACCAAGTAAGAAGAATTAGAGCTAAGGAAAAGAAAAATGGCTTAGAGGGAAGAGAATACATAGAGAAAGCCAAGAGCAGTTCTTGCATATCATTTTCTTAACCTTGCTATCGTTCATCTTATTTCTTGTATACTGAAATGTACGCCATGAGACATTCCTGTAATTTTCTTATTGTATTCCTTGAATGACAGCCTAATCCCCCCTTTTAGGGAGGGTTTGGCAAAAAGCATGTAAAACATAGTAAATCTTGTGCATGTAGGAGAATTCAATCTTAATGAACATTTATGATTTTAGCTAATTTCTCTCTTACATTTTATTGAATGAATAGTTATTGATGATCTAAAATGATATTATTATTATAAGTAGTTGCATTTCATGAAGACTTTATTATGCTTGTCAATCATCTTCGATTAAATATTGTGCACCTAAAGCGCATATGCAACAAATAATATGACATAAGTTTGCTAAGAGTTACTGCTCATGCAAAGACTATATATCAATGCTTTGATCATTTGAGTCTATAAGAACAATACAGTTAAATCTCTAAGTTCCATAACTCAATCCATAATACATAGAGATGGTATGTAAGGTAGTGGATGGTGTGACATTAGTTCATGTAGGCCATTTCTTTTCTATGTTAATTTATGGATTAGATGCATGTGAGCTGAGACCCATCTATTGAGCTCCCCAGCTCACTCCTTATTTATACAAGATAATATAGCATAAGCCTTGAATGACATGCATAAACTCACTAAGCTTCACAACTCATTATCTTAACCAAGTCATAAAGTAGATGTAAGTGAGCCATAGATGGAATCAAGACTTTGTGATCTCAAGATAAAGTATGAATTTTGTCTCTAAGATGTAAGGATAACATTCATTTATAAGAAGATCACAAAGGTGTCTTCATTTTTAATTTGAACCATTGAGTGTTCAGGATAGCATTAGATAGTGTCAAAATGAAATAAATGTTAACATAATGATAAAAGATCTCTTGATAATGGAAATCCTAAGCATTAATGGAAATAAGTGAAGAGAACATTAAAAGAAGAATTATATGCATAGATCTACAATAATTACTTTCTCAAAACCAAACTCTCCCCAATTCTATCCAATGATCACAAGACAAAAATTAGGGTAACTTTGAATAATATAGGATAGAAACCCAATTTATCATTAATTTAAATATTCTTAAAAGGAATTATACACACATTATTTTCAAAGGACAATAAATCTCAGGATCTCACCATCCCTTGTACTTCTGACCACGTACATTTGCATGCATGCACAGACATGTCATTTTGGGTCGGTCATGTTTTTGTGGATGTTCTCGGGGAATAAATGTTTGTATTAAAAAAACTATTATGTTGTGGGGACCATTCAGATCCTCATGAAGATTCTAATTGAGCTATGGTAAATTTCCAGGAGGTTTCAAGGTGATAAAGAACAAATTTGGAAAGCTCAGTTGTAGCAACACGCCATAGTGTGTCGTGGCATGTCGTAGCACACCATGTTGCTCAGCCCTCAAAAGGAAGGTGTTGTGGTATGCCTTAGTGCCAGTGTACCCGAAACTAGGGCACTGTAGCGCGTTGTAGCATGCCATAGTTCCAAGAACTTGAGACCGAGGCCCGGTTGTGCGCCCTGGCGCTAGTCTGCTCGAGATAGAAGCGCTGTAGTGCGCAGTGGCAGGCTACAAGCACCTGTTACATGATGCCAGGGCGCTGCAATGCCCTATCATCAAATTACCCAATGCCTGAGCGCTACCACATGCTGCAGTGCCTGGTAGAAAATATCTCTAGTTTGAGTGATGCCCTAAGCAATTTGAGGGGTATTTTGGACCATTTAGGATCCAAATATGACTAGATACTTAAGGGAAACTTATGGGGGAATTTTGTATGTGATTGCAAGTGTTGGCTAGGGCTTTGGCTACTATTAAAGATTATCCTAAGGGAGGTGGATGTTGCTCTCTTTTATCTTTCTAAGTATGAGCTAGTGTTCCCTATTAGAGAAGAAATTCATCAAGAGGTTTTGTAAATGGTAGATCTTTCCTTCTCTTGTAAAGGTGAAGCTCTTTGTAACTCTATAATCCTTTTTCATATATAGTGGAATTTTTGTGTAGTGTGGCTCCATGGTTTTTTCCATCCTTGGGATTTCCACGTAAAATTCATGTTATTTGGATGCTTGTGTGTAGATGTATGTGTATCTATTATGATCCTTATTATATTTTGCTTATGATTATTTATAGACTATTTTAGTATGTCTGCGCTTACAAACAAGTGCACATGGTCTGAAGTAATATTAGGATGGTGAGATCCCAAGATTTTATTATCCTCTGGGAACAGTATTAGTTTGGTTACTAAAGTATATTAGAGTTCACTAATGATTGAATTATGATTTGAGTTTTTGTTAATAGTTTGTCCTAATCTTAGCCAATAAGAGTTTATTTTATTAAAAACTATTTTTAGACAAAATAGGGAGAATTAGGTTCAGCATGCAACTTGTCAAAAACTTATGTAAGTACTATTCGATATCAAATTAAAGTTAAATGAGTTGAACAAACTATTCTAATCAAGAGACATAATCTTCTATGGAGTGTCTATCAAATGTACTAGGTCTAACCTAGTGCTTAGAGATGCACATGTTAATGTTCAATCTCATAACTTATGTTTTCATGTGATTTTTAGTGATTGAATTCAATGCTTATATCTAAGTTATGAAATCTACAATTTTATTTTCATCACCTAAACTTGATTCCACCAATGGCTCATATGCATCTATTTTAGGGTTAGCTAAAGAGATGACTCATTAAGCTACACGGTCTATGTCACATCATTTTGATCTCATAATGAATGTTTCTCTTTGCATAACCATAAAATGAGCTATGGAGCTTTATTAGTGGCTTTCGGCATCACATGCATCAACTTCTTAGCTTAGCAAGAAGTCATGCAATTACTGTCATCAAGCACTGACTTCTTGCATAAAATAATAATGAGCAAAGGAGCTAAGAGATTATTATAAATTTATGGCTTCATTAATTCACTCAGAACTAAGGGGTTGCACTGACCATTATCGCACAACTAATGTTGTCACTGACATTAGCGGCAAAGACACTGACATGCAAACCACTTGTCCTTAGTAAATTAGAGCTCTATGATTTTCTTAAATTTAAATCCAATCATTCATCAAGATAATTATCATATTAATATTCACAAATCTAACTCATTCATCACAGCATTTAAATCTAAGATAAAAAAAACATTCATTGACAATTTGAAGAGTACAACACTTTCTAATCCTTAACTTGTTATATGCTTATGCCCAACCCTCCCCAAGGAGGACTCGTCTTCCTTTCTCACTGCTCTTCTTCCTCGCGTCCAGTGCTATTTCTTCATTCCATCAAGGCACAACCTTTTTCCTCCTTGGGGTAGGGTTCCATCAATGCACAAGCTTCTTCCTCCTTGGGGCAGGGTGGAACTTTCCTTCTCTATCTCTCTTTTAGGAGCTGTGTAAAATATTTCTCAGCTATGCCAAAATCATGAACCATTTCCTCATCTTCAATTCTTCCTTTTATAGATTCTTCTCTAGCTGTTTCAGAATTAATTTAGTCATAAACTCTCTATTTAGAAAGTTGTATTTTATTTAATTGATTATCCCCTTATTCTCTTGGTAATGATGAGTCTCTACTATAGAGAAGAGTAAATAAATTAACCCTTTGATCTTCCATTTATTGCTTTGAATACTATTGTTGGGTAGATTTTACGACGGGCGCTACGACATGTGGTAGCGATTGTCTCTATTTTAAGACCGCTGCAGCGCACTGTAGCGTGTAAGCTTTACATTCTATAGTGCTGTAGCACGCGGTAGTGCCACAGTCTCAGTCTTGAGACCACTACGGCGCACAATAGTGGGATGCTATGAAGTTTTGCTAAGTTTGGGCCAGAGTTGCTTCCACTGTGGTGCGCAACAGTGCTCGAGCCTCTATATAGCTCCACTATGGTGTGTGGTAGTGCCAGAGTCTCTGCCTTGAAATTGCTACAGCACCCGATAGCATGGAGCTCTCTATCTTGGTCTGCTTTGGCGCGTGGTAGCGCTAGTGTCTCTTTCTTGAGATCGCTACGGTGCGCGATAGCATGGAGCTCTCTGTCTTAGTCCTATTTGGTGCACGGTAGCGCCAATGTCTCTGTTTAGTGATCGCCATGACGCGCGATAGTCCGGGGCTCTCTACCTTGTGCCGTTATAGCGGTCTGCAGCCGTTATCTCCCAGAATTGCATATTTCAGCTCGCATTCGATTTAGCTCCTCTTTTATCCTAAAAATAGTGAAACCATATAAAAGCATACAAATTTAATAGAAAAGTGTTTTTTTTTTATTAACCTATTTTACTATAAATTTTAGATTTATCAATTTTATTATTTTCTTGGTAACCGTCAATACATCCCCAATCCTCGAGCATAAATTGCTTCTGCTGCGGTGCTTATGTATGTGTCTAGATCTGCAACAAGTCGTATTAGAGCAAGGTTCATCTTCCTATTCTTGTTGTTTTATGATTTGCAGTTTGAGTGGGAGCAATGGCTGACAAAATGAGACACAAAATCAAAAAGTTCAACAGCACTAATTTTGCCTTCTAAAAAATGCAAATGGAGGATTTGCTTTATCAGAAGTTGTATCTATCACTAAGTAGAAATGATAGAAAATTGGTGACTATGTTAGATGAAGATTGGGAGGTTCTTGATAGAACTGCATTGGGTTTGATTCGTGTTTCATTGTCTTTTCTATTGCATTTAATATTGTTATTGAGAAACTAATGTATATCTCATGGATGCACTGATAAGGATATATGAGAAGCCTTCAGCTTTTAACAAAGTTATTTTGATGAAAAGACTGTTCAATATGTAGATGATGGATGGTTACTCAGTGATTGAACATCTAAATAGGTTCAACAGTGATGAGCTAGTTGAGTTCGATGGGCATCAAGTTTGATGATGAAGTTTGAGCACTATATTCCTCTCATTATTGCCAGACATTTGGGATGGGCAGGTTACAACCATCAATAATTCAACCTAAAATGCATCATTAAAATTTGATGATATTGTCGAGATAATGCTGAATGAAGAGTTGCGGAAGATATCCCATGGGTAGGCAATACTTCAGCATTGAATATTGAGATCAGAGGAAGAGGAGTAAACTTGAGACATAATAGAAATAGGTCTATGCTAAGATTAAGAAAATCAAGTCTCGGAAGAGCAAAGCAAGATTGCTAGAACTATGAGAAGGCAAGTCACTTGAAAAAGTACAGCCTTACCCTAAAGAAAACAAGTGGTGGGAGCAAGGTCATGTGCCCCACTGTGAATGTTTTAGCTAAAGAAAATCATGATGCATTAATCCTCTCACTTATCAATACGGAGTCTTGGGTGGTGAACTCGGGCGCATCCTTTCATGCTACTCCTACAAGGAATAATTTAAAGAGTGGCTTGGATAAGGTATATCTTGTAGATGACAAGTCATGTGATATCATAGGAAAAGTTGATGTGGATGTACAACTATCTAGCAGTGCAGTTTGGAAACTCAGAGACATTATATATGTGTCATGTCTAAAAAGGAACCTCATTTCAGTTAGTTATTTAACTAGGGAGGGCTACAGCGCATGCTTTATAGAGGAAACATGGAAGGTCACTAATAGTGCACTCATTATTGTATGGGGCAGCATGCAAGGTACGCTTTACTTTATCAATAAAGAGTATGATTCCAATGCAGCTGCAGAACAGATAGATGCGGGTCTAAGGCACTGAAGGTTTGGCCATATGAGGGAGAGGGGTTTGAAATCTCTACAGTGAAGGGGAAGGCTCCAAGCACTGAAGTCAATATACTTTGACTTCTATGAAGAATGTGTGTTGGACAAATAAAAGAAGGTCACATTCTCCAAAGTTGGAAGAGAGCTAAAAAGCAGAAAACTCAAGTTGGTGCATGCGGATGTATGGGGGGCAACTCCTACCTCTTCCATACATGGAGCTACACATTTTTGTCACCTTCAATGATGACCATACAAGGAAGGTATGGGATTATTTTCTAAAGCATAAATTTGATATATTTGTTGCATTTGGAAAGTAAATGGCTTTGGTGGACAATGAGACAGGGTTGAAGCTTAAGTACTTGAGATTCGACAATGGCAGTAAGTACTGTGATAGAGAGTTTAAGAAGTTTGTGCCTTGAGAGGGATCAAGAGAGAATTAGGGTTCCAGGAACATCATAGAAAATTGGTGTTGTATAGTAGATAAATAAGATGATCATAGAAAGAGCCAAGAGCATGAGGCTGACGTGGGTCTCCCAAAGCTGTTCTTGGCTGAGGCTGTTAATACGGCGGTGTATTTGATTAATAGAGGACCTACTGTACCCCTAAATGAGGATATCCCGAGGAGACCTAAACCACAAGTGAGGTGAAAATGGACCACCTAAAGGTATTTGGTTGTTCATCTTATATGCATATTAATGCAGGATCCAAGAGAAAACTTAATACAAAGGTAATAAAGTGCACATTTATTAGATATGGTGTGGCGAGTTAGGTTACATATTCTAGGACAATCAAAATTAGAAAGTTATCAGAAGTAGAGATATCACTTTCAATGAAAATGAGATACATAAAAATTGTATTTGAGTGAGGACTGAATCTAAGTTTTCTTTAGATGGTGAGCCCCAACACATAAAAGTTGACGATAGTGCTGAGCCAGATGAACATGTGCATAAAGATACTCTAGAGGTTGTTGATGTTGAACCACAAACACCCATGTTATAAGGATCCACAAGAGCTACTAGACCGCCACAAAGGTACTCTCCTTCCTTATTTTATCTAATACTAATGGATGGTGGTGAGCCAGAAGGCTTTGAAGAGGTACTTTAAGTATAAGATTCAATCAAGTGGAAGGCTACCATGAATGATGAAATGGCATCACTCATGTTAAATGGGACATGGGAGTTGGCTTCTCAACCTGTTGGAAAGAAAGCTCTTTAGAATAAGTGGGTTTACAGGGTGAATAAAAAATAAAATGGGACCAAATGCTACAAGGAGATTCTTATAGAAAAAGGGCTTCCAGTAGTAGCATGGAGTTGACTCTAGTGAGATCTTCACCCCTATTGTGAAGATGACAATCATTAAGGTTGTGTTGAATATCATTGCAATTGAAGATTTGTATCTGGTGCAAATGGATGTTAAAACTATATTTTCTTCATGGAGAGCTGGAGGAGGAGTTGTACATGCAAAAACTTAAGGCGTGCAAGGATCAAGAGGAGGAAAAGCTGAGCTAGTGTGCAAGCTTAAGAAGAGCCTTTACGGCTTAAAACAAGTGCCTAGGTAATGGTACAGGAGATTCCACAAGTTCATGTCAGAAACTGGGTATAAGAGATGCCAGGATGATCACTGTTGCTACATAAAATAATATAAATCCTCTTATATCATTCTGTTGATGAATGTGGATGAAATGTTGATCACCAGATCAGACATGGAGGAGATAAGGATGCCAAAGTAACGGTTATCAAAGGAGTTTGTCATAAAAGACTTGGGGCCTGCCAAGTAGATTCTTGGTATAATAATCAATAGAGAGAGAAGTGCAAGAATTCTGAAGTTTTCTCGAAAAGACTATGTTGAAAATGTGCTAAGAAGTTTTAACATAAGCAAGGCAAAGCTAGTGAGCACTCCCCTAGCAAGTCATTTTAGTTTATCGAAGGATCAAATGCCGAAGTCTAAAGAAGAAAAGGAACACATGCTAAAGGTTTCTTTTGCTCCAACAGTTGGGATCTTGATGTATGTGAAAATCTACATAAGACCAAACATTGCACATGCAGTGGGAGTTGTTAGAAAATTTATGAGAAACTTAGGAAATCACCATTGGGACACGGTCAAGTGGATATTAAGGTATTTGAAAGGTATAGTGAGAAAAGCACTTTTCTTTGGTAGGTTAGATATTTCTCTACAGGTTTATGTAGATTCAGATCTTACAAGAGATGTTGATATCCAAAGGAGCACTACTCAATATGTGTATATATTGGGAAGTGCAGTAGTGAGTTGTATCTCTAAGCTACAAAACAATATTTCTCTATCTACCATGGAGGCGGATTACATCATCATTACTAAAGTGAGTAAAGAGATGATTTGGATAAAGGGTTTTATTGTATAATTGAGCAAGGGGCAGAAGGTTGTGAATCTCTACAATAATAGTATGTGCGCTATTCACCTCGCAAAGAATGCAGCAATTCATGCCAAGACGAAGCTTATATAGCTTCGGTACCATTTCATCCGGACACAGTTAGAAGAAAAATAGCTTGGATTGGAGATGATTCATGATATGTTTTCAAAAGTAGTAATAGTTAAAAAAATGAAGCTATGCACTGCTTCAGTTGTTCTTAGCATGTGACAAGAGTGGGGGTGAGCCACAACATGTTCTTAATAGACATTGAAGAAGAAAATGAAGAATCAAGGCTTGAAGAGAGATGATTTCAAAAAGTATCCAAGTGAAAGATTGTTATGTTGTGGAGACTATTCAAATTATCATGTAGATTCTAATGGAGCTCCGATGAGCTTCCAGAAGGTTCTGAGGTGATACAAAACAAAATTGGAAAGCTTAGCTGCAAAAAGGCACCACAATGCATTATAGCACGCCATAGCACCTAGCACCCAAGAGGATGTGTTGTAGCACACTCTGGTGCTAGTCTACTCAAGATTGGGGCACTGTAGTGCGCCATAGCACCAAGAATCCAAAACTGAGGTGTGGTTGTATGCCTTAGTGCTAGTCTATCGGATATTAAAGTGTTGTAGTGTGCAAGGGGGCATGTTACCCGAGGCTATGATGCTGGAGTGTGCCCTGACACCTATTTATTTGAGGCCAGGGAGCTACAGCACACCCTAGCACCTGGTAATAAATAGCTTCAGTACAAGTGATGCCCTAAGTAATTTGGGGGGTATTTTGGACCATTTGGTCATGATTTGGGGTTCGATTATGAGTTGGGTACTTAAAGGTAACTTATGGATGAATTTCTTATGCTATTGCAAGTTTTGGCTAGTGCTTTGGTTGCTGTTGGAGAGAAACCTAAAGGAGGTGGTTGTTGCTCTCCTTCCTCTTCCTAAAGTAATAGTTGGTGTTCCTTATTCAAGAAGAAATCAATCAGGAGGCTTTGTAAGCAGTAGATATTTTTTGTTTGTGAAGGTGAGGCTCTTAGTAACTGTGTAATCCTTCTTCATACATTATGGAATTTATGTGTGGTGTAGCTTCATAGTTTTTCCCTTCCTTAAGTTTTCCACATAAAATTCTTGTTGTTTAGGTGCTTGTGTATAGATGCATGTGTATGTGTTGTGATCTTTATTATGTTGTGCTTATGATTTTGTTATTTTCTTGGTAATCATCAACACATCCCTAATCCTCGAGCACAAATCCTTTCCACTATGGTGCTCGTGTAGCTGTCTAGATCTACAACAAAAACTTCTAATTAAATAGTATTTTTAATATTTTTGTTTATATTTTTTTATATAAATTTATTTTTGTTTTTTTTTTGTTTTTTTTATTAATACAAATATTCTTGTATCTTGTGTTGAAAACTTGCAACTATTTAAATTGTGAACTATTACTTTCTAGTGAAACTTAGGAGTTGTATGCGTAGAAAAGAATTAGAAAATTTTACTTTTGACCCTAAAATCAAAAAGAACATTTTGGAGACTCAAGAGTCAACAAATATTTTTAAACACAAATCAAACCGAAATGGAAAACTTAGAAGAAAATTTAAAGAGATTCACCTGAATAACCATGGCAGGGCTCTTTGTAACTATGCACTACCTACTATTAGAGGTATCCCTAATGCCATAGTAAAACAAAATATTTAGACTAATAATTTTGTAATAAAATCTTCAAACCTGCAAATGGTCCAAAACAATCAATTTAGTGGCCTAGCTAGTGAAGACCCTAACACGAACATCACAGACTTCCTAGAAATATATTACACCTTTAGGTATAATTATGTTACTAATGATGCCGTAAGACTAAGATTATTTTTATTTTCCTTGAGAGATAGAGCCAAAAGTTAGTTTGGCTCACGACCTAGTGATTCTACATTAACATGGAATGACTTGACAAGGAAGTTTCTGTTATGTTATGGAGAGCCTTTAGTGTTCAGGAGCAGCAAAGGTGCTACTGCGTACCCAGGTGATCCTTAATCGAGATCTGAGGTGCTATGGCACGCCTCAGCAATCAGCAACCAAGTAGTAGGTGCTGTAGCACGCCACAATGGAAATCATCGCTACTGCGCACTGTAGTGGAAATTGGCACTGTAGATAGCCGCAACAAGTCAGCGGGTCCATCACGAGATGTGGGCACTACAGCGGGCTTAATTTGAGACGTAGGCTCTACAGTGCGCCGTGGAGCACCGTAGCGTGCCGTAGTGCCAGGCAAAAATTTGCACGGTCCAGGTTATGCCCTAAGCAAATTGGAGGGTATTTTGAACCTTTTAACACCTACTTTCAGCTGGGTACTTAAGCAAATAGGTTGAGAGGAAAACCTAAGGGTTGGAATCTCATTTTGGAGGCTAAGGCTACTATAAGGAGAAGAACCTAAGGCTAAACCCTAAGGAAGCTGCAGTGCAAGTTAGCCCTCGCATATTGGAAGAGGTTCTCAAGGTGGTGGCTACTTCCTCTCCTCTCCATATTAGAGTAAGAGCTTGAGCATTTGCACTAAGGTGATAAGCTCTTTGTAACTCTGTAACCTTCAGTGATTTCTAGTGGATTTTCTTATGGTGTGGCTCTGTAGTTTTTTTCATTCTTAGGATTTCCATATATTTCCTTGTGTTTAGATGTTCTTTGTGTGTTATGAACTTCAATGCATGTGATGTGCCTTTTTTCTTGTAATCTTGTGATTTATGAGATTGCTTAGTAACTGTCAATGCAACCCCAGACTTCAAATTTCTGAGTTCGCTCTTTCTCAAATTGCTTTTGCTGCGGAATAGGGCGTGCTGCTGAGTAGGTTCAACTCCAATAAGTGGTATCAGAGAGTGGTTTACCTTGTTGGTCCTAAGGTTTGCATGTTTGAGTGAGAGCAATGGCCGAAGAAATGAGACATAAGATTGAGAAATTCAGCAGAATGAATTTTGCACCGTGGAAAATGCAGATGGAGGATTTGATCTATGAAAAGAAGTTGTATCTTCCATTGAAAGGAGCTTACAAGAAACCTACAGCTATGACTGATGAAGAATGGGAAGTTCTTAATAGAAATGCATTGGGTTTGATTTACTTATCACTGTCTTCTTCTATTACTTTTAATATTGCTAATGATAAAATAACTATAGATCTCATGAATACCCTCTCGATGATGTATGAGAAGCCCTCGGCATCAAATAAGGTTTTCTTGATGAAGAGACTGTTTAATATGAAGATAATGGATGGGTATTCAGTGACTGAACACCTCAATGGATTCACACTATCACAAGCTAGCTGAGCTCGGTGGGCATCAATTTTGATGACAAGGTCTGAGCTTTGTTGTTCCTATCTCATTGTCGAACAGTTGGTATGGGCTAGTTATATCCATCAGCAATTTATCTGGAAATGCATCGTTGAAATTTGACTACATTGTTGTGCTTGTGCTGAATGAGGAGGTGTGGAAAAAAACTCATGGAGAGGCATCTACCTCAGCATTGAATGCTGAGATCAGCTGAAGGCATGCTGAAAGGAGACATAACAAAAATAGATCAATGTCTCAATGAGGAAATTCAAGACCCAGAAAGGCAAAGTAAGATTGTTAGAACAGTAGGAATATATGTTACTTCAAGAATGACTACCCTACCCTGAAGAAGCCAAGTGGTGGTATAAAGATGATGAACACCACTATGAATGTTTTAACTGAGGAGGATTATGATGCTTTGATCCTCTCACTTGTCAACACACAGTCATGGGCTGTGGACTCAGGTGCATCTTTTCATGCAACTCCATCGAGGAGTGCCTTCAAGAGTTACACCAAGGATGACTTGGGGAAGTTTATCTTGGAGATGATATGGCATGTGACATAATTGGTAGAGGTGATGTGGATGTTAAGCTACCAAGTGGCACAATTTGGAAGCTTAATAATGTTAGACATGTGCTATGTCTAAGAAGAAACTTGATCTCAGTAAGCCAATTAGCTAGATAAGGCTACAACACTTGTTTCATAGGAGACTCAAGGAAGGTCACCAAGGGTGCACTCATTATTGCACGGGGAAAAATGGAAGGTACACTTTACTTGATCAATAAAGTGTCTGATACTATTACAGCTGCAAAAGGGATAGAAGCAAATCTATGGCACCGGAGGCTTGGACATATGAGCGTGAGGGGGTTGAAATCCCTGTAGTCATAGAGTAAACTCCAAGGACTGAAGTCAATATAATTTGATTTCTGTAAAGACACATCTTGGGCAAACTAAAGAAGGTTTCATTCTCCAAAATTGGAAGGGAGCTGAAAATCTATAGATTAGAGTTGGTGCATACAAATGTATGGGGACCAGCTCCTACATCCTCCATAGATGGAACAAACTACTTTGTCACCTTTATTGAAGATCATACTAGGAAGGTATGGGTTTACTTTCTAAAACAAAAATCTAACTTTTTTGATGTGTTCGGAAAGTAGTTATCTTTGGTGGAGAAGAGACAGGATTAAAGCTGAAATGCTTAAAGTCTAATAATGGCGATGAGTATTGTGATAAGGAGTTCAAGGAGTTTTGTGTATTGAAAAGAATTAAGAGGGAGTTTACAGTCCCTATAATACCACAGCAAAATTGTGTTGTACAATGGATGAACAGGACAATCATAGAAAGAGTCAGAAGCATGATTACATGTGGGTCTCCCAAAGCAGTTCTGGGCTGAAGTCATTAACACGGTTGTATATCTAATCAATAGGGGACCTTCTGTACCCTTGAATAAAGGGATCCCTAAGGAAGCTTCAAGTAGAAAGGAGGTGAAATTGAACCACCTCAAGGTATTTGGCTGCTCATCCCATGTGCATATTGATGTAGGATCCAAGAGAAAACTTGATGCTATGGCAATCAAGTGCACATTTGTTGGATATGGCGCGGGAAAATTCAGTTATAGATTCTTGGACAATCAGAACCAGAAAGTCATCAGAAGCAAAGATGTCACTTTCAATGAAAGTGAGATGTATAAGGATTGTATGGGAGTCAAGACTGACTCCAAGGATGTTTTAGATGGAGAACCCCGGCACATAGAGATTGATGACAGCATTGAGCCAGATGTTGGATAACATGGAGAATCTCAGGAGGGTGTCAATGTTGAACCACAAATACCCGTATTAAAAAGATCCACAAGAGTCTCTAGACCACCATAGATGTACTCTCCTTCCTTGTTCTATTTGTTAATAACAGATGGTGGTGAATTAAAAAGCTTGGAAGAGACACTTCAAGCTGAAGATTTAATCAAGTGGGAGGCTGCCATGAATGATGAAATGGCATCACTCATGTCAAATGGGACATGGGAGTTAGCACCCTTACCCAATTGGAAGAAGGCTCTTTAAAACAAGTGGATTTACCGGGTGAAAGATGATCTGAATGGGAGCAAGCGCTACAAGGCAAGACTTGTAGTAAAAGGTTTTCAGCAAAGGCATGGGGTCGATTATAGTGATATCTTTGCCCCAGTTGTAAAGATGACAATAATCAGGGTTGTGCTGAATATTGTTGTAGTTGAGGATTTGCATCCAGAGCAAATGAATATTAAAACTACATTCCTTCATGGAGAACTAGAAGAGGTGTTATACACGCCACAGCCTGAAAAGTACAAGGCTCAAGAGAAATGAAAGTCTGAGTAAATGTGCAAGCTCAAGAAGAGCCTTTATGGCTTGAAGCAGGCGCCAAAGCAGTGGTACAAAAGGTTTGATAGGTTCATGTCAGAATCAGAGTATAAGAGATGCCAGGCGAATCACTGCTATCACATAAGCAGTGCAAGTTCTCCTATATTATTTTATTGCTGTATGTGGATGACATGTTGATTGCATGATCAGATATAGAGGAGATAATAATACTAAAAGAAATGATATCAAAGGACTTTAACATGAAGGACTTGGGGTCAGCCAAGTAAATTCTTGGAATGAGAATCAATATAGAGAGAAGTGCAGGAATTCTAAAATTATTGCAAAAGGAATATGTTAAAAAGGTGCTGAAAAGATTCATCATGAATGAAGCAAAGCTAGTAGGCACTCCCCTAGCAAGTCACTTCAACTTATCAAAGGAATAGATGACAAAGTTTGAATAAGAGAAGGAGCATATGCTGAAGGTTCCTTATGCTTCAGCAATTGGGAGCTTGATGTACACAATGACCTATAGAAGACCAAATATTGCCCATGTAGTGGGAGTGGTCAGTAGGTTCATAAGAAACCTAGTGAAGCACCATTGGGATGCTATAGTGTATCCTAAGGTATCTAAAGGTACAACGAGCAAAGCTTTATGCTTTGAAAGATCTAACATTATTTTATAGGGCTACATAGATTCAGATTTTGCAGGAGATGTTGTGCAACAACTTAGGTTGTTACTTATGTCAATTAGGACTAATCTAAGTCCCAATTATGGTTCTAGTACACTAATTAAGTCATTAGGAGCTCACCTCTAAGATCCAGTCCAAATCGAGAATCATATGGATCAAATCTGGATTTCTAGAATTTCTAGAAAACCCTACAAATTAACCTATTTATTTTGACTTCAAATTGAAAATCTAACTTTGCCATTGCACTGATCACCCCCAAATTAGTTAGGGGTGATGTTTTGGAGGCATTTAGAAGTCGTGGATTTTTAGCGAATATTTTAATATTATTTAAATACCTTAAAAATCAAATAATTAAATGCTCGTCCAAATAAAAATATGATTGCACCATTGCATTCCTCACCCCTCATTTAGCTAGGGGTGATTTATTAAAATTTTTCTGGATGCATTTAATTGTATAATTCTAATTAATATAATTGGTATAAATTAATTGATACTATTAATATTTAAATCCGCATTTAACGGCGCCATCCATTTAACCTAGACGTTGTAAACTAAATCCCTATCGCGCAGTTAGATTGGATGGTTTCTCCGATCCGTCCGATCGGAAGGTCCTAAGACCGTCTTCCTCGATCGAGCGCAGGAACCTCCACGTGTCGAAGGAGCTCTGCACGCGTCCATTTCCTTCGCTGCATGGCCTTCTTCCACTGCCATAGGGCTCGACTTAACACTAAGGATGATCTTTAGTCCCCATTTTTTTTCAAATTTTTAGATCGCCAGTACTCAAGGATCAATTGCATCATCTTCTCGAGTCTGATCTAATTTCAACCGTCCGTGAGGTACATCTCCATCTCCCGCTACATCCATTTAATGCTTGCTATTATCTTTCGAAAATTTATTTCATAGTTTGGATTAGTGATTGTGTGGTCCGATCGGGCTCAATCGAGCTCGATCGGACAAATTTTGCCATCTATCCACAGTACTCCACATTACTGTCTTCTTCACAGTACCTAGTCGTCTAGGGTTAGTCCTTATAGGTAGTATAGGGTATCTCATGTCATGAATCAACTGCGGTTGTGTAGAACTCTTCAGGCTCTACCCAACGGCGAGCATACCTGGTCATCTCGATGCCGGGAAGTCAGCTAAATCTGTTGTCCTAATCTCTTGGCGTCGTAGTTGTGCCAATGGTGCAAGTTACGTTCCGGGTCGAGCGGGTTGGACTCGACCCGCGTAAAGATCCGTGGGCTGTCCATAGCGTTGTCACCCCCGCACGCTTGCGTTGCATATTTGTAGGTGGGCCTCGCAATTGTCTCATCTCCAATATCAGTGCACCGCGTGGCCTGCAAGTCCTGTTGCCGTCGGTGCTGTCATTTTCTGTGGGACCCACCACATGATTTAAATGGAAAGGATATATATATATATATATATAAATAACTCTGTAAAGTTTAATATAACATAATTTTCAGTAGGACTATTATTTTGCATAGTGACATTTAGGGTATTTCAATAATTACAAAATTGTCCTAAAACTTTATTTAACCATAACTTTGTAACCACTTACTCAAATATATCCAATATGGGTCATTTTAATCACGAGACTCCCAAGAATATTCTAGTAGTGTTAATTTTGTGGTTTGATGCATATTTAGTCTAATCACTTTTTGACCCAAACCCTAATCTTGTAAAGCTCATAACTTTGTAACCACTAGTCCAAACATAGACAATATGAGTCTTAAAATAATTAGGAAAACCTCTAGAATAAGATAGTAGTGTTCAATTCTCTGTTTGGATTAGTATGTGCTTAATCACTTTTAGGACCTATCCCTAATTACCCTAATTAACCATAGAAGTTCAATTGACTATAAGTTAATCAATTGAGCTCCAAATTAAGTCTTCCAATATACCATTTTGATCAGAAAGACCTAATTAATAGTAAACTAGAAAAATATTTAAGATCCAATAGTTAGATCTCTTAATCAACCCTAATCACCTTAAAACTTAATTAATGAATATTAGCATAATCAATGATCCAAATTGAGTAAATTTAGTTTCTAATTACTCCTAGAGTATAGTAGAACTTAGTTGTGTGGTTAGTTAATGATTTTGTGATTAATTTTACTATTCACTCACTAATCACCCTAAATCCTAATTATTAACCCTAAAACTTGTATTGACTATAACTTAGCCAATACTCATTAAAATTTAATGATTTTAGATTCTATGGAAACTTTAGACAATAATCTTCAATAAACTCACAAAAATTTTAGATTTTATTAATGCAAATTACCAAATTGCCCTTATAAGTCAAATTTCTTAGTTTGACCTTATAAGGCTTAATACTTATCCAAAATGGATGTACTTACTGTCTAATTTCATAATAAACAGTAAGTGATAATTTCTCTTTAGAAAATTTCAGTTTAGAGCCCTAATTCATAAAATTGAATTTTAGATCTTAAGTAAGGCCAAAATAGTCATGTTGCCCAAATTTAGGTTTAAGCATTCTTAAACCTTAGATTTATATTTAAACCTCTAAAATAAGTTTTAGAATTTATTTGGAATCATTTTAGAATATTTAAACTCATTAAAGTGATATGTTAAAAAAATATCCTAAAAATCTTTTAAATTACCCAATCCTAATTTAGGCCTCATATGGTGAAATTAGTTCACCTTATGCCTTCCATAAGTTAACTATATCATAATAATAGTCGAGTAAGATTAAGATTAAGACTTAAATATTCTCTTTAGGACTTTACTTCAAACTTTAGGATCTTATTTTTTTAGGATCTAGCTTAGAAATTTATGTTAGAGTTCATCTATTAAGTAAATGGGTACTTTATAGATGAAACCTTAGTTTTATAGTTTTCTAGAATTTCATCCTTTATTTTGGATTATTTTGTATTAAAACTTTAGATTTAAGATTATATATCCATCTTATTAAAGCTTGATTTTGCTTAATAAGATAGCCTTAATTATAGCTCATGAAAATTAGGGTTTAACTTTATATAATTAGGATTAGAACCTATTGGATTAAGAAGTTAAAATCAAATACTTGGATTTTAACATTTAATCCTTCAATTTTGATTCATATTAATCAAAATTGGCTTGGGATTCATAAAATCATCAATTAGGACATTGTATTTATTTATTTAACTTAAATAAGCATCATGTGATTAATATATGTTAGAACTTGATTAGTTCTAATTTCTCTTAACTTATAGGACTGATATTCTGGATTTATACTCAATAGCTGGATGTTGGAGATCCTAAACTTGTATAAGTTCAGATTAGATAGAATGACTTAATTAGAAAACAAAGTGATATCACAAAATTTGTTTAGTGCTATTTTATTCATTGAGATTTGAATGCATGGCTTCCTCATTTTGGACTTTATACTTTGACACATTATATGGAACATAGTATATTTCTATGTTAATTTGATTCATTCATAAAGTATATTATTAATTGAAAGAAAGAATTTAAGGTAATGAATTTTATGTAACTTATGGTGGAATATGTCTTACTTAGTCTGCCTGGACAATGATACCTTATTTTTGCTCTAGGATGGCTCCTATATGCTCAGATGATACTTTACTTTTGCTCTTGGATGTTTCTCTTAGATGCTCAGATGATATTTTACTTGTGCTCTAGGATGTTTCTCCTAGATACTCAGTAAATACTTTGTGACATTACTTTAATCTAGGATGTTTCTCCTAGATTTTCAGATGGAATTAAGTGGAGTTAAGTGATATTGGATCTGGGATGTTTCTCTTAAACTTTCAGATGGAATTAAGTGTATTTTTATTCAAATAGAATTAAGTGATATTGGATCTGGGATGTTTCTCCTAAATATTTGCAAATGGAATCTCTTAATAGGCATTTACTTTTTGGTAGGACTAAGTAAGAATATGTCCATATAAGTTAGTCTATTTACTTCACATTTTCAGTATACTTCCTTAATTATAGCATTTTCAGTATATTTCTTCTTTATACAGCACTTTGATTATATTCAGCAATTCCTTTACAACTTATAGTTTTTTTTTTCATGAAAATTATATTATTCAACAGCTTATTTTCACTTGATGGCATATTAAGATGTTAGAACTTCAATTTCAGCTCAGTACCTTCATTTTATATTGTAAACTAGCATGTATTAAATTAATCATATTACTTAGGAAATTTGTATACTTTGTAGATTTCATTAATTATTGTTTACCCCTTTTCTGCAGCTTGAGTTGAGGTATGTGCTTACCTCACATTTTGTATGAGTTATAATTAAGTTAATTATAATGCTTGCCACTTTTCTTTGATGCTTTTCTGCTCCTAAATTTGCTTAAGTTAAGTTGTGATATCATTTAAATCAATAATTTGCAGCCTAAAATGTACTTAGACATTTTATCTAATTAGAATTTTCTTTTGTTGGCTGGGGCCCTATTGTTATGAAATCAATAATGGTAGACTCTGAGCTTTTCAAAGTTGTGGAACCTTCTGAAGACCTTATTTAGGAGGAGGAGCATGTAGAAAAAGATCCTTAGTTATTTCCTTTTATTTGTAAGGATTGAGTGACCTCACTTTACTGCTTTAACTTTTAATATTTTGTAATAATACATGTTTAACTACTTTTCTTTTCATAATTATGTATTATGAGTTGTATAATTCTTATCTAGATTGTATGGGTGTTATTACTTGTCTTTCTTCCGCACTCTGATATATTATAATATGATCATTCAATGATTGGCTCATTTTGCTCTCTTCCTTATTAGGGCATATCTTCCCTTAACATTTAATTAGGAAGGTTATTCCTTAATCTAAATGCTTAGTGAGGGTTTGCCCGTTGACGACCAACTCTTAACCTCAGATGATTAAGGGGCAACCGCCACAGTTGGTATCTGAGAACTCCATAAGGTATTAGATTGGAATTTGTATTCCTATCTACCTAATGGATAGTTCTTCTAACTTACAATCATTAAATGAATACTAGAATAACATCCATATTACCATATACTCAGAATAGTGAACATAAAATACTAAAATATTGAAGATAAAATGATATATTACAAAACTTATATATTAGAAACTTAAGAAATATAAATTTGCTCAATCAAATTTAAATATATAAGATTTATAAAACTTGAGGAAAGTTGACCTGGAACTATATCAGAAGATTTGAAGCCATATGGGAACTTGACTTCCAGTGTGGACATCATTTTGGAAGATAATTAAAGTAGTGTCAAAACTGAGAGTACAAATATTAGAACAAATGCTTCGCCATGCCAGGTTTAGAGGATTTGATCTTCCTCCCTTAGCCAAAGAATGGCTAAAGCGTGCGAATAGCACTCTTGAAGCTATAGACTGCCCTGATAACATTAGAGTTGAATTAGCAACAAGATTACTTCAAGATCAAGGAGAAGATTGGTGCGATGTCACTCTTCCAGAACTCACACATATACGAATGGGAGAACATCGAGAAGTCACTTTTGAGGACTTCTGTCATGCTTTTTCAGCCGAATATATTAAATAATGTTATAATAAGATTTATGTACTTTCTTCTCATTGTACGAGTCATCTTAAAATAAGTAATAAAATAAACTTGTTTATTTTGAACTCTCTCAAAATGCTATGATTTTTAAATACAGGTACAAAATGAATCCCGGACAGTCATCCTCAACCCCTGCTGCATCTATAGTAATTCTGCTAAATTCAATGCACTTTTAGATACAGTAAGAACATTAGTAGCAACCAATGCCCTGCAATCTGAAAGAATAGAGAGATTGATCACGATGCAGCATAATCCATCCCCAGCATCTGCGAATCCTGTGCCTAACTATCTTTCCCAATAGTATTAGAAGCCTACATATGGTCTTTTACACAACTTTACTAGATTGAGAACCCCTAATTTTAACGGTAATATGTCAGCCATGGGCACAGCCAACTGGATCAAAATAGTGGAAAATAATTTAACAAGTATTAACTGTCCAAATGCTGAATCAGTTAGAGTAGTCACTCACATGTTCTAAGAAGAAGCTGAATACTGGTGGGATAATCTCCACCGTACACTTTTTGTTAATTACTACATTGAGGAGATCCCTTAGGAAGAATTTGTAGAAGCATTCCGAGCAGAATATATACCCCCTTTAGTTTAGAATAATTTGGGTGATATGTTTCTTAGACTGAGGCAAGGGAACAACACACTCTCTGAATATGAATCTGAATTTAGACAACTAGCTCGATTTGCCCCAGATATGGTGCAAACGGAAGGTGCTCATTGCCACAGATTTTTGAGTGGACTTTGATACCAATAAAGGATCATGTGGTTCCACTGAGACTGTCCAATTTTACTGAATTGATTGAGACAGCTCGTGTAATAGACCAGCATCAATCTCAGAAAGACTCTAAAAGGACATTCAGTTCATTAGCGTACAGAGATAATAATCCCAAAAAGACTAGATTTTCTTTAGGGAAAGTTTACCAGATTGAAGCAGATCCCACACCCTCAGACCCATATAATGGGTGTACAAGGCCTCATCCTTTTGGGAAGTGTTATCGTAATAAGCAATGTTGTTATACATGCGGAAGGAAGGGGCATTTCTATCAACAGTGCAACTACAATGTGACAATCAACGGTGCACGTATCGACTATCCCAAGAGAAATTAAGTTTTTAATCCTACTCGGTCAATCGTAGAAGTCAACCACTTACTATTATGTCTTCTCAGCAACCTACAATACCAGCTTAAAGGAGGGTTAGAAATATTATAGCTCAGTCTAGTACCTCCAAGCCACCTCAACAACAAGTCTTTAAAAGGCCATCCGGACCTGCTAGGGCTTACACCCTTACTCTAGTAGAGGCTACTGAAGATAACAACGTTATATTAGGTACATATATTTAATTCTGAATTCTTATTCCAAGCATTAGTTATTGAATTATAGCTATGTATGCTTAATATAGGAACCATTTGTGTTAATAACTATCCTTGCAAAATATTTTTTGATATGGGAGCAAGGCATTCATTTATATCTGAAAGCTTTGCTAATTTTCTGAAGTTGCCATGTTATAAGATGCCTAGAACATTAAATATTGGGCTTCCTTCTGGAACTCAACTTAGCACAACTCAATTCTGTAATCTCCAAATACCCTTGAATAAGAAGACATTCCAGGCCAAGTTAATCATTCTACCTATAACAAATTTCAATATTATATTAGGAATGAATTGGCTAGTGCACATAATGCTATGATTAATTATCAACAAAAAAAGATTATGTTGTCATCACAAGATGCTGCTGAAACTATCATAGGGAGGTTTAGTACCCAATGTTTGTTGATTAATGCAATCCAAGCAGAAAAGTTGGTAACTAAAGGCTGTGTTGCATTCTTAGTCACCATGATTGGTGAAAGTAAGAAAGATATCCCACTTTCAGAAATTAGAGTTGCTAAAGAATTTCTCGATGTATTTCTAGAAGATTTGCCTGGGTTACCTCCACTAAGAGAAGTAGAGTTTGCAATAAATCTAATTCATGATATATAGTCAATTTCTAAAGCACCTTATAGAATGGCTTCTAAAGAACTACAAGAACTTAGTGAGCAATTACAAGAACTCCTAAATAAAAGCTTCATTAAACCTAGTATGTCTCCTTGGGGAGCGCTAGTCTTATTTTCAAAAAGAAAGATGGCTCTATGAGGATGTGTATAGATTATAGAGAATTGAACAAAGTCACTATTAAAAACAAATATCCACTACCTAGAATTGATGACTTGTTTGATTAATTATCCGGTTGCAGTAGTATTCTCCAAGATTGATTTAAGATCAGGATATCATCAACTTTAAGTTAAGGATTTAGATGTGGAGAAAATGGTGTTTCGTACACAGTATGGACACTATATGTTTCTTGTAATATCTTTCGGACTCACAAATGCACCTTCAATTTTTATGGATTTGATGCAGCAAGTCCTAAAGCCATATTTGGACAAGTTTGTTATAGTCTTCATTGATGATATTCTCATCTATTCAAAAACCCTGAGCAATCATGAGAATCATTTAAGAACAGTATTAGAAACTTTACGTAATCTTGAACTCTATGCAAATCTCTAAGTGTGAATTCTGGCTAGGTTCCGTAGCTTTCTTGGGCCATGTAGTGGATGCTTAAGGAATCCATGTAGATCGATAGAAAATAAGTGCGATCCAAGACTGGGTACAACTCAAGACAATAACAGACATATGAAGCTTTTTGGGCCTAGTAGGCTATTATAAAAAATTTGTTAAAGGCTTCTCTAAAATTGCTTCTCCATTGACAAAACTCACTCAGAAAGCTGTCCCATTTGTTTGGAGTTCTGAATATGAGAATGAATTTCAAATTTTAAGAGATGCACTTTCTACTGCTCTAGTGTTAGTTCTACCAAAAGTAGGCTTGAACTATCAAGTGTATATTGATGCTTCAGGAAATGGATTAGGATGTGTTTTAATGCAAGAAGGGAAAGTTATTGCATATGCTTCATGTCAGTTGAGGCCACATGAGAGAAATTACCCTGTACATGATCTAAAACTTGATACAGTAATTTTTGCATTGAAAATATGGCATCATTATTTGTACGAAGTTCAATGCTCTATTTTCACTGATCACCAGAGTTTAAAGTACATTTTCACTCAACATAAATTAAATTATCGTCAAACAAGTTGGCTTGAACTCATTAGTGATTATGATTTATATATTCAGTACCACCCTGGTAAAGCAAATATGGTGGCAGATGTCCTCAGTCGTTGTGCAACATTATCAGCAATGATTGCTACAAGTTCATTAACAGAAGAATTCCAAAATATGGAAAATGTTCCTATCCATGGTGATGTGATGAGCTCAATATTAACTAACATCAATATAGAGCCCACCTTTCTTAGGGATGTTTCATCTCTCAAACTAAAGATGATGAGTACTTAAAGTTCAAGATGGATTTTGAAGATGGTCGCCATCATGATTTGCAATTGCACGGGGCAGTGATCTATCAAGATAATCATATATGGATTCCCAAGTCAATGCATCAAGAGATTCTTATAGAAGGCCATAATTTAGGTTATCAAGTCCACCCTGGGAGCACTAAAATGTATCAAGACTTGAAGAGATCATTTTAGTGGCCCGATATGAAAAAGAGTGTGGCAGAATTCATGGTAAAATGTCATGCTTGTAATCTTGTTAAGGCAGGACATCAAAGCTTTGGAGGACTTCTTAATCCTCTATCTATCCCAGAATAGAAATGGCTTGATATTTCCATGAATTTTGTTATAGGTTTACCCAAGTCTAGATCGGGTGCTGATTCTATTTGGGTCATAGTTAATTGATTGACCAAATCGACCTATTTTATTCCAATGAGACAGACCGATTAAGAGAAGGTTGAGAAGGTGTACAAGATGAGGCCATCCTTTTTGCAGCACAACATTGAGCTTCAATCATAACCCGCATCATCTCCAACAGATTCTGCATTTGATCGATATGGGAAGTTGTGGTGGAAATAGGTTTTTTCACTATAAGTTGAACTGGATTGTTTAAATTGGGATTCATTCTAATGAAAGAAAAGAAAACGCAATTCAGAAGCTTAAAAAAAATTGGGAAAAAGGATTCTCATTTAATTCAAAAGATTTACAATCATGGATAAATGGAGAGAAAACATAAGTAAGATAGAAGCTATTTACAAGAAACTACTAATGAAAAGGAGCTAGTACAATAAGAAACTAGCACTACTAGCTACAAATTTTTGCATAAAACATAAATTCGAAGTCTTCATAGGAAGGAGCACGATGAAGACGTCTACTACCACAAACTAACACCTCGTGGGCATGACACCACCAATCCATGGCATAGTCGCTAAAGAGTTTGTCCAAGATTTTAAAGAGTATATGATCGGGGCAAGCTATGGCTTCAAAAGTTATAGAGACTCGAGAAAGCCATTCTCTAGCCAATTGAGGGATGTAGTTGCCTCGAAACACAATACTTCAAAATTTTGTCCAAAACTTCACCTCTGGCTTGAGATACAGCAAAGTACTCATGACCATAGGCTGAACTAAACTGATGATCATCCTCCCAATAATAGAAGAACGATTAAGAAAAGAAGCTTAGTTCACTTTACTATTTGCCATCTAAAATTTTGATTAAATTTTAAGTTAGAATTTTAAATCAATTATTGAATTAGTAATGCATTTACTATATTGGGATGTCATTTCAAATGCCTTTACTATTTTGTATTACTTGCTTTTGGATGAATGGATATCTTTATATTAACTTAAATTTCTCAACTTGGCTCTGATACCAACTGGGATGACCTCAGTATTGAGTAGTAACTAAACCCAACATTGATGCATCACCATAGCATCTAATACTAGATTAGAAGGAAGCTAACCCAAATCACTAGGTGTTGTGTTTGGCCAAGGATCATGAAGAGGATCTTAAGCTAAGATAAGAGAAGAGGAAAAGAGAAAATGCACATGATGAATATGATATGATAAATGTGATTTCAAGTGAATGTAATTAAAGTGACTACAAATACATGTATGAAAATGATAATTATATGCATGTACAAGACAAGTAATCATGTAGCAAAAGAAGTAATCACAATTACTTGAGTTTGCAAGTGTAGATAGAATTATAAATAGAGGAAATAAAATAATTGAATGGAAAATACTTGCAAGATTCATGAAGTAAGTCATAGATGTAATTTCAATCAACAGTAGAAAATTAAGGTGATTATAATTACATATAGGAGCAAAATAATTTCAAGTAGAAGTAGGGGTGAACATTCACATGAAGCAATATAATATTGGCAATATGAAATTCATGTAAAATCATGCTACAATAAGGATGAATGCAATATGCACCAATTAGTTCAATGAGCATGACATATTTGTACAATCCAGTCACATGTTCATCTAAATTTTCATTTAAGTATCCATTTATCCAAAATAAGCATTTAAGTAAGAAGGAACTAATTCCAACATAAAATAAGTAAAGATAAGTAATTTAATAAAGTTATTACATGCCATTAATTAACCAATAAGTAAGAGACAAATAAATATAAACTCTCTCTCATAATTAACCTAAAAGCAAGTAAAACTAATAAATGCGGAAGCAATTAAACCTTAAGCACTTGGTCCAGCTCCACTAGCATTCAAGTGCACGTGGTCTATCACATTTTGGCATACAAATGTGATAGGGCAAAGCCAATAAAAAGAAAAACATAATTAAGCTAAACAGTTTAAGCACATTTTAAGATTTGGTTAAACATTTTATTATTCATTTTGAATATCACAACTAGTTGCAATTTAAGTATAAACAGCGGTGCAAAATATAAGCATATGAATATGGAAGGAAAATAGATAATTGTAAAGAAAGACAATTGAAGTAAAAGAGTGAGTAAGAATATTCACAAGTATAGATATTCTAGCCTGCAATTAAAGTAAGGGTAAAAGCATCCTTAAACAAGTACTAAAGTGCATATGAAAATGAATAAAATGAAGCATGTATATGTTCAATGAACATATGCTAAGTAAGGAAAAGAAGACAGTGAAGCATTTAATTGAAATTATAATAATATTCACTGCAATCTAAATGAACTGTAAATAAGTAAAGTACAGTACTAAAAATATGGAAAGTGTAAACTATAGTAAATGAAGGAAAATTTTAGACTATAAGTCTAAGAGGTACATAGCCTAGGACTATGTAGAGTAAAATAGTTAAGAGCTATAATGAGGTCTCCACAATCAATAAGATTGTAGAAGAACTTATATTTTAATTAATTGAAGTTAATTTATGAAAGTATTCATTCTAAGGGCAAATACAGAATGAAGCGAGGTGTTAAGCATGTCTGCCTAACAAGTAAAGGAAAGCGGGGTCAAAATAAATAACACTCACATTCATCCTTTGTCAATGTAAGGTCACCTTATTACTCCTAATTAGCCTGCCCTAGGCTTAACCAACAAAGTAAACCTCTATAGTTTTTAAATGTGAAAGTTTTAATTATTTATACATAATGTCTTATATAAATGTGTCAAATGAATTAGGCTCAAAGCTAAGCAAGTATTCAAGGAAAATTAAATAATTGTAAATTAAGATATATCCAAAGTTATCTAACTTTAATAATCTCCTTAATGATTAGAACTAATTGAGCTCCCAATTGACTTAGAGATATTGATCTCAAGTCAATTATAACTAATAAAGTTAGGATTTTGGAAAATAGTAGCTTGATTTCATTTTATGAGATGGCAAATAATTTATAAGTATAATGATACTAAATGAAATTAATTTTATTCTTATCCTAAGCCATAAGATTTAAATAATTTAACTAAATCAAGGCTTAGGAAACTAATTAGGAAAGAGTATGGTTAAGTAAACACTATAATTCATAAAATTAAGAGTTAAGGTTCTATACACTAAACTCATCTAAGTAAGCTAAATTAGAAGGATAATATTTAAAATCAACTACTAATCTAGCTAGGTTTATAATAAAAGAAAGGTTTAAAAGAATAGGAAAGAAGGATTTGAAAATTATAAACTCTATGTTTTCTATAAGTTGAAGGTTAAGGAAATCTATAGGATTCCAAAACTACTCTAATGAATTTAGGACTCCTAATACAAGTCCTTAAAGGACTTAAGTGGGGACTTAAGAACTAAAGTGAAGTGAGCTAAGCTTCAATCCAATTACTTAGGACTAATCATAATTGATTCACAACCTATAATTATACTAGCATCAAGGTTAATTACACTTAATTCAGTATCTTACAACTTTTAGGATCACAAGTAAAATATAATATAAACTCAATCCTAAGGCATCTCTTCTAAGATTATAGGTTGAATCAATTAATTTACTAAATATGTAAGCATCTAATAAGGGAAAATTAAAAGAACATGGGAAGAAATTTAATATAACATGTTAGCTACCCTAAGGTTCAAGCTACTAAAACATGAAATTGTGAAATTAAGAAAATTATCAAAATTACCCTAATTTAGTACCCAAGAACCTAAAACTACCAGTTATTGTCCAAATGAAATAATGCATGTAATTATGGAATCCTTATAGTGTAAGGGGAAAAATGACACTAAATAGGTCAATTTTGGACAACATTAGGTTTCTAGGGTTTGGGAGGACTCCTAACTAGGGTTAAGAAGAGAATATGAGATTTAGGATTCTAAACCTACATTTGATCTCATAATATTATTTCTCATATTTTTATGAGTGAAATGGACTATTTGATCATTTAATTTGGACATTAAATGATCAAACTAAGTCACATACAATATTGGAATTTATTTGAAATAAATTAAATTAGCCTAAAATAATGATTAATTAATACATTCACCAAAATAGAAAATAAGTGGCATATTAATGATCTACATATTCTTGCAATCAAAATGGTATATAATATTTTGTATTATTTGGATGAGTATAGTTAAAGTTACGATTAAATGAAAATCTACAATTAATTTAATTCATTTATAATTAGTTTAGTTTTAAATTAAGTCAATCGGCTTTGGTCTCTTAATCCCACGAGTGGGCAACTAACGAAAAATGACGGCGCAGAATTCCATAATTTAATGGACATGGAATCCCACATCGCGCCAGCGTTCGACACGCGTCTGCATAGGAATGGGTGCCGCGCGTGCGACGGCGCAGTCTGAAAGGGGGTAGAACCGGCCAGTCTAAGAGTCAGACTGCCCAATTCTTTCTTCCCCGATTGAAAACCTACATAGCCGAGGACTAGGGTTTAGCTGATCTTTGCCATTAGGAAGCCTCTAAGAACCTATAACGTATGGATAGAAACCTGCTAACAAGCTCAAGCTAAGGAAACTAAAAGCCCTAAATATTAAACTAATAATCAACATTCATTTTTAAGGAGAAGATTACTGAGAATCTAAATTAAAATTAGGGCAATTGAAAGTTTGCAGGAGTAGAGATCGAGCTCTCTGTGCTCAATCAATGAGCAGGAAAAATAGTTTCTAAAATTCTAAGCTACACCTCAAACATATAAGAGGAGAAGTTGGATGAGTACATGGAGGTTCACGACAGCTTCTTCTAGGGTTAGGGCACGGCTCGGCAATGCAGTTGGCAGCAGGTCTCTATACGCTCCTTCAGCAAGAACTCAAAAGCTTTTGACAGCAAAAGATAAATGAGGGGATTGGAGAGACCTAATGGAGGAGGAAGGAACAGCTAGCTCGGTCAGATGTCCTTTGCCTACAGCGCAGAGATCGTGCGGAAGTGGCGTACAAGGAAGAGATCTGGGCCGTTCGTTCCATCTGTTGATCGAACGACCAGATATGGTATAACAAATCAGATCCAGTGCCATCCATCAGATAAGAACAGAGAAAGGCGCAACGACCATGATCCTTGCGGACCGCTGTCTCGTGCGCTGGCCTCATGCACGGGATCTACGGGTTTTTTAATAATAGCCGTTGGAAATACAATTAATATTTATATTATTTAATTTATTTACTTTATTTAATTAATTAATTATACATTATTTAGTATTCAAAATAAAATAATAAAATGAACTCTGAAAAATCCCAAAATTTCACCCTTATCTAAATGAGGGGTGAGGAACTCAAAAATGCAATCGGATTTTCGATCGAAGGTCAATTTAATTATCTTAATTTTTGAGTATTTAAATATTATTAAAATATTGGGGGAAATTTTGATGACTTCCAAACATTTCCAAAATATCACCCCTAGCTAATTTGGGTGTGGTAAGTCCAATGATGGACTCTATTTTTTATTTTGAGATCTAAATAAATTATGCATTCTCAAAATTATCAAAAAACTAAGAAATGCTGGAAATTGCCAAATGATCTCCAAATTGCACGAAAATTAAAATGGAGGTTCTAAATAATATTATAAGACTAATCTAAGAAAATTAAAGTCAATTAGGTCACTAATTGACAGGTAATAATATTAGGGTTGTTACAAATGCGGTAAAGACCAACCAACTAGCAAACCTGCCAAAAGAAATAGTACTATTGAACCAAAGGTTTGGACAATGAGCATAAATGATATTCTGGAAATTGGTTGTGAATTATGTGGGGAGCAACATTCTAATGAGAACTATAATTCTAATAACCCATTTCCCCCATAAATCCTTGAGCAAGTAATTTCTTAGAGAAATAACAATACGTTAAATCAAACTTAAAACAATCCTTACTCAAATACTTATAATCTCGAGTGGAAGAATCACCCAAATGTCTATTGGAATAATGAAAACAATTAAAAATAATATCAACAAAACAACAACCCTCCAACAAGCAAACCCAACAACTTAATAAACCTATACAATAGCAATTTATGAAATAATAATGGAACTTGAGGGATCATATAATGCTCTTAAAAATGAAACACTTCTGTTCATGCAAAGAACTGAGGCATCCATGAATCATCATGTGACCTCAATTCAGCGTACCAAAGTGACCTTGAGGAGCATTGAGATGCAATTATGATAGATCTCATAGCACCTTGGCAATATACTGCAAGGAATGCTCCCAAAAACAAGATGATGCAATTATGAACACTATTAAATCTAATGAAACAAGATGATGTGAAGAAAAGCTAAAAATGCTGCATATAAATGATCCTAACACAAGAAATCAAGAGATTAGAAAAAAAAATGATGTTAAGGGTAAGGTAGAAATAGGAGAGATAATTAATTCCACTCAATACACTTATACTATAAACATGATGCCACAAAAACTAAAAGACCCGGGTCAATTTAATATCCCTTGTGTCATTAAAGGTAAAGTCTTTATAAGCCCCTTGGGTGATTTGGGAGCATCGGTAAATGTAATTCCTTACCATATCTATCAACATATAGAAATAGGGGACTGTAAAATACTTTAATAATTCTTGAATTTGAAAATTTAAATTCTATAACCCCAATAGGAGTTCTCAAAAATGTGATTTTTGAATTGGGAATCTTCAAGATCCCCATTAATTTTAACATTTATGAATGGGATGGATGGAATGAAAATCCAACAATTATTTTTGGGAGGTCTCTCTTAGCAGCCACCCAAGTTAAAATAAATGTGGAGAGAGGAATGATGAAAATAAGAATCAATGGCACATAAGAAGTAGACCTTATGAATACAATAATGAAAAGAAAAAGGTTTATCTAAAATGGAGAGAAAGTAAGAGGGAAGAGTTGAATTCTAGCGAGCAGATTATTGAGAAAGATGAACCAAATGGGTTTGAGTCTGAGAAAGAAGAGAATGCCTCATCTGGAGGTAGAAAAGAAAATGAAACAAAAAAGAAAAGGAAGACTAGAAGGGGAAAAAGGAAGAACAAAAAATTCATATTGGATTAAGCTAAAAATGAGAATTTAGTAGGAAGAATTTTTGAAGAAGAAAGGGATGAGAGCATAGCCAGCAAAAAATCTAAATCATGAACTAATCAAGCTTGTGCCTATGCTAAGTCAGCAAAAGTCTAGAAAGAAGTAGTTTAAAAGGTAACAAATGAATAAGTATACTTTAGTCTAGCTCCGGACGTTAAGAGTGATTGCTCGTGCCTAGACTATAAATCAAAACCTTAGTCATCTAAGCTGATAAAAATAATTTAATTAAATCTAAAAGCTCCATAGCTCAATCCATAACACATAGATATGGTATGTAAGGTACTAGATGACATGACATAAGTTCACGTAGGCCATTTTTTATCTCTATGTTAAGTTAAGAATTAGATGCATGTGAGTTGAGACACGTCTATTGAGCTCCACTGCTCACTATTAATTTATTATGAGCGACCTGACATAAACACACTGAGCTTCACAACTCATTATCTTAGTTAAGTAAAAAAATAGATGCGGGTGCATAATTGGAATCAATACTTTGTGATAACAAGATAAAATATGAATTTTGTCACTTAAACATAAGGATAATTTTCATTTAAAAAAAGATCACAAAGGTGTCTATGTGCATGATTTGAACCCTTGAGTGTTCAAGTTAGCACTATATAAGGTTGAAATGAAATCAGTGTTGACATTATGATAAAAGATCTCTTGATAACTTACCCCTATCTGCTAGGCTGACCTCTACGGCCATGGACCATCCACCCAAGGCCTCCCATAATATAAATAGCCTTCTAAGAATCCCAGAGAGTCCCTTTGCACTTTTTGGAACCCTCAATTCCTTCCTGCTTGCCCCAGTTACTCTGCTACCTGGTCTGCTCTCCAGGTGACTACGGTGAGCTCTAGCTTTGGTTCCCAGCATCACAATGGGTGGAACTTAGAGTTCAAGTCACCAAAAGTTTGTCGAGAACTCAATAAAGCTTCAAAACCCAGTTCCAGCCCCTGACTTACTCCCAGTCGTTGGCATTTCCATCCATCAACCAAACTGATACCCCATCTCCCCCTTGAGCTAATCTAGCTCAATTGCTATATAATAATGTTCAATTTTTCTTAGATGTTGTGCTAGGATCGTTCAATGATCTCTTGCAATTAGTTAAAGAGCTGGGTGAAGCATAGTAGCAGGACAGACATTGGAATTCACTATCTGGATGGGCACTGCCAGCCGGCCCGCTCCTTTCTAGCAAATTGCAATAATTAGCCCCTGATCTGGCATCCAATGGTGGTTGGGAGTGATTACTGTGAAGGAAGATTGAGAGAACTGATCAAACTCTGTTGGGATAGCCCGATCAATCTAGGTCAATCAAACTTGTGACACTACAGGGTCGCAAGTGGGGACCCGATGATCTAGCCGATCATCGAGAGCGTTTGATAGCTCAGTTGCTCCTCCTGCAGTCCTTGATCATGTAGGGATCAAGAAAGAGCAACGACATCATCTCTATGAGGAGAATAAACTCTCCATAGCAAAACCTAGAAATCCAATTATGGCAAATAAGGTCCCGGCGATCCCGGTATCCTCACAGAGGGCTTCAATGTGAAACTGATGCGTCTCGGTCCAAGGACCGTGCAGCGATTGAGATCAGGTCGTGGTGTGGCCTTTGTGAGTGGAATTTGATGAAAAAGTCTTGCCCTAGTTTACCTGTGTTAGGATGAAGGTGGAGGAGGAGGTGAACAGTAATTGTGATACTCCGGGCTAACCGATAGTTAACCCGAGACATCAGTGGAGTGGGGAGGCATCCCATCCTAACTCATCATCAACTCAACACTCTTGTTGGATTGATTGGAATCAAATGAGTTATCTCTCTCCAAGATGCTACAACATCTGAGACTAATCTTTAAGGTAAGATAGTTTTGTTATCTCAAGTATTGTTAACTTGCCCCTATGTGCTTGATTTGAACCCTTGAGTATTCAAGATAGCACTAAATATGGTTGAAATGAAATCAATGTTTATATTATGATAAAAGATCTTTCGATAATGGAAATCTGTAGCATTGAGGGAAAAAAGTGAAGAGAACATTAAGAGAAGAATTCTATGCACAGATTTACAACAATTGCATGCTTGAAACCTAACTCTCCCTAATTCAATCCAACTAATCACAAAAAACTAAAATTTAGGATAATTTAGCATAACATATGATAGAAATCTAATTTATCATTAGTTTAAACATTATTGAAAGGAAGTATACTTTAGTAACAAACACACCATTCTCAGAGGACAATAAATTTCAGGATCTCACAATCTCTTATTTCTTCAGACCACGTACACTTGCGTGCAAACGCAGACATCTCATTTTAAGTCTGTCACACATTATGGCCAATGGGCATGCTATAAGAAGTAATAAGGATACTTATACGTACGTACTCATTGAAGAGAGTTATGTTATGTTTGGGAGCATGCACATAACCTTGTAGACATCTTAGCCGTTTATGCACATACCCACAATAGCAAAGTAAAATAACTAAAATAAATATTGCATTTGTATTACTGATTATTCAATTCAGTTTAGTTTAGAACAATTTATGTCAAGCTATGAGTAGCTAGATATTTTGCAGTTACAATCTAGTTTTGGCTTCATTAGCTAGTCAGATAGCGCAATTTTACTTTTAACTTATAGTTCTACTTTTGCAATTTCTATCAACATTTACTGTGAGTATTATTATTTTTAGCTATGATTTCTATTATAACTCGTCAGCATATTTGTATCGGCACTTACTTACAATACAGTCTATCTAGCATACATATGTTTTGGTCATATTTATGTCAGTTTTTTTTCAACTTATTATATATGTATTTATGCATAACCTTATTTGCAGTTATAATGTGATTGAGTTATAGCGTCCCCTTTTCTCTTGCTTAGCATTGTGCACTTATTTATAAATTATTAATAAATATGATATACTTAAATACAAAGAATTTATTAATCAACTAAAAATGTACTTATACAATTATCTAGCATAAGATTTTTTTTTTTTAGCTGGGGCTCCGGCATGTGAAACCGATATGTCACACTTGAAGCTTTTCAAGGAGTCGGTCGTCGAGGAGGAGTAGTTGCTTGAGGAGGACCCTATTGGTGTTCTTTACTTTTTATGTTTTTGAGAGAGTTTATTTTTAGTACATTTAAACATGGTTTGTAATAACTAACTATTCTATTTTTTTTCTAAGGTGTATGTCTTCCTTTCATTTCTAGATGAATGTATGTATGGATGATCTTTTTTTGCTCCCGCACTATTTTATCTTTACTCTTATACTTAGTATCTTATTAGAGATCATACTTGGTGATCAACCACCTAATCGTAGTCAGATTTGTTAGTGTATTAATCTGACGATGGTTAGAGGTCGTCACAAGTATATTGACACTCCTCTTTGCATCTTCATGTTGAGGCTTAACAGTAGTTTCATTAGTGCTGATGAAATTTTGATGAGAGGATTTCACCTTTCTTCTAAATGTGTGTTGTACTAATATTGAACCTATAAATCATGTTAAATGCACAATCCAATTTGAGACTGATTTGGGGTATGCTTTTATCAGATTATTTTGGAAGTTGTTTCTTTCCTATTGCCCTGGATGCTATTGAGGATTCGGTTTCCTGGCATGTTAGGCTGCGTGCATTAATTTGCATCTGGAGTTATTCGAGACCAAGAGGCCGAGTGCGGGGTTGTAGACGAACTTGAACTCGAGGATGGATGTTGATCTTGAAATTGACGCTGAAAGTAAAGATCTTCTGATGCTTATGGGCAATGCTTCATCTATACCCGGGCAATCAATTTTTTTTATGTTCTTTTTTATGGAGTCCTCACATGTGTGCTACTTTTTTTAATTTGAATATGTTTTATGCTTACAATATTTTAGTTAGGAAATTTCCTATTTTTTACAATTTCTTATACTAAAAAGCACATTTTTAATCATTATAAATTGTGCTAATAAAATGACTTTTGAATATATCAAAATGATTTTTAAATCATTGGCCAGTTGGCAAGATCGGGTTAAATATTGTTAAGAAATTACAAGTGTGCGTTAGTTCCATATTATTTATAGAGCCTTATACATATGGAAAGGTTTAAGACCCGACGTGTTAACCTTTAAATTAAAAATTAGGTTTCCAAAGTATGTTGGGCTTCTTTCCCTTCAAATAGTATCAGAGTTGATGGTACGTTCTGGCCCAATAATGCTACTCGATTGTTACTCTGGTACTGTCTCCATTGAAGAGACTGTGTGCAAGTGCCGACAATGGAGCATTTGGTGAACTCAAATAGTTTCGACAATTTCCCATACTTAAGTTGGCTATGCACTTCATAGTGTGGTACCTGAGCTCAGATGCGAATGCGCATTGCACATGCGAGGAGAGATTGTTAAGCGAAATATTTTGACTCGACTCGAACCCTATTTGAGTCGACTCAAAAACTCGGCTCGGCACAACTTCTTCCCTCTAGTATTTATAATGTGAAAGTTCAATGTTTGCAGTCATCCGCCACAGAGAACGCAGCTTCTTTTAATGAAAGGATCTGCCCACTAAAATGAGCCGCACACAATCGAACAAAAGAAAGCTGTCGCTTTGCTGTGTGCTGCCGTGCGCTCCCTCCTTTTGGCCAATCATAATAGCCTGGAGGCGACTGTCGTGATTTTTTCTTTTATTTAAATAAATAATAGATGATTTCAATAGTTGATGAGGTGCACGCATCCTAACCGTTGATGCGTCCTAATCAACGTGCTCAGGTGTCAACAAACTATTTTTTTTTTTTTACTTAAATTTTATGCATTAAATTTTTTTTTTAAATAACTCATTAAAAGTCAATTTTGCCCAAATATAATATTACTAACTGTTGTTAAGAAATTAAGTAATTGATCAAGAGTTTTTCTACTCTAATCGAGCATTCAAAACTAGTTAAATATGCATCAAGGAATTGATTAATTTAGGGTAAGAATAAAATATTTTATTTTTTTGTCAAAGAAATGTAAAGTAAATATATTTTTTGATTTTTAGATGTTTAGAATGTGATCAAGTGTAAAGTATATTTAAAATAAAATATTATATATTAAAACAAATTAAAAGAAAAAAAAATTTAGAAAAATGCTAACATAGACTAATAAAGAATTTACTTTAAGATCAAATAGAAACTGTCTTGATGTTTTTGTTTGCCCTTATTATTGAAAAGAGGAATGAGGAGTATCAATAGGAACACACTACACTAATGGCAAAATCAAACACTCATTGGCTGAGTATCCATTAATGTGGGCTTTGCACAATCTCAAGAAAGGGAAAAGCCTAATATGCTCAACTGTAGAATAACAGTGACTCAAAACAAACTCAAACCCTGACACAAAAACCTATATATACTTTGGAAAACTCTCTCTCTCTCTCTCTCTCTCTGCTGGTTAGTTCTAATTAATTAACCAACCATTTATAAAAATTCAAACGGGAAATTCACAATAATAGTAAGAAAGAAGAAACTACTGCACCTGAATCTTTTTTTTTTCTTAAACTGAATTTTCTTTTATATATATGAGATCTGACACCAAAAGAATGACACCCGCCACACTGTCCAGAGAGCAATAATTCCTGCCACATAGCAAATGCAAATAATTTTAAGAAACAGAGAATTACTGATGAAGGCAAAAACTAAAGAGAGGAATGGTATCGTACTGTTTGGCACAAACACTCTGCTGGATCACCACAAGGACTGACAAATCTAACAACAAAACATATGCATGCGAGAGAAAGTCATCCATCTGCCAAACATAAGAGTTTCATGCATCAAAAACCTTTCCTTATTCATGTAATCCAATTTTCTCCTAATATTCTCATTCAATTTCAGTATAGGAAGAAAAGCATCGCTCAGGAAATTCACATACCATTAATTAAATTTTATGTTCTCTTCTTCATTGTATTGTATGCAAGCTCAAATAGATTAAATCGTGTGAAAGTGAAGAAAAGAAAAAAAAAAAATCAGATTTTATTTTCCCAAGCAGGAACGCTCGTAAGAGAATCCTGCTACAATACTCCCAACGGTGCCTTCTTTAGTGCCTCAGCACCATTAAAATTTCTAAACCTAGTGATTACTACATAATAATTCAAGATTTATTAGTCAAAATCATGATTATAAATTCACTAAAACTGATAAATTACATTGGAAAAAGTTGGGGTACCAATGGGATTAAGTAGAGCATTACAACTATTGTTTTAAGAACACAATATACGACAGTAAAATTTGAACTCTTAAATATCAAGAGCATCTCAACCACTAGAACATCAATAATGATGATATAACTTTTGGGCTATATGCTCTTTGGAGTCAAATTTTAAACATCAATTTAAAAAGACAAGTAATTCTGTTATTATATTGTGCTGATTCAAATATCAATCTCTCTCAAAGCTTCTAAAAAGTAGCCCTAAGTTTAATATAAGTAGGAATTCATTAAGTCAGCTCTCATTCTTGGAGTATTTATCCTAAGCACATACTCAACTGGAGCAACTTTCATGATTCTCGGTACCTTTATGAATGCTCACTCACCCGCACATAAGCTTCCTCGTCTACGCAACACTTGTTACTATCATCAGTGTGATTGTTAACTATTTGAAAAAACAATTGAAATTCCCCTCTCTCTCTTCTCACAATCCCTCATCTCTACTTTCTAATGCCCTCAAGCTTTCTCAACATTTTCAACTCTCCATCTTCTTCTCTAATGAAGCCACGGTGTGGATACAAAAAAAAAAAAAAAATAAGAATCATAGAAGGCGTTTGACTTGCTCAAAAAGTGCTTATAACAGAGCATCGGGAAGATCATTCATACCTCTATTCATCTGTCTATTTGCAACATTATGCCCGCCCATGTACCCGGACGAGCCCTTGGCCATCACATCCGACCCGGCGGCTCCTAGCCCATAGGCAAACGGGCTAGACCCATCCAATTCCGACGAACCCGACTGCCAGGTGAGATCCCCGTAGATCGAACCGCTTCCGTACGCATCCGCATAATTCCCTTCGTATCCGTTGCTTGCTGCCGTAAAAGACGAATTCACTGAGGCCACAGTGCCATTGCTCCTTCCGTAACCGCCCACGGCCAAGCCGAAATTGGTCTCGCCGATCCCGTATCCCTCATTCCCAACACCAAAGCTCGAATCCCGGCCGCCGCCATGCGTGGCGAGAGGAGACGACGAGCCGGCCCAGTTGAGCCCACTATTACTTCCAAAGCCGACAAGGCTCCCACTCGAATTCGCCGGAGCGGCATTGTAGTTTAGGCCACCGTTCGTCCATATATTACGAGCCGACGAGCCAAACGATAAGTTAGGATTCATGGGGCTGCCGAACCTGTGGGAGCTCGCGCCGTAATATTGATTTAGCGCTCGGCCATAGCCAGAGCTCCCCCCTCCATAACTTAAGCTCGTCCCGGAATCGAAATTCATCCCCATCCCATAAGCAGGATTGAAGGAAGGGAGCATTTTGCGAGCACTGGGAAGCTGCCCAAAACGGCCATCCATTCTCATCCCAAAGCTCCCGGCTGAGCTCTGGCTGAAGCCAGGGTTGTATCCATTAAGGAAGCTGTGGACCCTATTGAGGCCCTGCTGGTTGAGTCCCCCAATAGGGAGCCGCACATTAGGACCCGGGGAGAGCTCTTTGGGAACGGCTCTCTTCACCTCCACCATCTTTCCATTGAGCTCATGAAAGGTTTTGTGCAGGACTTTATCTACAGCATCTTCAGAGTCGAATGTGATGAAACCGAACCCTCTGGGTCTCTGAGTGTTATGATCATACATTACGACGACATCTGTGATGATCCCAAACTGCTCGAAGTACTTTTTGAAGTCTGAATCTGTGACAGTGGAGGCAAGACCTCCCACAAAAATCTTTTTGGTGCGCCCAGGACCGGGAGAGCCCGGGAGAATGCGGACGCATCTGTTGAGAATGTGCGGATCGTCCCTCGGCACAGCCTTCTTTGCTTCCACCTAGAATCATAGGGAAAATGAAGATTCATCTCATCAGCAGCAGTGCTAAGCATTGCAATTTTGATGCAATGCGTGTGAGATGGACGAGAGAGAGAGAGAGACGAAGAGTGAGGGTAAGTACCAGCCGACCATCGATTAGATGCTTCTCCATGACGACACGCTCCGCAACAGAAGGATCTGCGAAGACCACGAATCCGAAACCTCGGGCCCGACCGGTGGCTCGATCCTTCATGATTACGGCCTCGACGACTTCCCCAAAGCTCTTGAAATACTCCCGGAGGCGATCTTCATCGGTGTCCCAAGAAATTCCCCCGATGAAAAGCTTTCCGACTTCCGACTCCATCCTCGATCCTGCATTCTTCAACGCATTATTCGGCAATCAAATAATCGCTGAACAAGAAAGCAGGTGAGCAATCTACCAGCTGAAAACAAATCCATCAAAAATAGAATCGCAACCGAGTAGATCCGATCAGACGCAAAAATCGGGCGATTAGATATCAAGATTCGATCTCTGCAACAACCGATTCAAAAAAGGAATAATCGATGCATGTCACAGATCCAACGCGGAACAGATTAAACGGACACAAACACAAGGAAAATTCAATCCGAGCTCAAAACGCAAAAGCCCAATCCCTCATAATAAGCATTACTGCGTGCAGCGGAAGAGAAGAAACGCTGAAAATCGACAGATGAAGCTCGGTTCCTTGTACGATCGAACAGAATCGACGCGAAATTCGGGGGCAAAAAAAGCAAGAAAATCGATGAAAACAAATGGAAAGGACAAGGGATCGAATTGTTGGTGAAATACTGACCGGCCGATCTGCGCGCTCCACCTTCGGATAAGAGCACGAGGGGATACCCCCACTCTTTTCCCGCCTCTAAGATCTGACGATTGGCATCGGCAGATCAGAGAAGCTCCACATCGCCTTCTCCACCTCTCCTCCCTCTCTCTCTCTCTCTCTCTCTCTCTCGCCCGTTCGTTCTCTCTCTCTCGTTTATATAGCACCCTTCGTTTCCCTTCAATTTTTTTGCATTTTATAATATTTCTTTAATTTCCTCCGATCGATCCGGTTAACGAAGAAAAAAGGCATAGCCGAAACGATATTTAGGGGAAGCTGAGCATCTGATCACTTGCGATGTAAATGAGATCATTAATAGACGGTAGGATGGCGAACAATCGGCTGTTCCGGTAGAACACGAAACACTGGTTCTATGTTTACGTGGCTTCAGCACTACGCTGATATTTCTTGGGCCTATATTACTTAGCGACTAAACCGTGTGAAGGGAGAAAATATATATATATATATATATATATATATATATATAGTGAACTTAATGTGTACTTTTGCACTGGAAATTTTTGCACAAAATTTTCTTTCTTCCCGCAATGCGGGTTAGGTAGTGTAGCTTATCTCCTTGAATTTATGAAGTACATTTTCTTACAAATTGTATGCTTTGCCAAATAGCAATCAATTACAGAATATTTGATTGAGCTAAAACTCAAAATAATTCTGAACAAATTTGCAAAATTGAAGCAATTCATATCTCAGGATAATCAGTGAGAAATATTGTCCAAACACAATAATTTATATTGAAAATTTGATAACAGTTAAAATCACAGAGCCACACTATCAAGAACATCTATGAAAACTATCAAAATATGACAGTTATTCTTAAGAAATCTTGACCTTTGGAAAAAGAGAAAGATTACACCACTAAAGAAATCACACAAACCCTAACATGTTTCTCCATATGCCATTCTCTTGGTTCTCTAACTCAAGTCTTGTTTATACAATAGAACACAAGCATCGCTTACCGAGAACTTGACTTCTGATGAATAAGGAGAATACATATTCCGTCTAGGACTTTTACACATCCAAAGCTTTAACTTTTCTCTCTTTTTCACCTCTCAAGATCTCTCCTTGTTGTCTGAATAATCGCAGGAACAACACTTACAATTGCTTAGCTACTCCCACTGCAGTCTCCACCGTAGCCAATGCTTCAACCCTCTGTTGTATGCGTCGTTGCAACTGTAACAACCCAAGGTTGTTACTAGTTTAAATAAGCTTAACAAAAGTTGAAACTCATTACCATTAGGTTCTAAATATCATTTGAATCAAATCTTAAAATTTTAGAGCCTAAATGATCAATGAATATTTTCTTAATTATTTTGATTAATTTAAATACCTAGATAATTAGGTAAATTATTTTGACCTCAAATTCTAAATCTGAGATTATATTTGAATTCTTTACATCAAAATATGCTTGGGGTGCAAGTTTCATAATTTTTAGACTTGTCTCCGGCAAAAAAAATCAAAATTATAGGATTTTAATTAAATTTAAAATAAATTCGAATTATTAAAATTTTATAACATTTAAATTAGAGCCGCAAAGATCCCGTGCAGTGGGTCAAAACACGAAATATCGATCCAGTCGATCACCGTCGTTCTACTTTTCGGTGATCCGATCAAACAATGCTGATCTCGTTGCACCGCCACAAACCATTAGATTTAAACCAGGCCATTAAATCACATCGCACATCCAACAATTGTGGTTTGATCCTGTGGTAGTATTAAGATCTAAGCGATCTAAGCAGCAGCGCTGTGACAATCCTAGGGTTGCTTTCATGCTCAATCTTGATTAAACTAAGTCTTAATCCTTCTTTCATTAAATTCTAAATGTCATTAGGACATAATCTTAAAAATTTGAGATTCATTGGAACTCGATTGAATCAATCAATCTTTTAGTCAATTTATTGACTTAGAAAATTAGCTAAATTAATTAACCTCCAAATATTACATTTTTGAAATCTTTAAACTCAAATTAGTTAATGGTAAAATTTTTGGAATTTTCAAAGACAATTTAAGCCTAAATTAGATTTTATTTTAATTTGTAAAATTACAAAATTAGGATTAAAAATTTCCATATTTGCAAATCTAAACCTCCAACAGTCAGCTGAAACCCTCGGATTCATTTTGCAGACCGCGGGTGGTCAGTAGTGGAGCTCAGTCCACGTGACAGATGATCCAGTGTCATATGGTCTTTTAGCAATTGTCAGATCGTGCTTGTGATCCAATAGCCGTGATCTTTCCCTCATCCAGTTTTTATGGGTTGGCCAACGCATCATAACCATTTTGCAGTTTCAGGCGATCAATCGGACAGTCTGCATCGCTCCCAACACTGTTCCGCTTCGTCCCCAGGGTAATCGAGCCCCGATAGCGAGGATCGGTCGTACAAATCGAATGTCATAAATGTTCTCCACTCTTGTACCACATCCCCAAGTTGTTTCTCTCTCCTTCCATTACTATAGAGAGCACCCTGAAGAGCCACGAGGCCTAGTGGGGCCTCAACTGGCTGCTAAAAGCCTGACCTCTATGTTTGGGCCAAGCAGTCATGGCCCATCCACCCAAGGCCTCCCAGGCTATAAATAGCCTTCTAAGAATCCCATAGTGTCCCTTTGCACTTTATGGAACCCTCAATTCCTTCCCTCTTGCCCCAGCTGCTCTGCTACTTGGTATGCTCTCTAGCTGACTACTGTGAACTCCAACTTTGGTTCCCAACATCACAATGGGTAAGATTTGGAATTCAAGACCAAAAGTTTGTTGAGAATGCAATGAAGCTTTAGAACCTAATTCCAGCTCTTGGCCTACTCCCAGTCATCGACATTTCCATCCAGCAACCCATTTAGATACCCCATCTCCCCCTTATGCTAATCTAGCTCAAAGTTTATAGAATGATGTTTAATTTTCTTTAAATGTTGTTCTAGGATCTCTCAATGATCACTTACAATTAGTTTAGGTGCTGGGTGCGGCCTGGTAGCTGGACAAACAATGGAATTCATTGTTTGGATGGGCACTTCTAGCTAGCCCGCTCATTTCCAGCAAACCGTGATAATTAGCATCTGATCGGGCATCCAATGGTCGCTGTGTGTGATTGCTATGAGGTAATGATTGAGTGAGCTGATCAAACTCGATAGGGATATCTCGATGGATCCATATCGATCAAACTTATGATAGTGCACGATCGCAAGTAGGGTTTCGATGATCAAGTTGATCATCGAAAGCATTTGATAGCTCAATCGCTCCGCCTACGATCCCTGATCATGTAAGAATCAATATAAAGCGATGATGTAGTCTATGTGGGGACAATTTACTCCCCATAGTAAAACCCTGAAATCCAATTAGGTTGAATAAGGTCTCGACGATCCCGGTATTCTTATAGAGGGCTTCAGTTTGCATTTGATGTGTCTCAGTCCAAGGACCATTCAATAATCAAGATTAGGCCGTGGTGTGGCCTCTATGTGTGGTGACAGACCCCAAATATGTGTATGCACTTACACACAAGTATATGTGGTCTGAAGTAATAATGGAATGATAAGTTTTAGGTTTTATCATCCTCAGGGAATGGTGGTCTTGTTACTAAGTTATATCTACGTTCAATGATGTTTATATAATTTGTATTTTGGTTTTGGTGGTTCCTAATTAAACAATGGAAAGAACTTAATTGAAGATGCTATTTGATTAAGAAGGGAGAGTTAGGATTTCATCATGTGATTTTTTAGGGACAGGTGTTGTATTTGACTCATGCAATTTTATGTACTTGTTATCATGCTAGTTAATCATGTGAACTTTGTGTTTCTTATATTGGTCCTCTAATTCCGACAAGTTCAAATCTAGTGCACAAGGTGAACTCATTCTAGTTCAATTTCAGCACATAGACTCTTGTGAGATCACCTTAAGTTAATTTTAGAAATCCTACATCTAGATTATCAAAATTTATATTTTAGTTCTGTAATCTCGTAAGCATTAATTTCCACCAATTAGCTTCTTGCGCATCATACGCAGTTTAGCTAAGAAAGCGGATTCATCGGATCTCATGGACTATGTCACATCATCCATGAGTTCTCAATGCCCTCTTCCTCCTTCAATGTCTGCTGAACTGCAGAGCTCGATTGGTGGCTCATGGCTCACAAGCATCAATCTCTTAGCTGAGCTTAAGGAGTTGTATAGTTAGGCTCAAGAGCTTGTCACTTAGCTCTAAGCTCTAGCAGCACACACATCTATGCTCTAAGCCAATTGGTGTACTTTGGAGCTAAAGATAATCATTTTACTAAACCATCTCTTCCATTCAAAACCTGAGGTGTTTTACACCGAGAATCCTCGCTCAGCGATGTTATATCGCAGCGAGGACCTTTTTATGTGCATTCCCTCTAGATCTTGATTGTTTAGATGACTTAGCAATCTTTTCATTTAATAAACAACTTTTAATTTCATTACAGAATTGTAAACATTCCAGACCATCATTTAGAAGCATAGAATATAGATAAACAATTAAACATATTTTATTTATTATAGTAAGTTCACACACAACACATTTTTAAACTCCCTACTTATCACATGATTACATCCCAGCCCTCCCCAATGAGGTTTAGCTCTCTATTGCAATAGACATGTAGGAAATTACATACAAGAAACTGAACCTTTTTATGGTTCACACTAAGGAAAAATTTAGAAGATAAGTTGAGAGGAATACTAGGAACTGGATTTTCTCCCCTTACTTCTCTCTTCTTTTCCTCTAGTTGCTTAGTGTATCTTCTTTCCTTCCCTTGAATGGATCACTCTTCTTTCCTGGTGAGGTCTCCTTCTTTCCCTTATAGCAGCTTCTAATTTCAAATCAATGAGTGTCAAAATTCAGAATCCTGCCATAGTGTAACAAACCTAATTCTTACTTCAGCTAAACCTAGCTAAATTAAGCTAAATCAAGCTTTGATTTTGATTCCATTAGACTCAATGAGTCATTTAAACCTAACTCTAAAAGTTTAAAATCAATCGGAGCTCATTTGAGCATTTTAGTATTTTTGCCTATTTTATGATCTTAAAAAATAGATAAATTAATTTGATCTTTAAATTGAAATCTGATTTTATTTTTGAGTTCCTCATGCCTAATTAGCTAAGAGTGAATTTTTAGGAATTTTTAGAGCTCATTTGGTCCTAAATTGGATTTAAAAAAAAATATGATTTTTTATTTAATTAATTAAATGAATTTTATTAATTAAATTAAATATAAATTAAATTTTTAATATTTGGGATTTGCTATCGGGACCGTGGCAGATTCGCTGTAGGGTCTCGACAGCGGCTCATCAATTCTCTCCAATGGATGTGTTAGCACGCATCCTAAAGCATTTATTCAACGGCATCTGATAGCTCGCGCCAAGATCTAATCCTAGCTAACGGATCCACCCCCGCATATTCATCAGCTGAGCTTTAATTTGCTTAAGTAATTATTGCAGGAGAATCTGAACCATCCATGACCAACGACTCTACAATTCGACGGCTTGGAGTACTCCACGCATTGTGGACCTTCATCTACCTTCCGACCATTCGTGCGTCTGGTCCCCTCCCAACAGCTCAAACTCTGCAGCCCCCGTGGCAGCACAGGAAATGCTCCAAACTCCCTCTTCTACCCTCAGGCGCGGCATCTTGCCGGCTCCCATCTCCCTGAATTACCCTCGATCGTTGGCAATTCCTCTCCCTCAGCTCGAGCCTAAGCCATGGCTCTCAGCTCTATAATCCACCCTTAGTACCTCCTAGCACCTATAAATGCCTCTGGATTATCACAGTGAGTCCCTTTGCTCACTGTGATCCCCTAATTTTTCCAGCTGAAGCCTTTGGAGCTCTCAGCATTCCCGGTAATTTCTGATGCTGTGAACTACTGGTAGAGAGTGTGGTCTGGAGTTCAGACCACCTTGCTGAGCCTTTGTGATCATCTGAAGGATTTTGAGCTTCCCAGTTTGCCTCTGCCATCTCCAATTTCAAGTACAGCCTCTTTCCACTAAATTGTGTGAGTTGAGTTGTTTAATTAAGCTTCTAATTGAGCCTTTAGATGTCGTCTAGCTACCTTAGCCTCTTAGGAACCAATCCTAATTGTTGCCAATGTTTGAGCTAGCTCAAATTAATCGTATCGATTGATCAAGCTAGCAGCCAAGCCATGGTTGTGTGCAAGTAAGGACCCAGCGATCGGCTGCACCCCAGGTTATGAAACCTTGGGAATTCAACTCGCCTCACCTCAATGATGGTGTAGGGATCAAGCTCCATCCGTTTAGTGGATTTTGTGTAACAACTCTAGTGGTGTTACCCATCAAGTATTGACCTAATTGACTATAATCCTTTTCTATTAGTCTTATAATAGTATTAAGAGCCTCCACTTCAATTTTCGTGCGATTTGGAGATCGTTTGGTAATTTCCAATATTTTTTGGTTTTCTAATAATTCTGGTAATGCATAATTTATTTAGACCTCAAAATTAAAAATAGAGTCCACCATTGGACTCACCACACCCACATTAGGTAAGTGTGATATTTTGGAAGTGTTTGGAAGTCGTCAAATTTTCTCCGAATATTTTAAATACCTAGATAATTAAATTGACCTCCAATCAAAAATCTGATAGCATTTTTGAGTTTTCCACACCTCAATTAGGTAAGAGTAAATTTTTAAGGTTTTTCAGAGTGCATTTGGTTATTTAAATTTGATTAATAAATAGAGTATAATTAATTAAATAATTAAAGTAAATAAATTAATATATATAATATATAACTTAAATTAATGTTAAAATTAATTTTCGGACCATGCGGATCCCATGCGTGAGTCCAACGCACGGGACAGCCGCACGGCTCGATCCGAAGCGTTGGATTAGTTTTAATCTAATATAACGACTTTTATTTAATCGAGGCTTAAGAAGCAAATCTGGACGTTCGATCGACCGATCGAACGAACAGCCAAATTCATCCCCTTGTATGCCTTCTTCCCCCACGATCGTAGTGCAGCAGAGAAGGACGGACCTCGCCTTCCAGCTGGGCTGCTGAGCTCTTTTTTTGATCTCTAATCCTTCCCATTCCTCTCCTTTATTCATTCTTCTCCATCTCCGTGCTGTCAAGCTGCCGGAGAGTGTGTCGAAGTAACGAGCAAAAGGTTTTTCCGCCAACCCTATCACTCCATTTTTGCCAGCGTATTGAACATCCAGGTATTTCTCCCTCAAATTGATTTCTATGTAATTGTTCTTCTTAAGTCCTAAAGGAATCCTACGCGTCACACAAGTTCAATCAAGCGTTTGTATGTCCGATTGAGTTCGAACTCGAATGTTTGTATTTAGGATTAATGGAGGTCCATCGGGTCAAACCTAGGGCATCATCTGGTTCCTCCCGTACTAATCGAATGAGCTCATTTTCTGTCCTGGATGAATAACTTTGGCGAGATCTTCTCGCCGGTGTGCGGGTTACATCCAGGGACCGTCAGGATGGGGAGAACTAGTTTGCCCTAATTTTGTCTCCTGAGGCCGATTACGGGTAAGAAGTGGTTGGTCTTGGATCGTACCCGATCCGTGTTTCCCATCCGAACCAGGCTGATCTGTGCGTTTGGACCGCGCCGTCTGTTCGATTGCGGCGTGCAATCAGAAGATGACACGCGTCACTTCGAAATCGAAGATACGCGTGGGTCTCTGTGCCACTCTAAATTTAGCGATCATTAATTTTATCTCATTTTCAGCACCTCCTTGTTTTCTGCACCGGCTGCGTTTAATTCAAATCAAAGCTTATAATTAATTAATTGTATGTAATTAATTAACTTTTGCTAATTCAATTTCATTTTTATTATATCTTTAAAAATAAATTGTCCAAAATACATGTTATAATATATCATTTCGATCACAAAAATGAGTAGATTTATAATATGTAATTTAATTTTAATTTTGATAAATATTTTAAGTAGTCAATAATTAAGACTAATTAATTATTTATAAATAAATTTAATCATTTCATGCGACTTAATTTAATCATTTAATATCCAAATTAAATGATCAAATAGTCCATTTCACTCACAAAAATGTGAAGAACAATAATATGAAATCAAATTTAATATTTGAACCCTAGATTTTATAATCACTTTTTAACCCTAATTTTCCAAAGTTGTCCAAATTTGACCTACTTAGTGTCATTTTTCTCCTTATGATATAAGGATTTCAATTATATGTAAATTATTTCCATTTGATAACAATTAGTAATTTTAGGTTATTGACTCTTAATTAAGTATTATTGTGATAATTCTAATTTCCTAGATGCTTATTTTAGGTATCATAAAACCCTAAGATAGCTAATATGTCACATTTGTTATTCCCCATATCAAATTATATTACTTATATTTAAGCTTAGTTCTCAATTTCTAGAGATGTGAATCAATTGCAAATTTCTTGATTCATCTATCAACCCTAAGGTAGAAATCCTAGGATTAATGATACTTAGAACTTGTAGTTCTTAAGTCCCATCATTTGCTTACTTAAAGCCTCCCATTTTATTATAACTTAGTTAGAATAGTACTTGATTTGATAAAATCTTCAAACTACAACCTAGCTAGTGAACCTTAGTAGATTAAACTTTAACTTCATATTTCTTAAGTTTGATAACTCCTTATTCTCAATCTTTCCTACTAGTCACCTAAACCTTGATTTAATTATCTTAATTGAATCTTATAGTTTAGGATGTGAATATAATTAATTCTCATTTGTATTAATTATATGTATAAATTAATTTATCATATCATAATAAATAAAATAAAACTATTATTTTCCAAACTTTAATTATTATTATTAATTATAATTAACTTGAGATCAATATCTCAAAGTTAATTGGGAGCTCAATTAGCTCCAATTATTAAGTAGATCATTAAAATTAGATAACTTTGGATATCACTTAGTTGCACTTATTGAATTTTCCTTGAATGCTTGCTTAGCTTTGAGCCTTATTCATTTGAATTATTCATATAAGACATTGTGCATGAAAAAAACTTTCACATTAAAAACAATAGGGGTTTATATTGCTGGATCAGCCAAGGGCATGCTAAAGAGGAGCAATAAGGAGACCTCACATTCTCAGAGGGTGAATGTGAGTGTTGCTTTCCCTGCTTTTATTCACAAGTTAAGTAGACATATTTAACTCCTCTTTTCATTCTATATGTGCCCGCAGAATGAGTACTTCCTAAAATAACTTTAATTAATTAACATATGGGATCTTCTTCAATCTTATAGATTGTTAAGACTCATCATTGCTTTTAACTATATTATTTTCCATAGTTCTAGACTATGTGAATCTTAAACTAATAGTCTAAGATCTTCGACAATTTATATACTATGCATTTTCTATGTTTTAGTACTGTACTTTACTTGTTTACAGTTCACTTAGATTACAGTGAATTTTATTAAAATTACATTTAAATGCTTCACTATCTCTTTTCCTTACTTAGCATAAGTTCTTTTGAACATATACATGCTTTACTTCGTTTATTTTCATATGCACTTTAGTTTCTTTGTAGCCTATTTAAGAATCTTTACTCTTGTTTTATTTGCAGGCTAGGATGTATATTTAAGTGAGTATTCTAACTCACTTTGCCTTTTTCTTACTTACTATTTCCACACTTGTACGCTCACTTTTTGCACCCATGCTTGTGCTTATCTTGTAACTAGTAGTGATATCTAATTAAATAATAATATATTTAGCTCAATCTTAAAATGTACTTAAACTATTTAGTTTAATCAGATTTTCTATTTTTTAGCTTTGCCTTATCACATTTAAATGCCAAAATGTGATAGATAAATTGCATTTGGAGGCTAGTGGAGCTAGACTAAGTGCTAAAAGCTAGCTGCTTCCACTTATAATATCATGAATATATAGCTTTTAAATATTTGCAAGTGAGCTTTTAATTCATTACTTTTATTTAAGTTTACTGTTGGTTTGTAATTAATGCCATTTACTTTACTTTCACTATACTTGTGTTGGAGATTAATTTTATATTTAAATACTTGAGATGTGATGAATTGATGGATGCAAATGAATGTATATAAATGAATATTAACTAAGTCATTATTTGCATATCTACTTTGAATGATTAGTTGTATACTAAATTACTTATAAAATTAGAAAATATTTGCATATCCAAGTTGAGAATCTCTTCTTATCTTCATGTATATATTAAATGCTGTGAATTGAGCATACCTTAGGGTAGATAATTGTTACACATGTATATTCTCACTTAAACTTTTAGAACTGAAAATAAGCAATCTCATGTAACGAATTGACTTTACTTTAGAATTAGAAATAAGCAATTCCATGTAACGGATTGACTTTATATTAGAATTGTAAATGAGCAAATCCTATGTAATGGATTGGCTCTATATTAGAACTAGAACTAATCAATCCTATGTAATAGATTGATTTCATGTTAGTTTTAGGTTATTTTTCTTTCAATTATATCTTCCATTGGAATGGAAGATTTGTATGTCTACCTTGCAGGTGTTTCTTTAACCAAATTACAATAGAAACTCTGCCAAAAATTTTAAGAATTTAAAGACTTAGAAATTTTATTATAAGTTGTAGACTCATGTTTCACTTATTAAATATTTAGAATTTCATATCTAGAATTGCAAGTACTCACATAAATTGCTTTTAAATTACATACTCACATAAGCAATCTTCATATGTATTTCACATAACACTTTTCTAAAATTTTCTTCCATCTTAACTTAAGACCCTCTTCTAAATCCCTGGCCAAACATAATATCTAATAATTTGGATTAGCTTCTTTCTTATCTAGTATTAGGTATTGTGGTGATGTATCAATATTGAGTTAAGTGATTCTCAATATTGGGGTCGTCACAATTGGTATTAGAGCTAAGTTGAAAACTTTAAGTTAAGACAAACATATCCATTCATCTAAAAGCAAACAACATAGTATAGGAAAATCAAGTGAATGACATCTTAGGACGGTAAATGCATTTCAAATTAAATAAGTTATTTAAATTTCTAACTCAAACCTTAATTAAACTTTCAGATGGCAGACTCTAGTACTGAATTAAAACTTTATACTAAATTGTTCTTCCAGTATTGGGAGTACGATCATTGGTATGGTTTGACTTAGTCGTGTTTACTTGGGAGTATCTGCTGCGAGAGATGACATTCTAAACAAAATTTTTGAGGTATTATGGGTGTTTTGAGGCGATTGTTTCCCTCAGTTAGCTAGGGAATGGCTCTCTAGTATTACTATGATGTTTGAGGCCATAGAATGCCCCGATCACGTACGCCTCCAAATTTTGGATGAATATTTTAGTGACTACGCCATGGATTGGTGGTGTCATGCTAATGAAGTTCTGATTCACTTATGAAGACTTTAAAAATATATTTTATGCAAAATTCTGTAACTGGTAGTACTAGTCTTCTTTTTGCTCTTGCTTCTTTCTCTTTAGTAGCTTTGTAAATAGCTTCGACTTTACTCATATTTCTTTCCTTTTCCTCCAAAATTGTAATCTCTTAAAAGTTTCAAATCTTAATGAGAATTTTCTCTTCCGATCTTCTTTAGTTTTTTGAATTATGTTTTCCTTTCCTTTCTTTAAAATGGATCCAAATCCCAATATCCTTATTGAACCAATAGTAGAAGACCCTACTTCCACTATGACTTCTCAAACAGATCAAATGCAAAATTTGTTGGATCTAATGAAGGTTATGGTTGAAGCACAGGCTTGTGTAGCAGAAAGGATGGCTTCATCCTGCAACCCTTCCCAACCTTCTCCTACTCCATCCCAAATCTTCCCAACTCCTCCTCAAGCTTCTTCTCCTATTATTTCTGAACTTCCATTGGCTCCACAACCATCCTCTGGCCTTATGGTGGATGCCTACCTTCTCACTTTTCTTCGTTTGAACCCTTCGATCTTCAATGGTTCCATTTCCCATTTTGAAGCCATTGACTGGCTAAAGGCCATTGAAAAGACCCTAGCCAGTATTAAGTGTCTAGAGAGTGAGTGCCTCTATCTTGCAACCTATCTATTCCACGGAGAAGCTGAATACTGGCAGAATTGTGAGTTAAAGACTCGCTTCTCAGAAGTGCAAGTGGAAGACATCCCTTGGGATGAATTCAAACAAGTGTTCTGTGAGGAATTCATTCCTCCTTCTGCCCAAACCATAATAGAAAATGACTTCATGCAGCATACCCAAGGAAGTCATTTTGTGCACGACTATGAGATGGAGTTCTATAAACTCTCTCAATTTGCTCCAAACCTAGTCCATACTGAAGTGGCTAGGTGCACTATATTTCATCCTGGTCTTAAAGATTCTGTTAAAAGTCATTTGATGTCCCATCATCATAATAATTTTTTGAAGCTTTTGGAAGGTGCTCGTATGGTTGACTACCATCAAAACCAAATGGATTTGAAGAAGCGCTCCCATCCTCAACCTTCCAGATCTGAACCCTTTTACAGAAATTATTCTCATGGTCCTAAAGTCTTTCAGCTTACTTCTGGCCAAAATCCTAACCCTAATCAAAATCCTAGCCAGAACCCCAGGCAAAATTAACAAGGAAGACCTAGAGCAATATGTAATAGACCCCATCCTTATGGGAAGTGCTACCACACCAGTGTTAGGTGTTACACATGCGGCAGAACCAATCATCGCTATTGGGATTGTCGTGCTAGTTGGACCGTGGATAAGAAAAAGATCAACCACCAAGCTTCTGTGCAGAATCCAACTCCTATCAATTCTCAAGCACCAGCACTTGCCATGATGCCTCCTCCTACTGGTGGAAGTTCTCAGCACCAAAAAGGTGTACCTTCATCTTCCTCCAAACAAGGTCACTTTAGTTGAAAGGATAAGGGCAAGTCCATTGCCCAACCTCCTGCAGTACCAAGGGTCTACGCTATGTCTACTTCAGCTGCCCCTGATGACAATAGCATTGTTATCGGTACGTTTTAAGTTTAATTTCCTGTTTTTTGTTTTTAATTTTCTTTCACAATTTTATTTTCATCATTTTCCTTCTTTGATTTTCATTAATTATAATTAGAGTTTATTTTCCCTGCTATAAGAATTCTAATTATTAAAAACTAGTTCTGTGATACTCTCTTTGACACTGGTGCTAGCCACTATTTCATGTCAGTGAGTTGTGCCTCTTCCTTGAATCTTCAACATTTCAGCCTAAGTAATCCCTTAGTAGTTCAAATACCATCAAGTGCTGAGATGTGTGCTAATGAGTTCTGTTTAGTAGACATCCCAATCAGTAACCAATTCTTTCAATCCAAACTTATAATTATGTCCATTATGAATTTTGACATAATCTTAGGAATGGATTGGCAAAGTAAGTTTAATGCCATAATAGATTGCTTTTGTAAGTGAATTTCACATAAGGTTAGAAAGAAACCTGAAGTGTTTATAAGAAAACTTGGCTTGACTGCGACCTTAATCAATGTAATTGAAGCTAAGCACCTTGTTAGTAAAGGTTGCTATGCGATCTTAGTAACTTTAATCAGTGAAGAGAAGTAAGTTAGTAGTCTAGAAGAGACTATCATTGTTAGAGAGTTCCTGGATGTGTTCCCTGAAGACTTGACTGGACTACCTCCTCTGCGTGAGGTACGTTTTCTATTGAACTTATCCCTGGGTCTCAACCTAAGTCTAAGGCTCCGTATAGAATGGCTCCAAAAGAACTGCAAGAGCTTAGAGAGCAGTTGCAAGAGCTATTAGAGAATAGATTCGTTCACCCTAGTATGTCACCTTGGGGAGCTCCTGTCCTATTCATCAAGAAGAAGGATGGTTCAATGCGGATGTGTATAGACTACCGTGAGCTTAACAAAGTGACTGTAAAAAATAAGTATCCCTAGCCTAGGATCGATGATTTAGTTGATCAACTCACCGGAGCAAAGATCTTCTCCAAAATTGACTTAAGATCAGGTTACTACTAGATTAGAGTCAAGGATGAAGATGTTTCCAAGACTGCATTCAAGACCCGTTTAAGGCATTTTGAGTTTCTAGTCATGTCTTTTGGACTAATAAATGCTCCTTCCATCTTCATGGGCCTGATGCAAGATATCTGTAAGCCATATCTCGATGAGTTTGTCATCATTTTCATCGACGACATCCTAATCTACTCGAAGTCAGCTGCTAAGCATGAAGAGCATCTGCGTACCATTCTAGAATTATTAAGAGAGAATAAACTTGTTGCTAAGTTTTATAAATGGGAGTTTTGGCTCAAGCCCGTGGCATTTCTGGGTCACGTAATTGATGCTGAAGGCATTAGAGTAGATCAAAACAAAATCAAAGTTGTTCAACACTGGGTCAAACCTAAATCTGTCACAGAGATCCGCAGTTTCTTTGGACTCGCTGGCTATTATAGAAGGTTAGTTCCTGGATTCTCTCTAATTGCTTTGTCATTAACTCAGTTAACTAGGAAAGATGTTACGTTTATGTGGAGCACAGCCTATGAAGAATCTTTTTAGAAGTTGAAATAGTTATTGATGTCTGCTCTTGTTCTAGTGCTAGCTCGTGAGGGTAAAGATTTTCAGATTTATACGGATGTCTTTAAGGTAGGACTTGGTTGTGTTCTGATGCAAGATCGCCGTGTAATAGCCTATGCTTCTAGATTGCTTAATCCTAATGAGAAGAATTATCCTGTGCACATTCTTGAACTTGTAGGTAAGAGATTTGAATTACGTCTTGATGATGAAGGTGTGGTATTTCAAAAGTCTAGGTTATGAATTCTTAAAAGCTTGTAGTTACAAACATTGTCTGAAGCTCATAACTCTAGCTATGCAGTGCACTATGGCGGTTGTATGATGTATCAAGATCTCAAGCAATCATTTTGGTGGTCTAGCATAAAGTGGGATATAGTCATTTTCATTTTCAAGTGCCATTCCTGTTCCTTGGTCAAGGCCAAACACCAGAAGGTTGGTGGACTTCTTAACCCTTAGACATTACTGAATAGAAGTGGTTCGATATCTCCATGGACTTCATTGTAGGTTTTCCTAAGAGTGGATCTGGTTCTAACTCTATTTGGGTGATAGTTGATAGACTCACTAAGTCAGCTTATTTTTTAGCTATTCGTCAAACTGATCCTATTGAGAAGTTAGCTAAGTTTTATCTTAAGGAGATCGTTCGTTTGCATGGTACACTGAACTATATAATTTCTAACAGAGATAGTAGATTCACTTCTAAATTTTGGTCAGCTGTTCAGCAAAACTTGGGGACGAGTTTAGCCTTGAGTACTACTTTCCACCTTTAGACAGATGGTCAAACTGATTGTGTTAATTAGATCTTGGAAGATCTATTGCATATTTGTGTTATAAAATTCAGTGGATCATGGGAAGATCATTTAGCATTAGTTGAGTTCGCCTACAATAACAACTATCAGTCTAGTATTAGTATGGCTCCTTATGAAGCTCTTTATGGAAGGAGGTGTACAACTCCAATTTCTTGGACTGAAGTAGGAGACTCTCAACTTTATGGTTCCAAGTTAGTTGAAGAAACCAATAAGAAAGTTCAACTGATCAAGCGCAATATGACTGTAGCTCAGGATAGATAGAAGAAATATCATGATGCTCGTCATCGTTAGTTGGAGTTCCAAGTTGGCGATATGGCTTATCTTAAAGTTAGTTCGATGCACGGTGTGCAGAGATTCGGTGTTTTTGGACAGCTGAGTCCAAGGTATCTAGGACTCTTTGAAGTGATTGAGAGGATTGGAACATCTGCTTATATATTAGAGTTGCCAGAAGACTTCTTGGCTATACATAATGTGTTTCACATTTTGTCACTAAGAAGGTGCTTACTAGATCTGAGTCAATAAGTTCAGATACCTGTAATGGAACTGCAACCCAATCTGACTTTCGTTGTTAAACCTATTGCGATTCTGGGGCAGGATCTTAAGCAGTTAAGAAATCGTAGCATTCCTATGATCAAAGTCCACTAGCAGAATCATCCAGCCGGTGAAGCCACATGGGAGAAAGAAGAGGATATGTTAAAGAAGTTCTCAGAATTTTATTCTTAATCAGGTAGATTTAGTTCTTTCAATTTTGTTAAATTTCTTTAGACTTCCTTTGTATTTTCAATTTCCTTGTTTTTAATTTTTATGTGTCGTGGGCGACACTCTTTATAAGGAGGGAGTATGTAATAACCCTAGTGCTGTTACCCATCAAGTATTGACCTAATTGACTCTAATTCTTTTTTATTAGTCTTATAATAGTATTAAGAGTCTCCATTTCAATTTTTGTGCGATTTCAAGATCGTTTGGCAATTTCTAATATTTCCTAGTTTTCTAATAATTTTGAGAATACCTAATTTATTTAGACCTCAGAATCAAAAATAGAGTCCACCATTGAACTCATCACACCCAAATTAAATAGTGGTGATATTTTGGAAGTATTTGGAAGTCGTCAAAATTTCCCTGAATATTTTAATAATTTTTTAAATACCTAGAAAATTAAGATAGTTAAATATACCTCCGATTAAAATTCCAATAGCATTTTTGAGTTCCACACATCTCAATTAGGTAAGGGTAAATTTTTGGGATTTTTTGGAGTGCATATGGTTATTTAAATTTGATTAATAAATAGAGTATAATGAATTAAATAATTAAAGTAAATAAATTAATATATATAATGTATAACTTAAATTAATGTTAAAATTAATTTTCAGACTGTGTGGATCCCATGCGCAAGTCCAACGCATGGGACAGCTGCGCGGCTTGATCCGAAGCGTTGGATTAGTTTTAATCTAATCTAACAGCTTTTATTTAATCAGGGCTTAAGAAGCAGATCTGGCCGTTCGATCGACCGATCAAACGAATGGCTAGATTCATCCCCCTGTATGCCTTCTTCCCCCACGATTGCAGCACAACATAGAAGGATGGTCCTCACCTTCCAGCTGGGCTACAGAGCTTTTTTTTTTATCTCTAATCCTTCCTGTTCCTCTCCTTTACTCATTCTTCTCCATCCCCGTGCTGTCAAACTGCTAGAGAGCATCTCGAAGTAACGAGCAAGAGGTTTTTTTGCCAACCCCAGCACTCCATTTTTGCCGGCGTATTGAACATTTAGGTACTTCTCCCTCAAATTAATTTCTATGTAATTGTTCTTCTTAAGTTCTAAAGGTTTCCTACGCCTCACACGAGTTCAATCAAGCATTTCTATGTCCGATTGAGTTCGGACTCGAATGTTTGTATTTAGGATTAATAGAGGTCAGTGGGGTCAAACCTAGGGCATCTTCTGGTTCCTCCCGTACTAATTGAATGAGCTTGTTTCCTGTCTCGGATGAATAACCTCGGTGAGATCTTCTCGCCGGTGTGCGGGTTACATCTAGGGACCGTCGGGATGGAGAGAACTAGTTTGCCCTAATTTTGTCTCCTGAGGCCGATTACAAGGAGAAGTGGTTGGTCTCGGACCATTCCCGATCCATCTTTCCCATCCAAACTGGGCCGGTCTGCGCGTCTGGACCGCGTCGTCTGTTCGATTGCGGTGTGCAATCAGAAGATGACATGCGTCGCTTTGAAATCAAAGGAACTCGTGGGTCTCTGCATCACTCTGAATTTAGTGACTGTTAATTCTATCCCATTTTCAACACCTCCATGTTTTTTGCGCCGGCTGCGTTTAATTCAAATCAAAGCTTATAGTTAATTAACTGTATGTAATTAATTAACTCTTGATAATTCAATTTCATTTTTATTATATGATTAAAATAATTGTCCAAAATACATGTTATAATATACCATTTTGTTCACAAAAATGAGTAGATTCATAATATGTAATTTAATTTCTATTTTGATAAATATTTAAATTAGTCAATAATTAAGAATAATTAATTAATTACAAATTAAATTTATTATTTCATGTGACCTAATTTGATCATTTAATGTCCAAATTAAATGATCAAATAGTCCATTTCACTCACAAAAATATGAGGAACAATAATATGAAATCAAATTTAATATTTGAACCTTAATTTTCATAATCATTTTTTAACCTTAATTAGGAGTCACAAAAATCCTAATTTTCCAATATTGTCCAAATTTGACATACTTAGTGTCATTTTTCTCTTTATGATATAAGGATTTTAATTATATGTAAATCATTTCCATTAGATAACAATTAGTGATTTTAGGTTATTGACTCTTAATTTGGTATTATTGTGATAATTCTAATTTCCTAGATAGCATGTTTTAAGTATCACAAAATCTTATGATAGCTAACATGTCATATTTATTATTCCCCATATCAAATTATATTACTTATGTTTGAGCTTAGTTCTCAGCTTTCTAGAGATGTGAATCAATTGCAAAATACTTGATTCACCTTTCAACCCTAAGGTAGAAATCCTATGATTGATTTACAATTTGAAATGTAGTTGATCCCTAGATCTATTAGTTACACCCATTAAGAGTAGTTAGTCTTAATGCCTTTTTAATTGTAGATTATTGAATCAACTAGATCTATCCTTTAGTGACAAGATTAGAACTTAGTTCTTTCATCTTAATTCTTAAAGCATTCTCTTGAATCTCTTAAGAGCTAGGATAAAAATTCTTATTTTTCTTAGAGTAGTTTAAGTGTTCTATTGAATTACTTAAACTTTAATTATTATGATACTTAGAACTTGTAGTTCTTAAGTCCCATCATTTGCTTACTTTAAGCCTCCCATTTTATTATAACCTAGCTAGAATAGTTCTTGATTTGATAAAATCTTCAATTTACAACCTAGCTAGTGAACCTTAGTAAATTAAACCTTAACTTGCTATTTCTTAAGTTTAATAACTCCTTAATCTCAATCTTTCTTACTAATCACCTAAACCTTAATTTAATTATCTTAATTAAATCTTATAGTTTAGGATGTGAATAGAATTAGTTCTTATTTGTATTAATTATACTTATAAATTATTTTGTCATATCATAAAAAATGAAATAACACTATTATTTTCCAAACTCCGATTCTTATTATTAATTAAAATTAACTTGAGATCAATATCTCAAAGTTAATTAGGAGTTCAATTAGCTCCAATCATTAAGTAGATCATTAAAATTAGATAACTTTGGATATCACTTAGTTACAATTATTGAATTTTCCTTGAATGCTTACTTAGCTTTGAGCCTTATTCATTTGAATCATTCATATAAGATATTATGCATGAAAAAAACTTTCATATTAAAAATAATAGGGGTTTATATTATTGGATCAGCCAAGGGTAGGCTAAAGAGGAGTAATAAGAAGACCTCACATTCTCAGAGGGTGAATGTGAGTGTTATTTGTTTTGACCCCGCTTTTCTTCACAAGTTAAATATATGTGTTTAGCTCCGCTTATAATATCATAAATATAAAGCTTATAAATATTTGCAAGTGAGCTTTTATATTAGAATTGTAAATGAGCAAATCCTATGTAATGGATTGTCTCTATATTAGAATTGGAACTAATTAATCTTATGTAATGGATTGATTTCATGTTAGTTTTAGGTTGTTTTTCTTTCAATTATATCTTCCATTGGAATGGAAGACTTGTATGTCTACCTTGCATCCATTTTTATAGCGAAATTACAATAGAAACTCTACCAAAATTTGTAAGAATTTATGGACTTAGAGATTTTATTAAAAGTTGTAGATTTATGTTTCACTTATTAAATATTTAGAATTTCATATCTAGAATTGCAAGTACTCATATAAATTGCTTTTAATTTACATTCTCACATGTTCTTGCATGAATTGCATCTTCATATGTATTACACATAATACTTTCATAAAATTCTCTTCCATCTTAACTTAAGACCCTCTTTTAAATATTTGGCCAAACACAATATCTAATGATTTGGATTAGCTTCCTTCTAATCTAGTATTAGGTATTGTGGTGACGTATCAATGTTGAGTTAAGTGATTCTTAATATTGGGGCTGTCACATTCTGTAAGGAGAATTATCCCCTCATAGGGAACCCTAATCATCTGAAATCAAGATGTTTTGGTGGAGTAGTCATCCGGTGTTCTAGTCCATCCGAGTTAGGGCTTTTGGGTTTAATCAATGCGCCTTGACTTCTTGAAGGTGTGGCAATTGAATGCTGGTCGTAGCATGGAGTATCGGCGACAAATATTGGCAGTTCAATATACCCTCCCGCAGCTGTCTGCGAAGGAGGGTATCGGGGATGGTGGCACTGGCACATTGGGCCGGGCTAGCCCAGGCCCGCGCGGTGTGACAGCGCTAGCCCAGTCGGGCCCTGATCTGACCCGCGTGTCTTCTATTTTGAGCCGGGTAAATTAAATGAATATGGATTTATTTTCCTTCTAAGTAATAAAGGATAAATATAATTAATTAAATATCCTATGGTTTGAATTATTAAAATCATTATGAATAGATTAATTGAATAACTTAATCAATTCTTATCTAAATGGTATGATCCAATATGCCCTTTATATCAGAAAAATGCAAGGAATAATAATATGAAATAAAATTCAAAATCTAATGGTTGGATTTTCCCAAATTAGTCTAATCATTCTTTGAACTTAATTAATTCACAACTAATTCAGTTAATGTCCAAAAATTATGATTTAAGCCTCTGATTGCTCATAAGACTATGGAGAACCTATCTATGCCATTAAAAATAATTTGGGAGTTCTAAATATGTTAATCACCTATTAATCACCCTAATCTTTGATTAGTAATATAAGCCTTAATTAACTTTTTGATTGTTGGTGATTTAATTTTCTTTTATCATCATAAAAGTAATAGCACTTATATTTATATTAGGATTTCCTTAGTGAACCTCAATTCACCTAATCAACTTAATTAACCTTAAAGTGTGATTAGTGCTAATTAAGCTGCTCATGCGCTCAATTTAGAGTTTTTGTGTCTCAATCACCTCATTAGTCTATACTTAGTTCATTAAAATTGGTTTGAGTTAATTTGAATGCTTGAATCGAAAGATCCTAATTTTAGTCCTAAGTAGGGTATTTTGGTCATTTTGACCAAAATATTGTTTAAACACCCCTAAACCCTGGAATCTTCAATAAAGTGATTATAACCAATAACAAAATGCATTAACACCAATTGTGTAACTTTTAAGTTTAATGGGTGAACCTAAATGCTTAAAGTCCTTAATCCTCTTAAGTTCTCTTAATTAAGTCCTTAAGGTCTTAAGAGTAATCTTAGACCTTCCATTTAGCTCTGATTAATGAACTTGGAGTTTATACATCTATTTAGTCTTAATTGCCTTATTAAATTGTTAATAACCTTAAATAAAATGCTCATGTAAATTCTAAATCTAAATTTCAGTTTAGATCTTAAGTGATCAAACTTTAAATCAAATCTTAGATCCTTTGATCATCTGATTGAATTATACCATCTCATTTGGAAATCCCCACTTGATTGATTGTCTAATTATTTTGGAAACCTCTTTGTGGGTGTAAGATTAATTCAATCAATAAAATAACATAATTATTCTATGGATTAAATATAGATCTTAGATTCATGTGTTCTTAATTGATTATTTTGCCTTTTTAATAATAGAATAACCTTTCATTAAGACCTTAGCTTCTTGATCTTCCAGCACATAAGATCTCCCACCTTTATATTATGGTTGGATGTGAATCATAGATCCTCATTAGGATAGTACCTTGGATTTAAGATTTGAACCCCAAGTATGGAATTTAAGTCTAGAATCTCTAATCTTGATTAGTATGCTCAAGATGGGGGTTGAGTGTTATGAATACATTAAGTCATGGAATTATTTACTTTAATCCTTTATAGTCATCATCTGATTTTGGATTAGAGCTTGTTAAGTTATAATATTAGCATTAAAGTCGTGAATTTGGGATTATACTCGATAGCTGGATATTGGAGATCCTAAACTTGTATTATCTCAGAATAGTTAGAACAAATTAAATTAGATAACAATGGATATCACCTGAGTCTAGTTGAGTCTCTTGCTTACTTTGACTATTGTTGCTCTACACACCTTGTATATTGAGTTTTTTTTCCTTGGACATAATAGGTGAACTCAGGGTATTGATAATGGATCCTAAGTTAGTATTTGAATAACATAAAAAATAATTAGTTCATTTAGTACATTCAATTTAGTAGAGTGTGTCCTAGCTTAGTCTGCCTCCTCAGTACTCGTTCTATTATAGATTAGACTCGAACATAGCACTGTGCTTGGCTAGGAAGGATACATGTCTTATTCTATAAGTTTAACTAGGACCTAGCTCTGATGATGCCTAGGATGGATACATGTTGAACTTTCTGTTCATAGGTTCTGTATGACCTAATTCTGTTATAGTAGTACTATGTTTAGGCATACTTTTACTTTCAGTTCAGTTTAAGTGCTTTGGCTTGTTTTTCCACATGCTTTAGTGGCTTTTACTTTTTAATTTTCTTCATACTTTTATAATTATTTCAATTCATTACTTCAGTCAGCATTCAATCACTACATGCATGTTTAGGATGCTAGTTTTATATATATTCAATTCTACTTATTTTTGTACAACTTTTCTTTTAAGTAATTAGCACATATTCATGTGATCATAATCATGTAGGATGAGTTTACTCTTAGTAGTTTGCAGTTATTTATACTTTTTAGCCCTACCTTGATCAGCTTTATTTATGGTTTGTTACTATATATACTTTGCTTATTGGTTATAAGTGTTAGCTTATAACTATCCTGTTCATTGTAGCTTATTGCACCTTAAATTACTTGCATGCTTAAAGTAATAATGTGATTTCTTTGAAAGTTCAGTTCACTTAATCAGCCTAAATTGTACTTAGACGATTTGTTTAACTATAACCTTTTTCTTTTGTTGGCTGGGGCCCTGGCATTTGTGATACCGACAAATGTCAGATTCAGAGCTATTTGTTGATGGTTCTTCTATAGAGGAGCTTTGATAGGAGCAGGATTTTCATGTTGCTGCTTAGTTAGACTTTATATTTTGCTATGAGAATGAGCGCTCTTTTATTTTAAACTATCCAGTGTATAATAATTTCTAAATCTGGATGTATTTATTTTCTGTACTTTGAGCTGACTTACTTATGCTCTTACCTTTCTATACTATGCTGTGATGTGGATGTTATATTATACTATTTTCTGCTTCCCCTACTTTGATATGTTGATGTATGTTTTTAGTTTCAGGTGACAAGTCTTCTACCAAAGGCAGGTTGGGCTATACCTGACTCTTCATAAGATTGAGATTTACTATAGTTGGAGACCGTACTCCTCGTGATTATGTTAATATCAGTATTAGTATGGCCATGGAGGGGACGAGGCCCCACACATAGTCTCATTTGGCAGTTTATACAGTGATCCTTTCAGCCCCTTTGCATAAGTTTTGACTCCTCTTTCCCTTCCTTGAATTCATGATAAGCATTTAAACTAGATTCTTTTATTCTCTTGGAAGACAATAAATTTTAATATAATTTTAGTTTCCAAACGGCTGGGGAAGGCCAATGGTTTGATTTTTCAAGTCTTCCCTAGGCAGTCATAAATGCAGTGAACTGGGCAATTTCTGCATAGGGTGCTGTGGCATGCTGCAGCGGTTTTGCCACATAATTCATTCTACAAGGATGCTTGATGCGGTGCGCAATAGTGTTGGGCTCTCAAAAAGACTCCGCGCGAGTGCGCTACAGTGCGCTTGGGCGCGCTGCAGTAGCTTGCCTTATATATCTTATTCTAAATCTTGTTTTTTCCCTTGTTGGCCTGCTGCGGCACGCTGTAGCGCCGAGCTCTCAGATTGGATCTATTATAGTGCGCTATAGCGCCAGTGTCTCGGGTTGATTTCATTGCGATGTGCTGTAGCGATGGCTTATTAATGAACGCTAAACTTAGATTTGGATGGTTCCGCTTGAGCGCACTTGTAACAACCCATGTTGTTACTTTGCTCAATTAAGACTAATCTAAGTCTTAATTAAGGTTCTAAGTCACTAATTAAGTAATTTAGAACTCATCTCTGAAACCTAAGTCAAACCATAAGTCAACTAAGTCAAATCAGAAATTCTGGAAAATTCCAAACCCTAGAAATTAACTTTTTATCTAGACCTCAGATTGAAAATCTGACTACGCCATTGCGTTCAGAACACCCAAATTAGCTAGGGGTGAAATTTTGGAGGCATTTGGAAGTCGTTGGATTTTCCTCAAATATTTTAATAATATTTAAATACCTGAAAATTCAAATAAATAAATACTCGTCGAAATAAAAATCCGAGTGCGCCGTTGCGTTCCCCACCCTTCAATTAGCTAAGGGTGATTTATTGGAAATTTTTTGAATGCATTTTAATCGTTTATTTTTAATTAATTAAATGGGTTAAGAATATTTAAAAGATAATTTAATATTAAGTACTTAACGGTTTCACTTAACGCCGTCCCTACATCTTGAATCGCGCCGTCAAACCAAGCGATTAATCTGAGCCGTCTGATCAATCGGATCAGACGGCGGGGCTTTCTTCTTCCTCGCATCTCAGCGCGTGGCACACCGAGAGGATCGCGGGAGCTCTCGTCGACAAGGGTCGCTCTCCACCACCTTAGGCACCGAGTAAGGCTCAATTGAAGCTCCTCGATCATTGCTAATATAAGTTTTGGGGCTAAGATCGATTTTTCGGAGGAATCGACGTTGCCGATAGAACCCTAATTTCTTAATCATCCATCTTGAAGTACCAGCTCTTCACAACCTATTTTATTCAATAATTGCTTACTTTACATTGTTCATATGTGCCGTAAAGTAAGTTGATAGAATCTTTTGTTTTAAATCTACATTTGCCTTAACCCTAGATCGATTTTCTTTTTGTTTTAGGGCATCATGTTTTTTCAGTTGATAGAGTTCGTTTAAGCAGTTAAATTCTTGGAAGGCCATATTAGGATCGTCGAGAGTCTCCAGCGGTAGTGTAAGCCGATCTCAAAATTTCGCCGAGTCCTAAAATTTCGCCTAGAACCCTAATCTGGCATATCGTTCGCACAAGGAGCCTGTGCGAGCCAAGCTGGGGAGGCGATGCTTGCGTGTCACCCTCTGTAATGAGGTGGGTCCCACTTCAATCCGTCGGACATCAGTGCCCGACACGTGTGCATGGGTGAAACCCACTCCCGCCATTATCGTGTCCTGCAGAGAAAAGTTTGATTAAGATAAAGGAATTAAATTGTTTAAGTAAATAATATAACTTAATTTAAATAATTAAGTTATGAAACTTCAATTGTTAATATCTCTCAATTTAGAACTCCAAATATAGTAAATTAATATATCAAATTGATCAGTAAAAATCAAGGAATATTATGAAGCTGTCAATATTCCATTTGGAGCAATATATCACATAGTGATATTTTAGGTATTTAAATAATTCCAAAATTGTTACAAATTTTTATCAAGCCATAACTTTGTGCATACTAATCCAAATCTATTAAATATGGGTCTTAAAGTGATCACAAAACCCTAAGGATCATTTTAGTGGGATTAATTTTGCTGTTTGGATTAGTATTTGCCTAATCACTTTTAGGTCCTAACCATAATTACCCTAATTAGACCTAGAACTTCAATTGAGCTCCAAATAGAATAATCCAAATATCAATTTAGATCAGAAAAACCTAATTAACAGTAATCTGTGAAAATATTTTAGATCTAACGGTTAGATTTGCTAATCACCCTTAATTACCCTAAATATTGATTAGTGAATTTTAGCAAATCTAGTAATCCAAATTGAGTGATTTAAGTTTCAGAGGACTCATAAAACCATTTAGAATCAATCTGTAAGGTTTGATTAGTGTTTAAGTGATTAATCTTGCTAATCACTCACTAATCACTCTTAACCCTAATTAGGTCTTAACTTAGTCAAATTAGATCCAAATTGAGCCTACTTCTGTTATTATAATCAGTGGACTAATTATAAACCATAGCCACTGATTTTGCTAAATTTGGATACTAATTAACAAAGTTAGGATTCTTAACCCATAATTAATAATTCTTTAATCACCCTTTTAACCCTAAATCTTGTATTGGCCATAACTTGGCCAATACTTATCAGAATTTAGCAAATTTAAATTCTATGGAAAGCTTAGGCAGTAAAAAACAATAATATAAAAGAAAATCTAACTTTCATTTAGTCAAATTACTAATTTGCCCTTATGAGTCAAATTCACTAATTTGATCTCATATGGCTTAATAATCACCCAAAAGTAATTTAGTTACTGTTTAATCGTACATTAGACAGTAAGAAATACTTTCCAAAAAAAAATTTTAAAATTTAGGCCCTAGATTAAAATTTGATCTTTAAACCCTTAAGTGGGGGCAAAATGGTCATTTTGCCCAAATTTAGGGTTTAGCTATCAAAAGCCCTAAAATCATTTTATAATCCTATTAATCAGTAATTATAATGATTTATAGCTGAAATTAATCGAATTCAAATCTAAATTAGATTTTGATTAAAAATCTCAAAATTTTGCTCCTTAAGAAAATTCCTAAGTCCTAAGTGAGTGTTCTAATGTTCCTTACTCATTCTTAGATGCATCCTTAGGTCTTATAACATTAGTTAGGATGTGTGTCTTGAGAGATACTCTTAGTAATTAAGAGCCTTAATTCTTAAGATTAGGAATAGATCTTAAATTAAAATTTATCTATTGCGTAAATTGGGTTAGTTAATAGGTGAAATCTTGAGTTTTCTAGTTTATAGATTTTCTTAGTTTATTAAATGATTATTTGATCTTTAAATCCTAGAATTAGGAATAGAGAATCTATCCTAATGAATTGATTTATCATTAGGACTTGCCTTAACTTAATCTGTGAGATTTAGGTTCTAAACTTAGACTCTTAGATTATACCTTTAGATTAAGTGATTAGACCCCATCATCTGGAGTCTAATTCTTAATCTTTTCATCTTGATTTGGCTAATCAAGATGAGGTTGGGATGAATTAAAATACAAAACTAGGTAGATAATTTATTCATTTTAACCAAATAGTCATCTTTTGATTAAGTTATAATTAGGACTTGGCCAGTCCTAATTATCTTCAACTAGTAGGATTCGTGATTCTAAGTTACAGAATGTGTAAGAATTGATGATTCTGAAACTTATGTAACTTAGAGTAGATAGAACGAATAAAGTAGATAACAACGGATATCACCTGTGTTTTAGATAGAGTTTCTTGCTCACTTTGATTTTGATGCTTCGCATTCCTTGATTTTGATCCTTATACCTTGAGCATGTATTATGTACTTAAGATATTTGATAAATATCTTATGTTAATTTGGAACATTTACAAGCAGCATTATGTTTTCCTTTCACAAGTGGTTTGTAAGGTGTAGCTTGATTAGTATACCTCTTCGATCAACTCGTTCGGGGTCGGCAACCTTTCGAGGGTTTAATGTCCGACAGTCTATTGGCCATGCCTAGTCCGAGTGATAGGATGGATAGACTCTCGCCCTACTGACTATAGAGTCAGGATTCTGATATGGTTATACTAATTCAAGTACACTTACATTCAGTTCCGAGTTTCTTAGCTCAGTAGGCTAAGATTTGCTGAGTATATTTTCAGTTTGAGTGACTTAGATGGTCACTGCAGTTTCCGTTTTCAGTTACTGTTTTACTTATATATTCTGCATTGTAGCACTATTTTATTTACAGCTTTCCTACATATGTTATATATAGGATGCTAGTTTTACTTACTATTTTCATATGCTCACCTAGGATGCTAGTTTTTTTCAGTTTTATACGGTTCAAATTATGTATGTCACTTAGCATGTTCTGTTTGATCATAAGCATGTTTAGGTTGTACTTTTCTTACGGTTTCGTTTAGTCTTTTGCTTACCTATCTTTATTGCAGTTGCTTGGAGGAGGTATTTATTACTTCCAAGTTGCTTTAGTTATAAACTGTTTGTTTATAACTTATTACTGTTATTTTTGTACGCTTCTTCTGCACCTATTTTTGCTCAGTTCTGTTTTTATGGTGATATCTATTTAACTTAATAAAATTGTTTACCCTAAAATGTACTTAGACATATTGTCTAACCAGTTTTTCTTTTGTTGGCTGGGGCCCTACCATTATGAAACTGATAATGGTAGGCTCTGAGTTTGTTGGAGCAGTAGATCCAGTGGAGAGCTTACCATTGGAGGAGGAGCCCGTTCTTGAAGATCTGTAGCTTTAGTTTTTTTTGCTTGTGAGATCGAGAGTTTCCTTTTTCAGTTCTCTTAAGCTTATTAAATATTGTAATAATACAGGTTTAATTTTTTTTTCTTTTCAGCTCTTTACTTATTCTGTATTGTTGTATTTATACTGTATTGGATGGATGTTACACTTTTTATGCTTCCGCACTCTGAGTTCATGTATAGTCATTTAGTGATAGTTTTTATGGATTGAATGGCAAAGTTCTTATTTAAGTTGGATTAGAATATGTGTCTAATTCAATTTTAAGTGGGGACTTTGTCATTTGGTGACCCCTCCACCGTAATCATGTTAACTTAAGGGTTAACAGGACCACGGCGGGGCAGGGCCTCCACAGTTGGTATCAGAGAATTCCATAAGGTGTCAGATTGGAATTTGCATTCCTTTCTACCTAGTGGACTGTTCTTCTGCCACTTGATCACTAAATGAATACTTGAATTGATATCCATCACATTATGAGTATAACTCAGAATAAGTTAAGTTATTAAATAACTATAAAAGATGATAAACCATAAATATCAAATTATGTATATATATATGCTCAACAAATCTAAGAAGAATGATTATAATTGTAGGAATAAAAGATCATCTAGGAATGGCATTCATGACATACTTAAAGGAGTTCGAGACTATTTGGAAATATGAACATAAGTTAGGAAAGAAGCAAGGAAGAACGATTGAAGGAGTATCAGAACAAGGATCACAAGTAATAAATAAACTACTGAAGGAAGGCATCTATAGAGGCCTTAATTTTCCAGTATTAGCCAAGGAGTGGCTAGCGAGAGTAGACCATATATTTGGTGTTATGGAGTGGCCTAGTCACATTAAACTAGAAGTGGTGCTATGTCTTTTGCGTATGCAAGCAAAAGAATGGTGGATTATGTCATACGGAGAATTGTTTCGTAAAGCACAAGAGGAGCATCGTGAAGTAACTTATGAAGACTTTCGTAGAGCATTTTTTCACTAAGTATATAGGGTGGGAATAATATGTAATTCATAATGTAATAAGTATGATATATGTCACTATTATAATAAAAGTTTAATGATGAATAAATAAGGAATTTAATTTTTGTCATATGATTCATATTAAGTAAGCTAAGTATACATGTTTTGATTTCAAGAAAATGAATCCTGCTACTTCTCCAAATAATACTCCACTCAACCCTCAACCGTCTATAAGCAACACTCCAAATAATACCGTGGCCGCTTCTAATACTATTGATGAAATAACCTCTCTAAGAAATATGGTTACTGCAATGCTAGAGAATCAAAATCAGCAGGCTCTGGCTATTCAAAAGTTAGTATCTGTAATACCCGCCCCTAATGCTACCACTTCTTCAGCATCTCCTGCTCCACAAGTTCCCAATACCTTTCGACAGTCTGCAGATGGGATACTTCACAGTTTCCTAAGACTAAGGCCTCCTACCTTTGAAGGATCTGAATCACCAATGGACACTCTGGCATGGCTGAAGGCAATAGAGAAAAACATCATTAGCCTGGGTTGTTCAAGCAACCAATCTGTAAGATTAGCCACTCACCTTCTGCAAGGAGAAGTAGAACATTGGTGGGAGCAAGAAAGGAATACGCATTTTGAGAATTCAAATTAGATGAAATAGAATGGAGCTGGTTTGTCCAAGCATTCAAGGAATCATTTATTCCACCATCCACTAAGAACATAATTGGCGAATCATTATTAAAATTAACCCATGGAAATCGATCAGTAGCTGAATATACCTCAGAATTTTGAAAGCTCATACAATTTTCACCTCACTTGGTTCCTACTGAAGCAGATAGATGTTTCAGATTTGAGAATGGACTTCGATAATCCATTAAAGATCACGTAATTCCCCTACAACACACCTAGTTTGAGAAATTGGTTGAAACAGCATGAGTTATAGAGCATCATCAATCAGTCAAGGACATGAAGAGAAAGGCTTTCAACATGAACAAATACCCTCAAAACTTCAAGCAACAAAGAACAAACCAAGGAAGGGTATATCAGATGGAGACTACTGAAACATCAAGCCAAACTGCCACCTGTAATAGGCCGCATCCTTATGGAAAATATTATCATTTTGGCAGAGTATATTTTACTTGTGGAAGGCAAGGTCATGCGTATAGGTACTATCGATCAAATAAAACAATTAATGGAGTAACTATTGAACAGAATCGTACGAATAAAGTGTTCCGTGCCACTCCCATCAATTTTAGAGAGCCTCAGAAGACTCTTATGCCACCTCCTGCTCAAGAGCGAACCCTTGCAAAGGTTCAATATGCTGCAAAACCTTCAAATCCAAATCAATCAATAGCTCAGACATCTGACAGCAGACCTGCTAGAAAGGCAAGGATGTATAATCTTACTCCTGTTGAAGCAGCAGAAGATAACAATGTAGTCTCAGGTACAATTCGTAACTTTTGTCTTTCTTACTGAATTAGAATTTCTTAAAATTTGTATTTTTATTAGGCACCCTATACTTTAAAGATGAGCCCTGCAGTATATTGTTTGATACTGGGGCTAGTCATTCATTTATCTCTGAAAATTTTGCTAAGAGATTAGGATTTCCCTGCTACAAACTTGTGAAGATCTTAAGTGGACTTCCTTTTGGAGCCCAACTTAGTGCGAACAAATTCTGTGACGTTCAAATACCAATCAATAACCATACCTTCCAAGCCAAGTTAATTATGCTACCTATAGTAAATTTTGATATCATACTAGGCATGAATTGGCTTAGTATGCATAATGCTACTATAAACTGCCAAAAGAAGAAGGTTATCTTGCAAACTCCAGGAGCTTCAACAACATTTATTGGGAAGTTCAGCACTAGTAGCTCCTTAATCAACGCAATTCAAGCAGAGAAAATAGTGTGCAAAGGCTATAGTTGTATTCTGATGGTAATGATGGGTAGTAGCAAAGAAATAATCCCAATCTCTAAAATAAAAGTTGTTAGAGATTTTGAAGATGTTTTCCCTGAAGATTTGCCTGGTTTACCTCCAACCAGAGAAGTAGAACTTGAAATAAATGTAGTTCCGGGGACACAACCTCTATCAAAAGCACCATATAGAATGGCCCCGAAAGAACTGCAAGAGTTAAATGAGCAATTACAAGAACTGCTAAATAAAAGGGTTTATTAAACCAAGTATGTCCCTGTGGGGAGCTCCAGTATTATTTGTAAAGAAGAAAGATGGGTCTATGAGAATGTGCATAGACTACAGGGAGCTGAATAAAGTCACTATTAAAAATAGATACCCACTTCCCTGTATCGATGATCTGTTCGATCAACTTGCCGGTGCTGTAGTGTTCTCTAAAATTGATTTAAGGTCAGGGTATCATCAAGTGAAGGTAACGGACTCAGATGTAGAGAAGACAGCGTTCAGAATGCGATATGGGCATTTCGAGTTTCTTGTAATGTCATTTGGTCTCACTAATGCCCCATCTCTGTTCATGGACTTAATGCAGAGAGTTCTGAAACCTTATCTAGATAAATTTGTTATAGTTTTTATTGATGATATTTTAATTTACTCCAAGACAGTAAAGGATCATGAAGAGCACTTGAGATTGGTTCTGGATAAGCTTAGAGAGCATGAGCTATATGCTAAATACTCTAAGTGTGAATTTTGGCTGGATTCTATATCATTTCTTGGACATGTGGTTGATACTCGTGGAATCCAAGCAGTCCAGAGCAAGATTAGTGCTATTCAGGATTGGGTTCAGCCCAAGACAGTTACTGAAATTTGTAGTTTTCTGGGTCTAGCCGGATACTACAGAAAGTTTGTTAAAGGCTTCTCCTAGCTTGCTGCACCTCTTACGAAATTAACCCAGAAGGCAGTTCCATTTGTTTGGTCAGAAGAATGTGAAACTGCATTTCGGTCTATAAAGGACGCATTAACTTCTGCTCCAGTTTTAGTTCTTCCAAAAGAAGGAGTCAATTATCAGGTGTATATAGATGCATCTGGAATTGGGTTAGGATGCGTATTAATGCAAGAAGGTAAAGTTATAGCATACGCATCCCGCCAACTTAAAACCCATGAAAGGAACTATGCTGTACATGATTTAGAATTGGCAGCATTAGTTTTTGCATTAAAAATCTGGCGCCATTATTTGTACGGAGTTCAATGCTCTATATTTACAGACCACCAAAGTCTGAAGTACATCTTTACCCAAAGAGAATTGAACTGTAGGCAAAGAAGATGGCTGGAATTAATTAGTGATTATGATTTAGATATCCAGTACCATCCAGGAAAAGCTAATGTGGTAGCTGATGCGTTAAGCCGTCACACTGTTCTTAACAGCTTAATTTCAGAAAGTCCATTGATGAATGAGTTTCATAAAATGGAAATTTCTCTTGCTAAGGGAAATTCAGTCAGTACCATGATATCCATGAATAATATAGAACCCACATTCCATAGAGATGTTTCAATCTCTCAAAGTAAGGATGATGAATATTTAAACCTTAAAGTGGCAATAGAAAGTGGTCGTCGTCCAGAATTGCAGTTTAAGAAAGGTGCTATTTACATGAATAATTGTCTCTGGATTCCTAAATCCATGCATAAAGAGATCTTGATTGAAAGTCACAATTCAGGATATCAAATTCATCCAGGAAATTCTAAGATGTATCAAGACCTAAAACAATCATTCTGGTGGCCAGGAATGAAGAAAAGTATTGCAAAATTTGTTGCAAAATGCCACGCTTGTTGCTTAACAAAAGCAGAGCATCAAAAACTTGGTGGCTTATTGCACCCACTAGAAATTCCAGAATAGAAATGGACTGATGTATCCATGGATTTTGTCATGGGTTTGCCCCATGCTAGATCTGGAGCTGATTCAATATGGGTTATAGTAGATCGCCTTACAAAATCTGCTCATTTTATTCTAATCCATCAAACTGACTCTGTGGAAAAGTTGGCCAAATTATATATTAAAGAAATAGTTAGATTGCACGGACTTCCTAAAACAATTGTATCTGATTGAGACAGTCATTTTACTTCTAAATTTTGGCAGGCTGTCCATCAAGATTTAGGCACAACTCTGGCCATGAGTACATCATTCCATCCCCAAACAGATGGCCAAACAGAGTGAGTAAATCAAGTCTTAGAAGATCTCCTACGTTTATGTATGTTGGATTTTTCAGGATCCTGGGAAGAGCATATCCCTTTAGTGGAATTTGCATACAATAACAGTTTTCAATCAACCATAAAAATGGCACCGTATGAAGCCTTATATGGAAGAAAATGTTCATCTCCACTAGCATGGTCTGAGACAGGAGATACTCAATTATTTGGATCTGAGCTAGTGGAAGAAACAAATAAGAAAGTCAAACTCATTCAGCAAAGAATTAAAACAGCTCAAGACAGGCAAAGTAAATATCATGATAACCGTCATCATCCTCTGGAGTTCAAAGAAGGAGATTTTGTATATTTAAAAGTGAGCCCGATGAAAGGAGTCTATCATTTTGGAGTTTCTGAAAGCTCAGTCCAAGGTATATTGGACCTTTCAAAATTTTACAGAAGATTGGTTCAGCAGCTTATAAATTAGAGCTACCAGAAGGCTTCGCTGCTGTTCATAATGTATTCCACGTTTCATCTCTAAAGAAGTGTCTTCGAGATCCTTCTCATCTTATTGAACATCCTGCAATTGAAATCCAACCTGATCTTTCCTACACTGAAGAACCAATTAAAATCCTAGATTGTGATCTGAAGAAATTAAGGAATCGATTTATTCCAATGATAAAGATTCAGTGGAAGAACCGGTCTTGTAATGAAGCCACCTGGGAGAAAGAGGTGGATATGCGTCAAAAGTACCCAAACCTTTTTAATCAAGGTGATTCTTCAACTCTAGCCTATTATAATTCATTTCTTTATATCTGCTTTACTTTTCTCACTTGAGTGATCTCGAGGACAACATCATTCTTAAGTGGGGGAGTTTGTAACAACCCATGTTGTTACTTTGCTCAATTAAGACTAATCTAAGTCTTAATTAAGGTTCTAAGTCACTAATTAAGTTATTTAGAACTCATCTCTGAAACCTAGGTCAAACCAGAAGTCAACTGAGTCAAATCAAAAATTCTGGAAAATTCCAAACACTAGAAATTAACTTTTTATCTAGACCTCAGATTGAAAATCTGACTACGCCATTGCATTCAGAACACCCAAATTAGCTAGGGGTGAAATTTTGGAGGCATTTGGAAGTCGTTGGATTTTCGTCAAATATTTTAATAATATTTAAATACCTGAAAATTCAAATAAATAAATACTCATCGAAATGAAAATCCGAGTGTGCCGTTGCGTTCCTCACCCTTCAATTAGCTAAGGGTGATTTATTGGAAATTTTTTGAATGCATTTTAATCGTTTATTTTTAATTAATTAAATGGGTTAAGAATATTTAAAAGATAATTTAATATTAAGTACTTAATGGTTTCACTTAACGCCGTCCCTACATCTTGAATCGCGCCGTCAAACCAAGCAATTAATCTGAGCCGTCTGATCAATCGGATCAGACGGCGGGGCTTTCTTCTTCCTCGCATCTCAGCGCGTGGCACACCGAGAGGATCGCGGGAGCTCTCGTCGACAAGTGTCGCTCTCCACCACCTTAGGCACCAAGTAAGGCTCAATTTAAGCTCCTCGATCATTGCTAATATAAGTTTTGGGACTAAGATCAATTTTTGGGAGGAATCGACGTAGCCGATAGAACCCTAATTTCTTAATCATCCATCTTGAGGTACCAGCTCTTCACAACCTATTTTATTCAATAATTGCTTACTTTACATTGTTCATATGTGCCGTAAAGTGAGTTGATAGAATCTTTTGTTTTAAATCTATGTTTGCCTTAACCCTAGATCGATTTTCTTTTTGTTTTAGGGCATCATGTTTTTTCAGTTGATAGAGTTCCTTTAAGCAGTTAAATTCTTGGAATGCCATATTAGGATCGTCGAGAGTCTCCAGCAGTAGTGTAAGCCGATCTCAAAATTTTGTCGAGTCCTAAAATTTCGCCTAGAACCCTAATCTGGCGTATCGTTCGCACAAGGAGCCTGTGCGAGCCGAGCGGGGGAGGCGATGCTTGCGTGTCACCCTCTGTAATGAGGTGGGTCCCACTTCAATCCGTCGGACATCAGTGCCCGACACGTGTGCATGGGTGAAACCCACTCCCGCCATTGTCGTGTCCTGCAGAGAAGAGTTTGATTAAGATAAAGGAATTAAATTGTTTAAGTAAATAATATAACTTAATTTAAATAATTAAGTTATGAAACTTCAATTGTTAATATCTCTCAATTTAGAACTCCAAATATAGTAAATTAATATATCAAATTGATCAGTAAAAATCAAGGAATATTATGAAGCTGTCAATATTCCATTTGGAGCAATATATCACATAGTGATATTTTAGGTATTTAAATAATTCCAAAATTGTTACAAATTTTCATCAAGCCATAACTTTGTGCATACTAATCCAAATCTATTAAATATGGGTCTTAAAGTGATCACAAAACCCTAAGGATCATTTTAGTGGGATTAATTTTGCTGTTTGGATTAGTATTTGCCTAATCACTTTTAGGTCCTAACCATAATTACCCTAATTAGACCTAGAACTTCAATTGACCATAACTTGGTCAATTGAGCTCCAAATAGAATAATCCAAATATCAATTTAGATCAGAAAAATCTAATTAACAGTAATCTGTGAAAATATTTTAGATCTAACGGTTAGATTTGCTAATCACCCTTAATTACCCTAAATATTGATTAGTGAATTTTAGCAAATCTAGTAATCCAAATTGAGTGATTTAAGTTTCAGAGGACTCATAAAACCATTTAGAATCAATCTGTAAGGTTTGATTAGTGTTTAAGTGATTAATCTTGCTAATCACTCACTAATCACTCGTAACCCTAATTAGGTCTTAACTTAGTCAAATTAGATCCAAATTGAGCCTACTTCTGTTATTATGATCAGTGGACTAATTATAAACCATAGCCACTGATTTTGCTCAATTTGGATACTAATTAACAAAGTTAGGATTCTTAACCCATAATTAAGAATTCTTTAATCACCCTTTTAACCCTAAATCTTATATTGGTCATAACTTGGCCAATACTTATCAGAATTTAGCAAATTTAGATTCTATGGAAAGCTTAGGTAGTAAAGAACAATAATCTGAAAGAAAATCTAACTTTCACTTAGTCAAATTACTAATTTGCCCTTATGAGTCAAATTCACTAATTTGATCTCATATGGCTTAATAATCACCCAAAAGTAATTTAGTTACTGTTTAATCGTACATTAGACAGTAAGAAATACTTTCCAAAAAAAAAATTTAAAATTTAGGCCCTAGATTAAAATTTGATCTTTAAACCCTTAAGTGGGGGCAAAATGGTCATTTTGCCCAAATTTAGGGTTTAGCTATCAAAAGCCCTAAAATCATTTTATAATCCTATTAATCAGTAATTATAATGATTTATAGCTGAAATTAATCGAATTCAAATCTAAATTAGATTTTGATTAAAAATCTCAAAATTTTGCTCCTTAAGAAAATTCCTAAGTCCTAAGTGAGTGTTCTAATGTTCCTTACTCATTCTTAGATGCATCCTTAGGTCTTATAACATTAGTTAGGATGCGTGTCTTGAGAGATACTCTTAGTAATTAAGAGCCTTAATTCTTAAGATTAGGAATAGATCTTAAATTAAAATTTATCTATTGAGTAAATTGGGTTAGTCAATAGGTGAAATCTTGAGTTTTCTAGTTTATAGATTTTCTTAGTTTATTAAATGATTATTTGATCTTTAAATCCTAGAATTAGGAATAGAGAATCTATCCTAATGAATTGATTTATCATTAGGACTTGCCTTAACTTAATCTGTGAGATTTAGGTTCTAAACTTAGACTCTTAGATTATACCTTTAGATTAAGTGATTAGACCCCATCATCTGGAGTCTAATTCTTAATCTTTTCATCTTGATTTGGCTAATCAAGATGAGGTTGGGATGAATTAAAATACAAAACTAGGTAGATAATTTATTCATTTTAACCAAATAGTCATCTTTTGATTAAGTTATAATTAGGACTTGGCCAGTCCTAATTATCTTCAACTAGTAGGATTCGTGATTCTAAGTTACAGAATGTGTAAGAATTGATGATTCTGAAACTTATGTAACTTAGAGTAGATAGAACGAATAAAGTAGATAACAACGGATATCACCTGTGTTTTAGATAGAGTTTCTTGCTCACTTTGATTTTGATGCTTCGCATTCCTTGATTTTGATCCTTATACCTTGAGCATGTATTATGTACTTAAGATATTTGATAAATATCTTATGTTAATTTGGAACATTTACAAGCAGCATTATGTTTTCCTTTCACAAGTGGTTTGTAAGGTGTAGCTTGATTAGTATACCTCTTCGATCAACTCGTTCGGGGTCGGCAACCTTTCGAGGGTTTAATGTCCGACAGTCTATTGGCCATGCCTAGTCCGAGTGATAGGATGGATAGACTCTCGCCCTACTGACTATAGAGTCAGGATTCTGATATGGTTATACTAATTCAAGTACACTTACATTCAGTTCCGAGTTTCTTAGCTCAGTAGGCTAAGATTTGCTGAGTATATTTTCAGTTTGAGTGACTTAGATGGTCACTGCAGTTTCCGTTTTCAGTTACTGTTTTACTTATATATTCTGCATTGTAGCACTGTTTTATTTACAGCTTTCCTACATATATTATATATAGGATGCTAGTTTTACTTACTATTTTCATATGCTCACCTAAGATGCTAGTTGTTTTCAGTTTTATACGGTTCAAATTATGTATGTCACTTAGCATGTTCTGTTTGATCATAAGCATGTTTAGGTTGTACTTTTCTTACGGTTTTGTTTAGTCTTTTGCTTACCTATCTTTATTGCAGTTGCTTGGAGGAGGTATTTATTACTTCCAAGTTGCTTTAGTTATAAACTGTTTGTTTATAACTTATTACTGTTCTTTTTGTATGCTTCTTCTGCACCTATTTTTGCTCAGTTCTGTTTTTATGGTGATATCTATTTAACTTAATAAAATTGTTTGCCCTAAAATGTACTTAGACATATTGTCTAACTAGTTTTTCTTTTGTTGGCTGGGGCCCTACCATTATGAAACTGATAATGGTAGGCTCTGAGTTTGTTGGAGCAGTAGATCCAATGGAGAGCTTACCATTGGAGGAGGAGCCCGTTCTTGAAGATCTGTAGCTTTAGTTTTTTTTGCTTGTGAGATCGAGAGTTTCCTTTTTCAGTTCTCTTAAGCTTATTAAATATTGTAATAATACAGGTTTAATTTTTTTTTCTTTTCAGCTCTTTACTTATTCTGTATTGTTGTATTTATACTGTATTGGATGGATGTTATACTTTTTATGCTTCCACACTCTGAGTTCATGTATAGTCATTTAGTGATAGTTTTTATGGATTGAATGGCAAAGTTCTTATTTAAGTTGGATTAGAACACGTGTCTAATTCAATTTTAAGTGGGGACTGTCATTTTAATCATGTTAACTTAAGGGTTAACAGGACCACGGCTGGGAAGGGCCTCCACAGCACTAGGGCGCGCTATAGCGGTTCTTCTCCCAGGCTTGCAGATGGCTCCCAGGTTTCCTCAGATTTTCTTCATCCGCTATGGTATTGCAGCAGTTTTCGCCCAGAATTCTTTCTTCTATTCCAGAATTGCAGTTTTCTTTTTTTTGTCCCTGAAATGGTTGGATATAACATCAAAGCTTGCTATTTAAGTGAATAATTTATATGTTTTTCTGGTTTATTATGCAATAAATCTTGGATTCGTCACACCCCCACACTTAAATTCTTATTTGTCCTCGAGTAAGCTCAAAATGAATTTTCTGATAATTTAAAAAGTATGGATTTAGTTCTAAATGAAAATGTGAAGTGTTTGGTCAATCGAACAATTGCTTAACTGAAATGATCATTCATTAATTCACCATCAAAAATTTTGAACTTAAGTTCAACTCCTTTGTTGCTTCCTTAGTCTCCAAATTTAAGTTTTGGGAATGCTAGTTCTTGAATTGGGGATGAAAAGTTTCCTTTCTGGGTTTCATGAATGAATTAATGCATGAGTGAGTAACTTAGAGTCTATGCTTTGTGTGCTACTTCTTAAAAATCACAATGAACATACCAAATTTCAAGAGTGATATTTTTCATCATTCTATTTTACTTTCTTTTCACTCTTTTGGGAGAGATATTTTTTCACCATCCCTAAATTTCTTTATCTTTCTTGCACAGCACAAAGGGAGAGATATTTTTTTACCATCCCTAAATTTCTTTATCTTTCTTGCATAGCGCAAAGGGAGAGACATTTTCCCTCATTCCTTTCTTAGTTCATTGTAATCATGAAGTCCTACAGGAGCCTAGCATACTCAAGAGCTTACTCTATTCTTGCCATTCATCACTCTAACCCATTAATATTTCTCCACCATCACACTTAGATTTTCAGCATCAACCTTTTAAATTATTGGAGACTAAGTGAGATTTAGAATTATCACTCTTGTTTAGAATTTATTAGGGGTCTCACTAAGTTTACTCATTTTTTGTTAAGCAAGTTGATTACTCATTTTTTCACATTTGACTTTTGTTTATTGAATCTATGTAGTGAAAATTTCAGAAATTTTAACTCTTATAGACTATAGCAGCAAAGAGGGGTTTAACAAAGTTCAAAATTCATTTATTTTAAAGGGAAAAACTACAAAATAAAGCAGAAAATGAAAACATCAAAATAAAAAATAAAAACAAAAACAACCTTGTCACTCATCATCTTCATCATCTTCTTCTTCTTTTTCTTCTTCTTCTTCTTCTTCTTCTTCTTCTTCTTCTTCTTCGAGTTCAACATTCTTATAAGAATAATCCCTGGCCAAGGAGTATTTGGGATGGGTTAGCTAACAGGGGGCCGCGGCAAAATTTATTCGTCCGGTCCTCCATGCAAGCTCCACTCTTGAAACATTGTTCCTAGAGCTTCGTGGAATTGGGACTCCAACTCTTTTATAGCCATAGCCTACTGTAGTAATTTATGCGCTTTAGTGGAGACCCTTTTCCGCTGCGCGGCCTTACAGTATTAAAGTTCAGCTCCTGCTTAACTGACAGCCGAAACCGAAAGAGCGGGAGCTAAAAGAGTCTAGCGGGTCTTTACCCCGCCCGCAAATATAGGCTCTTGTAGTTGTAAACGTCTTATCTTAGGAAAGGATAGGACGCGAAGCTCCCTAGGGCGCGTAGCGGAACCTACTCACCTTGTTTTAATTCGACTCTCGTCTACAATCCCTATCTGTAATAGATTCTGTTCTGCTTCGCAGCCTTGAATATGGCTTCCGAGGTTCATGATCCTTCTACTGATCCTTCTGGGTGATTTCTGACTTGTAGAATCGCATGTCCTTCACCATGGCTTCACCCAACTCCTTTTGATAAGCATACATCCTTATCAACATTTTGGCTGCAAAAGACTAGCCGGTGGATGTCGAAGCTTCTCCTTCCTCTCCCCTACACTTCTTGCTCTTCTTCCCCTCTTAAAATTATACATTCATATTATGGTGAGTGAGAAGGGCTCGGGGAGGAATGGCCACATTGCTGGGGGATACCTTGACCCACTGTGCAAGGCATATCCCAATGATTAAAGATCTGAAGGTGAGTGCAGCGCAGGACTCGGTCAAGGCGTTCCAGAGCTACTCAAAAATAATCCTGGAGACACAGATATCTCAAGGTTGTTCGATGGTGTAAATAAGCAGCGCCCGTGACCTGGTCACCTCACTCAAATGCCCAGATGGCATGATGGCGCTGGAGATGAGGACGTGAGCTCGTGGAATGTTGGCCAAGGATTCTATAACAACCCAAGTGGTTACCTGAGCCAATTAGGACTAATCCAAGTCTTGATTTTGATCTTAATGCACTAATTAAGTCATTAGGAGTTCACCACCAAGCCTTAGTCCAAATTTGGAGTCAAATAGATCAAATCCTGATTCTGAGAATTTTAGTAAGGAAATTGACATAACTATTTTGACCTTATATCAAAAATTGGCCTTCGCCATTATGCTCATTGCCCACAAATTAGCTAGTGGTGATGTTTTTGTGGCAATCAAAAGTAGTCAAAAATCCATCAAATATTTTAATAATATTTAAATATCCCAAAAATTAAGAAAAAAATACTCGTCGAAATAAAAATATGATCTCGCCGTTGCGTTCCTCACCTCTCAATTAGCTAGAGGTGAATTGTAGCGCCCCGTCCCATCGCCGTGCGCAAAAGAATAAAGTACAATCATATCGGTGGCGGAGCGGTGCGCCACTCGGGGAGGAATAACCCGTCTCCCCGAATAGCTAAAAACCAAGCCCATCTGAAGGGCTGCTGACTCAACTCAATGAGGGTTGAGAGCTAATACTTAAGATAAGAGTAGTATTATTATCCTAAGTACTAGACAAATACATACATTGGATTTAAAAAATAATATGAATAATCCAATATATGCATAAAATATCAACATTTCCAGTATGCTGGTCACATCACAATACTAAGTATAAGTGGTATAAAAACATAGTGCAGAAGCTTAAAGCAAACATCTAGAAAACATTCATCACAGAAGCTGTATGAAAATATACGTCTCAGAAAAGAAAACAAAATACATCCAGAATTATTAAAAACTGCTTACTGAAATAGACATAAAATTAAACTGAAAATACTAAGCAGAAAATAAAACTGGAGGAGAGTCCACTAGTGCTCCATGGGCTCCTCCTAAATATCCTGGGCGTCCTCCTGACCTGGCTCAATATATTGCTCAGAATCTAGCAAATTGCCGGATCCCAAAAGTACCTCGTATTAGACAATAAGTCTAACACATCGAAACTAATCTAGCAGTTCTAAGTATTCATTTATCATTTACATAATGTAATTAAATCTGCAAAAAAATTATAAAGGTAACTAAAAGTACAAATCTGTCTAAAACTGTACAAAACTAAAGCAATGTAAAGTAAAACTAAACTGTAACTGAATACTGAAAATAAATCAAAACAGTACTGAATCTGAAACTGAGTAATCATATGTACAACTATGCTGTATGTCACTGATATTGTGTATCTGAATATGTCACAATACTGTATACTACTAATATGCCACCAAAATATCACTGAACTGTTATGAGCAATACGGTCCAATGTACACATACATCCAATTGGGAATACTGTCTATTGATGATGCCGATGCATTCTGAAATTCCCCAGTCAATGTATACAACATTCCGTAACTCATAGATCATCACTGATACTTAAACATCATTCTGATACTCACACATCATTCTGATACTCACACATCATGCTTATGCTAATGCTCATGCTTCTAAACTACATGAGATAAATCCAGAAAATGCTTTAAAATCTGATAATGAATCCAAATCTCCATTATGCAAAATCCTGCTAAAAGGATTCTAACTCCTAAATTATAATCTCAATAATTGGTTAAAGTTGAGAGCCTACTTAAAAATTATTAGCTAGGGAGATTGTATACACATATTTAGCATGTTTGCAAGAAAGGTAGATTTAACTCTTAGCTTGTTTAAACTGCACTTATCAAAATGCACTACAATAGGAGGCAAAACCTAGTCACAGTTTACATCTCAAGCTAAGCCGTTAAATGCCCTAATTACAAGCGTACTTAGTGGTCTACGCAAAGTTACTTAAGATGCTTAGTTTGCTTAAACTGCACTTATCGAAGGGCACTACGATAGGAGGCAGAACCCAGTCGCAGTTTATATCTCAAACTAAGGATCTTGTTATCTAATTGTAACACTCTTAGTCTTGGAAGATTTACTTTAATGGGACTGTATTCGACTAATCCCATAGGATAGCACCTGGTCATAAGTCCACATTGGAGTGAATCAACTAATCCTGAATATTACTGAAGTAATCCAGTAGTATGGGTATACCCTACTATACCCAACCAATAATCTGAGTTCAGATGATTCTATTTAATTGACAATGATTTATCAAATCTATTAATCCTTATTCTAAGTAGGTGTATCCTACACAAGGCTCCAAGGATGTGATCAAAGGATCACTCAATATAGGTTGCTACCACAAGGAATGAGCCACATTCTAAGTACTTTAGGTGATTCCTATCAGAAGGTATCAAGTTCAACTTCTAAAGTTATGAAGGATCAACTAGGTTTCTACCTCAATATATTATTAGTTAAGGTCTTTAACCATTTTAATGATGAATCCTATAGTAAGACCCTTAAGATCCCACTATCCTACTTCCTAAGGTTTACTTGTTATACTTAGGTTGAGGTGATCAGATCAGATGATTAAAATTTTATTTGATCCTTTCTTATTCTATAATCATGGGATAAAGTCAAAGATCTTATTAGAGTTAGATCATTGCATAAATCATTACAATTTTATTTCCATCTTATGCTAATTGTCTTGTATAAGAGAAAATCAAGGATCTAAAGTTTAGGTTCAAATAGTTCAATCACACATATTCAATATTATCTTTAGCACTTCTAATTTGATGACTTAAGATCAATATCAAATCATATGCATTATTGCAATAATGTCAATTAAATAATCTTACAATCAAGTTAATTAATTAAATGATTAAAGTTTAGATCTTAATCAAGACAAGCTAGGGTTTAACCCCTAACCTTTCTATCATTAAGACTAATGTTAATTTAAAGGTCAATGATAAATCAATATATTATTAGTGTATTATTGATGTCAAACTTTAAGTTTGGATTAAGTAACATCTACTTAATCAAGTTATCAATATTATTATATTCAAGTAAGCATATTTAAGGGTCCAAATAAATGTTAAGGTTCTCTAACATACATCCAAACATCATGAAGGCAATGAAAAGATAACATAAAATAAAAAGGTAATTAATGCTAATTAAATCTTAATTCAAGTCAAAGAGATTAGCACTTAATCACAAATCTAAAAGACTTATGTTTCATGCCATTTGGTTGTTAAACTATATCTATTAATACAAGCAATTAAGATTCTAGTGCTTATTCTTTGGCATAACACATATTTAAGATCCATAGTAGATATGAGGGCTAATTTAAAAGTGGCGAGTTTCAAATTGAACTCTCATATAAATTTTTATGCAATGTTCAATTTTAGCTAAAATATAACTTAGCCCCACTAGGGTACAAAGGGTCTAAAATATCAAAACAGCTGAGTTTTGGCCATTTCAGCCAAGATTGGGCAGTTTTACAAAATTTGGGCAGTTTCTGAAATTTCTGGGAATTTTGCAAACTGGGGCGCTGCAGCGTGCTGGAGCGCGCTGGAACGCTTTCTGCGCGGCAGTGCGCGGTAGCGTTTCCCGCACTAAAGTGCGTTGTGGTCCTCTGTAGCACGCTATGGTGCATTGTAGCGGTCCGATTTGCAAAATCGCTGTTCAGTTACTTTCATCATATGGTTTTATGATTTCTGCAGAATTACCGCTGCAGCGCGCTACAGTGCGCTGTGGCGATCCATTTTGCAAATTACTATTCAATTAATTTATTTTTGACATTTCCGAAGCCCCAAAATATTTATGCTATAGTCCACTGCAGCGCGCTACAGCGCCTGTAGCGCGCTACAGCGCACTGTAGCGTCCCATTTTGCAAATTACTGTTCAATTAATTTTATGACTGTGTTCCTAAGTCTTTCATGAAATGTCGCTGCAGACTGCTGCAGTGCGCTACAGCACACTGAAGTGGTTCATTTTGCAATTCTACGATTCAATTAATTTTGTTAATGTTTTCCCTAAGTTCCTACCGAAATGACGCTGCAGCGCACTATAATGGCAGACGGTGATTTCGCCAGGTGCGAAACCCGTGAGGCATTTCTTTAGAGTTTAATTACTCCTAATCTAAAGCATTCCATGAGTGGTGCTATTATCATTGGAAAGGTCTTTACGATACCTTTCCATCGACACCAAAATCAACACAAACGGAGCATCCTAGCTATATGAAAAATATGAATGAATAATAGAGTATGCAGAATAAATGAAAATAGAGCATATTTTTTGTGAAGCTTTTAAGAGCTATAATGGCTTACATACATGCTTATGGACTTCTAAAACTACATTCCAACATTATAACAATATGGGAAAGATAAGGGGAGGAGCAAATGGGTACCTTTAGTCCTTGAGAAGGGAGGGAGAGAACTTTGTCTTCTTCAAAAGCTTTGGAGGTAGAGACCTGAACCTCTTTCTTCTTCAGCACTAGAGCATCAATGGCGGAAAGAAGGAGTGGAGAAAATTTCAGCAAGCAATAGAGGAAGGCTCAGCTCTCCATTTAAAGGAGAAGAGGAGAGTAGGGAGCCATTATGAGGCTAGGGAAACTAGGATGAGGGGAGTAGGGGCCATCATGAATGAGCATTAATGGGGCATAGCTTAAGAGGCAAGGAAGGGATGGCCAGCCGAATGAAGGGGAAGGTGGCCAGCCAACTAGGAGAGAGAGGGAGAAATTGCATATTAAGGATCAAATAATTACTTAATTATTTTCCTTAATTATTTAAAAATTCAATTTTTTAAAATGTGCTCCAAAAATTCCCAAAAATTCACCCCTAGCTAATTTGGGGGTGAGGAATTCAACAGCGTAGTCGGAATTCGATTCCAACGATTATTTAATTATGCTAATTTTTGGGGTATTTAATTATATTAAAATATTCGCAAGAATCCGACGACTTCCAAATGCGTCCAAAACATCATCCCTAGCTAATTTGGAGGTGACGATCGCAACAACGATGTCGGATTTCGATTTTGAGGTCAAAATAAATACCTCAATTTTCGAATTAATTACATATTAAGATAATCCCAATTTTTGGATTTTGCTTCGGATTGCGCCAAATCTTTAAGAATTGATTCCAATAGCTAAATGAAATAAAAAGAATGATTATTAAGATATGATTAGGCTTAACTTAAGCTGGGTAACAACCATGGGTTCTGAGAATTTTAGGAACTCTGGAAATTAACCTAATTATTTTGACCTTATATCAAAAATTGGCCTTCGCCATTATGCTCATTTCCCACAAATTAGATAGTGGTGATGTTTTAGTGGCAATCAGAAGTAGTTAAATATCCGTCAAATATTTTAATAATATTTAAATATCCCAAAAATTAAGAAAAAAATACTCTTCGAAATAAAAATCTGATCTCGTCGTTGCATTCCTCGCCTCTCAATTAGCTATAGGTGAATATTTGAAAGCTTTTGGAAAATGTTTAATGAATTTTAATTAATTATGAATATTTGGAATAAATAATTAAAATATTAAATTGAATATTTAAATTCCCATCGAGTGGGACCCGCTTTCATTAGCGGGTCAGATCCAATCTATGTCTGTAGGTTAGATCCGCTATCCACGCGAGTCGGATCCCGCTAATTGGATTCACCAGCCCTATCGAAAGGTCCAAACCTTATCTCCCTCGTCATCTCCGCCTCCCCTCCACGCGGCTCTCCCACCGCCTCGCTCACCCAACCAGTGCTCTCCGGCCTCGCAACTTCTGCCAAGGTTCCATTAAGTACCTAGTCCACACTCATGAGGCTCAGCTTGTGCGAATTGGAACCATGTCGATGCTCTCCAAACCCTACCTCCTCCGAAACTATCCGTTTTCAAGTACCCTCCCAAATTCATCTATGCATTGGATCTTAAATCTTCCTTTTTAAAAGATAATTACATAACCTAGATCATCTATCGATTGGATCCTATTAACTTAGATCATACTTGAGCAACTGAATTCGAGCGAACCCGTACAGTACAAATGGTTAGCCGTTCGTAGCTTCGAACCCTATTAACTAGGGTAAGGCCTAGCTCGCACTCCCGACCACCTCACCTGTCATTCTGACCATGGCTGCGTTGGTCTTGTCGATACCTACACATTGCTATGTGGGTTAAACCCCACCGACGATGGAATGGCACCTTTTTGGTGTGCCCTAGGTACGGGTGCTCGTTGTGGTACTACCATATGCCTCTGTGGGACCCACTGTGGTTTCGTCGGCAACGGTACCTGGGACCCACTTGTCCAGCTGTCAACCTTTGGTCGGTCGCGCCTCTAGCTGTCTGTCATGTGGGGCCCGCCACTATCACCTGTAATGATTACCTGCATATAATTTAAATTATATTTATTTATACAGTTACATATGTTTAAATATTATCTGTTAGACTAAGTTTAATACAAATAGTGATGATTAATTAATTTCTTAATTACAAAACTTTAAATCCTATTAACTTTTAATCCAATAATCCAAATATATATCTCATTTTGCTCAAAAAATAAGAGGAAAATTGTGGTAGTGTCAAATTTCATGTAGGACACCTATTTAACATAGTGACATTTTAGGACCACCCACACTCATACCAAAACTTTCCCTAGCAATATCTTTGCACACACTCACCCAAATATATCCAATAAGGGTCTCATTTTAATCAGGAGAGTATATAGTTTACCATGCTATTATTTATTTTGTTGTTTGGCCATTAGTGTAACTAATCACTTTTGGGCACCCTTATAAATTATCCTAATTAACCTAGAAATTCAATTAACCATAACTTAGTCAATTGAACTCCAAATTAGGTCATTCAAAATGCTATCTAGACCAAAAAATCATAACTAACGGTAAACTAAAATAAAATTTGGGTTTTGACATTTAAAAATCCTAAGTTGATCAAAATATCTTTAATCCTAATTGGGTCCACTACTAGTTAAAGTACTCAGTGTGATATAGGGAAGCTATAGCCACTGAGTTTACTAAATTTGAATCTCAAATAGAAAAGTTAGGTTTTTGACCCCTCTTAACCTTAGAATTTACATAAATGCCCCTTAGACTTGAAATGCTTATAACTTAACCAATAGACCTTATAATTCAGTGTTCTTGAACTTTATGTAATAATGTATGTGGTCCGAAGTAAAAATTATATAAATGTAACTGATAACAATATACACTGCAAGTAAATAAAAAGGAGTTGTAAATATAGGTAAACTTATAATATAAGCAAGTAATGGTAGTCTCAATCTCAAGGACTAAGTGCACAGTGAAAGCAGTCATAAATGATTGAGCGTAAAGTAAGGGCAGTTATAAATGATTGAGAATACATAGTCAAAAGACTATGATAAAACATCTACAATCATGAAGAACCTGAGTAAAGTAAGAATAGTCATAAATGACTGTAATAATTAAGTTTATTGTATTGATTTAAGTTTTTTGCTATGCAAGAAAAATTAAAGTAGAAATGAGGATTCAAGCACGTCTGCTGAACAAAGTAAGCAGGGTCTCCCATAACACACACATTCACCCTCATAGGATCTGTATGGTCTCCTGATCTCTCTCAGAGCCTGCCCTGGCTTAGTAACAGTTGTACAACATTCTCTAATGCAACCCAAAGTAAATGTTATATGTTAAGTTATGTACAATAAGCTTAATGAATGTTTAACAAGGATTTAGTCTCAATACATTACAGCATTCAAGGATGTTCAAAGCTAATTATAAATTATGTGATATTCATTATTATCTACTTTAGTTATCTATCCTATGATTGGAGCTAATCAAGCTCCTCAATTGACTTAGATATTTATCAAATGTCTTCATCAATTGATACAAAATAGTATATAAGTAAATGAGGTTTGAAAATGGTGAATTGATTAAGGTCTTATTTATGTGACAAAATAATATATAAATATAATTAATTTGCTATAAATAGGCATCTTAACTTATTTCTAGCATTACAATCATTTAACTATCAACCAACACTTCTATTATACATGAACACTCCAGCTTGAATGCTAAAGGCTTCACTCGTACACTACTCATATAATAACCCTAGTGTTGTCACCCATTATTAGGTAGTCCAATTAGCTTTATTTCACTTCTAGTACGCATATAATATTATTTGGAGCCTTCACCCCAAGTTTGGTGCGATTTGGAGATTCTTTGCGATCAACAAATATTAATGATTATTTTGATCAATTTGGAAATACATATTTTATTTTGATCTAAGAATCAAAATCGGAGTTCACCAATGGGCTCTTCACCCCCAAATTAACTAGGAGTAGTATTTTGAGAATGTTTGGAAGTCATCATATTTTCCCTGATTATTTTAAGAATATTTAATTACCTAGAAAATTAAGATATATAAATTGACCTCCGATCAAAAATCTGATCATATTTTTGAGTTCCTCACCCTTTATTTAGCTATGGGTGAATTTTTGGGATTTTTTGGACTCCGTTTGATTATTTAGTTTTGAGTAATTAATTGTGTATTATTGATTAAATAATTAAAGTATTTAAATTATATTATATTTATTAATTAAATTAATCCAATGGCTATTTAACCAAATGGTGGGGATCTACTGCCAGATCCTGCGCATGGGGCAACGGTCCCGTGTGATCCTAACTGTCATGCCTTAATCAGATCTAGATCAAGAATCCAATCCAACATTAGGTGTTACGGTAGTTCTTAGTACTGAGTTAGTGAGTCTTAACCCACTTTTAAGCACTATGGGAAGCCAAGGGTCTCTAAAGAAGACATTATATGCATAAATATTTAGTAAATACAAAACATTCTAACCATCCAGAAATGAAAGTAAAAACACAACTCAAAATAGTAAACTAAGACATCCATAACTAATTAAAGTTATACAAACATTTAAACATAATGACACTCATCCTCATGGGATGCATAAAATAAAAGAAAGAAACAGTGGAAAGTAAATGGTTTTTAAAGCTGTAACTACTAGATCTGATCTTCATCGGGTACAAGCTCCACTCTACGCTCTTGATATATCGTATTTGGTATCTAATACGATAGGGCAAAACCATTAAAAGAAAAATAAGTTAATAGACTTAAAAAGTCAAAGTACATTTTAGGGAAACTAATCTATTTATAAGTTAAGTGGATATCACATTTATATATTTACAATTGTTATTTAAGCAAAACTCAATACAGTAAAAAGGGAAGTAAGTTAAGTATAGTAAAGTAAAGTAAGTGACTGTAGCAACAATCAAAAAGGTTATAAAGCAGTAAAAAGAGGAAAAGTCGATACAACCCACATCATCTATATAAGGAAAATAGGTACAACTATACTAATAAGTGTGCAATAAAAGCTATGAAGAAATATATACAAATGGACATATGTTAAGTAACAAAAGTAAAAGCAATGTGAGCCTAAATGTAAGTGATAACAACAAACACTGCAAGTAAGTAAATTAAAAGTAGCTATAAATACAAGTAAACATATAATATATGCAAGTTATGATAGTCTCAGTCTCTAGTATTGAGTGCACGGTAAAAGCAGTCATAAAGGATTGGGTGTAAAGTAAAGATAGTGACAAAGGGTTGAGTATATGTAACAACTTAGGTTGTTACTTAGGTCAATTAGGACTAATCCAAGTCCTAATTATAATTCTATGCCTTAATTAAGTCATTAGGAACTCATCACTAAGACATAGTCCAAATCAGAAAACAAATAGATCAAATTCTAATTTTGGGAATTTCTAGAAATTCTAAAAAATTGACCTATTTAGATTGACCTCAAATCAAAAATCAAACTTTTCCATTATGTTCACCACCCCCAAATTAGCTATGAGTAAAGTTTTGGAGGCATTTGGAAGTCATTAAATTTTTTGTCAAATATTTTAATAATATTTAAATACACCAAAAATTTGAATTATTTAAATACTCCTCGAATCAAAAATCTAACTTCGTAGTTGCATTTCTCACCCCTCAATTAGCTAGGGGTGAAAGTTTTGAATTTTTAGGAGCCTATTTAATAGTCCAAATTTTTTTAAAATAAAATTGTGTTATATTTTAATTAGAATTTTATTATATACAAAGTAAATTCCTCAGTGGGGCCCGCCTCTTGGCCTCTGATCGCACTTATTGTCCCTAATTGGGTCGGGCCCATGTAATCGGGTCAGACCCATTTGGCGGGCGACCCATTGTTGTCTTCCCCGTAGCTTACACTACGCGTGTCGCATGTGCTTCGACGTGTGGCAGCTGTCCATCAATGCTGGCATCCTCCCACCGCTTCCATGTTTCAATTAAGCTTCCCATAGTTGTGGACTTCATCCCTGCCGAAATGGGTGAATCCTAGAGCAGAGTCGAATTCTTCAACATCCATCTTCGAACCTTTCAATCGATGCAAATCCTCTCTGGTACCTCCCTTCCTAACGATTGAATGAAATAATCATGTCATTATATTCAACCGAAATCAATTTCAGATTAGAGATATTTCTCTATACTCGCATGCCCTTCTTTTTTTTTTTTGCTAATGACCATTTATGCTTTAATGATAGATAATACTAACAATATTCAAAAGTTTGAAGAGACCTTAACCTTAGTAAGAGTTACTCTGACTATGAGATTAATGGAGAAGCTTTGAATTTTTTTTCAAGAAAAATATGAATCATTCTTTTCTAACAAATGTTATTAATCATACTATTTCTCATATGCTTATTATTATTTAAGGATTCTTCAATTTCATATTCAGTTATTAAACTTATAGCTAAAATACATGATTGGCTCCAAGGCTTGACAAAACTTGTAATAACCCTAGTTGTTACTATAGCTAAGTTCAGATTAATTAAGCTAAATCAAGTCCTAATTTTGATTCTATTAGACTCAATGGGTCATTTAAAACCTAACCCTAGAAGTTTGAAATCAGTTGGAGCTAAATTGAGAATTTTGGTATTTTTAGCTATTTTTGAGGCCTGAAAAATATCAAAATTAAATTGATCTCCAAATTAAACTTTGATTTCATTTTTGAATTCCTCATACCTTAATTAGCTAAGGGTGAAAATTTGAGAATTTTTGGAGCTCATTTAGTCCTAAATTGAATTTTAGGAATTTATTAGAATTAATTTATTAATTAAAGGATTTAAATTATTAATTTAAATTAAATGATTATAATTTTAAATGCAGGATTTGATGTCGAGATCGTGGCAGATCCATTGTGGGGTTCTGACAACGGCGCATAGGGTCGTGCCAATAGAGGTGTTAGCACGCATTTCCGCACCTCCATCCAACGACCGGATTTACCTCGTGTCCCATCTTAAGTAAATCAAATTGATTGTCGGATCACTTTGATTTGATCCGACAGATGATCTACCCCCTTCCCCCTGATCGACCGTTACTGATCGAAGGATCTGAACTGCTCCATCCCAACTGACGATCCATCGAATGACTACGCCCCCGCCAGTCGCTGTTCAGCTTCGTCCCCAATTTTCTAAGAGAGGCCCCGACAGCTCACCCACTCCTGCTGCCATGGCAGTGGAGATCCTATCCCCGACTCCCTCCCGAATCGCAATGGCTAGGGGAATGAAGTTCTGAGTCTACCCCTCAAGGGTCGTGGCCCGATGCCTAATTCTCCTTGGGTCAGCCATTGGAGGCAAGCCCGAAGCTCCCAGACTACAACTTGGGCTATAAATACCCTGGGATTTCCACAGGGAATCCCTTTGCTCTCTATGGATAGGCTGCTTGATCCTCTCCCTCTCTGTCTGCATCCTCTTGCAGTTCGAGCTCCCCGGTGTCTAAACCTACTGCGTACCACTGATAGTCGGTGTGTGTCTGGCGTTCAAACCCCCATCTAGTTTCTGTAACTATCTAGAGAACTTTGACATCTTCCCTTTGTTTCAGTCGCAACCATTACCCAGCTCAAGGTACAGCCCTTTGACCTCTTCTTTGCCAAGCTAGGTTCAGCTTAACTAGCACTTTCCCTACTCTAGATGTTATGCTAGGATTGTGCCTTAGTGTTCCAGTAGGCAACTACTGCCTTGGTAGAGGCTTGTAATGGACCAAATGGGGCAAATTTTGTCTAAGAGAGAACTGGCAGTCGACCCTTAGACCAGTGATACGCAATGATTTACTAAGCCTCTGAGCCCTCTATCAATAACCCATATCCTTCGTGAGTGATTATAAGGGTATAACAATCGCTGGGTTTGATAAGGTCGATCGATATGATTGGAATCGATTGACCTAGTTGCAGCTCACATCTGTGAAATACCGTGAGTAGCATTTCAGCGATCCCCCATCCCCTAAGCTAGCTGAGTGGACCAATAGCTTCTTCTCTAATCCTTGAGTGTGTAGGGCTATATCGTGGCTCGTGGCATTGATGCAGTGAGGATAATTAGCTCCTCACAGAGGCGCCTTAGGTGATGTCTCAGTCGAGTAGCACCCCAGCAATCTAGTGCATCCCAGATGGGGATTTTGGGTTCAATCGACACGTCTCACACCACTGATGGTGTAATGGTCGCCTCTTGATCATCGTCAAGTAACACTAACTCAACTATGATCATGTGGTGACTGTCACTAACACTACATATAATAAGCAATACATCCATGGCATCAATTTGAAGGTGAGCAAAGTCTTATGCAAAAACATAAGTAAAGCACTACAGAAAAAAGGAAAAAGGGCATTCAAACATTATCCACATCTATCCATTCACATATAATATAGAAAATATAGAATAATAAGAAAAAAACTCATTTATTACATTTAATTAAATATGAGCAATGTAAATTTTAATAACTGAGCAAGATCTTCTTCTTTATAGAACATCAATCTCACCTGACCCTCTATCACCAGCACACTCCCAAGCACAAGTTCTGAGCTAACACCTGATACTGCCATATGTACATATATGATAGGGCCAAGCTAACAAAGGAAAAATAATATTAGACTTATAAAGTCTAAGTACAATAAAACTATAACATAGCATATACTTACATTTAAAAGATGTTATTCAACATAATAATAAGATAGAAATTAAGCTGCAAATATACTGTAAAATAATTGAAAGTATAAAACTTTACAAAATTGAAGTAAAGTAAAGTAAAATTGTAGAAAAACTATATAAGCACAAAATAACTAAAACTGTATAAACTGAATAAAGTAAAACTAAACTATAAACTGAATGCTGAAAGTTAATAAAAATGGCGAGTATTCTAACACTAATGCAAGAACATCCAATAATGTACTATATGCCACTGGGAGCATCCAAATATGCGACAATACAATATGTCACTGATATGTAATAGGACTATCACTGAATAGCTATGAGTCGTACGGTCCAATGTACACATACATCTAGTTGGGAATACAGTTTACTATGATGCCGATGCATCTTGAAATTCTCCAGTCAATGTATGCAATATTTTGTAACTCATAAATCATTACTGGTACTCATACATTATTCTGATACTCATACATCATGCTTATGCTCATGCTCATACTTCTAAGCTACATGAGATAAATCCAGAAATCCAGAAAAATGCTTTGAAATCTGATAATGAACTCAATGTCTCCATTATGTAGAATCATGCTAAATGGATTCTGACTTCTAATATTCTAATTTCAAAAAATGGTTAAAGTTGAGAGTTTACTTAAAAATTATTTTTCTATGATGATTGTATACACATAGTTGTATGTTTCTATGAAAGGTGGATTTAACCCTTAGCTTGTTTAAAATTTTACTTATTGAAGCGCACTACTATAGGAGGCAGAACCCGGCTACAGTTTATATATCAACCTAAGCCCTTAAATGACCTAATTGCAAGCATACTTAGTGTTCTATGCAAAGTGACTTAAGATACTTAGTTTGCTTAAACTGCACTTATCGAAGTGCACAATGATAGGAGGCAGAACCCGATCGCAGTTTATATCTCAAACTAAGGATCTAATTCACTAATTGTAACACTCTTAGTCTTTGAATATTTACTATAACGGGACTGTATTCGTCTAATCCCTCGGGATAGCACTTGGTCATAAGTCCGCATTGGAGTGAATCAACCAATCCTGAATATTGTTGCAGTGACTCAGCACCATGGATATGCATAATCATATCCAACCAATAATTTTGGGTTCAGAAGATTCTATTTAATTAATAAGGATTTATCAATGCTATTAATTCCTTATACTAAATGGGTGAGTCCTACATAATGCTCCAAGGATATGATAAAAAAGATCACTCAATGTTGATTTCTACCACAAGGGAGTAGTTCCATTCTATGTGGTTTAGGTGATTCCTACCACACGGTATCAAGATCAACTTCTAAGGTTAAAAAGATCATCTAAGATTCTACCTCAATAAGTTATAAAGGTTCTTCTTACCTCAATGTATCATCATTTGTTAAGGCTGTTAGTAATACTAAATAAAGCCTAATATAAGATCATCAAGATCTCATATATCTAAACACTCAATATAATCTTATAAGATTATTCATTAAGTTGGTTAATTAGATCAGATGGGTAGCCCTATCTGATTGAGTTCTAGACTACAATTATGAGATATAATCAAGAATCTTATTAGGATTTGATCTCATAATGAATCATCATAAATTTTATACTTGATTTCATGCTAATCATTTTATTTAAGAGGAAATCAAAGATCTTATATTTTAAGTCCAAATGCTTAATCATATCGGTTCTTAAATATCCTTAGCATTTCTAATTCAATGAATTGAAGTCAATATCAAATCAAATAGATTATTGAAATCATGTTAGTCAAATTATCTTATAATTAGGTTGATTGATTAAGTGATTAAGAGTTTGAGTCTAAATCAGACAGATTAGGTGTTAACCCCTAACCTTATCAATTTATGAGCATTTCTAATTCAATAAATTGAAGTCAATATCAAATCAAATAGATTATTGGAATCATGTTAGTCAAATTATATTATAATTAGGTTGATTGATTAAGTGATTAAGAGTTTGAGTTTAAATCAGACAGATTAGGTGTTAACCCCTAACCTTATCAATTTAAGACCAAGAGTTACGTTCAAGTTAATGGCAAATCAAATGAATTATTAATTTATTAATGATGGCAATCTAAGATCTAGATCAAGTGTAAATCACTTTATCAAGATCTTAAGATCTCTTAAGTTTAATAAGGGATAATTGACAGTTTAATGAAATTAAGCAATCATAATAGAATAAAAACATCTTAATCCTTTAAAATAACTCGCAAAAATGCATGAAAGTTAACGTATAACTTGAGAAAGTAAAATGCACAAAAATAGTAATATGAACTATGCAAGTGATGCACGCACTTAACATAGGACTAAATAAATAGTTTTAATTATTAGAACTCAATACAAGTTCTAAGTACTTACGTACCTTGCTCGAGCAAATTTTGAACTTCTACAATATATGGCTTAGGAACCTAAGCCTTCAACTTTGCATGGAGTATGAACAGATTTTTAAAATATAAAATGAAAGCAAGTTGATGAATTAATTCGAAAAATTTAGTTGATTGAGTCATAATCTATCAAAATGCAATAGAAAATCAAGATGAACCAACCCTTAGGCTAAAAATGTTTTGAGAATTTTAGTAAATATTTTCATTATCTAAACTAGTTTAGCAAAAGAGATAAAATTAGAGATGTGTTGCTTTGCATCTTATTTGGTTTAACTTAGTTCACTTTATAAAATTCTCCAACAATTTATGCTTACATTTTGTCTTAATGAAAATAAGAACTTATGGTTATACCAATTTACCTAAAAAAATATAACTTAATATGCTTTAACATACTTAATAAGGTGAACCAATTTATGATCAAGCCTATTAATTAATTAAAGACATGCAAGGAGTCCATTAAGATATTTATATTAGGTACTATATAAAATTTATTTGATATCTAAGAAATCCTAAATAATCAATAATATAAGCCTAGCCAATCTTCCAAAATGATTCATGATCTTGGCAATAAAATATAATTAATGGCAATCATATGGAATTAATTAACTATTGAGCTACATACATAACTCAGTATGATTTTTAAAAAAAATACATATTTCAACTTTACCTATCTACTTAAAATATAGCTCTATAATTAAACATAAATATGTACAAGTAAAGCAATATTATTATATCAAACTTACAATCCTTCTATTAGCAGCTATATGAGGTGTTATGCATTTTAAGAAAAAACAAATGAGATAATCGAGCTCTATTATAATTATTAACATTTTATATATATATATATATATAATAAGGATTTGGGTGGTGATAAGTACTATCAAGAGGAGCAACGAGGCAGTCGAAAACAATGAGTGAAGATGCCGACGCGGTCTTCAAAGGAAGAAGGAGAAGGCACAGATCGGCGATGGTGTTGCTCAACAAGATGAAGATGGATGGCTCGATGATCCTTGGCTGCGCCGAATGGAAGGGAATCTACAATGAAAGATGATAGATTGATGAAGTGGAGGAAGATGTAAGAGCTTGGCTAATGGTCAAATGGAGAGAAAGAGTGGGCTGAGCCTCCATTTAAAGGAGGAGAGCATGGCTCTCTCTTGAATTCTCCCATCAATTATAAGATAGAAGAGAGAATGTGTAACAACTCAAGTTGTTACCTTAGTCAATTAGTACTAATTTTAGTCTTAAAACTAATCTTAAGTGCTAATTAGGTCAATTGGAGCCAACCTTTATGACCTAATCCAAATTAGGAGTCAAATGGATCGAATCCTAATTTTTGGAAATTTCAAAAACCCTAAAATTTGACCTATTTAAATTGACCTCCAATCGAAAAACGGAATTCACCATTGCGCTCGTTGACCCCAAATTAGCTAGGGGTGAAGTTTTCGTGACAATCGGGAGTCGTCGAAAATTCGACGAATATTTTAATAATATTTAAATGCCCCGAAAATCGAGGTATCGAAATACTCGTCGGATCAAAAATCTGACATTGCCATTTTGTTCCTCACCTCTCAATTAGCTAAGGGTGAATATTTGGAATTTTTTTATTATTATTTTATGCAATTTAAATATTTATTTAATTAGCTAAAATAGATAATTAAAATAAGATTTTTATTAATTATTTCATTATTCCTCTTTTCCCTTATCGGGTCGGATCCCCATTGCTTTTTGGATCTGACCCGATAGCGCGCGGATCCGCGAACCGCGGATCGGATCGATCTGGTCCGTCCAAACTGGGCGCGATCGAACGGCTGCCAGCCCTCCTTCCCGTCTGCCTCTGCGCGTAGGGCACGCGGCACGCGCTGCCTGGCCGCGGCCGCGGTCCACCCGCAGCTCCCGGTGACCGCCTCGGAGGTTCCGCCAGCCACTCCTTAAACCATCCTAGGAACCCTCGGCTTGCGACACGCACCCTCGCCCCGTCGGAAGCCGTCTGGAGGTACCTCTGCAAACCCTAGGAACTCTCTGCCACTCGATCAGGTACACTCCATTTCTCCTAAATCTTGCCATTCGATGTTCAAATTAATCATTCATATGCTAATCCCTACTCATAGATTGCAACCAACAATTGTCTGATCGATCGAATGTTGAGTGGGTTTCGCGAATTCGTCGACTTAGCAAAGTAGTTACCGTTAGGAGTAGCCGTCCCGATTTTCGCCGTCTAGGGTTAGGTTTGCCGGGTCCGTCCGTCGTCCTCCGGCCTCGAGCCCACTGCCAATAGGAAGCCGCCGACGTCCTCTTTCCAACGCCGTGCGGGTTGGACGCCGGTACCGCCGGGAGGCCGCCCAAAAGGCCAGCCCTAGTGCGCCCAGGTGTTCGGGAAGACGAACCGCTGGCCATAGCCGGGCTGGGTCAGGTCGACCCAGGCCCGCCCGAAGGTCCGCACGTGCGGACCACATGCGGCTCGGCGCTCAGGGTGTGGGGCCCTCTCCTGTGCGGGCCGCGTCAGCGCTGCTCCTGTGGGGCCCGCGGCTGCTTCCAGAGCCAATCAAGCTTCGCCACGTGTCCTAGCGGGACCCAATCAGCGCGTGCCACGTGGCCGAGGAGGTCCCGTCGCATTTATTACCTGCAGAAGTATAATAATAAAAATAAATATAATTATTATATATATATATATATGTATATAGTTAAATATATATATATAGAAATCTTAGCTTAATTAAACAAAAGCTAATTATGGTTAATCAGTGATTAAGGTATACTTAACAGTTAGATTAATAGGTAATTAAGTAATATTAAGACAGAAAACATTAATTAATTAAGTAACTAATTAATCATTAAGTTAACAGATTTCTTAATTAATAATTAGGTTAATTGTTAGTTAATCAAACTAATTAACAAATATTTATTAATTATTAAATAGTAGTTAGAATAATTTATTAATATTAAATGATAAATCTATAATTAATTAGCCTGTAATTAAGAATAATTAACCTATAATTAAGCCTAATTGCTTTTCAATAGTAGCAATATTACATATTTAAATTAATTTCTGGATTAATATTAATTTAATTAATCAGTAAATTAATATATATATATATATATATCTACAGTAATATTAATTATTTAATAATTATTAACCTATTAATTAATCCTAATCTTAGGCTTAATAATTATGAACAAATAATTAATTAAGACTTAAATGGTAATTAACTTAACCTTAATTGAACAGTAATAAAAATAATACTATAATTAAATAACAGATTAAGTAATTAATAATTAATAATTAATTGATAATTAATAATTAACAATTAATTAATTACATATTAATTAAGTAATACAGAATAATATAATTAAATTTTTGGAATGAATAGTAGATTAATACAAATTTAATAAATGAATAATAAAATAATATAAATTATATTTTTAAATAGTTAAACTTAAAAGCTTAATAACTTTTTATAGGATAATCCAAATATAGCCAATATAGGTCTTAAAATACTCAGAAAAATAAATAAAATCAAATGGCATAATGCAGAATTTAGTTTCGGGGTACGTATAACAAAGAAGCATTTTAGGATTAGGATTAAAAATTTCCATATTTGCAAATCTAACCCTCCAGCAGTCAGCTGAAACCCTCGGATTCATTTTGCAGACCGCGGGTGGTCCGTAGTGGAGCTCAGTCCACGTGACAGATGATCTAGTGTCATATGGTCTTTTAGCAATTGTCATATCATGCTTGTGATCCAATAGCTGTGATCTTTCCATCAACCAATTGTTATGGGTTAGCCGACGCATTATAACCATTTTGCAGTTTCAGGCGATCAATCGGACAGTTTGCTTCGCTCCCAACACTGTTCCGCTTCGTCCCCAGAGTGATCGAGCCCTGATAGCGAGGATCAGCCGTACAAATCGAATGTCATAAATGTTCTCCACTCTCGTACCACATCCCCAAGCTATTTCTCTCTCCTTCCATTACTATAGAGAGCACCTTGTAGAGCCACGAGGCTTAGTGGGGCCTCAACTGGCTGCTGAAAGCCTGACCTCTATGTTTGGGCCAAGCAGCCATGGCCCATCCACCCAAGACCTCCAAGACTATAAATAGCCATCTAAGAATCCCATAGTGTCCCTTTGCACTTTATGGAACCCTCAATTCCTTCCCTCTTGCCACAGCTACCCTGCTATTTGGTATGCTCTCCAGTTGACTACGGTGAACTCCAACTTTGGTTCCCAACATCACAATGGGTGAGATTTGGAATTCAAGACCAAAAGTTTGTTGAGAACACAATGAAGCTTGAGAACCCAATTCTAGCTCTTGGCCTACTCCCAGTCGTCGACATTTCCATCAAGCAACCCATTTAGATACCCCATCTCCCCCTTGTGCTAATCTAGATCAAATTTTATAGATGTTTAATTTTCTTTAAATGTTGTTCTAGGATCTCTCAATGATCACGTACAATTAGTTTAGGTATTGGGTGCAGCCTGGTAGCTAGACAAATAAAGGAATTCATTGTTTGGATGGGCACTTCAAGCTGGCCCGCTCATTTCCAGCAAACTATGATAATTAGCATCTGATCGGGCATCCAATGGTCGCTGGGTGTGATTGCTATGAAGTAATGATTGAGTGAGGTGATCAAACTCGATAGGGATATCTCGATGGATCCAAGTCGATCAAACTTATGATAGTGCACGATCGCAAGTAGGGTTCTGATGATCAAGTCGATCATCAAAAGCATTTGATAGCTCAATCGCTCCGCCTACGATCCCTGATCATGTAAGAATCAATATAAAGTGATGATGTAGTCTATGTGGGGAGAATTTACTCCCCATAGTAAAACCCTGAAATCCAATTAGGTTGAATAAGGTCTCGACGATCCCGGTATTCCTATAGAGGGCTTCAATTTGCAATCGATGTGTCTCAACGATCAAGATTAGGCCATGGTGTGGCCTCTATGAGTGGTGACAGACCCCAAATATGTGTATGCGCTTGCACACAAGTGTATGTGGTCCGAAGTAATAATGGAATGGTAAGTTCAACTTGGGTCCACTACTAGTTAAAGTACTCAGTGTGATATAGGGAAGCTATAGCCACTGAGTTTACTAACTTTGAATCTCAAATAGAAAAGTTAGGTTTTTGACCCCTCTTAACTTTAGAATTTACATAAATGCCCCTTAGACTTGAAATGCTTGTAACTTAACCAATAGACCTTAAAATTTAGTGTTCTTGAACTTTATGGAATCCTTGAATGTCAAACAATAATAAAATGTACAAATTTTAAAATTTCACCTAAGTAAAATTACAAAACTTCCCCAGGGGTCAAAATCCTTAGTTTGACCCTATATGACTCAATTTTTGTCCAAATTGTGTATACTTATCTCCATGTTTGACAGTAAGGAATCAGTAGGTATCAAAAAAATCTAATTTGAAACCGTAAATTAAAAAGTAACTTTTTGGACTCTTAAGTAAAGGTAAAATGGTCATTTTCCCCAAAATTTAAGCTAAGTGCCCTTAATCTCTAAAATATCATTTAAATCATTAAAAATAGTAATAAAACTGATTTAGAATCAAATTAAGTTCTTAATCTCATAAAATGAGTAATTTGATCAAAATTCCATTAAAGGCTTAAAATTTCCTTAAGTAAGGATAATATACCTTACTTAGTTAAAATTCATCTTGAATCTGTTTAATTATACAAAATCAGCAAGTGAAGTCAAATTGAATTAAATTCCATATACTCCTAAACTATCTTTACGTCATTTCATTAGAAATTCTTTAGGATCTACGCCTCACACTAGGACCCTTTCTTTAATACTAGCAATACATCATAAGTTAGACTTCATTCACTGAATAAAGTGTGTTATTCAATGAATGAAACCTTAGTTTTGTTAGTTTCTAGATTTTATAACTTAATTCTGATTATTTTATCTTCTAACCTCACATTAAGAATAGGAGAATCATTCTATTAAACTTGATTTTGCTTAATAAGATTTGCTTTAATCATTAGTTCACTTTTAGAATTCAAAATCCTAGATCTTATATTTTACCTTTGGATTGTGTGCTTAACTCCAATTTGTGTTATTTAACTCATAATTCTTAGTTTAGTGGATCTTGATCAGATCTTAGTCTAGAACATCTAATTCATCAATTAGGACATGATGATTTATTATTTAACTTGTAATTGATTTTGATTGAACTAAATTAGGACCTAGATAGTCCTAATTGTTTATAATTTGTAAGGCCATATTTCCAAGTTATACTCGATAGTAGGAATTGGAGATCCTGAACTTGTGCAGCTTAGATTGGTTATAATGTTTATTTAGATATCAACAGTGTCACCATGTGTAGTAGAGTTCTTGCTCACTATTGATTACTTGTGCTCACACATTCCTTGTATTTTGTTCCTTTACCTTGGACTTGTCATATAATATAACATTATTGCATGAAAAGAAAACTTAGGATTATTAGGACATTATTTGCATTGGGCTCAGTATTCAAGTTGATTCTGGTGCACATTTACCCTAATGAATAGGGGTAAGAAGAAATAAAGGATAACTTAGGATTATTAAGGAGTGTTGTGTTAAGTTTGGAACCCCAAAAAGTCTTACAAATGTGCTTGACTCCTCAGCTGCTTCTTGACGTGTCCACAAGAGCAAAGTAAAATAACTAAAAATTCATTGCATTTGTATTGCTGGCTCCTTAGTCCCACATATTCAGTTATGTTCTGCCCTAGCCTAGAAAGGCTTTGGGAATATTACTGCGGCCTGATTGGCAAATTTCTGATATGATAGTTTGTACATACATATTACTATTACTTTTTATTACTTACTATTTTACTATTGTACTTTACTTCAGTCAACTTTACTTTGCTTGCTTATATACTTATAGGATGTTAATTTCTTTTACTACTTACTATACATATCACAGTTAGATTCCTTATTTTTAATCAGCATATATCATATGATGATAAATATATTTAGGATTAGTTTTTCTTTCAGTACTTTTTTTATTGTATTTATATATGCATGCCTAGCCTTGTCTTAGCTTATTTTACTGAGGTATGTCTTTTGCCTCATTGTTGCTTAGTTATAAATGCTGTGATTTATGATTTACCACTTCCGTTGTATGCTTGTTGCTCTTATGCTAGTTATTTTGTGTAGTTTAAAGTAAATGGTGACATTAATAAACTTAAAAAAATTTATCAACCTAAAATGTACTTAGACAATTATATAATAAGATTTTTATTTTTTTGGCTGGGGCCCTGGCATTATGAAACTGACAATGTCAGAATTGGATCATTTTAAGGAGCTCGTGCCTGAAGAGGAGCCATTCTTAGAGGGGGAGTAGTTAGGTGAAGCAGAAGCTGCTTAGTCTTTCTTACTGCTTTATTGTGATGATGAGAGATTTTCTTTATTTTCTTTTCATTAAACTTATTTAAAATGATGTAATAATACATGTACCTTTAACTGTATTTTTCCTTTAATACTGTTTATTCTGAGCTGTAATGTTGCACTCTCCTTACGTATTGTTGTAAATTGGATGTACAATTACTTACTTTATTTTCGCACTCTGAGTTTGTGTTTACTTAGTGATTGATTCATTTTGTATATATTCTCAGCATATCTCTCCCTTATTAGTAGATTGTGGATTAATACCTAATCCAATGATAAGTGAGGAATTTGCAAGAGTGGCACACCTCCCCTTGGTTTAATCATGTGGATTAGCTAAGAAAGCAAATTCATCAGATCTCATGGACTATATCACATCATCCATGAGTTATCGATGCCCTCTTCCTCCTTTAACGTCTGCTGAGCCACAATGCTCAATTGGTGGCTCTTGGCTCATAAGCGTCAACCTCTTGGCCAAGCTTAAGGAGTTATGCAGTTAAGCTCAAGAGCTTGTCACTTAGCTCTAAGTTCTAACTGCATACACATCTATGGTCTAGACCAATTGGTGAGCTTTGGAGCTCAAGATAATCATTTTACTAAACTTTCTCGTCCATTTAAAACCTAGGATATTTTACGCTGAGAATCGTCGCTCAGCGATGTTACGTCGCGGCGAGGACCTTTATGTGCATTCCCTCTAGATATTGATTGTTTAGATGACTTTGCAACCTTTTCATTTAATAAACAGCTTTTAATTTCATTACAAAATTGCAAAATTTCCATACCATCATTCACAAGCACAGAATATATATAGACAATTAAACACATTTTATTTATTGTAGTAAGTTCACACACAACACATTTTTAAAATCCCTACTTATCACATGATTACATCCCAACCCTCCCCATGGAGGTTTAGTTCTTCATTGCAATAGACATGCAGGAAATTACATACAAGAAACTAAACTTTTACATGGTTCACACTAAAGAAAAATTCAAAAGATAAGTTGAGAGGAATACTAAGAACTGCCCTTAGCGTTCGCTGGATTTTCTCAACTTCCTTCTCTCTTCTTCTCCTCTAGTTGCTTGGTGTTTCTCCTTTCCTTCCCTTGAATGGATCACTCTCATTTCCTGGCGAGGTCTCCTCCTTCCCCTTACAACAACTTCTAATTTCAGGTCAATGAGTGTCAAAATTTGGAACCTTGCCATAGTCTCATTTGGCAGTTTATATAGGGATCCTTCAGCCCCTTGGCATAAGTTCCGCATCCTCTTTCCTTTCCTTGAATTCATGATAAGCATTTAAACTAGATTCTTTTATTCTCTTGGAAGATAGTAGATTTTAATGTGATTTCAGTTTCCAAATGGTTGGCGAAGACCAATGGATTGATTTTTCTGGTCTTCCCTAAACAATCATAAATGCAGTGAACTGGACAATTTCTGCATAGGGTGCTACAGCACGCTGCAGTGATTTTAACACATAATACATTTTACAATGATGCCCGCTGCAGTGCGCAGTAGCGCCGAGCTCTTGGGAAGACTCTGCTAGAGTGCGTTGCAATGATGCCTTATATCTTTTGTCTAAGTCGTTTTTTTCTCCCTATTGGCCCACTATGGTGCACGGTAGCATCAAGCTCTCAGGTTGGATCCGCTACACCGCACGATAGTGCCAGTGTCTCGGGTTGATACTGTTGCGGCGCACTGAAGCGGGGGCTTCTTAATGAATGCTAAACATGGATTTGGATGATTTCACTGCGATGCGTGGCAGCGCCAAGCTCTCGAGTTTGATCAGCTTTTGCGTACTGGGGTGTGCTATTGCGGTTCTTCTCCCAGGCTTGCAGATGGCTCCTAGGTTTTCTCAGATTTTCTTCATCTTCTATGGCGGCTGCAACACGCTTGGGCGTGCTGCAATGGTTTTCACCCAAAATCCTCTCTTATATTCTAGAACTGCAATTTTCTCTTTATGTCCCTAAAATGGTTGGATATATGCATGCTATTTAAGTGAAAGATTTATATGTTTTTCTGCTTTATTATGCAATAAATCTTGAATTTATCAAGTGGAATTTGATGAAAAATCCTAGCCCTTGCTTACCAGTGTCAGGACAAAGGTGGAGGAGGAAGTGAATAGAAATTGTGATGCTCTGGGATAATCGATAGTTAACCCAAGACATCAGTGAAGAGGGGAGGTAACCCATACTGACTTGTCATCAACTCAATACTCTTGTTGGATTGATTGAGATCAAATGAATAATCTCTCTCCAAGGTGCTACAACACTGAGACCAATTGACATACATTTAATACACGTCTGCACTTTCACGCAAGTGTACGTGGTCTGAAGTAATAATTTGGAATGTGAGTTCCGAGATTTATCGTCCTTAGGGAATTGAGTGTTTTGTTACTAAGGTGTATCTATGTTCAATAATGTTTAAACTATACGTATCTTGTTGATTCGGTTCCTAACAAGCACAACAAGTCTTGATAGAAAGTAACTATGGTAAAAAGGAGAGGAGAGTTAGGTTTCTTCCACATAAAATGTTAGAGACTTATGTAAGATAATTTTGCATTGCCCTTTTTTACTTAATTTTGCGTAATTTTAATCCAGTGCACATTGTCCTCCTTAGAGTTTACCTCCAAGATTTACAAGTTCAAATCTCGTGCTTGAAATGAACACACAGTCAGTTCTATTTCAGCACAAAGACCCTCATAAAATTTTAGATCATTGGTTTTCTTGTCATTTCTAGATTATATAATTGAGAGTTGTTTTCTTATTTAAGATCTTACAAGCATTGATTCCACTACGAGCATCACGCACATCATGCGTAGTTTGGATAAGGAGATGACTAGTTTGGCTCAATGTGCTATATCACATCACACACAAGCTCTCAACAAGTCATCATCCTCCCGTCATGTATGCTGAGATGCATAGCTCATTTAGTGGGTCTCAGCTCACACGCATCAACATCTTAGTTGGGCATAGATCAAGGTGCACTGGGCTCAAGAACTTCCTCACAAAGTTCTAAGCTCCTATGCACTCATGATTCCAACTCCAAACTAAGGGTGAGCTGTGGAGCACAAGACTTTTAAGTCTTGATGTCATTTAGTTCCTTTACCATTTGGTCCACATTCAAGTTCACAAATAATCCTTTTTTATTTCTTTAACAAGTCATTTCATTTCACAAATTTTTACTAAGAGCTTGAGAAAATTTTCATACATAATAGTCCCATACATGACATATAGGATTTGCTCAACCCTCCCCAAGGAAGGCTTAGCTCTCCATTACACTAGAGATAAAGAAGAACACATACATGGATAAAGACTCTTTCATGATCAACTAAGAAAAACACAAAGACAAGAGTTAGAGATTACTAGGAACGTTCCTTTGATAAAGTTCTCCAGATTTCTCCTCTTCTTGTTCTCGGTTGTTTCTCCTAGGTCCGTAGTGCTCCCTTTCTCCCTTCTTCTCCTTAGTAATAGGAGTTCTTCTACCCTTAGAGAGTTTTCCTTCTCTTCTATACATCCCTCTCTTTTCTTTAGAAGTTTGTAAGCCAAGTTGGAAACCCTTCTAATATTTTTATAGGAGGGGTGCACATTAATTTTCAACCCTTTTGAAATCTTAAAATTGATTTAAAAATTCAGCCATCATTGCCAATCCAAGTGGAGCTTGAGGTGCCATCTTCTTTTCCTTTTTCTAATCTTGTATTTTCTTTCAAATCACCTCCTCCCAATTAAATAACAAGTAGCAGGTCTGGAAAAATGACTGGAAGACAAGATCCAAATTCTAGGTCACATCCCAGCTGCATTTAATGCTCTGAGAAGATAGAAATTCGGAGCCTGCTATAGCACTCTGTGCCACGCTGCAGCGATCAAGCCCTGTAAGGCTTCCCGCTGCGGCGCACTATAGTGCTCAAGTCCCACAAGTCTTTCCGCTGTGGCGCGCTATAGCGCTCAAGCAATGCAAGACTACTAATAAAACCATAATTTATATCCTAAATAAAGGAAAGTTTCATTCATTTTCATATTAAAACTACTTCCTTAATCTAATTCTACCTATTTTTTTAAGAAAAATACCTATCCAACAAATTCTGAATAATTCTGGGCAATTTCCCAAGTTTTCTAGAAAAAATTTACTACCGTGCACTGCAGTTGACCAACTTGCAAGGCGCTAGCGCTATAGCACACTGCAGTAGAGAAATTTACGAAATGCTGGTGCTATAACGCGCTGTAGTAGAGTAATTTGTAAAATCGCTGGCTCTATAGCGCGCTGCAGCGGACCATTTGTGAAGCACTAACGCTATAGCGTGCTGCAGCATAGCATTTTGCGAAGCGCTGGTGCTACAGCACGCTGCAGCGTAGCATTTTGTGAAGCGCTGGTGCTACAGCGCACTGCAGCAGAGCATTTTGTGAAATGCTAGCACTACAGTGTGCTGTAGAGGTTCATCAAAATACAATCCAGAACACTGCAGCACGCCACAGCGGACCATCCCACGAACATCTACTATAACGCGCTGCAGCGGCGTGCCAAAATTTTGTCTGAGCAGAGCATTAAATGCGGCAGGGACAAGACTCCTAACCAGCTCCTTGTCTCCAGCCATCATTCCTTTTGCAGCAGATTTGTTTTTAAAGGGAAAAATTGATATTTTGAGGTGATATGGAGATTAAACAATGGAAAAGTGGAAGTCACTTCACCCCTCAAGTGGGATTGGCCATCATGACAGTAGAATTTTAAAAGCAGTGTATAATTTGAATGAGAGGATGAAGAGTGCAGCCCACCTCTATAAGAACCACCCTTCTTGACTTAAAGAGGGTTCCCAACTTGGCTCACTACATCCTAAGTAAGGAGAGGGCTACATATAAGAGAAGGACAACTCCCCAAGGGTGGAAGAACTTCTCTTGCTAGGGGGAAGAAGGAGAAAGGCAACACTACGGACCTAGGAGAAGCAACCACAAGCAAGAAGAGGAGAAGTCCGGAGAACTTCATCAAAGGAACATTTCTAGTATTTTCTAAACTCTTGTCTTGGGTTTTTCTTAGTTGATCATGAAAGGGTCTTTATCCATGTATGTATTCTTTTTCATCTCTTGTGTAATGGAGAGCTAAACCTCCCTTGGGGAGGGTTGGGGCAATCCCACATGTAATGAAAGATACTATAATGTATGAATTTTCCCTCAAGCTTTAATAAAATTTGTGAACTCAATGACTTATTAAAGATATGTAAAGGACTATTGTGGACTTGAATGTGGACCAAATGACAAAGGACTAAATGAAATCAAGGACTATAAAGTCTTGTGCTCCATAGCTCATTCTTAGTTTTAATGCTGGATTCATAAGTGCATGAGAGCTTAGAACTATGTGAGAAAGTTCTTGAGCTTAGTGCACCTTGATCTATGCTCAACTAAAGAGTTGAAGCATGTGATGCTAAGACCCACTAATTGAGCTCCGTTGCTCAGCATACTTGAGGGAGGGAATGGATTTATTGAGTGCTCATGAATGAGGCGACATAGTCATTGATCCCAGTGAAATCACTCCCTCTTCTAAACTATGCATGATGCACATGACGCTCTTAGTGAAATTAATGCTTGTAAGATCTTAACTAAATAACCCTCATCTCTATGATCAAGAGATGAGAGAACAACTAATAATCTAAAATCTTATAAGAATCTTTATGCTGAAATAGAACCGACTGTGTTTTCATTTCAAGCACAAGATTTGAACTTGTAAATCTTGGAGTTAAACTCTAAAGAGAATAATGTGCACTTGATTAAAAAGAAAAGAAAAGTAAAATGCTTGAGGAATCATCATACATAAGTCATCTAGCAAATCATGTGAGAGAGACCCAACTCTCCTCTCTTTTTATCATAGTATTCTTCTAATAAGTATTGTTGTGCTTGTTCAGGAACCAAATTCAACAATACACACATAGCTTAAATATTAGTTATCATAGATATACTTTAGTAACAAAACACTCAATTTCCTGAGGTTCGATAAATCCCGGAAACTAAACTTTCCACTTATTACTTCAGATCACGTACACTTGCATGCAAGCGCAGATGTATTTAAGGTCTGTTAACTACCCACTATGGCACGCAATAGCGGTCGAGTCCCGCAAGTCCTCCCACTATGGAGAGTTGCAGCGATCGAGTCCCGCAAGACTTCCCACTGTGGCGTGCAATAGCGCTCGAGCCCCGCAAGTCTTTAAGCTGTGGTGCGCTATAGCACTCGAGTCCCACAAGTCTTTCCACTGTGGCGTACTGCAGCAGTTTTCTTCCAGAATTTGTAGAGAATATTCCAGAATTGTCTAGACTTTGCTGAGTATTTTTCCTGAAATTACACAAAATTTATCAATATAGGCTATTTTTTTTTTTTTGAAGTTTGTGAGGGCCATAGCCCGTATATATATCAAATTAAAAAAAAAAAACAATACAGAATGAGTTCTTAATCAGTTAACAAATAGGCAACAAGAGAAAAAAACTGAAAAAAAGGAAAGATATAAAACTTCTGAAATTTAAAAAAGAAAAAAATAAGACTCTAGATTCAGATCCTCCACTGTGAGGTCCACCCAAGTCCAAAGATCTATCGGGGCATCAATCCTGAAAGACCAAAGTAGTATCCGTGTAGTATCAAGGCAGAAACGAAGTCACCAAACTGGCAAATGGGGTCTAAAATAACCTCATAATCCATCCTTGTCTTTCAAACCCGATAGAAGAAGTGAAGAAAATTGCCAGCCAGAGGCCTCCCAAAGATTGCCCGCAAATACTTAATAAAAACCGAAACTGAAAATAATAACTGAAACCGCCAACACCAAATAAAGAACAGCATCCCCGCCCAAATCCAAGTCCGTGATAGAACATTAGGCTTCCAAAAGAGCCTTTTTCCAGTTTGAATTCAACTCTGAAGAATGCCATCTACTAATAATACTAATTATCTTTGCTTTGATAGTTGATAATATGAAATGGGGGCTGGTGCTACAAGTATTAAAAATTTGAGCATATCTTTATTTCCAAATACCATCAATAGACAAGCCAATACCAGTAATATAGGCTCTCTTATGCCATTTATCAAAATCATGAATGTCGCACAAAATTTGGGGTAAGGAGGGGGGGAACAAATAGGTAACTCCCCGAGGAAGGAGCTTTGTCAGCAAGAAAAATGAAAACTCACAGTTAAAAAACAAATGAGAATGCGACTCTTCACTACATAAACATAGCGGGCAATACGGAGAATAAGCGATTCCCCTATGAATAAGAATATCCGCAGTTTTAAGTCCAGCATAAATGCTTTCCATATAATGCATTTTAAATTTAGCTTTGTACCTCTCAACCATAAAGTTCCGGCCCAGGACACCTCCCAAAAAATCAGAAAAAATTAAGGCATGTGCATCTTTAAAGGAGAGCCCCGATCGGTTCTGATAATAGCATGTGAGCCCGTTAGGGTCAAGAGAAATATGTGGTGTAAGGATGCTGAACGAAATTGACAGATGCCTCCAATAAGGAGAAACCATTCTATTAGTCACAACAAAAGGATCACCCAGCTTAAGTCAGTTGCTTTTCCACCAAAGAGACAAGAGGGAAATATTGCAAAGTATATACCAACGTATAGATAGCTTGGAACTAATAAGTAATTTTGAAGGACAAATAAGACCAATACCACCTTTACCCTTCGGAGCCGCCATTTTTGCCCAAGCAGTAATATGCATTTTATTCACTGAGGAGCCATGATTGAGGATCTTCAAACCTCAACACTTAATGTTTTTGATAACATTCTCTAAGTAGGCTGATTTTAACATAGATTCTAATGAAAAATTCCATTATATATAAAGTAAATAATAGATTCATCACACCCCCACACTTAAATTCTTGCTCGTCCTCGAGTAAGCTCATGAATTGAGTTTTATCTACATTTTCAAAATATGAGAGGCTATTTATGAAATCAATTTTATTATCATTCAAAAACTCACTTTAACTTGGAATGATTCACCAATGTTTAGTTGTTAAATAATTCCTTGACTTAGGTCATAATCCTTGGTTATTTGGTTTAGTCTCCAATTTTAAGTTTTATTATGTTAACATCTTGTGTTGGAGAAATGCTTAGATATTACATACTAGTGAGATAGTGACTGACTAAGAGCTTATGCCATATGCGCTACTTCTTATGAATTGCAAAGATACAAGATATTTCAGGAGAGATACTTTTCATCATCCTTATTCATTTTTTTCTTTTTCTTGGGAGAAATATTATTCTTCATCCCTATTCTTTTTCTTTTCATTTATTAGGAGAGACATTTTTCTTCATCCCAATTTTTAGATTTTTGTGATTGTGAAGTCCCATAAGAGCCTAGCACACTCATTAGTTAACATTTTGTTCATCACTAGCATGCTCATTCTTCTTTTTCCCCCACACTTAGAATTTTGCATAGTTTTGATTAAATGTTTGGAGACTAGACACAACTTTAGACTATTCCTTTGTTTAGATTTACTTAGAGCTTCCACTTAGTGTGTCATTTACTGCTTAAGTAAGTTATTGGTTTGATGATAAAATTCTCTTTTTGGTGTTTTCATAACTTCTCATACTTTTGTAAATATTTAGATAAAATTAATTCATTTTTTTTTGTTTAGAAAAAGCAATGAAGGTAGGTGAATCCAAATTTACTTCATCAAAATACAAAAAGAAAATAAACACACCAAAAGAAAAGAAAAAGTACAACCTATTTATTCTTAGGTTGCCTCCCAATAAGTGCTTGTTATAACGTCTCAGCCAGACACGTGTAAAAACTTCTATGTGATCCCTTCATCCGGAAGGTCTTGAAGGGTCCATCCTCCCTTCTCTTGCAAAATACTTTCTTCCAAGTAATGCTTTAGATGATTTCCATTCACCTTAAAGGTGCCATCATTTGAAGCGACTTCAACTGCTCCATGAGGGAAGAGCTTAGTGACAATAAATGACCCTGTCCATCTTGACTTCAATTTACCTGGGAATAATTTTAATTTTGAGTTAAAAAGCAGTACTTTCATCCCAAGTTGGAAATGTTTTGGCTTAATCAGCTTATCATTCCATTTTTTTGTTTTCTCTTTATATAATTTTGCGCTCTCATAGGCATTAAATCTGAACTCATCAAGCTCATTTAATTGCAACATTCTCCGTGCACCTGCTTTTTAGAAATCAAAGTTCAATTTTTTAATGGCCCAAAAGGCACGGTGCTCCAATTCTACAGAAAGATGACATGATTTTCCATAAATGAGTTTATAAGGAGACATTCCTAAAGGGGTTTTAAAAGCAGTTCTATATGCCCAAAGGGCATCTTTAAGTTTTGAAGTTCAATCCTTTCTATTTTGATTTATAGTTTTTATAAGATTTGCTTAAGTTCCCTATTTGAGACTTCAGCCTGCCCACTAGTTTGGGGGTGGTAAGCGGTTCCCACCTTATATCTTACCCTATAGCTTCTTAGAACACTCTCCAGCTGCCTATTGCAGAAGTGCTTTCCCCCATCACTAATTAGGAATCTAAGTGTCCCAAATCTAACTAGCACGTGCTCCTTGAGAAATTTGATAACTGTTTTAGCATCATTATTGACACATGCTAGCGCCTCAACCCATTTGGACACATACTCCACTGTAACAATAATATACATATTGGTTTGGGATAAGGGAAAAAGGCCCATGAAGTCAATTCCACACACATCAAATAACTCCACCTCAAAAATTCCATTCAAAGGAAGCTCGTCCCTTTTGCTTAAGTTTCTGATTCTTTTGCACATGTCACAACTTTTGACATAATCAACAGCATTTTTGAATAGGTAAGGCCAAAAGAATCTGGATTGAAGCACCTTAGCCGCCGTTTGATCAATCCCATGGTGTCCTCCATAAGGAGATGTGTGGTAGTGATAGAGAATATCTCTAATTTCGGAGTCAATAACACATCTCTTTAGGAGTTGATCAATGCAACATTCATATAAAAAGGGAGCACACCAAAAATAATTTTTAATATCAATAAAGAATTTCTTTCTTTGTTGGTAGTTCATGTCTTTTGGTATGACTCCTCTTGCAAGATAATTTGTAATGTCTACGAACCAAGGAGAGTGAGTTGAAGCAATAACGTATAGATTCTCATCGGGGAATGATTCACTAATTTTGGTCATCAAGGTGGGTCAATCTAGATAGATGGTCTGCTAGCACATTCTCACTCCCCTTCTTATCCCGGATTTCTAGATCAAATTCTTGCAAGAGCAGCACCCAACGTATCAAGCAAGGTTTTGCTTCTTTTTTTTGAAAGAGATACTTAATAGCTGCATGATCAATGTAAACAATAGTTTTAGACCCAATGGATATGACTTGAATTTAGTGAAAGCAAAGATGATAGCTAGGAGTTCTTTCTTTATGGTAGCATAGTTTCTTTGGGCATCGTTAAGGAGTTTACTAGCATAGTAAATTGAATAGAAGGTTCATTCCTTTCACTGCCCAAGGACAATACCATCTGCAAGGTCACTCGCATCACACTTAATCTCAAATGGGGAGTCTCAATTTAGAGTAGAAATTATCGGAGCAAAGATCAGGGCAATTTTAATGGTGTTGAAACCTCTTAAGCAATTTTCATCAAATTTGAAGTCAACATCCTTCCCTAGTATCTACAGAGCAGTAAACTTATGTTGGAGAAATTTTTGATAAATCTTCTGTAAAATCCTACGTGTCCAAGGAAACTTCTAATTCCTTTCACATTGGTAAGAGGGGGGAGATTTTCAATTAACTCTACCTTAGCCTTATCAACTTCAATTCCTCTCCTAGAGATCAAATGACCAAGGACAATACCTTCTTCCACCATAAAATGACATTTTTCCCAATTTAAGATTAAATTTGATTCTTCACACCCTTTTCAAACCTTTCCCAGATTAATTGACCAGTGATTGAAAGAGCTTCTGACAACAGAAAAATTATCCATAAAGATTTCTAAAAATTCTCCTATCATATCAAAAAAAATAGCCATCATATAGCGTTGGAAAGTAGCCGGGGCATTGCACAATCCAAAGGGCATTCTTCTAAAGGTAAATGTCCCAAAGGGGCAGGTGAAGGTTGTTTTCTCTTAGTCTTCAGGTGAAATCAAGATTTGATTTTATCCTGAATACCCATCAAGAAAATAGAAATAAGGATTTCCTGCCAACCTATCAAGCATTTGGTCAATAAATGGGAGTGGGTAGTGTCCTTACAACTAGATTTATTAAGTCTTCTATAATTGATGCACACTCTCCATCCTGTCACTGTTCTAGTGGGGATCAATTCATTGTTGTTGTTAAGCACAATTGTCATCCCACTTTTTTTGGGAACAACATAAATAGACTCAGCTAAGGACTATCAGAGATGGGGAAAATAATTCTAGCATCTAAGAGTTTAATAATTTCTTTGTGAACTACTTCTTTTATGTTAGGGTTTAAGCACTGTTGAGGTTCAATTGATGGAGCAGAGTTATCCTCCAAAAGGATACGGTGCATACAAAGAGTTGGGCTAACTCTTTTCAGATCAGCTATACTCCATCCAGTTGCTATCTTGTGCTCTTTCAAAACCTTACATAAAAGACTCTCTTGATGCTGAGTTAACAAGGGAGAAATTATTATGGGAAGAGATGCCTCCTCCCCTAGATAAGTGTACTTTAAGTGCGAGGGAAGAAGTTTTAATTCTAATTATGGAGGGAAAACTATAGAAGGCTGAATTATTTTTCTCTCCTTAATCAATTCCTCGATTACTCCCTCTCTAGTGAGATCCTCATCCTCCTCATTCACAAGCATCCCTCTTCTTCCACATCTCCCATTAACCAATCTTCTTCAATTAAATTGATCCACGAACACTCCTCATTGGGCTTAGATGGGTGCCTCATAGAATCATTTACATGAAATTTCACCTCCTCTTCGTGATATCACAATTCTCTGGTAGCCAATAACTGCCTACCTAAGATGATGGAGATTTTTTGATTTTCATCTTCCATATCTAAGATTATGAAGTTAGCTAGAAAGATGAATTTATCGACCTTTACAAGCACATTTTCCACAATTCCTAAAGGGGTTTTTACAGATCTATCAGTAAATTGGATGAGAACTAAAGTGATTTTCAAATGATCAATTTCTAACTTTTTGAATATATAGTATGACATCAGATTTATGGATGCACCTAGATCACACAGGGTTTTTTGGAAAGATTGGTTTCCAATAGTGCAAGGAATAGTGAAGCTATCAGGATCCTTCTTCTTAATGGGAATCTTCCTCTAAAGGATTGCACTACATTCTTCTGTTAATGCCACAGTCTCCTTTTCATCAATCCTTCTTTTCTTTGATAGGATATCTTTCATAAACTTTGTATAACTCGACATTTGCTTTAAAGCTTCCGCGAAGGGGATGTTTATTTGAAGAGTCTTAAAAGTGTTTAAAAATTTATGGAATTGGATATCAAGTTTCTCCTTAGCCATTCGCTGAGGGTATGGGACGTTAGGGGTTATTTTGAGTTGTTCACTAGGTCAAACCTTCTCTGAATCCCTTACCTCATGACTCTCATTTCTGATCATTACTTATTCCTCCCCCTATCCCTTGCTAGTTGTTATTATGTTTTTATTATTCTCCTCATTCACAATCGACCTTGTCATTTTCCCACTTCTGAGGGTTATAGAGTTCCCAGAATCATTTTCATACTCGCCGATGACTCCTACTAAAGCTGGTTTATCTAATTGCCTCATGATTTCTTTTAGTTTTTGTTCAATTCTTTTTACTGACTCCTCTTTCCTTAAAAGAGTATGTTCGTGCCTGTTTTGTGTGGCGTCAAATTTATTCATGAATTCTGTAGTGGATATTCTAAATTCTATGAATGAGTTCTCCAATATTTCTCTATTTCTGCCATAATTCGTGATTACATTAACATTACTTAACTCACAATCTCCCTCCTAATAAAATTTTAAGTGCCCACATTCTAACTTTTTATTTAGTTGAGAGATTTGATTCTAGAGCTCAAGAATTTGTTGGGAATTTTCAAGTGAATTACATTCATTTTTAGCCATGTGGTCATTCCTTTAGAGAGGCCATTGATAGGCATTGTCTGCCATTTCATCTAAGAGATCATAAGCCTCTTCTTGGGTTTTGCTACTTATTCAACCTCCAGTGGCCACATCAATGAGAGTCCTCGTTGGAGCGTTCAAACCATTGGAAAAGGTTTGAACTTGCATCTATAAGAGAAACCCATGATGTGGGCATCACCTTAGGCACTCCTTAAAATGATCCCAACCATCGTACAATGTTTCCCCTTCAGACTGGTTAAAATTAGTTATCTAAATTCTCAAGCGAGCAATTTTCACCGGAGGGAAATATTTGGCTAATAATTTCTTAGCAAGATCATCCCAAGTACGAATCGAATCGCTCGGGAGAAAGCTGAGCCAACTTTTGGCTCTATCTCTTAAGGAAAATGGAAAAAGCCTCAATTTAACTGCAGCTTCATAGACAGTTAAACCTGAAGGTGTCACAAATTTCAAGAAAGGTTGAAATATGTGAGTTAGGATCTTCTATGGCTAATCCACCAAGCTGGTTATTTTGAACCATACTTAATGTGGAAGGTTTGATTTAAAAATTACTTGCTTCAATATTAGGCCTAACAATAGCATGAGGGATTCCCCTAATAGTGGGCAGTGCATAGTCTCTAAGTGCTCTTCCCCTAGGCTCTCTTAAAGGCTCTCTAAGATTTTCATTAAAGTTTTCCATAATAGCCTATTGGTTCCTTAGAATATTTTGTTCTCTCCTATCTTATAGATATGCTCTTTTGATTTCTAAATCAAAAAGATATTCTGTGCAAATTCTTCTATTCATTCAAGACTGAAGTTAAGCTATCAAGAATAATTATAATGATAATGATCAAAGATTCAGAAAGATAATAAAAAGAAAAGATTAATAATCAGACTACAAGTTAGTTCATATAAACACAAAGCAAAACTATATGCAAAGGATTTGTTTAAATCACTATTTAAAGATAGTTTTTTCATAATACAAAACAATTACTGTAGCGCCCCGCCCCGTCACCGTGCACAAAAGTTTACAAGTAAAATCAGCGGCGGAGCGGTGCGCTACTCGGGATAGACGATCTTACAGAACCCATCTTTCTGAATATGCTAAAAGACTGAGCCACACTGAAGGCTGCTGACTTGAACCTAAGAGTATGATTGAGAGTCATTACTTAAGATAGGAGTAGATTACTTGTCTTAAGTATTAGACTAATATGTACATTGGATTTAGAAAGGTGAATATGAATCCAATATACGTTATCAATATATCAGCATTTCCAATATGCTGATCACATCACAATATTAAGTATAGTAGTATAACAGAGTGAGAAAGCTAAAGTAAAACATTTAGAATACATTCATCACAAAGTAGTAGTAAACATTCGTCTCAGAAAAGAAAAGTAAAATACATCCAGAGTTATTACAAACTGATTTAAAAGATAAAATGCAGAGTTTATCTAAAGTACTGAAAGCAAGGCAATAAGAAAAGGTGGAAGGCTGCTCCGCTAAGGCTCCATGTACTCCTCCAAGATCTCCTATAAGTTCTCCCACCCTATCTCCACAAGCTGCTCGGGATCTAGCAAATTGTCGGATCCCAAAAGTACCCCGTATTAGACTAGAAGTCTAACACGTCACAACTAACTAAGCAGTTCTAAAGTAAATGTAATAGACTGTAAAGTAAACACAACTGTAGAAAATAATAGTAAAGGCACTATGTAACTGAAACTGTAAAGACTAAACAAGTAAAATTGCATCAAAACTGATTTCTGAAAGTAAATAGAAATATATACTGCTCAAAAATCAATGTGAAAAGTCAAATGATGTACTATATGTCACTGGAATGATGTACTCAAATATGCCACAACATGGTATGCCATGGTATATGACAGAACTATCACTAAAAGGCTATGAGTTGTACGGTCCAATGTATACATACACTCAATTGGGAAGACAGTATGATGATGCTGATGCATCTTAAGATTCCCCAGTCTATGTATGCAACATTCCATAACCCATAATTTATCACTGATACTCATGCCTCACTACTAAAATGATTCATCAAACTCATGCTCATGTATATGCCCATGATTCTATTCTATATAAGTAAAATCCAGAAATCCACAAAACTTTGAGTATCAAAAATGAATTCTAGGTCTCCACTGTGCAGAATCTAGCTAAAATGATTCTGACTCCTAGCTTCTAGAACAATAATTAGTCAAAGTTGAAGATTTACTTAAATATCATTAACTGTGATGATTGCATACACATATTTAGCATATTTGCAAGAAAGGTGGTTCTTATCACTTTGTTTGATTAAGCCACCCTTACGAAGTGATCTTCGATAGGAGGCATCACCCATTGGCGAATTGTATCTCAAGCTAAGTTATTAAGATGCCTAACTCACAATCACACTCAGTGTTTTAATGAAAGTGATTCTAATTATTTAGTTTGTTTGTACCATACCTATTGAAGCGGTCTTCACTAGGAGGCATCGCCTGTTGGTGATTTGTATTTCAATCAAACTAAGGAATGAGTACTTATTTAATACACTCTTAGTATTGGGGGATTTACTCTAACGTGACTATATGCGTCTAATCCCTCAGGATAGCACCTGCTCATAAGTCCACATTGGAGTGAATCAGCTAATGCTGAATACTACTGAAGAAAATTAGTACTATGGGTATACCATACTACACCAACTAATAATTTGGGTTCACCCAACTCTATTTAATTAACAAGGATTTATCAAGACTATAATTCTTATGCTAAATAGGTATGTCCTATATAAGGTTTCAAGAAAATGTGATCAAGTATCACTCAATATAGATTCTACCACAAGGAAAGGAGTTATTCTAATGTCTTAGGTGATTCCTACCACGAGAGGTTAAGATCAACTTCAAAGTTAAGGGATCATCTAAGCTTCTACCTTAATGAGTTATGCAAAGTCCTTCTACCTCAATGTATAATCAGATTTAGGTCTTTTAAAATATTTTAGAAATGATCTTGTGTTTGAGATACTTAAGATCTCACATTCTAATGCTACTAGAACTCTAGGTTTTACTTATCATTTAGATTTAGAGTAATCAGATATGATGATTAAGTTATCTGATCATTCCTTATTCTATGATTATGAGATTTAAATCAAGGATATTATTAGAGTTAGATTACTTATTCAGTCAATAAGTTCATATGAATATTATTATGCTAATAGTCTTTATTTATGAGAAAATCAAGGATCCAAAGCTTAGATTCAAATTTAAATAATTATATAATTTCATTATTAACCTTAACATGTCTAATTCAAATGTTTAAGATTAATATCAAATCAGATGCATTATTGGAATAATGTCAATTTCATTATCTTATAATCACATCAATTTAATTAAGGTTGAAGGATTTGGATCTTACTTACTTAAGTAGATTAGGGTTTGACCCCTACTCATATCTTAATTAAGATCAAATGTTCATTTATAGATCAATGAAAAATTAGGGAATTAAGTATGTATTATTGGTGGTAATGTTAGACTTAGATCAAGTCTTAAAAGCTTGATCAAAGTCTTAAGACTTCTTAAGTTAATAAAAGTGATTAAGTTCTCCAATTTCAGATTTATTCAATTTATACATCATAAATTAGCATACATTATTTTCATATATTTACCTTACTGTTATGAAGCATGTTATCAAAAAAATCAATAAAAATAGAAAGTAATTAGTGCCAATCAAACCCTAAATTAATCCAAAAGGATTAGCACATAATTACAAATCTAGCCATCAAGATTTCATACAAATTAGCACATAAGTTCTATTCAATCATACAATTAATCAGAGACTAAGTTTACTAAGATCCAATATGTATAAACCCTAATTTTCATTAAACATGGTTTAACAAGATTAGAGCATAAGTTAAAGTACAGAGATTAGAAAAATAATTCACTTAGCACATTCATTCTACTCTTCATAAGGAGACTAATGGCACTCTAAACATGCAATTTGGTTAAGTATAATTGCTAATTCACCTTAATCAAGATCTGCAATAATTAGGTAAAATTAGAAAATCTAACCATTAGATGTTCAATATTATTTTATATTCAGATTCCTGATGATTTTCTGATCAATTTCATATATGATATTATAAGGTTTTGACCAGTAGATTAAAAGTTATTTAATTAATACATTATGTATTTTTCCAATTAAATCTTCCTATGATTTGATTAATTGGATTATTTTCCCTAAGGAAAATAAATCCAATTAATCAGATTTAAAATTAAAACGGGCTCGGCCAAGTAACAAAAGGCACGGGTCGGTCGGGGCCCGAAGACCCGGGACTGTTGCACAGCGTGGGTCACAGGTCGACCCGACCTGCACAGCGCTTCGTCCCCAAGCCTTTGTCCCGACGGAGGGATCCGATTAGGGAAACCCTAATTAGCTAATTTCGGCTTATCCCGACCATGGCACGTCCAACCAATGATTGATACACGTTCACTGTGGTCGGGCGCATCGAACGGGACCAGTAGCCCTCTGTGAAACGGTCCGAATCGGCCGGACCTTACTCACTTGAGGGCTCCTTTAATGAAGCTACTGTGGGGAGACAATTCTCCCCACATAGGCCATGCCAGACCCAGGGCTCGATCCCTACACCTTCAAGGAGGTGAGACGGATCGAAGCCCCCTGGTATGAGGGCCTGAGATGGTCTGGAACGCCGGGACCTTACTCACCCGAGACGTCCCTTAAGGGATTTAGCCCAATCGATCAATTTGATCAACCAGGGCTAGCTGAAGGTGCAATTACGATAGCATTAGGTTTGATTCAACAATACGCAGCAATACGAGTCAAAAGAAGGAAGGTCTGAGCCTCATTGGCTCGAAATCGGCAAGTGGGGGTACCTGGTTTGATGGGGGAGCTCGGGACGATCGACTGAGGGCTCAGCTTGCTTAAGCTGAGGTTCCAGATACTGCAAAGAATCCTGAACACCAAGATAACCTACTATCAGTAGGTTCAAAGATCACCTACACAAGCTCAGACAGACGGCAATGGCGGAAGTTGCAGAGAGCTCAATTGATCAACAAAGGATCATAGGGTGGACACTGAAGCTATTTATAGCCTCAGCATGGAATGGGGAAGCTTCTAGAGCCATTGGCTTGGGCTGGAGAGACCTGAGAGGTCGATCCATGGCTGAGCTCTCAATTTTCTTAATTGAGCTTGGCCGGGTCACGAGGCCCGATCGAGGTCGATATGCCATTGAGGGAAGATCTCTAATGGCCTGCTGAGGTGGAACGAGTAGTGGGGGACAGGCTAAGCTGTCCAGGATCCGAATGATTCCTTCAATCGGTCGCGGGCGTGGCGAAGACAAAGATCCACAGTGCGGGTGCACTGTGGGCCGCCTGATGGATCGATCAGGACCACGGAACGGTCCTGATCCTTCGGATCCTAACGGCCGGACCCGATTGAATCGACATCGTAGGATTCACAGGGTGCATCTAACGGCAGATCTTCGGTTCCGTGGGATCTGATCCTAGTCGTTGGATAGGAAGGGGCAGCGGTGAGATGTGCGGGACTCCGCTGTCACGCGACCCGGGCTCCGCAGCGGATCGCCCGCAGTCCACACACCGGAGCCCGGCCGTTATTTTAGTTTTAGGGTAAAATTGCAAATTCAAATTGTTGGAAACCTCAAATGCAATTAGACCATTTTAATTAAATGTGTATTATGGCCTAAATGATTTCCAAATTGCACCAAACTTTCACCCCTAGCTAATTTGGGAGTGAGGAATTCAAAAATGTAATCAGATTTTAATTCTGAGATCAAAATATTTTGAGTCTAAATTAGGGCATCTAGACTAATCAAATATTATTTTACACTTAGAGAAGTCCAATGGACTTCAAATTTTTTAAGATATGTTTTATTGGATGTTCTAAAAGCAATGAACTCAAAATGAATAATTATTTAGACCATAGATTAGCAGGGTAACAATCTAGGGTTGTTACAGACTCCCCCACTTAAGAACGATGTCGTCCTCGACATCATCTCAAGAGAGAAGACAAACATGAAGAAATTTAAAGAATATAATAAAATTCAGAAAATTAATGAGTACCTGAATTTTTGAAGAGACTAGGATACTTTCTTTTCATATCCGCCTCTTTCTCCCAAGTAGATTCTTCTAAAGAACGATTCGTCCACTGATGTAACAACCCTAGGTAGTTACCTTGCAAAAATATAGATAACCTAATCAAATTTCAAACACCATTGTTTATAGAACCTCAAATTAAGCCTAACCAGAAAATTTGAAGTTTATTGAACTTCTCTAAGTCCAAATTTACTTTTTGATCAGTCTAGATGCATTAGTCTAGACCTAAAATATTTTGATATAAAAACTAAATTTTGATTGCATTTTTGGATTCCTCACCCCCAAATTAGCTAAGGGTGAAAATTTGGTTCAATTTGGAATTCATTTGGGCCATAATTCAATTTAAATTAAAATAGTTCAATTGCATTTAAGGGTTTCTGACTTTTCCTAATTGCATATTTACCCTTAATACCTAATATAACAGTCAGGATCCGCTGTGTGGACCCCGGGCGATCCACTGCGGAGCCCGGGTCACACGATAGCGGGATCCCTCAAATCTAGCCATCGTGCCTTCCCATCCAACAACTAGGATTAGAACCGTGGGTCCCCCGTTAGATCAACCTGAATGATCCTACGATGCGGATTTAATCTGATTTGACCTTTAAGATCTAGAGGATCAGGACCATTGCGTCTTCTTGATCGATACATTAGACGATCCATAGCACACCCGCACTGTGGATCTTCATCTTCGCCACGCCCGCGGCCGACCGAAGGGAATCCCGCGGATCCTCGACAGCCTGGCCTGTCCCCCACTATCCGTTCCACCTCAGCAAGCTGTTGGGGATCTTCCCCCAATGGCATATCAACCCTGATCGGGCCTTGTGACCCGGCCGAGCCCAATTGGGGAAGCTGAGAGCTCGGCCCTGACCCGACCTCTTGGGCCTTATTGACCCATCCAAAGCTCTCCAGAAGCTTCCTTATGAGCATCTGAGGCTATAAATAGTCTCAGCGATCCTTCCTCTGATCCTTTGCTGGTCAATTGAACCCTCTACAAACTAACCGCCATTGCCGAATTCTCGAGCAGCTAAGCTTCTTCCAGGCGCTCCCAAGCTTGAGTATCGCTGATAGGAGAGTCTCCTGGAGTTCAGGAACTCTCAGAGAGATCCTAGGTAGCTCAGCAAGCCCGGGGGAGACCTCATCACCATCTGCAAACTCTCGGACAACTCTAGGTACTCCACTTACTGGTTTTGAGCTAATGAGGCTCGAGCCTTGCTCCTTTTGATGCGCCTGAGTCAGTATTGTCATCTCAAACCCAAGGGTATCGAGATTAAGATCTAGGCTAGCCCCGATCGATCGAATCGATCGATCGGATTAAATTTCTAAGGGATCGCCTCGGTCGAGTAAGGACCCGGTGATCCAGACCATCCCAGACCCTCAGACTAGAGGGCTTCGATCCGCCTCACCTCCCTGATGGTGTAGGGATCAAGCATGGGGTCTGGTGTGGCCTCTATGGGGAGAATTATCTCCCCACAGTAGTTCCAATGAAGGAGCCTTCGGATGAGTAAGGTCTGACTGATCCAGACCGCCTCACAGGGGGCTTCGAGTCCCATCCGATGCATCTGACCATGGTGATAGTGTAGCGATCGAGTCCTGGCCGAGCTGTGGTCTGGATGCGTCAGAATTTGGCGATTAGGATTTCCCTAATCAACCCTATCTGTCAGGATAAAGGAGCGGGGACGACGGCACTGTGCGGACCGGGTCGACCCACGACCCGCGCGGTGCGACAATGCTGGGTCTCCCGGGCTGCGGCCGACCAGCGCCGTTTGGATTACGGGCCGCGCTGTTTTAATTAATATCGATATATTGGAATTATTTTCCTTAAGAAAAATAATTCCAATAATCAAATCATAGGATTTTGATTAAATAAAAATACAGAATATAATATTTGAACAACTTTTAATACACTGGTCCAAACCCTATGATATCATATATGAAAATGATCAGAAAATCATCAATGATCTAAATATAAAATAAAACTATACATCTGATGGCTAGATCTTTAATTATTTCCTAATTACTGTGGATCTTGATTAAGGTAAATTATCAATTTTACTTATCCAAATTGCATGTTTAGGGTGCCATTAGTTCACTTGTGATAATTAGAATGCATGTGCTAAGTAGTTTATTTTCCTGAGTTATGTAATTCTAGTTATGCCCTAATTTTGTTAAAACATGATTAGTGAATACTAGGGTTTATACTCATTGGATCTTAGCAAACTTATGCTCTGATTACTTGTATGGTTAAATAGAAATTGTGTACTAAATTTCATACAATTTGAATGGTTAGATTTATACTTATGTGTTAATCCTTTTGGATGGAATTAGGGTTTAATTAGCACTAAGTAATTTGATGTTTTACAAAATTGAATAATTTTCTGACTTATAACAGCAAGTTAAGTGTGGTGGATTCACCTAGATAAAAATATTAAGCACACTTGAATAAATCTAAAGAATTGAAAACCCTAAATATCTTAATTAACTTAATAAAATCTTAAGATTTGGATCAAGCTTTTAAGACTCGATCTAGGTCTGAGATTTGCCACCAATAATACATAATTAACCCACTGATTTGACATTGATCTTTAATTATATATTTGATTTTGCTTAAGATATGAGAAGGGGTCAAACCCTAATCTACTTAAGGAGAATCCAAATCCTTAAGAACCCTAATTTAACTAATTTGATTTCAAGACTATGAATTGAACATTTTCCAATAGTGCATTTGATTTATTATTGATTCTAAACATTTTAATTAGACAAATTAAGGTTAATAATAATCCTTTGTGATTTCACTATCTGAATCAAACCGTAAAATTCCCTGATTTTCTCTTAAGTAATAGATCTGCATGAAAAGACTATTAATACAACTTGATTAAGCAAGTGATCTAAACCTTAACAATATGTTTGATTCCAATCCCATAATCTTAGATTTAATAGTGATCAGATGATTAAGTCATCTGATCTAATCATCTCAAATCAAATTATGAAGTATAACTTAAAGAGGTTAATATCAAAATTTAGAAGGAAGACTCTTAAGTATCTTCCTCATAAGATCGTCTTGAAATATTAAAAGACATAAATTCACATTCTTTGAGGTAGGAGACCTTGTATGAATCCTTGAGGTGGAAGCTTAGAAGATCCCATAACCCTAGAGATTGATCTTAGTCCTTGTGGTAGCTATCACATAAAACATTAGAAAAGATACACCTCCTCGTGGTAGAATCCATACTAAGTGATCTTTGATCACTCTTGATTGGTGAAATCTTGTATAAGAATTACCTATTAGTTTAGGACTTGTAGTCTTGATAAATCCTTATTCTATTAAATTAGACTTGATTTAACCTTGACCATTGGGTGGTGTAGTATAGTATATCCATATCACTGGTCCCCAATAATATTCAGTATTGGTTGAGTCACTCTAAGTGAGATTTATCTTTGTGCTATCCTACGGGTTTCGGTGAATATAACCACACTTAGAGTAAATCAATTGATCATAAGAGTGTATTAAATGGGTACTCGTTCCTTAGTTTAATTGAAAGACAAATTGCCATATGGCAATGCCTCCTAGTGAAGATCGCTTCAATAGGTATGGCTCAAATAAACTAAGTAATGGGATCCACCTTCCTTAAGACACTAAATTTGATTGTGAGTTTAGTGACTTAATACTTAGCTTGAGATACAAAATCATCATCGGATGGTGCCTCCTAATGAAGATCGCTTTGTTAGGGTGGCTTAATCAAACTAAGTGATAAGAACTCTATCTTTGCAGCATATTAGATATGTGTATACAATCACCCCATCTAGTGATCTATAAGCAACTAAGCAACTTTAACTAAATATCGATCTAGAGATTAGGAGACATGATCCTTTTAGCAGGATCCTGCACAGTGGAGACTTAGAATTCATTATTATTTCTTACTAAACCCTTCAGTTATTTCAGGATTTTCATACATTCAATATAGTGGCATAAGCATAAGCATAAACATAAATTTAATTCATTCCTTCTATTGTGACACATGGGCATCACCATACTGACTTCTTAACTAGTGTGCTTACATTGGACCGTACTACTCATAAGCCTTCAGTGATAATTTTGTGATATACCGTGGTGTAGCATATTGTGTACATTCTTTTAGTGGCATATAGTGCAGCATAGAGCATCCCCTTCATATCAATGTTTCTTGAACTTTCAATTTCGTTCGGAGATAGCCCCGTTTTTAGATAGCCTTTACCGTTGTATTTATTTAACATTTACAGTCTTCTTTACTTATGTATTTCTTTTTAGCTCTTTTACAATTTACTTTACTTGTATATTTTGTTCTGTTCAGTTTAGTTTTGTATAGTTAGTTACATTGTGTTAGACTTCTTATCTAACACGGGGTACTTTTGGGGTCCGGTAATTTGCTAGATCCTGAGCAGTTTGTGGAGACAGGTCAGGATGACGTACCAAAGACCCAGGAGGAGCTTGTGGAGCTGTAGTGGACCGAGTACTTGCTTTCATTTGCTTGCTCATTTCAATACTTTAGATAGACTCCTTATATATCCGTATTTAAATAGTTTGTAATAAATTCTGGATGTACTCTACTTTTTTTTTCTGAGACGAATGGCTATTATATGCTTGTGATGAATGTATTCTGGATGATTTGCTTTTAGCTCCCGCACTCTGTTATACTACTATACTTAGTATTGTGATGTGATCGGCATACTGGAAATGCTGATATATATTGATAACGTATATCGAGTTCTTATTTACCTCCTTGAACCCTATATACGTACTAGTCTAATATCTAAGATGAACATTTTATCCTTATCTTAGATATTAACTCTCGATCCTAATCTTAGGATTCGAGTCAGCAGCCTTCAGCATGGCTCAGTTCTTATTAGCCTATTTGGGAAGATGGGTTTTGCTTATATACCCACCTCATCCTTCCCGAGTAGTGCACTGCTCCACCGCCAAAATCTTATCATATGTCTCTTTTTGCGTGCGACGATGGGGTGGGGCGCTACAACTGAACCCTTACCATTGGAATTGAGTAATTTCTTAGCTGCTTTTGATCACGAGTATAGATCTTAATTGGCTCTTCCGCATAAGAAAGATCTGGTTAGAGAGATACTGCCAGAAGTTGGATTAAGTGAGATGGGTTATGAAGACATCTCCGTAGAGATGAGATGTGGAATATATTATGGACTGTAAAGAATTCTTCAGGAAGCTTTAATCGATAAGCTGCAGAACTAATCTTTACCAATATTCAAAAAGGTCCGACGTAGCGGGGACTCAACTTCTCAGCTACACCAAAATGATACACGCCTTTCATCGGACTGAGTTTAAGATATGCAAAATTTACCACATCAAATTCCAGAGTACGATGATGAGCATCATGATACTTGCTCTAGCAATCTTGAGCTGCTTTGATCCTTTATTGGATCAATTGAATATTACGATTTGTTTCTTCAACTAGCTCTGACCCATATAGCTAAACACTGCCTATTTTAGACCATGCTAAAGGAGTACCGCATTTCCTGCTATACAAAGCTTCATATAGAGCCATGCCAATACTAGCTTGAAAACTGTTGTTATATGCAAACTCTACGAGAGGAATATGATCTTCTTAGAAGCCTCCAAAATCTAGAATACATAGACGAATGAGATCTTCCAGAACTTGATTGACTCTTTTTGTTTGACCATCTGTTTGGAGATGAAAAGTGGCTAGAGTAGCTCCTAAGTCTTGATGCACTGCTTGCCAAAATTTAGAAGTGAAATAGCTATCTCGATCAGAAACGATAGATCTGGGAATTCCATGTAGCCTAATAATTTCCTTGATATACAACTTTGCTAATTTCTCCACAGAATCGGTTTAACGCATAGGAATGAAATATGCTGATTTGGTCAGTCAATCAACAATGACCCAGATTGAATCGACACCAGATCTTGATTTGGGTAAACTCGTAATGAAATCCATAGAAATGTCGAACCACTTCCATTCAGGAATTGCCAGAGGATGAAGAAGTCCTCCAGGCTTTTGGTGTTCAGCTTTAACTAAGTTGCAGGCATGATATTTTTCTACAAATTCAGCCACACCCTTCTTCATTTCAGGCCACCAGAATGATTTCTTCATATCTTGATACATCTTGGTACTATCAGGATGTACTTGGTAGCCAGAGTTATGACCTTCTACTAGAATCTCTTTATGCATGGATTTGGGAATCCATAAGCGATCTCTCTGATATATTACATTACCTCAAAGCTGAAGATCAAGGCGACGACCACTTTAGATGTCCATCTTAAACTTCAGATAGTATTCGTCCTTGGTTTGAGAGATAGAGATATCACGATGAAATGTAGGTTCAACTGAACTCATGGTTATCAGGGTGCTTAGCATAGCACCACGTAGTGGCCTGATTTTGAGCTTTCGGAATTCTTCTTCTAAAGAACTTGATAGTATAATAGAAGTTAGAGTAACATGACAACTGAGTGCATCTGCTATGACGTTTGCTTTTCCTGGATGATATTGGATGCTTAAATCATAATATCTTATTAACTCGAGCCATCTCCGCTGTCGGCAGTTTAGCTCATGTTGGGTGAAGATGTACTTTAAACTCTGATGATCGGTAAATATCAAACACTGGATGCTATAAAGATAATGACGCCATATTTTTAGAGCAAAAACTATGGCTGCTAATTCAAGATCATGGACAGGATAATTCTTTTTATGTGGTTTTAACTGACGAGATGAATAGGCTATAACATTTCCTTCCTGCATCAGCACACATCTCAAACCTATGCCTGATGCGTCAATATAGACTTGGTAGTTAAGACCTTCTTTAGGTAAGGCTAGAACTGGTGCAGAAGAAAGAGCATCTTTTAATGATTGAAATGCTTTCTCACATTTTGGACTCTAGATAAATGGTACTACTTTCTGCATCAACTTTGTGAGAGGAGACGCAATTTGTGAACAATTTTTCTATAGTACCCTGCTAGTCCTAAGAAACTCCTGATATCAGTCATGGATTTCGATTGCGACTAATCTTGAACTGCACTTACTTTATTTTGATCGACTATGATTCCTTGAGATTCGACGACATGACCTAGAAAAGTGACTGAGTCAAGCCAAAATTTGCATTTGGAATACTTAGCATATAGCTCATGACTTCAGAGCTCTTCTAGTACTAATTGCAGATGGTTCTCATGATCTGTTTTACTTTTTGAATAAATCAGAATATTGTCAATGAAGATAATGACGAATTTATCTAAATATTCTTTCAACACTCACTACATTAAATCCATAAAAATGGATGGTGCATTTGTTAAGCTAAAGGACATTACTAAAAATTTGTAATGTCCATAGCGGGTTCTAAACGCTATTTTCTCAACATCTGGATCTTTAACTCGCAATTGATGAAATCCAAATCAGAAGTCTATCTTTGAGAAAACTTTAGCTCCAGATAATAGATCGAATAAGTCATCGATACAAGGTAGATGATACTTATTCTTGATAGTTACCTTGTTTAATTCCCTATAATCGATGCACATTCTCATCGATCCATCTTTCTTCTTTACAAACAAAAATGGCGCTCCCCAAGGAGATGAACTTGGATGAATAAGACTTTTCTCCAAAAGTACTTGAAGTTGCTTGTTCAACTCTTGAAGTTCTTTTGGTGCCATATGATACAGAACCTTTGATAGTGGTTGAGTTCCAGGAATTAATTCAATTGCAAATTCTACTTCTATAACTGGAGGAAGATTGGGTAGGTCTTCAGGGAAAACATCAGGAAATTCACAAACTTTACGGTTCTCAGAGATAGGCACGACTTCTTTCTTCTCTCCCAACATCATTACGAGATACGCACCACATCCCTTCCTGACTAGTCTTTCTGCTGTCATTGCATTGATCAGCGATGCTTGGGTGCTAAATCTTCCTACGAATGATTTTGATTTACTTCCACTGCCCAAAGTTTTTTTCTTCTTTTGGCAATTTATGGAAGCACCATGCTGGCTTAGCCAATTCATGCCTAGGATTATATCAAAGTTTGCGATTGGCAATACAATTAACTTAGCCCCATAGTTTTGTTCACCAATAGGAATATCTATGTTGCATAATTGTTGGGACTGCATGCGAGCTCTAGAAGGTAACCCGATGCTCAACAATTTGGCTAACCGATAGGTTGGTAGCTTAAGAGTTTTAGCCCAGTTTTCTGATATGAAGGAATGACTCGCTCCCGTATCGAAAAGGATGTTACATGATTTCTCGTTTATTGATAAGGTGCCTATGATTACAGTAACTTAATAAGAATAGCTACTCAAATATTTAAACTACTAAAATGGTAAAGACTGATTACTGAAACAGTGAGAATTGAATAAAAATTTAATTTAAAGCGTACCAAAAACCACATCGTTATCTTCAGGAGCAAAGGCGGGAGTTAACATGTATATCTTTGTCGGTGCTGAGGGTTGTTTGTTCTGGGGCCTTTGACCCTAATGATCATAGTTCGGCTTTGAAGCCAGTACAATTGCTTTAGAGTTCGTAGTGGTAGCTGGCATTATAGCAGGAGCTGGCTCACGGCTGTTCCTTGGCTGTGCACGGAATACTTGTTTATGGTGAGAGTGATTGATAATCACTCCATCGATTGTATTCTTCTCATTGCATTCAAAATAATGGTGGCCTTTATGACCACAAGTAAAACATACACAACCGAATTGGTAGCATTTCCCTTACAGGTGCATTCATTTGCATTCAAAATTATGAGGTTCGGGTTGTGTGGTTTCCATGTTATAGGCTTTGATTTTGATGGCCAAAGTGTTCTTTCCTTGGCTGCATCACTATCGCCTTTGTAACAACCCTAGTTGTTACTCTAGTTAAATCCAGATTAATTAAGCCAAACCATACTTTGATTTTAATTCCATTAGACTCAATGGGTCATTTAAACCTAACCCTAGATATTTGGAATTAATCGAAGCTAAATTGAGAATTTTGATATTTTTGCCTATTTTTAAGCCCTGAAAAAATACCTAAATTAAATTGATCTCTAAATTAAAATCTGATTTCATTTTTGAATTCCTCATGCCCTAATTAGCTAAGGCTGAATTTTTGGGAATTTTTGGAGCTCATTCAATCCTAAATTAGATTTAGAATAATAAGGATTAATTGTATATTATTTAATTGATTTTATTATTTTTTTAAATTAAAATTATTAATTAAAATAATCGGCGGGATTTGCTGTCGGGACCGCGGCAAATCCGCTGCGGGGTCCCGACAGCAGTGCACCGAGTTAAGCCACCGGATGCATTAGCGCACATCTCCGCGTCTCCATCTAACGGTCTGTAACCCACGCACCGTGATGTAATCCTATCCGCCCGATCGGCATCTATCATCCGATGCTCCAGATTTAATCCGCAATTCTGTTAATTGAGATGCTGCATCAGACCGTCTATCCTCAACGGCCTCGCAATCAGACGATAGAGACGGACCCCGCCACTGTGGATTGTCATCTTCACTCGATCGCAGGCCCGACAGAGAATATTTCACAAATATTCGCCACGTTGATCCAATCTGCCACTCCTCTGCCCGATTCTGCAGGCCGTTAGCACCTTACCCATTAGTGGCCGAACCCTAAGGGCGGGTCGGGATGGCCAGGCCAATCCAAATGGAGAATGGCGATTGAGCCTCTCGGTCTGAGCAAACTTCAAACCTCAGTCATGGCTTCCACCCCCAAATCCTTCCTCGGCCTATAAATAGTCATCCCCCATCTTAGTAAACTCCTTTACTCACTGTAATTCCCTCGACCTCTCCTCTTCCTCTCGGCCGATCTCCATTGGAGGTGCTTGCTGTTCCAGGCGATCCCAAGGCTGCGCTCCACTGATAGAGGGTCTGTCTGGTGTTCATGCCCCCTGTGAACCTGTGCTGCTGGTCTAGTGAGCTTAGGAGCAATTCGATTCCTCTCTGTCGCTGCAATTCTTCAAACCAAGGTACAGCCTCTGTCCCTTCTTCTGTCGAGCTAGTTTCAGCTCAACTCACCCTCACTTGAACTCTAGGTACTGTGATAGGATCATACCCTAGTGTCTGGCCTGCTTGCTAAAGTATTGGGGAGGACTGGCAGTGAACCAGATGGTGTGATTATCATCTGGAGAGGCACTGGCAGTTGGCCCCTCCACCGTTGAATCGTGACAATTCATTGAAGTATTGGGTCCTTGTAAAGAGTCCTAATCCCTTCCCGAGTGATTGCTGATTGGTGGCAATCACTGGTCTCGACCTGATCAATCGATTCGATCAGAAATTGATTGACTCAGTGCGAGGTCGGGTCTGGAAATGTAGCGAGTAGCACTCTAGGGATCTCTCCACTCTCAGGGCTAGTCGAGCTATCCATTTGAGTCCCCTTTGGTCTCTGAGTGTGTAGACTTAACTTCTAGCACATGGAATTGACTCCACAAGGAGAATTCACCTCTCGAAAGTCCGCATGGGAGACACCTTCGGCCGAGTAGCACTCCAGCGATCTGGAGCCTCCCAGACAGGGCTTCTTGGTCAAATTAATGCATCTTCAGGCCCTGAAGGTGTAGTCATCGAGAGCAAGGCGTGGCATGGCCAGAGCGTGGAGAATTCGGCGATGGAAGATTGCCCTATGGTTTGGGCGTCGAGTGTCGTCGAGAGGAAGGAGACGAAGTCACGGGTCGAGCCGACCGGTGACTCGCGCCTTTTGCAATTGGGCCGACAGAGAAATTAAAAGGATTTCTGAATTAATTTCCCTAAGGAAATTAATTCAGAAAATCCATCCTATGATATTTATTTAAATAAAAATATAGATTAAATTATTTAAATAACTTTAACTATACTTATCCAAATGGTATGATCCAATATACCATTTGAATCAGAAAAATGCAAGAAATCTGAATATACAATAAAATTTCAGATCCAATGGTTGGATTTTTAATAATTGACCAATTCTTTTCTGTTCTTATTTGAATCATATTAAATTCAATAAATATCCAAAATTGTTGATTAAGGGCTCTGATTGCTCATCAAACCCTAAGGAAACTATGTAAATTATTAAAAGTAATTTAGGAACCCTAATTTTATTAATCATCCCTTAACTACCCTAATTAGAGATTAATGAATTAAACCATGATTAAGCCTCTAATTTTAGTGAGCTAAGTTCCTAATGCCTCATTAAGGATAGTGGAGCCTATAAATGCAAATGAATCACCCTAGAATGCTCTAAAATCCCAAATCACCTTAATTGGCTTAAATATATGATTAGTGTTAATTATGCTAATTAGGTTGCCAAAACATAAGATAAGTGCATTTCCCACTTCATTAACCATTATGGAACTCATTAAAATAGATTAGAATCAATTTGGATAATTAAATCCTAAAATCCCATTTTTAGCCTTAAGAGGGGTATTTTGATCATTTTGACCAAAATGTGTTTAAGCAACTCTTTAGTCTTAAAATTTTAGTAAAATATTTCTAATTAGAACATTAGCATCTTTCTGAAATCTCATGTAATAATATGGTTGTTAATTAAAGAAATCTTAAGTTAGTTCTTATGAAGATCTTAAGATCTTAAGAGTACTCAAAAATCACCTCGTGTTAAGAATTAAGTCTAAACTATCTTAAAATGTTAGATCCTTATTTAATGACTTAATTAAGTTGATCCATAGGCTTGGATTCTAAAAGAAACACCTTGGTAGAATTCTAAATCCAAACTTAGCTTAAGTTTAAAGTGATCAAATCAAATCTTAAATCTTAGACTTTGGATCTTCTAATTGAATTGAACTACCTCCATTTGGAATTCCTTAAGTGATTTATTATTTAATCCTTTTGAAGCCTTCCTTATGGGTGTAGGAATGATTCAATCTATAAGATAAGATAATTATCCTAAAAGATTGAATATAGATCTCAGATTCTTAATTCTTGTTGATTATTTTATCTTATAACCAGTATAGTAACCTTTCATTAGGATCATAATTTCTGAATCCCTCAGCTTATAGGATTCCTTACCTTTAATTTGGATTTTTAGTGTGAACCCTAGTTCCTTATTAGGATACTATCTTAGATTTAGGATTTAAACACCAAGTGGAGTTTGGATCTAGAATCCTTAAGTCTTGATTTATTTAATCAAGATTTGGGTTAAGAGAGGAAAATAATAATAATCAAGTCATTCATTCATTTACTTTAAATCTTTATAGTCATCAGATGATTATGAATTAGAACTTATTAAGTTTTAATATTAACCTAAGGTCATAAATCTGAGATCTTACTCAATAGCTAGGTGTTGGAGATCCTAAACCTGTATCTTCTTAGAATAGTTAGATTTGGATAAAGTAGAGAACAACAGATATCACATAGGTCTAGATCGAGTCTCTTGCTTACTTGACTTGATTACTCTGCACACCTTGAATATTGAACCTTTTTCCTTGAGCATAGTAGGTAAACTTGATATGGAAGATACATCCTAAGTTAGTATTTAAAAAGCATAGCATTCATTTAGTTCTTTCAGTACTTTCAGTTAGTAGAGTATGTCAGTGCATTCATTCAGTTCTTTCAGTGCTTTCAGTTACTTTATTCAATCATTTGAATCGAACCTTTAAATCTGTGCTGTTGTTGATTTAATTTGTATTAGTCTTATTCTCTATTCCTCTGTTCTTAAATCTGTGATAATAAGTATAATGTAGTTTTATCACTTCATGTTGATTTATATGCATTTAATCTTCAATGATAAAATTTCAGTTTGTGCTATCCTTTTTTTTTTCTTTCTTATTATTCTTCTAAATTTTTCAGTCATCAATCTATTTTCAAATAACATTTCGTATCTTATATGAAATTGAATCCAGTAACGCATAAGTTCAAATCTCATGCTATTAATGTTGATTTTCTAACAAATATTGATTCAGTATATTCCTTAATAAAACTTATGTATACACATTCATTTAATGAAAGCCTATGGATTTATTATTATCTATCATTAATGAGGTTGAAGTCAATTAAGTCCAAAAGAGGCCGATTGAAACTAAGAGAAATATAGGCTAACAAGAGAACTTTTGGCTATAGCTTTGATTATGTGAAGTTTTTCTTTTCAATTCAACTCACTTGGATAATTTCTTTTATTTTTCCTTTAGTAACTTGGGCATTGTAGGATGCCAGTATATGTTTGATTTAATATACTTTGATTTAATCGGTCAAATTCCCTCCATGCTTTATGGTCTGAAGGTAAGAATGCTGCTTATTTTTAGATTAAATTTTCTAGAATTCAGTGTGGTAGTAGATAATAATTGACCTATTATTTTGTGAATGCTTTGGCTTACATCCAAGACATTAAGAAATTTAAGTGCCATTTGGTTTGATGTCATTATTAAGATAGCATGTTATTTTGGTGGCAGTGTGATTTTGATAAGGTGCCATGTTTGGTTTAGTATTATTTTAACAACAAATGACAGTGATATTCATAAGTATTATATTTTATTCACTGCCATTTATGTTATGTTACGAATGAGATAAGATTATTCCCCAACAATAAGATGTAAATATAATTGAAGAACCATCCCAAAAGTGATGGTCCATAAAATGTATGAATATATATTTTTGTATGCTTTCTAATTTATAAATATTCTTGTACTACGTAAATTTGATGTTTCATGTGAATATGAGATGTTTAGAACTTCTATAATTGATTATTTCATATGTAGGATAATTGCATGAGTAAATTGAATAGAAAACTGCATAACATGTGTTGAGCTTGAATCCTTCTATTTCATTTATTTCATTTATTTCATTTATTTCATTTATTTCATTTATTTCATTTATTTCATTTATTTCATTTATTTCATTTATTTCATTTATTTCATTTATTTCATTTATTTCATTTATTTCATTTATTTCATTTATTTCATTTCTTTTATTTATTTCATTTATTTCGTTTATTCAAATGGATCAATTATTGTCATTTAATGTAACTGAGAACAAGTGCTGCCATTTATTTTAATATGAATCAAATGCTGTCATGAGTCAAATGTTTATATTAATTGTAATGAGAGATCAAGTGCTGCCATTTATTTCAATATGAATCAAATGCTGTCATGAGTCAAATGTTGCCATTAATTATAATGAAAGATCAAGTGTTGTCATTTATTTCAATATGAATCAAATGCTGTCATGAATCAAATGCTGTCATGAATCAAATGTTGCCATTTATTATAAGAAATATCAAATGTTGCCATCTATTATAATGAGATCAAATGCTGCCATTTATTATAAGAAAGATCAAATGTTACCATCTATTATAATGAGATCAAATGCTGCCATTTATTTTAAGAGAGATCAAATGTTGCCATCTATTATAATAAGATCACATGTTGCCATCTATTACAATATGAAATCAAATGCTACCATCTAAGACAACATGAAATCAAATGCCGCTATTCTTTGCATGTTAAATTATTTATTGCTGTCCTTTGTAAAGCTAATCCGAAAATAGCTACTGTCTTTTATGAATGCTGTATCTATGTTGTTGGACATCACTAAGCTAAATTTATATTGGTGTATCTTATATGCTGAACTAGATATAGCTGTTCCTTACATGTTAAGTAGAATGTTGCTGTCTCTTACAAATGCTAAACCAAATATCATTTCTTTTTGCATAATAAGTTAAGTAATGTTATACTCTGCTATGTTAATTAAAATTTATGTTGTCCTTTATAATGCTAACTTAAATGCTACTGTTCTATAGCATATTGAATCAAATGTTGCTTCTAAATGAAATATATATAATGTTTGAGATCTTAAGACTAAGTTAATTCCAATTTGATCTTAATAGAACTTACAAGTACGTAATAAAATTGATATGATATTTATTAATTTTAAATTATAGTATACTTCTTGATTTAATGTTTGAGTATTGATTATTATATCATGGAATTTAGATTCCTTATTTAATTAAATTGTCATTTGAAACTTAGTCAATTTAATTCATGATGTTAGTTTACAAATTTCATGTATTCCTTATCATGTATTAATTTCAAGTTGATCTATTATCATATGATTTACTTAATCTTAGTATTAGTTCTTCAATACTATAATTTTCAATTTATCTTCTAATAAGTTGAGAAATAGTTTGTTAATTTTGCATCTAATTTTATTTAGAGAGTTTAGTAGAACTAATATCCAATCTCTTAGATTTAAATCACTAGTTCTCTTTCTCCTTAACTTCTTAACTTTCTTTAAGTTCTTTAAGAATTGAATCAAGAACCTCCTTAGTTATTTATTTAGATTTAAGACATCTTATAATATTTTTTAATTTATAAACCATAGTAAACATAGAGCGATTGATTACTAATCTCACTACATTATTCCATTTGAATACTTCCTATCAATTGATCATAATTAAGTTATTGATTAGTTTAGTATGAAACCTTTCGATTCATAAGCTATTATGATGAAGTTAGTATAATATACTTTAACTTCTACTTCTCTTAACTTAATGAAACTTCAATTTCACTCTTCTTTAATACTTTTCCTTAAACTTTAATCATTAATCTAATTAATTTGATTTACTTAAGACTAGTATAGGATGAACTTGATTTACTTGAAAACACTATTTTCAAAACTTTTCTTTCTTCTAATATTTATTTTAATTGACTTAAAGATCAATATCTATAAGTCAATTAGGAGCTCAATTAGCTCTAATTATTAAATAGATCATTATAATTTAGATAAGAAAAGGATATCACATAAACAATTATTGAAATTTATTGAATACTTGCTTAGCTTTGAGCTTTTTTCCTTGACATTCATATAATATCATTGTGCATAAATAAAACTTTCATAAAACTTTATGGGGAATGCCTTATGGCAGTTTAAACAAGAAAGATAGCACTTATAATATAACTTCGCATTTTAGAAAGGGTAAATATAAATGTTCGACCCATATTGTATCTAGTTAAGCAGACGTGCTTAGCTCCTAATCCCATTCTGTTGAGTGCTCCTGTAGAATGAGATAGCTTCTAACTATAACTTCAACTAATAATATAAGAGTTCTTTTACAATCTTATTGATTGTAAGATCTCTTCATAACTACTTAGTTATGATTATTTTTTATAGTCCTATGCTATATTTATTTTAGACCAAAAGTCTAAGATACTTCTTTACTTTCTATGCTTTACACTCTCTATTTCTAGTATTATGTATGTTTACTTATAGTTCACTTAAAATACAGTATATGTTGCTTAATTTTATTTAATACTTCATAGTATTTTATTATTTACTTAGCATAAATTTCATTAAACATGTATTACTTTTATTTCATTTACTTTAATGAACATAGTAGTTTCTTGCCTTTTAGGATGCTTTTCCTTTACCATTTTTGGATGCAGGATAAGACTTATATACAAGTGAGTATTTTTACTCATCTTATTTCATATTATCTTCTTTATAATTTTGTTTACTTTCTTTTTCCTTTACTTGATAGCTTTTATAGCTCCGCTGTTTAGTTTAAATTATAAGTTAATGCTTGTGATATCCTATTAACTTAAAATGTAGCCAATCTAAAAATGTGCTTAGATTGTTTAGTCTAACAACACTTTTTCTTTTATTGGCTTTGCCCTATTATATTTAAATATCAAAATATGATATATCAAGAGCTCTTTGATTTAGGTAATGTAGGACTTAGTGCTTGAAGAGCTCCTAAAATGAAAAGCTTCCGCTTACTATTTAAATTTTCTTGCACTTTTGGTTTAATGAAGAGAATGGTTATATTCTCTTTTTCCTTTTCTTTTAAATGGATTTGTAATAATTAAACTTAAAACTATTTGGGTTATTTTTACCTACTCTTATATTTCTATGTTGTGATTACCTATTTTGCAATTGCTTGGGATGCATGAGTGAATTATATTAATTGCTTGTATTGTTTATACTTGCAATATTTTCATATATCTCCTTAACATGTAACTTCAATTGCATTCATTTGTATAATTTATTTTAATTTAATATTTGCTCACAAAGTGACTTGGCCACTTAGCATCTATATTTGATTAGTTTTTTTCTAATTGAGTATTGGGTGCTAAGGTAATATCCCAATATTTGGATTAATCTTCTATCCAATTATTGGGGTCGTTACTGCTCCTCTCAGGCCGAATCACACTGTGGCGACGCCACGTCACCTCCCCCTCTTGAACCTGCGCTCGCCGTCTGACAACTAGGTGTGGTTCGGATTGTCGGATTCGATCAAATTGAATGCGGGTCGTCCCATCGGGATCGGACGATAGGACAAATCCATTGTCTCATGTTTAGGCTAGGATAGTGGAACCACACGGATCTAAAAGTTATGATTTTCCAAATTATTTTAATTTGGAAAACTGAATTTAATTAAAAATTGGATTTAAATATAAATTTCAAATGTATTTTGAGCATTTTTACTCTATTCGAAGTTCAAAAATTACGAAACTTGCACCCTTATCTTATTTAAGTGATTTCTGTCGAATTTTTTGGCATTGTCCGAATTGATTCTGGATTGCATTGTTAAACTCTTATTGTTGTAATGAGTCTAATAAGACTATTTTTAAGTCATAAATAAGCCTAATTTAAAGAGGTGAATTTTGAGACCTCACATGAGGCTAGATCAATGCTAAACAGAGTACCCAAACCAAATGTAGTTTTATTTAATACTGTGATCAATATATATGTTAGTGCATGCAGGTTGTTAGAAGCAAATGCACTTTTTGATAGGATGATGCAAAGAAGCTATTATCCGTATGCTTTAACATATAAGATTTTGATTAGTGGCCTCTGTAAGGAGGGAAAATTTGGATCAATTGCTCATCTGGTAAATGGAATCCAACACATGCATGCCAAATGTGATTTTATAGGATTTTGATTGATGGATTCTGTAAGGGTGGCCTGTTGGGGGAGTTAAAAGCATATTGGAGGACGTGCGCTCAAATGGAATATGTATTAATACAGTGGGTTGCAATTGTCTAATATGTGCACTTTGTAAAGGCCGTAAGATCGATGAAGCGATGAAGCTTATTGAGAAGATAAAGGCAGAGGGCTACAAGTCTGACATATTTATATTTAATTCTCTAATACATGGCTTATGCAAGGATGACCAACTAGAGGAAGCCTTCACTTTTTATGGGAACCTACTACTGGATGGATTAGTTGCTAATATGGTACATATAATACATTGATTAAGGCTTTGCTTCAGAGGGGAAAGCAAAAGGAATTCTTAGAACTTGCCAATGACATGGTATTGTATGATCTTTTTGTTGATGTTGTTGACCTTAACAAATTGATAAAGGCACTTTGTAAGAGTGAAAGTGTTGACAAAGGATTGGATCTATTTGAGAAGATGAGACAAAAGGGTATTTGTCCGAGTATGATTTCATGTAATGTTCTCATTGTCGGACTCTGCAGAAAAAGAAGAGTGCAAGATGCATTAGAATTATTTGGGAAAATGCTTTAGTTTGGTTTTAAATCTGATATAAGAACTTATAATATTTTGATAAATGGTATGTGTAGGAAGAGTGCAATGCATTGAGCCCTTAATCTCTTGAAAATCTACATTCTAAACATATTGTTCCTAACATTATTATGTATAATATTCTTATCAGTTGGCATTACAAGGCAAAATTAGTTAATGAAGCAAACACACTTCTAAATAAAGCCATGGATGTTGGAATTACACCCAATGCACTAACTTGGGATGTCTTATCACACAATGTCCTACGGGAATCAATGAATAATGTGTCATTATTCAAAAAATAGCTAATGCTTATTTGATCTAATTGAAATTTTATCAAAACCACTCTCATGTGCATGTGATTTTGGTTTTACATTTGTAATGCATTAGCACTATCTTTGACATTTAGTTTCACTCCCTTTATAGATCATGGGGTTTTTCTTAAAGATAAATTAAAACTTCATGTGGCAATACAGCAAGGTAATTGCTTGTTATTCATTTTTTTCCTATATTTTTCGTAACACTGGCTTCTCATATTGATTATTTGAAAGGCATATTTTATTAAGTTAAAATTTTTAATTTCACTCTTTTTAACTTGTAGGCCTTGTAGATTTAATGGAAAATGATATACTAATGATGCTTAGGCATTTGTTTGTAGAAACATGGAGGCCATATGGCCAATAAAAAAATAGTTAGAGATCTCTTCATGTCTATTTGCATCAATCCAAGAAGTACAATTGTTAAATACTTGCTAAATCATTCTTTTGCATAAATATGAACCTGCAAATGGCATGTCTAAACTGTTTCTCCATTCATATTTCCAATGTTGCTGTAACCCTTCCTGTAAAATATGCTTGAACTGCAACCATAAATTTATATTAGTTGAACATAGACTCGTGCACATCTTCATGCAATCTAGGCATCTCTAGAATTACAGAGACCCCATATTTACCATCTTGAGTGGATGTCCCTGACATTTGAAGTGCAGCTAAGTCTGCATAGCGGATTGGGGCAACATCAGATATGACAGTTGTACTCCTTCAAAATCAATCTTCCTTGCTGCTATTGGGTTGGTTATGTGTCGGGAGTCAGTTGACACCTTATTTGCTAAATTCGGAGCTCTGCACGCTAATCAAGGCATAATTAAATTAATTATGGTTCAAAAATCTAATTTACAAATTGACTATCCAAACTATTCAATACAAATGTCATTAGAAAGGTTGTCTCACAAAGAATCCATAGACACCTTATTTGTTAAATTCTGATGTCGGCACATAAAAAGAGACACATTACAATATGGTCAAAATGTCATTTTTAAAATTACCTGATGGAACCAAGTTTTGAACATACCAGGATATTCCTCTCATTTTTCTGAGTATTTTGACATCTAGCTTGACTATGTGTGGAATTATACTTTCAGGTTATTCAAATAATTAAAATTGAATTTTTATGAATTAAAAGATTTTTTGAAATTTTTCCATCATGAGTTAACAGACATTAACAACCGTTAACAAAATCTGTTATTTTTCTAACTAAGCAGGAATATTCCGCAAATATTCCCGTTGACAAAAACTGTTAAAATATAATTGCAACATTAACTTTAGTGTTCATCGTAACCGTTTCCGTGAATGGCCATTGACGGAAACTGTTAACATCATAACGGAATGGGAACATTCCGCGAATATTCCCATTAAGTGCTAATGGACGTTGATAGCAAACTAACGATGTTTGTTATAGTGATTACCGTTCATCTTCTCCATTTTTTACCGTGACCCTCCATCTTCTGGGGCTGATTCTGTCACCATTCGACCTCTGTTAGTTGTGATTTAACCACCATTGGATTTGTCTTGTCAAGTTTTACATGTGGGTACCAATAGCTCCTTCATTGGATACCAGAAAATGTTTACTTCGGTGAAGCACTATTCATCTTCATCTCGAGTGTACGTGAAAGTAGGATGTTTTGCACAAATTGGAATTTTGAAGTTAAAGAGCACAACATGAAATTGATTTTCAAAACTTAAATTTCAAGAAAAGATGAATGAGGGATGCGGTACCTTAGGTTTAAAGTTTTGTGGAGAGGAAGGGTTTCGCCAAAAAATGGGGGCCTTCAGGTCTTCCTCACGAGCTCCCAACTACCTCAACGGGTGGGGGGCTTAACAAGGGGCATTTCCTTCGTTAGCTTCTGCAACAACCCTAATGTTCTTACTTGTCAATTAGTAACCTAATTGACTCAAAATCTCTTCCATTACTCTTATAATAGTGTTAGGGGTATCCATCTCAAATTTCGTGTGATTTGGAGACCGTTTGATAATTTCCAATATTTCCTATTTTTCTGATAATTCTAAAAATACCTAAATTATTTAGACCTCTTAACTAAAAATGAAGTCTACCATTGGACTCAGCACACCAAAATTAACTAGAGGTGGTATTTTAGAAGTGTTTAGGAGTCGTCAAAATTTTTGTTAATATTTTAATAATATTTTAATACCTAGAAAATTTGGTAAATTAAATATACCTCCGATCAAAAATTCGATAGCATTTTTGAGTTTCTTACCTCTCAAATAGGTAAAGGTGAAATTTAGAAAACTTTTGGAGTATATTTAGATATGTACTTATGAATAAACAAATAGGCTAATTTAATAATTAATAATATATATATATATATATATATATATATATATATAACTGAAAATAAATCCAATGGCCATTTAAAAAAAAAGCGCAGATTCGCCGTAATGTGCAAAACACAAAACACATGCACTATCCAATCGGACGCTTCCCAACTTCTCCTCATCAGATCGGACAGTTGATTTAGATTAAAGAGATTCAACGGCATGATCAAACCCATTTCTAACAGACACACGGATTTCAATTAACCATCCGATAAACCTTAGGCACAATTGCAAGCATCCGATGGCTTGAAGAAATTTCATTGTACATCTCCCTGCTCTTTGCATGATCGAGTCCAGGATGTACTGTGCACCACGCAAGCTGCCTTCTCCCAACAGCAATTAGGCAACGAGCAGGCCTTATAAACCTCCATTTGTTTTTCCTATTCTGCTTGCTTTCAAGCTGATAGCACCTACGAAGGAGCTCTAGTGCGAAGAACCATTAGCTTCCTACAAGTGCCCTAGCTCCTTGTTCCTGCCGGTGAATCCCATCAGATAAACTGTGTTGAGACTTAGGTACTACCTCTAATCTAATTTCCCAATTAGTAAATTTTAAAGAGTAGTTTCGATTATCTTAGCTGGAATGAAATAAATCGTTTGAGCCGAATGAGCTCAATATTCTGCAATGTAGAATAAGGAAGATGTTACGCATTTCAATCTTATTTCTTCCCAGTGAAAATTTATTAGCAATTAATTTAACTAGTTTACATTGAATGGAATTCTCTTAATAAGGGTTAATCGAGAGTAGAGATTAACCTTAAAGAAAATTTCCATCTCTGTATTTGTATTCGATCGATTTGTAAGGAAGTCTTTAGTTTTCTTTATAAATTTAAGCGAAGCTCAATGATGAGATAAATAAAGACGTGTTTAGCTATGTGCGATTCTTTTATTATGTTTCGTACTTCAATTAAAACTTCATATTCCATATATTTTCCTAGCTGTTAAATGTTCATTAGGACTCAATCATCTTAATTTTTATGTCTAATTTTTTATTTTATTCAATCATTTGAATCGAACCCTTAAATCTGTGCTGTTGTTGATTTAATTTCTATTAGTCTTATTCTCTATTCCTCTGTTCTTAAATCTATGATAATAAGTATACTGTAGTTTTATCACTTCATGTTGATTTATATGCATTTAATCTTCAAGGATAAAATTTCAGTTTGTGCTATCCTTTTTTTTGTCTTTCTTATTGTTCTTCTAAATTTTTCAGTCATCAATCTATTTTCAAATAACATTTCGTATCTTATATGAAATTGAATCCAGTAACGCATAAGTTCAAATCTCATGCTATTAATGTTGATTTTCTAACAAATATTGATTCGGTATATTCCTTAATAAAACTTCCGTATACACAATTATTTAATGAATGCCTATGGATTTATTATTGTCTATCATTAATGAGGTTGAAGTCGATTGAGTCCAAAAGAGGCTGATTGAAATTAAGAGAAATATAGGCTAACAAGAGAACTTTTGGCTACAGCTTTGATTATGTGAAGTTTTTCTTTTCAATTCAACTCACTTGGGTAATTTCTTTTGTTTTTCTTTTAGTAACTTGGGCATTGTAGGATGCCAGTATATGTTTGATTTAATATACTTTGATTTATTCGACTCAGATTACCTCCATGCTTTATGGTCTGAAGGTAAGAATTATGCTTATGTTTAGATTAAATTTTCTAGAATTCAGTGTGGTAGTAGATAATAATTGACCAAGCCATCAAGAAATTTAAGTGCTGTTTGGTTTGATGTCATTATTAAGATAGCATGTTATTTTTGCGGCAATGTGATTTTGATAATGGGCCATGTTAGGTTCAGTATTATTTTAACAAAAAATGTCAATGATATTCATAAGCATTATCTTTGATTCACTACCATTTATGTTATGTTACGAATGAGATAAGATTATTCCCCAACAATGAGAACCATCCCAAAAGTGATGGTCTATGAAATGTAAGAATATATATTTCTGTATGCTTTCTAATTTATAAATATTCAAGTACTATGTACTCCAACGTTGGCATCATATTAGGCAACTCAAACTCGGATTCTGAGAATTGGTGGGAAGAACTCCTGAAGCCCTTTGATCTTGAAAGGCGTAGAAAATCCTTCAAATGGGGCACTCCCCATGGATTGTGTAAGCTACTCTATTTCAGCTCTTCCAATGGGCCAGTTCGCAGAATGGATACTCCCATACATGTGATGCCTACTATGTTCTAATCTGTAATTCACATAAGTCAAAGAATTCAAAATGGACAACGTCAGCAGAGGAAAGGTTTCTATTGCGGTAGTCGTTGTTATCATGATCATGAAAGGATATGCCAAAGTCATCTTCCCCCCCAATCTCGCCATCCAGTTGCTCAATGAAATGCTTGAATTATCTTGTTATCTAAATAACACCAAGCATATTACCTAATATTGAACCAAGCATCCATTTGAATTTGTGCCCATTTTTAGAAAAATATATTATAATTTTTTCGAACTCTTGTGTCATTAATGAAGAAATTCTTTATTAAACTTTCAGCATTCTCATCTGCTAGCACCTCCATATTTCTGCAATTGAGATCTATTTATCCTTAAAATGTTTGATTTTGCATTTTGATGATCCTATTTTCTTTGTCCCAATCAAGTACAGTTATGATGTTTTTTTGTCATTCCTATTGATGCAATCATTGCATCATAAGAATCAACCGCTCGACTCTCACAAGCAGATTACAATTTTTACTCTTTTGGGGCACATCTACCCTATCTTTCTTCGCCAATGGAATTCAAAGTAAATTCTGAGAATGAGAGGGAAGAAGTTCTCAAGCCCTTTGATCTTGAAAGGCTCAGAAAATCCTCCAACTGGATCACTCCCCAAATACTATGTAAATCTCTTGAGCTCTCACTCGACATTTATACTATGTCTTAGCTCTTCTAAGGGGCTATTTCGCACAAGGGCTACTCTCATACATGTGATGCCTACTATGTTCTAATCTAAAAATTCATAGAAGCTAGATATTTGAGGATGGCTAAAAAGCTCTTACATAAGTCAACTGAGAATGGCTTGCCATGGGAGTCCCTATTTGTCATGATCTTTAGAGGGTAAGCCAAAGCCACCCACCCTGGTATCAATGGCCAGCTACTCGATGAAATGCCTAAATTCTTTAATAATTGAATAACATGGCTATCTAAATAACATGATATCTTAATAGCTTTTCACATGATATTAAACCAAATAGCCATTTGAATTTGTGCCTAATTTCAAAAAATTTATATTATAATTTCTGCAAACTGTTGTGTCATCAAGGAAGAAATTATTCATTAAAATTTTGACATTTCCAAATGCTAATGCCTCTATCTTTTTACGATTGAGATACATTTCTCCCTAAAATGTTCAGTTTTGCATTTTCCTGAACTTGAGTGCAGCTATGTTGTTTTTATGTCATTCCCATTATTGTAATAATCACAAAAGAAGAATCAGCTGCTTAACTCTCACAAAGGGATTCGATATTTTCTACAATGGGAGTCCCTGTTTATCATGATCATGAAAGGGCATGCCAACTTTAACATATTTATGAAGGCACTTTGAAAGAGTGATGGTGTTGTGGTAGTATAAGAGCTGTTTGAGAAGATGAGACAATAGATCTACGATTTGTGTACGATTTTAGGTAATCTTTTCATTGACAGACTCTGCATGAAAAGAAGAGTCCAGGATTCCTTAAAATTACTTGGGAAAATTATCAAGATTGGTTTTAAACCTAATATAATCACTTACAACATTTTGATCCATGCTTCCCTTAACCTCTTAGAGAAGCTACATATCAAACAAACTGTTCCTAACATAATTACATATAATATTTTTATAAGTTGGCATTAAAGGCAAGCTTGGTTAATGAAGCAATCATGCTTCTAAATAAAGCCATGGATGTTTGAATTACACCCAACACACGAACTTGGGTTGTCATTATAATAACCCGATGTCAAATTAGGTGTCCTAACCCAACACTGAGCATCACCGTAGTACTTAATACTGGATTAACATGCCTTAAACTACCATGAATGTTTCAATAGATGCACATTTTATACATAGTGACATACATTACCAAACTAGTCATCAAGATAAAATAAAATAAAACATTTATCCCATATTTTAATAATTAAAATGTCCAATATACTAAGTATTACAATATTTCAATAAATAAAACACACTCTATAACAACCTCAATATTAGATCAGAAACCCAATCCAACAATTAGTGTTACTATAGTACTTAATACTGGGTTAGTGAGTCTTAACCCACTTTTAGGCACAATGTGAAGACAAGGGTCTCTAAAGAGAAAAACTAGATGCATAAATTATAACAACCCTAGTATTGTTACCCATCAATTAGTGACCTATTTGACTCTAATCCATTTTCATTAGTCTTATAATAGTATTAGGAGTCTCCAATTCAATTTTTGTGCAATTTGAAGATCGTTTGATAATTTCCAATATTTCCTAGTTTTCTAATAATTCTGAGAATGCCTAATTTATATAGATCTCAGAATTGAAAAAAGTCCACCATTGGACTCATCACACTCAAATTAGCTATGAGTGGTATTTTGGAAGTGTTTGGAAGACGTCAAATTTTCCCCGAATATTTTAATAATATTTAAATACCCAAAAATTAAGATAATTAAATTGACCTCCGATCAAAAATCTGATTGCATTTTTGAGTTCACCACACCTCAATTAGGTTAGGGTGAATTTTTGTGATTTTTTAGAGTGTGTTTAGTTATTTAAATTTAATTAATAAAAAGGGTATAATTAATTAATATATATATATAATAATAATAATAATAATAAAATTATTCCAGCATATTTTTTTTCCAAAAGGCGGAGATCCCATGTGGGATGCCAACCACGGGACAGCCGCATCCTTAAACTTGAACCGTCAATCCTAGTCCAACTGCGCATAATCAATCGAACAGATCTGACCGTCGGATCAGTGCTTCGATCCGACGGCCACGATATGTTTCCTGTACGTCCCTCTCCTCATGATCTCTGCGCGCCTATTGGAATTAGGTGCCATACTCCGAGCTGCCTTCGGGTCTTATACGCTCACCTAGGTTACCTTCCTTCCTCTTTTGCAAAATCGGGGAGGCTGCTAATGACCTGAGAAGCTTGTTGCGGCCAGTTTTGAAGCTCGAGCAAACTCTATTTTCTTCTTCCTCGTCACTCGGCAAAGGCAAAGGTATGGTCCTCCATACTACCATTTAAGCGAACTTATATCTCTTCTACTATCTGTCTTTCAATATTTCCTTTGTTAGATTAGTTCATAGTATTTGATTAAGTCCATATATCTTTGTTTAAATCCCAAGCTCATGGTTAGGTAATTTCACCGAAACCCCAAACCTAGATTTTTAGGGTTTAAATCTTTCGGCTATAGAGGCTATCTCTGGTTCTAATTCCATTTCTTATGATAGATCTTGTAAGGATCTATTGATCCACACTTAATCTAGACTTAGGAGTGATCAAAATCTCCCGTTGGACAAAAACCATAAATCCCTCTGCTTAACCCGACAGGGACGAAGGTTCGGTGCCTTAAACCGGCATGGTTTGATATTTTTTCTTAGACCGGAATGGTTCGAGTCTTTTTGAATTTCTGCTGCCTTCTCAAACGGAATGAAGTCGCGTGTCGACCGGGTATAGGCTCCGCCGCCATACGAGGGGCCCGCGTCTGATTTAGTTAGCGCCGACTTCTGTGTTTTTCCGCGCCGTTCTATTTTCCGCACCATTCCGTTTTCCGCGCCTACCTAAATTTCTGCACCCAAATTCTCGATTAATGATCTAAAATCATTAATTAATAATGGTTTAATTTAATTAAATGCTTATTTTTATTTAATTAATATCATTAAAAATAATGATCCAAATAATATAAAATTATATATCATTTTGATCACAAAATTGAGTAGATTAATAATATGCATTTTTATTTCTATTTTGACAAATATTTCAATGGGTCAATAATTAGGATTAATTAATTAATTACAAATTAATTTCATTAGTTTATGTGATCTAATTTGATCATTTAAAATCCAAATTAAATGATCAAATAATCTATTTCACTCACAAAAATGTGAGGAACAATAATATGAAATAAAATTTAACATTTGAACCCTAATTTTCTGAATCACTTTTTAACCTAAATAGGAGTAATTAAAACCCCAATTTTTCCAAAGTTGTCCAAATTTGGCATACTTAGTGTCGTTCTTCTTCTTATGATATAACAATTTCATTTATATATATAAATCATTTCCATTGGACAACAATTTAAAAACTTAGGTTTTTGACTGTTACTTAGTATTATTATGGTTCCATATTTCTAGATAGCATGTTTTAAGTTTTATAAAACCCTAGAATAGCTAACATATCACATTTATTACCTCCCTTACCAATTAGATTTCATTTTATGAGCTTAGTTCTCAACTTTCTATTAATATGAATTAATTGTCAAGTGCTTAATTCATCTTTCAACCCTAAGGTAGAAACCTTAGGATTGATTTGCAATTGATCTATAATTAATCCCTAGATCTATTAGTTATACAATTAAGAATAGATGATCTTAATGCCTTAGTGATTGTAGATTATTGAATCAAATAGATCTAACTTTAGTGATTAGATTAGAACTTAGTTTATTCATCCTAAACCCTAAAACCTCCTCTTGAATATTTTAAGAGCAAGTATTATAAATCCTATATCACTTAGGATAATTTAGGAATCCTACTGAATTCCTTATACATCAACTATTAGAATACTTAGAACTTGTAGTTATTAAGTTCTAGTAATTACTTACCCTATACCTTTCAATTGCTTATAACTTAGCTAAATTAACACTTGTTTGATTAGATCCTTCAAACTATAACCTAGCTGATGAACCTTAATAAACTTTAGTAAACTTATCTTAGTTCCAATTTCTTAAGTTAGATATTTTCTTATCTCAATCTCTTCCTACTAGGCACCTAAACTTTGATTTAATTTATGTAATTAGATCTTATAGTTTAGGATGAGATTAAGAGCTAGTTTCTAATAGTAATAATTATACTCATAAATTATTTTGTTTCATCATATTAATTGAATTAAATCTATTATTTTCAAAATCCCAACTGTTATTATATTACAATTAGCTTGAGATCAATATCTCAAAGTTAAATGCGAGCTCAATTAGCTCCAATCATTATGTAGATCATTAAAATTAGATAACTTTAGATATCACTTAGTTGTAATTATTGATCTTCCTTTGAATGCATGCTTAGATTTGAGCCTTATTCATTGAATCATTCATATAATATATTGTGCATGAATAAAACTTTCACATTAAATTACTAGGGGTCTATATGGTGGATCAGTCTAGGGTAGACTAAAAATGGAGCAATAAGGAGACATCACATTCTTAGAGGATGAATGTGAGTGTTTTAGGACTTGACCCCACTTTTCTTTAGTTGTTAAATAGATGTGTTTAACTCCTCATTTCATTTTGAATATGCCCACAGAATGAGTAAATATTAAAATAACCTCAATTAATAAATATGTGAGATCTTCAATCTTATAGATTGTTAAAACCCACCATAGCTTTTAACTACGTTACTTTCCATAGTTTTAGACTATGTGAATCTTAGACTAATAGTCTAAGATCTTCTTCTATTTCCTTACTATGCATTTTCTATGAATTAGAACTATACTTTACTTATTTACAGTTTATTTAGATTACAGTGAAAGTTGTACAATTTCATTTAAATTCTTCACTGTTTATTTTCCTTACTTAGCATAAGTTCATTTGAACATATACATGTTTTACTTCATTTACTTTCATATGCATATTAGTTTAATTCTAGCCTATTTAGAATGCTTTTACCCTTATTCTATTTCCAGGCTAGGATGTATGCTTAAGTAAGTCTTCTAACTCACTTTGTTCTTCTTATTTACTTTTCCTCACTTATATGCTTACTATATTGCAACTATGCTTCTGCTTACTTTGTAACTAGGATGTGATATCCAATTATAATAATAACATATTTAACCAATCTTAAATTATACTTAGACAATTTAGTCTAACCAGAATTTATATTTCTTGGCTTTGCCCTATCACATTTATATGCCAAAATGTGATAGATCATGTGCACTTGGAGGCTAGTGGAGCTGGACCAAGCGCTAAAAATTAATTTCCTTCTGCCTATCATATATTAAAAATATAGAGCTTATTATAAATTGCAAAGTGAGCTATTTTATTTCTTCCTTTTATTTTCAGTTTACTGTTAGTTTATTTTAATATTGTTTACTTTAATTTTATTATACTTTGTTGGAGCTTAGATTATATTAAATGCTTGAGATAAATGAATGGATGAATGGATGAATGTATTGAATGGATGAATGGTTATAATTGTATAAAAATGAATATTAATCTAGTTCTTAGTTGCATATCTACCTAGGATATTAATTGGAATTAGTTGAATATTCAATTATTTATAGAATTAGAAAGTATTTTCTTATCTAAGTAATAGTCTTTACATATCTATATATGAATGTTGCATGCTTGTGATGAAGCAAACTTTAGAGTAGATAATTGTTTCATATGTGATTTTCTCCCTTTGATATTTTAGAATTATAAATGAGCAATCCTATAAAATGGATTAAACTCTACTTTAGAATTGAAAATGAGCAATCCTATAAAATGGATTAAACTTTATATTAGAATTGGAGTTAAAATGGATTGAATGCATGTTAGTTTAGGTTGTTTTTTCTTTCAAAGTATAACTCCCATTAGAATGGGGGTTTCGCATGTGAACTTACAGGTTTTTCCTTAGCCATTTACAAAGGAGACTCTGCCAAAATTTTTAAGAAATTTTAGACTTAGAAATTTTATTCAAAAATGTAAGCTTAAAACTAACATGTCAATTATTCATTAATACTTAGAATCTCATATCTAAGATTGAATGTAAACATTTCAATTATTTTAAATTATAATCACATGTTTCCTTACATATTTCATATGCTCAATTCTACTTTCCTCTCATTCTTAAATCCATGAATTGCATCTTTACTTATAAAATTACTTAATTCCATTCATAAATTCCCTTCCATCTTAACTTAAGACCCTCTTCTAAATCCTTGGTCAAACACAATATCTAATGATTTGGATTAGCTTTCTTCTAATCTAGTATTAGGTATTATGGTGACGTATCAATGTTGAGTTAAGTGATCCTCAATATTGGGGTCATCACAGTTGGTATTAGAGCCAAGTTGAGAACTTTAAGCTAAGACAAACACATCCATTCATCCAAAAGCAAACAGCATAGTATAGTAAAAATAAATAAATGACATCTTAGGATAGTAAACACATTTTCAATCAAATAAGTCATCTAAATTTCTAACTTAATCTTTAATTAAACTTTCAGATGACAGATCCTAGTGCTGAACTAAAACTTTATATCATATTGTTCTTCCAATATTGGGAGTATGATCATTGGTATGGGTCAACATTTGGTAGAGTTTACTTGGGAGTATTTGCTGCAGGAGGTGATATTCTGAATAAAATTTTGAGGTTTTATGTATTTCAAGGCGATTGTTTCCCTCAATTAGCTAGAGAATGGCTATCCCATGTTACCAAGGTATTTGAGGCCGTAGAATGCCCAGAACACTTATGCCTCCAAAGTTTATATGAACTCTTTGATGACTATGCCATAAATTGGTGGTGTCATGCACATAGAGTACTCATTCGTTGATGTAGGCATCTTCATCGTGTCCCCACTTATGAAGACTTCAAAAACATATTTTATGCAAACTTTTGTAACTAGTAGTACTAGTCTTCCTTTTGCTCTATCTTTTTTCTCTTTAGTAGTATTATAAATAGCTTCTTCTTACTTGATTCTTTTTTTTTTCTACAAAGATTGTAATCTTTTTAAAGTTTTAAATTTTTATGAGAATTTTCCTTTCTTAACGTCTTCAGCTTTTGAATGATGTTTTCTTTTTCCTTTCTTTAGAATGGATCCAAATCCTAATACTCCTATTAAACCAATAATGGAAGAACCTACTTCCACTACAACTTCTCAAACTGAGCAAATGCAGAACTTGTTGGACATGATGAAGGTAATGGTAGAAGCCCAAACATGTGTAGTAGAAAGGATGGCTTCATCCTGCAACCTTTCCCAACCTTCTCCAGTTCCATCCCAAATCTGCCCAACTCCTCCTCAAGCTTCTTCTTCTATTATCCCTAAACTTCCCTTGGCTCCACAGCCATCTTTAGGCCCTTTGTGGATGCCTACCTTCTTACCTTTCTTCATCTGAACTCTCCAGCTTTCAATGGTTCAGTTTTCCATTTCGAAGCCATAGATTAGCTGAAGGCCATTGAGAAGACGCTATCTAGTATTAAGTGTCCAGAGAGAGAATGTCTCCGCCTAGCAACCTACTTATTCCACGGAGAAGATGAATACTGGTGGGATAGTGAGTTGAAGACTCGCTTCTCTGAGGTTCAATTGGAAGACATCCCATGGGATGAATTTGAACAAGTATTCTGTGAGGAATTTATTCCTCCTTCTACTCAGATAATAATAGAAAATGATTTCATGCAACTTACCCAGGGAAATCATTCTATGCATGACTACGAGATGGAGTTCTGTAAACTCTCTCGTTTTTCTCCAAACCTAGTCCATACTGAAGTGGCTAGGTGCACTCGATTTATGTTCGGTCTTAGAGATTCTGTCAAAAGTCATTTGATGTCTCAACATCATGACAGTTTTCCCAAGCTCTTGGAAGGTGATCGTATGTTAGAGTACCATCAATCTCAGATGGATTTGAGAAAGCGCTCCCATCCTCAACCTTTCAGATCAGAAACCTCTAAGAGAAATCATTCTCATGGTCCAAAGGCCTACCAGCTTGCTTCTGGCTAAAATTCAAATCAAAACCCTAGCCAGAATCCTAGGCAAGGCCAGCAAGGAAGGCTAGGAGCAGTATGTAACAGACCCCATCCTTATGGGAAGTGCTACCACACAGGCGGTAGGTGTTACATATGCGATAGAACCAGTCATAAACATTGGGACTGTCATGCTAACTAGACTGTGGACAAGGTGAAGATCAATCATCAAGATTCTATTCAGAATCTAATTCCTCTAAATTCTCAAGCGCCAGCACTTGCCTTAATGCCTCCTCCTATTGGTGGGAGTGGTCAGCATCAAAAGGGAGTACCTCCATCTTCCTCCATGCAAGGCCGCTACAGTAGGAAGAAAAAGGGCAAGTCTGTTGCTCATCTACCTGCAGTACCAAGGGTATATACTCTGTCTTCTTCAGCTACCCCCGAGGATAATAGCGTTGTTACTGGTACGTTTTAAATTTAATTTCCTATTTCTATTTTTCATTTTCCTTTCGTAATGTTTAATTTCAGCATTTTCCTACTTTAATTTTCATTAGTATAATTAGAGTTTATTTTCCTTGCTATAGGAACTCTAATTATTAAAAATCAATCTTGTGACACTCTCTTTGACACTAGTGCTAGTAGCTCTTTCATGTCAGTGAGTTGTGCCTCTTCCTTAAATCTTCAACATTTCAGCCTAGGCAGTTGACAGACCTAAAATATGTCTGCGCTTGCACGCAAGTGTACGTGGTCTGAAGTAATAAGTGAAAAGTTTAATTTTCGGGATTTATTGAAGCTCAGGGAATTGGGTGTTTTGTTACTGAGGTATATCTATGATCACTAATATTGAAGCTATGAGTATATTGTTGAATTTGGTTCCTGAACAAGCATGACAACTCTTAGTAGAAAATAACTCTGATAAAATGAAGAGGAGAGTTGGGTTTCTCCCACATTATATGATAGATAACTTATGTATGATAATTCCTTAAGCGTTCATCTTTTCTTTACTTAGTTTTTAATCAAGTGCACATTGTCTTTCTTAGAGTCTTAACTCAAATATTTACAAGTTCAAATCTCGTGCATGAAATGAATACCCAGTCGGTTCTATTTCAGCACAAAGACCCTTATAAGATTTTAGATTTTTTTAATTTTCCTCTCATCTCTTGATCATGGAGATGAGGGTTATGTAGTTAAGATCTTGCAAGCATTGATTTCACTTAGAGCATCATGCTCATCATGCATAGTTTAGATGAGAGAGTGATTTCATTGGGCTCAATGACTATGTCACCTCATTCATGAGCACTCAATGAATCCATTCCCTCCCTCAAGTATACTGAGCAATGGAGCTTAATTAGTGGGTCTTAGCATCACATGCTTCAACTCTTTAGTTGAGCATAGATCAAGGTGCACTAAGCTCAAGAACTTTCTCACATAGTTCTAAGCACTCATGCACTCATGAATCCAGCATCAAAACTAAGAATTAGTTATGGAGCACAAGACTTTTTAGTCCTTGATTTCATTTAGTCCTTTGTCATTTGGTCCACATTCAAGTCCATAATAGTCCTTTACATTTCTTTATCAAGTCATTGAGTTCCCAAATTTTATTAAAGCTTGAGAAAAATTTCATACATCATAGTATCTTTTATTACATATGGGATTGCCCCAACCCTCCCCAAGGGAGGTTTAGCTCTCCATTACAAAAGAGATGAAAAAATAACACATACATGGATAAAGACCCTTTCATGATCAACTAAGAAAAACAAAAGACAAGAGCTTAGAAAATACTAGGAATGTTCCTTGGAAGTTCTCCGGACTTTTCCTCTTCTTGCTTGTGGTTGCTTCTCCTAGGTCAGTAGTGCTACCTTTCTCCTTCTTCTCTTTAGCAAGAGGAGTTATTCCACCCTTGGAGAGTTCTCCTTCTCTTCTATGCAGCCCTCTCCTTACTTAGGTTGTGAGCCAAGTTGGGAACCCTCCTTAAGTCAAGAAGGGTGGTATTTATAAAGGGGGGCTGCACTCTTCATCTGCACATTCAAATTCTACTTTTGCCTTGAAAAATGCTATTGTAATGATAGCCAATCCCACTTGATGGGTGAAGTGACCTATACTTTTCCATTTCTTAATCTCCACATCACTTCAAAATAACAGTTTTCCCTTAAAAACAAATATGCTGCCAAATGAATGATGGCTGGAGACAAGGAGCTGGTTGGGGGTCTTGTCCCAACCGCATTTAATGCTCTGCTCAAACAGAATTTTGGCGCACGCAGCAGCGCGCTATAGCACTCTATGGCAGAAAGTTTTCGCAGAATGGCTCGCTGGGGCGTGCCGTAGCGTTTAGGTTCGTAAATTGATGATCTGCTACAGCGCGCTGTAGCACGCTATAGCGCTAGCATTTTGGCAAATTGCTTCGCTGCAGCGTGCTTTAGCGCCAGTATTTCGCAAAATGCTCTGCTGCAGCGTGCTATAGCACTAGCATTTCGTAAAATGTTTCGCTACAGTGCGTTGTAGCGCTAGCATTTTGCAAATTGCTCCGCTGCAGTGCGCTATAACACCAATATTTTGCAAAATGCTTCATTGCAGCACGCTATAGCACCAACATTTCGCAACATGCTCTGCTGCAGTGCACTATAACGCCAGCGCTTTGCAACTTGCTCCGCTGCAGTGCGTTGTAGCGCTAGATTTTGCAAGTTGGACTGCTGCAGCGTGCTGGAGAGCGCTCCAGCGCACGGCAGCAGTTTTCTTTTAGGAATCTTCGAAAATTGTCCAGAATTGTTCGAAATTTGTTGGATAGGCATTTTTCCTGAAAAAATAGGCAAAATTGGATTAAGGAAACAGTTTTAATATGAAATATGAATGAAACTTCCCTTATTTGGGATATAAATTATGGATTATCAGCAGTCCTTTAGTAGTTCAAATGCCATCTGGTGCTGAGATATGTGCTAATGAGTTCTATTTGGTAGACATCCTAATCAGTAACCAATTCTTCCAATTTAAACTTATTATTATATCCATTATAAATTTCGACATAATTTTAGGAATGGATTTGTTCAAGTAAATTTAATGCAATAATAGATTGCTTTCGTAAGCGAGTTTCACTTAAGGTTGGAAAGAAACCTGAAGTATTTATAGGAAAACTTATCTTTATGACATCATTAATCAATGTAATTGAAGCCAAGCGCCTCATTAGTAAAGGTTGCTATGCAATCCTAGTAACTTTAATCGGTGAAAAAAAATAAGTAAGTAGTCCAGAAAAGACTATCATCGTTAAAGAGCTCCTGGATGTGTTCCTTGAAGACTTGCTTGGACTACCTCCTTTATGAGAGGTAGGGTTTTCTATTAAACTTATCCCTAGAACTCAACTTAAGTCTAAGGCTCCTTATAAAATGGCTCCAAAAGAACTACAAGAGCTTAGAGAAGTTGCATGAGTTATTAGACAAAGGATTCGTTCACCCTAGCATATCACCTTGGGGAGCTCCTGTCCTATTCATCAAGAAGAATGATGGTTCAATGTGGATGTGTATAGACTATCGTGAGCATAATAAAGTGACTGTGAAGAATAGGTATCCTCTCCCTAGGATCGATGATTAGTTTGATCAACTCGCCGGAGCGAAGATCTTCTCCAATATTAACTTAAGATCAGGTTACTACCAGATTAGAATCAAGGATGAAGATGTTTCCAAGACAGCATTCAGAACTCGATATGGGCATTTTGAGTTTCTAGTCTTGTCTTTTGGACTGACAAATGCTCCTTCCATCTTCATGGACCTGATGCAGCGTATCCTTAAACTATATCTCGATGAGTTTGTCATCATTATCATCGACGACATCCTAATCTACTTAAAGTCAGCTGCTGAGCATGAAGAGCATCTGCGTATCGTTCGAGAATTGTTAAGAGAGAATAAACTTTTTGCTAAGTTTTCTAAGTGCGAGTTTTGGCTCAAGTTGGGCCTTTCTGGGCACGTGATTGATGCTGAAGGCATTAGAGTAGACCAAAAGAAAATTCAAGCTGTTCAACAGTGGGCTCAACCTAAATCTGTAATAGAGATTTACGGTTTCTTAGGACTCGCTGGTTATTACAGAAGGTTCATTCCTAGATTCTCTCTAATTACTTTGTCGTTAACTCAATTAACTAGGAAAGACGTTCTGTTCATCTGGAGCACAGCCTATGAAGAATTGTTTCAAAAGTTGAAATAGTTATTGACTTCTGCTCCTGTTCTAGTGCTACCTCGAGAGGGAAAAGATTTCAAGTTTGTACTGATGCCTCTAAGGTAGGACTTGGTTGTGTTCTGATGCAAGATTGTTGTGTAATAGCCTATGCCTCTAGACAGCTTAAGCCTAATGAGAAGAACTATCCTATGCACGATCTTGAACTTGTAGGGGGAGTTTTTGCTCTTAAGATATGGAGACACTATTTGTATGGAGTTAAGTGTGAGATGTTTACTGATCACCAAAGTTTAAAGTACATCTTCACCCAGAAAGAACTTAATTGTCATCAGCATAGGTGGCTAGAGTTACTTTGCAACTATGATTTGGAAATCCAATACTATCTAGGTAAAGCTAATGTAGTAGCTGATGCCCTTAGTCGTAAAGCAACTTTATCTTCCCTTTGTTGCAATGAATCTTTGATCGAAGATTTTGGCAGATTGAATCTTGAGCCTATCAGTTCAGCTAATTTAGGCACTCTACTATTTGCTATTCAGTCAGATGATTCCCTGAGATATAAGATTGTCGAAGCTCAGAAGGAAGATTCGAATTATTCCGCATTAATTTTTGAAATTGTTAGTGGCAAGAGATTTGAATTACGTCTTGATGACGAAGGTGTTGTATTTCAGAAGTCTAGATTATGGATTCCAAAAAGCTTGCAGTTACAAATATTATCTGAAGCTCATAATTCTTGCTATACAATGCACCCCAGTAGTTGTAAGATGTATCAAGATCTTAAGCAATCATTTTGGTGGTCCAGCATGAAGCGGGATATAGCCATATTCATTTCCAAGTGCCATCCCTGTTCCTTGGTCAAGGCCGAATACCAGAAGCCTGGTGGACTTCTTAAACCCTTAGACATTCCTGAATGGAAGTGGTCCAATATCTCCATGGACTTCATTGTCGGTTTGTCTAAGAGTAGATCTGGTTCTGATTCTATTTGGGTGATCATCGATAGACCCACCAAGTCAGCTCATTTTCTAGCTATTCGTCAGACAGATCCAGTTGAGAAGTTAGCTAAGCTTTATCTTAAGGAGATCATCATTTGTATGGTATGACAAACTGTATAGTTTCTAACAGAGATAGTATATTTACTTCCAGATTTTGGTCAACTGTTCAGCAAGATTTGGGGATGAGTTTAGCATTGAGTACTGCTTTCCACCCCCATACAGATGGTCAGACTGAGCGTGCTAATCAGATCTTGGAAGATCTCTTGCGTCATTGTGTTCTAGACTTCAGTGGATCATGGGAAGATCATTTAGCATTAGTTGAGTTCACCTACAATAATAGTTATCAGTTCAGTATTGGTATGGATCCTTGCGAAGCTCTTTATGGAAGGAGGTGTACAACTCCAGTTGCTTAGATTGAAGTAGGAGACTCTCAACTTTATAGTTCTGAGTTAGTAGAAGAGACTACTAAGAAAGTTCAACTGATCAAGCGCAATATGACTGCAGCTCAGGATAGACAGAAGAAATATCATGATCCTCGTCATCGTCAGTTGGAGTTCCAAGTAGGCGATAGAGCTTATCTTAAAGTTAGTCTGATGCATGCTGTGCAGAGATTTAGTGTGTCTGGAAAGCTGAGTCTAAGGTATTTAGGACCCTTTGAAGTGATCGAAAGGATTGGAACATCTGCAGATAGATTAGAGTTGTCAGAAAACTTCTCGGCTGTACATAATGTGTTTCACATTTCATCACTAAGAAGGTGTTTCTTAGATTCAAGTCAGCAAGTTCAGATACCTGAAATGGAACTACAACCTAATCTGACTTTCGTCATTAAAGCTGTTGCGATTCAATGGTGGGATCTTAAGCAGTTAAAAAATTGTAGCATTCTTAAGAATAGATAATCTTAATGCCTTAGTAATTGTAGATTATTGAATCAACTAGATCTAAATTTAGTGATTAGATTAGAACTTAGTTTATTCATCCTAAATCCTAAAACCTCCTCTTGAATATTTTAAGAGCTAGTATTACAAATCCTATATCACTTAGGATAATTTAGGAATCCTACTGAATTCCTTATACATCAACTATTAGTATACTTAGAACTTGTAGTTCTTAAGTTCTAGTAATTACTTACCCTAAACCTTTCAATTTCTTATAACTTAGCTACATTAACACTTGTTTGATTAGATCCTTCAAACTATAACCTAGCTGATGAACCTTAATAAACTTTAGTAAACTTATCTTAGTTCCAATTTCTTAAGTTAGATATTTTCTTATCTCAATCTCTTCCTACTAGGCACCTAAACCTTGATTTAATTTATGTAATTAGATCTTATAGTTTAGGATGAGATTAAGAGCTAGTTTTTAATAGTAATAATTATACTCATAAATTATTTTGTTTCATCATATTAATTGAATTAAATCTATTATTTTTAAAATCCCAACTACTATTATATTACAATTAGCTTGAGATCAATATCTCAAAGTTAAATGCGAGCTCAATTAGCTCCAATCATTATGTAGATCATTAAAATTAGATAACTTTAGATATCACTTAGTTGCAATTATTGAACTTCCTTTGAATGCTTGCTTAGATTTGAGCCTTATTCATTGAATCATTCATATAATATATTATGCATGAATAAAACTTTCACATTAAATGACTAGGGGTCTATATGGTGGATCAGTCTAGGGTAGACTGAAAATGGAGTAATAAGGAGACATCACATTCTTAGGGGATGAATGTGAGTATTTTAGGACTTGACCCCACTTTTCTTTAGTTGTTAAACAGACATATTTAACTCCTCATTTCAATTTGAATACCCACAAAATGAGTACAGATTAAAATAACTTCAATTAATAAATATATGAGATCTTCAATCTTATAGATTGCTTAGACTCGCCATAGCTTTTAGCTATGTTACTTTCTATAGTTCTAGACTATGTGAACCTTAGACTAATAGTTTAATATCTTCTTCTATTTCCTTATTATGCATTTTCTATGAATTAGAATTGTACTTTACTTGTTTATAATTTATTTAGATTACAGTGAATGTTGTACATTTTTATTTAAACGTTTCACTGTTTATTTTCCTTACTTAGCATAAGTTCATTTGAACATATACATGCTTTACTTCATTTACTTTCATATGCACATTAATTTAATTCTAGCCTATTTAGGATGCTTTTACACTTGTTCTATTTGCAGGCTAGGATGTATACTTAAGTGAGTCTTCTAACTCACTTTGTTCTTCTTATTTACTTTTCCTCACTTGTATGCTTACCATATTGCAGCTATGCTTGTGCATACTTTGTAACTAGGATGTGATATCCAATTATAACAATAACATGTTTAACCAATCTTAAATTGTACTTATACTGTTTAGTCTAACTAGACTTTCTATTTTTTAGCTTTGCCCTATCACATTTATATGTGAAAATGTAATAGATCAGGTGCACTTGGAGGCTAGTGGAGCTGGACCAAGCGCTAAAAATTAATTTGCTTCCGCCTATCATATATTAAAAATATATAGCTTATTATAAATATCAAAGTGAGCTATTAGATTTTTTCCTTTTATTTTCAGTTTACCTTTGGTTTGTATTAATGTTGTTTACTTTAATTTTATTATACTTTGTTGGAGCTTAGATTATATTTAATGCTTGTGATGAATGAATGGATGAATGTATTGAATGGATGAATGGTTACAATTGTATAAAAATGAATATTAATCTAGTTCTTAGTTGCATATCTACCTATGATATTAATTGTAATTAGTTGAATATTCAATTATTTATAGAATTGGAAATTAGTTTCTTATTTAAGTAATAGTCTTTGCATATCTATATATGAATGTTGCATGCTTGTGATGAAGCAAACTTTAGAGTAGATAATTGTTTCATATGTGATTTTCTCCCTTTGATATTTTAGAATTATAAATGAGCAATCCTATAAAATGGATTGAACTCTACTTTAGAATTTGAAATGAGCAATCATATAAAATGGATTGAACTCTATATTATAATTGGAGTTAAAATGGATTGAATGCATATTAGTTTAGGTTGTCTTTTCTTTCAAAGTATAACTCCCATTGGAATGGGGGTATTACATGTGAACTTGCAGGTGTTTCCTTAGCCATATACAAAGGAGATTCTGCTGAAATTTTTAAGAAATTTTGGACTTAGAAATTTTATTCAAAAATGTAAGCTTAAAACTCACATATCAATTATTCATTAAATACTTGGAATCTTATATCTAAGATTGAATGTAACCATTTCAATTATTTTAAATAATAATCACATGTTTCCTTACATATATCATATGCTCAATTCTACTTTTCTCTCTTTCTTAAATCCATGAATTGCATCTTTACTTATAAAATTACTTAATACCGTTCATAAATTCTCTTACATCTTAACTTAAGACCCTCTTCTAAATCCTTGGCCAAACACAATATCTAATGATTTGGATTAGCTTTCTTCTAATCTAGTATTAGGTATTATGATGACGTATCAATGTTGAATTAAGTGATCCTCAATATTGGGGTGGTCACTTAAACATTTAGTAAATATAAAATATTTTAGCCATCCAGAAATGAAAGTAAAAACACAACACAAAACTGTAATGTAAAACATCCTGAGTTATCTAAGGTTATACCAAAATTTAAATGTAATGACACTCGTCCTCACAGAATGCATAAAGTAAAAGAAAGAAATAACAAAAATAAAAGGTCTTCAAAGATGCAACTACTGGATTTGATCTTCCTCAAGTACAAGTTTGGTTCCAAGCTCTTGATCTACTATATTTGGTATTTAATACAGTATGGCACATCCAATAAAATAAAAATAAGTGATTAGACTTAAAAAGTCAAAATACATTTTAGGGCAACTAATCTATTTATAAGTTAAGTAGATATCACATTTAAACATTTACAATTGTTATTTAAGCAAAGCTCAATACAGTAAAAAGGTAAGTAATTTGAGTATAGTAAAGTAAAGTAAATGTGGTTAGCAACAATCAAAAGGGCTATAAATCAATAAAAAAAGGAAAGGCTGATACAACCTGCATCATCTATATAAGTAAGGAAAATAGGTGCAATTATACTAATAAGTGTGCAATAAAAATAGTAAGGAATTATGTATAAATTGATATATGCAATGTAATAAAAGTGAAAGCAGTGTAAGTATAAATGTAAGTGATAACAATATACACTACAAGTAAATAAAAAGGAGTTGTAAATATAGGTAAACTTATAATATATGCAAGTAATGGTTGTCTCAATCTCAAGGACTAAGTGCACAATGAAAGCAATCATAAATGATTGAGCATAAAGTAAAGGTAGTAATAAAGAACTGAGAATACATAGTCAAAAGATTATGATAAAACACCTACTATCACAAAGAACGTGAGTAAAGTAAGAATAGTCATAAATGACTGTAATAATTAAGTTTATTATGTTGATTTAAGTTTTTTGCTATGCAGGAAAAATTAAAGTAGAAATGAGGATTCAAGCATGTCTGTTGGACAAAGTAAGTAGGGTCTCCATAACACACACATTCTCCCTCATAGGATCTGTATGGTCTCCTGATCTCTCTCAGAGCCTGCCCTGGCTTAGTAACAGTTGTACAACATTCTCTAATGCAACCTAAAGTAATTGTTATATGTTAAGTTATGTATAATATCCTTAATGAATGTTTAACAAGGATTTAGTCTCAATATATTGCAGCATTCAAGGATGTTCAAATCTAATTATAAATTATGTGATATTTATTATTATCTACTTTAGTTATCTATCCTATGGTTGGAGCTAATCAAGCTCCTCAATTGACTTAGATATTCATCAAATGTCTTCATTAATTGATACAAAATAGTATATAAGTAAATGAGGTTTGAAAATGGTGAATTGATTAAGGTCTTATTTATGTGACAAAATAATATATAAATATAATTAATTTGTTATAAATAGGCATCTTAACTTATTTCTAACATTACAATCATCTAACTATCAACCAATACTTCTACTATACATGAACACTCTAGCTTGAATGCTAAAGGCTTCACTCATACACTACTCATATAACAACCCTAGTATTGTTACCAATTATTAGGTAGTCCAATTAGCTTTATTTCACTTCTAGTACTCATATAATATTATTTGGAGCCTTCACCCCAAGTTTGGTGTGATTTGGAGATTCTTTGCAATCAACAAATATTAATGATTATTTTGATTAATTTGAAAATACATATTTTATTTTGATCTAAGAATCAAAATCAGAGTTCACCACTGGGCTCTTCACCCCCAAATTAGCTAGGAGTGGTATTTTGGGAATGTTTGGAAGTCATCATATTTTCCCCGATTATTTTAATAATATTTAATTACCTATAAAATTAAGATATATAAATTGACCTCCGATCAAAAATTCGATTACACTTTTGAGTTCCTCACCCCTTATTTAGCTATCGGTGTATTTTTGGGATTTTTCGAACTCCGTTTGATTATTTAGTTTTGAGTAATTAAATGTGTATTATTGATTAAATAATTAAAGTATTTAAATTATATTATATTTATTAATTAAATTAATCCAACGGCTATTTAACCAAATTGTGGGGATCTGCTGCCGGATCCTGCGCACGGGGCAACGGTCCCTTGTGATTTTAACTGTCATGCCTTAATCAGATCTAGATCAAGAATCCAATCCAACATTAGGTGTTATGGTAGTACTTAGTACTGAGTTAGTGAGTCTTAACCCACTTTTAAGCACTATGGAAAGCCAAGGGTCTCTAAAGAGGACATTATATGCATAAACATTTAGTAACTACAAAACATTCTAGCCATCCATAAATGAAAGTAAAAACACAACTCAAAATAGTAAACTAAGACATCCATAACTAATTAAAGTTATACAAACATTTAAACCTAAGGACACTCATCCTTATGGGATGCATAAAGTAAAAGAAAGAAACAATGGAAAGTAAAAGGTTTTTAAAGCTGCAACTACTAGATCTGATCTTCCTCGGGTACAAGCTCCACTCCAAGCTCTTGATATATCGTATTTGGTATCTAATACGATAGGGCAAAACCATTAAAAGAAAAACAAGTGAATAAACTTAAAAGGTCAAAGTACATTTTAGGGCAACTAATCTATTTATAAGTTAAGTGGATATCACATTTATATATTTACAATTATTATTTAAGCAGAACTCAATACAATAAAACGGGAAGTAAATTGAGTATTGTTAAGTAAGTGACTGTAAGCAACAATCAAAAAGGTTATAAAGCAATAAAAAGAGGAAAAGCCGATACAACCCACATCATCTATATAAGGAAAATAGGTACATCTACACTAATAAGTGTGTAATAAAAGCTATAAGGAAATATGTACAAATTGACATATGTTAAGTAACAAAAGTAAAAGTAATGTGAGCCTAAATGTAAGTGATAACAACAAACACTGCAAGTAAGTAAATAAAAAGTAGCTATAAATACAGATAAACATATAATATATGCAAGTTAGGATAGTCTCAGTCTCAAGGATTGAATGTACAGTAAAAGCAATCATAAAGGATTTGGTGTAAAGTAAAGATAGTGACAAAGGGCTGAGTATATATAATAACCTAGGTAGTTACTTAGGTTAATTAGGACTAATCCAAATCCTAATTCTGATTTTATGCCTTAATTAAATTATTAGGAACTCACCACTAAGACCTAGTCCAAATCAGAAAATAAATAGATCAAATCCTGATTTTGGGAATTTCCAGAAACCCTAAAAATTGACCTATTTATATTGACCTCAAATCAAAAATCAAACTTTTCCATTGCGTTCACCACCCCTAAATTCGCTAGGAGTGAAGTTTTGGAGGCATTTGGAAGTCATTGGATTTTTCGTAAAGTATTTTAATAATATTTAAATATACCAAAAATTTGAATAATTTAAATACTCATCGAATCAAAAATCTAACTTCGCAGTTGCGTTCCTCACCCCTGAATTAGCTAGGGGTGAAATTTTTGAATTTTTAGGAGCCTATTTAATAGTCCAAATTTTTTTAAAATAAAATTGTGTTATAATTTAATTAGAATTTTATTATATACAAAGTAAATTCCTCGGTTGGGCCCGCCTCTTGGCCTCTGATCGCACCTGTTGTCCCTAATTGGGTCGGGCATGTGTAATCGGGTCGGACCCATTTGGTGGGTGACCCGCTATCATCTTCCCCATAGCTTACGCTACGCGTGTCGCAAGTGCTTTGACGTGTGGCAGCTGTCCGTCCATGCTGGCATCCTCCCACCGCTTCCATGTTTCAATTAAGCTTCCCATAGGTGTGGACTTCATCCCTGCCAAAATGGGTGAATCCTAAAGCAGAGTTGAATTCTTCAATGGCCATCTTCGAACGATTTAACCGATGCAAATCCTCTCTGGTATCTCCCTTCCTAATGATTGAATGAAATAATCATGTCATATATTCGACCAGAATCAATTTCAGTTAGAGATATTTCTCTATACTCACATGCCCTTCTTTTTTTTTTTTTTTTGCTAATGACCATTTATGCTTTAATGAAAGATAATACTAACAATATTCAAAAGTTTGAAGAGACCTTAACCTTAGTAAGAGTTACTCTGACTATGAGATTAATGGAGAAGCTTTGAATTTTTTTTCAAGAAAAATATGAATCATTCTTTTCTAGCAAATGTTATTAATCATAATATTTCACATATGCTTATTATTATTTAAGGATTTTTCAATTTCATATTCAGTTATTAAACTTATAGCTAAAATACATGATTGGCTCCAAGGCTTGACAAAACCTATAACAATCCTAGTTGTTACTATAGCTAAGTTCAAATTAATTAAGCTAAATCAAGTTCTAATTTTGATTCCATTAGACTCAATGGATCATTTAAAATCTAACCCTAGAAGTTTAAAATCAATTAGAGCTAAATTGAGAATTTTGGTATTTTTGGATATTTTTGAGGCCTGAAAAATACCAAAATTAAATTGATCTCCAAATTAAACTTTGATTTCATTTTTGAATTCCTCATACCATAATTAGCTAAGGGTAAAAATTTGAGAATTTTTGGAGCTCATTTAGTCCTAAATTGAATTTTAGGAATTTATTAGAATTAATTTATTAATTAAAGGATTTAAATTATTAATTTAAATTAAATAATTATAATTTTAAATGTGGGATTTGTTATTCGGATCGCGGCAGATCCGCTGTGGGGTCCCGACAGCGGTGCATAGGGTCGTGCCAATAGAGGCGTTAGCACACATCTCCGCGCCTCCATCCAATGGCAGGATTTACCCCACGTCCCAACTTAAGTAAATCAGATTGATTATTGGATCACTTTGATTCTATCTGATAGACAATCTACCCCCCCCCCCCCCCCCGATTGGTCGTTACTGATCGAAGGATTTGAACTGCTCCATCCCAACTGACGATCCATCGAACGGCTACACCCCCGCCAGTTGCTGTTCAGCTTCGTCCCCAATTTTCTAAGAGAGGTCTCGACAGGTCTCCCACTCCTACTGTCATGGCAGTGGAGATCCTGTCCCCGACTCCCTCCCAAATCGCAACGGCTAGGGGAATGAAGTTTCGAGTCTACCCCTCACGGGTCATGGCCCGACACCTAATTCTCCTTGGGTTAGCCATTGGAGGCTAGCCCAAAGCTCCCATACTACAACTTGGGCTATAAATACCCTGGGATTTCCACAGATAATCCCTTTGCTCTCTGTGGATAGGTTGCTTGATCCTCTCCATCTCTGTCTGCATCCTCTTGCAATTCGAGCTCCCCGACGTCTGAACCTGCTGCGTACCGCTGACAGTGGGCCTGTGTCTGGCATTCAGACCCCTAGCTAGCTTCTGTAACTATTGGGAGAACTTTGAGATCTTCCCTTTATCTCAGTCGCAGCCATTACCCAGCTCAAGGTACAGCCCTCTGACCTCTTCTCTGCCAAGCTGGGTTCAGCTTGACTAGCACTTTCCCTACTCAAGATGTTGTGCTAGGATTGCGCCTTAGTGTTCCAATAGGCAACTACTGCCCTGGTAGAGGCTTGTAATGGACCAAACGGGGCGAATTCTGGTTAAGAGAGCACTAGCAGTCGACCCTTAGACCAATGATTTGCAGCAATTCACTAAGCCTCTGAGCCCTCTATCGATAACCCATATTCTTTGTTAGTGATTGTAAGGGTATAGCAATCACTGGGCTCGATAAGGTCGATCAATACGATTGGAAACGATCAACCTAGTTGCAGCTCACATCTATGAAATACCGTGAGTAGCATTTCAGCGATCCCCCCATCCCCCAAGCTAGCTGAGTGGACACTTCTTCTCTGATCCCTGAATGTGTAGGGTTAGACCATGGCCCGTGGCATTGATGCGGTGAGGAGAATTAACTCCTCACAGAGGCACCTTAGGTGATGTCTCAGTCGAAAAGCACCCCAGCAATCCAGCGCATCCCAGATGGGGATTTTGGGTTCAGTCGACGCGTCTCACACCACTGATGGTGTAATGGCCGCCTCTTGATCATTGTCAAGTAACACTAACTCAACTATGATCCAAGTGGTGACTGTCACTAATTCCACAGATAATAAGCAATATATCCATTGCATTAATCTGAAGGGGAGCAAAGTCTTTTGCAGAAACATAAGTAAAGCAGTGCATAAAATAAGGAAAAAAAGCATTCAAACATTATCCACATCTATCCATTCGCATATAACATAGAAAATGTAGAATAATAAGAAAGAAACTCATTTATTACATTTAATTAAATATGAGCAACATAAATTTTAATAACTGAGCAAGATCTTCTTTTTTACAGAACATCAATCTCACCTGCCCGCTATCACCAGCACACCCACAAGCACAAGTTCTGAGCTAACACCTAATACTGCCATATGTACATATACGACAGGGTCAAGCCAACAAAGGAAAAATAATATTAGGCTTATAAAGTTTAAGTACAATAAAGCTATAACATAGCATATACTTGCATTTAAAAGATGTTATTCAACATAATAATAAGATAGAAATCAAGCTGCAGAAATACTGTAAAATAGTTGAAAGTATAAAATTGTACAAAATTGAAGTAAAGTAAAGTAAAATTGCAGAAAAACTATACAAGCACAAAATAATTGAAATTATACAAACTGAATAAAGTAAAACTAAACTGTAAACTGAATGCTGAAAGTAAATAAAAATAGCGAGTAATCTAACACTAATGCAAGAACATCAAATGATGTATTATATGCCACTGGGATCATGCATCAAAATATTCCACAATATGGTATGCTACTGATATGTAATAGGACTATCATTGAATAGCTATGAGTCGTACGCTCCAATGTATACATACATCCAGTTGGGAATACAGTTTACTATGATGCTGATGCAACTTGAAATTCCCTAGTCAATGTATGCAACATTCCGTAACCCATAAATCATCACTGATATTCATACATCATTCTGATACTCACACATCATGCTTATGCTCATGCACATTCTTCTAAGCTACATGAGATAAATCCAAAAATCTAGAAAAATGCTTTGAAATTCGATAATAAACTCAATGTCTCCATTGTGTAGAATCCTGCTAAGAGGATTCTGACTCCTAAAATTCTAATTTTGATAATTGGTTAAAGTTGAGAGTTTACTTAAAAATCATTAGCTAGGATGATTGTGTACACATGGTTGTATGTTTCCAGGAAATGTGGATTTAACCCTTAGCTTGTTTATAATTACACTTATCGAAGTGCACTACGATATGAGGCAGAACCCGGTCACAGTTTATATATCAAGCTAATATGTTAAATGACCTAATTACAAGCATACTTAGTAGTTTACGCAAAGCGACTTAAGATACTTAGTTTGCTTAAACTGCACTTATCGAAGCGCACTACGATAGGAGGCAGAACCTGTTCCTTGAGCATCATAAGTGAACTTAGGATATGGAAGATACATCCTAAGTTAGTATTTGAAAAGCATAACATTTATTTAGTTTGTCTTCCATAACACTTAGGGCCCAATAGTAACTTAGGATATCTCAAACCAAGAATCTAATTCACTAATTGAAACACTCTTAGTCTTAGAAGATTTACTCTAACGGGACTATATTTGTCTAATCCCTTGGGATAGCACCTAGTCATAAGTCTGCATTGGAGTGAATCAACCAATCCTGAATATTGCTGAAGTGACTCAGCACCATGGATATGCATAATCATATCCAACCAATAAATTTGGGTTCAGAAGATATTTACCAAAGCTATTAATTCCTTACACTAAATGGGCGAGTCCTACATAAGGCTCCAAGGATATGATAAAAAATATCACTCAATGTTGATTTCTACCATAAGGGAGAAGTTCCATTCTAAGTGCTTTAGGTGATTCCTACCACAAGGTATCAAGATCAACTTCGAAGGTTAAAAGGATCATCTAAGATTCTACCTCAATAAGTTACAAAGGTTCTTATTACCTCAATGTATCATCATTTGTTAAGGCTGTTAGTAATACTAAATAAAGCCTAATGTAAGATCATCAATATCTCACATATCTAAACACTCAATATAATCTTATAAGATTATTTATTAAGTTTGGTTAATTAGATCAGATGGGTAGCCCTATCTGATTGAGTTCTAGAGTATAATTATGAGATATAATCAAGAATCTTATTAGGATTTGATCTTGTAATGAATCATCAAAACTTTTTTACTTGATTTCATGCTAATCATTTTATTTAAGAGGAAATCAAATATCTTAAGTTTCAAGTCCAGATGCTTTATCATACTAGTTCTTAAATTTCTTTAGCACTTCTAATTCAATGAATTAAAGTCAATTTCAAATCAAATAGATTATTTGAATCATGTTAGTCAAATTATCTTACAATCAGCTTGATTGATTAAGTGATTAAGAGTTTGAGTCTAAATCAGACAGATTAGGTGTTAACCCCTAACCTTATCAATTTAAGACTAAGAGTTACGTTACAAGTTAATGGCAAATCAAATGAATTATTGATTTATTAATGATGGCAATCTAAGATCTAGATCAAGTGTAAATCACTTGATCAAGATCTTAAGATCTCTTAAGTTTAATAAGGGATAATTGACAATTTAATGAAATTAAGCAATCATAATAGAATTAAAACATCTTAATCCTTTAAAATGACTCGCAAAAATACATGAAAGTTAACATAGAACTTGAGAAAGTAAAATGCACAAAAATAGTAATAATAACTATGTAAGTGATGTACGCATTTAACATAGGACTAAATAAACAGTTTTAATTATTAGAACTCAATACAAGTTCTAAGTACTTGTGTACCTGGCTCGAGCAAATTTTGAACTTCTACAACACATTGCTTAGGAGACTAAGCATTCAACTTTGCATGGAGTATGAACAGATTTCTAAAATATAAAATGAAAGCAAGTTGACGAATTAATTCAGAAAACTTAGTTGATTGAGCCATAATCTATCATAATGCAATAGAAAATTAAGATGAACCAACCTTTAGGCTAAAAATGTTTTAAGGATTTTAGTCAATATTTTTATTATCTAAACCAGTTTAGCAAAAGAGATATAAAATTAGAGATGTATTACTTGCATCTTATTTAGTTTAACTTAGTTCACTTTATAAAATTCTCCAACAATCTATGCTTACATTTTATCTTAATGAAATTAAGAACTTATGGTTATACCAATTTACCTAAAAAAGTATAACTTAATATGCTATAATATACTCAATAAGGTGGACCAATTTATGATCATGCCAATTAGTTAATTAAAGACATGTGAGGAGTCCATTAAGATAATTACATTAGGTACTATATAAAATTTATTTAATATCTAAGAAATCCTAAATAAGCAATAATATAAGCCTAACCAATCTTCTAAAATGATTCTTGATCTTGGTAATAAAATATAGTTAATGGCAACCATATGAAATTAATTAATTATTGAGCTACATACATAACTCAGCATCATTTTTTAAAAAAATGCATATTTTAATTTTACCTATCTCAGCTACTTAAAATATAGCTCTATGATTAAACATAAATATTTATAAATAAAGAAATATTATTATATCAAACTTACAATCCTTCTATTAGCAGCTATATGAGGTGCTATGCACTTTTAAAAAAAAATGAGATAATCGAGCTCTATTATAATAATTGAAGTTATATATATATATATATATATATATATATATATATATATATATATATATATATATATAATAAGAATTTGAGTGGTGATAGGTACCATCAAGAGGAGCGATGAGGCAATCGAAAACAATGAGTGAAGTCGCCGATGTTATCTTCGAAGGAATAAAGAGAAGGCACAGATCGACGATGATATTGCTCAACAAGATGAAGATGGATGGCTCGATGATCCTTGGCTGCGTCGAATGGAAGGGAATCGGCAATGAAAGATGATAGATTGATGAAGTGGAGGAAGATGTAAGAGCTCGACTAATGGTCAAATTGAGAGAAAGAGGAGCTGAGCCTCCATTTAAAGGAGGAGAGCATTGCTCTCTCTTGAATTATCCCATCAATTATGGGAGAGAAAAGGGAATGTCATGACTCTTGTTCTTTTTTTTTAATTGTGTGTATTAGAAGAGTGGAAGGGAAAGAGGGGGGTTAGAAGTAATTGCACGCATTAGAGGAAAGGAATGGGAAGAGAGAAAATAAGATCCAACCATAAAAGAACAAAATAAAAAAAATAAATTGATTATTTAAAGCTTTTAATTTAATTTATTTAATTAATTAATAATTTAAATCTCAAATTTAATGGAGCAAGAAAATGGGGTCTAGCCAAGAAGAAGAAAATGATGGAAACAAAGAGAAAGGATTTAGATAGATAAATAATTATTCATTTCTAATATTTAATTCTTTTAAAAATTCAGATTTAATAAACGTATTCTGAAAAATCTCAAAAGTTCACCTCTAACTAAATTTGGGGTGAGGAATTCAATGGCAAAATTAAATTTCGATTCCGACGATTATTTAATTATGCTAATTTTCGAGGTATTTAATTATACTAAAATATTCTCGAAAATCCAATAACTTCCAAACACGTCCAAAATATCACCCCTGGCTAATTTGGGAGTGAATATCGCAACGGCAAAGTCTGATTTTGATTTCAATGTCAAATTAAATATTTTAATTTTCTAATTAATTAAATATTAAAATATTCCAAAATAATTGATTGAGCTCCAAATTGCTCTAAACCTTCATGATTTGGTTTTAATAGCTAGATAAACTTAATTAAGATACAATTAAGCTAAAATTAAGCTGGGTAACAACCTTAGATTGTTATAAACTCCCCCACTTAAAGACGATGTCGTCCTCGACATCACTGCTTAAATGAAACGGGCAAAAATCAAATTCGATAACAACTACTGACACAAGAAGGTCCTTACATCCTTACTTGATATAAATGAGTTTGGTAAAGAATAATATAACTTACAAAAATCGACTTTCTCAAGGCTATTCATTGATTACTTAGCTTCAACATCTATCACTAAGTTTTAATACGTGGGTTCATCTATTTGCCACCCAAATAATAATTCAATCAATAAAATTTTTTTTCATTCATAATGATTCAACAACTCTAATTCAAGCTCACATGAATGAATATAAAATTGGAAAATTCACATATATTACAATTTCTATCACCTTTTAAGCAATATTCATTCTTAACTAGATTAACGTCAATTCTTTATCCCTCAAATCTTATACTTATTGAAAACTCTCTAAGCATTCTCCATATACCAAGTTGTGGATACTAGATTAAAAATTTCATGGTGCATTCCAAAACTTAATGCACCTAATCAATTCCTCAAGTATATAAATCACTTCTTGAATTTGAAAATGCATAAATTATAAGGAAGCAACTACCAAAATAAGATTACTCATACAAAATGACTAAAGAAATATTTTGATTGCACATTAGAATATCCTACATTTCAGATTTAATTAATTTGGTTGCCCATAAAATATCACTTATCATTTGAACTTACATCATCATAAAGTATAACAACATTGACAAGATTTGGACCACATGAACTAGTTTGATAAATAACAATTCATCTCCAAAAATATAGAATGGGATTAGGCCATAACATATCAAAGTAAAGTTTAAAGAATTGAATACAGATAATACATTGAAATCTTTCTTCTTTAGGTCAAATCACTCCAATAAATTAACTCAAAATTTTCAACCGCCAAATATATTTCAAGCTCAACAAGACTTGGCCACCAATCTGAATACTATCATAATTCAACTCGAAGATAAGTTTTAAGCAAAAGTATGCAAAGTTTGATATGAAAAGAGAAGCTATTTCAAATGGTTTATAAACAATATGTAGCCACAATAGCTTGCGCCAAAAATAACATGATATAAGAAACTAAATCATTAGATTTGAAAGTATATTATTTGAGATGAGCATTTTACAATTGAGAATAATAAGTTTAATTCAAAATCTAAAATGAAAGAATTTACCTCCAAACTTTAGACCAAATTAATTGCAGTTCAACTTAATACAATGAATTGTCATAATGTGACGCTCTTAAAAAGGTGCAACCTTGCAATGGAAGAGACATTATATAAAGTTATATTATATAAAGAGGTTCCTATACTATTCCTTTTTGTTTTAATATGTTGGCAAGTGTGGTGATGTCTGCATGATTTTAAATTTTATTCAGGAAATATAACTATCCATCTTAATAATCAAAGAATTATTAATTGATAGAACCCATCAACAAATAAAAATGTGAAGCCTGAAAGGTATAATTCTGCTATTATTTTGGGGCAGAAAATAAAAGATGATATTTTATCAAGATTTGTACTTGCAAGATAGAATGATTCAGCAATGGGCGCTAGTTATCTGAGGGATATAATCCTTAATTTTATGATTGCATGGACGGATACATCTACAGGTGCTTCTTCCATTCTCAAACGTGAGGTGTGAAGGTTCAACAAACTTCAGATCTACTGACGCAAAACAGGTCAAAATAGGGCTATATATTGCCATGATTAGGGGAGGTGTTGAAATGTCTAGGAAAACATTCTAATGCCAGAGGTAGAGTGAACTCCCCAATGCATAAAAATGGAAGCATGAAGATATTGCTCTACCAGCAACTGGTGAAAATACCAAAATTTAAAAGATTAGAGCCATAAGGGATGTCTTGGGGTTTCAGTAAAGCAGCATAGAATGCTTAGGCTCATATAATGAGGTGTATGAGGGTTCAGCGATCAACGTTAAGCATGAGGGAAGCGACATAGGAAGGAGCAGCGGAGAATCGACGAGTCTCCAAAGGTTGGCAAATAAGGAGAGCAAGTTGTGAATTGTGAGGAATTCAATTGATAATAGTGCTGACACAATTATGATATAAATTCTATCTCCTATCGCATGACTTGGGGTTTAAATACTCCAAACTTGAACCTTCTCAATGATCAATCTTAATCTACATAATTAAAATTTAACACTAACCTACTTTTGAGTTAAATTTGAGATACTTTTAAGTATTCTGATTTAAAATTTCATGGCTTACTTATAGTTAACACATTTCTCAACCTACATTCGATAGTTTAAGGACATGCCTATCGATAACATTAATATTCACAAATTTCAAGTCAATTCACCATACGAAATATGTATACATAAATCATTTGACATAAATATTCTCCTCTTAAGTATTTGCAACCACACCCCTCCTTGTGGCTTTGAATCAATACACAAATGAGTCATCTTCTCAGCATGCAGTTCTCCTAAGTAACCAACACATATGTGATCTCATAAGGTTATGCTCACCTTAATCATTAGTGAAATGCTTAACAAAAATATTTCCATTTGCATCCTCATTAACCACGCCATTGACATAGATTTCATTTAATTCCCCTTATTATAAATTTCTCGACATGCCGATATATGTTCCAAGTTGGAAAATTCATGCACAAAATATTCCACAATTTCATCTCTCTCCACATGCTAAATATTACGCTCCATTGCAACCTCTCACTCTTTACACCAATATCATATTCGTGCTTTCTATGTATCAGTACAACTATGGTGTCTTTTAAGGCACTTTTTAATGGCAATTCCCTGTTTTCCTACAATCATTTTCAAATCCACACAATACTCAATAAAATTGACAAAACATAAACAATTGAGTCTCCATCTGATCAATACCTACTTCGGCATATTAATTTATTCATGGCCAATTCAAATCACTTAATGTTGAGTGCTTAATTTATTACAGAAAGCTGTCGTACACAATCTCAGTCACTTCTAAGCAGGCATTCCTTCTTAACTAAATAAGAATTAGCTTCTTATATCACAAGTCTATACCCTGTAAATTTTCTACAAAACCCCCATATGCCCAAATACAAACACTAGATCCAAATCATGGGGTGCATCGCAAGCTTAAAGTAATTAACCACATCCATAAGTATGGAAAGTACTTAGCGATTTATTGGGAAAATATTTCAGCAGTCCCTTCATTCATAAATACAAAACTTATACACTACATACTTCTCAATGACTATAAGACTAAAGTTTGAAATGGTCTACTGCCATCTTGATTACGAACTCTGAATACGAAATCGGATTTGCTCGCACAATTCTCATATTAGCGTTTAGATGGATAAAGCGATAGTTGTGATAATATAATTACATAAGTTACATGCGACGGAATCAATATTCAAGGTATTCTTTCATAAATTATTTACAAGACCTATCCTACCATTATAAAGTCTAAGGTATGAAATAACAACAATCTATGATGAAAATGCTAAAAGAATTATCTTAACAAAGGTGGAGTACATTTGCAATAATTCAAGAGGTAGTTTGGAAGATTGCCAATTAATGTCAAAGAACAAGATACAAATGCAGTTTTTTGTAAGTCCGTCTGCAGCCGAATTTACAAATATTGTATTTATCGCTTTCTTTTCTATTATTGGTGATATAATTATTAACTCATAGATATCCTCATACTTAAATTCTTAGATTCTTCATCTTATTCCAACAATTGATTAACTCTACACAGTATACACAACCTTCTTACTTCATCTACACCAATCACCATGGGAACCAGAATCTAGATACTTTATATTTCACTAATGCCTTGGCAACTCTACAATAAGGTTGTAAATAGAATCTAGATGCATAAACTATTTAGCTCTCCACATTGATTATACAAATCAATGTTTACCTAACCTATTTAAGTTAGAATTGAGTTTAATGATAACTTAAAAATGAGTCAACAGAATATTGAAGTGGCTGAGGTTAACTAAGTATGTCATTGCACGCATCACTTTATATTTCTCACATATTATTTTCCTGACATCTTCAACTTCACTCTTTTCTAAGTCCTAGGATTTCTATATTGCTCTTTCTTGATGTTCTCATCATTCTAACATTTCAGTTTTGTATTGAATGAACTATGGATCAAAATACTACTATACTAATGTTTCCCTAATTATGCTCAATATTAGAATGAACCATTGGGTAGATAGGAACATAGCTCTTATCTGACACCCTATGGATCTCTCTGATACTAACTGTAACAGCCGTCTCTTGATTGTCATCGAGTAACACTAACTCAACTATGATTAAGTGGTGATTGTCACTAACACCACAGATAATAAGCAATATATCCATGACATTAATCTGAAGGTGAGCAAAGTCTTATGCAGAAACATAAGTAAAGCAGTGCAAAAAATAAGGAAAAAGGGCATTCAAATATTATCAACATCTATCCATTCACATATAATATAGAAAATGCAAAATAATAAGAAAGAAACTCATTTATTACATTTAATTAAATATGAGCAACATAAATTTTAATAACTAAGCAAGATCTCCTTCTTTGCAGAACATCAATCTCACCTGACCCTCTATCACCAACACACTCCCAAGCACAAGTTCTGAGCTAAACCTGATACTACTATATGTACATATATATGATAGGGCCAAGCCAACAAAGGGAAAATAATATTAAACTTATAAAGTCTAAGTATAATAAAGTTGTAACATAGCATATACTTGCATTTAAAAGATATTATTCAATATAATAATAAGACAGAAATCAAGTTACAAAAATACTATAAAATAATTGAAATAAAGTAAAGTAAAATTGTAGAAAAACTATACAAGCACAAAATAACTAAAACTGTATAAACTAAATGAAGTAAAACTGAATTATAAATTGAATGCTGAAAGTAAATAAAAATAACAAGTATTCTAACACTAATGCAAGAACATCCAATGATGTACTATATGCCACTGGGATCATGCATCCAAATATGCCACAATATGATATGCCACTAATATGTAATAGAACTATCACTGAATAGCTATAAGTCATACAGTCCAATGTATACATACATCCACTTGGGAATACAATTTACTATGATGCTGATGCATCATGAAATTCCCTAGTCAATATATGCAACATTCCATAACCCATAAATCATCACTGATACTCATACATCATTCTGATACTCACACTTCATGCTTATGCTCATGCTCATTCTTCTAAGCTACATGAGATAAATCCAGAAATCCAGAAAAATGCTTTGAAATTTGATAATAAACTCAATGTCTCCATTGTGTAGAATCCTGCTAAGAGGATTCTGACTGCTAAAATTCTAATTTTGATAATTGGTTAAAGTTGAGAGTTTACTTAAAAATCATTAGCTAGGATGATTGTATGCTTATGGTTGTATGTTTCCAGGAAAGGTGGATTTAACCCTTAGCTTGTTTAAAATTGCACTTATCAAAGCGCACTAAGATATGAGGCAGAACCCTGTCACAGTTTATATATCAAGCTAAGCTGTTAAATGACCTAATTACAAGCATACTTAGTGGTCTACGCAAAGTGACTTAAGATACTTAGTTTGCTTAAACTGCACTTATCGAAGCGCACTACGATAGGAGGCAGAACCTGGTCGCATTTTATATCTCAAACTAAGGATCTAATTCACTAATTGAAACACTCTAAGTCTTAGAAAATTTACTCTAATGGGACTATATTCGTCTAATCCCTCGAGATAGCACTTAGTCATAAGTCTGCATTGGAGTGAATCAACCAATCCTGAATATTGCTGAAGTGACTCAGCACCATGGATATGCATAATCATATCCAACCAATAAGTTTGGGTTCAGAAGATTCTATTTAATTAACAAGGATTTATCAAACCTATTAATTCCTTACACTAAATGGGTGAGTCCTACATAAGGCTCCAAGGATATGATAAAAAATATCACTCAATGTTGATTTCTACCATAAGGGAGAAGTTCCATTCTAAGTGCTTTAGGTGATTCCTATCACAAGGTATCAAGATCAACTTCTAAGGTTAAAAGGATCATCTAAGATTTTTGCTCAATAAGTTACAGAGGTTCTTCTTACCTCAATGTATCATTATTTGTTAAAGCTGCTAGTAATACTAAATAAAGCCTAATGTAAGATCATCAAGATCTCACATATCTAAACATTCAGTATAATCTTATAAGATTATTTATTAAGTTTGGTTAATTAGATCAGATGGGTAGCCCTATTTGATTGAGTTCTAGACTACAATTATGAGATATAATCAAGAATCTTATTAGGATTTGATCTTGTAATGAATCATCATAAATTTTATACTTGATTTCATGCTAATCATTTTATTTAAGAGGAAATCAAATATCTTAAGTTTCAAGTCCAGATGCTTTATCATACTGGTTCTTAAATTTCTTTAGCACTTCTAATTTAATGAATTAATGTCAATTTCAAATCAAATAGATTATTGGAATCATGTTAGTCAAATTATCTTATAATCAGATTGATTGATTAAGTGATTAAGAGTTTGAGTCTAAATCAGACATATTAGGTGTTAACCCCTAACCTTATCAATTTAAGACTAAGAGTTACATTATAAGTTAATGGCAAATCAAATGAATTATTGATTTATTAATGATGGTAATCTAAGATCTAGATCAAGTGTAAATCACTTGATCAAGATCTTAAGATCTCTTAAGTTTAATAAGGGATAATTGACAATTTAATGAAATTAAGCAATCATAATAGAATTAAAACATCTTAATCCTTTAAAACAACTCATAAAAATACATGAAAGTTAACATAGAACTTGAGAAAGTAAAATGCACAAAAAATAGTAATAATAACTATGTAAGTGATATACGCATTTAACATATGACTAAATAAATAGTCTTAATTATTATAGCTCAATACAAGTTCTAAGTACTTACGTACCTGGCTTGAGCAAATTTTAAACTTCTACAACACATTGCTTAGGAGACTAAGCCTTCAACTTTGCATGAAGTATGAACAGATTTTTAAAATATAAAATGAAAGCAAGTTGACGAATTAATTCAAAAAATTTAGTTGATTGAGCCATAATGCAATAGAAAATTAAGATGAACCAACCCTTAGGCTAAAAATGTTTTAAGGTTTTAGTCAATATTTTCATTATCTAAACTAGTTTAGCAAAAGAGATATAAAATTAGAGATGTGTTGCTTTGCATCTTATTTGGTTTAACTTAGTTCATTTTATAAAATTCTCCAACAATTTATGTTTATATTTTGTCTTAATGAAATTAAGAACTTATGGTCATACCAATTTGCCTTAAAAATATAACTTAGAATGCTTTAACATACTTAATAAGGTGAACTAATTTATGAGCACGCCAATTAGTTAATTAAAAACATGTGATGAGTCCATTAAGATATTTACATTATGTACTATATAAAATTTATTTGATATCTAAGAAATCCTAAATAATCAATAATATAAGCCTAACCAATCATCCAAAATGATTCATGATCTTGGCAATAAAATATAGTTAATGACAATCATATTGAATGAATTAACTATTGAGCTACATACATAACTCAGCATGATTTTTAAAAAAAATGCATATTTTAGTTTTACCTATCTCAGCTACTTAAAATATAGCTCTATGATTAAACATAAATATTTACAAATAAAGTAATATTATTATATCAAACTTACAATTCTTCTATTAGCAGCTATATGAGGTGCTATGCACTTTTAAAAAAAAATGAGATAATCGAGCTCTATTATAATAATTGAAGTTATATATATATATATATATATATATATATATATATATATATATATATATATATATATATATATATATAATAAGAATTTGAGTGGTGATAGGTACCATCAAGAGGAGCGATGAGGCAGTCGAAAACAATGAGTGAAGTCACCGATGTTATCTTCGAAGGAATAAAGAGAAGGCACAGATCGGCGATGATATTGCTCAACAAGATGAAGATGGATGGCTCGATGATCCTTGGCTGCGCCGAATGGAAGGGAATCGACAATGAAAGATGATAGATTGACGAAGTGGAGGAAGATGTAAGAGCTCGGCTAATGGTCAAATTGAGAGAAAGAGGGGGCTTAGCCTCCATTTAAAGGAGGAGAGCATGGCTCTCTCTTGAATTATCCCATCAATTATGGGAGAGAAAAGGGAATGTTATGACTTTTCTATTCTTTTTTTTTAATTGTGTGCATTAGAGGAGTGGAAGGGGAAGAGGGGGGGTTAGAAGTAATTACATGCATTAGAGAAAAGGAAGGGGAAGAGAGAAAATGGGATCCAACTATGAAATAAGAAAATAAAAGAAATAAATTGATTATTTAAAGCTTGTAATTTAATTTATTTAATTAATTAATCATTTATATCACAGATTTAATAGAGCAAGAAAATGGGGTCTAGCTAAGAAGAAGAAAAGGATGGAAATAAAGAGAAAGGATTTAGGTAGATAAATAATTATTCATTTCTATTTTTAATTTTTTTTTAAATTCAAATTTAATAAACGTGGTCTGAAAAATCCCAAAAGTTCACCCATAACTAAATTTGGGGTGAGGAATTCAATAGCGAAATCGGATTTTGATTCCGACGATTATTTAATTATAATAATTTTCGGGGTATTTAATTATACAAAAATATTTGCGAAAATCAAACGACTTCCAAATGCGTCCAAAACATCACCCCTAGCTAATTTGGGGGTGAAGATCGCAATGGCAAAGTCACATTTTGATTTCGAGGTCAAATTAAATATTTTAATTTTCTAATTAATTAAATATTAAAATAATCTAAAATAATTAATTGAGCTCCAAATTGCTCCAAACCTTTATGATTTGGTTCTAATAGCTAGATGAATTTAGTTAAGATACGATTAAGCTAAAATTAAGTTGGGTAACAACCTTGGGTTGTTACAGATGGTGTAGCCATCAAGATTCGGGAGTGGCATGGACTGAGCAAGGAGAATTTCGCATTTGAAGTTAACCCTAGGTGCCGGGTATTGGGGAAGCGCCGTGGGAATGAAACACAGTGCCGGGTCAGGCTGGACCCCAACCTGTGCCTTTTAGTATTTGGGCCGACAACTAATTAAGTAATTTCTGAATTAATTTCCTTAAGGAAATTAATTTGGAAAAATCAAATCATATGATTTTAATTTTAATAAAAATACATAATAAATTTTTTAAATAACTTTAGTTATACTTATCCAAATGGTATGATCCAATATACTATTTTAATCAAAAAATGCAAGGAATAATAATATAAAATAAAATTAAGGATCCAAATGTTAGATTTTAAATAAATGCCCAATCCTTCTCTGGCTATATTTAAATCTTAATAAATTCATTAATTATCTAAAAATATTGATTAAGGTCTCTGATTGCTCATGAGACCATAAGGAACCTATGTATACCATTAAAAGTAATTTAAGACCTTTAATTTTGCTAATCACTCCTTAATTACCTTAAGATGAGATTAGTGAATAAAGCCTTTGATTGATCTCTAATTTTGATGGATCTAGTTCCTAATGCTTTATTAAGGATATCAAAGCCTATAAATGTAATTGGATCACTCTAGGATGCCCTAACTTCCTTAATCACCTTAATTGGTCTTAAATTGAGATTAGTGCTAATTAGGCTAATTAGATTATCAAACCCTATGATGAGTGTTTATTCCACTTCATTAATCAATATGAAGCTCATTAGAAAAGATTTGAATCAATTTAGATGTTTAAATCCTAAAATCCCATTTTTAGCCTTAAGAGGGGTGTTTTGGTTATTTTGACCAAAATGTGTTTAAGTACCCTTAAATCCTAGCAATCTCAAGTAAAATGATTATAATCAGTAATGAAATTTATTAACATTAAGTGTTAAGTTATATCACCTCAGGAATGAATCTTAGTGTTTAATCCTAAAATCCTTAAGAAAGCTCTTAAGATCTTAAGTGATCTTAGGACCCTTCACAAAAGTCTTAGCTTAATTAATTTTAAAGCTAAGGTTTCTAATCCTATTTACCTTATCAAAGTTATTCATGAATTACAGTCTTGAAGAAAACAAAAGCAAAATCCTTAAATAACCTTAAGCTTAGACTTCTTAGTTTAGATCTAAAGTGATCAAGTCTTAGATCTTAGTTCTTAAACTTTAGATCATCTGATTAAATTGAATCATCTTATTTGGAATTCTTTAATTAATTTACTGTTTAATCCTTTTGAGACCTCCTTATGGGTGTAGGATTTATTCAATCTATAGAATAATGTAATTATTCTAAAGATTGAATATAAAATCTTATATTCATATTCTATTAATTGATTATTTTATCTTAAAATATTAGAATTGACCTTTCACTAAGCTCTTAGTTTCTAAATCTTTCAACTTATAAGATTCCTTATCTTTATATTATACTTGAGTGCGAACCCTAGATCCTTATTAGTGTATCACCTTGGATTCAGGATTTGAACACCATATGTGGAGTTTTGATCCATAATCCTTATATCTTAATTTATCAAATCAAGATCTAGGTTAAGTGAGGAAAATAATAATTAAGTCATTGATTCATTTATTGTAAACTGTTAGAGTCGTCATCTAATTTTGAATTAGAACTTGTTAAGTTCTAATGTTAACATTAAGGTCATAAATCTGAAATTAAACTTGATAGTTGGATATTAGAGATCCTAAACTTTTATCTTCTCAGAATAGTTAGATTTGGATAATTTATGTAACAACAGATATCACATAGGTCTAGTTGGGCCCTTAGATTTGGGCCTTAAGTGTTATTGGGCCCTAAGTTTAAATCACACCTTGAATATTGGGCCCTGTTCCTTGAGCATAATAGGTGAACTTAGAATATGGAAGATACATCCTAAGTTAGTATTTGAAAAGCATAACATTTATTTAGTTCTTTCAGTACATTCAGTCTAGTAGGGTATGTCCTAGCTTAGTTTACCTCCTCAGTTCTAGTTTATTTATAGAATAGACTCGGACCTAGCCCAATGCTTGGCTAGGATGGATACAGGTCTTATTCTATAAGTTTAATTCAGACCTAGCTCTGATGATGCCTAGGATGGACACATGTTAAACTCTCTATTCAGAGGCCTTGTATGGCTTATTTTTGTTAAGGCAGTACTATGTCTTAGGCTTACTTTTACATCAATTCAATTTCAATGATTGTTTTGTTTTGCCACATACTTCAGTGGCCTTACATTTCTGTGTTTTCAGTTACTTTGCCACATGTCTCAGTGGTTTTACTTTGTAGCTTATTCATGTACTTAGCCCATTTTTGCCACATACTTCGGTGGCCTTTTATATACTTAAATCTGCATGCTTATATATAGGTTTCTATTGTGTAATATTAGATATTGGCATGTTTAGGATGCTAGTTTCGTTTGTTCATTTCAGCACTTTTCAGTATAGTTTACTTTTATAAGACCAGCATGTTTTCATGTGGCCATAAGCATGTTAGGATCAATTTATTTTGGTACTTGCAATTATTTAAGCTCTTTAGCCTCACCTTGCTTAGTTTTATTATTTTATGCATACTTGTTGCTCAGTTATAAATGCTTAGCTTTTAGCTATCCTTCTCCTTATAGCTTGATGCACCCTATATTACTTGCAGGTTTAAAAATAATTAAATGTGATATCTTTAAATATTCAATTCATTTAAATAGCCTAAAATGTACTTAGATAATTTATCTAACTGTAACCTTTTTCTTTTGTTGGATGGGGCCCTGGCATTTATGATACCGACAAATGTCAGATTTGGAGCTGTTCGTTGGTGGTTCTGCAGAAGAGGAGCCAGTGCTGGAGGAGGACCTTCCTACTATTATTTAGTTAGACTTTCCTTTTTCTACAGTGAGATTGAGAGCTTTTTTCTTCCTTTTAATTCAGTTTGTAATAATTAAACTCTGGATGTATTTACCTTCTGCACTTGAACTGAGTTACTGTTTCTTTTACTCTTTTATATTATGCTGTGATGTGGATGTTATGTTATATTGTTTCCTGCTTCCGCTACTTTGATTTTTATTGATGTATGTCCACAGTTCCAGGTGACAAGTCCTTGGCCTAAGGCAGGTTGGGTTTTACCTGACTTTACTTAAGTTGGGGATTTGCCACAGTTGGAGCACTGTATTCCCCATGATTATATTACTATCAGTATTAGTATGGCCGCGAAGGGTACGAAGCCCCACAGAACCTTTATTTATTTAAGAAGGTAGGCTATAACTTCTCAAATCCTGACTTTAAAATCTATAAACTTATTAGAAAAGATCAATTGCAAACTCATTGCTATTTCCAAGTATATATATATCCAATATTTGTACTCAGTTCTTATTTTAATGAAGGAAACTAAAATTTAAAAAAAAAACAAAGCAAATAATTAACTAAAAAGAAAAGGGTAATTTGATAGCCATCTAATTTTATGTGTATTTATAGTAAAGATGAAATCAACTAAAATGTCATTTACTATGTTTATTATTATCTAAAGCTACTCCTACCATACTACAATTGTGCTCATTTCTCCTGATAACTTTCAGGCATACCCGCTCATCCACCTTAACATCTAAAATAGAATAATTTTGAACTATTCAAATATGGTCATTTTAATAACATTAATATTTTAATAAATTGAGTGATTCAACAACAACAACAACAATAAAATAAGCCTTATTCCCACTAAGTGGGTTGGTTGCATAAATCCTTCGACTCCATTATGCTTTATGAAGTTGTAGTTCCTTCTTAAGTCTCAAGTATGTGAGATCATTCCTAATATTTTCTTGCATTATCCTTTTTATGGTCTTCTTCTCTTTCTCTTTAACATGAATAATATTCATTGACTCAACCTTCATCATAGTGGCATTTAATAATTTATGCTTAATAGGTTCAAACCATCTTAGGCAGCATTCTTTGAACCCATCCTTAATGGATGTTTCTCAATCTTGCTATAAATTTACTCATTTCTACTCACATCCAATATATATATTATATAATTGATGTTATAAAATTAGAAAGAATTAATTAAGGAATTCAAATGCAATGTTGGCTATTTTAGAGAAATCATATATAACAGCTCTATGCTTGCCTCAAATGTGGTATATAGCAATATCATATTATTTATTTTAGCATATGCAATATAAGTGCATTAATAAATACTTATGATATTTGTAAGGTTGAACTTATATTACTATACCTCACATATCAAATCAATTGATGTCCTTTACAATAATGAATAAAATGCTACTTTAAATAATTGTTACCCTTCATAAGTGTTGAACAAAATATTTCTATTCTTGGCAAATTGGATCATATATTGTTGTTCCTTGCTACTATTGTAAATTCTAGCTATCTTTTACAATACTAAACCAAATGACTATACTTCTTTCATGTTAAGTCATACATTGATGTCCTTCCAATGCTAAATAAATAGTGTTATACTTTACATGCTAAATTAAATGATTGCAACATTTCACAGAACTAAATGAATATTGTTGTCCTTTGTGTTAATACTTCAAGATTACTGCTGTACTTTTCAAATGCTAAATTAATATAGTTATCCTTTACATATTAAGTCATATAATGTGGCGCCCCACCACTTAATCCACAATCATTAGACCAAGGAGCGGAGAGTTACTTTGGCAAATCCCTTACTTAAGATTAGATTAGGTATAGACCTAAATCCACTAGTAAGGAAGAGATAAGCCATTGCATACATGCCTAAAACTCATTCACTAAGTGAATACAAATCAGAGTATGAAAGCAAAGTAAACAAAGTATACATCTAGATTATCACAATAAATTAGAAAAGTGTAACATGCAGCTCAGAGTATAGAGTACAATAAAGAAAAACACTATCAAAGTACCTGTATAATTACAACATTAAATCAATAGCTTTAAAAGACTAAAGTAAAAGTCTCTCATCTTCACAATAAGCAGAAGAAAAACTAAGGAACTTCTGGATCACCCGACTGATGCTGTTCTTTAATGAATGGCTCCTCCTCTTCAACACCTAGCTCTTTAAATTTATCTGAATCTGACATTGTTGGTTTCATAATGCCAATGTCCCAGCAAATAAAAGAAAAATCTTATTAGACAATTGTCTAAATACATCTTAGGCTGAATATTTTACATGAATTATTAATATCACCATTTACTTACACAAAACCAAAATCCTGACTAGCATAGGAGTAGTAAGCATACAAGGAATAGGATAAGTTATAAATATAGCATTTATAACTAAGTAAGAATTGAGGCAAAAGGCACACCTTAAGCAAACTTAGCAAAGAGTAGGCATACATATATAATGTAGTAAGTAAAAGTACTAAAAGGAAAGTCTATTCCTAAACATGCTGATGATCTCATGATATATGCTGATTAAATATAGTAAGTTTAAAAGTGATACATATAGTAAGAAGTAAAATCTAGCATCCTATAAATATGTACAAGTGAGAAGGTAAGCAAAATACAGCTGACTGAAATAATATGCATCAATAACACAGTATTAAACTAAAATTAAAATAGGTATGTAAAATTGCCATATCAAAAAATTGGCCAATCAAGCCCAGACAAAAATTCCTAAAGCCTTTCTGGGCTAGGTCAGATAGAATATAACAATAAGACAAAAGAGGCAGTAAATACAAATGTAAAATCTTTTTAGTTATTTAACTTTTGCTTATGTGGACACATCCAGAAATAGCTGAGGAGTCAAGCATGTCTACAAGACTATACGGGTTCCAAGCTCAACACACACTCCTCAATGAGTAATGCTAAGCATCCTTATTACTCCTTACCCATATCTATTAGGGTAAATATGCACCAGAACTTACCAAAATATAACTAAACCCAAAGCAACTGTTATCTTAATTATTCTATGTTTTCATTTTATGCATAAAGTTTTCTTACATGACATGTCCAAGGAATTAAACATAAAATATAAAGAATGCGTAGCACAAATAAATTAAGTAAGCAATGGACTCTTCTATATATGGTGACACAGTTGTTGTCTAATTAAACTATTCTAACTATTCTAAGTTACACAAGCTTAGGATCTCCAATTACTACTATCGAGTGTAACTTAGAAATACGGCCTTATAGATTATAAAATATTAGGACTAGTTAGGTCCTAATATGATTAAATTAATATTGACTATGTAAGTTAAACAGTAAATCAGTGCGACCTAATTAATGTATTTAGATGTTCTAGACTAAAAACTAACCAAAATCTACTAAGCTAGATATTATGGATTAAATACCACGAGATTAGGCTTAATCACATAATCCCAAAAGTAAGACTTAAGATCTAGGTTTTAATCTAAATGTGATATATGCACCAGACTTAATTAATGTATTTAGGTCCTAAAGCTTTGAAAGATGAAATAATCAAAATTAAACTGTAAAATCTAGAAACTAATAAAAACCAAGGATTCATTCATTGAATAACCCAATTATCCAAAAGAATTTAACCTATGATCTAACCTTAATCTTAGAAATGATCCTAATGTGAAGTGAAAGATCCTAAGGAGAGACTTAGAGAAATTTTAGGAATTTAACCAATTTTATTGAAAAGCTAATTTTATTTAAGTAAGGAGGTTAGGGATAGATTTTAGCTAAGTAACGATCATTTTTCTTACTTGGAGGTTTTCACACCTAAAATTAAGATATTTTACAAATTACTCAAATTGAGGGATTTATGATTTAAATTGATCCTAAATCAGTCCTATTACTGATTTTAATGATTTAAAAGGTATTTTAAGGTTCTAGGACACTTAACCTAAATTTTGGGCAAAGGTCATTTTGCCCCTACTTAAGGGTCCAAAAAACAACTTTTGAAATTAGGGTTTCATTAAAAATTTTTACTGCTAAATGATTCCTCACTATTTAATATAAAGATAGACAGTAAGTACACTCAATTAGGATAAGAAACATGTCCTATATGTACAACTAAGGATTTTGACCTAAGGGGCAATTTAGTTATTTTCACTTAAAAGAAACTAAATTTTTATGCAATTTACTGTTGGTTGCTGCTCAAGGATTCCATAGAGTTTAAGAACACTAAATTCTGAGGTCAAATGGCTAAGTTATGGATGTTCTAATATTCAAGGGCAATTCGGTAATTTCTAAGGGTCAAATGGGGCAAAAATTGAACTTTTTCGTTTGATGTCCAAATTTAGCAAGCTCAGTTGCTATAGCTTTCCTATAATATACTGAGTATTTTAATAGGGAGTAGACCTAATTTGGACTTCAATTGGTCAAGTTTTGGCTTAATTATGGTTATGGGTATTTTGGTGATTTTTTTATGGTTTAGAACCTAAATATTATTTAAATAAATGATGGCACTAAAATTCTAACTTAGTTAGCACTTTGAATTTCTTGATTTAGAGTTGAATTGACCAAGTTATGGTCAATTGAAGACTAGGGTCATTTTTGTCATTTTTGGGTGAGGGTCCTAAATGTCACTTTACACTAAGCTCCAAATGAGAAAACTAATATTACCACAGTGATGGAGTTGTTCTCCTGAGTATATTAAGACTCATATTACCTATGTTTGGATTACTAGGTTAAAAATTATGGGGGTGGGTTTAGGACCTAAAATATCACTAGGTTAAATATACCTCGGATAAAATTTTTGATTAGTGTCATTTGATTCATTTTATTTTTCTGATTAAAATGAGACCTATATTTGCTATGTTTGAAGCAATATTTCTAAAGTTATTAAACTTTAAAGTTTTACTTAATTTAAGTTTAATTTATTTAATTTACTGTTAAAAAATATAAATTTAATGAGCTCACTATTTAATTAAATTAATTAAATAATATTAACTAATTAATTAGGTTACTATCTTAAATTAAATTAATTAAATAATATTAATTATATAAACTAAACTAATTACTGTTATAAAAATTAAGAAATCTGCTAGTTAATTAACTCTACTAATTAAACTAAATTAATGTTTAATTAACCACTAATTAACTAACTAATGATTAATTAACTAACAACTAACCTTATAATCTAACTATAATTATTAGTTAATAGTTAAGTTTTAGGTTAATTTAATTTAATTAATCTAACTACTATAACTATATATATACCTAAGTTTCTGATTATATAATTATATATATAATTATAATATATATAATTATATAAAATAGTAATTAAATTTTCTAAATAAAATTATGGCGGCCGGACCCGCCATGGACACGTGACGGTCCCGGATTGGGTGTGACAGAGGCAGCGGGGCCCAGTGCCACGCGGCACGCTCTGAAAGGTGGCAGAAGACGCGGCAGGACCCACGGCCTGCTTGATGGCGACCCGCTGACAAGTGTGGGCCCCACATGCCACGCGGCGACCCGCACAAACGCGGGTCAGGCCCGGGTCGACCAGGCCCGACCCGAAGGCGCTCTTCACCTTCACCCGCAAGGTCCCCGACATACCCGAGCTAGGGCAAGGCTTTTGGCTTACCGGTGGTGCCAAAGCCCGACCCGCACGGCAACGGCTAGGTAAGGCTATGACCTTTCCATTGACGGTCGAACCTTTGCTGGAGGAGGCATATGGCTCCGGCTAGGTCAAACCCTAGCCTCAACCTCACAGGGTGATCTATGGATAATGGTTACCACTATTCACAATCTTCCTAAATTGATCAATCGGGTTCGATCCAGCCTGATCGAACCCGATCAATGTTTAATCTAGAGCATGAAATCAAAGAACGAATTGATTGCATAGCGATTGAATGAAGATTGGAGGAGTTGGAAGTGCACCTAGATGTGCGGTTGCAGATCTAGGGTTCGCGGAAGGGGGGTTTGATCGGCACCTGCTGAGCTCCCGAATTCCTAAACTGAGCAAAGGTTGAGACCTAGATGCCGGCTAGGTCCTTCAAGACACCTAGACGGAGTCCGCAAGGGGAGGAGGCCGTCGATTGGGCCTTGGTAGCTGAGGGTCGCCGCGTGTCTTCGCTCGACACATGGGCGACGGGTTCGAGGGAGATGAATTTGTAACAACCCAGGTTGTTACCTAGGTCAGTAAGGCTAATCTATGTCTTAATTAGGATTCTAGTATAATAAAAAAGTCATTTATAACTCATCTATAAGATCCAGTTCAAATTAGGAATCAAATGGATCAAATCCTGATTTTAAGAATTTCCAAAAATCCTAGAAATTGACTTTTTATTTTGACATCGAATTGAAAATCTTACTTTGCAATTGCGTTCACCACCCCCAAATTAGCTATGGGTGAAGTTTTGGAGGCATTTGAAAGTCATTGGATTTTTGTCGAATATTTTAATATTATTTAAATACCCCGAAAAATCAAATAAATAATTACTCGTCAAATCAAAAATCTGATCACGCCGTTGCGTTCCACACCCCTCATTTAGCTAAGGGAGATTTATTGAGAATTTTTGGAATGCATTTAAATAGTTAAATTTAATTAATAAAATCATTCAAAATGATTTAAATAATAATAAAATTATTAATTAACTTAACGGCACCGTTTATCCAAAGCTAATGCCGTTCCATTTCTATCGTTTTTCGTTTGAATCTGGCGGATCATTTGAGCCGTCCGATCGAAAGTCATCGTCCCCGCATGAACTACGTGTGTCGAGAGAAGCGACGCGCGGCACGCTCGGCCGATTCCGCGTGTCACCCACCGCTCTTCGACGGTCTACCCCTTCCTTAAGTATGTTTGAGAGCTCTAAGTCTCGATTTTTCACCATCTAAGCCAAACTTGTGATCGAAGGAGGCCCGTGCTACTCGATCCTGAAACCCTAAGTCGGCTAAACCTTCGGTCAGGTACTTTCCCATTCCTAAGATTTTGATTATTAGCAACTATTAAGTGCTTAAGCTTTGCAATTCTGGATTTATTTATCATCTCGTCTTGATTCGTCCGTTCTGAAGGCGCCATCGTGGATCTAGGGTTTGCCTTCGTGCGAACCCTCGGAAGACAAGGGGTCTTCCGGGTCGGGTCGAGATGTCAGACCCGACCCGATTCGTCGCTGCATAGTGCCCTCGTGGCAAGTAGGTGGGGTTGGACGCGAAGCAGGCATGTGCATCTCTGTCGTGTCTGCCGTCAAAGTCTCGTCTGTCTGTAACATCTCTGTCGCATAGCATCTCTGTCGCGTCTGCCGTGGCGGGACCCACTGGTCTCATCGTTCAAATCAGTGGGGCCTGCCTGGCTGTCTCAACCGTTCACGCTTGGACACGTGGCTGCGGGTCCCGCCAAAGTCTCGTCTGTCTGCCGCGTGGGTCCCACCTGCATTAAATTAAATAAATTATTATATAAATATTTAAATATTAAATAATCGATGTATATATAAGTATATAATACTTAGTTGAGTATATATATACATATATATAGATGTAAATATTTATACGAATATATAATAATAATAACAAAAATAAACATAAAGTAAATATCTTTTAATAGATATATTTAATCAAACAGATTAATCAAATAAACAACAAATTTAAGAATTATGTAATTAATTCAATTCAATTAATTACCACACTTTAAGCATCCATAATTTGCAAAATACAAGTCAAAATTATGCAAACAAATATACCATTTTGATCAGTAAAATTAGAGGAATATTATAGAATTATTAAAATTTTATTTGGAGTTGTATTTTTCTTAGTGACATTAGGATATTTAAATAATTCCAAAAATGTCACAAACTTCAACTAGTCATAACTCTGTATTCATTAATCCAAATAAATCCAATATGGGTCTCAAAGTGATTAGCAAACTTTAAGGATTAATCTTGTAGTATTCAATTCTCTATTTGGATTAGTTTAAGCTTAATCACATATAGGACCTAACCCTAATTATGTCAATTAATCACATATAGGACCTAACCCTAATTAGGTCAATTAACCCTAGAACTTTAATTGACCAAAAGTTGGTCAATTGAACTCTAAATTAGGTCATCCATATATTCATTTTGATCAGAAAAACCTAATTAACAGTAAACTGCAAAAATATTTAAGATCCAACGGTTAGATTTCTTAACCAACCCTAATTACCCTAAATTTTAATTAGTGAAGATTAATAAATTTAATGATCCAAGTTAAATAATTCAAGTTTCAGATAACTCCTAGAATAAAATAGAACCTAGCAGTATGGTTGGCTTAGTTATTTGGTAATTAATTTTACTAATCACTCACTAATCATCCTAAACCCTAATTAGGACATAACTTAGCCAATTATACTCCAAATTGAGCCTATTGCAGATCAATGTAATCAATGGATCATTTGTAATCCATAGCCACTAATTTTACTCAATTTAGACACTAATTAGAGAAATTATGATTTTTGACCCTTAATTAAGAAACCCTAAATTACCCCTTTTACCCCTAAGCTTGTATTGATAATAACTTAGCCAATACTTATCCGAATTTAGTAATTTTAGGTTTTATGGAAACCTTAAATAGTAAGTAATAATAAACTGATAGAAAATTTAGATTTCATTAAACCAAAATGCCTCTATAAGTCAAATTCATTAATTTGATCTCATGAGGCTTAATAATTACCCAAAATTAGTGTAATAGCTATCTAATCTTAAATTAGACAGTAAGAAATACTTTTCCACTAATAATTTCAGATTTGAAACCCTAGATCAAAATATGATATTTTAGACCCTTAAGTAGGGGCAAAATGGTCATTTTGCCAAAATTTAGGGTTTAGCATTCTAAAGCCCTAGAATCATATCCTAAATACTATAAATAGTAAAGATGGTGAATTAAACCATAATTTATGTGAATTCAAGTCTTAATTTGAACTTTGATTAAAAATCTCATTTTAAGTCCTTAGGGAAATCCTAAGTAAAATCATGAGTTTTCTTTTCTTCTTTAACCTTCTTAGATCATTCCCATAAGTCTTTATAGCATTAGTTAGGATGTGTGTCTGAGAGATACTCTTAGTTATTAAGACCTTAATTTCTAGGATTAGGAATAGATCTTAGGATAGAGTTCATCTGTTGATTAAATTGGGTTACTCAATAGGTGAAACCTTGAGTTTACTAGTTTATAGATTTTTATAGTTTATTAAATGATTATTTAATATTTAAATTTTAGAACTAAGAATAAAGATCTATCCTAATGAGTTGATTACTCATTAAGATTTACCTTAACCTAATTTGTGAGATTTGGGTTCTAAATCTTAGACCCTTAGATATACCATTGGATTAAGTGATTAAACCTCATTATTTGGAGTTTAATCCTTAATCCTTTCATCTTAATTTGGCTAATCAAGATGGTTTGGGATTCTTAAATTATCAAAATAGGTCGATTGATTTATCATTTAACTTATATAGTCGACATCAATTTTTTTATAATTGGGACCTAGCTAGTCCTAATTATTTTCAACTTATAAGTTTGTGAATCTGAGTTACACTGGATAATAGGATTTGGAGATCCTGAACTTGTATAATTTAGAGTAGATAGAATGGATAATTAGACAATAATGGATATCAGTTATGTTTTAGTTGAGTCTCTTGCTTACATTAACTTTGATGCTTTGCTTACCTTGTAATTGAGCTTTATACCTTGAACATATATTATGTACATAGGATAATTGATGAGTTTCCCATGTCAACTTTGAATATGCATAAGTAACATTGCTCTTTTACTCGTATTTTAAGTAGAATGTAGCTTAGTTAGTATACCTCTTCACTTCTTCCATTTGGGATCGGCTAGACCTTAGAGTTAGTCCGACTATGCCATGCCTAGTCCGCAGGATATGATGGATTATAGTAGACTCTTTCCCTACTGACTGATTAGTTGGGATTTGATATGGTAATACTAATTTAAGTACACTTCTACTTGATGTTTCTGTTTAGCCTATCAAGCTAAGTAATTTTAATAATATTTAGTTCAGTATTTCTGCCTTAGCCCATTAGGCTAAGTGATTTCAGTACATACAGTTTAGAAATTATGTCTTAGCCCATCAGGCTAAGTGAGACTATGTTTACTTTCAGTTTGAGTGGCTTGAGTAGCCAAGATAGCTTTCAGATTTGGATTTACTATTTTACTTTACACTTTTTCTACATTTGGCACTATTTTTTTTACTTATAATCCTTACTACATGTTCTAGTTTTGCTCACATGTAGGGTACTAGTCTTACTTACTACTTACACCTGTAGGATGTTACTCTTACTTGTTGTTTACACATGCATAGGATGTTAGTTTTTCTTTTAGTTTTATATTATTTTATACGTTCATTTACTTTTATATCAATTAGCATAATTCTATATTGATCATAAGCATGTCTAGAATGTATTTTCTTTATAGTCACTTGCTTTAGTCTTTCCTTACTTACTTAACCTTGTGCAGTTGCTATGGAGGAGATATGTTCTTACTTCATAGTTGTTTAAGTTATAAACTAATTATTTATAACTTTACCTTGTCCTTTCTTATGCATTTTTGCTCCTATTTATATGCTTGTGTGCTTAATGTTAATGGTGATATCTAATGAACATAATAAAATGATTACCCTAAAATGTACTTAAACATTTTGTTTAATTAAGATTTTTCTTTTGTTGGCCGGGGCCCTATCATTATGAAACTCATAATGATATGTTCAGAGTTGTTTGGAGCAGTTGATCTAGTGGAAGACTTGCCATTGGAGGAGGAGCGTGTACTTAAAGATCTTTAAACTTAGCTTCTTTTATTCCCTGCATTGTGAGGCTGAGTGTTATTTTTAGTTCTTATAAACTATTTAAATATTGTAATTATACAGGTCAAATCTTTATTTTCTGCGCTTTACTTCTTCAGAGATATTGTATTTACATATGATGGATGGGTGTTTGTATTTATGCTTCCGCACTCTGTTTTCCTTATAATTACATTTAGTGATGATTTCTTTGAGTAATGACAAAGTCTCTGATAATAATGGGTTAGTATTAGTCACTAACCTATTCATAAGCAAGGACCTTGTTATTTGGTGACTGCCTCACCATAATCATGTTAAGTTAAGGGTTAACAGGACCACGACGGGGAGCAGGATGCCACAGAAATGCTTAGACCGTCTGATCGAAAGTCTGATCTTTGATCAGACGGTCCAGATTCACCGTCATGATCCTAACGGAAGGGCAACGGTGTGCGGTTTAAGATGCCGACGGCGTCAGAGATCTATTGGCCGGATTAAATAAATATAAATTAATTAATAACAGTTTAATTAATTAATTAATTTAAATTTCTAATTATTATAATTAATTCTAATTAATTAATTAGCTACAAAAATTTTCCAAATATTCACCCTTAGCTAATTGAGGAGTAAGGAACACAACGGCAGGGCCGAATTTTCGATTTGACGAATATTTTATTTTTCTAATTTCTGGGGTATTTAAATATTATTAAAATATTCTTCAAAATTTTGACGACTTCCGATTGATACGAAAACATCACCTCTAGCTAATTTGGGGGCAATGAGCGCAGTGGCGGTCTGATTTTTGATTTGAGGTCAATTTAGACTGGTCAAATTTTAGGATTTTTGGATTTTCCAAAAATTAGGATTTGATCCATTTGACTCCTGATTTGGACTAGGTTTTAGTGGAAAACTCCTAATTACTTGATTAATACTTAGGATCAGGATTAGGAAACTAAATTGCCTTTAGTATTATGGAAACTAAATTGCCAAACCTTGACCTTTATATTAAGGAATTTGAGTTAATATTAGGGATTCTGATATCAATAGATCAAAGATAAAGAAAATTCAAAATTTGTGTTCTACACGAACTTCTTCAGTACACCATCTTTAGAAGACCAGATCTTCCACATTTGACTAAATTGTGACCAAAGCGCATAGGATCTTTATCAATTCAAGCTGCTATGTTATACTTAGCATCTTTTGTTGTAATAAACTATCCTTTGAATAATGAACATCCAAAAAGTATTGTAACTCTTCCTTTAAGACTAAAATTAAGTATACTAATTTTAGAATGAATCCTACAACTTCTCTCCTCAACACCACTGATTCATCAAATAGCAATATCAATGAAGTTACTTCACTCAGGAATATGGTAACTATCATGTTAGAGAACTAAATCCAACAAGCAGTGACAATCCAGAAACTAGTATATGCTCTTAGTACTACGAATACTGGTACCTCTTTTGCATCCCTTACTCCTCATATTCTTCATTCATCTCATCCATCTACTAATGAGTTATTTAGTAGCTTCTCAAGATTGAGACTTCTAATCTTTAATGGAAACTTATCCCCCACAAATATTAAGACTCGGCCTAAGTCAATCAAAAATAATCTAAAGCACAAGTCTTATCAAATGGGAACTAGCACATCAATAGGACCAAACCAAGGGTGTAAGAGACCACACCTATATGGAGAGTGCTATCATTATGATCGTCGTTATTTTACATGTGGTCGCCATGGCCACTAGTATTGTAATAACCCAGGTTGTTACCTAGGTCAATTAAGACTAAATTAAGTCTTAATTATGGTTATAGTTCACTAATTAAGTCATTTAGAACATGCCTCTAAGATCTGGATCAAATCAGGAATCAAATAGATCAAAACCTGATTTCTGGAAAATTCCCAAAACACTAGAAATTGATTTTTTATTTTGACCTCAAATTCAAAATTTGACTTCGCCATTGCGTTCACCACCCCCAAATTAGCTAGGAGTGAATTTTTGAATGCATTTGGAAGTCGTTGAATTTTCGTCGAATATTTTAATACTATTTAAATACCCTGAAAAATCAAATAAATAAATACCCGTCAAATCAAAAATCTGATCTCGCTCTTGCGTTCCTCACCCCTTAATTAGCTAGGGGTGATTTATTGGAAATTTTCTGGTTAAAATTAATCATATAAATTTAATTAAGAAATTTGTAGAATATAAATTTAAATTATTAATATTTTATTAGCAATTAACGACATCATATGCCTTCCCTCCACCGTTAATCCACGCAGCTAATCTTCTAACGGTGATCGTATGTCGTTCGATCTTAGATCGAACGGCTGGTAGCTTTCGTTCTGGATCCTCCGCGTGTTGGGACCCCAAATGGACGCGGGTCACCTCGAGCAGCAGGTGGCAATCTCGTCACTTCAACCAGAGAGAATGGATAGCATTAGATTCCTAATAAGAGCTTCTAATATTCATTTCGGCATTATGGGAAGGTCATCCGGAAGAAACTGAACAACCTAAAGGTGAAACCCTAATCCTCTCTTCAATACAAACATCAGGTACATCACTTCTATAGCTCCATTTTTCTCCCTCATTTTGCTTTCAATTGCTATTTTACTTGTTCGAATCGTAATGTCAATTGTATATGAACCTACGCGACAATCAATCGAGTTTAATTTCATTCAAATTGATCGCATTAGGCAGTCTTGCTGCACCCTCCATTCGTATACCTATAACTAGGGTTACTCTCAGTCGGCTATTCAGGCCATCTCGAGCCAAGGTTCAACCATCGTTGAAGAGCTCCCGTCGCATCCTACTCGCGGCCGTGCGGGCCAGCCTCTGCTGAGTCCGATTGGACCTCTAAATTGCGTTCCCTAGTCCTCTGTACATGAAGATGAGGGATGACGCCTTTCCTCTCAGGCCGGGTCGGGCTCATCCTGACCCGGGTATCTGTTCATGGCTGGCCTGCGTGGCTTCCCAAATTAATGAGAGCGCGGGGCCCACCCAGTTGCGCTGTCGGGCTCATGAGCCGACACGCATCCTATACTACTGAAATCTTTTCTTCAAGTGGGTCCTGCTGCAGGAATTAAATCAAACGAATTTATTAAATTAGGAATAATTTAAATGAATATGATTCAAAATTAATTAATTTAAATCAAAATAATTGCTAACTTTAAATCCCCATAATTCTAAAACCATAAATTCAATCACAACAAAATTATATATCATTGGAATCAAAAAAATTAGAAGAACACATTGGGATTGTCAAATCTCAGTTTGGATGAGTATTTAGATTAGTGATAGTTAGGGTTCTTTGGGTGTGGCATAAATAATACAAATTTTCCTTTAGCCATATCTTTACAACCTCTAATCCAAACCTATTAAATATGGGTCTTAAAATACTCACAAAACCCTAAGGATTAATCTAAGAATATTTACTTTGCTATTTGGATTAGTTTGAGCCTAATCACTTTTAGGACCTAACCCTAATTAGCCTAACTAGACATAGAACTTCAATTGACCATAAGTTAGTCAATTTAGCTCCAAATTAGGTGATTCAAAATCAATTTAGATCAGAAAAACCTAATTTATAGTAATCTATAAAAATATTTAGGATCCAACAGTTAGATTTGCTAATCACCCCTAATTACTCAAAAAATTGATTAGTGAATGTTAGCAAATCTAATGATCCAAAATTCACAATTTAAGTTTCAGAGAATCCCTAGAACCTATTAGAACCTAACTATAGGGTTGGATTAGTAAATTGGTGATTAATTTCACTAATCACTCTAAACCTTAATTAGGTCATAACTTAGCCAAATGGAGTCCAAATTGAGCCTACCACTAGTCATTAGAATCATTGGATCAATTGTGACATTATAGACATTGAAATTATTCAATTTGGACACCAAATGATAAAGTTAGGGTTTTTGACCCTTAATTAAGAATCCTTAATTACCCTTTAAACCCTAGAACTTGTATTGGCTATAACTTAGCCAATATATATCAGAATTTAATAATTTAAGGTTCTATGGAAACCTTAGGGCATAACCTACAGTAAACTAACATAAAATTTAGGTGTCATTAATGTAAAATTACTAATATACCCTTATAGGTCAAATTCCTTAATTTTACCTTATAAGGCTTAATACTTAACCAAAATTAGTAAACTTACTATCTAAACTCATATTAGATAGTAAGTAATCATTCCACTTTATTAAAATCCAAAATTAAGTACTAATTCATAAAGGTGAAATTTAGACCCTTAAGGAGGGGCAAAACGGTCTCTTTGCTCAAAATTAGGGTTTAATGAATTTAAGACCTGATTTCACTTCTAAATCATAATAAATAGTAATTAAATAGATTTAGGCCTTTATTTAGATAATTCTAAGTCTCAAATTAGAAATTCAAAGAAAATCCTAAATTTAGTCTTAAGCAAAAATCTTAAGTAAAACAGAGATCTTTCCTTTCCTTTGAACTTCTTAGATCATCCTTTAGGTCTTATAACTGTAGTTAGGATGTGTGTCTGAGTGATACTCTTAGCACTTAAGAGCTTTAATTCCTAAGATTATGATTAAATCTTAGGTTAGAATTCATCTAATGAGTAAAATGGGTTACTCATTAAGGTGAAACCTTGGTCTTACTAGTTTATTAGATTTTTCATAGTTTATTAATTAATTATTTGATCTTTTAACATTAAGATTAGGATTAGAAAGCTATCCTATTGAACTTGATTTAATTTGATAGGTTTGCCTTAACACTTAATCAGTGAGATAGGATTAAAACCTAGTCCTTTAGGATAGCCTTATGATTAAGAATTAAACTTCATTCTTTGGAGTTTGATTCTTAATCCTTTAAATCTTGATTTGGCTAATCAAGGTTTATTTGGGATTTATAAAATAATAACTTAGGATGATTAATTTACTTATTTAATCTTTTAAGCAACTTTGATTCAATTATAATTAGGATGTGGCCAGTCCTAATTATGTTCAACTTATAGGTTCGTGATTCTAAGTTACAGACAGTATAGGAATTGATAATTCTGAATCTTATATAACTTAGAGTAGTTAGAATGTTAAATTAGAAAATAGGTGATATCACAAAGTTTGTGTAGTGCTAATTAGTTCCTTGAATTTGAAATGATATGCTTTTCTTATTGTTTGAGCCTTTTATACTTTTGGACATGCTTAACATAAATACTTGATACATACTTTATAATATACTTTGAATTACATTCATATAACATTTGTATGTAAATAAAACAAACAACATTATACTTGTGGTTTATATTTACTTAGCCTGCCACTTAGTATGACTTTACTTTAGGACAGCTTTTGCCTAGGAAATTTCCCCTATGGTATGTTACTTTGGCATTGGGATGTTTCTCCAATATGCTCTTTAGATACTTTGTGGATTTTACTTTAGAATCTAGGATGTTTCTCCTAGATGCCTCTTTGGTGGATATTACTTTAATATGGGATGTTTCTCCTAGATTATCAGATGGACTTTACTTTTTGGCAGACTAAGTAAGAGTATCTCACACGTACAGTACTTTAATCTACATTACTTACATTTACTTTTCAGCCTTTTTACAGTTACTTTACATATTTTTCTTACACTTCAAACTTACTTTACTTTACTGTTTCAGCATATTTTTCTTTCTTTCATATTTTTCATTTTCTGCAGTTCCTTTACATTTCAGAACTTTCTGTATGTCAGCCATTTTACTTATTTGAGAAGCATGTTAGGATGCTAGTATTTATATTTTCAGTATAGTACTTTTACTTATACTATAACTGGCATGTTAGTGATCATATTCCTTAGGACTTTTCTTTGTACTTAGTAGACTACAGTTATACTTTACTTACCTTGTATTGCAACCTGAGTTGAGGTATGTTTCTACCTCATAATTTGTTCTTCTTTTCTTGTCGCTTTACTGCTATGCTATGCTTAATTCCAGTTGTGATATCATTAAAATACATAAAAATTCATTACCTTAAAATGTGCTTAGACATTTTGTCGAACAATATTTTTCTTTTGTTGGCTGGGGCCTTACAATTATGAAACCGATAATGGTAGATTCTGAGCTTTTTGAGGAGATTGAATCTACAGAGGAGCAGATCCAGGAGGAGGTTCAGACTACTAAGGGATCTTAGTCTACTTACTAGATTACTTTACTTTTACTCTGTGAGGATGAGAGTATTTTACATTACAGTTCTTTAAATTTTAAATGTTTATAATAATACAGAACTATTTGTACTTTCCTTTCCTGCATTGTATATATTCTGAGCTGGATGTCTTTACTTTATAGTATGGATGATTACTTCAGTTGATATTTTTCTTTCGTACTCTGATACTCATTAAGTGATTGTTAATCCTTACCTTATTATGAAAAGTACCTCTTTTCCTTATATTGGATTGGAGTCTTAAATTCCAACCTAATGTTAAGTATAAGATGTGCTTAGTTACGACCACTCCTTAAGCCTTATGATTAGAAGGGGCGGCCGCCACAAGTATACTCATTGCATCGCTAAAGAAACAGTTAATGGAATCTTAATAAATCATTCTCATTGGAACCAAGTGTTCCGTGACACCTCACTTAAAGGTTTGGAATCAAGGATGACTCTAACATCACCACCGCCTGTGGAAGAGTATCTAGTTGGCAAGGAGCAAGTAGCTGCTCCTAAACCTCAAGTACAAGATTTCTTGGAAACAAAAAAAATTAATAACAATATTATTTCAAGTACATATATTTAATACAAATTCAATTTGTAACGCTTTAACTGTTATTATTCCTTAATTTGAATCTTACATAAGCATAATCTGGTACTCGATATAATGTATCCTTGATTAGACAATTGCCTCTTTCTTAACTTAATCAAACAAACCTTAGATTCGTTTGGCAAAATCGTACTTTTGTGACTTATATAAATAATTCTTCTTCTAAGAAGTGACTTACCCAATTTGAGTAAATAACTTCTAGTTTCTTAGATTAGATTAATTCATATTTTTGAATCTATGGTCGAGTAAGGCACAATTGTGACTTGAAATATTAGCCTAGCTTATCATGTAGGTTCCAAGCACCTCATTCCCTTGGGATAAGTATCCCCACATCTTTTAAAAAGAGTAACTATAACTATAAGACCTTATTTAATCAAGTTATAATTATGAATCTTTGTAGTAACCTTATAATTGTATATCATCCTAAATTATGAGCAACCCATTGCCTTGATCTATTTGGGTGACTCTTCTAATTTTTAGTGAATCAAGTCGCCTTATGTAGTTAAGTATCCAAGTGGAATAATCATCCCCTTTATCTAAGTATTATTCCTTAACAAGGATGATCACTTGGTTAATAATAGAAGCCTTAGAGTAAATTAACTTTATGATTAGTTCACTCTAATTTTATTTATATTTATAGTAAAGATGAAATCAACTAAAATGTCATTTAGTAAGTTTATTATCATCTAAAGGTACTCCTACCATACTGCAATTGTGCTCATTTCTCATGATAACTTTCAGGCATACTCGCTCATCCACCTTAACATCTCAAATAGAATAATTTTGAACTATACAAAGATGGTCATTTTAATAACACTAATATTTTAATAAACCGAGTGATTCAACAACAACAACAACAATAAAATAAGCCTTATTCCCACCAAGTGGGTTGGTTGCATAAATCCTTCATCTCCATTATGCTTTATGAAGTAGTAGTTCCTTCTTAAGTCTCAAGTATGTGAGGCCATTCCTAATAGTTTCTTACATTATCCTTTTTATGGTTTTCTTCTCTTTCTCTTTAGCATGAAAAATATTCATTGACTCAACCATCCTCATAGTGGCATTTAATAACCAATGCTTGAAAGGTTCAAACCATCTTAGGTAGCGTTCTTTGAGCCCATCCTTAATGGATGTTTCTCAATCTTGCTATAAATTTACTCATTTCTACTCACATCCAATATATATATATATATATATATATATATATATATATATATATATATATATATATATATATATATATATATTATAATTGATGTTACAAAATCAGAAAGAATTAATTAAGGAATTCAAATGCGATGCTGGTTATTTTAGAGAAAACATATATAGCAACTCTATGCTTGCCTCAAATGTGGTATATAGCAATATCATATTATTTCTTTTAGCATACGCAATATAAGTGTGTTAACAAATACTTATGATATTCGTAAAGTTGAACTTATATTATTATACCTCACATATCGAATCAATTGTTGTCCTTTACAATAATGAATCAAATGCTACTTTAAATAATTATTGTCCTTCATAAGTGTTGAACAAAATATTTCTATTCTTGGAAAATTAGATCATATATTGTTGTTCCTTGCAATACTATTGTAAATTCCAGCTATCTTACTTTACTTCTTTCATGTTAAGTTATATATTGATGTCCTTCCAATGCTAATAAATAGTGTTATACTTTACATGCTAAATTAAATGATTGCAACGTTTCACAAAGCTAAATGAATATTGTTGTCCTATATGTTGATACTTCAAGATTACTTTTGTGCTTTTCAAATGCTGAATTAAATATAACTATCCTTTCCATATTAAGTCATATAAAGCTATCCTTTTTATTATTAAATTAAATTTCTATTGTCTCTTGTAATTATAAATCAAATGCTGTTGTTTCATAGAATGTTAAATGATTGCTGCTTCTAAATGAGATATATTTAATGTTTGAGATCTTTAAAACTAGGTTTAATCTAAGTTAATCTTAATTTAATTTGAAAGTTGAATAATATCCTTCCTTTTTATGCAAAATTTATAAGTTTTAAGCATCATGATGTGAGATTCATCTCACATCATGCCTTCTCTAAATCCTCTAATCTTTCTCTTAATCTTTCTAATTCATTCTCAATCTTCCTAATAACATTAGTTAAGATTTATGTCTGAGTGTTAATCTTAGTGCTTAAGAGCTATTTCCATAGGAATTAGAAATATAACTTAGGTTAGAGTTTATCTATTGAGTAAATTGGGTTACTCAATAGGTGAAGCCTTAGTTTTGATAGTTTATAGATTTTCATAGTTTATTAATGATTATTTAATCTTTTAACATTAAACTTAGGAGTAGAGATCCATTCTATTGAGTTTGACTTCACTCACTAGAATTCACCTTAATCTTAATTCGTGAGATAGGGTTTTAACCTTAGTCCTTTAGGATCACCTTTGGATTAAGTAATTAAACCCCAATACTTGGAGTTTAATTCTTAATACTTCCATCTTAATTTGGCTTAATCAGGATGAGCTTGGGATTCTTAAATTATCAAAGTAGGTTGATTAATTTATTTATTTAACTTATAGTCATCAGTGATTTAACCAGATTAGGACTTGGCCAGTTCTAATTGTTTTCAACTCATAAGATCGTGTGAATTTGAGTTACACTCGATAGTAGGATATGAAGATCCTGAACATGTGTAACTTAGAGTAGATAGAATGAATAAATTAGATAATAATGAATATCACATGTGTCTTAGTAGAGTCTCTTACTAACTTTGATATTTGATGCTTTTCTTACATTGCAATTGAGCTTTATACCTTAGACATATATTGTGTACATAGAATATTTGATGAGTATCTCATGTCAACGTTGGATTTACATAAGTAGCATTTGCACTTTACTCATGTTTTCTGTAGAGTGTAACTTAAGTAGATATGCCTCTTCATTTCATATGACCGGATCGGCTATACCTTGTTGTTAGTCCAATAGTCTATATCATGCTTAGCCCTATACAACAGCCTAGGATGATGCGTAATAGACTCTTGCCCACTAACTTTATCAGTTAAGATTTGATATGGCACTTCTAGTATTAAGTACACTTCTACTCAGTAATTCTACCATAGCTTAGCACGCTAAGTATGTTTGTATTTTTTAGTTCAGTAAGTTGTGATCAAATTAGTATGCCTCTTTATTTTATGCGATCAGGATCGGCTAGACCTCATTGTTAGTCTGATAGTCTATACCATGCCTAGCCCTATACGGTAGCCTAGGACAATGCGTAATAGACTCTTGCCCCACTAACTTTATCAGTTGGGATATGATATGGCATTACTAGTTCTAAGTTTACTTCTACTCAATATTTCTATCTTAGCCTAACAGGCTAAGAGTGTTTATACTTTCAGTTTAGAGCTTTTGCCTTAGCCCAACAGGCTAAGTGATATTATTATATACTTTCAATTTTAAATGACATGTTTAGAAATTTCAATTTTCAATTTTGTATGTACTATTTCTAGTTTACTTTCAAGTACTTTTACACTTATTTTACTGTGTTTCTACATTTTTAGTAAGCATATTATAAGATATTAGTTGCTTATGATAGGATGCCTAATTTGTTTATATATTTAATTAAATATTAGGATGCTAGCTTTATTCATTAAATATTAGGATGCTAGCTTTATTCATTATAGAATGCTAGACCTATTCATTATTGGGTGCTAGTCTTATTCATTATAGGATGCTAGACATATTCATTATAGGGTGCTAATTTTATTCATTATAGAATGCTAGACCTATTCAGTATAGAGTGCTAGTCTTAAGCATTATAAGATGCTAGACATATTTATTATAGGGTGCTAGTCTTATTCATTTTAGGATATTAGTCCTATTCATTATAGGGTGCTAGTCTTATTCATTATAGGATGCTAATCCTATTCATTTTATGGTGCTAGTCTTATTCATTATAGGATGTTAGTCCTAATTTTAGGGTGCTAGTCTTATTCATTATAGGATGCTAGACCTATTCGTTATAGGGTGCTAGTCTTATTCATTATAAGATGCTAGACCTATTCATTATAGGGTGCTAGTTTTGTTCATTATAGAATGTTAGACCTATTCCTTATAGGGTGCTAGTCTTATTCATTTTAGGATGCTAGCCCAATTCATTATAGGGTGCTAGTCTTACTCATTATAGGATGCTAATCTTATTCATTTTAGGGTGCTAGTCTTATTCATTATAGGATGCTAGTCCTATTCATTTTAGGGTGCTAATCTTATTCATTATAGGATGCTAGACCTATTCATTATAAGGTGCTAGTCTTATTCATTATAGGATGCTAAACCTATTCATTATAGGGTGCTAGTCTTATTTATTATATGATGCTAGTTATATTCATTATAGGATGCTAGTTTCATTTATTATAGTATGCTAGAATTGGGTAGTTGATTTCTTATATAGGATGCTAGGTGTATTCTAAATTGTTTATTTATATTTCATCATTTGTAAATTTTATAAATTAGCATGAGTTACATTGATCATAAACATAAATAGGATGAGTCTCCTTTTATTTTGCTATTTGTATTTCTATTCTTTCTTTTATTACCCAACCTTATTGTAGCAAAGTTTAGAAGTATGTGCTTACTTCCTCTTTTGTTTAAGTTATAAACTTTTTATTTATAACTATCCTTTCTTTTCATATGCATTCTACTCATATACTTGATTGTATGTTAAATTAATGGTGCTATCTAAAAAACATAATAATTTATCAACTTAAAATATACTTAAGACATTTTTTTCTAACAAGATTTTTTTTCTTTTTTTTTTTATTGTGGCCCTATCATTATGAAATTGATAATGATAGAGTTTGAGCTATTCGCAATTGTAAGGCTATTCGAGGATTTGCTTCAGGAGGAAGATCATGCTGTTGAAGACTCCTACATCATTAGTATTATTTCCTTTATTTGATTGTAAGGCCGAGTGCTCTTATTTTCTTTTCAGTTAAACTATCCATTGTTTTGTATTAATTTATGTTGAATTGTATTTTCTTTTACTGCTCTTATTCTGGGTTGTATGCTCTTCCTACTGTATTATGTTGAAATAGATGTTACTATTTTGCTTCCACACTCTGCTTTCATATAATGTTCATTTTGTGAACTAGTTTTTATAAATGACAAACTCCTTAATTATAATGGGTTAGAATGTGTGCCTAATCTATTTATAAGTAAGGATCTTGTCATTTGGTGACCCCTCCACCGTAATCATGTTAACTTAAGAGTTAACAGGACCACGGTGGGGATAGGCTACCATAGTATACATAGTCAAAAGAATGTGATAAAGCATCCACAATCAAGAAGAATCTGGGAAAAGTAAGAATAGTCATAAAGGATTGTAATAATTAAGTTTATTATATTGATTTAAGTGTTTTGTTCTGCAGGCAAAAATTACATGACAAATGAGGATTCAAGCATGTATGCCCGATAAAGTAAGTGAGGTCTCCCATAACACACACATTCTTCCTTATAAGATCTATGTGGTCTTCTGATCTCTTCATAGCCTGCCTTAGCTCAATAACAACTGTACTACATTATCCAATGAAACCCCAAAGGAAATATTATATGTTAAGTTATGCACAATGTCTTTAATGAATGTAAACAAGAATTTTGTCTCAATATATTGCAGCATTCAAAGATGCTCAAAGCTAATTATTAACTATATGATATCTGTTGTTATCTATTTTAGTTATCTAACCTATAATTAGAGCTAATCAAACTCCTTAATTGACTTAAACATTTATTGAATGTCTTCATTAATTAATATAAAATAGTATATAAGTAAATGAGGTTTGGAAATAGTGATTCGATTAAGGTCTTATTTATGTGACAAAATAATTTATAAATATAATTAATTTGTTATAAACAAGCATCCTACCTAATTTCTAACACTACATTCATCTAACTATCAACCAACACTTATACTCTAAAGGAACACTCTAGCTTAGATGTTAAAGGCTTCACTAGTACACTACTCATGTAACAACCCTAATGTTGTTACCCATTATTGGGTAGTCCAATAAGCTTCATTTCACTTCTAGTACTCTTAAATAGTATTAGGAGCCTTCACCCCAAGTTTAGTGTGATTTGGAGATCATTTATGATCAATATTCTTGATTATTTTGATTAATCAAAAATACCTAGTTTTATTTGATCTTATAATCAAAATCAGAGTTTGTCATTGAACTCCTCACCCTCAAATTATATAGGGGTGGTATTTTGGGAATGTTTGGAAGTCGTTAAATTTTCCCCTAATATTTAATAATATTTAATTACTCAAAAAATTAAGATAATTAAATTGACCTCCGATCAAAAATTTGATTGTATTAAAGGTGAATTTTTGGGATTTTCAAACTTCATTTGGTTATTTAATTTCAAGTAATATGTGTATTATTTATTAAATAATTAAAGTATTTAACCTATTTTATATTTATTAACTAAATTAATCCAACAGCTATTTAATAGAATGGTGCGGATCCGCTGTGGGATCACGCGCACGTGACAGCAGTCCTGTGCGATCCTGACGATCGCGCCTTAACTAGATCCATATCGGACGGCAACTGTCTAACCTGTTGAGTAAACCATTATATAGAGATCTTGATCCAATGGTCAGGATCATTCGAATGTACGTCTCTACAAATTTTCCTGATCGTGGCCTGGCAGGAAAGCGTACACCATTTTGGCAAAGCCCCAGTTCCTACCTTATCCTTCTAAGACCCCATTCCTCTTCATTTTTCTTTCCTTTGCCTAAAGCTAACCTTCTCATATGTTGGGAGCTCAGGAGTCCTACAACTGTGATTTTGGAAATGATTTTCAATGTGAAACCTACCTCTTAAACCCTTAATGATCTTAAGCAAAAACCCTAATATTGAAGCGATCATAACTTAATCATTAGACATCATAATTTAGTGTTCTTGGACTCTATGGAATCCTTGGACAGTAGACAACAATAAACTAACTAAATTTTTAGACTTTGCTAAGTGAAATCATCAAAATACCCTAATAGGTTAAAATCTTTAAATTGAACCTATAGGACTTAATACTTGTCCAAATTTAATGTACTTGCTGTCTATCTTCATGTTAGACAGTAAGGAGTCATTTGGCATCAACAAAATTAAATTTCGATTCCTTAATCAAAAAGTAGCATTTTAGACTGTTAAGTTGTAACAATCCTGAGTTGTTACCCTAGCTAAACTTAGATTAATTAAGCTAAACCAAGGCTTGATTTTGATTCCATTAGATTCAATAGGTCATTTAAACCTAACCCTAGAAGTTTGTAATCATTTGGAGCTAAAATGGAAAATTTGGTATTTTTGGCTATTTTTAAGCCCTGAAAAATACCTAAAATAATTTGATCTCCAAATCAAAATTTGAGTTCATTTTTGAATTCCTCATACCCTAATTAGCTAAGGGTGAATTTTTGGGAATTTTTGGAGCTCATTTGGTCCTAAATTGGATTTAGATAATTTAAGAATAATTATATATTATTTAATTGGAATTATTTAATTTAAATTTTATTTTTATTAAATAAATAAACCTAGGATTTGCTGTCGGGACCGCGGCAGATCTGCTGCAGGCTCCCGACAGTGGCGCGCGCGTTTCGGCCACCCGATGCCTTAGCACGCATCCTGGCGCAAACCATCGAATGGCGGGATCTCCTCCGTGTTAAGATTAAATCGTAAGCATTGTATCCATCGCGCGTATCCAACGGCTGCCATCTTATTCCGTTAAGTAGTGCATCAGAACCGTTCGAGACCAACGGTCGCTCCATCAGACAGCGGAGATGAACCCGAGCATTGTGGATCGTCTTCCTCACCTTGCCCGTCCATGTCTGGTCCCCCCCCCCGACAGCCAGGATCCTCCCTGTCACGTGGCAATATGGGAAAATCACCAAATTTCCCCTCCTACCCTCGGCGTGTCCGTCTGGTCGGCTGCCTTCTCCCCAAATTGCCCATAGCCGTTAGCCCGAGCCTTTCCCTTCGGCCCGAGCCTCTCGCCATTGCCCAAGCTCTGGAAGCCATCCCCGTAGCCCCCTTGGCCTATAAATACCCCGGGAAGATCACAATGAGCCCCTTTGCTCATTGTGAACCCTCAATTTCCCGAGCCAAAGCCTCTGGAGCTCCCGTCTCTCTCAGCATTTTCCCCGGTGTTCCCGAAGTGTGAACCACTGATAGAGGGCTAGTCTGGTGTTCATACCCCCTGGGAAGCTTCGTCCTGTGACCAGGAAGCTCAGGAGCACTTCAATTCCCCTCGGCAAAGCCTGTAATCCCGAATTCATGTACAGCCTTCCACCATTGATTTTTCCTTAAGCTCATTTCCATTCTGTCCTTTTGAATGAGCCCTGGATGTCATCTAGGTTGCCTTAGCCATCTAGAAACCCAATGTGATTGTCGCCTGGGGCTAAGCTAGCTCGAGTCGATCGTATCGATTGACTGAGCTAGCAACCGAGCCAATGGCTGAGTCGAGTAAGGACCCAGTGATTGGCTGCACCAGAGGTTAAGATAGGTGGGGGGTTCAACACATCTAGTCTCCCTGAATGTGTAGGGATCGAGCCCCGGTCAAATCAAGGCCTCTGTGAGGAAAATTTTCCCCTCACGATCGGCCTGAGACGCCCGTATCGAAGGCGTCTCGGTCGAGTAGCACCCCATCGATCCAGACGGATCCGGATGGGGGTTCTGGGTCCAATCAATGCATCTTGACTTAGGGAACGTGTAGGGATCAAGCAGAGCTGCCGTCGTCGACTAGGCGCCGAGAATTTCAGTGCCGAAGTTCGGCGGGCTCGTGGACCCGTCGAGAGGAAGAAGATGAAGTCGCGGGTTCTGGGCCGGGCCGACCTGTGACCCACGCGGTTCTGATATTTGGGCCGCACCTAATTAATAATTATTGGATAACATTTTTAATGATTGCGAATGAAATTAATTAAACCCTATAGTTTTAATTTAAATAAACATTCAAATTAAATTAATTTAATAACTTTGGCCATACTGATCCAAATGGTATGATCCAATATACCATTTGAATCAGAAAAATTCAAGGAATCTAAATACAAAATAAAATCCCAGATTCAATGGTTGGATTAAAATTTATTTGCCAAACTCTTTTCTGTTAGTAATTAAATTGTATAAAATTATTTAAGCATCCAATTTATGAGATTAAGGGTTCTGATTGTTCCTTGTACCCTAAGGAACAATATCAGACCTTAAATTTAATTTTGGATGATTATTTTTCTTAATCACTCCTTAATCACCTTAAATAAGGATTAGTGAATTTAACCCTAATTAAGCCTCTGATTTGGATGAGGGTTGTTCCTAGTATCATATTAGGTCTATATTAACCTAAGTGTAAGGTTACATTGCCCTAAGAATGCCTATATTCACTAATCACCCTAATTTATTTAATTAAGTGATTAGTGCTAATTAAGATTAATTAGGTCATCAAAACCTATAATAAGTGTGTTACTCACTTCAGTAATCATTATGAATCATATTAAGTCAGATAGGATCTAACTTGGATAACTAAACTCTAAAATCTTAATTTTACCCTTGAGAGGGTCATTTTGACCAAAATATGTTTAAATGCTCCTTAAAGCTTGGAAATTTCAGTAAACTATCCTATGGTAGATTAGAAATGTTCTTTGAACCCTTAGACTAATAGTAAAGTTAATGTGATCATTAATTCAAGAAATCTCCACTTAATCCCTAATTAAGACACTTAGATCTTAAGTGATCTTATAAGAGTCATTTGGCATTAATCCTTGAACCTAGTAACTGAGATGATTAAATACCACCCTAATAAGTTCAGTAACATTAACCTAAGAGTTTAAGCTTAAAAGAAATGTAATTGGTAGAGTCTAAATTAAAATCTAGCTTAAAGTCTAAAGTGATCAAACCTCAGATCCTTAGAACTTAAGTAGCCCTAAAAAGGTCATTATGAGTTTAATGTTAATCTGATACTTAAAATTGTCAATTTCAACCTTAATAAGCTCCATATAGTTTAACTATGAACTTAGATCCCAAAAGAATCACAAATAAAAGCTTTTAAGATGAAACTCTAATTTTAGAGATTTAAAGTGATCAAACTTCAGATTTTTAGATCTTAAGATCTTAAACTTAGATCTTCAATTTGGAATTGAACCATCTCCAATTGAAATTCTTTAATAATTAATTGTTTAATCATTTGAAACCTTCCATGTGAGTATAGGATGATTCATTCAATAAGATAATGAAATTATCTTAAAGATTGAATATAGATCTTAGATTCTCAGGTTCTTAATTAATTATTTTATCTTATAATCAGTAGAATAACCTTTCAATAAGCTCTTAGTTCTTGGATCCTTCAGCTTATAGGATTCTATATCTTAAATTTGGGTTGTAAATGTGAACCCTAGATCCTAGTTAGGACATTACCTTGGATTTGGGATTTGAACTCAACATAGGGTTTAAGTTCTAAAATCCTTGAATCTTGATTTACTTGATCAAGATTTGGGTAAGAGAGTAAAATATTAATTAAAAAGGTCGTTGATTTACTTACTTAAACCATATAGTCATCACATGATTTTGGATTAAAACTTGTTAAGTTCTAATATTAACTTTAAGGACGTAAATCTGAAATTCTACTCGATAGCTGGATATTGGAGATCCTAGACTTGTACCTTCTCAGAGTAGCTAGATTTGGTAATTAGATAACATCGGATATCACATGAGTTTAGATTGAGTCCCTTACTTACTTTGAATTAATTTGCTTTGCATAGCTTGGATATTGAGCTTTATTCCTTGAGCATAATAGGAAAACTTAGGATATGGATGATACATCCTAAGTTAGTATTTGAATTGCATATCATTCAATTTTGCCTTGATTGCAGTTGGTAGAATATGTCCTAGCTTAGTCTGCCTCTTCAATAGTAGTATTGTATAGACTGGACTCAAACCTAGCATATTTGGATGGCTAGGCTGGGGATTGATTGATTGATATTGGAGGCCCTATATGGCCCATTGGATGGTATGGCAGTACTATGTCTTAGGCTTATTGCTACTTTAGTTGGATTGTATTTTTTTTTTTATTTGCCTTGCCACATGCTTCAATGGCCTTATTTTTAGTAGTTGCTCGCTTTGCCACATGTCTCAGTGGCTTCATATTTCATAGATTTCTTCGCTTTTGCCACATGTCTCAGTGGCTTTTATATTCTTTTTCTGTTCTTAACTAGCATGTTGTATGTATACTCATATGGTTTATTTATATATATTGGCATGTTTAGGATGCTAGAATTGCACGTTTTCGATACTTGTGTTTCTTTTATATATTCAGCATATGTTAACATGATCATAAGCATGTTAGGATTAGAATTGTATTGTAGTTGCTGTTTCTTCTAGCTTTTAGCCTCACCTTGTTATTTTACTTTGTATGCTAACTATAAATGGATAGTTTATAGTTACTTGTTCCTTTCCTAGCTTGTTGCACCTGTACTGCTTGCATGTGTAATTAAATTAAAATGTGATATCTCTAAAAGTTCAGTTCATTAAAATAGCCTAAAATGTACTTAGACAATTATCTAACTGTAACCTTTTTATTTTGTTGGCTGGGGCCCTGGCATTTGTGATACCGACAAATATCAGATTCAGACGTGTTTGTGGGCACTGTCGCTGAAGAGGAGCAGGTTCGAGAGGAGGATTGTGCTGCTGCTGTTTAGTCAGATCTTTGTATTTTATTTCAGTGAGATTGAGAGACATTTTTCTTTCTCTTTAAACTTCAGTTTGTAATAATTATTTCTGGATGTATTTCATTTCTACATTGTGATGAGTTACTATATTGCATTCTCTTTCCCTACTATGCATGCTTATGGATGTTACTCTATCATTTATTGCTTTTGCTACTTTGATATCTATATATTGATGAATGTTATAGCACTTGGTGACAAGTCCTTGGCTTAAGGCAGGTTGGGTTTATCTAACTTTACTTAAGTTTGGGATTTGCCACAGTTGGAGCACCGTACTTCCTTGTTGTCAGTACGGGGGGCCCCACAGTTGGTATCAGAGAACACCATAAGGTGTCAGAATGGGGTCTATGATTCCTTTCTACCTAATGGACTGTTCTTCTGAAATACAGGCATCAATATAAAGTGACATCCATAACTTAGTAGTGTCAGTAACTTTATGCAAAATGCAGGAGGAGAATACTCCCATCCTAATAAATTTGTCATCTGAAGTTTAACACGAATGTAGTAAAATTATGTCCTCAGAGCCAAGTGGATTCTGAAGAGTCCGATATAGACTATTATCAGCATGCCTTCAGGAGTGTTTGGAGCTATAGTTTCAAATTGAGGCAGGAAAGCAACTGGCAGATTGAAGGGGTGTCAGCAAAAGGAATTTTGGTCCTGGAGAAGCTTCTACTGCAAACTGTATATCGAGGGCTCAACTTTCTCATATACGCACAAGAATGGTTGGGCCGAGTGGAGTCCATTCTGATACGCATAGAGTGTCCTGAGTCACTTTGTGTAGATGTTGTGACCGACCTGATGGTGGACTACGCTGGAGTTTGGTGGTTTGAGACCATGGCAAGACTCGAGAAGAAACGTAACAGGAAGCGTCGGAAAGTCACCTTTGAGGATTTTTGTGTAGCCTTTAGGGCAGAGTATATTGATAATGTCTGAGCGATGGTTAGGATAATTGTTATCTTATTTTCAAGCAATCCTAGTAGATTTACAGTTTTGGCAATGTAACCTTTTATCTATATAATTAATGAAAGATTTTGATTTCTCTTCTTTATAGTAAAATTCTGAGTTTGTCTCCTTTTTCTTAATTAACTAGAATGGATTCCGGATCACCACCCACAGTTACTCCTATCAAGAACACTGTTGCCTCTAGTAGTTCTAAAGAGGAGGTGGCTCATCTGTGAGTCATGGTGGCAACTTTCTTAGAGAACTAAGCTCAACAGGCACTAGTCATGCAAAAATTATTTAATGATCGTGTAATTCCAGTCACTGTCGCTACTCCGACAGTTCATGCTCCACAAGCTGATTCTTCTTCATATCACTCAGCAGATAATCTCCTTCACAATTTTCTGAGGTTAAGACCTCCAACCTTTGGTGGGAACCTGTCCCCGATGGATACAGCCGACTGGCTGAAAGCTATGGAAAGGGATCTCGTTAGTCTTAAGGTCACGAATTCAGAAGCTGTTCGTCTTGCCACCCGTCTGTTTCATGCTGAAGCAGAATATTGGTGGGAAGAAATCTGAAACACCAAGTTCGCTGACTACGAGTTGGAAGACATCCCCTGGGATGAGTTCGTCGAAGCCTTCAAGACTAAATTCATTCCCCCATCTGCACAAAATATTATCACAGATACGATCATGAGGTTGACTTAAGGAAGTCGTTCAGTGGCGGAATATGAAACAAAGTTCTGTAGACTGATTCATTTCGCACCAGAAGTCACCCATTCTGAGTCAGCAAAGTGTCATCGCTTTCTTTGTGGACTTTAAAGTTCACTAAAAAACTAGATCGTGCCGCTCTGTCTGACTAGCTTCTTCAAACTAGTGGAAACGATCAAGGTGATTGAGCACCATCAATTTGAAGAGGATCATAAGTGAAAAGCGCAAGCAACTCTGAACCCGCGAGGAAACTTCAAGAGACATGGATCCAACCCCGTGAAAGTATATCAGCTGGAAGCAGCACCTACTGCCGAACAAGCTCAAAACTGTACTAAGCCACATCCGTATGGTAAGTGTTACCATTTTGGCCAGAAGTATTTTAATTATGGGTGTACAGGCCACCGGTACTATTAGTGCGACCACACTGAAATGATAGATGGAGTTCAAATGAAGCCATACCATAAGAAGCAAGTGTTCCGAGCAACTCCACTGAACCGGAGGGAACCAAATTTGGCTATAATGCCAGCCCCTGCTTCTGAAGTTGCTCACACGCAACCACCAGTTCCCAATTCTCAGAACTACCAGCGATGGCAGTCTAACAATCATCCTGCTGGTCCTGCGCGAGTATATGCCTTAACTCCTATTGAAGCTGCCGAAGATAACAATGTGGTTTCAGGTACACATTCCTAAACCTCTCTACTGTTGCATTTCTGTATTTTAATTCTTTTCAAGTTGTTAATGCAAAACTGTGTAAATTTAGGCACACTTTATTTCAATAACCAGCCCTGTAACGTATTGTTCGATACTGATGCCAGTCACTCATTTATCTCAGAACAATTTGTCAATAACCTGAAACTTCATACATGCGACCTAGCACAAAAGTTGAGTGTTGGACTTCCCTCAGGAATCCAACTAAGTGCCCATAAATTTTGCAATATTAAAGTTTCGATAAATAATCAAGAGTTTCAGGCCAAACTAATCATCTTGCCGATAGCTAACTTTGACATCATCCTTGGGATGAATTGGCTCTGTGACAATAATGCCATGATAAACTGTCATAAAAAGAAAGTCACTCTCCATTCTCAGGGCAAGCCCGAGACATTTATAAGAAAAACCAGCACGCAGTTATCCTTAATAAATGCCATTAGAGCCGAACAACTGATTGTCAAGGGTTGTAATGCCTACTTAGTCACCATGATGGGCAAAACAAAAGAGAATATCTCTCTTGCTGATTATAAGGTAGTCAAAGAATTCGCCGATGTATTTCCAGAGGATTTGCCTGGTGTACCTCCTTTCAGAGAAGTGGAATTCTCTATTGAACTAATCCCTGGTACCCAGCCGATATCCAAAGCACCTTATAGAATGGCACCTAAGGAGCTTCAAGAGCTCAATGAGAAGTTACAAGAACTCTTGAACAAAGGTTTCATTAGGCCAAGCATGTCTCCTTGGGGAGCGCTAGTTTTATTTGTGAAAAAGAAGGATAGATCTATGTGTATATGTATAGATTATCGTGAATTGAACAAGGTCACCATAAAGAACAAATACCCACTACCCGGAATTGATGATTTGTTTGATCAGTTATCTGGAGCCGTGATATTTTCAAAAATCGATCTAAGGTCTGGATATCATCAACTGCGAGTAAAAGAAGATGATGTAAGGAAGACTGCTTTCCGTACTCGTTATGGTCACTTCGAGTTTTTGGTGATGTCATTCGGACTCACCAATGCACCATCAATCTTCATGGATTTAATGCAACGTGTGCTAAAATTGTTTCTGGACAAGTTTCTAATCGTCTCTATTGACAATATCCTCATTTATTCTAAAACTCTGAAAAATCACGAAGAACATCTGAGGTTAGTGTTGGAAACTTTATGGGAGCATCAACTTTATGCCAAGTTCTCCAAATGCAAGTTCTGGCTTAACTCCATTGCATTTTTGGGACACGTAGTCGATGCTCAGGGTATTCGGGTAGATCAGAGTAAAGTAAGAACTATTCAGGACTAGGCTCAACCTAAGTCTATCACCGACATTAGAAGTTTCTTGGGATTAGCATGATACTGCAGAAAGTTCATTAAGGGCTTTTCCCAGATTGCTTCGTCGTTGACTAAACTGACTCAAAAGGCCGTTCCATTCATTTGGAGTCCAGAGTGTGAGGAAGCATTTCAAACTTTAAAGGATGCTCTTTCTATCGCTCCAATTCTAGTTCTACCTAAAGAAGGTTTGAACTATCAGGTATATATTGATGCCTCTGGAATCGATCTAGGCTGTGTTTTAATGCATAAGGGTAAGGTAATTGCTTACGCCTCTCGTCAATTGAAACCCCACGAACGAAATTATCTAGTTCATGATCTTGAACTTGCAGCCATAATATTTGCCTTGAAAATATGATGTCACTATTTGTATGGAGTGCACTGTTCAATTTTCACTGATCATCAAAGTTTGAAGTATATCTTCACCCAGAGAGAATTGAATTGCCACCAGAGAAGATGGTTGGAGCTCATCAGCGACTATGACCTCAGTATCTAATATCATCCAGGAAAATTGAATGTAGTGGCCGATGCTCTTAGCCACCGTGCTACTTTAACCTCTATGATTGCATCCAGTTCTTTAGAATATGAATTTTGCAAGCTCGAGATTTCTCCAGTCAGTGGTAAGTGCTGAGTTCGCTATTAGCAAATATTAATGTAGAACCCACTTTCCACCGAGATGTCTCCATCTCGCAAACCAAAGATGATGAGTATCTGAAATTTAAAGCAGATATTAAAGGTGGTCTTCATCAGGATTTGCAGTTGCGGAATGGTGTAGTTTATCAAGGTAATCGATTGTGGATTCCTAAGTCCATTCATCAAGAAGTTTTAGTCGAGGGCCATAATTCTGGGTATCATATTCACCCAGGCAGTACTAAGATGTACCAAGATTTGAAGCAATCATTTTGGTGGCCAGGTATGAAGAAAGATGTAGCTGACTTTGTGGCCAAGTGTCATGCCTGTAATTTAGTAAAGTCCGAACACCAAAGACCTGGTGGTCTTCTGCATCCTTTAGATATCCCTGAATGGAAATGGTTCGATATATCTATGGATTTTATCGTGGGATTGCCTCGTGCAAAATCAGGTGCTGATGCGATCTAGGTGATAGTAGACCGCTTAACTAAATCAGCGCATTTCCTTCCTATCCGTCAAACTGATTCAGTAGAAAAGTTAGCAAAACTCTACATCAAGGAAATTGTCAGATTGCATGGGATTCCAAAGTCAATTGTATCGGATAGAGATAGCAGGTTTACTTCCAAATTTTGGCAAGCTGTGCATCAAGATCTGGGTATGACTCTAGCCATGAGTACAACTTTTCAACCTCATACGGATGGTCAAAATGAAAGAGTGAACCAAGTGTTGGAAGATTTCCTTAGGCTGTGTATTCTTGATTTTGCTGGTTCATGAGAAGACCACATCGCGTTAGTGGAGTTTACCTATAATAACAGTTTTCAAGCCAGTATTAAGATGGCTCCTTATGAAGCATTGTATGGCAGAAAATGCAGTACTCCACTAGCTTAGTCAGAAATAGGAAGTGTTCAACTCTTTGGTTCAGAATTAGTTGAAGAAACCAGTAATAAGATCAAATTAATTCAGCAAAGAATTCGTTCAGCTCAAGATCGTCAAAGCAAGTATCATGATTCTCACCACCGTCTCCTATAACTCAATGTGGGAGATTCTGCTTATCTAAAGGTTAGTCCAATGAAAGGTATCTTCAGATTTGGCGTAGCTAGGAAACTTAGTCCCCGCTATGTTGGACCTTTCAAAGTGTTGGCCAAAATAAGATCATTTGCCTACCGGTTAAGCCTTTCTGATGGCTTTGCAGCCGTTCACAACGTATTTCATGTATCATCATTAAGAAGATGTCTTCAAGACCCTTCTCACCTCGTTCAACTTCCAGCAGTAGAGATTCAACCTGATCTTTCATATGCCGAAGAACCTATCAGAATCTTAGCTCATGATCAGAAACAACTAAGGAATCGTTCGATTCCTATGGTCAAAATTTAGTGGAAGAATCGATCGTTAGAAGAATCTACTGGGAGAAGGAGGTGGATATGCGTAATAAATATCCCCAGCTCTTTGTAAACTTAGGCACTGTTCTTTTCTCCTCTATCAACTGTATTTAAATTCGTATTGTCACAGTAGAATATTTCTTCACTTAGGTGATGTCAGGGACGACATCGTTCTTAAGTGGGGGAGTTTGTAATAACCCTGAGTTGTTACCCTAGCTGAATCTGGATTAATTAAGCTAAACTAAGGCTTGATTTTGATTCTATTAGATTCAATGGATCATTTAAACCTAACTCTAGAAGTTTGGAATCATTTGGAGCTAAAATGGAAAATTTAGTATTTTTGGCTATTTTTAAGCCCTGAAAAACACCTAAAATAATTTGATCTCTAAATCAAAATTTGAGTTCATTTTTGAATTTCTCATACCATAATTAGCTAAGAGTGAATTTTTGGGAATTTTTAGAGCTCATTTGGTCCTAAATTGGATTTAGATAATTTAAGAATAATTATATATTATTTAATTGGATTTATTTAATTTAAAATTTATTTTTATTAAATAAATAAACCTAGGATTTGCTGTCGGGACCGCGGCAGATCCGCTGCGGGGTCCCGACAGCGGCGCGCGCGTTTCGGCCACCCGATGCCTTAGCACGCATCCTGGTGCAAACCATCGAACGGCGGGATCTCCTCCGTGTTAAGATTAAATCGTAAGCATTGGATCCATCGCGCGTATCCAACGGCTGCCATCATATTCTGTTAAGTAGCGCATCAGAACCATTCGAGACCAACGGTCGCTCCATCAGACAACGGAGACGAACCTGAGCACTGTGGATCGTCTTCCTCACCTCACCTGTCCGCGTCTGGTCCCCCCCCCCCCCCCGACAGCCAGGATCCTCCCTGTCGCGTGGCAGTACGGGAAAATCACCGAATTTCCCCTACTACCCTCGGCGCTTCCGTCTGGCTGGCTGCCTTCTCCCCAAATTGCCCATAGCCATTAGCCCGAGCCTTTCCCTTTGGCCCGAGCCTCTCTCCATTGCCCAAGCTCTGGAAGCCATCCCCGTAGCCCCCTTGGCCTATAAATACCCCGGGAAGATCACAGTGAGCCCCTTTGCTCACTGTGAACCCTCAATTTCCCCAGCCAAAGCCTATGGAGCTCCCGTCTCTCTCGGCATTTTCACCGGCATTCCCGAAGTGCGAACCGCTGATAGAAGGCTAGTCTGGTGTTCAGACCCCCAGGGAAGCTTCGTCCTCTAACCAGGAAGCTCAGGAGCACTTCAATTCCCCTCGGCAAAGCCTGTAATCCCGAATTCAGATACAACCTTCCGCCATTGATTTTTACTTAAGCTCATTTCCATTCTGTCCTTCAGAATGAGCCCTGGATGTCATCTAGGTTGCCTTAGCCATCTAGAAACCCAATATGATTGTCACCTAGGGCTAAGCTAGCTCGAGTCGATCGTATCGATGGATTGAGCTAGCAGCCGAGCCAATGGCTGAGTCCGAGTAAGGACCCAGCGATTGGCTGCACCTCAGGTTAAGATAGGTTGGGGGTTCGACGCGTCTAGTCTTCCTGAACGTGTAGGGATCGAGCCTCAGTCGAATCGAGACCTCTGTAAGGAGAATTTTCCCCTCACAGTCGGCCTGAGACGCCCGTATCGAAGGCATCTTGGTCGAGTAGCACCCCGTCGATCCAGAGGGATCCAGATGGGGGTTTTTGGTCCAATCAACACGTCTTGACTCAGAGAATGTGTAGGGATCAAGCCGAGCCACCGTCGTCGACTAGGCGCCGAGAATTTCAGCGCCGAAGTTCGGCGGGCTCGGGACCCGTCGAGAGGAAGAAGATGAAGTCACGGGTTCTGGGTCGGGCCAACCTGTGACCCGCGGGGTTCTGATATTTGGGCCGCGCCTAATTAATAGTTATTGGATAAAATTTTTAATGATTGCGAATGAAATTAATTAAACCCTATAGTTTTAATATAAATAAACATTCAAATTAAATTAATTTAATAACTTTGGTCATACTAATTCAAATGGTATGATCCAATATACCATTTGAATCAAAAAAATTCAAGGAATCTAAATATAAAATAAAATCCTATATCCAATGGTTGGATTAAAATTTATTTGCCAAACTCTTTGTTGTCAGTAATTAAATCATATAAAATTATTTAAGCATCCAATTGATGAGATTAAGGGTTCTGATTATTCCTTGTACCCTAAGGAACTATATCAGACCCTTAAATTTAATTTTGAATAATTATTTTTCTTAATCACTCTTTAATCACCTTAAATAAGGATTAGTGAATTTAATCCTAATTAAGCCTCTGATTTGGATGAGGGTTGTTCTTAGTATCACATTAGGTCTATATTAACCTAAGTGTAAGGTTGGATTGCCCTAAGAATGCCTATATTCACTAATCACCCTAATTTATTTAATTAAGTGATTAGTGCTAATTAAGATTAATTAGGTCATTAAAACCTACAATAAGTGTGTTACTCACTTCAGTAATCATTATGAATTATATTAAGTCAGATAGGATCTAACTTGGGTAACTAAACCCTAAAATCTTAATTTTACCCTTGAGAGGGTCATTTTGACCAAAATATGTTTAAATGCTCCTTAAAGCTTGGAAATTTCAGTAAACTATCCTATGGTAGATTAGAAATGTTCTTTGAACCCTTAGACTAATAGTAATGTTAATGTGATCATTAATTCAAGAAATCTCCACTTAATCCCTAATTAAGACACTTGATCTTAAGTGATCTTATAAGAGTCATTTGGCATTAATCCTTGAACCTAGTAATTGAGATGATTAAATACAACCCTAATAAGTTCAGTAAGGCTAACCTAAGAGTTTAAGCTTAAAAGAAATGTAATTGGTAGAGTCTAAATTAAAATCTAGCTTAAAGTCTAAAGTGATCAAACCTCAGATCCTTAGAACTTAAGTAGCCCTAAAAAGGTCATTATGAGTTTAATGTTAATCTGATGCTTAAAATTGTCAATTTCAATCTTAATAAGCTCCATATAGTTTAACTATGAACTTAGATCCCAAAAGAATCACAAATAAAAGCTTTTAAGATGAAACTCTAATTTTAGAGATCTAAAGTGATCAAACTTCAGATCTTTAGATCTTAAGATCTTAGACTTAGATCTTCAATTTATAATTGAACCATCTCCAATTGAAATTCTTTAATGATTAATTGTTTAATCTTTTGAAACCTTCCATGTGGGTATAGGATGATTCAATCAATAAGATAATGAAATTATCTTAAAGATTGAATATAGATCTTAGATTCTCAAGTTTTTAATTAATTATTTTATCTTATAATCAGTAGAATAACCTTTCAATAAGTTCTTAGTTCTTGGATCCTTCAGCTTATAGGATTCTATACCTTAAATTTGGGTTATAAATGTGAACCCTAGATCCTAGTTAGGACATTACCTTGGATTTGGGATTTGAACTCAATATAGGGTTTAAGTTCTAAAATCCTTGAATCTTGATTTACTTGATCAAGATTTGGGTAAGAGAGTAAAATATTAATTAAAAAGGTCATTGATTTACTTACTTGAACCATATAGTCATCACATGATTTTGGATTAAAACTTGTTAAGTTCTAATATTAACTTTAAGGACGTAAATCTGAAATTCTACTCGATAGCTGGATATTGGAGATCCTAGACTTGTACCTTCTCAGAGTAGCTAGATTTGGTAATTAGATAACATCGAATATCACATGAGTTTAGATTGAGTCCCTTACTTACTTTGAATTAATTTGCTTTGCATAGCTTGGATATTGAGCTTTATTCCTTGAGCATAATAGGAAAACTTAGGATATGAATGATACATCCTAAGTTAGTATTTGGATTGCATATCATTCAGTTTTGCCTTGATTACAGTTGGTAGAATATGTCCTAGCTTAGTCAGCCACTTTAGTAGTAGTATTGTATAGACTGGATTCAGACCTAGTATATTTGGATGGTTAGGCTGGGGATTGATTGATTGATATTGGAGGCCCTGTATGGCCCATTGGCTGGTATGGCAGTACTATGTCTTAGGCTTATTGCTACTTTAGCTGGATTGTATTGTTTTTCTGATTTTCCTTGCCACATGCTTTAGTGGCCTTATTTTTAGTAATTGCTCGCTTTGCCATATGTCTCAGTGGCTTCATATTTCATAAATTTCTTCGCTTTTGGCACATGTCTCAGTGGCTTTTATATTCTTTTCCTGTTCTTAACTAGCATGTTGTGTGTATACTCATATGGTTTATTTATATATATTGGCATGTTTAGGATGCTAGAATTGCACGTTTTCGATACTTGTGTTTCTTTTTTATATACTCAGCATATGTTAACATGATCATAAGCATGTTAGGATTAGAATTGTATTGTAGTTGCTATTTCTTCTAGCTTTTAGCCTCACCTTGTTATTTTAATTTGTATGCTAACTATAAATAGATAGTTTATAGTTACTTGTTCCTTTCCTAGCTTGTTGCACCTGTACTGCTTGCATGTGTAGTTAAATTAAAATGTGATATCTCTAAAGGTTCAGTTCATTAAAATAGCCTAAAATGTTCTTAGACAATTATCTAACTATAACCTTTTTATTTTGTTGGCTGGGGCCCTGGCATTTGTGATACCGACAAATGTCAGATTCAGACGTGTTCGTGGGCACTGTCGCTGAAGAGGAGCAGGTTCAGGAGGAGGATTATGTTGTTGCTATTTAGTTAGATCTTTGTATTTTATTTCAATGAGACTGAGAGACATTATTCTTTCTCTTTAAACTTTAGTTTGTAATAATTATTTCTGGATGTATTTCATTTCTGCATTGTAATGAGTTACTATATTGCATTCTCTTTCCTTACTATGTATGCTTGTGGATATTACTCTATTATTTATTGCTTCTGCCACTTTGATATCTATATATTGATGAATGTTATAGCATTGGTGACAAGTCCTTGGCCTAAGGCGGTTGGGTTTACCTAACTTTACTTAAGTTGGGGATTTGCCACAGTTGGAGCACCGTACTTCCTTATTGTCAGTACGGGGGGCCGCACATAAGTAGGGGAAAATGGCTATTTTGCCTAAAATTTAGATTATGTGCCCTTAACCTATAAAATATCACTTAAATCATTAAAATTAGTAATAAAACTGATTTGGGATCAATTTAGAACCCTTACTCCCATAATTAAGTAATTAGTAAAATTTCTATTTCAAGCCTTAAAAATTCTAAGTAAAGTTAATGCCTTCTAACTTAGTCCTAATCACACACCTCTTTGAATAAATTAGGATAGCACATAAAAATAAATTCTAATAATTATCAATAATTCTTAAAATCATCTAAGTCCTTTATTAGGAGCTTCTCAGGATCTACACTCCACCTTAGGATATTTTCCTTAATATTAGGAATATATACTATGTTAGAATTCATTCATTGAATAAAGTGGTTATTCAATGAATAAAACGTAGTTTTATTAGTTTCTAGATTTTCATACTTTAATTCTAATTATTTTATCTTTCAATATTAGCTTAAGATTAGGATATTCATTTTATTAAGCTTTGATTATATTTAATAGGATTTGTCTTAATTATTAGTTCACAAATAGATTTAAACTTTAGTTCTTAAGCTTTACCCTTTGGATTATGTGATTAAACTCAATTCATGGCATTTAATTCATAATCCCTAGCTTTAATAGATCTTTATCAGATCATAGCTTAGAGCATCTAATTTCATCAAATAGGATGTGTTGATTACTTATTTAACTTGTAAGCGATATTGATTGAATTAAGTTAGAACCTGATCAGTTCTAATTGCTTTTAACTCATAAGGTCGTGCTTCTTAGTTATATTTGATAGTTGGAATTGGAGATTCTGAACTTGTGTAACTTAAAGTAGTTAGAACAGAATAAGTAGATAATAATGGATATTACCCTGTGTAGTAGAGTCCCTTGCTTACTTTTGAATTATTATTTATTTTGCATTCTTTATACTTTGTACCTTTACCTTTAACATGCCATATAAGAATATTGATGCATAAAATGAAAACTTAGAATAATTAGGACAACATTTGCATATCGTTCAGTTACTTTTTTATCGTGCTCATTTTACCCTACTGGACAAGGGTAAAGAGAAATAATTATTACTTAACATTACTCATTGATGAGTATTGTGTTAAGTTGGAACCCGAATAGACTTACAGACATGTTTGACTCCTTAGCTACTTCTGAATATGTCCACATAAGTGAAGTAAATAACTAAAATATTGCTGTATTTATACTTACTGCCTCTTTAGTTCAGTTTCTTCCTTGTAATTTACCAGCTTAACCTCAGATGATGCTAAGAATATACTTGTTACAACATGCTAGATTAGCCCTCCTTCTAATATGGCAGTCATTACAAACTTGTTTACTATTTAATATTTACTATTTAATATTTACTATTAACTCTTTTACTGTGGCATTTTACTTCAGTCAACTTTACTTTACCTGCTTACTTACTTATAGGATACTAATTTTTATTACTGCTTACTATACATATCACAGTCAGATTATTTATTCTTAACTTGCATATGCTATATGATCATTGGCATATTTAGGATGAGTTTTTTCATTCAGTACTTTTCTTACTTTATATATATATATATATATATATATATATATATATATATATATATATATATATATATATATATATATATATATATGCCTAACCTTGTCATAGCTTAGTACAGGGGTATGTTATTTTGCCATATATATTGCTCAATTATAAATACTATATTTATAACTTACCATATCTCTTTATATGCTTGTTGCACCCTTATGCTTTGCTTGCTTTATAGTCTAAGTAAAATGGTGATATCTTAAAACTCATGAACTTAAATAGCCTAACATGTACTTAAACAATATGTCTAACTAGATTTTCTTTTCTTTGGCTGGGGCCCTGTCATTGTGAAACCGATAATAGCAGGTTCTGAGCAATTCGAGGACCTAGTGCTTGAAGAGAAGCCATTCTTGGAGGAGCATCAGGTCGGGGCAGAAGATCAACAGATTAGCTGTCATTTTATTTTGCTTGTGAGAATGAGTGATTTTTTTCATTTTAAATTTATCTTAAGATTAATGTAATAATTTAGTTGCCTATGTATGTTCTTTTATTGTACTATTATATTCTAAGCTGCATGTTTACTTCTTACTTATATTGTAGTAGATTGGATGTAGCATATTTTATAATCTTTACTTCCGTACTCTGATGAATGTAAATAATTAGTGAATGATTCTGTTGTATTATTCATGGCACATTTTTCCCTTATTAGTGGATTGAAAAAGTACATCTTAATCTAATAATTAGTGAGGGATTTGCTAGCATAGCACACCGTTCCTTAGCCTCGATTATTAGTGGTTAAGGGGCGGGGCGCCACTCTCTTTCTCTCTCTCCTCTCTCTCTCTCTCTCTCTCTCTCTCTCTCTCTCTCTCTCTCTCTCCCCCCCCATATCCCTCCCTCCCCTCAACGCAAGTAAACTGGTATCTTGCTGATCCCTCTCTCTCCCTCTATATCCTTCTCTCTCTCTCCCTCCCTCTCCCCCCCTTGCTCCCTCTCTCTCTCCTTCACTCCATCTCCCTCACTCCCTCTCCCCCTCCCTCCCACTCCTGCTCTCTCTCTCTCTCTCTCTCTCTCTCTCTCTCTCTCTCTCTCGCTGATGCCTTGCTTTTTGTTCATTAGTTTTACTTTCTTTCTCCTCGCGCACCGTAAAGGTACCCCCATACCTTGTACCCCAAGTTGTGGACCCAAAACTCCTAAGTTATCTCTGTGAATCCTTATGGATCCCTCCATACCTAGAACAATAAATAATTGATATTAGATACCATAATACGTATGGGTAATAATAATGGTGCTAAATCTGTTATTTGCTAAACATTTATAACAAATTTGTAATTGATTTTTGGCATTTATTATTGTGGCTCCAACAGTCGGCTGCCTCCAAACCGCGGGCGCCATCCGGGTCATTCATTCTGCGGATCTGATCCAACAGCCCACGCCTTCGATCAAATCTATCTTATCTCGATCGTTCCGCAGTTCCGAGATTTCAATCCAACGGCATCTAGCCATCCACCGTAAGTATCCTCGATCAACCGTTAGATCTCCCGATCTAATCCAACGGCTGATCTTTTATCCGCGTTCATTTGTTAAGTGTTGAAAGATCAGAGCTGTTACGTGTCAATTGATGATCAATCAGATGGCTCTGGAGCCCCCTTGCACTGTGGATCATCCCCTTCCTCTCGCTCATCGTTCGCTGGTCCCCTCCAACAACCAAGCATCTTCCAGCCCCTGTGGCAGTACGGAAAAGACCCATCTTTCCTCTTCTACCCCTCGGCGCGACCTCCTGTCGGTAGCAATTTCCATGGATTGCCCTCGGCCGTTGGAACCAAGCCTTTCTTTTGGCTCAAGCCTTCCCTCATGCCCGAGCTCTGGAATCCACCCCCCATAGCTTCCTTAGACCTATAAATACTCCAAAGACTTCACAGTGAGTCCCTTTGTTTACTGTGAATCCTCAATTGCCCATTTAAAGTCCTCTGGAGCTTCCTGTCATCTCGGTAAATTTTGGCACCTCAAGAGCTGCAAACTACTGATAGACAGTGCGTGTCTGGTATTCAGACCCCCTGCTAGGTTGCTGCGATCCTCTGGAAGCTCCAACTACTCCAAATTTCCTTCAATCGTGCCTATAACCCCGTCTTCAGATACAGCTTTTTCTCACTGAGCTATGTAAGCTCAATCCGTCAATCTGAGCTTTCAATTATTACCTCTATATATTGTCTAGCTCCCTAAGCCCTCTAGGAACTTATCCCAATCGATCCCAGGGTTTGAGCTAGCTCCGATCGATTGTATCGATCGATCGAGCTAGCAGCCGAGCCAAGGCTGAGTCCGAGTAAGGACCCATAATTGGCTGCACCCCAGGCTGCGAAACCTTGGGGGTTCGATTCGCCTCACCTCAGTGATGGTGTAAGGAATGAGCCCCGTCTAAGTTGAATTGTCCCCCCTCACAGTGAACCCCTAACTCCCCTTCCTTAGAATGCCTCGGTCGAGTAGCACCCTGATGATCCAGCGTGACCCAGATGGGGATTCTTAGCTCAATTGATGCGCCTCATGCTCCTGAAGGTGTAGCCATCGAAACCCAGGCATGGCGTGGTCTGTGCATGGTGAATTGCTTGATGAAAGCTAGTCCTAATTCTCTCTCTGTCTGGTATCCCCCGCGTGGAAGACGCACAGTGCTGGGCCGAGTCAGACCTCGACCCGCACGGTTTCGATTTCAGGCCGTGGGTTAATAAACGAATTATTGGAATTATATTCCTTATGTTAAATAAATCATGAATACATTCCCTATGGTTTTAATTTAAATAAGCATTCAGAATGAATTATTTAAATAACTTTAGCTATACTTATCCAAATGGTATAATCCAATATACCATTTTAATCAGAAAAATACAAGGAATAATAATATAAAATAAAATTAATGATCCAATGGTTAGATTTTAAATAATTACCTAATCTTTATTAGTTCTTATTTTAATCTTAATAAATTCATTAATTATCCAAAAATGTTGATTAAGGTCTATGATTGCTCATGAGACTATAGAGAAACTATTTGGACTATTAAAAGTAATTTAAGATCATTAAATTGGCTAATCACCTCTTAATCACCCTAAAAAAAGATTAGTGAATTAAACCCTATATAGCTCTTTGATTTTGATGAATCTAGTTCCTAATGTCTTTTTAAGTATATTAGCACCTATAATTAAGTTTGGATCATCTTAATATGCCCTAATTTCTTTAATCACCTTAATTGGCCTTAAATTGAGATTAATGCTAATTAAGTTAAATTAAATATTCAAATCCTAAGATGATGATTTATTCTACTTCATTTATCAATATGAAGCTCGTTAAAATAGACTTGAATCAATTTAGATGATTAAATCCTAACATCCCATTTTTAACCTTAAGAGGGGTATTTTGGTCATTTTGACCAAAATGTGCTTAAGTACCCCAAAAACCTAAGAATCTCAAGTAAAATGATTATAATCAGTAATGAAATATATTAACATCAATTGTTAAGTGGTATCACCTCATGATTGAATCTTAGTATTTAAACCTTAAAATCCTTAAGTAAGTTTTTAAGATCTTAAGTGATCTTAAGACCCTTCCTAAAAGTCTTAACTTAATCAATATTAATGTTAAAGTTTCTAATCTTAGTTATCTTAGCTAAGTTTATTCATGAATTGTAGTCTTAAAGAAAGTAAAAGCAAAAGCTCCTGTAAAACCCTAAATCTAAGATTACCTTAAGTATAAAGTAATTAAATCTTAGATCTTAGATCTTAGACTTTAGATTATTCAATTGGATTGAATTACCTTTATTTGGAATTCCTTACTTGATTAACTATTTAATCATTTTGAAACCCTCCTTGTGGGTGTAGGATTGATTCAATCTATAAGACAATGTAATTATCCTAAGGATTGAATATAGATCTTAGATTCTTAATACTTAATTGATTATTTTATCTTATAACAAGGAGTAACTTTTCATTAAGATTTTAGTTTCTTAAATTCCTTATCTTTAATCTGGGTTTTTTAGTGTGAACCCTAGATCCTTATTAAGATTTTACCTTGGATTCAGGATTTGAACACCAAAGTGGAGTTTAAGTCCAAAATCCTTAATCTTGATTTACTTAATTAAAATTTGGGTTAAGAGAGGAAAATAATAATAATTAAGTTGTTGATTCATTTACTTTAATACTTATAGTCATCATATGATTATGAGCTAGAACTTGATAAGTTTTATTATTATTATTAAGGTTGTAAATCTGGGATTATACTCGATAGCTGGAAATTGAAGATCCTAAATTTGTATCTTCTCAGAATAGTTAGTTGGATAAATTGGACAATAACAGATATCACATAAGTCTAGATTGAGACTCTTGCTTACTTTGTCTTAGATTAATTTGCACACCTTGAATATTGAGCCTTATTCCTTGAGCATAATAGGAGAACTTATGATATGGATGATACTGTAACGCCCCGCCCCATCGCCGTGCGCAAAAAGGAATAGTCATAATTAAGTTCGGCGATAGAATGGTGCGCCACTCAGGAAGGAATAACCCGTCTCCCCAGATAGCTAGGAACCAAGCCCATCTGAAGGGCTGCTGACTCAACTTCAAGGAGGGTTGAGAGCTAATACTTAAGATAAGAGTAGTATATTTATCCTAAGTATTAGACCGATAGATACGTTGGATTTAAAATGCAATAGGAATCCAATATATGTATAGTATATCAGCATTTCTAGTATACTTATCACATCACAATACTAAGTATAAGTAGTATATAATAGAGTGCAGAAGCTTAAAGTAAACATTCAGAAAACATTCATCATAGAAGCTGAATAAAAATATTCATCTCAGAAAAGAAAAGAAAATGCATCCAGAATTATTACAAACAGTTTACTGAAATAGACATAAAACTAAATACTTAACTAAAAATACCAAGCAAAAAATAAATCTGGAGGAGAGTCCACTAGTGCTCCACGGGCTCCTCCTGAATCTCCTGGGTGTCCTCCTGACCTGGCTCAATATACTGCTAAGGATCTAGCAAATTGCCGGATTCCAAAAGTACCCCATGTTAGACAATAAGCCTAACACATCGAAACTAGTCTAACAGTTCTAGTTATCCGTTTAACATTTACATAATACAAGTAAATCTGCAGAAAAATTGTAAAGGTAACTGAAAGTACAAATCTGTCTAAAACTGTACAAACTGAAGCGATGTAAAGTAAAACTGAACTGTAACAGAATACTGAAAATAAATCAAAATAGTACTGAATCTGAAACTAAGTAATCATATGTACAACTATGATGTATGTCACTGAAACTGTGCACCTGAATATGTCACAACACTGCATACTACTAATATGCCACTGAAATATCACTAAACTATTATGAGTAGTAAGGTCTAATGTATACATACATCCAGTTGGGAATACTGTTTACTGATGATGCCGATACATCCTGAAATTCCCTAGATAATGTATGCAATATTTCGTAACCTATAAATCATCACTGATACTTATACATCATTCTGATACGCACACATCATTTTGATACTCACACATCATGCTTATGTTTATGCTCATGCTTCTAAACTACATGAGATAAATCCAGAAAATACTTTAAATTTTGATAATAAATTCAAAGTCTCCATTATGTAGAATCCTGCTAAAAGGATTTTGACTCCTAAACTCTAATCTCGATCATTGGTTTAAGTTGAGAGCTTACTTAAAATCATTAGCTAGGGAGATTGTATACACATAATTAGTATATTTGCAAGAAAAGTAAATTTAACCCTTAGCTTGTTTAAACTGCGCTTATCGAAGCACATTTCGATAGGAGGCAGAACCCGGTCACAGTTTATATATCAAGCTAAGCCGTTAAATGACCTAATTACAAGCACACTTAATGGTCTATGCAAAGTGACTTAAGATACTTAGTTTGCATAAATTGTACTTATCGAAGCGCATTACAATAGGAGGCAGAACCCGGTCGCAGTTTATATCTCAAACTAAGGATCTTATTCACTAATTGTAACACTCTTAGTCTTGGAAGATTTATTCTAATGGGACTGTATTCGGCTAATCCCGCAGGATAGCACCTGGTCATAAGTCCACATTGGAGTGAATCAACCAATCTTGAATACTATTGAAATAATCCAGTAATATGGGTATACTCTACTATACCCAACCAATAATCTGAGTTCAGCAGATTCTATTTAATCGACAAAGATTTATCAAATCTATTAATCCTTACTCTAAGTGGGTGAGTCCTACACAAGGCTCCAAGGACGTGACCAAAGGATCACTCAACATAAGTTGCTATCACAAGGAATAAGTCACATTTTGACTGCTTTAGGTGATTTCTACCACAAGGTATCAAGTTTAACTTCTAAAGTTATGAAGGATCAACTAAGTTTCTACCTCAATAAGTTACAAAAGTTCTTCTTACCTCAATGTATCATTAGTTAATGTCTTTAACCATTTCAATAATGATCCTATAGCAAGACCCTTAAGATCTCACTTTTCTACTTCTTAAGGTTCACTTGTTATACTTAAGTTAAGTGATCGGATCAGATGATTAAAATTCATTTGATCCTTACCTATTCTACAATCATGGGATAAAATCAAAGATCTTATTAGAGTTAGATCATTGCATAAATCATTACAACTTTTATTTCCATCTTATGCTAATTGTCTTATATAAGAGAAAATCAAAGATCTAAAGTTTAGATTCATATGGTTTAATCACACACATTCAATGTTATCCTTAGCACTTCTAATTTGATGATTTAAGATCAATATCAAATCATATGCATTATTGGAATAATGTCAATTTGATTATCTTACAATCAAGTTAATTAATTAAGTGATTAAGGTTTAGATATTAATCAAGACAAATTAGGATTTAACCCTTAACCTTTTTATCATTAAGACTAATGTTAATTTAAAGGTCAATAACAAATCAATATATTATTAGTATATTATTGATATCACTTTAGGTTTGGATTAAATATTATCTAATTAATCAAGTTATCATGATTCTTTATTCAATTGTAGTTTAATGTCAATTAAGTGTACTTAAATGTTCAAATAATATTTATAGTTCTCTAACATACATCCTAAAATCATAAAGCATATAAGTGAAAAGATGACATAAAAGGTAATTAACACTAATCAAATTCTAAATCACACCAAAGGGATTAGCACTTAATTACAAATCAAAAAGATCTAAGTTTCATGCTATTTAGTTGTTAAGGTTAAACCTATTTAATTCAAGCATTCAAAGGAATTCATTATTTAGCAATTGGCATGAAATATATTTAAGTTACATAGCGGGTTGTGTTCACTTATTGAAAAGACAAGTTCAAACTTAATTTCTACATAGAAATTATTGCAATATTCAATTTTAGCATAACTTAGCCCCACTAAGGTCAGTCCTAGGGACCTTAAAATACAAAAATAGTGAAGTTTTGGCCATTTCAGTCAAAACTGGGCACTTATTACAAAATCTGGGCAGTTTTTTAAAATTCTAGGAAAATTTGCAAGTTTGGGCACTGCGGCGTGCTGGAGAGCGCTATAACGCTTTTCGCGCGGTAGCGCGTTATAGCGCCTTTCGCGCGGTAGTGCGCTGTAGTGCTTTTAGCGCGGTAGCGCGCTGTAGCGCTTTACGTGCGGCTGCGCGCGATAGCACTTTTCGCGCAGCCCGCTGCAGCATGCTATGGTGCGCTGTAGCGATATATTTTGCAAAACATTGTTTAAATACTTCATTAATTATTTTCCTAAGTTTTTCATGAAATACCGCTGCAGCCCGCTACAGCGCGCTGTAGCAGTCTATTTTGTGAATTTGCTATTTAATTATTTTTTCATATGTTTATATAATTTTTGCCAAAATGCCTGCTGCAGCGCACTGTAGCACACTGTGGCGGCCTAGCTCTGCAACTTTGGGCGCTGCAGTGTGCTGCAGCGCCAGACGACATTTTTCGCTTGGACGAAAACTTAAGGCCCATTTTTCAAGCTTAAATGGTCCCAATCCAAAGCATTCCACGAGTGGTGCCATATATCAATAGAAAGGTATTTCTGATACCTTTCCATCGGCACCAAAATCGATACAAACAGAGCATCCTAATTATACAAAAAATATGGACAAATACAAGGGTATGCAGAATGAACGAAAACATAGCATTTTTCTGTGAAGCTTTTAAGAGTCATAATGGCTTACATACATGCTTATAGACTTCCAAGGCTACATTTCAACATTATAACAGCATAAGAAAGACAATGAGAGGAGCAAAGGGGTACCTTAAACCTTGCAAGAGGAGGAAGAGACTTGGAAGGAACCTTTGTCTTTCCTCAAAGCCTTAGAGATGAGCTCCTTCTTCTTCTTCAACACAAGGGAACAATGGAGGAGGAGGTGAGGAATTTTTCAACAAGCCAAGAAGGAGGGCTGTGCGCTCCTTTTAAAGGGGGAGAGAGAGAGGGGCTTCATCATTAGCTAGGGGGGCTAGGTGAGGGGAGAGTCAAGCTCTCTCCCATCAAGTATGGGAGAGAGGATGGGAAGCAAGGACCAGCCGCATAAAGGAGATGGCAGCCTAAATTCATGTGCCAGCTAGGAGAGAGACTAATCAATTTAGAGAATGAAATTAGAAATAAGTAAATATTTATTTCTTTAATTATTCAAAAATTTTGATTTTTGAAACGTACTCCGAAAAATCCCAAAAATTCACCCCTAACTAATTTGGGGGTGAGGAATTCAATGAAGAAGTCAGATTTCGATTCCAACAATTATTTAATTATGCTATTTTTCAGCGCATTTAATTATATTAAAATATTGACGAAAATTCGACGGTTTCCAAACGCGTCCAAAATATCACCCCTAGCTAATTTGGGGGTGACGATCGCAACGGCGAAGTCAGAGTTTGATTTCGAGGTCTAAATAAATACCTCAATTTTCTAATTAATTACATATTAAAATAATCCCAATTTTTGGATTTAGCTTCGAATTGTGCCAAATTTTTAAGAATTGATTCTAATAGCTAAATGAACTTAAGGGAACAAAAATTAAGATACGATCAAGCTGAAATTAAGCTAGGTAACAACCTTGGGTTGTTACAGATACATCCTAAGTTAGTACTTAAAAAGCATAGCATTCATTCAGTTCTTTTAGTTAGTAGAGTATGTCCTAGCTTAGTCTGCCTCTTCAGTTCTAGTTTTGTTATAGAATAGACTCTAACGTAGTTCTGCGGATGTCTAGGATGGATACATGTCTTATTATATAAGTTCAACTTTAACCTAGCTCTGCGGATGCCTAGGATGGATACATGTTGAACTTTCAGTTCAGAGGTCCAGTATGGCCTGTTTTTGTTATGGAAGTACTATGTCTTAAGCTTACTTCTACTTCACTTCAGTTTTTAGTATTTATTTTGCTTTGCCATATGTCTTAGTGGCCTTACTTTAGTGCTTGGCTTGCTTTGCCATATATTTCAGTGGCTTTACTTTTTGCTTATTTATATACTTAGCTTACTTTTGCCACATATCTCAGTGGCCTATTTACATCTTAATTTGCATGTTTGTATATATGCTCTTAATGATTAGTATTAAATATTGCATGTTTAGAATCCTAGAATTGTATGTTTATTTCAGCTCTTTTGTTCTTTATATACTTAGAATGTATCAATATGATCATAAGCATGTTAGGATCAGATTTATTTCAGTAATTGTAGTTGCTTTTAGTCTCACCTTATTTATTTGCTGCTTTGTATATTATTCTTACGTACTTGTTGATTAGCTATAAATGATTAGTTTATAGCTATCCCGTTCTTTGTAGCTTATAGCACCTTGTAATGCTTGCATGTTTAAAACCTTTAAATGTGATATCTTAAATATTTAGTTCCCTCAAATAGCCTAAAATGTACTTAGACAATTATCTAACTGTAACATTTTTCTTTTGTTAGCTGGGGCCTTGGCATTTGTGATATCAGCAAATATCAAATTTGGAGCTATTTGTAGGCAGTGCTGCAGGAGAGGAGCCGGTGTAGGAGGAGGATCTTCCTACTACTGCTTAGATAGATTTTTATTTTTCTGCAGTGAGATTGATAGATCTTTTCTTTCATTTAATTCAGTTTGTAATAATTAAACTCTAGATGTATTTACTTTTCTACATTTAATCTGAGTTACTGTTTCTTTTACTCTCTTATACTATATTGTGATGTGGATATTATATTATACTATTTCTTGCTTCTGCCACTTTGATTTGTATTTATGTCTATTCACAGTTCTAGGTGACAAGTCCTTTGCTTAAGGCAAGTTGGGTTCTACCTGACATTACTTGAGTTAGGGATTTTCCACAGCTGGAGCACCATGCTCCCCGCGATTATACTAATATCAATATTAGCATCGTTGTGAGAAAGTACAGGGCCCCACACATACAATGGGATGAGGATAAGTTATAACTATAATATATATAACTAAGCAAGAATTGAGGCAAAAGCACACCTCAAGTAAACTAAATAAGGTAGAGCATACATATGTAATACAGTAAGTAAAAATACTGAAAAGAAAAATCTAACATAAGCATGTTGATGATCATATGACATATGCTAATTTAAAATATAAATCTGAAAATGGTACATACAATAAACAGTAAAGTCTAGCATCCTATATATGCATCTACTCAAGTAAGCGGGTAACATAGGAAAAATACAACTAACTGAAATAAAATGCATCAACAACATAATAATAGTAAGCTGAAAAACTGTAAAGAATGTACAAACTGCCATATCAAAAAGAATTGGTCAATCTAGCCCAATATATTCCCGTAGTCTTTATGGGCTAGGGCGAACATAATATCACAATATAGTATAATATGACTAAAAATATAGATAATACTATGTAAATATCTTTTAGTTATTTTACTTTTATTTCTGTGGATAATTTCAGAAATAGCTAAGGAGTCAAGCATGTCTGTAAGACTGAATGGGTCCCAAGCTTAACACACTCTCCTCAATGAGTGATGTTAAGCATCCTGATCTCTCCTTACCCCTGTCTATTGGAGTAATGTGCACCATAATCCATCATGTACTGAACTCAAATACAAATATTTTCCTAATATTCTAAGTTTTCATTTTTCATGCAATAATATTTTTCTTATATGACATGTTCAAGGAAAAATAAACACAAAGTTCAAGGAATGTGTAGTACAAAATCAAGTAGTAAGCAAGGAACTCTACTAAATATGATGATATCATTTATTGTCTAATTTAAACATTATAACTATTCAAAGTTACACAAGTTCAGGATCTTCATTTCATAATATCGAGTGAAACTTAGAAGTACGTCCTTATAGGTTACAAAATATTATGACTAGCTATGTCCTAATATGATTAAATCAATGTCGACTATAAGAAATCGTCACGACCTAGTTTATGAGTTTAGATATTCTAAACTAAAAGCTTATCCAAAATCTATCAATTTAGAGATTATGGATTAAATACCATGAGATTGGGCTTAATCACATAATCCTAAGGGTAAGACTTAAGATCTAGGTTAAATTTAAATGTGAACTAATGATTAAGGTAAATCCTATTAACCAAATTAGATTTAATAAAATGAATCTCCTATCCTAAATCTAATATTGAAAGATAAAATAATCCAAATAAGTTATACAATCTAGAAACTAATAAAACCAAGGATTCATTCATTAAATAACCCTATTATTTAATGAATAAAATCTAACTTAATATTCTAGCCCTAATCTTAGGAATAATCCTAATGTGAGGTGTTGAATTTCCTAAGGAAAAGACTTAGAGAAATTTTAGGGATTCTAACAAATTTGACATAATATTTGATTTTACTCACTTAGAAGATTCTAATATAGTTTTAATACTTTTTTATTGACTTAGAAGATAATTTAGGAGGTAAAGATACTTAACCTAAATTTTGGGCAAAATGACTGTTTCTCCCCTACTTAAGGGTCCAAAAAGCTACTTTTTAATTTAGGGCTTCAAATTGGGATTCTTACTATCAAATGATTCATTGCTGTCTAACATAAAGATAGACAGTAAGCACACAAAATTTGGATAAGAAATGAGTCTTATAGGTTCAAATTAAGGTTTTGACCTAAGGGGTATTTTAGTAAATTGCACCTAATAAAATCTAAATTTCTATGCAGTTTACCATTGGTTGCCGTTCAAGGATTCCATAGAGTTCAAGAACACTAAATTCTGAGGTCTAATGAATTAGTTATAGTCATTTCAATTTTCAAGGGTAATTTGGTAATTTTCTAAGCTAAGAGGGGTCAAAAGGCTAACTTTTCCATTTGGTTTCTAAATTTAGCAAACTTAGTGGATATAGCTTTCCTATATCACATTGAGTACTTTAACTGGGAGTAAACCCAAATTGGACTTCGATTGGTCAAGTTATGACCTAATTAAGGTTATGAGTATTTTGGTCATTTCTAATTTTTTTAGGATTCAAAACCTAAATATTATTTTAGATTATTATTGACACTAAAATTCTAAGCTATCTAGCACTTTAAATTTTTAGATTTAGAGTCTACATGACTAAGATATGGTCAAATGAATTTTCTGGATACTACGGCGCGCTATAGCGCCCGACGGTGATTTCGCCTGTGCGAAAATCATGAAATGCCATATTTCGAGCTCAAATACTCTCAATCCAGATTATTTCATAAGCTATGCTATATATCAATGGAAAGCTTTTTCTGATACCTTTTCATTGACACCAAAATTGGCACAAATGGATCATCCTAGCTATATGAACAATGGTGATAAAGGCAGGGGTGTGCAGAATGGACAAAAAACAGAATATGAGGTATATTACTTTGAAGAACTATAATGGCTTCCATACTTAATCATAGATATCTAAAGATACAAATAAACATAATAGAGGAATGAAATGACCAAGGAAGGAGAACAAATGGGTACCTTTGACCTTGCAAGGAAAGGAGGAAGAAGACTCGGAACTTTTGGATGAGGAATTTCTTCTTCTTTTTCTTCAGCAAAAGGAGTAACAATGGAGGAAAGATGGAAAGCTCTCAACTTGGCAACAAGCAAATGAAGGAGGGGCTAAGCTCCTTCTTAAAGGAGAAGAAGAAAGGGGGAGATCATCATAAGCTAGGGGAAGAGGAATGGCCATAGCCATCAAAGCTTTCCATTAATGAGGGGGGAAAGAAGATGGATGGCCATAGCCATCAAAGCTTTCAATTAATGAGGGAGAATGAGATGGGTCAGCTAAAAGTGGAGGTAAGGGACTGCTGAATGAAATAGCTAACTAGAAGAGAGAAAGAAGGAAAAGGAAAAAATATAATTATGAATAAATAATTATTTATTCTTTTAATTAATTAAAAATTCTGATTTTAAAAATGCGCTCTGAAAATTCCCAAAAATTCACCCCAAACTAATTTGGTGGTGCCGATCGCAACGGTAAAGTTGGATTTCGATTCCGACGATTATTTAATTATTCTATTTTCTGGGGTATTTAATTATATTAAAATATTCACGAAAATCATACGACTTCCAAAGGCGACCAAAATATCACCCCTAGCTAATTTGGGGGTGATGATCGCAACGGTGAAGTCAGAATTTGATTTTGATATTAAAATAAATACCTCAATTTTCTAATTAATTTAAATATATTAAAATATTCAAGAAAATTCAACGACTTCTGAAAAATCCAAAATTTCATCCTTGGCTAATCCGAGGGTGAGGATCGCAACGGCAAAGTTAGATTTTAATTCTGATGAGTATTTAATTTTCCAATTTTTGGGGTATTAAATATTATTAAAATATTCGTCAAATTTTTGACGACTTCCGATTGACTCGAAAACATCACCCCTGACTAATTTGGCAGAAATGAGCGCAATGGTAAAGTCCGATTTTTGATCTGACGTCAATTTATATATGTCATTTTCCAGAGTTTCTGGATTTCCTAAAAATCAGGACTTGATCTATTTGACTCCTGATTTAGACTAGGTCTTAGTGGTTGACTCATAATAACTTGATTAACATTTTAGGATCAAAATTAAGATGAAGCTTCGTCTTAATTGACAAGAGTAACGACTTGGGTTGTTACAATTATTAGCCAACGTAATATCATCTGTGTACAAGCTTGCTCATCTTTCACATTAAGCCTTTCCATTTGTTTGTCACTGAACTAAGTAACTTGTAAACATTCTTAGCATACTTGAGCATTTGAAAAGATCTCAAGTGATTAGTCTCTCATTACAGGAGTTTGGGAAGTCGAGGTGATAGAAATTGGAAAATTAAATTCAGTTAGGATTCATATATTTGCTTGATAATATACTAAATAATTTTTATTATGGACTATGCAGAGTCAAATTGAAATATCCTGATCATTTCTTTTTTCTTTTTTTTTGAAAATGCATAAGAGCTTAGCCCGATATATTGAATTAAGATATGCAAAAAAAGAGTAAATGAGATTAAAGACTACATGTAGAGGAGCTTAACAAAAACAAGATACGCTTAAAATATAGGAAATCGAAGAGTAAAAGGAGTGACTCTGGATTCAGCTGCAGAAGTAAAACCCGAAACGTGAGTCTATTTAGTGTGGCAACATGAAATTTCTGAAGGCAAAAAAATTGAGCTGAAGTCGTTTCCACCGGGTAATGTGGCCCCAAACAATACCACAATCATTCCCGATCTCTGATTACTATCTCAAACACCGAGCAAGGAAGCAGATAGCATAAGATCCAGCAGTCTCAATAATTCAGGTAGCAGATTAAATAGTCTATTAAGAAATCCATCCAACATATTAAATTTCCTATTTTGTTAACAGCACCGTAAAAAGCTCCCCTTCAGACCAATCCTTGCCATTACCGCTGTTGAGAACACAACAAAGCCAATAGCAGCTCCCCATCAAGCTAGAGCGTAGATTCCCAATTTTTAAACCTAATTATATTTGCATTACAGTTTATAATTGGCTGGATCTAGTGTTGGGTTATTAACAATTGTGGCCTGCTTAATTAAGATTTTTAAACTTATTTTCAAACATTATGTTATTTCTTTCCACCCATATAGTAGAAGAAATAATTGCAAGGGCAATTAAGTAGAGTTTGGCTCATCCATTTTCCCATGCCTAATTTTGCATTTTGTAATACTTGAAAAATATTAGGGCTAGGTTGTATTATTCCATATTAAAAATATTATTACAATTTTTAAATTAGGTAGTGTTACATTTAGTATGCTTAATTGTTATTTTAAATTTTAATTTAATAATTTAAGCTAATTCTCATAAATTCTTTGAGAGATTTAAATTATAATATATTAGTCAAATTAATCACTTCATGGTGAAAAGTATTAAATAGCCCATCTTTAATAAAGGTGAAAAGGTTTTGAGAAAAAGGGCAACTTTGTTTTAACTCATTCTTAGATGAGAATGATATATTCTAATTTATTCTTACTTACTATTTATTAATGTCAGCCCAAATAGCACATGTAGTTTAATGAAATGTCTCAATTCTCTTAAAGCTTCATCGAGTTTCAAGAAAAACATAGATAAATCTAATTTTCTATTCACCAAAATGCGAAAAAATCAAGTTTGACTAGTTGGCTCGATCAACTTAACTATTATGAGACTCCGTTTTAATTACCTGAGTGTGTCTAATTCTAACTTGGTTGGTGGATACAGTCAAAATGTGGTTTAACTGGATGAACTAAGATTTACTTATCCTATACAAAATATTATAACTTATTAAGATATTTTACTATGAACCTTCATATTTACTAAGGATGACTATCCACTTACCTATTACTATTATCTATCATATTTACTAATGATCATCCCTCTCCCTCTTGAAATGATCACATCTTTTGTGCTTTAATTGTAATAGAATGAGCAGTAAGATTTTATGTGTTTTGTGAATTAGTAAAATTTTATTTAGTATAGAAAGCACAAGTTAAAATTACTCATATGCAATAACCTTAAAACCATCAAAAACCATGCTAAAGAGGGTTAAAATAGTAGCTATTATTAATATTGTAGCTTGTGACTCAATTAGAGGCTGAAATTTGTTGCTAGCTTTAGTCATTTGAATTTTCTTTTGCTTTAATTGGCTTGGATCTTGCTATTATATACAACATTTATTTTCTTTCTCAATTTTCGACACTCTCATCCATCTTTTTGCGATTGACATCTCTTTCTCCCTAAAATGTCTGCTTTAGCATTTTGCTAATCATATTTTCTTTGTTTGAACTCATGATCGATTGTAGCTGTGATGTTTGTCTATCATTCCCATTGCTGCAATAATCGCATCAGAAGAATCGGCCGCTCGACTCTTGCCAAGGGATCTCGATTTTTTCCTTGCTTGCAGCCATATTCCCTAATTTGCTCCACCACTAGCATCGGATTAGGGCATTCAAAGTCGGATTCTGAGAATGAGTGGGAAGAACTCCTCAAGCCCTTTAATCTTGAAAGGCTAAAAAAATTCTTCAACTGGATCACTCCCCAAAGACTGTGTAAACTGCTTGAGCTCCCTCTCGACATTTCTACTCTGTCTCTGCTCTTCCAATGGGGCGGTTCGCAGAAGGGCTACTCTCATACATGTGATGCCTACTATGTTCTAATCCGAAAATTTGCAGAAGCTGGAGAATTCAGGATGGCCAAAGAACTTCTGCATAAGTCAATAGAGGAAGGGTTTATACTGCGGGAGTCCCTGTTTATCATGATCATGAAAGGCTATACCTGACAAGTTCCAATGCGAGCCGACTTTCAGATCATACAATGTGGCTTTAAACATTTTGGTTGGGGCCAACTGCCACAAGATAGCTGCCAACTTGTTCCACAGGATGCTGCATAGAGGTCCTGCAGCTGCTTTTTCTTCTTTTGCTGCCCCTACTATATCTGAGGAAGCTTTCCCCTTACTGCTCTCAACTGTGGGTAAAAGAACTGCAAGAAAATCTAAAGGACCTCTAGCCAGGAGTCCTCAGTTTTGTTGTTTGCTAATTTTGATTTTCAAAATTTTTGACACTAATCTTTGCATTCATGATTATCATGGTTTAATGCCAAAGAAAAGGAAATGGTCAATATTTAGGAATATCTCGGTTTGACTCTGCATAGGTCCCTACTAAAAATTAATTAGTATTTTGTCAAGCAAATACAATGAATCCTAACTAAATTTAATCTTCCAATTTCTATCACCTTAACTTCCCAAACTCCCATAATGAGAGACTAATCACTTGAGATCTTTGCTTTCATGATAATCCTGATTTAACGTCCAGGAAAAGGAAATGGTCAATATTCATGAATATCTCGGTTTGACTCTGCGTAGGTTCCTACTAGAAAGTAATTAGTATTTTGTCAAGCAAATACAATGAATCCTAACTAAATTTAATCTTCCAATTTCTATCACCTCAACTTCTCAAACTCCCATAATGAGAGACTAATCACTTGAGATCTTTGCTTTCATGATAATTGTGGTTTAACGTCAAGGAAAAGGAAATGATCAATATTCATGAATATCTCGGTTTGACTCTGCGTAGGTCCCTACTAGAAAGTAATTAGTATTTTTTCAAGCAAATACAATGAATCCTAACTAATTTAATCTTCCAATTTCTATCACCTCAACTTCCCAAACTCCCATAATGAGAGACTAATCGCTTGAGACCTTTGCTTTCATGATAATCGTGGTTTAACATCAAGGAAAAGGTAATGATCAATATTCATGAATATCTCGGTTGGAATATGCATAGGTCCCTACTAGAAAGTAATTAGTATTTTGTCAAGCAAATATAATGAATCCTAACTAAATTTAATCTTCCAATTTCTATCACCTCAACTTCCCAAACTCCCATAATGAGAGACTAATCACTTAAGATCTTTGCTTTCATGATAATCATGGTTTAACGTCAAGGAAAAAGAAATGGTCAACATTGAGGAATATCTCGGTTTGACTCTGCATAGGTCCCTACTAAAAATTAATTTGTATTTTGTTAAGCAAATACGATGAATCCTAACTAAATTTAATCTTCCAATTTCTATCACCTTAACTTCCCAAACTCCCATAATGAGAGACTAATCACTTGAGAACTTTGCTTTGATGATAATCGTGGTTTAACGTCAAGGAAAAGGAAATGGTCAATATTCAGGAATATCTTGGTTTGACTCTGCATAGGTCCTTACTATAAATTAATTAGTATTTTGTCAAGCAAATATAATAAATCCTAACTAAATTTAATCTTCCAATTTCTATCACCTCAACTTCCCAAACTCCCATAACGAGAGACTAATCACTTGAGATCTTTGTTTTCATGATAATCGTGGCTTAATGTCAAGGAAAAGAAAATGGTCAATATTTAGGAATATCTCGGTTTGACTCTGTGTAGGTCCCTACTAGAAATTAATTAGTATTTTGTCAAAAAAATACAATAAATCATAACTAAATTTAATCTTCCAATTTCTATCACCTCTACTTCCCAAACTCCCATAACGAAAGACTAATCACTTGAGATCTATTTTCATGATGATCGTGGTTTAATGTCAAGGAAAAGGATATGGTCAATATTCAGGAATATCTCAGTTTGATTGTGCATAGGTCCCTACTAAAAATTAATTAGTATTTTATCAAGCAAATACAATGAATCCTAACTAAATTTAATCTTCCAATTTATATCACCTCAACTTCCCAAACTCCCATAATGAGAGACTAATCACTTGAGATCTTTTCATATACTTTAGTATGCTAAGAATGTTTACAAGTTACTCAGTTCAATGACAAACAAATGAAAAAGGCTTAACGTCAAAGATGAGCAATCTTGAACACTGATGAGATTACATTGGCTAATAATAAATGCCAAAACTCAAATATAAATTTGCAGTAAACTCTTACAAATAACAGATTTAGCACCATTTTATTACCCATACGTATTATGGTATCTAATATCAACTGTTTATTGTTCTAGGTATAGAGGGATCCATATAAATCCATAGAGATAACTGTGGCGCCCCGCACCCTTAATCCAACAAGGATTAGGTTAAGGGTGGAGTGTCACACTAGCTAACCCCTCACTTACCATTGGATAAGGATAGACTCCATAATCCACCTGATTAGGGAAGGATTAACACAGCATCAATTTAACAGTCACTATAATGTACAGAGTGCAGAAGCAATAAATAACATCCAGGCATCACAATATAATATAAGTACAAAATATAACTCAGAATATAAGTATATAAGTTCAAATGCACAGTCAAGAGTACCTGTTTTATTACAACATTTAAAGTTCAAATAAAAGTAAATGTAAAGGCACTCATCCTCACAATAAGTCTAAGAACTAGATATGCTCTGGTCTGAGCTGCTGCTCCTTCTCTATAAATAGCTCCTCCTCAAGTGTTGGATCCTCTATCTGCTCTATGCCTGCCATTGTCGGTTTCACAATGTAGGGCCCCAGGTAAAAAAAAAGAAAATCTGGTTAGACAATTTGTCTAAGTACATTTTAGGCTGATACATTTTTATATATTTTTAATATCACCACTTTACACAATTTTCCTAAGCAATAATATATCAGGGAGCGACTAGCAATACAATAAGAGAGAAAAATAGTTATAAATAACATTTATAACTTAAACAAAGGAGGCTAAGACATGCCTCAAAAACTAGGTAAATAAGAAGGCATAAAATATAAATAACTAAACATATGCTGAAAGAAAATGCTACATCCTAATACATACTGGTGATCAAATGAAATATGCAAATTACAATAATAAATCTCAGCAATGATACATATAAATAGTAATAAAATCTAACATCCTACTATATAATAGCTGTACAAAGAAATAGCTGACTAAATAAACAATGCCAAAACATAGCCAAATACTACAACTACAAATCCAAACTCTGTATACTGACTACCATATTAGAAAACTTAACCAAACTGGCCCACATATATATATATATATATATATATATATATATATATACATCTCAATCTGCAAACATACTGAACATACTGCATAACTAAAGAGGCAAACAATACTTATGCAACATATTTTAGTTATTTTACTTTTGTTTCTATGGACAACTGTTAGAAACAACTGAGGAGTCAAGCACGTCTACAAGATTATGCGGGTCCCAAGCCTAACACACTCTCCTCAATAAGAATGTTAGGCATCCTGATCTCACCTTACCCCTGTTCATCGGGGAAAATGTGCACCATAATCACCATAAATCAGACCCAAAGGCAACTGTTATCCTAATATTCTAAGTTTTCATTTTCATGCACAAAATTATCTTATATGAAATGTCCAAGGAAGTAAGCTCAAGTACACAAGGAATGCGTAGCACAAAGTATCAAAATAAGCAAGAGACTCTACTAATATGGTGATACCATCTGTTTTCTATTATTCGTTCTAACTATTCCAAATTACATAAGTTCAGGATCACCATTTTCCCACATATCAAGTAAAACTTAGAAATTCGTCCTTACATGTTACAAAAAATCAGGACTAGCTAGGTCCTAATATACCAAATCAAAGTCGACTATAGAAGTTAAATAATAAATCATTACGACCTAATTGATTATTTTAGGCGTTCTAACTAAAAACCAATAAACTATAGATTATGGATTAAACACCACAAGATTGGGCTTAATCACATAATCCAAAAAAGATAAGACCTAAGATCTAAGTTTCATTATAATAGTGATCTAATAGTCAAGGTCAATCCTATTAAGTAATCAAAATTAATAGGATGAATCTCCTATCTTAAATCTAAGTTCAAAAGACAAAATAATCAAAAATAAGTTGAAAATTCTAGAAACTAATAAAACCAAGGATTCATTCATTAAAAAACCCTGTTTTTCAATGAATGAAATCAACCCTATGATCTAGTCCTAGTCTCAGGAAGGGTCCCTAAGGTGTAATGTTAAAGATTTAGGAAAAATTCTAGAATCTGACCTAACTATTGATTTTACTTACTTAAATGTCACTAATATGGTTATAAAGTTAGTTTTAGTGATTTAAAAAACAAACTAAAGGTTAAGATTGATTATTCTAAATTTTTGGCAAAATGACCATTTTACTCCTACTTAAGAGTCCAAAAGTCAACTTTTGATTTAAGTGCCCAAATTGGAGTTTCTCTTTTCCATACGATTTCTTACTGTCTAACTTGAGGATAGACAGTAAGTTTGTCCAATTCGGACGAGAAACGGGTCCTACAGGTTCAAACTAATGTTTTTGACTTAAGGGCTTTCAAGAGACTTCCACTCTACTGAAAACCAAGTTCTTATGCAGTTTATTGTAAGTTACTGTTCAATGATTCCATAGAGTCCGAGAACACTGCATTCTGAGGTAAATTGACTAAGTTATAGACGTTTCAAGTTTGAAGAGCAATTTGGTAATTTCGAGTCGGTCAACGGGTGACAAAAATCGAACTTTCCTGTTTGAAGTCTAATTTTAGCAAACTCAGTTTCTATAGCTTCCCTATAATGTATTGAGTATGTTGGTAGGGAGTAGACCCAATTTGGATCTCAAATGTTCAAATTATGACCTAACTAAGGTTGGGGGTATTTTGATCATTTTCTAAATTTCTAGGGTTCATAACCTAAATGTTATTTTAGCTTATTGGTGATATTGAAATTCTAGACTAACTAGCATCTTAAATTTTTGAATTTGAAGTTGAATTGACCAAGTTATGGTCGTTTGAATTCTAAGGGTAATTTGATCATTTTTTTACTAAAGTCAACTCTAAATTCTATGGTTGGCTTTTCATCCTGTTGTCCAAATGGGAAAACTAATACTACTGCGGTGATGGGGCTGTCCTCCTGAGTATTTTAAGATACATATTGACTATGTTCTGATAACTGGGTCAAAAGTTATAGGGTCTTAAAGAGGTCCTAAAATACTACTTCGTTATGCATACCCCGAAACTAATTTTTGCATTACGCCATTTGATTCTATTTATTTTTCTAAGTATTTTGAGACCTATATTGGCTATGTTTGGATTATCCTATAAAAAATTATTAAACTTTTAATTTTTACTATTCAAAAATACAATTTGTATTATTTTACTATTCATTTATTTAATTGTATTAATTTACTATTTATTCCTAAAGTTAAATATTTTTTTTGTATATATATTAATTACTTAATTAATCTGTTAATTATTTAATATCTAATTATTAATTAATTATGAATTAATCTATTATTTTAATTATTTTAATTTTTATTACTACTATTTAATTAAGGTTAAATTAATTACTATTTAAGTCTTAATTAATTATCTGTTCATAATTAATAATCCTAAAGTTAGGATTAATTAATATATTAATAATTATTAAATTATTAATATTACTGTAGATATACATATATTAATTTACTGATTATTAATATTAAACTAGTTAACATTAATTAATTGATTAAATTAATTTATTAGATTAATATTAATCTGATTAATATTAATTACTAACAGATTCAAATATTAGTCTAATATATTAATTTAATTAGTATTAATTAATAATTAATAAATTATTAACACTATATCCTAATACAATAAATTACTTGACTATTAATGTTTACTGTTTTGATAAGGATATTTCTAATTATATTTTCGAATACTTAATTACTAATGTAATACTACTTAAGGAACTAATTAACCTAATTGTTTATCTTAATAAAGTAACTAATGTTTCCTGTTTGCTTAAGTAATATTAACACATTTATAAATCTGAAAATATTAGCCAACTCTACATGTATATATATATATATACTTAAGTTATCCTAAATCCTAAAGTTACTTGTATATTTATTAACTAAACATAATTACTCAGTTATAAGTATATATATATATATATATAATTATCATATAATTATTTAATCTAATACTTCTGTAAGTTTTTAATGGCTGTGGGACCCGCGGAACAGGTGGCAGAAGCTGATTGGCTCAACCGCGAAATGTGGGGCCCACCTGCTGATGAGTGGGGAAGACAGGCGGGGCCCGCAGAGGACACGCGTCCTCCATGCAGTGGATGCGGCGCTGCGGAGCTGCGCGCGGGGCCCACCTATGGCCACGTGGCTTTGCGTGAGCGGCCGCGGAGCGCGCGTGGGACCCACGCGGTCTATCGACCGCGTCAACGGGGCCCACCACCCTGCGCTGCGCCTACGCATGCGGCCCGCATGCGACGGGCCGGGCTCGGGTCGACCCGGCCCGACCGAGTCCTCCTCCGCTTCGTCCCCGACAGCAGCGACTAGGGCACGGCTTCCTGCTCGCTCTCGGCGACTAGGCGGCTCGGCCCGCATTCCGCTGGATAAGGCTCGCCCAGACCGACCTAACTAGGACCGAAACATCCTCGGCGGTGCACTGAGGCGGCCTCACCCTCGCGCCCTAGCTCGCGAGACTCAGCGAGGATGAGCTAACGGTATATACTGTGGAGCATACCCTAATTTTGATCGATCGATCAGACTCGACTACGACCTAATCTAGGATGCGGAATAAGCATACAAGCCGACAATCAACAATTGCATTGAGTGATTCGGGAGTTTTGGGGGTACCTGGGATCGACGGCTGAGCTCCGATCGAGGGTTGCGCGGCTCCTTCGAGATCGGGTACGTCGCTTGGGGGCTTCGACTGGCTAGATCGCCTCGGGCCGAAGCTCCATGGGGCCTTAATGGCCTCCGGACGGAGTTGCCGAGGCCGGCGAGGCGTTGGGTGGGCGAGCGGGGTGGCGTCCTGCCGCGTGGCGCGGGCGATTTTGCAGAGGGAGACGACGGGCCGGGGCCGTTCGATCGGTCCCGATCGGACGGTCCCGATCTCTCGATCAGGTCTGACGGCTGGAGAAGACGGCGTCACTCGCGGGCGACGGCGTGGGACGGCGCCGTTCGGAAAAAATTAATAATTTAATATTAATTAATAATAAATTCCCAATTTTATTTAAATATTAAATTGATTCTAGAAAATTTCCAAATACTCACTCCTAGCTAATTGAGGGGTGAGGGAAGCAACGGCGGGGTCGGATTTTCGATCCGACGAGTTTTTAATTTCCTCATTTTTTGGATATTTAAATATTATTAAGATATTCGTCAAATTTTGACGACTTCCAATTGCCACCAAAACTTCACCCATAGCTAATTTGATGGCAATGAGCGCAATGGCGAAGTCCTTTTTTCGATCGGAGATCAAAATAAATAGGTCAATCTCCGAGGTTCCTGAAATTCCCAAAATAAGGATTTGATCCATTTGACCTCTAGTTTGGACTGGATCTTGGTGGTTTGTTCCAAATGACCTAATTAGCACTTAAGATTAGTTTTAAGACTAAGATTAGTCCTAATTGATTAAGGTAACAACCTGGGTTGTTACAATAACTTAGGAGTTTTAGGGTCCCACAACTTGAGGTACAAGGTATGGGTACCTTTATGGTGCGCGAGGAGGAAGAAAGTAAAACCAGTGAACAAAAAGAAGGCGTCAGCGAGAGAGAGAGAGATCGGTAAGATCCCAATTTGCTTGCGACGATTAGCTATCCTCGGTCATGGAAAAACGGAGGCCGGCAATCGCTTCTTGTGTGCCCAAGGGAGATGAAAATTGCAGAAAGGAGATGGAGCTGCAAGGGAAAAGGATTTTCGGCTGGCATGGAATTGAAGGGTATGGTTTATTTGCTTTAGGGCTGAATTAAAGAGGGCTTAAATAAGCAAATGCTTTCATTAGGTCCTTTTGATTGAGATTTAACGATGGATCTCTCTTTTTTGTTTTTGTTCTTTATTAAAGTTCAATAAGAGAATAAAAAGGATAATATTAAATTTCATCTTTTAGTTGTATATATCGCTCTAATATTTGGTTTCGTGGTGTACTATTGTGGGGCAAAGATTGTCCATCTTAAAAACTACAACTTCTACGTGTGCTCTCAGTATTGGTTACCTCAAGGCCAACACATCACCATGTGCTTCTTGATGAGATAGGCTTCAATTCAAATGATATTTAGAACCTTGTACATTCACTCACTTATGCAAATCAAAGAAGTAAAACTTCCATATCTGATGTGGTCCCAATCCACTATGCACATTTAGTTGCACTTTAAATGTCAGAGACATCCAGTCAAGATGGTAAGCAAGGGATCTCTATAATTCAAGAGATGCCTATATTACACGAAGATGTGTACGAGTGTATGTTCTACTAATATAAATTTATGGTTGCAAATCGAGCATATTTTATAGGAAGGGATAGGCAACAATGGAAATCTGAATGGGGAATCATTTTGGACATACCTTTTCAAATTGAAAAGCTTTTGCAGGTCCATATTTATGCAAAAGCATGATTGAACAAGTATTTGACAACTGTACTTTCTTGGTTGGATGGAAATAAATATGAAGAGATCTCTAACAGTTTTTTCCTCGCCAGATAGCCTCCATGTAACTACAAACAAATGCCTAAGCATCCTTGGTATATATTTTCCATTGAATCTACAGGGCCTGAAAGTGAAAAAGAGTGAAATTAAAAATTTCAACTTAATAAAATCCGCCTTCCAAAAAATCTATATGAGAGGCCAGTGTTACCACACATATAGGCAAAAAATGAATAACAAACAATTACCTTGCTGTATTGCCACATGAAGTTTCAGTTTATCTTCAAGAAAAAACCCCAAGATCTGTCGAGGGAACTATCGAGGGAGTGAAAATCAACCTCAAAGTCAATGCTAATGCTTCACAAATGTAAAACCAAAACTATATGCACATGAGTGGTTATGATGAAATTTCAATGAGCTCAATTAGGCATTAGCTATTTAATACTCGTATAAATTTAACCTACGTACCTCCATTTATGAATGGATTTTCTTCACTGAGGAAGAGCTTGATGAAGGGGCTGAACTATGGAAAAACTGCTTTGTGGGCTACTCCATAGGTAAACCGCATACTTATAAATTATTATTGGATGCATGAACAAACGTTGGCAGCCAAAAGGTGCGCCCTCTCTACTTTCCATCTCTGAAAATTGTTATATTCTGCAACTGGCATGTGAAGAAGATATGAATCAAATCTTTAAATGGAGGGCTGTTGTTCTTCTTCAACTGTCCGTTATTGGTTAAGTGGATGCAAGACTTCCTGCCTTCAACTTCATCTTTTACTTCAGTGCCGGTCTGGGTCCGTCTACCGGAGCTTCCCTTGCAATTATGGACAAACTCCTGTCTATCAAAAATCGCAAGTGCTATTGGGTCGTCGATTCTCTCCGATGACCTAACTGTTCGTAGGTCAAGAGTCTCTTTTGCAAGGATGTGTGGAGATTAGCCCTTCCTCAACACTCCAGGATTTTATTACACTCTATTTGAAAGGAGGTAAATTGATTAAGCAATAAATTCAATATGATTAGGCTCATAAAGTATGTTCTACAAGTGAATCTTTCATACATTTGCAAATGCGAAAACACCCAAATAGAAAAGTCCAATAGAGGGAGAAGCTGCACAAGGAAAAACAAATGTTTCTCCTCTAAACAAAGGGCAAGCCCTTCCCATATAAGGCGTTCATCCGCCAGCGATTACTTCTGATTTAAACAATAACATGCACTCTGAAACAATGAAAATTTTTTCCATGAAGTAATTTTTGCCGGTCTGCATCGAGTTTAAAGAAAAACATAGATAAATCTAGTTTTTTATTCGCCAGAATGTGAAAAATCAAGTTTCATTAGTTGGCTCGATCAACTTAACTATTATGAGTCTCTGTTTTAATTACCTGAGTGTGTCTAATTCTAACTTGGTTGGTGGATAAAATCAAAATGTGGTTTGACTGGATGAACTAAGATTTACTTATCCTATACAAAATATTATAACTTGTTAAGATATTTTACTATGAACATTCATATTTACTAGGGATGTCTATCCACTTACATATTACTATTATCTATCATATTTACTAATGATCATCCCTCTCCCTCTTGAAATGATCACATCTTTTGTGCTTTAATTGTAATAGAAGGAGCGGTAAGATTTTATGTGTTTTGTGAATTAGTAAAATTTTATTTAGTATAAAAAGCACAAGTTAAAATACACATATACAATAACCTTAAAACAGAGAAGTGCATGTTATTGTTTCAGAGTGCATGTTATTGTTTAAATCAGAAGTAATCGTTGGTGGATGAACGCCTTATAGGGGATGGGCTTGCCCTTTGTTTAGAGGAGAAACGTTTGTTTTTCCTTGAGCAGCTTTGTAACAACCCAAAAGTTGTTAATCACCATTTTATCATACAATTAACTTCGAATTCTTTTTTATCAAATCTTAATTAGTCTTTAAGATCAATTTCCAAAGTCTTGTTCAAATTTGGAATTTTAATCAAACAAAACCTTAATTTTGAGTAATTCCTAAAATTAAAAAAAATGAGGAAATTAATTTAACCTTAAATTAAAAATCGAACTTCGCCATTTCAATCATCACACCCAATTTAGCTTGTGTTGAAATTTTGATAAGTTTTGGAGAAAGTCAAAATATCTTGATTATTTTATCATATTTCTATTAATTTGATAAACGAAATAATTAAGATGACTTCAGATTAAAATTTTGATTTTATTTTTGAGTCTATCACTCTCAATTTAGCTTAAAAAGCAAATTTTTCAAAATTTTCTTACAAATAATCATATACTTCTAATTAAATAAAAATTTCTAAATTAATCAAATAATATATTATAGATATATAGATACTTAATTCCATTATTCCATTTTTTCGGCTGCACTAATCCTTTGCACGCAACCGACCCCCTATCCTCATCGAGACCGAGCCCTCTCCGTCCGTATCCTTCCAGCAAACGAGAGGAGAGCCGACGACGGGTGGTTCGCGCCGCTAACCCTCGCCAATGGGAGGCCTCGTCGAGGATTAGATCGTCGTTGCCTCATCAAGTCGTGTGAAGGTTAGCCGACACTACCTCCTTATTTATTCGAACCTCACCGCCTCGATTTGGAAAGTCTTGGCAAGTTTCTGAAACGACACAAAGCAAACGATCTTTTAAAACCTAGCAGCAATCCTTCAATACTCAACTCAGGTACTTCACTTACTTTTCCTATCAATTATAGTTCATATGAAATAATCTGGAATGATCTCTAAGACTCACAGATAATTTTGTGATGGAACTTTGTTTTCTACATAAGATTTTCTCCCAATTCTTCCAGTAGTATTATTCATATAAAATCAATATTAAAATCAATGTTAAATTAGAGCTTTAAGCTATCAAATGAGGATTCATTAGAAATCTGTTTTCAGTATGAAAGAATAAAAGATTTAAGTTACAAATAACTTCTTACTTTAAAGGAAATGATTGAATAAGGAGTTATATCGTTTAAAGTTTGATATGAAAATTTTCAACTTTATTAAACAAAATTTATTTGATACAACATCATTAATTGAGTATAGTATGCTGAATGTAATTCCTTATTATAAACTTCATATGCTGAAATTGATGAAAATAGCTGAGAATTTAATATCATACTTTATTTTAGGATGTTCAAACAGCAGTATTAAATAGTGAATTACTGATTTAAGTTGCTTAAATAACATATTTCATTCTCTTCATCCCTTTCATTTATGTATATCATGCTTTAAAATGAATCAATAGCATATCATTATATTAAACATTTAAGTGAGTATGTATTAAATTTTCAAAGGATATAAATCATTATGATTATAAGTGTATATACAAATGAAGTAATGAGTCTATTTTTGTCACAATTATATATAATGAATCATATGAAGTGTACAGGCATGTAGTAAAATTATAATTGAAATTGAGAAAGATTTTTATAACTCGGTATTAAGAGAGCTCATAAAGTTCTTATTATTTTTTGGAAGTTATGGTTGCCTATTATTGCTGCACAATGTCTCAGTTTTTGATATGAGAATCAATATTATTTTTTTTTATCTTACGGCTGCCACTTAGTTATGTGTCACAAGAGCTGACAATATATGGTATGAGCATTAATATTATTATTTCTTTATAAGATTATTTGCTGCCATTAACTATAAATGATCAATTGTTACTATCAATTATATATGAGGATCATATGCTGCGAACTCTTGTTCTTATGTGAGATCAAATGTGATCATAGGTGGCCAATGATATAGATGAGAGAATAAATGAGATCTCAAATATTATTATGTTGTTATCAAATGAAATGAGAGAAAATGTGCTACTATTTGAATTCAATATGAAGTAAATAATTTCATGAGTCAAATACTATTAGCATTTGTATTATAAGATTCAAATTACTGTCATAAATCAAATTATTGCCATTTAAATTATTCAAAATGCTGCTATGTGTTTTAAGAAATACAAATACTGTCTTTTATTTCATTTTTATCAAATGCTGTCTTTTCAAAATCACAAAGATCAAATGCCATACTATTATTTGATTATGTATATATTAACTTGATTTAAGCTTATTAGAGATTGCCAAGCTAAATTACTTCTAAACAAAACTTTGTGGTATTGTTGAATGGGTTGGAGATATTGAATTTGTATACTTATTGCATGCTGCCATCACTTACTCTTTTATAGTACATTCAATTGTTAATACCATTCTTATGTTCTAAGAACATCTGTTAAGACATTTGTTGTGTTTGAATTTCTATATTGTATAAATTTGCATAAGGAAGATGTATGCCAAGTATTGAATAATGACTCTTCTTTGACACTTTATTTTCCTCATATCATGAATTAAATTAAATCTTACAAAAAAAAAAGGGAAATTGATGGAATTATATTCTTCTTTGCATAATTCTTATAATAAGAATGGATCTAATGCTGGTTACAAATGCTATGCTTCAGCCTTAGATATTATAGTTAAATGCTGAAAATGAATACTACTATACTTTATGTGTAGAATAGAATATTGCTGTCATTTATTTTAAATACGAAATGATGTATCAATATTGTAATATTTAAATGTTGCCAATTATATTAAAGAGTCAACTGCTGCTATTTATTTTGTGTAAGTAATAGATCAATTGCTGCCATAAATTATGATTAAAATGCATATGTTGCTATCAATGGAGTAAGAGAATGAATGCGGCCATCACTTGTTGCTTTTCTTCCCAAATTGATTGGGATAAGATGCTGCCATCTAAATACTGCCATTTATATTCAGAGTGCATTACAGTTTAATGAATGTTTAATGGTTTTGAAATGCTGTGCAAATTTTGTTTCCATGGCTATTAGTACCACTAGATACTATTCTGTTATGTTTGCAATTGCTGCTACCCTATTTACTAGAAAACACCACTACTACATGTGTCAATTTTTCAGTGAAACTTCTTTATGAATAATGATCATTTTAAGTGAATGCAGCCGTATTTCTTGATATGTTAACGGTGCCAAGAATTGCACTTGATGACCATTTTGATAAAAAAGTTTAAACAGTTGTTACATAGTTTAGAACTTATGTTTTCATTTGTTTATTAGAGATATATAATATTGCACATGTCGTCTTCTCATGATATCTATTAAATGCATATTTCAATTTATGGGCTGTCAATTAATTTATAAATCAAAATTCTGCTATGAAATTTAGGAGATCTAAATGTTGCCAATTATCTCAGTAAATAAACATGTTGTAATATGCTTTAAGGAATCTAAATGTTGTTATTATTTTCATATGCTGCCATCTTTAATTTTAAAAGATCTTAAGTAATTTAAGGTTACTAGTAATTGTAATACTGTCATTTAATTTCAATGAATCAAATTGCTGTCAAAAGGAACAAATGTTGCCTTATCTCAATGAAATTAATGTTGCCAAGTTCTCTTAAAGGAAGATCAATGAGATCTCAAGTGTTTTAATATTGTATTGTTATTTAAGTTCAACATGAATCAAATGCTTTCATAATTCAAATGTTGCCCTTCTTTTATATGAAATCAAATGTTACCTTTAAATTTAATTAATCCTTGTTTCTTTTATATTTAAATGCTAATTTTAATGGTGATTCTTGTAGGATAAGTTGTAAGAATAATACAGGATTGCTAAAATAAATGTTATGTGTGAAATACCATATAAAGCTGCTCTTATAAATGCTAAATTTCATTCCTGCATTTCCTTTTTTTTTAGATACTTTATATAGGATGTATAAACAGTTTAATTTAATTTTATTTGAAATTATTGTAGAATTGGAAATGAGTTATCCTATAAAAAGGATTGAACTCTATTGTAGAAATTGGAAATGAGCAATCCTATAAAAAAGATTGAACTCTATTATAAAACTGGAAATGAGCAATCCTATAAAAAGGATTGAACTCTATTTTAGAACTAGAAATAGTCTTATACTTGATTGTGAAAATTATTTATTTGAGCAAAAACAAAAGAGGTTTTGCCGAAATTTTAAGAATTTAAGGATTTTAAATTTTAATGTTGGCATTATACTTGGCATCAAACTCCAGGGCTATCTCATGTGTTTTAATTGTGGCTGAATTCCATCTTTGATATGGACATATCGCCACCAAAACTCGTATTTGACAATATAAGATGAGGCATGTATAGATGCTTTCATTGTTATATCATTAGAATGAATTCTTCAAATTAATATTTATTATGCATCACAACATTAATATTTTGCTATATGGATGGTCACATTCATATGTTATTAATTAGAAATCTAAGATGATTATAATTTGGGAAATTTGCAAAAGGATCATTTACTTGTACTTGTTATATTCTTTTTATATACAGTATTCTTTATTATTTCTTTTAAATATCATATCACAATCCGGATGGCCTATATATTGGGTAACCATTGTGAATATGAAATCATTAGAATAGAAATTAATAGAAAACAATGGATATCACAAAGATTTACAATACTTTTATACATTTCTTGCGCTTGCAAATGCATTGAGCTTAACAAAAAGATTATTGTGCATAAAAACATTTTATAAAACTTTCAGAGGGGTCTAATGGAGGATTTAGTACAGCTGTCATTTGCCTTGGCAAGGCTATTGGTGTATCTGGAGACCAAATAATTCCTTTGAGGGGGAATGTGTGTGTTTGTTTTGACCCCATATACATATAAGTTGAGAGACGTACTCAACTCCTCACTTGTTCTGCGCCCACAGAACAAAATTTTAAGATAAATAAATTATAATTGCATTTCTCACAATCTCATTGATTGTGAATGATATATTCAGTCTTCAGACTAAAATGAATTTCCATGATTAAATACAATGCAGAATTTCATATATATACAGTTCTATTTTGTTTACACCGCTTCTTAGCATATAAATCCATTTAAACATCATGTTTTCTTTCAAATTGCAAATGATTCAAATATTATTAACATAATTGCAGGATTGACAAAAATATTTTAACACCGTAAGCAAATTTTCTTACATATCTTCTTACCATTTTATGCTTATTGCACCATTATTTCTTAAATTGTAATGTGATATCCGCTTAATTAATGTTTAGCCTACTTTTAAAATGTACTTAGACTTTTAAAGTCTAATCATTTTTTTTTTTTTGGTTGTGCCCTACTGTATTTAAAGACCAAAATACGGTAGATCAGGAGCAAGGAGCAGGACCTGCAGTTAAAGAGGAAGCTGAGAAGTAATTGAGAAGAGAATTTTCTTGTATTTGATTATGTGAGAATAAACTTTACATTTGAACAGTTTGTAAATTATAAATTATTTTGTGATGTAAATTATTCTTTCATATTGTTATGTTTCAATGAATATTTGAGTTAGAATAATTGAATGACCTTCTTCTCCCCATAGATCCATACAATATAAGGTAGTGTTAAATGTTGAATTAGAATCTCCTAATTCAATATTAAATACTACCGTAACACTCATCGTTAGATTATTAAACTCTAATCTAACAGTGGGGCGTTACAGTTGGTATCAGAGAGTATATTTGGGGAATAAAAAAGAAGTTTAAATTCTAATTAAATATTCATTATTGTTTAAAATGAAAGAATATGTTTAAACATCCTCATAATTAAGTCACTTAGCTTAAACCTAATATTATGTTAGATAGTAAATAAATGATTCAAATTAGTTTATAATATTTACCAATGATTTTAGAATATTAATCCAAATTCAAATCCTCCCACTCCTATTAAGAGGACAATACCACCACCCAATTCGTCATCACAATCTAAGGAGATGAAAACCTTGACCAAATTAGTTTCATAATATTGCCAATAATTAAAAAAGAGAATGGCAAGTATGGAATCTGTATGTTTGGCTGAAGACAAACTTACAGAAACTATATCAATCTCTTAATATTATTTAATTAGAAGAATTGTCATTTATAAAACTATATCTATTATTAGTTGATTAAAGCGGAAAGTGATGCAGTTATGTGACATAGTACAATTAAACTTGTGACCATGACTACAAATTTAAAGCATACAATATACTCCTTGAACTAGTTTCTAGCTTGAGGAGCTTTATGAGCAAAACTTGAACTCTGCATACTTTGAAAAGCAAATGACAACATACATACTGCTTTTATGACACCATCCTGTGCCATAGTAATACCATGTGCATGGTTTACCTCATCAAGTTCTTATGTGGTTATGTTTTTATGCATTTTTTTTTAAATGATTCCTTAATTTTTCTAAACTCTTGCACACTTTTTTGCAGATTTCCCTTGATAATTGGCTTATAACTGATGCATAATGAAATGTAGCATTGGGCTCATGAGGTAGAGAGTGTTGATAGATGATAAAAAACTCTTACTGCTATTTTACTGTTATTAATGTAATTGTTAATACCTCATGATTGTAATTCATCATTGTCATTAAAATGTTGAAGAGATTTTTTTTTCTCAACTTTTCTTGGAAATAATATTTTCTTATCAAGCTTTGCTTCTGTACAAATAAATTTCTCAGGTTTTAAATTTACTCAATGTATTTAAAAGCACACATTCATGTGTGTTTTGCTTTGCTTCTAGTGTCTGGTAAAAGTTTTGCTAGTTGTATTGGAAAGGTCAAAATTTTGCAAATTTTTTTTTTTTAATGCAAGGCATATTAAATCAAGCATGATTGATTGTTACGTACTTTGCTTATATGATGACTATCAAAACCATGATTCCAATCAAAGATGAATTCTTGCTTTTCTCAACTAAGATTTTATATTTGCAATTATAGGTCTTAAATGATATTTATGTTAAATTCTTAAAATATAATCTCATAAACAAGATGCTTTGAACACATTTTTGTACTTGCCACAAACAATTTATTTCAAGTTTTCAACTTTTAAGCCTGTCCAATGTGCCACTTATGCTTTCAATTTCTTGTTTTCTATAAAGCTAAGTCCCATATGGTTGCTTTCTTCAACATTATTTTAATTTTGGCATCCTTATGTTTTTGAGAAACTATTGCTTTTTGTCCATTCCCATGATGTTGAAATTGCCCTTAATTTATTGAGATAGTACTTGAACTTAAAGAATGTTGTGTGATGTTTATAGAGACACTGTAGGATTTTATTTATAGGAAACATTTTCTAAAGAGTGGCTTAATTACTTTCTGCTGTTAATGTTCTAAACCATCTGCCACCATCTATACTTATCAACTACACAAAATAAAATTTCTGCTGTCCTACAAAATATAATTAAATAAGAAAGTTAATTAGAAGAAAAACGTTAGACAGCTTTCTCATCATCTCATTTGAAACTATTTCAACCTTGCCAAAGATGCACAGTTATCTTCATATTAATTTGTCATAAACTGTCAATAGATCTCGTCGGGGTTGGAGTCTTGAGTGGGATCATATATAAATTTATCCATATATTAAATAACTATAACTGTGCTAACTAATTTTATAGCACCACAATAGGCAATAATTAATTGACTATCCCATTAGCCAAATAAGCTTATTTATAACAAGAGCTATATAATGCTTACTATGAATAGACATTTGGTTAAACCATCATAAGATATCACGTTGCATGTCCTCATATCATTATGTACTCCTACAAGCACTACACACTTTCATACAACATTATTTAGATTACATTGAACAATACCTTCATCATTATTCACATCATGCTCTCTTTTGTAAGTTTGTGCACAATAGCCTTCTTGCTTTGATCATTTCACTAGCATCACTTGAAAGAAAATGTAACAAAACAATATGAACTGAAGCTAAGTAAGGATCGTTTAGTTATTGACAATCATATTAAGTGAAATGGCTGAATTTAAAGTACAAAACACATGAAAGGGATAATAAACCTGTTATTACAAGTCATAAAAGGAAAGATTGATAGGCATATGATCGAACAAATTTTATTAGTAACTAGATCTTAGTATCTTACTAGTTCGTATAAGCTCACCTCAAATAAACAAAAGCCCGGTTTTCTTAGCAAAATGTTCATCATATTTCAGTGTTTGGTGTTATAATTGACTAATTTAACTGCAGAAGACAGGTAATACTCTTAAATTTGTTAGACATACTAATGTGCACTGCTTATAGTTATATGCTTTCTCTCTCTCTTACACATTCTTATGGAGCACTGTTGTCTTTAGAATCACACTTGTGGTTGTATTCCATATAATACACTTGCAATCAGATCAGGAATTGCTCAATTAACTTTTTTTTTTTTTTTTTCTTAACTTCTAAGACTATTTCAAGCCTACATGCAATTATGTTAAACCTAGGAAACTGGTCTGCTAGAACATGGGCACTGTATCTATGAAAATTTATGATTTAGCTCCCTTAAGGCATGATATGTAACAAAATTTTTGACAGTGCCAGTGTTTTGCATTGCTGACTGTTTTATATGTTTTGCTTGGATATCAATAACTTGATGTGAACTACTATGCTTCATCCAAATATTTGGTAAAATTAAGTGCTGCTAGGATTATGTTAATCATAAGGAATTGTTGTGGTAAACTAAGGGTAGTGGATCTTTGAAATACTATGCTGTAGCTCTAGTAATTCATACTGTGTAACAAAATTTTTTATAATTTCATGGTCTTACAAATTTTCTGAATTCCATTGAGATTCTTCTGTTAACGCTAGGAAGGTGTTTGGCTAAAATAGCAGTTGCACCTTTAAAATTATATATGATGTGTACAATTATGTAATATTAATATGTTTTGCAATGACTACTAATTTGGATATTACATGCACAAAATTAAAATGCTATTTCCATTTTACTTCAGTCAAACAATTAGAAAAAGAAATAAATAAATGCTATTGAGATTTTGTTACTGAAAGCTGAAAGGGGCTGTGATTGTATGGTTAAATAAATATGGTCCCTACATTTTCAAAGTGGGGTTATCAATAAAAGTGACAGTGCAGGATAGGTGATTTTGGATGAAGTAAGGAAGCAACAAATATTCTTAGAACTACTGTCATATACTCTTCTAAGCAACAATTGATATAGTTGATCTTATCAAAAGAAGGGAAGATGAATAGTGCTGATGAAATTGTTAAGATATTTTAAAATAGTGCTGATGAAATGATCACATCTTTTGTGCTTTAATTGTAATAGAAGGAGCGGTAAGATTTTATGTGTTTTGTGAATTAGTAAAATTTTATTTAGTGTAAAAAGCACAAGTTAAAATACACATATACAAGAACCTTTAAAACCATCAAAAGATGTGATCATTTCAAGAGGGAGAGGGATAAGTTTCACTAGTTGGCTCGATCAACTTAACTATTATGAGTCTCTGTTTTAATTACCTGAGTGTGTCTTGAGTGTGTCTAATTCTAACTTGGTTGGTGGATAAAATCAAAATGTGGTTTGACTGGATGAACTAAGATTTACTTATCCTATACAAAATATTATAACTTGTTAAGATATTTTACTATGAACCTTCATATTTACTAGGGATGTCTATCCACTTACCTATTACTATTATCTATCACATTTACTAATGATCATCCCTCTCCCTCTTGAAATGATCACATCTTTTGTGCTTTAATTGTAATAGAAGGAGCGGTAAGATTTTATGTGTTTTGTGAATTAGTAAAATTTTATTTAGTATAAAAAGCACAAGTTAAAATACACATATACAATAACCTTAAAACCATCAAAAACTTTGCTAAAGAGGGTTAAAATAGTAGCTATTGTTAATGTTGTAGCTTGTGACTCGATTAGAGGCTGAAATTTGTTGCTAGCTTTAGTCATTTGAATTTTCTTTTGCTTTGATTGGCTTGGATCTTGCTATTATACAACATTTATTTTCTTTCTCAATTTTCGACACTCTCATCCATCTTTTTGCGATTGACATCTCTTTCTCCCTAAAATGTCCGCTTTAGCATTTTGCTAATCATATTTTCTTTGTTTGAACTCATGATCGAGTGCAGCTGTGATGTTTGTCTATCATTCCCATTGCTGCAATAATCGCATCAAAAGAATCGGCCGCTGGACTCTCGCCAAGGGATCTCGATTTTTTCCTTGCTTGCAGCCATATGCCCTAATTTGCTCCACCACTAGCATCGGATTAGGGCATTCAAAGTCGGATTCTGAGAATGAGTGGGAAGAACTCCTCAAGCCCTTTGATCTTGAAAGGCTCAAAAAATCCTTCAACTGGATCACTCCCCAAAGACTGTGTAAACTGCTTGAGCTCCCTCTCGACATTTCTACTCTGTCTCTGCTCTTCCAATGGGCCGGTTCGCAGAAGGGCTACTCTCATACATGTGATGCCTACTATGTTATAATCCGAAAATTCGCAGAAGCCGGAGAATTCAGGATGGCCGAAGAACTTCTGCATAAGTCAATAGAGGAAGGGTTTCTACTGCGGGAGTCCCTGTTTATCATGATCATGAAAGGCTATGCCAAAGCCGGCCTCCCCGGTCTCGCTGTCCAGCTGCTCAATGAAATGCCTGACAGGTTCCAATGCGAGCCGACTTTCAGATCATACAATGTGGCTTTAGACATTTTGGTTGGGGCCAACTGCCACAAGATAGCTGCCAACTTGTTCCACAGGATGCTGCATAGAGGTGCGCCGACGCCTACGACTTTCACATTTTCAATAGTGATGAAAGCTCTCTGCTCAGTGAATGATGCAAAGTCAGCACGCTTGCTTCTCAACATAATGGGAAGGCATGGGTGTGTGCCTGACTCAGTCATTTATCAGACTTTGATACATGCTTTTTGCAAGGCGAATAGCGTTCGAGATGCTTTAGAGCTTCTAGAGGACATGTTGCTAATGGGCTGTTGTCCAGATGTCGATACCTTCAATGATGTCATTCTCGGTCTTTGCAAGATTGGCTATGTCTATGACGCGGCCATTTTGGTTGAAAGGATGGCTCATCGTGGCTGCCCTCCGAATGCCTTTACTTACGGCGTAATGCTGCAAGGGCTATGCAAGAAAGGTGAAGTTGATAAGGCGAGATCACTGCTAAACAGAGTACTCAATCCAAATGTAGTTTTATTCAATACTGTGATCAATGGATATGTTAGTGCAGGCAGGTTGTTAGAAGCAAAGGCACTTTATGATAGGATGATGCAAAGAAGTTTTTATCCGGATGTTTTCACATACAATATTTTGATTGGCGGCCTCTGCAAGGAGGGAAGATTTGGATCAGCTGTTCATCTTGTTAAAGAAATGGAATCTAACGCTTGCGCGCCAAATGTCATAACTTATACGATTTTGATTGATGGATTCTGTAAGGGTGGTCTGCTGGGGGAAGTCGAAGGCGTATTGGAGGACATGCGCTCAAATGGCGTAAGGCTTAATACAGTGGGTTACAATTGTCTAATCTGCGCACTTTGTAGGGGCCATAAGATCGATGAGGCGATGAAGCTTCTTGGGAAGATGAAGGCAGAGGGCTGCAAGCCTGACATATTTACATTTAATTCTCTAATACATGGTTTATGCAAGGCTGACCAGCTGGAGGAAGCCTTCACTTTTTATGAGAACCTGCTGCTGGAAGGAATTGTTGCTAATAGTGAGACATATAATACATTGCTTAAAGCTTTACTTCAGAGGGGAAAGCTTAAGGAATCTTTAGAACTTGCCAATGACATGGTGTTGCATGGTTTTTCTGTTGATGTTGTCGACTTTAATAGATTGATAAAGGCAATTTGCAAGAGTGAAGGTGTTGATGCAGGATTAGAGCTGTTTGAGAAGATGAGACAAAAGGGCATCTGTTCGAGTACAATTTCATGTAATATTCTCATTGACGGACTCTGCAGGAAAAGAAGAGTGCAAGATGCCTTAGAATTATTTGGGAAAATGCTTCAGTTTGGTTTTAAACCAGATATAATCACTTATAATATTTTGATAAATGGTATGTGCCGGAAGAGTGCGATGCATGCAGCCCTTAACCTCTTAGAGAAGCTACATACTGAACATATTGTTCCTGACATTGTTACATATAATATTCTTATAAGTTGGCATTGCAAGGGAAAATTGGTTGATGAAGCAAACACACTTCTAAATAGAGCCGTGAATGTAGGAATTACACCCAATGCACGAACTTGGGATGTCTTGTTACACAATGTCCTACGGGAATCAATGAATAATGTTTCATTATTCGAAAAATAGCTAATGCCTAATTGAGCTCATTGAAATTTCATCAGAACCACTCATGTGCATATAGCTTTGGTTTTACATTTGTGAAGCATTAGCATTGACTTTGAGGTTGATTTTCACTCCCTCGACAGTTCCCTCGACAGATCTTGGGGTTTTTTCTTGAAGATAAACTGAAACTTCATGTGGCAATGCAGCAAAGTAATTATTTGTTATTCATTTTTTACCTATATGTGTGGTAACACTGGCCTCTCATATAGATTTTTTGGAAGGCGGATTTTATTAAGTTGAAATTTTTAATTTCACTCTTTTTCACTTTCAGGCCTTGTAGATTCAATGGAAAATATATACCAAGGATGCTTAGGCATTTGTTTGTAGTTACATGGAGGCTATCTGGCGAGGAAAAAACTATTAGAGATCTCTTCATATCTATTTCCATCCAACCAAGAAAGTACAGTTGTCAAATACTTGTTCAATCATGCTTTTGCATAAATATGGACCTGCAAAAGCTTTTCAATTTAAAAGGTATGTCTAAAATGATTCCCCATTCAGATTTCCATTGTTGCCTATCCCTTCCTATAAAATATGCTCGATTTGCAGCCATAAATTTATATTAGTAGAACATACACTCGTACACATCTTCGTGTAATCTAGGCATCTCTTGAATTATAGAGATCCCTTGCTTACCATCTTGACTGGATGTCTCTGACATTTGAAGTGCAACTAAATGTGCATAGTGGATTGGGACCACATCAGATATGGAAGTTTTACTTCTTTGATTTGCATAAGTGAGTGAATGTACAAGGTTCTGAATATCATTTGAATTGAAGCCTATCTCATCAAGAAGCACATGGTGATGTGTTGGCCTTGAGGTAACCAATACTGAGAGCACACGTAGAAGTTGTAGTTTTTAAGATGGACAATCTTTGCCCCACAATAGTACACCACGAAACCAAATATTAGAGCGATATATACAACTAAAAGATGAAATTTAATATTATCCTTGTTATTCTCTTATTGAACTTTAATAAAGAACAAAAACAAAAAAGAGAGATCCGCCGTTAGATCTCAATCAAAAGGACCTAATGAAAGCATTTGCTTATTTAAGCCCTCTTTAATTCAGCCCTAAAGCAAATAAACCATACCCTTCAATTCCATGCCAGCCTAAAATCCTTTTCCCTTGCGGCTCCATCTCCTTTCTGCGATTTTCATCTCCCTTGGGCACACAAGAAGCGATTGTCGGCCTCCGTTTCTCCATGGCCAAGGACAGCTAATCGTCGCAAGCAAATTGGGATCTTACCGATCTCTCTCTCTCTCTCGCTGACGCCTTCCTTTTTGTTCGCTGGTTTTACTTTCTTCCTCCTCGCGCACCGTAAAGGTACCCCATACCTTGTACCCCAAGTCGTGGGACCCTAAAACTCCTAAGTTATCTCTATGGATTTATATGGATCCCTATATACCTAGAACAATAAACAGTTGATATTAGATACCATAATACGTATGGGTAATAATAATGGTGCTAAATCTGTTATTTGTAAAAGTTTACTGCAAATTTATATTTGAGTTTTGGCATTTATTATTAGCCAATGTAATCTCGTCAGTGTTCAAGATTGCTCATCTTTGACGTTAAGCCTTTTTCATTTGTTTGTCATTGAACTGAGTAACTTGTAAACATTCTTAGCATACTAAAGCATATGAAAAGATCTCAAGTGATTAGTCTCTCATTATGGGAGTTTGAGAAGTTGAGGTGATAGAAATTGGAAGATTAAATTTAGTTAGGATTTCGGTGATAGAAATTGGAAGATTAAATTTAGTTAGGATTCATTGTATTTGCTTGATAAAATACTAATTAATTTTTAGTAGGGACCTATGCACAGTCAAACTGAGATATTCCTGAATATTGACCATATCCTTTTCCTTGACATTAAACCACGATCATCATGAAAATAAAGATCTCAAGTGATTAGGCTTTCGTTATGGGAGTTTGGGAAGTTGAGGTGATAGAAATTGGAAGATTAAATTTAGTTAGAATTCATTGTATTTGCTTGACAAAATATTAATTAATTTATAGTAGGGGCCTACGCAGAGTCAAACCGAGATATTCCTAAATATTGACCATTTTCTTTTCCTTGACATTAAGCCACGATTATCATGAAAACAAAGATCTCAAGTGATTAGTCTCTCGTTATGGGAGTTTGGGAAGTTGAGGTGATAGAAATTGGAAGATTAAATTTAGTTAGGATTTATTATATTTGCTTGACAAAATACTAATTAATTTCTAGTAAGGACCTACGCAGAGTCAAACTGAGATATTCCTGAATATTGACCATTTCCTTTTCCTTGACGTTAAACCACGATTATCATGAAAGTAAAGTTCTCAAGTGATTAGTCTCTCATTATGGGAGTTTGGGAAGTTAAGGTGATAGAAATTGGAAGATTAAATTTAGTTAGGATTCATCGTATTTGCTTGACAAAATACAAATTAATTTTTAGTAGGGACCTATGCAGAGTCAAACCAAGATATTCCTGAATCTTGACCATTTCTTTTTCCTTGACGTTAAACCACGATTATCATGAAAGCAAAGATCTTAAGTGATTAGTCTCTCATTATGGGAGTTTGGGAAGTTGAGGTGATAGAAATTGGAAGATTAAATTTAGTTAGGATTCATTGTATTTGCTTGACAAAATACTAATTACTTTCTAGTAGGAACCTACGCAGAGTCAAACCGAGATATTCATGAATATTGACCATTTCCTTTTCCTTGACGTTAAATCACGATTATCATGAAAACAAAGATCTCAAGTGATTAGTCTCTCATTATGGGAGTTTGGGAAGTTAAGGTGATAGAAATTGGAAGATTAAATTTAGTTATGATTCATTGTATTTGCTTGACAAAATACTAATTAATTTTTAGTAGGGACCTATGCAGAGTCAAACCGAGATATTCCTAAATATTGACCATTTCCTTTTCTTTGACATTAAACCACGATAATCATGAATGCAAAGATTAGTGTCAAAAAATTTTGAAAATCAAAATTAGCAAACAACAAAACTGAGGACTCCTGGCTAGAGGTCCTTTAGATTTTCTTGTAGTTCTTCTACCCACAGTTGATGCTTTTTCGTGGACATCAATTTCTTTTAACATCTCTTTGTTGATTGATCTCTAGGGTAGTGTGGTTCAAAATGTGATGAGAGCAGTAAGGGGAAAGCTTCCTCGGATATAGTAGGGGCAGCAAAAGAAGAAAAAGCAGCTGCAGGATGATTGATCCTGTTGGAAAAAATTTTCATTGTTTCAGAGTGCATGTTATTATTTAAATCAGAAGTAATCGCTGGCGGATGAACGCCTTATAGGGGAAGGGCTTGCCCTTTGTTTAGAGGAGAAACGTTTGTTTTTCCTTGAGCAGCTTCTCCCTCTATTGGACTTTTCTATTTGGGTGTTTTCGCATTTGCAAATGTATGAAAGATTCACTTGTAGAACATACTTTAGGAGCCTAATCATATTGAATTTATTGCTTAATCAATTTACCTCCTTTCAAATAGAGTGTAATAAAATCCTGGAGTGTTGAGGAAGGGCTAATCTCCACACATCCTTGCAAAAGAGACTCTTGACCTACGAACAGTTAGGTCATCGGAGAGAATCGACGACCCAATAGCACTTGCGATTTTTGATAGACAGGAGTTTGTCCATAATTGCAAGGGAAGCTCCGGTAGACGGACCCAGACCGGCACTGAAGTAAAAGATGAAGTTGAAGGCAGGAAGTCCTGCGTCCACTTAACCAATAACGGACAGTTGAAGAAGAACAACAGCCCTCCATTTAAAGATTTGATTCATATCTTCTTCACATGCCAGTTGCAGAATATAGCAATTTTCAGAGATGGAAAGTAGAGAGGGCGCACCTTTTGGCTGCCAACGTTTGTTCATCGCATCCAATAATAATTTATAAGTATGCAGTTTACCTATGGAGTAGCCCACAAAGCAGTTTTTCCATAGTTCAGCCCCTTCATCAAGCTCTTCCTCAGTGAAGAAAATCCCTTCACAAATGGAGGTATGTATGTTAAATTTATACGAGTAAGAACACAGCTTTCCTCATATATTTACTAAATATTATTATCCTTTTTAATTTCATGTACAATTTAGTTATTGATTTTAATTTGATTATTAACATTTGAATTTGAACTTTAGAAAAGATTTGAGCTGTTAATATTCTCCTGACGAATATTAAGCATGATTCTCACATGACTTGAACAAATTAATTCTCATTTTTTTATATAATCTCTGCATAGAATTTTTAGCAAATCTTAAGAGAACTTTGTACATCATCCATTATGTACAAGGCTTTGTAGCATCTTAGCCTTGTATTGGCAGTTCTTTCATGATCTAAGATCGGTACCTTGAATCTGGTATCCAAATTCGATTTGCGATATCTCCATTAGTATTTAATGATTAATTTATTTGATCACAGAAGAAGCTTAAGATATCACTTGATTTCAACTTTTTATATTTTTGCAGCACTTGACCATTAAGATGTGATTTCTTAAATAAGCGCACATAAGCTACCCTACGTGATTGTGCTATTGACTTATCTGACATGATTGAACTATCAACTTACCTCCTATGATTAGTTATTGTCTCAAACTTGTATTCATCAGTAATAAAGAGAATTTTAAATTTCATGAACTAGTTTATTTATTCTTAATGCATGGATTATCATTCTGATTATGTGGAGGATGACCTTATATATGCATGCTATCATATCATTTTTATCTTCATTTTACATGTCTCGCCTAAGATCCTATCTTAGGCTTAATATAATAATATTATTTTTTAGCCTTTTTTCAAATGATGCAAATCCAATATATAAAGAAGATTTAAAACTAATAAGCTTAGGTAAGTTGAGTAAAAATGAATTTTAAAACTACAAAAAATATGGTCTAATTATGGAATTTTAGATCAAAACCTAAGTGGAGTACGTCTAATGCATGGAATCTAAATTCTTAGACTTAGTAAGATGATGTGATAAAATTAAAGCTGGATCGATAATATAACATCAGAAAATGTCAAAACGCTAATACACATGAAATTGAGAAGACATTATAAGCATTTAAAGAGAATAAAAAAAATTGTTCATCAAGATAAGATCCCTCTTAGTGTGTCTCAAAGATCATTATCATATTAATATTAAGAATAGAAAATATGTTAAATCTTCAGAATAACTTTTAGTTTGTTCTTAAAATAACTGAGAAGATCAATATAAGCAAAATTGTAGGAACTGTAAGAGCAATTTAAGTATGATTAAGAAATTTCAAATTTAGCAGAGGAAGACACCTCTTAGTGTGTCCTAGCATTTTAAATTGGAGTAACTTAATGACTTAGTAGAAATTTTAGAATAGTCTATTAATATCATTTGTGAATTAAGAATGCAATATTTATTAAGTAAAACTTGAAATTTAAATATTATCAAAATTTTGAGGTGGAACTAGATAGATAATCAAGTTTAATAGTGAAATAGTTGAAGAATACAATTTATTTTCGATCAAGCTTAGAATAACAGAATACATATGAATTTAAGTAAAAAAATCAATAAATTCAGTCAGTCAAATCAAGATACTTTGTTTGTGTTTTAATAGCATCTGGATTCAAACTAAGCAGTAAACAACTTAATAATTTATTTAGTATTAGCATGTATGAATTTAAGTAATTAACTCAATAAAATTCAGTAATTTTAGTCAATCAAATTAAGACACTCAATTGTGTCTTAACAATTTATAAAATTAATATAAAGCAGAAGTATTTTATTTAGTTATTAAACTAGTATTCAGGTTAAGGCACTCAATTTTTATCTTAACATGCTTCTGGATCAGTTAATTAAATTAAGTTATTTTGAATATACAAATTAGGATACTAGATAAATTTTAAATTTCAATATTTTTAATATAAATGAAATAAATAATCAGAATCAGAAACTTTGAATCAGTCGATAATGACATAATAACTTAATAAACAACAAGAGATATCATAATTGTAATAAATTGATTTGAGACTGCATCGGTTTGAGCATGAAATATTTATTGTGCATTATAGGAATTGTGCATGAAATAACATAAACAAAAAATAGAAATATTCAATTCTTAGTGGATTCACTCGGGGAGGATCTAATCTGTACAAACACTGTATAACTAGGGTCGACTTTCTAGAGGAATAAAGAGATCCACATTCTTGAGGAGAATTGTGTAGTTATTTCAGAATGTCAATATCTTTTAGATGGTTGGGTACATGTGTCTAGCTCATTTGTTTCTATATGTGTTCGCAGAATAAGACATTAAATTCAGATAACTTGAATATATTGTATTTGCATTCAAATTTAGTTACAACTATCAATATGTTCAAGTTAGTCCAATATAGTCTTTGGTGATTGCTTTCTACTTCATTTATAGTCACTAGGGGTTGTTCAGTTTATTTTTAGTATCTAAAATGTACTTAAACAATTTGTCTAATTATATTTCTATTTTTTTTTCGAGTAGTAGCAGTATTTATATGTCTAATTCGAGTAGTAGCATGTGATATGAATATGTCCAATCAAGAGCTACAATATGACCTCATTCGAGTAGTAGCAGTGTTTTAGAGAATAATTTGTTTATATTATTTTGAAGAGCGAGAGAATTCTATGTTTCATTTTGTATAACATTGTATAAAATGGATGCAATAATTTGAAATGAATGTACTTTTTTTTTTTGTTTCTTTAGTAAATTTGAATTAATGAATGCGAAAAATATTTGGATATATATTTTTTATTGCACTAATATAATAAACTCTAATATGGTTCTTGGAAAGCTAACACATAATGAAACATATCCTATTAGAAAGTTAACATAATGTTATATTAGTCTCATTAACTCAATATCGGATCATTCCACCATGTGAGTCCAATCAAACAAGCTCTCAGAAGGAAGCCAAGGGTCAAATGAATATTTCCTTGTCATTTAGTTGTAAAGAAGAGCCATAAAAAGTAAGCATTTTGGCCAAACTTATAATTTGAGATAAATTTTGGTTTAGAAGTGAACTACTTAATGGCAAAAAATGAGAGGACATTATGCCCATAATCATTAAATGAAGAAATAGAATTTTATATTACTTTTAATAATCTTAAAAAATCAAATAAAACATTAAAGAAACAATTAACATAACCTAAATCTTTAGGTAAGAATCAAAAGAAATAGAATTACATAAAATGCAAACTCAAAAACTTAGAATTGTTAATAGTATTGAGTCTAATGAAAGTCTTTATTTAAAAAGTTTAAACTAAACAAAGAATTTATATAACTTTATTTTATATTCAAATCTTTGGAATACAAGTTGAATGAATTTAAGCTTTAGACATAGTAGTAGATCCACATAAATGAAACTATTATTTGCCAAGATCATACAAAATAAATAACATTCTTATGTAATTTATTTGGTCATGTCTCTTCAACGTGTAGATCAAGTAAATTTAAAAATATGGCCTGGTTATTCAAAAATGGAAAAGAAAATGAACTCGACTTTAACAGGTTCAAACTACTATACTTGATTTTTTGTATATGGACACATCCTCACAATAGGAGTGATGAAGACATGTGTCTCGAATGTGGATGCTTTAAGCATATGATAGGTGATAGATCCTTATTCAGTTAATTAAAACTTAATGGAGGCAAAGTCACACTAGGAGATAGTACAAAAATAAATATCAAGGGTATAAAAAATAGTATGTTAGATACTTTTTGTATTGAGAGAAGTCTTATGTTGATGAGCTTAAGCATAATATTTTAAGTATTGCTCAATTATGTTATATTAGTTTCTTTGATGAGATTAATTTTTTATTAAAAAGAACAATAATACTAAAAAAAAAAAAGAATTAGAATAGAAAGTGTGTATCAACTCAATCAAAGTTTGATATTAAATTTTAAAATAAAATATTTAATAATTGATACTATGATTATGGCTTAGGAGACTATGCAATGTTAGTTTTATACATTTTCAAAGATTTTGAAATTAGGATTATTTTTTAGTTTGACTAACTTAAAATATTCAAAATCTTCACCTTCTAATGCATATTAATTTGATAAGGAGACAAGGCACACATTCCATTCACCGCATTTAGATAGCACCATACATCCACTTTAGATTCGATAAATGGATTTGTTTGGTCTTAGTAGTCCTACGAACCTTGAAGATTTTAGAATTTTTTATAATTTTAGATGATTTTTCCAAATTCACTTAGTGGCCAAATTCTTAAAATCTAAAAATCGAACTTTTAGTGACTTTGAGAAATTTACTATTTGGATAATAATTCATTCTGATAGCAAAGAATATTTGTAAAGTAATAGTTTTGATATATTTTGTGCTTCAAATGAAAATAAGCATAACTTTTTTGCTCCCCAAGGACATCGCCATAAAATAGAGTTGTAGAATGTAGTAATAGAATCTTGTGTGAAATGCCTAGGCTCATAATACTTGAGTAGCACTTACAAAATATTTTAAAGTTAAAGTAGTTCATATTGTGTGCTATGTCAAAAATAAGATTTATGTTTGAAAACTCCATTAGAATTAGTTAATGGATTAAAATAAAAAGTATCTTACTTTCATCTTTTTGGTTGTAGATATTTTGTGCTTAAGAGAGTGAAGTAAAATTTGACTCTTGCTCTAATGAAACAATATTTATTAGATACTCCTTTAAGAAGGCATGTATGATTTTTAATAAGATGAAATTAAAAGTTAAATAGTTAATCAATATAATTTTTTTATGAATCAAAATATGAACCTCATATTAAATTAAGTGATTGATGGTTTAATTTTATAAATAAGGCTCACTTAATGTAACAACACAGGTTGTTACCATAGTTAATTAGGACTAATCCTAAGTCTTAAATATAATTATAAGTGCTAATTAGGTCAATTGGAGTCAATCTCTAAAACTTAGTCCAAATCAGGAGTTAAATGGATCGATCCTGATTTCTGAAAATCCAGAAACCCTATAATTTGACCTATCTAAATTGACCTCAAATCGAAGAACGGACACTGTCATTGCGTTCATTGACCCCAAATTAGTTTGGGGTGAAGTTTTCGTGTCAATCGGAAGTCGTCGAAATTTCGACGAATATTTTAATAATAAAAATACCCCGGAAAACGAGGAATCAAAATACTCGTCGGATCGAAAATCTGACTTCGCCATTGCGTTTCTCACCCCTCAATTAGCTAGGAAAAACATGTTCAAAATTTTCTTATGAAAAAAAAAATATTATTTTAATACTTAACGGCGTGCCGTTAAGTATTTAAAGTTACCGTTAACTGTAACTAACGGCGCCGTCTATCCAGACGGCGCCATCGCAACCGTTGGATCGGGATCCGGATCTAATGGCTACAGAGCCGTCGTCCTCGACGGCTCCGTCCGAACGCCACGCGACGCGCCCCACCGCCTCCCGCGCCCAATCCGACGTCTCCCCGGCCTCGTCGAGGTCGCCGACGGGTCTATAAGGCCTCGGCCGACTTCTGGGCTCCGGGTTTTGCGAACCCGAGCCCAGATCGAGCGAACCCGAGCCGAGCCCCGTCCACCGCCGGAATCAGGAACCCCGATCTCCCTCCATTTTCAATCAATAATTGCAATTTAACATTCGAAATGTTATTCCACGATCCCGATTGACGATCCATCGGATCCGATCTAGGCTAGCCCAACCGGATCGTCGGCATTTAGGCTAGGGTCCACAGTAGAAACCGTTACCGTAACCCTAGAAACTAGGGTTCCGATTTGCCGCCGATCCCGGCCACTCCGGCGAAAGTACGCCCACCGACGTGTATTCCTCATCGAGCGCTACCGTCGGCCGTGCGGGCCGAGGTGGTCCGGCGCCGGGAAGGCCAGCAAAAGCCGTGCCCTAGCCCGGCGCCCTCGGGCGTCTCCACGAGGGAGACGAAGTCCGGGTCGGGCCGGGTCGACCCGACCGCGTCGGGTCCGTGTAAGCCCCGGGTGGGGCCACTACGCCACGTGGCAGCCTCCGGGCCCACTGCACCATGTGGCAGCCTCCGGGCCCGCCACGTGTCACATGGTGCCCACGCGCCGGCTCCCCTGTGGGACCCACAGTGCCATGTGGCAGCCTCTGGGCCTGCCACGTGTCAAGTGGGACCCACTGTCCGGTCACTTGCAACGTTTCGGCTCCCTGTGGGGCCACAGTGCCACATGTCAGGTGGGACCCGAGCCGACTGAGCCTTCCCGTGGGGCCACAGTGCCACGTGGCAGCCTCTAATAGTGTCACCTGTCTATTAATTAAAATTAATTAATTACTGTTAGTAATTAATTAAATGCAGTTAGTAGTTAATTAAATTATGATTAGTGTTAATTACTTTTGAACAGTAATTATATAATTAATTAACTGTAATTAGTAAAAATGAGATTAATTAGGATTAATTTAATATTAATTAAACCTTAACAGTAATTAGAATAATTAATTATTATTAAACAGTAAAATATAATTAATTATTCATAATTAGATATTAACAGGTGATTAAGATTAATTAAATAGTAATTAGTGCTAATGACTTTTTAATAGTAAAAATAATAATAAATATAATTTAATTAATTAATTAATTAATGTTAATTAATAATTAAACCTAATTAATCACAGATTAATTAAAGATTAATAAATTCAAAAATCATATATCTAAACATGAATGAACAATAAAATAATTTAATTTGAATAAATGAATAGTAAATTAATTCAAATTGTATTTTTGAATAGTAAATCTTAAAAGTCTAATAACTTTTTATAGGATGATCCAAATATAGCCAATATATATCTCAAAATACTCAAAAAAATGTAAGGAAATAAATAACATAATATAAAAATTAATTTCATGGTACGCATAACGAAGTAGCATTTTAGGATCTCTTTAGAGTCTCATAACTTTTTACCCAGTTATCAGAACATAGTTAATATGGGTCTTAAAATGCTCAGGAGAGCGGCTCCATCACTGTAGTAGTATTAGTTTTCCCATTTGGACATCAGGACAAAAAGTCAACACTAAAATTCTTAGTAAAAAATGACCAAAATGCCCCTAGACTTCAAATAGCCCTAACTTTGTCAAATCAACTCCAAATTTAAAAGTTCAAGATGCTAACTAGTCTAGAATTTCAATGTAATCAATAAACTGAAATAATATTTAGGAGTTGAACCCTATAAATTTAGGTAAATGACCAATTTACTCCTGGCCTCGTTTTGGTCATAACTTGACCGTTTCTTGTCCAATTTAGGCGTACTTATTGTCTATCTTCAAGTTAGACAGCAAGGGATCAATTGGAACTAGGAAAATTCAATTCTGACCTATAAGTCAAAAGTTGATTTTATGACCCTTAAAGTAGGGGCAAAATGGTCATTTTGCCCTAAGATTAGATTAAGTACCCTAACCTTTAATTAGCATTCCAAAACACTAAAACTAATGCTATAATCATCTTAGAGACATTTAAGTGAGTGAGATCAATCCTTAGATCAGATTCCAGGATTTTTCTAAGTCTTAAGCACTACACTTTAAGGACCTTTCCTGAGACTATGATTAGATTATAGGTTAGAATTCATTCATTGGGTAAATAGACTACTCAATAGGTGAAATCTTGGTTTTAGTAGTTTCTAGACTGTTCTTCTATTTTATAACATATTCTGATTATTTTGTCTTTTAACCTTAGATTTAAGATATGAGATTCATCCTATTAAGTTTGATTACTTAATAGGATTGGCCTTAACTAGTAGATCACTTGTAGAATGAAACCTAGAACTTAGGTCTTATCCTTTTTGGATTATGTGATTAAACCTAAATCTTGTAGTGTTTAATCCATAATCTATAGGTTTAGAAGATCTTGATCAGATCTTAGATAGAACGTTTAAATTCACAAAACTAGGACGTATGATTTATTAATTTAACTCATAGCCGTCTATCTGATTGAACTAGATTAGAACCTGATCAATTCTAATCCTTTTTAACTTATAAGGACGAATTTCTAAGTTACACTCGATAGTCGAAAAATGGTGATTCTGAACTTGTGTAACTTGGAATAGTTAGAATGGTTATGTAGAAAATAAATGATATCACCATGTTTAGTAGTCCCTTGCTTCTATTTGATGATTGTTGCTATGCATTCCTTGATGTTGTGCCATATTTTCTTGAGCATGTCATATAAGATTTTTGATGCATGAATAAAATGTTAGGAAAATATGGAGACTCCTTAGATTCTTTGTAAAAATATTAAAGTGATTAACGAGAAGATAATAATTTGATGTGTTTGAGCTGCCTCTCAGTATTGCCTTCTAACTGCCTAGTCAACTTATGTCACTAGGGGAAGGCCTCTGTTTTGTTGTGTGCTGTTTGCCTAGTCTCCTTGTTGACACTAAGGGTACACCGTTGGTGCCCTAGCCGTACTGGTGCTAGGACCCGCCCTAGCCGTACTGGTGCTAGGATCCTTCGATTATGCTGTTGATGCCTTAGCCGTACTGGTGCTAGGATCCGCCCTAGCCGTACTAGTGCTAAGAACCTTCAACCTTTTTGGTGGGCTAGATTAGCTCTGTTCTATATGGCAGATTTTACACATATGCTTATTGCAGTTGATGTTTGGTTACCTTTTAGTATTCTTATTCAGTCAGCTATTTCTTTGTACTGCTTATATATTTTAGGATGTTAGAACCTTGCTGCCATTTATATGTACCACTGTTGAGTTGTTTCATTTTAATTGGCATATTTCTTTTGATCACCAGCATATTTAGGATGTAGCATTTTTCTTACAACACTTGTTTGATTATCTATATTTATGCCTTACCTTATTTAGTCTGCATGTGAGGCATGCATTAGCCTCTCTTTTTGCTTAAGTCATAAATGATGATTTATAACTTTTCATTTTCCTTTGTATTACTTGTTGCTCCCTTATACATTTGTTGCCTAAATGTTATAGAATGGTGATATTACTTAACATGTATAAAAATTATCAGCTTAAATGTACTTAGAAAATTGTCTAACCATATTTTTTTTTTTTTTTGCTGGGGCCCTATATTGTGAAACCGACAATGGCAGACTCCCTTCAGTTAGATGAGCAGGAGTTAGGAGTGGAGCCATACCCGGAGGAGGAGCCCGTGGAAGAAGCCGTTGTTTAGCCTTTATTTCTAAGTGAGGATGAGTGTCCTTTTTCTATTATTTGAAACTTTAAAATGATGTAATAATACAGGTACTGGTGACTACGTATTTAGATTTTTTACTTATGTTCTGAGATATTTTTCTTATTATTTATGTTGTGATGCTTGGATGATTTATATTGAAAAATCGCTTCCGCACTCTGTATGTCTCCTTAGATAGTGACTGAATATTTGATTCTATGCTCACACCTTCCTTTATTAGGTGGATTGTGAATTTCATCCTAATCCAACTATAAGTGAAGGGTTAACTAGAGTGACACACCACCCCTTAACTTAATTCTTGTGGATTAAGGTGTGGGGCACCACAGTTGGTATCAGAGAGTTCCATAAGGTGTCAGATGAGAATTTGCATTCTTATCTACCAAATGGGGATTCTTCTGCCAATCTAGTCACTATGTCAGAAAACATTAGAGTCACATCTAAGGGATCACAATGTCACACTCAGAATAAAAAGTTAATAATCAAAATACACAAGCAGTGGTATCAAAAAAAAATCTAAATGTTAACATAATTAGATACATTAGGATGACGGTTGAAAGGCAATACTGACGATTCAATGAGAGCTGGGAAAGAGTTGCCCAATTCTACCGAGAACTCGACATGTACATAGAAGGGATATCAGATCCGGAAGTCAGGATGTTGACCCGACTGCTCCGAGAAAGCACATTCAGAGGGTATGATCTCCCTGCATTGGCTAGGCGGTGGCTGATGAGGACAGATGAAATAATGGGGGTGATGGACATCACGGACAATGTCAAGATTGCTCTCGTAACACGTCTCCTGCATGATAGGGCTAGAGACTGGTGGCATGTCACCCTTAGAGCCCTCACCTATCAGTGCGAATGGTTACAGCGGGATGTCACCTACGAAGATTTCTATCATGCCTTTACGGCCCGATATATCAAATAGAAGTTTTAGTTTTATTTACATGATTTTGTATTCTCGCTGTAACCTGATTTTTTTAAAAGAATTTAAAAGTAATTTTCTTTATATCACTAATTTGGATGTCTAGGATACCGTGCGAACATGACGGGACGCGATCTTTTCGCCCATTTTAAGGACAGGTGGGCATATGACGTATTCCTGGCAAGGAGATATGGGAGGAAAGTTCAGGGAGTCTCCCCGGCGGGAGCCAGCATTCTGGAAAGGATGCTGGAAGGTGCAATATATAGGGGACTATATTTCCCCATCCTGGCTAGAGAATGGTTACGCAGAGTGACCCAAATGTTCGAAGAACTGGAATGCCCCGATGACGCACGACTTGACATCCTGGAGATCCTCCTCCAGGACTACGCGGAGGAATGGTGGGCCCAGGAGGTATGGAGGTTCGAGCGACGACACGCCCACCGCCGCCGAACGCTGACATACGCCTACTTTGCCCAAGCCTTCACGAGGAGATACATAGGATAGATTCCGTGTTTTTCTCCACTGGCTGTCTTTTCCTTTTGTACCCTGTTTCCAATGACGTATCATCTATTTTTGTTTAATAAAAGAGAAGATAAGCTGTTGTGTTATTTCCTTTTTCTGAGATGCTGAAACTGCGCTGTTCTTAATTCAGATTCTAGTAAGACAAGATGAACCCCGGCCAAAGCCCTTCGCCTGCCCCATCCAGCACCGCTCCGGTGAGGTTAGTGCCTTACTGGAGGCCGTAAAAATGATGGTGGAATCCCACCAGCGGCAGGCGGAGGAGGCCGCAAGGGCCCAGGCCAGTCAGGCAGAGCGCATGGAGCGCCTTCTGGTATCACAGATTAACTAGAATCGCGCGATAACAACATCCACCTCGGCACCCCAGAGCTCCAACCAGCAATACACCCCGTCCGCCGACACATTGTTGCACAACTTCCTCCGTTTGAGGCCCCCCACGTTCAATGGGAACTCGTCGGCTGTGGACACTGAAGATTGGTTGCGTATGATGGAGAAAAATCTGACCAGTATTAAGTGCCCAGAGACAGAGGTGATCTGGTTGGTCACCTACCTGTTATACGGGGAAGCCGAACACTGGTGGCATCATATCCGCACCACCAAATTCGAGGGCATCAGCTTGGAAGATATTTCCTACGACGAATTTGAGAAGGTGTTCCGGGCGGAGTACATTCCCTTGTCTGAACGTCGCAGCATGGCGGAAGAATTCCTCAAGTTACAGCAAGGGGACCGTACCGTGGCTGCATACGATGCGGAGTTCCGGAGACTCGCTAGATTCTCCTCGAACTTGGTACCCACGGAAGAGGACCGATGCCACCGGTTCCAGAGCGGTCTTTGGCCTTCTAACTCTGCCATGCAACGCCAGGAGAACCCAAAGCGGGCCCGGGTGTACCAAATATAGGCAGAAACCCCTGCTGTGGATCCTTACAACTGCTATACCAGGCCGCATCCCTATGGCAAATGCTTTCATGGGCAGCGGGTATGCTTCACCTGTGGCAGACCAGGCATGGTTATTCCCTGTGCCAATATACTTATATAATTGATGGCACGCCAATCAAGCGGGTGCAGGGTCAGCCTGTATTTGATCTCTACCGTCGAGCCCCCACCACGACTACGGCACGTCCAGCCCTGCCACCTCCTGCTCCTCGATGAGAGATGCCCCCTGCTTCTCGTCCTAGCACCTCCAGGCTGCCGACCAAACAACCTTTCTACAACAGGCCCGCTGGTCAGGCACTAATCATGTGGTGTCAGGTACACGCTTTTAAATTAACCCAGCATTTTTACTCATATGTGCTTGATAGTAACTAGTAAATCCTACATCTATAATTATGTACGATATATATAAATAGTAAGCCCTGTAACATTCTGTTTGATACCGGGGCAAGTCACTCCTTCGTCTCCGAAAACTGGACGAAATCCCTCAACTTACCGGTTCACCGCTTGACGACACCCCTAAGCGTGGGGCTACCATCTGGAGCCCAGCTTCAGGTGAACCAGTTCTGCAAGTTGCAAGTTCCCTTCGGAGGGATGAAGGTTGAAGCCAAGTTGATAGTGCTGTCAATAGCCAATTTTGATGTTATTATGGGCATGAATTGGCTAAGCCAACACGATGCTACCATCAACTGCCAAAAGAAGAAGATTACCTTAGGCAGCGGCAAACATGCAAGGTCTTTTGTAGGAAATTTCAGCACCAGGGCCTCCCTAGTTAACGCCATTTAGGCAAAGAAATTTGTAAGTAAGGGATGTAGTGCTTTCCTAGTAACTATACTAGGGGAAAAGAAGGAAGAGGTTCCTCTCTCCCAAAATCCTGTCGTCTGTGAATTCATCGACGTCTTCCCCGAAGATCTGCCCGGTTTTCCACCTGTCCGGGAAGTCGAATTCGCCATTGACGTTATTCCAGAAACTCAACCTATCTCGAAGGCACCCTATAGATGGCACCCAAGGAGTTGCAAGAATTGCATACATCTGAAGGGCTGCTGACTCAACCTCAAGGAGGGTTGAGAGCTAATACTTAAGATAAGAGTAGTATTCTTATCCTAAGTATTAGACCAATACATACATTGGATATAAAACATATGAGGAATCCAATATATGTTTAAGATATCAGCATTTCCAGTATACTGATCATATCATAATACTAAGTATAAGTAGTATATAACAGAGTGCGGAAGCTTAAAGCAAACATCCCGAAACATTCATCACAAAAGATGTGTGAAACATTCATCTCAGAAAAGAAAATAAAATAAAATCAGAATTATTACAAACAGTTTACTGAAATACAGACATAAAAGTTAAGCACTGAACTGAAATAAATGTACTGAGCCTCCAATATTCTGAACCCTTGAATGTCAAAATGTGGAACCATTTCTTAGCCTGTCTTCTCAATTTTTATAGTCCTTGAATAAAACTCTTAAAATTTGTGTTGTTATCCTTTTCCACTTCTTCAGAATTGATTTGCATTAAAAACTTGTTCATTTATTCCTTTGAAACATGAGGATAGTTTAATTGTTCTGCCATTATTTTTGCTGTGGGAATGGGAAGAATTAAGATTTTTGGCCTTCTCTATGCTCTACTTTTAATGCTCTTTCCTAGCATAAATTTTGATGGGCGCTACGACTCGCGGTAGCACCCCAGTCTCTGTTTTGAGGGTGCTACAGTGCGCGATAGCGCGTAGATTTCAAATTATGTAGCGCCGCGGCGCACGGTAGCACCAGTGTTTCAGTCTTAAGACCGCTGCAGCGCAGGTAGCGCATAAGTTCCAAATTCTGTAGCGCTGCAGCGCGCGGTAGTGTCAGTGTTTCTGTGGGCTTCCGATGTAGCGCATGGTGGCACCAGAGTCTCTGTTGATTTTCACCGCGGCACGCGGTAGCACCAGAGTCTCTATCTTGAGACCGCTGTAGTGCATGGTAGCATTAACTTCTTGTCTTATGGACTGCTGTGGCGCACAGTAGCACCGAAGTCTCTGTGTTTGGTCCGTTATAGCACGTTGTGGCCCTTTGGGGCGCGCCATAGTGTTTTTCTTCCATAATTTTAGATTTTCAGCCCAAAGTTGCATTTAGCTCTTTCTTGACTTGAACTCATAAAAAATACATTTAAGCATACATGTTCTAATAAAAAGTGTTTATTTTTATAAACTTAATTTACTATAAATCTTAGTTTTATCACTTGGCCCTCTGCACTGACCGGAGTTCGAGCTGCAAAATGCCGGGTCCTGTGGGAGTGGAGAGGAGTGGAATTGGAACAATTGAGATGCTGAGGGTAATTGGATAGCTCAGAAGGTGCCAAAGGACTTGCTGAGAGAGAACTTGAGCTATTTATAGCTCGGGGATCTTAGGGTGGTCGATCCAATAGCGTAGGCCCATGCCCAAGAACCAAAGGGCATTATTGCCAGAAATGATGAAGTCGGGTCTATGTGACTTGACAAGGGGGTTGGGGTTGCGATGGCAAGCCGACAGGAGCCGTTGGGGAAGAGTGGGGGACAATCCTAAAAGCATGTGTACGAAGAAATTCGCCTGTCGGGAATGGGGCGCATTTGGCATGAAGGTGAGCAGTTGTGAAGACCCACTTAAATAGTAATAAGTGAAATTCTTAAACATCGAGACGCTTTTTTAGATAACGGTGGAGTTCTTGATAAGAACTCCAAAGTTATGCGTGCTCATGTGGGAGCACTCCCAGGATAGGTGACTTGTTGGGAAGTTATCTTCTGAGGGCAAAACTGTGAGGCCTTTCAGGCCAAAGCAGACAATACATTGATGCTTAAAAGTTTTGGCTGTTACAAATGGTATCAGAGCAAATCATAGGGTGTCAGATAGGAGCTAAGTGCCATACAGGGAAAAGTATCACTTCACGTGAGCAGCCTCTTGAACCCATGATGGTTAAGGTGCTACATGGTTGTCAGTACCTCTTGCGCCTGTAGGGGTCACCTCTAGTCCTATCTACCCAATGGATGGTTCTTAGATCTGTGTGTGGATACTGACGAGGACGTCAGTTACTTAAGTTGGGGAGATTGTGAAGACCCACTTAAGTAGTAATAAGTGAAATTCTTAAATATCGATGTGTCTTTTCAAATAACGGTGGAGTTATTGATAAGAACTTCAAAGTTAAGCGTGCTCATGTGGGAGCACTCCCATGATTGGTGACCTGCTGGGAAGTTATCTTCTCAGGGCAAAACCGTGAGGCCTTTCAGGACAAAGCGGACAAAACATTGATGCTTAAGAGTTTGGGCTGTTACAGCAGTAGTCGAACGCCCCAGATTGTTTGATCGATTAGCCGTTGCAAAGGAACGACTCAGATGTAATCCTACTCAACTGTCGATCGCGGAAAGGCCATCAGCCGTTGGATTCACGAGCGTGATCCAGCGGCTGGCGAGGAGCGTGGTGCGATCGCTAGGAGCCCCGTAGGATGCAAGCACTAAGATCTGTGCCATGCAATCTAGCGGGCACAAAGGCTAAGCTGCTGTCGGAGCCCCGCAATGGATTTGCTGCGGTCCTGACAACAAATCCCGACCGTTGTAAGGTAAAATTACAATTATAAATTAATTCAAACCCTTATGTGCAATTTTATATAATTAAATTAAATCCAATTATAGCCTAAATGACCTTCAAAATTTTCCAAACTTGCACCCCTAGTTAATTCGAGAGTGAGGAATTTAAAAATACAATTAAAGTTTAGATGGTGCTATCGCGCGCCATGGCGGATATTAAATCTAAATTCAGGCATTATCGCGCGCTGTTGTAGTTACCAAATCGAAACTTTGATGCTACTGCGTGCCGCGGCGGATTTAAAATGCTACCCGGCTCCTCACATTTGTGCAAATATTCAAAAGTCCGGCACTGTTGCGCGCCGCAGCGGCATCAAAATCAAAAGTGTCACACTATCGCATGCAGCAGCGGTACATAAATTGAAAGTGTCACGCTGCCGCGTGCCGCAGCGATACCTAATTCGAAAGTCCCGCGCTACCATGCGCTGTAGCGTGCTCATGACCGAAACTCTAGAGCTACAACACGCCGTAATGCCTGCCATAATTTCTGCCAAGTAAAAGCATTCAAAGCAGCATTTGGAAAGCCAAAGATTATAGCTTCTCTTTCCACAGTAAGAAATTATTGCAAATACATTAAAGCTTTCTCATTTCCAAAAGCATAATAGAATAAAACTTGATGAAATTCAAATCTCAATGAATGGGAAAGGGTGATTGATTAAATGCTGAAGAAATCTTTGGAGGTCTATAAAAGCACAGCTTCAGGACTAAGCAAGGGTTACAGTTTTTCATACTCAAAGCTCATTGGAGATTGAGGTTGCTGCAGCATTAGGAAGGAGAGTTCCCCCCTACCCAAGGAAGGAGGTCTACACTAAAAAAGAAAGGATCAAGCACAGGAAACGAAAGGGAGAAAGAGCTCTGAGATAGAGAGAAGGTCTGGCAAACACGACAACAGTTCTAGTATTGTATCTCCATCTCACTCATTTTCTTTTTTGTAAGAGCCATGCATAGGCTCTCAATTCTTAGTAGTTATCCTTGTATTTACTTTTTAATGGCAGCCTAAACTCTCCTTGGGAAGGGTTGGGCATATGCATGTAATGAGTAAGGAATGAAAAGTATTTATACTCTGAAATTATTAATGAATATCTTAGTCATTTCTTTTGATTAAATGATATGGAGAATGTATTGAATGAATTATTTTGTCATGAATATATTTTAAGCATATGAACGTTTTAAATTAGAAAAATCATCAAGCTCATTGATCGATTAGAACTAACGGTATGCATGTCTGTGACAACATTCGCTGTGCGAAGATGACCAATGAAAATCCTTAGATTTAAGATGGTGAATGGAGCGATGGAAAATAAAGTAATCTTTGAGCTCCATTGCTCTCCATTAGCTTATGCGAGAAATTTGTGCATAATTTCCTAGAGCCTTGTAACAAGCTCTATGAGCGTCGTAGCATAATTCCTTTGCTAACTTGAGAAGTTGATGCTTGTGAGCCAAGAGCCGCTGGTTGAGCTCCATAGCTTGTGCTAAGTTTATGCGAGGATTAAGATGCATTATGTACTTGTGGCTGATGAGATATAACCCACTTAGCCCAAGGGATCTCTTCCTTATCTAAACTTAAAACTGATGCATGTGAGCTATCGGTTGAATTAAGCTCATGTGATGCATAACTAAAACTTTATATTTCATAACTTAGACATAAGAATTGAACTCAACCAAAATTGGTCACATGAGGGTCTATGTGCCGAGATTGAACCTTCTTGTGCTCATCTCCGAGCACTAGGCAAAACTTAGTACATTTAAGGGACACCCTTGAGAAGACTATGTTTCTTGATTATAATTAAAACATCCAATTTATTTGACACTAAAAGTTAATAAAGAATAGTACTTACATGTATCCTTAATGAATTAGATGCTAACCCAACTCTCCATACTTTCTCAATAAGTAGTTTCTAATCCAAGAAACTCTAATTTGCTAAAATTAGAACCAAACATCAACACTAAATCATCATTCAAATATCAGTAAACTCAAATATACTTTAGTAACAAAATAGCACTGTTCTTAGTGGACTATAAATCTCGGGATCTTACCATCCCAAATATTACTTCAAATCACGTACACTTGTGTGTAAGCACAAACATATAAATTTAATCTGTCAAGTTTTTGGCATCGTTGCTAGGGAAATGTTAACTATTTTGTATTAAAGATAATTTGATAGTAACTGGTGATTTGGAATTTTTACTGCATATTTTTTCTTATTTTTTGTGTTTATATTGCAAAATAGTTTTTCATGTTTTTTTTATTTTATTTCTCTCTTTAATTTTTGCTACTGATTGTATCATCTATTGTGAACTGTCATCTATTAGTTGAATTCTAAGTTGCATGCGAAGAAGAGATTATTCAAACCTTCTATTTGATCCTAGAATTGATAAAACTTATTTAACAACTAGAAGAGAACAACTTAGAATAAATAAACCCCAATTATAAATGGATAATATATGTGGAAATCCTGGGAAAGTGCTGAACACAATAAAAGTAGGGCTCTTAGGGATTATACTTTGCCAATTGTTAGGGGAGTCCCTTGTGCTATTGTTAGATCAGCCGTTGAAGCCAACAATTTTGAAATTAAACCTTTGACTTTACAAATGGTTCAGAATAACCAGTTTAGCGGCTTAGCTACCGATGATCCCAACTCATGTATTTCCAACTTTTTGGAAATATATGACACCTTCAAATTAAATGGTGTCTATGAAGATGCCATTAGATTATGATTTTTCCCTTCTCACTGAGAGATAAAGCTAAAAATTAGCTTAACTCTTTGCCTGGTGATACAATTCACACATGGGATGACTTGGCTAGGAAATTCTTAGCCAAGTATTTCCCACCTGCAAAGACTGTCAAGTTGAGGAATGAGATCTCTAACTTCTCTCAACAGAATAGGGAAAGTCTTTATGACGATTGGGAGAGCTTTAAAGAATGCCTAATGGCGTCTTCTGTGGATGCAAGTGCAAACATTTTACAGTATATTGAATGCACCCACCAATACACTTATTGATGCAGTTGCCGGTGGATCCCGAAGTAACAAACCTAAGAAGAGGCTTTTGACCTGTGGCACTCCACCCCTTAATTTACAAGATTATGTTAAGGGGTGGTGAGTCACTTTGACAAAACCCTCACTTATCATTAGATTAAGGTGAAATCCTCAATCCACTAATAAGGGAAGGATGTGCCCTGGGTAATGTGGCAGAATTCATCACTAAGTATATACATTCAGCAGAGTGCGGAAGCAAAGACAATGAATATGCTATATCCAATCCACCACAATACAAGTAAAAAGTAAACATGCAGTTCATAATAAATTAGTACAGTAAAAGAATATACATAAATATCTGAATTATTACAAATATTAAATTAAGTCTTAATGAAAATGATAAACTCTCATCCTCACAAAATAAAGGAGAAGCTAAGCTAAGGATCTCCAGCAGCAGCACACTCCTCTTCCTCGAATAACACGGAATCTACAATTGTCGGTTTCACAATGATAGGGCCCCAACCAAAGAAAAGAAAATTTGATTAGACATATTGTCTAAGTACATTTTAAGCTGTTTAAGTTCATGAGTTTTATGATATCACCATTTTACTTAGACTATAAAAACAAGCAAAGTATAAGGGTGCAACAAGCATACAAAGAAAGGAATAAGCTATAAATAAATGCATTTATAACTAAGCAACATGTGAGGTAAAAGAATGTACCTCAACTCCAAAGCTGTAATAAGGATATGCATATAAGAATAAGTAAAGTAATGAAAATATTAAAGGAAAAGACTCATCCTAAACATGCTTATGATCACTTGATATATGCAGGTTAAATATAAATAATTTAATCATGATATGTATAGTAAGCAGTAACAGAAAATAACATACTATAAGTAATTAAGCATGTAAAGTAAAGTTGACTGAAGTAAAGTACAACAGTAAACGGTAAACAGTAAACAGTAAACAGTAAACAGGTATGTAAGTACTGCCATAACAGAAGAGGGCTAATCTAGCCTACTGATATCAAAATGATTCTTAGCGTCAACGCGGAGGCTAACGCGACAAAATATTCCTAGCATCATCTGAGGCTAGGCCAGAATAACTTAACTGAAGATGCAGTAATCGCAAATACAATAATGTTTTAGTTATTTACCTTACTTTTATGGACATATCCAGAAGTAGCAGAGGTGTCAAGCATGTCTGCAAGACTATATGGGTTCTAAATTTAGCACAACACTCCTCAATGAGTAATGCCAAGTACTCTTTATTTCTCCTTACCCCTGTCTATTAGAGTAAAATACACAAGATCAACAAGTAACTGAACCCAATGCAAATGTTATCCTAATATTCTATATTTCATTTCATGCAACAACATTATCTTGTATGACATGTTCAAGGAATAAGGCACAAAATACAATGAATGTGAAAGCACAAGTAACATTGAGCAAGGGACTCTACTACACATGGTGACATCAGTTATTATTTATTAAACCATTCTAACTATTTCAAATTACACAAGTTCAGGATCTCTAATTCTTATTATCAAGTGTAATTTAGAAGCACAGCCTTATAAGTTAAAAGTAATTAGAACTAATCAAGTTCTAATTTAATTCAATCAATAACGACTATAAGTTAAATAAGAAATTATTACGTCATAATTAATGAATTTAGACGTTCTAAATTAGGATCTGATCAAGATCTACTAAAATTAGGAATTATGTATTAAACACCATAAACTGGAGTTAATCACATAATCTCAAGGGTCAAATGTAAGATTTAAGGTTTTTAAGTCTAAAAGTGAACTAAAGATTAAGGCAAATCCTATTAAGTGTAATCAATCTTAATAGGATGATTCTTCTATTCTTAATTTAGAGTTGAAAAATAAAATAATCAGAATTAAGTATAAAAATCTAGAAACTAATAAAACCAAGGTTTCATTCATTGAATAACCCACTTATTCAATGAATGAAATCTAACTTAGCATCTATTCCTAATCTTAAGGAAAAGATCCTAAGGTGAAAGTGAAGTTCCTAAGGAAGCTCTTAATGAAAAAACTTAGAGAGATTCTAAGAATTGATTGAATTTATTTCAATTTAACTTAATTTATTATTTTTATTTAATTAGGGAAGTTAAGAATAAATTTTAGCTAAGTAAGGCATATTATCCTTACTTTGAGATTTTCAAGCCTAAAATAGGATGTTTGACAAATTATTTAAATTATAGTATTTAAGACTTAAAATTGATCCCAAAATAGTTTTATTATTATTTTTAATAATTTAAAAGATATTTTAAGAGTTAAGAAGACTTAACCTAAATTTTGGGCAAAATGACTATTTTTCCCCTACTTAAGGGGTCCAAAAAGTTGCTTTTGATTTAGGGCTTCAAAATGGATTTTCTTACTGCCAAAGGATTCCTTACTGTCTATTATGAAGATATACAGTAAGCACACCAAATTTGGACACGAAATGAGTCTTATATGGTCTAATTTAAGGATTTTAACCTATAAGGGCATTTTGTAAATTTATTAGGTGAAGTCTAAAATTTTAGTTAGTTTATTATTGTACACTATCCAAGAATTCCATAGAGTTCAAGAACACTAAATTCAAAAGTCTATTGAATTAGTTATGAGTGTTCTAAGTCGAAGGGTAAATGTGTCATTTCTAGTGTTAAGAGGGGTCAAAAACCTAGCTTTTTTATTTGAGATCCAAATTTAGCAAATTCAGTGGCTATAGCTTCCCTATATCACAATGAGTACTTTAACTAAGAGTAGGCCCAATTTGGACCTCATTTGGCCAAGTTATGACCTAATTACAGTTAGGGGTAATTTGATCATTTCTGATTTTCTAGAGTTCAGAACTTCAATTTTATTTTCGATTACTGTTGACACTAAAATTCTAAGCTAATTAGTACTAGATTTGGAATCCAAATCATCAATTTATGGTCATTTTAATATTAGGTTTCTATTTTTTTGAAAGGGAGACAACCAAGTTTTTCTATATTTAAAATTTCACATACAATTTAATGTAATGTTTAATTTTACTTAAATTATGTTCAAATTTAATATAATTCGGCTTCACTAAGGTCCTAAGGTCCTTAAAATGCAAAAAATATGAAGTTTTGACCATTTCAGTTGATTCTAGACCAAACCGGACAGTTCTGGACACTACGGCGCGTTGTAACGCCTTCTGGCCGAAAGCCAGGCGCTACGGCGCGCTGCAGCGGATTTTGGTGCTGTGGCGTGCTGCAGTGGGTTTCGGCGCTATGACTCGCTGTAGCGGATTATGGCGAACTCAACTTGAAGCTCAGGAGTGGCGGCATGCTGTGGCGCGGAGCCGCGCTGTGGTACGCTGCGGCACTCTAGCGCGCTATGGCGCGCTACGACAGACCCGATTTTGAACCTCGGGCGCTGCAGCGCTCGACGGTGATTTCGCCTGTGCGTAAACCACAACGAGCCATCTTTCGGGCTCAAATACTCTCAACTTAGAGCACTTCATGTGCGACGCCATATATCAATGGAAAGGTATTTTCAAGATCTTTCCGACCTTTCCATCAATACAAAAATTGGCATGAACGGATTATTCTAACTATGCAAAGAATGGAGTTAAAGGTCAGGGTATGCAAAAAGAAGGAAAACATATCATTTTATCTATAATGAAATCTAACACCTTAAAGAGCTCTAATGGCTTCCACATTGAAATCACAGATTTCTAAAGATGCAAACTAAGCATAAGAGCAAAAATAAAGTGGCCATTGAATCCATTCAATGGGGGAAAGGGAGGTACATTGGCTTTTAAATGGAAGGAGATGGAGGAAGAAGCTCTGTTTTCTGCAGGAACTTGGGAGCTTTCCCTTCAGCAACCAGCACAACAATGGAGGAAGGAGAAGAGGAAAGAGATTCCAGCTTGGCAGCAAGGGAAGCAGGAGGGCTGGGGGACTCTTTTAAAGGAGAGGATGGCATGGCTCTTGGATGGGATGAGCTTGACTCATCCCATCACAAGTATGGGAAGAATGGGTAGCAATGGAGTCGAGTGGAGGCTGACTTGCGTGCATAAGGGAAGGAGAGAAGGGGCTGATTTCAGCAAGATTTAGGGAGTGGGGTCTTCCTTAGGGAAAAGAAGGAAAATGAATTATTTAAGGATCCTAATTTATTTAATTAATTAATGCTAAAAAGTCATATTTTATAACGAGCTCCGAAAAATCCTAAAAATTTACCCCTAGCTAATTTGAGGGTGAGAAATTCAACGGTAAAGTCAGAATTTGATTCTGACGAGTATTTAATTTTTCTAATTTTTAGGGTATTTAATTACATTAAAATATTCGATAAAATCCAACGACTTTCAAACGCATCCAAAACATCACCCCAAGCTAATTTTGGGGTGATGATCATAATGGCGAAGTCGAATTTTGATTTCGAAGTCAAATTAAATATCTCAATTTTCTATTAATTAAATATTATTAAAATATTTAACAAAATTTTGACAACTTCCGATTGTCATCAAAACATTACCCCCAACTAATTTGGGGCAATGAGCGCAATGGCAAAGTCTGATTTTGATCTGAGATCAAAATAATTAGGTCAAATTCTAAGGTTCTTGAAATTTCCAAAATCAGGATTTGATCCATTTGACCTCCGTTTTGGATTAGGTCTCGGTAGTAAACTCCTAATGACTTAATTAATACACTAAGATCAGAATGATGACTTGGATTGGTTCTAATTGGCTAAGGTAACAACTTGGGTTATTACATGACTTCCTAGAGGAAATGAAGAACAGTGCATATCAATGACCAACTGAGTGGTTCAACTCCAATATGAAAAAGGTTAATAACCCGAATGAACCCAACCAAATTTCTACACTTCAAAGGGAGATTGACTTATTGAATCAAAAAATTGAAAATATGAGCGTTATTGCAGTTCAAGAATTTAACCGAGCTGTGTGGAGGGCCACATAGTAGTAAGTGCTAACCTAAATAATCCATTTGCACCTTTAAACACGAAACAAGTGAATTTCCTAAGAAAAAATAAAAATAATAACAATAATTCTCAAAACAACCCTTACTCTAACACTTATAATCAAGGGTGGAGAAATCACCCCAATTTTTCTTGGACTAATGGAAATTCTCAAGCAAATTATAACAATGGAAATCAACCTCAAAATAGGCGAGCTCAAAATTTCAATAACAATTATCAGCCTAGTCAACAAAGCACCCAAGAACCAGGATTGGAAGGAGCATTTAATTCTTTCAAAGTTGAAACTATGCAATTCATAAAGAGAACGGAGCAAACCATAAGCGCCATGAAACTTCAATTCAAGGAATTGAAGTCACCCTTAGAAATATTGAGGTCTAGGTAGGGCAAATCTCTCAACAATTATCTACACGCACACAAGGGAAGCTGCCTAGCTCAACTGAAGTAAACCCTAGGGAGACTATGAGTGAAATAACCTCTGATAAATTTGCAGAAAAGGTTATTATGGGTAATTTGGGTGAGGAAAGTAAGAAAGAAGAACCTGAAAATAAAAAAGAGAATTATTAAAAATAAAACGTAATAGCCATCAAAAGATAAGACCCGAGAAGAATAAACATTCCGTGTGTCATGGAAGGAGAAGCCATTTTAGATCCCCTGTCTGATCTTGGGGCCTCCGTCAATGTCATACCTTTGCATATTTATGCCCAGCTGGGGGTGATGGAAAAAACCTCAATCATTCTGGAGTTTGCTAACTTAGACTCTATGAGCGCAATAGGAATAGTAAGGAATCTTCTGATGGGGCTGGGAAGCTTTATAATTTTCACAGATTTTATTGCATGTGTGTGGGATGGGTGGAATGAAAATTCTACTATTATCTTTGGGAGACCCTTCCTAGCTAGCTCTATAGAGATAATAGATGTAGAGCAGGGGGTAATGATTATCAGCGTAAGCAGCGAAGTAGAAGAGATTGGCCTAATGCCCACCATTTACAAACAAAAAATTATCAAATCTACGTGGCAAGAGAAAATTTTTTGCAAGACTCCTAACCCTGAACCTAAGACTCAATGTGATCAACTAATTGAAGCTGATTATGAGGGGACAAACTGCACCTCGGCTGGAGGTGGTAGTTCTAAGGAGGAAAATTTTAAGAAGAAAACGTGCCGGTATAAATGAAAGAAGAAAGTAATAACTACTAATAAATTTGTCGCAAATTATTCTAAATGCCTGAGTTTGAGCACAACAGCTGAAAACCCTGTTTGTGCTCACTCAGGACCCCCAAAATTTTGGAAATAAATTTCTCTAGGAAAAGCAAATTAAAAATGCTTAAATTGGTCAAGCTGACGACGTTAAACCAAGCGCTTTTGGGAGACAACTCAATCCTTTTTTGTGTACTTAATTTTGTTGTTATTTAATTTTGTAAGATAGTTTAGGTAAAAATTTTAAAAAAAACTGGCAATCAGGTATTTAGAAACAGACAAAATTTTGAAAATTCCTTTCAGCAGGCGCTATAGTGCACCACAGCGCATTCCAGCGCTGCAACACGCTAGGCGTTGTGGTGCGCTGCAGTGGAATTCGAAGCTGTAGCGCATCGTAACGTCCCTGAGTTTGAAGGTTATGCGTGATAGACTGTAAATCCGCGCTTACATGAAAGTGTACGTGTCCGAAGTAATAAGTGGTACAGTAAGTTCCGAGAATTTATATTGTTCTCAGGGAATGGTGGTTTTGATACTAAGTCTTATCTTCTTTCACTAATGTTTAGAATAATTGATTTTTGGGTTTTTGTTGATTCCTAAATTAACAATACAATTTACTTAAGGTAAGATATTATTTGTTCAAGAGGAGAGAGTTGGGGATTGGTTATGAGACTCGTTAGGGCTTGGTGCTGTCATTTAGTCATTGAAACTCATAAAGTGTTTTTGCCTAAACAATCAAGTGAACATTACCTAAACTAGAGCAATCCTCTAATTCAATAAGTTCAAGTCTAGTGCAGCAAGGAGAACACCCGTAGGGTTCTACCTCGGCACATAGACCCTTATGAGATCTTTATTTACTTCAATTTTGATTTCCTACGTCTATGTCACCAAAATATTACTTTTAGTTAATTGGTCTCACAAGCATGATTTCCATCAATCTGCATCATGTGCGCACATAGTTTAGCTAAATGAGAGAATGCATTGGACTCATTGGACTATGTCACATCATCCAATGGGTGTCCAATAGTTCTCATTTCTTTTACTTTGCTGAGCCATAAATCAAGATTGATGGGGACTTAGCTCACAAGCATCAATCTCTCGGATGAGCCTTAACGAATGGTGCTAACGAGCTTGAGAATTTGTCACATAGTTCTCAGCTCTAATTTACACTCATTCTTTGCTCTAATCCAATTGATGAGCCTTGAAGCATAACTCCTTTTTAATGATAATTCATTTTTAGTTTGATTTAATAAAGATTTTTATAAGATACATCTAAGCATTTTCATTAAACAAAGATAAGAAATAATTTAGCAAACAGTTTTTATTCATTTCAAAATAACATACAATACCATAGACCCTTACATTGTCCCACAACTACAACCTAACCCTCTCCAAGGAGGGTTTAGCCTTTCATTTCGGAATTAATACAAAAAGATTGGCAAAATAAAATGAACAATGACATCGATTCACAACAAGGAAAATAAGAAAGAGTTTAGAAGGGGTACTAAGAAATTGCCCAGAGGTTTTCTGGAGTTTTCTTGGTATTCCTTATTTTCTTCCCTTTCTTTCTCTTGAGATCTTCTATTATCTTTTCTTCTTAATCCTTTACAGTTTTCTTCACTTTCACTTTGGAGAGTTCTTTAATTTTTTTATCACAGCAGTCTCCCTTTTAGATGTTAAAATATGGAAATTTGGAACTTTTACTTGGTCTAAAATTGCCCCTAAAATAGGAGAGTTTTCAGCACCCATGCATTAATCACATGTGACATTTCATCTTCCTTGACTCAATACAAGCAATTCAAATTTTATTATGTTATTCACTTGGGATTCATCAGATTTAATGTTGCTTCAGGTTTCAAGAAGTTGGGGAAGGCCAAAGGTCTGAAATTGTGGCCTTCCCTATGCTGTATTAAATGCAATTTTTGGAGCTTATCCTGCATCGGGCATTGTGGCGCGCCGCAGCGCGCTATGGCGTGCTGCCGCGATTGCATTTGATTCTGTTGAATTTAGCTCCAAATGGGTTGTTATGTTGAGGATCCATCGTAGCACGATGTGGCACCTTCAATCCAAACACTATTTCACTGCAGCGGGTTGAATTAATTTGGTTTATTGCTACGGCACGCTATGGCGGTTTGAGTTTCAAAAACGCGGAATTGTTACTGTTCAATTAATTCATATAAGGTTTTCAAAAATAATCTAAAATGCCGTCATGGCGCGCATTGGCGTGTCGCGGCGGGCTACAACGATTTTGTTCCAGGTCTGCGTAAATCTTCATAAGGCATAGTGCGCTGTGGTGCGCTTAGAGCGCGCTGCAGCGGTCAAAAGTTCGAGATCGCTGATTTGACACTGTTCAATTAGTTCATATAAAGTTTATATTAAAAATCTGAAATGTCGTCGCAGCCAGTTATGACGTGTTGTGGCACACTGCAGCGATTTGTTTCCAGTTTGACAGATCATGTTCCACGTCTTTGTTTAGTGCACTTGTCCGCCAAGGCCCGCTTAGTGCCCTGTGGCGTGCTGCAGCGGTTTTTATCCAGATTTCTCCAATTTAGCTCTGGCTTGCCCTTTTCTCCATTTTTCTTGAAAATGCACAAATTCCACTCAAAGTATGCTAGTTTGTATGATATTTTAAATATTTTTACCACTTTATTTTGCTATAAATTTCGGATATATCAAAGCGCTATCGTGCACCATGGCGCGCTCCAGCGCGCTGTCGTGCACAACACAAATTTGTACACCTTGAGCTTTCATTGACTAGGAGGGAATTCCCAAGCAGTCGAAATCGCTACAGCTCGTCTTTTGAGCTAGAATCTAGAAAAATTGCTGAAAAGAATCTCCATTTTATCTTTCCAATAAATGTTTTCAACTCACATTTATGGCATGCATTTAAACACATTTGACCAGCCATGGGTTTGAGTTTGAATCTACATTTAGGAAAAAATCTTAATGAATTATGGCTGTATAAATTGAGAGGGATGGAATGGATCATCACGCACATCTTTCTTAGCTAAATTCTGCCTCTAAATCCTAAGCACCCAAATCCTTTTCTTCTCAATGACTTCCCAGAAGAAAAGCATGGCTAGCAAGGGTGCCGCTGCCTCAACCTCTAGAGGCAGTTTTAATAGCAAGCGCTTCTCATCGGTAGGTAGAGTAAAGGTATATCGAAATAACCTCAAAGCGTAAACTCATCCCGGAAAGGGGGTTCGCTCTCCCTTATCCTATGAGCTACCCTGACGTAGCACGCCGGGGATGGGCTAGCTTAGTCAGCTTGCAGAATGATTTCTACCCAACCCCCATATAAGAAGACTTCGCTAATGCAGTCAATGCAAGGGGGAGGAAAATTTTTGTGCGAGGAAAGGCTGTGAATTTTGGGCTCAAGCTGATCGAATAATTTTATGAACTTAGGATAGTAGAAAATTATGCCTACCAAGCCTGCCTTAATGATGAATTTAACCCGTCGACTATCGCAAGCGCTCACTTTGTATGACGCTAATTGGAGGGGGAACCTTGTCAACATTCCACGAGCCCTCCTTAAGGTCTCATGCAATGCATAGCATGTTCTTATCTCTAGTAGGATAATGTCATCTGGGCATTTGAGTAAGGTGACCCGGTCAAGAGCAATATTATTTATGCAATCGAACAACCCAGAAATATCCACATCTCTGAGGCTATTCTTGAACACTTATGGCATTCCTTGACCAGGCCTTGTGCAGCTTTATCTTTTGGATCATTAATTTATGGAATTTGCCTTGACCATGGAGTCAAGGTAGTCTCCAGTGACACAGTGATACCTCCCCGTATTCCTCTCACCCTTCACAACTTGCACTCGCGTTATCAAAAAGGGAAGAAGAGCAAGAAAAGAAGACAATGGGAGGAAGCAGAAGCATCTTCTTCTTCTTCAGGCATAATGTCAAAATTGAAAAATATACAAAAAGAAATGTCCAAAATGAGGGAGCATTAAAATCAATTGGGGAAATATATGGAGGTAGGCATGCGATACTGCAAAGTCGGCTTGTCTCAACAACACCAGTTCCAACAAGACTTCCCCTCAGCCCTTGGAACAATGCTTTCAAACTGGAGCTTGCATGATGGATCGGGAGCATATGTCCTCTCATAACCCCCAGCTTTTGAACTCCCTCCAAACGCATAATGACTTGAAGAGGATGAAGAATAAGAAGAAGAAGAAGAAGAGAAAGATGAGGACGATGAAGATGAATGAACATGTTTGCCATTTTCTTTTTGTTATTTTTTTAATTTTATTTGTATTTTTATTTTCTTATGATAAATCTTAGTAAAAATTATTTTCCCCTTATCTTGTGTTGCTGAAATCTTGATGTTTTTATTTTTGAAAAAAAAATTATTGCACAAAATTCTACAATGGTATGTGTGAAACTTTCTAAAATATGAGTTACTTGACAAAATGTGACACTTTGAAATTTAATGATTCTAAAATGTTTACGTTGAGTAAGATTACTCTCTAATCACTATAATACCCTCAAATTAAAATTTATGATGCTGAAATCTAAGTATGGGGGTGAAAAATTAAGGAGCTTGATTGAAATAAATAAGAAATGGTGAAATTAAAAATGTGCTAAGTTTTTGTAGGATTTGCTGAACGTAATGAATGATTAAAAAGGGATGCAGGAAAATATCTCTCCTTGAAATGAATGCAAAAAGAAAATGAATTGATGAAAAAAAAATATCTCTCCTAAGACTAATTGAGAAAATTGAAAAAAGCGGGATGAAGAAAAATATTTCTTCAGGAAAGTTACATTCATTGTTGTTCACAAGAAAAAAAAAACACATATATCACAAAAAAATTCTAAAAATACTAAATTTTTTTCTTCTCAATCAGGACAACCCATAAATTTATCCAGAACATCTAGGTTTATCATTATACATCAAGAGAGAGGGAAAACAAAATAGTAAAAAGAGTGGAAAATAATGGGCTAAATATGGTTAAAAATTCATGTTTCACTTATCACCATATTAAGTAAAATTTTAAAAAGAAGAAAAATTTCACTACCATCCTTAGAATTGTGTAAATAAATAATTCAAAAAATTTATTTTAATACTTATTCGAGGACGAGTAAGAAGTTAAGTGCGGGGGTGCGATAAATCTAAGATTTATGTTAATTTAAGTTAATAAAAATAACACTTTTCACTATGATTTGTATACTTTGATATGCATTTACTGCCTTTTAGGACAAGAAGAGCTGAAATGAATTTTGCAGTAAAAACCAAAAAATCATGAAGAAATACGTGACGGCGAGCCATAGTGCGTTGTGGCAGAAGTTAATTCAAAAGGCAGGCGCTATTGCGCGCCATAACGGACATAAGACCGAAAGTACCACGCTATCGTGCGCCATAGCAAATATTAAATCTAAAATCAGACTCTATAGTGCGCTATGGCAGTCACCAAATCAAAATTCTGACGCTACCGTAGATATAAAATGTTATCCAGTGCCTAACATTTGTGTAAATATTCGAAAGTCCTACACTACTGCGCGCTGCAGTAGCATCAGAATTGAAAGTGCCATACTATCGCGCGCCGCAGCGGTACATAATTCGAAAGTGCCTCGCTATCACGCACCGCAACGGTACCTAATTCGAAATTCTCGCACTACTGTGCACCGTAGCGTCCTCAAGTCCGAAACTTTGGCACTATAGCGCATCGTAGTGCCCGCAATAATTTTTGCCATGTAAAAATATTAAAAGTAGCATACGGATAGCCAAAGATCACAACTCCTCTTCTCACAGTAAGAAAATTTTGCAAATACATTAAAGCTTCATCAATTCCAAAAGCATAACAGAATAAAACTTAGTGAAATCTAAATCTCAACGAATGGGAAAGGGTGGCTAATTAAATGCTAAAAAAATCTTCAGAGGTCTATAAAAGCACAGCTTCGAGACTAAGCAAGGGTTCCAATTTTGCATACTCAAAGCTCATTAGAGGCTGAAGCTGCTGCAGCATTAGGAATGAGAGTTTTCCCCCTACCCAAGGAAGAAGAAGGTTTGCACTGAAAGAGAAAGGATTAAGCACAGGAAACGGAAGGGAGAAAGAGCTCTGATATAGAGAGAAGGTTCGGCGAACGCGACTACAGTTCCTAGTATTGTATCTCAATCTCACTCATTTTCTTTTCTGTAAGAGCCATGCAAAGGATCTCGATTCTTAGTAGTTATCCTTGTATTTACTTTTTAATGGCAGACTAAACTCTTCTTGGGGAGGGTTGAGCATATGCATATAATGAGTTAATAAATGAAAAGTGTTTGTACTCTAAAATTATTAATGAATATCTTATTTAGTCATTCTTTTGATTAAATGATGTGGAGAATGTATTGGATGAATTATTTTGTCATGAATATATTTTAAGCAAATGAACGTTTTAAACTATAAAAATCGTCAAGCTCGTTGATTGATTAGGACTAATCCTCGTTGCGAATGTCTGTGATAACATTCGTTGTGCGAAGATGACCTATGCAAATCCTTAGATTTAAGATAATGAACATAGTGATGGAAAATTTAGAAATCTTTGATCTCCACTGCTCACGATTAACTTATGTGAGAAATTTGTTCATGATTGCCTAGAGCTTTGTGACAAGCTCTATGAGCATCGTAGCATAATTCCTTAACTAAGCTGAGAAGTTGATGCGTGTGAGCCAAGAGCTGCCAGTTGAGCTCCATAGCTCGTGCTAAGTTTATGCAAGGATTAAGATGCATTGTGTGCTTCTGGGTGATGTGACATAACCCACTTAGCCCAAGGGCTCTCTTCCTTAGTTAAACTTAAAACTGATGCATGTGAGCTATCGGTGAAATTAAGCTCATGTGCTGTATAACTAAAATTATAGATTTCATAACTTAGACATAAGAATTGAACTCAACCAAAATTGGTCTCATGAGGGTCTATGTGCTGAGATTGAAACCTTCTTGTGTTCATCTCCTAACACTAGGCAAAACTTAGTACATTTAGGGGATATCTTATAAAAGACTATGTTTCTTGATTATAATTAAAACATCCAATTTATTTAACACTAAAAGTTGATAAAAAAGAGTATTTACATGAACCCTTAATGAATTGCATACTAAACCTAACTCTTCTTACTTTCTCAACAAGTAGTTTCTAATACAAAAAACTCTAATTTGCTAAAATTAGAACCAAACATCAACACTAAATCATCATTCAAACATCAGTATACTCAAATATACTTTAGTAATAAAATAACACAGTTCTCAGTGGACGATAAATCTCAGAATCTTACCATCTCAAATACTTAAGTCCAACTGAACTTGCGTGTAAGCGCAGGTGTACACATGTAGTCTATCAGATGGGTCATGATAGACTAAAAATACATGTCTGCGCTTACACGCAAGTGCACGTGGTCTGAAGTAATATAGGATGGTGAGATCCCAAGAATTATCATCCTCTAGGAACAGTGTTTTGTTTTGTTAATAAAGTATACTTAGGCTCATTAATATTTAAATATAAAATAAATATTTTGGTTTTGGTCCTGAATTACTATAGTTAGATATTCTTGTTTTGAGAATACTATTTGATAAAAATAGGGAGAGTTGGGATTTGGCATGCAACTCAATAAGGTTTAGGTGCCAGCACTCTTCATTTAAATGTCATGTCAAGTGAATTGGATAAATTTTATTAGTTAATAATCAAGAGACATAGTCTTCTCTAGGGAGTTCCCCAGATGTTCTAAGTCTTATCTAGCGCTCAAAAATGAACTGTTGTTGCATTCTCTTTAGGCTCATAGACATTCATAAGATCTTTATTTAGATTAATTCATTTCTTATGTCTAAGTTATGAAATTTTGAATTGGTTTGAGCATCTCATGAACATGATTCCATCAATGAATCTCATGCACCAATTTTAGGTTTAGCTAAGGAATCTAGTTGCTAGGCTACATGATCTTATGTCACATCACCCAATAACACTTTGTGCTCTAAGACCTCGCATAAACCTAAAATGAGTTATGGAGCTCTATTGTGGGTTATCGGCTCTCATGCATCGCCCTCTTAATTTAGCTAAGATCATTGTGCTACGAAGCGCATTAGGGCTTATCATCAGCCCTAAGTTTAACATGCACCATTAACCTTACATAAATCAAGCAATAGCTATGGAGCTCAGAGATTTATATATTACTTCCATAGCATAATTAATCTGCTTAAGTCTAAGGTTATGCATCGAGCATTTTTGCACAGCGAACGCTATCATTAGCGTTCCCTGCTTCAACACTCTTGTATGCATCTCCTCATATCTAAATAATCTATTGAGTTTAATGGGATTTTCCATTAAAGACGATTTACATATAAAACCTTAAACATACTTAAGATAAGAGTAATGTCCTTATTCTAAGTATTAGGTAAATATAAACATTAGATCATGTAGCGCCCCGACCCGTCACCGCGCGCAAAAGATAGGTATAATCAGATCGGCGGTGGAGTGGCGCGCCACTCAGGGAGGAATATCCCGTCTCCCCGAATAGCTAAAACAAAACCCCTTTGAAGGGTTGCTGACTCAATCTCAAGGAGGGTTGAGAGCTAACACTTAAGATAAGAGTAGTATCCTTATCCTAAGTATTAGACTGATGCATACATTGGATTTGAAACACACATAAGGAATCCAATGTGTGCATAAGATATCAGTATTTCCATTATACTGATAACATCACAATACTATGTATAAGTAGTATATAACAGAGTGCGGAAGCTAAGCAAACATCAAGAAATATTCATCACAGAAGCTGCATGAAAACATTCATCTCAGAAAAGAAAATAAAATACATCCAAAATTATTACAATATTTTACTGAAACAAAGATAAAAGTTAGTATTGAACTGAACTTAGCGAAAGGTAAAGCTGAAGAAGAGTCCACTAGTGCTCCACTGACTCCTCCTAAATCTCCTGGGTGTCCTCTTAACCTAGCTTAATATACTGCTCAAGGTCTAGCAAATTGTCGGATCCCAAAAGTACCTCGTGTTAGACAATAAGTCTAACACATCGAGACTAATCTAAATAGTTCTAATTATTTATTTAATATTTACATAATATAATTAAATCTATAGTAATACTGTAAAGATAGCTGAAAGTTTAAAATTGTATAAAACTGTACAAACTGAAACAAACTAAAGTAAAATTGAACAATAAACCGAATACTGAAGGTAGACCAAAAATAGTAATGGATCTAAAAACTGAGTAATGATCTATAAAACTATGCGGTATGTCATTGAAACTGTGCATCTGAATATGCCACAATACTGTATGCTACTGATATGCAACCAAAATATCACTGAACTACTATGAGTACTACGATCCAATGTATACATACATCTAGTCAGAAATATTGTTTACTGTGATGCCGATGCATCCTGAAATTCTCCAATCAATGTATGCAACATTTTATAACTTATAAATTATCACTGATACTCATACATTATTCTGATACTCACACATCATGCTTATGCTCATGCTCATGCTTCTAAACTAGATAAGGTAAATTCAAAAAAATCTAGAAAATGCTTTGAAATCTGATAATGAATTCAATGTCTCCATTGTGCAGATTTCTGCTAAAAGAATTCTAACTCCTAGGTTCTAGTTCGATAATTGGTTAAAATTGAGAATTTACTTAAAATTATTAGTTGGAAAGGTTGTATACACATGGTTGTATGTTTCCAAGAGAGGTGGATTTAACCCTTAGCGTGTTTAAAATTACACTTATCGAAGCGCACTACGATAGGAGGCAGAACCCTATCACAGTTTATATATCAAGCTAAGCCGTTAAATGACCTAATTACAAGAATACTTGGTGGTCTACGCAAAGTGACCTAAGATACTTAGTTTGCTTAAACTGCACTTATCGAAGCGCACTACAATAGGAGGCAGAACCTGGTCGCAGTTTTTGTCTCAAACTAAGGATCTTATTTACTAATTGTAACACTCTTGATCTTGGAAGATTTACTATAACTGGACTATATTTGTTTAATCCCTCAGGATAGCACCTGGTCATAAGTCCACATTGGAGTGAATCAACTAATCTTGAATATTACTAAAATAATCCAATACTATGGGTGTACTATACTACACCAACCAATAGCCTGGGTTCAAATAATTCTATTTAATCAATAAGGATTTATCAAGACTATTAATTTCTATGCTAAATAGGTAAGTCCTATATAATGCTCCAAGAAGAGGGTGATCAAGGATCACTAAATATGGGTTCTACCACAAGAAAAAGTGTCATTCTAATATCTTAAGTGATTCCTACCATGATGGGATAAGATCAACATCTGGGGTTAAGGGATCATCTAAGCTTCTACCTCAATGAGTTATACAAAATTCCCCTACCTCAATGTATATTTAAATTTAGGTCTTTAAAATATTTTAGAGGCCATCATATGCTGAGATACGTAAGATCTCATACCCTTAATTCTAAAGCTAACATATTAGGTTCTATTTAATAGTTAGGTTTAGAGTGATTAAATCAGATGATTAAGTCATCTGATCATATCCTATTCTAAGATTATGGAATTTAAATTAAGGATGTTATTAGAGTCAAATCAATTATTAAATCAATTTAGTTTTATTATTTTTTTATGCTAGTAGTCTTATTTAGGAGAAATCAAGAATCTAAAGTTTAGATTCAGATTAATCAATCATATAGATTTATCAATAATCTTAACATGTTTAATTCAAATGTTTAAGATCAATACCAAATCAGATGAATTATTAGAATAATGTCAATTTCTGTATCTTGTAATCAAGTCAATTTAATTAAGAATTTAAGAGTTTGGATCTTAATCAACTAGATTAGGGTTTGACCCCTTACTCATGCCCAATTAAGATCAAATGTTTATTTATAAATCAAATGTCAAATCAGTTAATTTGGGATATATTATTGGTGGCAATGTTAGACCTAGATCAAGTCTTAATAGCTTGATCAAAGTCTTAAGACTTCTTAAGTTAATTATAATGATTAAGTTCACCATTTTTTATTTATTCAATTTATACATCCTAAATTTACATACATGATTTCAATACATCTCACTTACTATTATAAATCATATTAATAAAAAAATTTTAGAAACTAAAAAGTAATTAGTGTTAATCAAACCCTAAATTAATCTAAAAGGATTAGCATATAGCTACAAATTTAACCATCAGAAATTCATATAATTTGGCTCATAAGTTTTATCTTATCATACAATTAATCAGAGACTAAGTTTGCTAAAATCCAATGATTAAAAACCATAATTTTTACTAATCATGGTTTAATAAGATTGAATAAATTAAAATATAGAGATCAAAAAAATAAATCACTTAGCACATTCATTCTACTCTGTATAAGGAAACTAATGGCACCCTAATTATGCAATTTGGATAAAAAATGAGTCATATGGGTCCAAATTATGGTTTTTAATCTAAGGGGCATTTTAGTAAATTAAACCTAATGAAATCTAAATTTGTATGCAGTTTAATATTAGTTGCTGTTCAAGAATTCCATAGAGTCCAAGAATACTAAATTCTGAATCTAATGAATTAGTTATAACCATTTTAATTTTCAATGGCAATTTAGTATTTTCTAAGCTAAGGGGTCAAAAAGCTAACTTTTTTATTTGATGTCTAAACTCAGCAAACTTAGTAGCTTTAGCTTTCTTATATCACACTGAGTACTTTAACTGGGAGCAGACCCAAATTGGACTTCAATTGGTCAAGTTTTGATCTAATTGAGGTTAGGGGTATTTTAGTCATTTTCTAATTTTTTTAGGGTTCAAAACCTAAATATTATTTTAAATTATTGTTGGCACTGAAATTCTAAGCTATTTAGCACTTTAAATATTTGGATTTGGAGTATAAATGACTAAGATATGGTCAAATGAATTTTCTGGACGCTACGGCGCGCTATAACGCCCGACGGTGATTTCGCCTGTGCGAAAATCGTGATGGGTCACATTTCAAGCTCAAATACTCTCAATCCAGAGCATTCCCTGAGCGGTTCCATATATCAATGGAAAATTTTTTTTGATACCTTTCCATTGACACCAAAATCGGCACGAACGGATCATCCTAGCTATATGAACAATGGTGATAAAGGCAAAGGGGTATGCATAATGGACGAAAAATAGAGCATGAGGTATATTACTTTGAAGAACTATAATGGCTTCCATACTTAATCATGGATGTCTAAATATACGAATAAGCATAATAGAGGAATGAAATGACCAAGGAAGAAGAACAAATGGGTATAAGGAGAGTAAACAAAAGGGTACCTTAGCCTTTGGGAGAGGAAGAATAAACATTTGTTTTCTTCAAGACCTTTAAGGGAGGGAAGCTCCTTCGTTAGCACCAAGCTCAACAATGGGGTAAATAGAGAGGAAGCTTTTAGCTTGGCAGCAAACAAAATAAGGAGGGCTGAGATTTCTCTTTAAAGAAGAAGAATGAAGGGGAAGGCCATGAGTTAGGGAGTTATGAGGTAAAGGGAGGGGGATGGCCTTAGCCATCAAGCATTGCAATTAAAAAGGGGGAGGAGAGGGATGGCACCAGCTTTCAATATGCAATAGGGAGGTAAGGGGTCAGCCGAATGAAGGGGGATGGCTAGCCGAAATTTAGGAGAGATAAGAAAAGAGAAAAAACAAATTAATGAATAATTAATTATTATTCCTAATTTTTAATTTATTAAAAATTTAGATTAAATAAATGTGTTCCGAAAAATTCCAAAACTTCACCCCTAGCTAATTTGGGGGTGGGGAATTCAACGGCGGAGTCGAAATTCGATTCCAACGATTATTTAATTATTCCATTTTCCGGTGCATTTAATTATATTAAAATATTTGTGAAAATTCGATGACTTTCAAACGCGTCCAAAACATCACCCCTAGCTAATTTTGGGGTGACGATCGCAACAGTGAAATCAGATTTTGATTTTGAGATCAAAATAAATACCTCAATTTTCTAATTAATTAAATATTAAAATAATCCAAACATTAGATTTAGCTCCGAATTGCACCAAATTTTTAGGGATTGATTCTAATAGTTAGATGAAATTAATAGAATGATAATTAAGATATGATTAGGCTTAAATTAAGCTGAGTAACAACTTTGGGTTATTTAGATCATGAGTGTGAATATGATGAATCTAATATATGTATAAGCATATCAGCATTTCCAGTATGCTGATCACATCACAATACTAAGTATAATTAATAGAAAATACAGAGTGCTGAAGCTAAAGCATACATCTAAAAATATTCATCATGGAGCGATGTATAAGATTGCCTTAACCTTTAGTCATGAGAGTTGGGAAATCTTAGACCCTTAGTTTTTAGTAACTTTGAATTAAGATGTGTAACTCTCAATATTTTAGAGTTTAACTCTTAATCCCTTAATTTTGATTTATCTTAATCAAGATTTGGTTTAGGTTAATTAATTCATGAATTAAGGCAATTAATTTATTATTTAACTTGTGTAGGCATCATTGATTGATTTATATTAGAGCTTGATTAGTTCTAATTATTTAACTTTATATGACCATAGTTCTAAGTTTATACTGGATAGTAGGATATTGAAGATACTAAGCTTATATAATCTCAGAATAGCTATAATGATTAAATTAAAAAATAAATGATAATACAAATTTTTGTGTAATACTGCTTATCATTTCTTATTTTGTACGCACTGATTTTTTATTTGATCCTTTACTATTTTGACACATTATATGAGACATAAAATATTTAATAAATATTCTGTGTTAGTTTTGGAATTGCATAAGTCATGAGCAATAATAAATCAGTATAAATCAGTAAATCATATAACAGTTCAGTAGAATGTTCCCTTGTTTGTCCGCCTCTGTAGTTCTGTTTTTAGCTCAGGCCCAGAGACCAGTGTTCCGGATGTTATATATGCTTAATCTAGACATCAGTGTTCTACATGCTTCAGTTTCTGCTCAATGGCTAGTTTTAGCCAATTTCTCTTATGGCAAACTATTCTATGTACATATTTAATTAAAATAAAATATTTTACTTTCAATTATGTAATTTTCAGTTACACTTATTTTCAGTTCAGTTCAGCTTAGTATTTACTATATTTTTTAGTATTTACAGTATTTTTAGTATTTTTATATTTTCAATAGTTTCTAATTTTATGTGTAGGCATGTTAGGATATTAGTTTTAGTATAGTTTTGCTTATAATGCATTTTTATCAAAAAATTAGCATAAGTGATTTGATCATATCTATTTTGGGCCTTTCTTGTACTTAGTAGTTTGAATATATAAAATGCTTAACCTTTTCTGCAGCTTTGAGATGAGATATGTTTTTTTACTTTAGATTTTGCTTAAGTTATATAAATATATGGTTTATAGCTTTTATCATTTCATTTGATGCTTTGTAGCTCCTATATTCTTAGGATGCTTTTTGATATCTTAAAACATAAGAAAATATCAGCCTAAAATATACTTAGACAATTTTATCTAACCAATATTTTTTCTTTTCTTAGCTCGGGCCCTAGCATGTAAAATATAACATATTAATCTTAAAGCATTTTGAAGAATCAGATGCAGGTGAGGAACAGGAGTGTGATGAGGACCCTTCTGCTATTGCTTAGTTTTTATTTTTGTTGGAGAGAGAACATTTTATTTTAGTTTGTCTTTCTTTTCTTAGAATTATTTAATGGCTTCTAATAATTTTAATTCCTGCACTGTATATTTTTTGTATTTTAGTACTATGTCTGGGATGTAATATTTGCTCTTTATCTTCTGTTATTTCTAAAATATAATGAATGGATGTATTAGCTTCTGTACTCTATTTATTTATTGCACCTACCTTATTGTACTTCGAATTATGATTATCCTTGTATGATAATTCGGGGCACAACCGTGTCTAAGTAGTTGAGTACTTGGATACCCTAGTAGTGTTAGTCTTAGCAAAGTAAGTGATCTCTTAGTATACAATTGCTTTGTTAATGTTAAACCCAGGGTTATTCCCTTAGTGATGACCCATCCTATCGCTTAATCACACTCCCTCCTTGCGTCGAGGTGCAAGGAGGGGCGCTGTGGCAGCCACCCCCAAATCACCCGGATTAGGAGGTGGTCATCACTTAGCAAACCCTCACTTAACATTCAGATTAAGGAATGGACTTTCTTAATCAAATGTCAAGGGAGGATATGCCTTAATAAGCAAAGAGTAACAACAGAAACAATACTTAAATGAGTATAGTATAATTTATCATAGTGCGTAAGAAAAATAAGAGTAACATCCATACAATCCAGATATAATCTGTACAACTCAGAATACATAAACATGAAAAGTAAAGCAGTTAGATCCTGTATTATTACAAAATGATGTTAAAGTTTATGTAGTAAAAAGAGTAAAGTCTCTCATATCCTCACATTATCAGGCAGAAACTACTGATCTTCTCCTGTATGCTCCTCCTCTTGTACCGGATCTCCAGAAGGTCCCACAACCTCGAACAGCTCAGAATCTACCATTGTCGGTTTCACAATGGTAGGGCCCCAGCCAACAAAAGAAAATCTAGTTAGATAAAATGTTTAAGTATATTTTAGGCTATAAATTGTTAATTTTTAATGATATCACAATACTAAGTAACATAGGAGCAGTAAGCAGTAAAGAAAGATAACAAAGTTATTATAACTTAACAAGATGTGAGATAAGTACATACCTCAATCCAAGCTGCAGAAAAGATCAGGTAATACATAAAGAACTCTACTAGACACCATGAAACTTCTAAGTATATGATCAATATAAAACATGCTACTTTTATAATTAATCTGAAAGTACAGAGCTGAGAGTAAAGATCTAGTATCCTAACATGCCAAATGTAAAAGTGACTACTAAAAAATAAAAATGAATGTTCAAAGCTGTGAGTACAAAGGAACTACAGAAAATAAAAATATAGCAGATGCATACTGAACTATAAGACAAGTAAGAACTGCAGAAAATGAAAATGTAGCAGAAGTCATACTAAACTATAAGACATGTAAAAACTGCAGAAAATGAAAATGTAGCAGAAGTCGTACTAAACTATAAGACAAGTAAGAACTGCAGAAAATGAAAATGTAGCAAAAGTCGTACTAAACTATAAGGTAAGAGCTAGCCAAAACTGTAAAGTAACCAAAAGGTAACTGAAAAAAAAACTGTAAAGTAACTGAAACACCAATGAGTTAACTGAAAAGTAACTGCAATTAGGAGATAATCTTACTTAGTACTGCCACCAGTAAAGTCCATCTGCTCATCTGGAAAAGTAGTCCCAGATTCCATTTGAAAAGTAGCTGCTAAACATCTGGAAAAGTAGTCCCATAATCACTAGGAAAGTAGTCATAGTCAGAAACAACCAGTATCTGGAAAAGTAGTCCTAGATATACTAGGAAAGTAGTCCTAATCAGATACAGTAGGCACTAGGAAAGTAGTCCTAGTCCAAAACCATAGGCACTAGGAAAGTAGTCCTAGTCCAACAGCTATCCTACAAGCACTATGAAAGTAGTCCTAGCCCAAAACCATCCTCAAGTAAAGTCATACTACATGGCAAACTAAAAAAACATATCTCCTCAAGTTTGATAACACTGTTTTCAACCAAATAACCTTCTAACAATATGAAATGCCATCAAAATCAACATAGAAATGATCATTCAATATTCTATGTTTAATGCAATGTATCCAAAGGTAAATAAATCCAAAGCAAAAAGGAAAGCATGTCATACAATTTTTAATGAATATAGAATAACACTAAATAACAGTTGTGATATCACTTTATTTTCTATTTAAGACATTCTAACTACTCTAAGTTATATAAGATTCAGAATCCTCAATTCTTATATTGTTTGTAACTTAGAATCATGAGCCTACAAGTTAAAGGAATGTTAGAAACTAGTAAAGTTCTATTACTTAAAAATCATGTCGCTTAATTAAGTTAAAAGAATAAATCAAACGTCCTAAGTTAATATTTTATAAATCCCAAACTAAATCTTGAGTAATTAAATCAAGATTTAAAGGATTAAGAATCAAATTTCAAGGAATTTTAATTCTTAATCATAAGGTCATCTTAAGGACTAAGATTTTAATCTCATCTCACTGATTAAGTGTTAAAGTAAATCCTATTGAATTAAATCATATTCAATAGGATAGATCTCTAATCCTAATTTTAATATTAAAAAATCAAATAATCAATTAATAAATTATGAAAAATCTAATAAACTAGTAAGATCAAGGTTTCACCTTAATGAGTAACCCACTTTACCCATTAGATGAATTCTAACATAAGATCTAATCTTAGTCTTAGGAATTAAGGCTCCTAAGTACTAAGAGTATCACTCATGACACACATCCTAACTAGTATTATAAAACTTATGGAAAGATCTAGGAATGATTAAAGAAGGGAAGCACTCAAATTTTACTTAGGAATTTCCTTAAGGACTTTAAAATGAGATCTTGATCAAAAATCAAATTAAGGATTAAATTTATCTAATTTCTATCCTAAATCACTTTATTTATGTTTGAAATGATTAGAATGTGATTTTAGGGTTTTAAAATGCTAAACCCTAATTTTGGGCAAAATTATCATTTTTCCCCTACTTAAGGGTCTAAATCTCATCTTTATGAATTTAGGGTTAAATTCTGAATTTTAACAAAGTGGAATGATTTATTACTGTCTAATATTAGTTTAGACAGTAAGATCATAAATTTTGGTTTAGTATTAATCCTTATAAAGTCAAATTAAGGAATTTGACCTATAAGGGCATATTGGTAATTTTACCCTAATGATATATAATTTTTCTATCAGTTTATTAAAGGTTGTGTCCTAAGGTTTTCATAGAACCTAAAATTATTGAATTCTGATGTGTATTGGCTAAGTTATAGCCAAAACAAAATCTAGGGTTTAAAGGGTAATTAAGGATTTTTAATTAAGGGTCAAAAACCCTAACTTCTCCAATTGATGTCCAAATTGATTAAAATTAGTGGCTATAAATCACAATTAATCCACTGATTCCATTGACTAGTAGTGGGTTCAATTTGGACCTTGATTGGCTTAGTTATGGCCTAATTAAGGTTTAGGGTGATTAGTGAGTGATTAGTGAAATTAATCACCCAATCACTAATCCACCCTACAGTTAGGTTCTAGTAGGTCCTAGGAGTTCTCTAAAACTTAATTTGTCCAATTTGGATTATTAAATCTACTAATATTCACTAATCAAGTTTTAGGGTAATTAGGGGTGATTAGCAAATCTAACCGTTGGATCTTAAATATTTTTATAGATCTATGTAGATTAGGTTTTGCTGATCTAAATTGGTATTTGGATCACCTAATTTGGAGCTAAGATGGTCAACTTATGGTCATTTGAAGTTCTAGGTCAAATTAGGCTAATTAGGGTTAGGTCCTAAATGTCATTAGTCAAATACTAATCCAAACAGCAAAGTTAATACTATTAAAATGTTCCTTAGATTTTGTGATTATTTTAAAACCTATATTGGGTATGTTTGGATTGAAGGGTACAAAGTTATGATTATTTGAATGAAATGAATATTTTGGGTAATTAATTAAATGCCTAAAATATCACTATATAGGTCCAAATGTTAAATTAATAGTTCCAAAATATTCTTCTCATTTTTCGGATTCCAAATGTATATACTTTTGCTATGTTTAGATGGATGATTTAGAACTTATGGAAGTTTATAGTTTCATAATTAATCATTTAATTAAATTTGTATAATCAAAATTTCAATTATATATTATATATTTATTAATTTAATAGCTGCAAATTAGATTCACGGCGGGACCCACGAAATTCGAGCGGCAGAAGTGAAATCAGGGAGAGCCACGTGGCGAGGCGTGATTCGCCGAGAATCGATCGTGGGGTCCACGGGCGCGTACCGCGGCAGAAGGACGTGACGCACGCGCGACAAACGTGGGTCGGGCCCGGGTCGACCCAGCCCGACCCGATACTTTGTCTTCTCCGATGGAATGCCTGAGACCGAGGTTTAGGGCTCAAAATAATTCGGTCTTCCCGACGGTGTTTCGACCAGGCCCGCACAGCGTTGGGTAGATACCGATGAGATCTTCCAGTATGTGGTTGAACTAGGACCTATGATGACCTAATTCGATCAAAAACTCTAAACCTAGGCGACCATGTCTCGGCCCGATCTGGTTATAACGATTTTCACTGTATAACATTCCTTTATTTCGATCGATCGAACTTAATTTAGTTCGATCAGATCCGATCAAATGAAAATCAAGCCTGCGGAATAGGTTTTCGAAAGTGAGCGACTATCAATGTGAGATTAAATGAGGGAATCGGAATATACCTGATCGACGGTCAACAGTGATCGCTGGGTTAGAGGCAGATCGATCCTTTTTCTTAGGTCTAAATTGAGAAAACGTGATATTGAGGAGTCGACTAAGGACTTTATTACGAGCTTCAGGCGGTGGATCGACATCTGCATGCAGGAGAACGATGCCGCGTGCCCTCGACTCGCCACGCGCAGAGCGTCGAGGAAGAGAACGCAGGGACCGTTCGATCGATCGATCGAACGGTCTGGAATCGCCGTTATGCTTAGACGGCACAGAATTAAGATGGAAGGCGATGGTTTAACGTCGTTTCGCGTTTAATTAATATAAAACCTATTTATATATATATATATCATATATATATATATATATTATTTATTTATTTATTTATTTATATTTAATCTTGTTTAATTATTAATTTAGCTTAGAAAAAAAAAAGTAACAAAAATAAAACTCAGATATGCCTTTCCTAATTAATTAAGAGGTACTGCATACAATGGTGCTATCATATTTTTATTTTGATGATCATTTAATTACTTGATTTTTCACAGAATTTAAAATAATATTAAAATATTCGTCTAAAATTAACGACTTCCAAATGCATTCAAAACTTCACCTCTAGCTAATTTTGGTGTTCTGAATGCAATGGTGAAATCAGATTTTCAATTTGAGGTCTAAAAAAAAGTCAATTTCTAGGGTTTGGAATTTTTTCTAGAATTTCAGATTTGATACGTTTGAATCCTAGTTTGACCTAGGTCTTAGAGATACATTCTTATTGACTTATTTAGTGAACTAGAACCTCAATTAAGACTTAAATTAGTCTTAATTAACATAAGTAACAACCTGGGTTGTTACAGGCGCCACATAAGGTTAGACCATGGCTAGGTTAATCTAAGTATTTTTTTTATCAAAACAATTCTCTAAGGTTTAGTCATGTCATAATCTAGGTTCATCTATATTGTTGAGGTGCGTCGAGGTGCGTGTGGTACGGCCGTGCACCCACGATCCGTGATCATGGCCAATGCTGAGATACACGATAGAGCACAGTGTTGTGTCGTGTTCCAGTCATTAGATCATGGCTTGATCCAATGACTGGATCATCTCGGTTCCCCAAATGGGGCCTCGACCAGCACGGATCGCCCGACGTTTGATCAAACGGCCGTTAAAATACAAATTAATTAATTTAATTATTGAATAAATTATATCATTTTAATTAATTAAAATTAAGCTACCAAATGAGCTCCAAAAAAATTACCCATAGCTAATTTGAGGGTGAATAATTCAAAAATGCAATCGAATTTTTGATCGAAGGTCAATTTAATTTTCATATTTTTTTTTAATTAATTAAATACATTAAAATAATCAATTAATTCAAACGATCTCTGAATTGCTCAAAATTTTAGGAATTGCTTCAAATGATATTTCGAGTCTAATTGTGAGGTTCTTAAGCCATTTGGACTATCCAAATTCAAGTAATAACACCTAGGATGTTACAATATTTATTTTTATTCCAATAAATGTTGTTCTTTGAAATTATATTCAATAACAATATGCTTTTAGGTATGTGAATGAAAACAACAAAAATTTTAAGAGCATTGTGTTGCCAGGAATGTGTTACATATATGAAGCTATGATGCAGTTGTATGGGTAGTACTTTTCAAATTGTAGTGCTATGTAAATATCAAATTTAAGTCTGTAAATAAATCATGTCCTATTTCATTTTATTCGAGTCCTTGAAATTTTATTCTATAACAATATGCTTTGAGGTACAGTAATGCAATTAATAAAATTTTAAAATATTATGTTGTTGGGAATATGTTACATAGTTGGAGCTATGATGATGGTGCATGAGTAATATTTGTAAACCAGTAATGCTCTGGATAGGTCAAATTTAAGCTTGTATACAGTCTAGGTGCTATTTCTTTTTCCATTCAGTATGTATTGTTCTCCTAAATTTTATTTAGTAACAATATGCATTGAGATATAGTGATGCAGTGAATTAAGATTTTAAAATTATTATTTTGTTGAAGTTATGATGCTAGTGCACGAGCAGTATCTTTAAAATTTTAATGCTCTAGATATGTCAAAACTAAGTTTGTTAACAGTCCAGGTGCCATTTAGTTTTCTTCCAATATGTGTTGTGCTCTTAAATTTTGTTCAATAATAACATGCTTTAATAGCACTGATGCAATCAATCAAATTTGAAAGACAATGTATTGGAAGAAATGTGTTACATAATTGAAGCTGATATACTTTTGTTTGGGTAATATCTTTGAAACTGCATTGCAATGAATATGTCAAACTTAAGTCTATATACAATTCAACTGCTATTTCAATTTATACTAATAAGTGTTGTTCTCTGAAATTGCGTTCATGAACAAAATTCTTAGAGGTATAATGATGAAATTAATAAAATTTTAAAAATATTATGTTGTTAACAATATTACACAGCTCAAGCTATGATGCTGATGTATACATAGTATCTTTGAAATTGTAGTGCCATGAATATATCAAAATTAAGTTTGTAAACACTTTAGGTGATATTTTGTTTTGTTCCAATATATGTTGTGCTGTTAAATTTTGTTTAGTATTAGTATGCTTAGAGATTCAATGATGCAAGTAGTCAAAATTTGAAAACACATTGTGTTGGTGGGAATATGTGACACAATTTAAGCTATGATGCTTGCGTATGAGTAGTAATTCATTAAAATTGTAGTGTTATGAATCAGATAAATGATTATAAGTAAGAAATATCTGCTATTTCATAATATTGCAATATGTGCATATGTATTAAATTTTTTATAAACAACATGCTATGAGATACAGTAATGCAATTAATCAAATCTCAAAACCATTATGTTGCTTAGAATGTGTTACACAGCTAAAGCATGAAGCAATTAATATACGAGTACTGAATTTTGGGATTTTGTTTTTTTGTAAACCAATAACATGCTATGACATAGAACTGAAATTGCTTTCATATGGGCAGCATTTCATTAAAACTGTAATATTAGGAATGTGTTGCGCAATTGAAACTGCGATTATGGAGCATGCTTAGTACCTTTAAATGTGCAATGCTATGAATATGTCAAAATTTAGTCTTTAAATGTCCATGTGGTATATCTTTTTATTCAAGTAGGTGATATTCTATTAAATTTTGTTCAGTAACAACAAGTTTTGAGATTCATATGAGAATATATTGTTGAAAAATGTGTACATTGTTGTAAAGATGTCTTAAGCTCTGAAGCTTGTTCATTTATATTGTTTGTGTTTTTGTATTTTTTATTTTGATTTAACCTTTTAGAATTATACCTTAGATTAACTATTGTTAGAGTTAGTTGCTAGTTAATTTCTTAAACATTGTACACAATAATATTAAAGAGAAATACTATTTAGACCCGCTGACGTGTCACTCAGAAAATTCATTCAATTAAATTTTGACATATTTCAATACAAACTTTAAAAATAATATATGTATTATTTTAATATAAATAAATAAACACCAATGAAATAATATTCAAATTTTTTAGATAAATTTTTTTGAGTGCCATATTAGCAGTTAAATAGCATTTATTGAAATATAGTATGTATTTTTTATTTATTAATAACAATTATTGTTATATTTCATTTAAATAAAATTATCAATCACAATTATATTGTTTCTAAATTTTCGAAAAAGTGATAACAAAAGTTTTTGTAAAAAAAATGTTATTTAGATCCATTATTTTATGTTTTTATTAAAATTTAATTTTTATTAATACTTGCGAAGGTTTGCATTTATAATATTTAACGTATTGTTCAGAAAAAGAAATAATCATCAAATTGTCAAGAATGGGATTCGAACCCATGCCCTTTCGGACCAGTACCTGAAACTGGCGCCTTAGACCAACTCGGCCATCTTGACAGACCTTACTAATCTTTGCTCGTTTAATATAATATTCCAATTCACATTAAAAAATACCAGACTTTTTTTTTATGTGTAAATATAAATTGTGCTTAAATCATAATAGATTAATTTTTACTGTTTATCTACTTACTTTAAAAGTATTTCAATTTATAATTTGCAATTTGAAAATAGAATTGTATGTAATATGTAAAATTAGTAAATATTAATAATTAATTTGAACAAAAAATTTAGAAAGATATAGATACTGAGTTTGATGAGTCATAGATGTTGTGCAAATTCGATTTCTTGCCAATTTACTTTAATTATTTTTTATTTAGTTCATTATTTTTAGTGTTTTCAACCCAATTGGCTTCATCAATGCCTTCTATACTACAATTGTTACCATCCTCTTAGTGGCATTACTGTATTTAGCTTTTCAAGAAGAGCTAAAGGTTCCACATGTGATATTAAGGGCCTACCATATTCTTATGATTGCATTTACCAACGCATATCATGAAGTTTTATTTATTATAAATTCTATAACTTTTTGAGACATGCATTTATATATGTTAAAATTAAGTGTATTTATTTACAAATTAATATTTACAATATTTGCTATGCTAGTGTAGATGAGTAGATTTATTTTTATTATAACATTTGATATGGTTGCTCTTCTTGTGCATCCTTTTATAAGGCTTCTTGATCATTTATTCTAACATCTCCTTCATCTACCCAAAAAAATTGCCTTATGTGTTATATCTTTGTGGATCTCTTCAATACAAAATACAACTGTATCATCTCTAATGTAGTTGGGTACACTTTGCCATGTCTTCTTTATTTTAACTCTTTGAAGAATAAATCTTGCAATTTCTTATTTTTCATTTATCCTTAACTCAATCAATTGCAATAAATACTTCTTTTTTAGCTATATGTATATTGATCTTGTGTTAGCACTACACATGATTCTTCTTTTCTCACAAATTCATTATATAATACAATAAATTAGAGATATAAGCCTAATAAATAATTAAGTATGCTTTGTTTATGTCTTAATTCCTAAAGTATACTTGAAAATTTGACTTAGGATTAAAAGTGGGAAGATGTAAAATAATAATTTTTGGAGTTAATAGGTAAGCTTTTTTAGTCTCTAAGATAAAGAATATTTTATTTTGTTCTTTAACTTTTCTCATAATATCTCTTGTGTGATTTTGCACGGGCAATGTAAGAGTAATATATAAAAATTTGAAAATAAACACAATTATTTCGTTAATGTTGATGACTGAAGCATTTCTGCCATTAATATGATTTTTGGATTTAAATTTAGGCTAGGCCCAAATTCTGGTAGCTCTTGTATAATTTTCCCTTTAATTAATTTTTGGGTTAATATCAAACTTGGCTAGAGCACTAATAGCTGGAGCAATGTCCTATGCTTAAATATAAAATGGTTTTAATATTAATGATTGGTATATTATGTTCACCTAGCTACTAATGCTAAGTTTATTTAGCTTGGGAGCTTAATAGGAAACTCACCCTAAATCTTATTTTTTTGACAACCTAAGATAAGTACTAGCAATGGAAAACTTAAGTCAAAACTTAAAAATTAAACATAAGAAATCATATCTCACCAACTTAGTGGTTGAGAAAGATTCAAACCATAGATTGTAAAAGTGGATGCAAACTTTAGCCATCAAAAGCGTATTTTCATTAATTTTACCTAATCTTTGTCTCTTATAATGCTAAATTAGATCCTTTTATCTTGTCAAACCACATTTTCTGGAACTTAAGAGATGTTTAAATAATTATATAAATATTTTAAAAAGAATATTGCCAATATGATTATATTAATCTTACTAATAGTTAAAAAAGCTCTTAAGAACCTTTAATGTACATATTTTAGCTCATCAAGCATTCACATGAATTCAAAAAATTGCTTGCTCAAGGTTCTACCATCCAATTCTCTTATGTTGACTTAATCTAAAATTTACTCGAATCATTAGGTTCTTACCAAATTTCCTATATTCTTACCTCGCCAATAAACATGATATAATATGCATAGTTATATACCTACTTAGAGCTTCATATTATCAAGTTATGATATATTTATAGAGTTTTTATTCTTATTAAATTTATGTAAATATGTATAAGTTCATATATAAGTAATAGTTTATGCATATAATAATGATTCTCTTGAGATAGATCGAAATATTAATGTTAAAATTGCAAAGCCTTATAAAACTTCAAATTTGGAGTAATCATATTGTATTTGAGGTATTATTTTTCTTGTTATAATATTAGACCTTAAGTACATAATAATTTAATAAGATAACATTATTATTTTTGCATGTGTCACATTTATTATTTCGCATTAGCTTTTCTTTTATGCTTGAAAACTCATGCTTTGAAACTATATGCATAGAATTTTAGCAGAGTTTCTACTATTGTAGACAATATGATTTAATTGTATATATATATATATATATATTTTCGATATGAAATTTTCAGTAAGCCTATGACATAACATAAACTGAACCACATAAGTGCATATATAATATTTTATATGTGAACTTCTTCATGTGTGTTACTAACACATGAAAAAATAAGAAACTGAGTCCACTAGGAAGAGGTAGATAACTTGGTTATATGAAATGACTCTCTCAACACTGATATGCGTATTTTTAAATAGTCACAAACTTGTAATTGCTTACATATCTAGATGAAAACGATAAACTGAGAGTTTTAGAGAGGCGAGTGAGTTTGAATCCCACCAAGTTGATGATTATATTACCATAATTATTATGATTATCTTCCGCATGCTTTACATATTTTGTTTGTTTTACCAATTATGTATATCTTATTACACATATTTTATCTGCTAACATACCTAACTTGTTATATATGATTTAGTAGTAATACGTGATTTGAATGCTATACATATTTCATATGTTACACAGACATTTTACTTGAATATTCCTTTCTACTGTTGATGCTCACATTTCCACTATTGCAAAACAAAATTTTAACTTGTTTAATTTAGCATACGAACTAATCATTGCAGCAGAACAAACCTTACACAATGTATAACATTTTATGTACTAACAAGATTAGTTATGATGTGACTTTTCAACAATTTTGAGTGGAGTCAAATTATTTTGAGTATCAAATAAAAATTACTCTCAAATTATATACTAATTTCTAATATTAAAATAGAAGTGTAAACGGACAATATTTTCCCTAAGTGAATTTTGTAAATAAAACTTGACGATTTGTGAATTATTTCAGGACGCTCAACCCTGATTAAGCAGACGCTGCAGAGCATATCTCGAAGGTCGGAGATGGCGGCGAACCCAATCCCTGAACTGGAGTCTGACATGGAAGAGGGAAATGGAAACCCTAACCCCACTGCTTCACCAGCCGCCCCTCTCGTTTGCTTTCTGAGGTTCGCTGGCGATTCCGCTGCCGGAGCATTGATGGGTTCCGTCTTCGGCTATGGTACTTTACTCTCTTCTCTTGGATTCTTTCTTGCCTCTTAAAACTTAGTTCTGTTTGGTTCGAAGGAATCAAAACTGAAAAAATGAAAAAAAAAGAAAAGAAAAGAAATGCCAATGGTGCTGTAGCGATTAAAACTCTTGAATTTGCACTTTTAAGCATTATCTAATAATACTTTTCGACTGCTATCTAGTGTCAATTAATTAAAGACATTCTTATAAATTTTTTATTCATAAGATAACTTTACTATGAACCAAGCACCTCAAATCTCCAAATAATATTAAATAATATTAAATAATACTATGATGCCCGGGAACCAAACACCCCATTATTTTTTTAAATTGTTGCAGCTGTGGTGAGATCACCCTTAGAAACATTTATATGATCTTTTCCATTGAAATCACCTAAATATGTTTTAAGCAAAAAAAACTTTTATACAAGAAGATTAAATTACTATGTGCTTGTCTAGTTACTAGACTTATGCTTGATTAACTTGAGTAAATCTTCATAACATGAGATTTAATGCAAATCCTTCATTAGGTCTCAAATCCTGCAAATGTGAAGAAAAAAGCTAAATTATGCAAATCTTGAAATCTTTAATTTTGTTGAATTTAGCGATTTACAAATTTGACAAACAAAGCAGGAGGGGAAGTGATGTTGTGGGAGAAAATATTACACAATTCTTCAAGTAAAAAAGGGAACTGAATCAAAAAATAAAAAGAGAGATCGTAGAGTTCTCCAAGGAAATAAGGAACTAGAGGAGTAGAAGATGGATCATTGGAGGTGTGGAGAACTCAAAACATTCTCCATGAAAAAAAAACCTTAAGCCAAAGGAGAGGGGAGAGAGGACAAAGAAAAAGGTTGCCAATTTGTTTCTTTATTTATTAATCCTAATTAAATAAAATATTATTTTAATTAACTTTTAATATGAGCTTAGTAAATTGAATAATTGATTTTTTATTAGAGTATTAGTGATAAATTTAATTTTCATTATTAACTATAGTAAATTAAAGAATTTCTAAACACAACGACTACAACAACAACAACACAGCCTTAATCCCACTAGGTGGGGTCGGCTACATGAATTTTTTTGTTTCCATTGTGCACAATCAAATAGAAGCCCCTTTCTAAGTTTCAAATAGAGAAGATCCTTCATAATAGTTTTTTCCTATATCTGCTAGGGTCTTCGTTTACCTCTTTTAATATGAGAGAAATTTATTAATTCAAATTTTCTAACAGGGGCATTGCATGGTCTGCACTAAATATGCCAGAACCCTCTAAGCCGTCATTCTCTAATCTTGTCCACTATTGGAGTCTCTCCAACCTTGCTACATAGAAACTTATTTCACATTCTATTTTTACGAGTATACTCACTCATCCACCTAAGCGTCCTTATCTTTTTAACATTTATTTTATCAGTGAGTTTCTTCTTTGTTGGCCAACTCTTAACCACATATTACATAGCTGGTCATATAGTTGTTCTATAAAATTTTTCTTTAATTTTGAGTGAAATTTTCGGATCACCCAACACTCCGAAAGCGCTCCTCCATTTCATCCAACCAACTTGGGAATTTGTTAATCACCTTGCTTTCTATTTATTTTGAATAATTGAACCCAGATACTTAAACCTCTTTCTCTTCTTGATCACATGATCCTCAATTGTTTTTTGTTCGAGATTAGAACCTCTAATACAATGAATTTACACTCCATGTATTCCATTTTAGATTTACTAAGACAAAAACCTTTAGATTCTAAAATAACTTTTTATAACTCAAGTTTTGCTTTAACTCCATTCCTAGTCTTATCAATTAATAGAATATCATCTGCTAATAAAGATCACTAATAAAAAGAGGTCACACCGGGATTTGAATTCAAGTCGCCAGATTCAAAATCTGGAGTGCTAACCACTACACCATGGAACCATAAATAATTCTGAATAATAGGCTATTAATTAGTTAGATTGTTATTTTAGTTGTAAATTTACATTGAATGATTATATTTAAATAATATGTTTCTTTTGCATTTCTTCATTGATATAAATAATGCTACTAGATGTAAATGTGATATTAATCATTTTACTTGGCTAAATCTTTAAATCTTGAAAACTTTCGACCAACGAAGATTTCAAAATTTAATAATTAACATACCAAACAATTTTTAGGATTTTAGAATAATAGGATTTAGTAAATTCTGGACTTTAGGTTTTATTATGTCCTTAAGTTTTGTCTAGCAAATATCCCCTATATTTTAAAAAATATTGCTTAGAAAATGTAAACATGCTAGGCAAAGATTATTTGCACTCTCATTGATCTCCTTTCCCTCACTCTTGTTTGGTGGGGGTGGAGTACTCTAACACAAGCTACACATTTTTTATGGTATGTTACTGATTTGCTACCTTAAGTTAAGTGCTAATACGATAATATGATGCAGTGGTTGTTCCATAATTAATTGAAAATAAAGATAATTCCTGCTATCTTTATGTTATTAAAACACGATATAGCATTGCATGAATTTAATAAAAAACAGAACAGCCTCTTAGGAAATTGAAAGACTGAAAATATATAGTACTTGGAAATAAAAGAAGTAAAAAGAAGTTAATTGAAAATAATATCTCAATAAAAATTTCATTTGGCTATCTAGAAATTAAATGGGATAGCATATTTTTCTTTGTACTTGTTTTGTGTCTTGAATGTTGCCAGTGTGCCATTCAATAATTTTTCCTTCCCGATTTACATTAGGTCTGGGAATTGAATTGTCAATGAAAAAAAAAATGGTTGGACACACATTTCAGGTATCCTGTTAATTGCATTGATTGGAAAAACTTAACTTGAAACCCTGAATGTAACGTGTAATGCGCATGCATTACTCGTATTCCTTCAAACGACACACTTGTCATAAACTTTGCTTAAACCTTATAGTTATTTATTTTCTTTTTATTTAGTGACTTGGGATGCCCTGAATTAAAGAAAATTGAATGAATGGAAATGTTAGAAAACTTGATGTTGTTGACTGACAATGAAACCACAAATTATCAGGATTTATTCTATTTTCTTCACTTTTCTGTAATCATGTTTTAATCATTTATTTCATGTATCTTAAGCTGATTTATTTTTCTTTACTTAATTAATGTTTTTGTTAATTAATTGATTAATTATTTTTGACTTTCCCTTGTTCCTTAATGTAATTATATGGATGTGAGGAGAATCTTAATCCATGTGCTAGCTGATTTTATAATTGAAAATTTAATCACACCTAAATTGCATCTAATATGTGAAGAATGAAATGGAATTAAACGCATGATTTGTTCTAAATAAAGTATGTTTAATAAAAGTATGAATGCACATTAAACAAATATAGCTTAATAATGAATGCAGACATTTAAATGGAAGAGGTAAAGGGAAGAAGAAGATTTAGTATTGACTGTAAGGAATTAATTTTGTTTATCTTAGTGAGAAGAAAGTAGAAAATTGAGCCTTGAGGATGAAAATGCTGAACATTTTACCTGCTAACCGGTATTGCACCACCAAGCAGAAAGGTTCAGTTGTGCTGATATAATCGCTAAATTATTTCTCATGTTAACACAAATTTCCAGGCAAAGCATAAGAAGCTACTGTGTTTGCAACAACTAGTATGCCGTTGGTATTCAAGGTTCAAACTTTTTTTAACAAAAACAAGCATATCCTTATATGCATGATCATAACTCATGTTGAAAAAGCGATATAGATATTAAAAACATTATCATGATAATTTCCATTATCTTTTCATGACTAGTTCTGCCTTTTATGCATTGTTGCTTGGTTGTTTAAATTTCTTGTATATTTTGCTCATCTCCCCCCTCCCCCTAATATTGTCTTCCATTATTCTTCTCAGGCTTTTCATATTAATTTTTTTCTTTTTCTCTTAGTATTGCACGTTTTTTTCTCTTTGAAGCACTCAAGTTTATTCGATGCAACCTTAACTATTGAAGATGCCATATGTTGGTTTTATCTCAAAGCAATCTTTAATTTTTTATTTTCTTACTTTCAATTTATTTGTTTGCAGCATCTTGTTATCCAACATGCCTAAATGCAAGAAATCTAACCTTGTTGTCATTTTATAAATTTTTCTTTCAAGTTTCAACGAAAATTTATTATCACCATCTAATGCCAGATTTCATTTTAACCATTAATTTATCTTGGGCGAGCACGCTGCTGCTCAAGCTGTCAGTCACAGAAAGAATAAGAGATATTTATTGCTACACAGGTGTAGTAGGGTTTTTAAAGAGAAAGATATCTCATCGTTCAGTGGTTACTCAAGTCCTTCAATAGTGGTTGTAGATCGTGCGATTTTGTGGGGAAATAGAGCAGAGAACCTTAACATTAGAAACATTGCTAAGCTGCAAGTTGTGCTGTCTTTTGGCAATGACACCTGATTTGTAGTGTTGTTTGAACAACACTACAGGGTGGCATATTTGTAAATACTGTTAAGTCTTTAATAACTTCACACTAAACCAAAAAAGAGTTATGTTGGTGTTATTGGCCAATAACGCAACATCCATTAACAGCCAGCTAAACAGGCCTTAAAGCAGTCTAACCTGCATAATTGAGTTGCTGAGTACAAGTTAAATGATTTTGGAATCATGGGTCATCGTTTGGTGATCGTTGTCATCAAGTGGGTTAGTTCTATTAAGCAATTATAGTTGGATTGATAAGCATTAATTCATGATAGTCTATATCATATTTCAGTTCGTGATCAATATGTGCTTGCTTTGTTAGGCTCTTTTAAAAGTAATTATTGGATTTCTATGTTAAACTTTACCCAAACCAGATTTTCTTGTCATATTTTGGATGGTTTGTGTTTGATTAAAAACTATTTAGTCTTGTGCTATGCAGGGTAGTTTGTTCAGGTTGGCTGTTTAGTTTAACATTTGATAAATCACTTATTTCTCTGTTAGTTTATATCATTAAGTTCTGCATCTTGTTATTTTTTATAGCGTGCTCTCCAATCTAAGTGAACATTTTAAAGTTTGTTTTTATGTCTAAGAGCTAGCTATGCAAAACAAGTCTGCAGATCAATTTAGTAGTTAATTTATTCTTCCTTTTATTTTTAGAAGCATCATAACTTTACCTCCACTATTTGTGTTTGTAAACTTTCTTGGAAAAATTTTCTCTATATCATAGCACATTAATATTCACATTATTTTAAAAGTTATCGACAGCTTTTGCATTCACTGATTGTGATAGTTTATAGGCACAATTGCTAGTAAATCTCTTATTATTTCACATTGACAAATGTTTAAATTGTTTGTCAAATTTAATATGTTAGCTTAGGTTTAAGGGACTATATTTATGGATTACTTATTTTATGCACGGATCAAGAATTGAATGGGATTCAAATTCAATCAAAATATATCTAAAACCTTTCAATGTTTTCCTCCCTTCTCAATCGCTCTCTGCACAAGGCGAAAAGATAATTGAGTTTTAGCTCTCTGCATCCTGATACATCTCCATAGCCTTTTTGATGCGATTTCTCCTGTGTTCTAGGTTTTCTCTGTTGATTACAATTGATTGTCGTGCCATTTTCTAGATTTTAGCTCCAATCTCTCGATTGGTGTGCTGCTTTAATTCGGATTTTGAGCATCTTTTCACTTGTGTCGATTGCGGAAACCCTAGATCGAACCCCGGTGATATCTCTTCTTTTCTTCTGCCTTTTCTTTCCTTCTCATGCTTGTTTTCTGTCTTTTTTGTTAATGTTTGTTCTCTTGGGTGTTTTGATTTTTTATTTTCGTTTTCTTCTTGTTTTTTTCGGTTCTTTGTGTTCCCTATTGCTCTGTCTGATATCTTTATTTTTTAAGTTTCAGCGAGTGTTTGTGATGGCTGATTTTGAGTTAGGAGTGGGTGCGGGAGGGGTTCCACCCCCAGGCAACTATTGGCACTCCTCCGGACCCCCATGGCTCCCAATCCACCCCTCTTAACCCTCAGTCTTCCATTGAAGCTCTGATTGGGTCAGTTAGTAATCCTTCTGTTGGCATCAAGCCATAGCTTCACACAGTGGGTCGACCCAGTCATTGGTTGCCAAATGAGGATATTAATATTTTATTCAAACCCTTTGAATATACACTGGCGGCAAAATCTCCCGATGGTAAGCCATTAATGAATGATATTAGGAAGTTTTTTCAATGAATGGGACTGATTGGTCACTTAAACATCGGATTGCTGTATGGTCGTCATATTCTTTTAAAAATTCCCATGAATTTGATTACACAAGGCTTTTTTCTCATGGCAGTTACTATGTTAAAGGACACCGAATTTTGATCCTTGAATGGAGCTACCCATTGTTCCAGTCTAGATAAATTTTTCATTGCTAAAACTCCATTTAATCACTCATTCAATTCTCTTTTCGATAGGATCATTCTATGGTAAACCCTTGAAGATTGATAGTGCCACAGCTAACTTATTTAGACCATCTATTACCAAGGTGCTGGTTGAAACGGATATCTTGAAATTCTTTGAAAAATCCTTTTAGATTGGAAACGATGAGTGTGGCTATTTACAAGAGGTTGAATTTGAGTATGTTCCTCCGTATTGTTCACATTGCAAGATGATTGGGCACACAATTGATCATTGTTTTAGACGGGACCCTGCTTTGAGAAATTCCATTGGCAACAATGAAAACTCTGCTAGTAATTCGAATGTCAATCCCCGCAATGCGGTTCGGACTGGGATCATAAGAGTGTATAAATCTTGAAATAATATAAACAAGACTCCTCTACTAATCATGAGGTAGCGTTAATAATTATGACAAAGACTCTTTTCTATTGAGGGGAATGAGAGTGATATGTATTCCACCCTGCCTATTAACGACCTTCAAAATAACCCTTTAGATCAAACTGAACCTCAAGGTTGTCCAATTCTTTCAAACTTAGAAATGCTGGTCTCATTTTACAATTTGAATGAGAATAGTGACTTGTGTGCCCCTTTAGGTAATGCCCCCACTTGTAATAATGATATTGTTCTTTCTAACAATCTTGTGGAAGTGCTAAAATCCTGTATTTAAAATTACTACTGAGCTTCCAAACTTGGTTGTATATTCTCTTTCTTCTTGAAATTTGGTGGGGAGCGCTGCTACTTCTTCTTGGTGGCTGTGGGTGTGTATTGTGCTTTTAATAATATTCATACGGATTGATGAGGATAATTACGACATTGATGATGAACTATCCTCGCATCTAGATAATTTAGTGAGGCAAAACTCTCAAGATGATCTTCCTATATCTACGGTGGAGAGTCTTGTTGCTCCTTCCTAGAAGACCAACATGGACACGTCATTTAGATATGGCGAGCAGGACACTTATGGCGGGGTTGTTGTTTGAGATGACCATGGCCTGTTGGTGGTTGCCTATGGCGCTCGTTACCAGGCTCTCTTCCCTCTCGAGATAGAGATTTAGGCGGCCCTTCTGCTGAGACATGTCCTCCAGCACAAAGCTCCTGAGTTGGACGGTGTCATTATTGAGAGTGACTGGTATAGTGCTTTGCGTAGACTCCGATATACTTGGGAGTGGGCTCAGAGGATCCATGGTGCAGAGAGACATGCGGCTCATCTAGCATTCCTTTTGGATCTTCCTCGTATTGTTCCCTCTCGAGACAGAGATTTAGGCGACCCTTCTGCTGAGATAGGCCCTCCAGCACAAAGCTCCTTATTCGATGGTCTCATTATTGAGAGTGACTGCTATAGTGCTTTGCGTAGACTCCGATCTACTTGGGAGTGGGCTCAGAGGATCCATGGTGCAGAGAGACATGCGGCTCATCTAGCATTCCTTCTGGATCTTCCTCGTATTGTTTTTGTACACCGCATGCAAGATTCCTATCGCACAACAGATTTTTGTTAGACATGATGAATTTTCTTTTATTAGTGGAGATGTGCTCCCAATGAGATTTTTGGACCTCTTAGATGATGATACCGTGAAGTTTGATTTCAATTGACTATATATTGTTGATTTTATTATATATACACAGGCATAAGTCGCTTTCATGGAACCAACCTCTGCTAGATGTGAATCTGTTGCTGGGTGCCGCTGTTTATATTGTTTAATTGAGGATGTATTAAATAATTTTTTTATTTTTTTCTTTGGCTGGTTAACCTTTTAGGTGTGTGCTTGAGTTAACTTTTTTTAGATTTGGTTTGGCTTTTTTTTTCTTTTCTTTCTTGTTTGTAACCAACCAATCCCGCATGCTGTCCTTTATTTTAATATCAGTAAAATTCACAGATTTAAAAAAAAAATTCAAATGCTGTGGTATCGGAACTGTTTAAAAATAAAAGTAACCCTTAACATGGGATGTTACATATGATTATTTTTTTCTCCCAATACTTATTATTAAAATATCAATATCACATAATATTATCCTTTTATTTTTGCTATGTGAGCTACTTTAAAATTATTTTTGTGCAAATGATGCAAGAAATGCACTACCGTTAGTATTTTATTCTAATGAAAAAGCAAATGAATGTAAAAGGGTTAAATCAATTATTACATGTTTAGCAGTAATGCAATCTATTTCATATCTCAGTTCACAAAGAGAAAGAGATATCACATCACAGATCTTAAGTGCAACATTCTTAATTTTTTCCTTAATTGTTGGAGGAAATGAGGGAAGAAAATGCTATCTATTTCATATCTTTGCTTAAAATATTGTAAAAACTAGTTATAGTCACGAAACCCCTATAGCCTATGGGTTTGAATGTATCAAAGTCAATATTTGAGTGCTACAAAGAATTGGAGGGGTTTAAATTAGACATCTATCATGGCTTTGACAATTAATATTCTTAAAACTCCATTTGGGGTATCTGCAGTTATTCAAAGAAGCTGCTATGAAATTACTATAGATTGAGATGTTGTTTTTGCTATTTGAACGATATCAACAGTGCATGGATGTGGCAGATGGATAGTCTGAAAGCTAGCTGAAGATTTATGAGTTAGCAGACATTGACGGTGGTAGAGGGTCAGAGTCAAAATGGTAATCTTATATGTTAAAAGTAGAAAACAGTTATTCCACACTTTAGAAATTGCTTTCTGAAAATTCCTTCTGAGAGACTGCTTCTTGAGAAAGCAGATAAAAAGCCGTTTCCCAAATGACAAAAAATTGACAAAGTGAAGTTTAATTTAAAGTGCATCAGCTATAAAGTTTTCCTAAGTATAAGCTATATAGCATAGTACCAATTCTTATTTCTATCTAAGCAAGCATAAGAAATATTTTCCTACATAGTTTACAATGTGGAATTTTTTTTTCTAAAAACTGCTTCATCCAACTCAGCATAATGTAAAACATATTTGATCAAATATAAATTAGAAAGTTTTTTGATGGAGAAGCGGGGTTTACGCCCACATTATCCTAGCTATAAGGACAAAATTGACCTGGGTTTTTGAACCAGGTACCTATGCGGGCAGTCAGTACTATTCAAAGTTACCCATAGAACAGCTGACCTAGTACTAACAGAATCATAAGACCAACCTATGACAAGGCAGCCCCAAACCTAATAATTTCCCTGTTCATTAAAATTAACTTCTAAATTATGATTCAGTTGGTTTCAGATCACATAATCCAACCCATGCTAGGAATATAAAATGTAACCATTCTCTGCTCTAGTCTTTCTCGGCTATCATCATTGATGCGCATCAAAATACAAAAGTCAAAAATTAAAAGAAGCAATGAAAACTTAAACAAAATATTATCATTACAAGTTGAGATAGCAAATAAAGGTTTATTATTCTCTTTGAACTTGGTAAGATTTTAAGCTAATCAATCGTTATATATTAACAAATAAATAGATAGATCTAAATAAAATTAAAATTATCGTAGCTGTATAGGGTGTAGCCTTGACTATTCAGTATCATTTTGATATCATGATCTATCTGGATGGTAAGGTTTGATTTACTTACAACTTCATTTGCTGCTTTTAATTTCTCTGAATTTCTGCTTTTAATCTTTCTCCTTTAATTTCCCTGAATTTCTGTACCTACCCAAATCTTATTTGATTTAGAAACTTTCAAATATTACTGGATGGGTTAGTTATTTTAGATGGATTGCTAAAAGATTTCTCTTTATTCTTTCATTTTCTTCATCTTCATCATTTGTCTTGCAGTCAGCTCAGTAAAAATTTTTATTCCAAACTGATTATATAAGGCATGCACTTCATTTCCATTCGTTGTGGCTTTTTTCATAAGGCATGTCAAAACTCTCAAGCAAGACGGTCCTTGTTTAGCGCTTAATACATAGCACTTGGCCTGGTTGCCTTCCCCAATTGAAAGGTGCATCTATATGGCCTGAGTGAAAGCGTAAAAGAAGTCGCAGGAGGATGCGAGAGAGTTAGAGTGAATACATTTGCATTCTCGAATGAAACTGGAGGGAGTGATGCATGATATATAGAGCGCACGAAGAGATGAGATGGTGTAAGTGTTTTTGATCATACGGTGGAAATAAGAAGGGTAAAACGGTAAAATAAGGTGATATTGTTATTACTGAGTGTGTAGGTGAGCGCCCAATAGTGTCCCCTGTTTAGCATCTATTATACGTGTGCGTGCGCACATATGCATATACACACCATGTGTGTGTGTGTATATATATATGTATATATAGACTTGTTTTTTTTTGTTTTACGTGAGTGTTTCTATTTTTTTGGGTTGAGCTTTAGTTGTTTTCTGGGTCCAACCTTATTATGTTGAAACTTTTTATTGACTTTGTTGAACCCAATCATTTGGATACTTTTAAGCGTTTCCACTCAAATAACGCTTGCATGCTTGTTTAGCTGCAAAACGGGAAAAACTTTAAACCAAATGATGCCCAAGCATGTTGAAATCATTCTGTTCAAAACCTAAATCAAATGAAAGCTGTGCCCAAGATGAACTCTGCAAAGTATTCCATCACACAGTTTAAAAATTCCTTTGATTTTGAAACATCACAGGTAATTATTTTTTATTTTACTTGGTATGATAGTAAAATTATGATTGTTAATTTTTTCATTATTTTCCTGTGTTTTAGATGGAAATATCGTTGTTTCCCATTAAATTTCAACCCTTGTCATTTGCATGTGAGCTTTGAGAGATGAACTTTTTTACTGCTTCTTTGGTGTTTGGTGAGCATTAAGGGAATTTTGTCCAAAATTACAATTTAAAAACACAAAAATACGAAGCAACGAAATGACTAGTTGGTGGCGCAAAGTTGAAAAGGACGATTACATGTGCATAAGTGACCGTTCAACTTCCGGAAATTGTTTGGTGGGTCAAATGAAGTCAGAATTGGACGAAACCTTGGGAAGATGTTTATGAGGATGCTAGGGATCTAAGAAATTTTATTTTAGATTTTTGTGGCTATTTAAGGTGGTTATGGGCAGCGAAGTGTGAGGGCGTCAGGGTTTGCGTATGTTTCGTCAATGGGGTGTTTGATGGCCGAAACAGAAACTGATTTTGGTGAAATAAAATGGAGATGAAAAATGATATTTTGAACAACAAGAAAATAGAAATAACAATAAAAAAGATAAGTTTGATCATTGTTATGCACACCTTAATCTTTTTAGTATTATATACACCTTGAAGCTTGCCGATTATGCACACCAAAACTAAGGGCTCTCAAGCCAAATTTTGTAAGAAAATTTCATTCAATTGTGTCTTGATACAAGAGATTTAGAGTCTTATTTATAGTCACATAAGGCATGTCAAATTATAATAAAAATTATAAATCTGCCACAAATCTACCCCTTCATAAGAACTAAAATGTCTTTGCCCATAAGAGACCAAGTCAACTCTTTCTTACCACCCTCATGCTTATCACATGTTATTTTACCAAGCTCTCATGCATGACAAAAATAAAATAATAATAAAATGTAAATAACTAGAAAATTAGCGCATCCTAAAAAATCTTCATGCTTCCATCATAGGTATATGTCACTACTCGTGTTGATGTGCTGCATCAATTCTCCCCCACCAAAATAATTCTACTCTGTAGAGATTAAACTCTACTTTGTAGAGTTGATTCTCTGAACTTGTCATATGATAATCAAGTGTCCTCTAATAGTGGTCTACCTTCCATCGTATCATGAATCTATGCTCAACCTGCTCTTCTACAATAATCTCATCAGAAATAATAACATTAATATCAATAAGAAAATGTTAGTGAGTTTTTGAAAACAATTTACCATTCTGCCCCTTTGGAGAAGTACCGGCATTTTCTTGTAAAAGCTCATTTGAATATGGAATTAAATCTCCAAAATTGAAATTAGGACTTATAATAATATCAGAACGCAAATCAATCATGTTAGCATTTAGCCTGATTTTCCTAAGGACTTTGAAAGGTCATGCATGCCGCTCTAGCATATAGTTTTTTTAATTTGTCATGGAATATCTCTCTAGGTGATTGCGAATGAGCACATAACTACTTTCATTAAAACTTATACTAGACCTAGTCATGTTAGCTTTTATAGCATTATCTTCATTAATTTTCTCAATATTATGTGTGGGAGGATCGGGTTGGGGTGATTGTTAATTATTCCTCTTATTCATTGTTTCTAATATCTGCTTAAGTTGAGCTTGCTTCTTAACTATGGAAGTTTCCAAATCCTCAACTCAATGATTAATCTTATTCATCTTATTCCATGTTGCCTTTAAATTTGCTAAAATTTTAATTACCTGCATCAAAATTTTTTAATGTCAAATGCCTTGAAAGTAATGAATTAACATAATCAATAGACTATCCTTAGCTAGTGACTAGAAATTGTTTCAACTTCAGTTAATATGTAGCTCATTCATACTCTATGATGACTATTTTAATGGAACACAAGCTCAGAAGGGCTGACTAAAGAGTTTGAGGTATCTCTTGAGGTCAATTAGCTGGCTAGTGTTGGTGGAGCTTACTATAATTAGGCAAGAACACAAACTTGCATAAGACTTATGATTGATATATAAATTTTTTTTAAATCAATATTGTCATTAAATTCAAAACTCTAAAAAGCTTTAAATCCAAGAAAATTTCATGACCCACATCGCATGAGGGAGAACGAATCACCGCTAACTTATCGAAAGTTCTTGCATTTTCTTTTCTCATTTGAGTGCTAAAACTTCTGTTTGATTGCTATTGGAGTGTACCTCAGGATCTTAGCTTTCGTTGGTATAAACCTCAATGGAATTGGAGCTTGGACGGCTAAGAATGGAGCGTCGAAAATCTGCGGATGAATTCGTGTCCTCCTGTGCGGGTACCGTAGAATTTTTGTAACCCTTTGTGTTTTGCCATTTTTTTGTAATAATAACAGTACTAATAATAGTAATGACAAAAAAAAAATAATAATAATCCAAACTCCTTTTTTCATTTTTTTGCAATAAAAGACAAGAAAATTAATAAAATTATTTTTATATGAAAAATTTGTATTCTTTTTTGTTTCCTCTTTTTTTTTTCATGTTTTCATTTTTATCTCTTTTGCTCTTTTTTGCTTCTTTTTTTTCTAAAGTATGGGGTGAGCAATATGGCACCTCGGACAATGACCCGACGTGTCACCAGACTGACAGATTAGGGCGGATGAGTGGAAACGCAGATCGGTGTTGACGAGTTGACGATGGGGTAACCAGCAGGAGTCTTCGGAAAATAAATAAAATTCAAAAAATTTGGAAAAATTATGGTATAAGGATATTGATGAGTAGAACAAATCTTCCTTCTGCACCAAAGTGTGAAAAACCTGATACCAAAAATGGTGGCACAAAGTTGACAAGGACGATTACATGAGCATAAGCGATTGTTCAATTTTTTGAAGTAGTTTGGTGGGTTAAATAAAGTCGGAATTGGACGAAATTTTGGGAGGATGTTTATGGGGATTTAAGGAATTTTATTTTAGATTTTTTTGTTGCTGTTTAAGGGAGTTCTGGGCAGTGAGTGGAGGGCGTCGGGCTTTGTGTAGGTTTTGTTGGAGGGGTGTTTTGATGGCCGAAACGGAAGCGGATTTTGGCGAAATAAAATAGAGATGGAAGATGACAGCTTAAACAACAAGAAAATAGAGAAAACAATAAAAGATAGATATGTTTATTCAAGATTATGCATACCTTGATCTTTTCAGGATTATACATACCCTGAAGTTCACTGTTTATGTATACCAACGGAGTTTCGGTTATCCACACAAAAACCAAGAGCTCTCAAGTCAAAATTATGTAAGAAAATTTCATTCAATTGTGTCATGATACAAGAGATTTGGAGCCTTATTTATAGTCACATAAGACATATCATGTTACTATAAAAATCATAAATCTTTCACAAATTTACCCCTTATAAGGACTAAAATGTCTATGCCCATAAGAGACAAATTCAACTCTTACTTACCACCTTTATGCTTATCACATGTTATTTGACCAAGCTCTCATGCATGACAAAAATAAAAAAATAATAAAATGTAAATAAATAAAAAATTAGCACATCCTCAAAAATCTTCATGCTTCCATCATACGCACATATCACTACTCTATTTGATGTGCTGCATCACTAGCATACCTCCTGAAAAAAGGAGACCTTTTGAGTAAGCTATAATAAATATGGAACCCTACAAGCAACTAGTGTAAACAATGGTTGGATCTTTGTGCGAATGTTCCTAACTTAACAGGCTTGTCTTGTTGGGTCCTTCAATTACCATTTCTAAAATTATCTCGGCCATTATGAATAACTGGTTGTGACTGTTCTTGTGGCAGTTGCAAGCCCTCATAGTGTTTATACTGGATCATTATTTGTATGGAATCATATACCTTGACAAATGTAGGAACTTAATTTGTATAAAGGTGGAGCAGTCTTTTTTTGGTGCTTTTTATCATAAATATTATTATATGTTTTTGCAACGTGAACAAATTTTATAGCTCCTTCAACTTGATTTGAAATTTCTCTAAACTTGTTTTGATGTTTAGACCACATTTTTTGGAAAGCCGTACATTGATATAGGCTGTTGAAAATTTCCAGGTACAGGCCTGGTGAAGAAAAAGGGTTTCAAGGGATCTTTTGCAGAAGCTGGAGCTTCAGCTAAGGTTGTTGGCTATGCTATTTGACTCAAACGTCTTTGATCTAGAGTTACTTTTGTATTCAATATATAAGCGAAGTTCTTTCATGTTCAGACATTTGCAGTTTTGTCTGGGGTTCATAGTCTTGTTGTATGCTTCTTAAAGAGAATGCGAGGAAAAGATGACGGTATTTGTCATTGGCATGTTTTTGATAACTTAAAAGGTGGGATATTTTACTTTATCTAAATTTATATTCTCATTATGGCAGTTATTAACGCTGGTGTAGCAGGCTGTTGCACTGGCCTCGCTTTGAGTTTTCCAGGTACATTTATTTTTCTTATACTGATTTCAGAATTCGTCTCCATATTTAATACTAGCATCAATTTGCAATGGTGCGTGGTACATTAAGTGTTCTGCTATTGGCTTTTACAGATGCATGAATATTTTTGTTGGGAGAAAAGTGGTGAGAGCGTGGTACATTATGGATACAAAATTAATATAAAAATATTTGCGGTAAGACAAAATTGTACATGATTTGATGGGTTTGACAACTTGCACTCAAAACTGTTCTTAAAAATTTAACTTTATTTTAAAGATCATTTTTACACAATCCTCTGAGTTTGGGAGGAATATAATAATAAACCTTCCCCATTGCCACTCAGATAGTTACCTTCAGTATTACCTACATTATTTACAAATCAAAATTCCATGGTGATAAAACGTTTACAATCACTATTTTCTTCCTATTCATCAACCAGTACAAAGCTTGTGGTAACTCCACAATCACCACCTCATACCTTATTTTCACCAATTTTATCCCTCCAGATGATTTCATGCGACACTTCTTCCCTTGCTCTCTCAAGCTTCATCGCTCTAGGTACCCATGAAGAAAATCATTCTGACTTCTCCTTTGGTAGTGATTTCTAGGTGATTCTAATACATCTATCTTTATGTTCACTCAAATGCTCAATGTTACCAAAGAGGTCACATCTTGACCACCACAAATGAATGTATTTGCTGTAACAAAGGTTTTTCAATAAGGTAGGGTAACTTATGGAGTAGGTATTACTGGACGATCTCAAATCCTGTGGTTTGATTGACTACATTTAAATTATTGTCATACTTGGAAATATCATTGACCAACTTGGTGCGGACAATCACAGGAACAAATGAGAAAGTTAAAAGACCCATTAAATGGGAGCTGTGAAATCATATGCTTCTTCTTATGGAGTAGGTAACTTCTGATGGCTGGGGTAGGTTCTAGTGTAGAATTAACTATTCATGGAAAAGAGAATGAGTAGGACTAGGACCACTGAATCTGTTTATTTAAAAGGGCTGCTGCTTCTTCATGATTTACCACTAACATACTTTTTTTCATGCTTCTTCTAGACCAAGTCAAAATTTACTTAACGTGCCATTTTCATTAACTTGGCAAAATTGTGTGCGAGCTGTGAAACCATATGCACTGGTCTTGAAGGTTCATCAACAATTGTTAGCAACACTTATTTGATGTTTTGACAAATTTTGGAGCAAAACTTGGAATGTGGTTGATTTTCACTGTATATTTAGTGCCAGCGCAGTGGGCTTGAAATAAGTAAAGGCAGAGGACAGTATGTATTGTGCTTAGAAGTATTCTACAAAATCTGACCATTGAATCTCATTAATCACCTTTCCAATGAAATGATCTTCTGATTGCACAGACCACCAATCTCTAGCAACCCCTCTTAAAAATGCTTTTTAACCAGTCTTGCAAGATGAAGTTTAGTTCATAGTAAAAAGTTCTCTCTCTGGATGACAACTTAAGGTAGAAAAAAAATCATTGAAGTTGCACTATATTTTGGAGCCACTCATATGCATCTTATGAAGTATCAACTTGTGAGAATGATGGCAGATTCATTTTTAAGAAGAATTGAAAATGACAGTCCACACGATCTAATATGTGAATGTGGTCAAGGGTACCTTTGTATTGCAACAAATTTCTGTTCGGTGTACTATATTTTGCTTTGTATACTCATTTGAGAACTCATTTTTGTCAAAGCATGGAATGGATAATAAGTTATGATACATAATTAATTTAGGGGTTTGCATATTTGATTTTCATATACCTTAATATATATATATATATATATATATACATATTATATAGATTGCATGCTTTCTTACTTGCTGATTTATTCTGATAGTTAGCAAGGCAAAGGCCAAATGATCTCTTATACCAAAACCAAAACACATTACAACCTAGTATATTTAAAAAATATATGAAATGAAATATGTTTGCTCCATTGTCCCAGCACTTGCATCAGACTTGTGCTCGCTTCCACACCAGACCCAACTCTAACAACTCGAGGATCAAGTTAATGAAACTGGTAAATTAATAATAATATCAAATTCATTTTAATGAAAAATATAATAAAACAAAATTTGCGTTCAATAACAGTTTATTCATTCATCAAGTATTCATACATATTCTTAAAGCTTCCCATATGAAATACATGAAGTAATAATGAAAAATAATTCTACAAAAATATTTCTCACCACTAGTAGAATTACTACCACAAATGTCCAAATCTAGCAACATAGTTTTAAAGTGGTTTCAACAATTAAAAAATGATTGGTAAAAATATTAGTCAGTTGTTAAATTCAATATATAGAGAATGTAACGTCTTTGTTATTTTTTCCATATTTAAAAAATGTAGACAAGTGTTGTTTCAAGTGAGGTATATGTTGTGGTGTTGTAGTCGAGTGATGAAATCTTAGGATTTGTTATCTCATATCATTGGCTCAATTTCTACTGACCATATATGTACTTATTATTTGAAGCTTACCTTTTTTTAAAAAAAGTGAGGTACAAGTCATTAGGCTAAGCAATCTAGTCAAAAAGATTATATCAAACATATAGGTTATAGAAAAAGAGAGCAAAAATGGCATAGCAATTCGTAGCCTAAGAATAACTAGCAAGATATCCATAGTAAAAGATAGCAGTTAAAAATGAACATTAGCAAAGTTAAGCAATAACAAAAATATTAAATAATAGAAAGAATAATCAATAGTAAAAATATATTTTAATGTCAGTATCAATCGAGTATTCTTCCATGAAAGGGTTTAACCCAATTCGCATCCCCAGAAATTTTACACAAGCTCTTCCACTTTCTAGGAAGGTATGCACCATAAGTCTGTGATGTTTGAAATGATGTCGTCCCTTAAAAAATGAGTTGATGCCCCTTTCTATTAATATCGACTCTTCTTATTACTGTACTATATGTACAAATTCAAAAATACATAATCTTAACAAATATGATTTCACCTAACAAAATATTTTAATAATTGAAAACCTAAAAATTAGAGAGATAATAAAAGCACAATAATACATAAAGAAACAAAAAAATAAGTGCATTTGAATTTTAAAGTAATTCGGATCAACATGAGATCTTATATCCATTCTTCAAAAAATTTTCTATTTCGGGATTCCACTCAAACTCGAATACACTTTTTGACGACCATGAAGCCACTTGCAGTCTCTTCTTCAAAGCAGAGAGGCATCGCTCCTTGTATAACCTGCAAAAAGTTTGTAGGAAATGAAAAAACTTGGGGTAAGTCTCTAAATTTAAATTACGAGTCCTTTGAAATGTTAAGAAACTGGAAAAGAAGGCTTATGAATACTTGGGATGATTTGGGGGAAGGTAAAAGTTCTATTTATATAAATGAGGTTCAATAGATTTGAAGCAGAAAGAGGCAAAATTTTGGGCAAGCTTGGGTGCCTGGGAGCGCGACTCCCAATACGTGGCAATAATTTTTATTTAGAAATGCTTATTGAGCTTCCATGGGCGGCTAGTTAAGCAAAAGGCATGCTGGCTCAAAAGACTGCCAAAGAGTTCAGGTGCCTGCGCGTGTGTGCCCGTTCAAAAAAATTTTCCAAAGCACAAAATTTGCTCTTGTAATTTTGTATTAGTAAAGACCTAATTACTATTATTATTACAGTTTCATTTAATCATAATAAATGAAAATAAGCTAAGCATAGTGAGCATCATTAACTTAAGATTTGATCAATACCTTTGACTTGTGTGGCTTAAGGCTGAATTTTTTTTCATTCCTTGGGGGTTATGAAGAAGCTTACTGATTGTAAGTTCTAAAATACTTTATTTATCTTATTAATAACCTTAAAAGTTGTTGCTAAATTATTGTTATCAAAATTGTGCTCATGGGGTCCACAATTTCCTTACTAATTATTTTTCATATATTTGAACAAAATGTTACAGTTATTAGGCTCCCAGATGCCTGGGAGCTCCAACCTTTGGCTGGTGCTGGCAAGGCTAGTGCCCGGGCACCCGTCCTTTTGGTTGGTGCTGGCGATGCTTGTGCCTAGGCGTGCCTGGGCGTGCCTGTGCGTTCGCCCTTTTGGTGTGTGTTGATAAAAACTACAATATCAACAACAACACCAAGCCTTAATTCCACTAGGTGGGGTCAACTACATGAATCCTTTATTCTCATTGCGCAAGTTCAAATAGAGCCACTCCTCAAGTTCCAAATAGAGAAGACTCTTCATAATAGTTTCTTTCCATGTCTTTTTGGGCCTTCTTCTTCCTCTTTTAAAATCGGAGAAATTCATAAACTCAATTTTTCTTACAGAGGCATTGCAGGGTCTACGCTTAATAAGCCCAAATCATCTAAGGAGACTTTCTTTAATCTTATACACTATTGGAGCCACTCCAATCTTGCTACGAATAAACTCATTTCTCATTTGATTCTTATGAGTGTACTCACTCATCCACTTAAGCTCCTCATCTCTGTAACACTTATTTTATCAGTAAATTTCTTATTTATTAGCTAACATTTAGGCCCGTATAACATAGTTGGTCGTATAACTGCTACATAAAATTTTTCTTTAATTTTGAGTGGAATTCTAGGATCACACAACACTCCAAAAGCGCTACTCCATTTCATCCAACCAACATGAATCCTATTAATCACATCGCTTTCTATTTTTCCATTATTTTGAATAATTGAACCTATGTACTTGAATTTCTTTCTCTTCTTGATCACATGATCCTCAATAGGTATGTGCTCGAGATTAGGGCTTCTGATATCATTGAACTTACACTCCATATATTCTATTTTAGATTTACTACGACAAAAACCTTAGGATTCTAAAGTAGTTCTCTATAACTCAAATTTGCTTTAACTCCATCCCTAGTCTTATCAATTAATAGAATATATATGCAAGAAATGCACACCAAGGAATCTATTCTTAAATGTGCTCAGTAAGAACATTTATGATTAAATTAAAAAGATATGGGCTGAGAGTTGAGTCTTCTGTAATCCAATAGAAATAGAAAAGTCATTGAACAAGCCATCATGAGATTGAACATATGTTTCAGTCCCATTATACATATCTCTTTTAACACCAATATATGCGATACAAATTTTTTCTCTCCAAAGCTCTCCAAAAGCGCTACTCCATTTCATCCAACCAACATGAATCCTATTAATCACATCGCTTTCTATTTTTCCATTATTTTGAATAATTGAACCTATGTACTTGAACTTCTTTCTCTTCTTGATCACATGATCCTCAATAGGTATGTGCTCGAGATTAGGGCTTCTGATATCATTGAACTTACACTCCATATATTCTATTTTAGATTTACTACGATAAAAACCTTAGGATTCTAAAGTAGTTCTCTATAACTCAAATTTGCTTTAACTCCATCCCTAGTCTTATCAATTAATAGAATATATATGCAAGAAATGCACACCAAGGAATCTATTCTTAAATGTGCTCAGTAAGAACATTTATGATTAAATTAAAAAGATATGGGCTGAGAGTTGAGTCTTCTGTAATCCAATAGAAATAGAAAAGTCATTGAACAAGCCATCATGAGATTGAACATATGTTTCAGTCCCATTATACATATCTCTTTTAACACCAATATATGCGATACAAATTTTTTCTCTCCAAAGCTCTCCAAAGAACTTCTCTTAGTACTTTTTTATAACTTTTTAAGATCAAAATAAAGTAAAGAAAGATCTTTTCTTTCTCTAAATTTTTTCATTAAATCTTTTAATATATGCATAGCTTCTATGGTAGATCTACTTGGTATAAAAACAATTTGATTTTGAAAAATGCAAGTATCCATATGTGATATGTATTTAATTACTCTCTTCCAAAATTTCAAAATATGACATTAACTTGATTCCTCTATAATTAACACAGCATCACCTTTATCTTGTAAATAGGTATAATACTCTTCTTCCACTCTTCTAATATCTTTTTAGTCTTCAAAATGACATTGAATAACTCGCTAATTTAAAAAATTCCTTCGTCACCCAAATATTTTCCTAAATCTACAGGGATGTCATCCGATTTTGCTACTTTAAAGCATTCTAAATATCCTCTTTATTATCATGTGAATGAAATTGTAATTGAGATTAGTTTTATAACCATTAAACTTGTATTAATTTTATTGGTTCTTTATTAAAAATCTTAGTAAAATAATCTATCTATCTATGTTGATTATCTTCATCCTTAAAAAAATATAGGTAAAATAAATCAATAATAAATTTAGAAAAAATGTATGGCAAGTTGATCTAAAAAAAAAATAATAAAATTTTCATTAGTTTCAAAAGAAGCATGAACAACAAGCTCTAACAAAGATCAAAAAGATTATACAAAGATATATAAAGTGTATTATACAAATGTTAAAGCATCCACCTTTTTTGTCATACCAGAAAGGGAAAAGATAATAGAAAATGCAGAAGTTAAAGAAGTCATCATCTAAATGGTCCTATTGTGGTGGACCTAGGAAAATTTTAAATAACTTTTTGAACTCATCCATAATAGATGTGTGAATCTTTTGTATTTTGACTTTTTGAGTCTCAATTTATTAAGTTTGTGCTCCATGCAGTTCATTTTATGTTTTGTTCTTCTTTGAAAGAATGCAAATCATTGTGGATGCCTAAGAGAGTTTGGTTATGTTGACGTTGGGTTGGATGAGCGCTAATGGAGGCAACCGAGTGACATCTTAGGATATAGGAGGTAGAGAAAGACCAAGTGAGGAGTTGAGGGGCCCATGGGAAGGAACACAATATGTAATAAAGTCATAGTGGATGAACTGTAATAAGGAGTTTGGTGAACTCATACTCACTTTTTTTCCAAGATGTGATATGAGTTCCTCATTTTAAAGGGACTTTTAAGGATGTTAAGTCTGAAACGATGGTGAAGAATATTGAAGTCTCATCAAAACAAAAGTAGTAGATTAAAAGAGAGAATAAGGGTCATTTTAGTCTTGTAATTGTCTTTGGGAAGGAGGTTGTTGCAATGAATGGTTTGGGTGGCTCAGGCTTTGGAGTTAAAGTTGTTGACAACATAGCTGTAGAGAGGTGAATGTTCAAGTTAGCTGTTAGAGTTAATAGTAATACAATCATCAATATTCTTAAAGTGTTGTTAGGTTTTAGATAGGCATAGGAGAGGCCTTGGTAGATGTTAAGATTGGTGGAGGAAGTTGAGATCTCTTGTCCATGATAGTAGGAAGAAGTCGTGATGCCATTGCTTAAGAAGTAATGGTTGGAGAAAATTTCATGTATAAGGGAAAGAGAGTAAACATTAGCGAGAGTTAGTTGTAAGAAATTCTTTAGGGATATGGCTATGATTGGTGTGGGTGAGAGAGTAAACATGAGAGAGAGTAATGAGAAATTATGAGAAGACCGAAAGAATGAAAGTAAGGTGCAAGGAAATTCTTCGAGGATATGATGATGGTGAGTGATAGGAGAAAAACAAGTGTAACTCATGTGGTAGGTAGAGGGTTTTTGGCCAGCAACCATGATCTTACATGCTTGAGCACATGATATTACGGTTTGGTTACGGTTGCTTGGGTGCTCCAGTTAGGGAACCGTGGTGCCCCAATAAGGGTGTCCGGGTGCCCATTAAGGAAGAAAATTGAGGTGCAAAAAATGTTAATTTACAAATAAAAAAATACCATGACAAATACTATGAAGAAGAATTTATCATAAACATTTATATAGTAAAAATAGTTAAGTAAAAGAAAAAATATTAAGCAAAAATTATTATTAAATTTATTTTCTTAATTTATAAAAATTGTTCTTTAAAATTATAACCTAAAATATTATAAAACATCAACTGATGGAACATGGTTATGATTTCATAAGTTTTGTAATGCTAGCATGTGTACACTACATAAGATTTCAAAATTAGGACTTATAAATCACCTTCCTAGGTTAGATTTCTTAAAGTGACCTACGTGCAATGCATGCTAATTCGTTAACCAAACATTAACCACTTCTTTCTCACTTTGTATAATTAGCATCTCTTGATCTTTAGAACTTTTACATATATTATTATTGGTCCTAAGGGAGTAAATATTATATGAACTAGTTGATGATTATATATATTCAATTAACTTGGAATAAGTTATTAACAACCAAAGATTAAACCTTTCGTTTGAATTAAAAGCAATTCACCCAAATATTTAAAAAATTAAGAGGAGAAGAAAATATGAGAAAGTTGTAAGGAAATTCTTTTACGTAATAAACAACCTACATATTGTTGTTGCTTAAAAATTATCAAGTTATTTCAACGTTATTGTTATCATCAAATTTGTATTATACATTTTGATAATAACAAAATTTTATGATAATTTTTGTATTTTAGGGAATAAAAACTCTCTAAAATAATGTAGGTAAAATAAAATAAATGATGGATATGGAAAAGTAGATAATTGATATAGGTAAAATAAAATAAATGATCAGTGTGCATGTAAACTAGATCTAATTATTCAAATGTACTCTTTGAAAGCTGAATTTAAGCAATTTTTTTTGAATAAGCTTGCGAGAAGCTATTGAGATTCTTTATGAGAAAAGTGTAAGATTAGCCTAAAAAAAATTAAGAACTCAAATTTATACGAAAACAAATTGAATAAGTTTGAACCAAAAATTGTATTTGTTAATTTGACTCAAAGGACTTAAAAAAGTAATAACAAAGTCTACTGCTTTATTAGCAGAACTCATTGTCTAAAAATTGTTTCTCTTATGGAAAATATGGTAGTCTCTAGCATGCGTTATTTAGCAAAATAAGAATAGCGTTTGGATTTCTAAGGAAACTCAACCTAAGAAAATTAATGAGAGTGAACTTGCACCAAAGTATGTTCAAATCATTAATGTTTGATTTTCTCTATGTAGACATACCTTCTTAATAGGTGCATTGTAGGTGTTACCTAGACATTGAATACTCTAAACATATGATGGGCAACAATAACAAATTCTTAAAGGTTGAACTATAGAATGGCAAAGTCACCCCATTGGTAATACAAAAATGCAAATTTCAAATTAAAGGTATCATAATAATTGTTAATGCTAATTCATTTTTTGTTGAAAATGTTTTATACATTGATAACTTTTGATATAATTTGCTTAGTATTAACCAGTTTTGTGATCATGGTTTTGAGATTGTATTATTATATCTTGAATTTTAATTAAATTTAATGTTAAAATATTAATGAATTATTTTAGAAAAAGTTAATGTTTATGTGCTTGATATCGATTCATTAAAAATTATGATAATGTAAAATATTTTATAACTTTAATTGATGAAAATGGCTGTGATATTGTAGATTATATATGATGGGCAACAATAACAAATTCATAAAGGTTGAACTATAGAATGGCAAAGTCACCCCATTGATAATACAAAAATGCAAATTTCAAATTAAAGGTATCATAATAATTGGTAATGCTAATTCATTTTTTGTTGAAAATGTTTTATACATTGATAACTTTTGATATAATTTGCTTAGTATTAACCAGTTTTGTGATCATGGTTTTGAGATTGTATTATTATATCTTGAATTTTAATTAAATTTAATGTTAAAATATTAATGAATTATTTTAGAAAAAGTTAATGTTTATGTGCTTGATATTGATTCATTAAAAATTATGATAATGTAAAATATTTTATAACTTTAATTGATGAAAATGACTGTGATATTGTAGATTATATATCATGCTATTATAAGTACATTACACAAAATTATAAAAATTAGGTCTAATAGACAAACTTCTTAGGTTAGATTTTTCAAAAGCACATACGTGCGATGACTACCAAATGGGCAAACAATCATGTTTGACTTCTTACTCACTTTATATAGTTAGCATCTCTTGGCCTCTAAAACCTCTATATGAATTGTCTGGCTCTAACCTTTCTAGTATGGGTAGCAGCAGATATTGTTTGATAGCAGTTGATGATTATATTTTGTTTATGCGAGTTAAGTTCTTATCCGCCATGGACAAAACCTTTCATGAATTTGAGCATTTTGCTACTTGGGGTTAAAAAATTATAGGACTGAACAATATCTTTATTGATATGTGAAAATGTTTGAGCAATGAAAGAATTTCTTGTCATACTAAATTATTTAATATTAATTTGAAGGCTAAAAGAATGCTAAAGGAGTGTAAAAGAAGTGATTGCACTTATTTTTAAGAATAAAATTGTGTAAGTTATAGAATAATTAAGTTAATGAATCATATATTGAAATTTTGGGAGAGAGCGATTGAATATAGATTATAAAGGAATACTTATATTCTACAAAATCAAATTGGTTATGCCAGGTAGATTTATCATGGACCATATATTCACTAAGAGGTTTGATAGAGATATTTAAAGAAAGAAAAGATCTTTATATCTTGACAAGACTGGTGATAGAGTACTAAGAGTAGTTTTTTGGAGAGAAAAAAATGTGGCATATATTGATGTTATTAAAGATATGCATAATGAGGTTGTATATGTGTTCGATTGCAAGATGACTTATCTAATGAAGTTTTTATTACTAATTGATTACGTCAAGTCCTTGCTCTTAATCCATATTTTTTTACTTTCATTATAGATGTTCTTATTGAGCACATTCAAGAAGAGGTTTCTTGGTACATGTTATTTGCAAATGATGTTCTCTTAATTGATAAGATTAGTGATTGAGTTAAAGCAAAACTTTGGTTTCATCTTTAGTAGATCTAATTATGTAGTGTATGTTTAATTGTAATGGAAGCGATAGTTTCAAAAACATCATTATTGAGAACCATGTGATTAAAATGGGAGAAGTTCAGATACCTTGGTTCAATTGTTCAAACTTATCATGAAAAGAGAGCAATGAGATGGAGGAGCACTTATATAGTGTTGTGCAATTTGAAAACCCCATTTAAAATTAAATGAAAATTATAGAGTAGCTATTTGACATGCTATATTTTATGGAGCTGAAGGTTGGCCAACAAAGAAGAGAACATACCAAAATAAACAATATAAAGATGAGAATGCTAAGATGGATGAGTGGGTATATTTGAATGGATAGAATGAGAAATGAGTTCGGGCATATTAATGTTAAGATTGGAGAATGTTGTCTTAGACGATTCGAGCATATTAAGCATGTCGACTGTTCGATGCATGTGTTAAAAAAATTGAGCATTTGAATTTTTCCTATGTTAAAAGAGGGAGACTAAAAAAGACACGTGAGAAATTGTTAGAAAAAATATCTTCTTTTTGGAATTTAAGAAAGGGCTTCTGTTTGATCGTGCACAATGTAAACCAATTATTCATGTAGCCAACCCCACATAGCGGGACTAGGGCTTGATGGCATTTTCTATTCTTATGTTAAACTTTGAATGACCAAGGTTAACGAAGCATGGAAATTACAAAAAAAAATACTAGTAGACGTTTCAATTGAAGACTTGTTAGTGTTTTCTAGATGCTCTGCTAACTTCCTTTTGAATGAAAAATAACACATCTTCGTTGGCTTGGAGACAAAGAATTGTATTTTCATATGCGTGTAGATGTAAAATGATGGGATGGCACCTTTTGTTTGTTCTAACAACTCCAAAAAGATGATGCCATTCGTGGATCTATTAAGGGGATGCTTGCTAGAGGTATAGCTAAGTTAAGTTGACTCATGACATACTCAAGGTTGACTTGATAAAGAAGCTTGTGAGTTGAGCTCGATCAACTAAATAGTCAAGTTTAAAATAACCCGACTTGACTTGTTAGCTTGTGAGCCAAATTCTTTTGAAATTACCAATATAAAATGCACAAATTAAAGGATTTTATGTAAATTTATTGAATTTTTCATTTTGATTATTATTTAATGATTTTGCCTATGAATTCTATTTTTTGCATTATTTTGACATGATTTCTTAAAATCTTTTTATTTCATTATTTATAAATTATTTGGTTCATAAGCTGACTTGAGCTCATAAAAATTTTAGCTTGAGTTCTAACTTGATTAGCCAACCAAGCTTAAGCTTAAGATCAAGCTAAAGATGGGGTCTAGCCAACAACTTTTGGAAGAGCAATTCATACATGGGGGACCCACTCAATATCCTTACTAGAGGACCATGCATGGAGTTCCCTTATTACACAGCCCTCGCGGTAGCAAGACATTACCTTGACTTGCCGTCAGACCATCCTATTCTTGCTACTTTTAGCATTGTTCATAGTGTAGATAATTTGAATCAACCATTAAAGTTAACGACCTAATGGGGTTGATGATGCCATGACAACTCCAATATTCATTGTTTTCTGGCTTTTGAATTTCCAAATTTTTTTCTCATCTTGAACAATGGCTCATAGCTTGCAAGATGGGAAGGATGTAGCCCTCAATTCTCATTGACTCACTATGGTTTTTTCATTAAATACTTTCCGTGGGATTGTATTAAGTGTGTTCACGTCCTCACCTAATCCCATGTAAGAGGACATGAATCTTTTGAGAGCACAACACTAGACTAACAACTTCGCTTTATAAACAACATGACCACGCTCAACACAAACCATTGAAAGGTCTTCCTAGTCAACAACTTGACTAAAGATACTCTATAGGCTCTGATCATTTAGGGATGTGATGACTTTTTTTGGAGAGATCCAATTTGTCTCAAATTCAAGCATGCACCCCTCTCCATTTGGATTGTATGCCTGTCAATTCACATTGCTTGTCAAGTGCTGTGGCAAGATGAGATTTTTTTTTTTCTCCAAAAAATCGGGCAGGTGATTGGAAAAGCAAAACCCATACTTGAATGGTGGTGAATTCCACTTTACTACTTGGCATAAATTCAGGTGATCCCTTACCTAAACCAATTACTTATCCACACATAAACCTAGGACCGCCCATGATAACATTAGTTTTAGCAAAGAAACACATAAAGCAATCATGTTAAAAGCACACAAATTTGAAGGCACTATTCTTCTTTCATTTTTTTTACTCAGGTAAAATCACATATAAAGAGATGTGCTTCTCGAACAAATGACCAACATGGACATGCTCAAACTTCTTCCTTTGCTCTTTTTTTGAGCGTTGAGTAATTCCACCCTCTCCATTACCAGCAGTTCCGATAAAGAAGCACTCAAAATATATTGCACATAATTCTTTTTTTGTTAGAGCCACCCAAAAGAGAGCTGGAGCTGCCATCGCCTTTCACCGAATTGGGAAAAGAAAATGACAGGAAATTCCTTACCACTTCAACCAGCATTGTTTGATTGTCATTGGCCTCCAAATCTGCATGATTCATTGTTTTATAAAAAACATCAGCACACTATCAGATTAACACCACCACTATGAGGATTGACTCCTTTCTGTGAGCTGTTTATTTCATCTCGTCCTTTGGGAGGAGCCCATGAACTTCCATCGCTGACTTTCTGGGTGGGTGCGAACAGCTCCTAGTGGTCCATGGGATATGTTGTTTCCAATGGGTCCAAGTGGCAAAGAACTGCTACCGCTTGTTGTGAGTTGCAATGTCCCTTGAAGCTACCATTGCCGTCTACTGCCACTGCCATATACTCATCTCTTGCTCTTTCCCTTTTCCTCTCACCCCTCACCAGCTTCTTAGAATGAGCAACTGTTCAACTGAGACAATTTGCTTGCTTTTCAAAGATATAACCACATTAACTACTTTCAAATAACTATTTAGTTCATTCACCACCCCAATTTGTCTTGCCTAGATTTTACATATGTCTGTATATTGTTCTCACTGAATGAATTATGAACCATAATACAATTTTATGATGACTGAACACATACATGTGGACATGGTTACAACATTACAAAGACATGAGACATGGCTATTTTTGAAAACGACATACATTGTACACAATAATATATGCTAAATATATGAGTGCTTCAGACTGCTGCCGGAATGTCTCAATGATGAAGTTTGTTCCTGTTTAGAATGGATGAAATAAACCGCTTGGCAGTTCGTCTGGAGACTGCTGGCGCCTTTTCGGCAGGAGAATGGAAGAGATCAGTTAGATAGGCTGGCGAAAGATGCTGCTTTGGTGAGAATAAGAGGTGAAAGGTTTAAGATGGAGGCAGAGGAGAATGATGACTGGATGCAGCCAGAGAAGATGGAGGTGAGCTGGAGGATTCAGTGGGTTGATGACTACGGGATCGATTTGATGGGGTTCGGATATTTCGGGATGTTGCAGGTAGGACTATAATACTTTTTTTATAATATTATAAGGACTTATTTGATACAATATAAATTATAACAATTAAAATTATACTTGGATAAAACTAGAGGGACTAAATTAGAATTTTCTCTACTTTGTGTTCTTTGATTGTTTCTTTAGTTTTTTTTTTATTTCTGTACTTAGCATCCAACTTTTATGCTTGCAAATTACCACAATGTTTTATAATTACACCAAAAATAGTTTCTCACTTAACCTCTTTAAATCAATACAAGTAAATGAGTTTTCATATGAATGTCTTTATATTGTAATTATCATAATTTGGGCGACAGATATATATATATATTACCATCATTTAAATGCCTTTCAAATAATTGTTTTCCTATTTTCTTAATATTTCATTAATTTTAACTAACAGATGCCAGATAATAGTGGATAATTAGAGAATTAGAAATGCTAAGGTGGATGAGAAATGAGTTCATTTGTAGTAAAGTTGGAGTGGCTTCAATAGTGGATAAGGTTAAAGAATGCTATCTTTAGATGGTTCAAATATATTAAGCGTATATCATTTGATGTCTCTGTTAGAAAAATTGAGCATATCAATTTTAACCATTGGAAAGGATTTTCTTTATTTAGAATTTAGAGAGGGGCTTCTATTTGATCATGCGTAATGTGATATTTACTTGCATAAATAAAGGCGGCTACTGGATTGTGCACACTGTCGATAATTTAAGTTATTGGGTCATTCTCTGAAGCTTTGTGAGAGTGATTGAACATTGATTAAGTTGTGAAACTATGATTACACAAAATAATTTTGATTTTTTGCCTGATTGATAGGTGGTATCTTTTCTAAGAAGATTGTTTGAGAAGTTTAGAGAGATAAAATAAAATCTTCATCACTGTTTATTGACTTCCAAAGACGAATGATAAAATTCTGAGAGAAGCTTTTTGATGAGTATTTTAAAGAAACAAAGGTTTTGTTTGCTTATGTTAATGCTATTAAAGATTTGTATAATAGGGCAATTACAGATTCTCCTACCCAAATGTGGTTTGTCAGGTGATATTTATGCTTCAATTAGGCTACATCAATGATTAATTCTAAATCTGCATTTTCTTACATTTATTGCAAATGTCTTTACTAAAAACATCCAAACAGTTAAAATTCTTCTCATCTTATCAATTGAGAATGTATAGATTGTAAATGTAATTTATAATAAGAGAAAGCAACACATTCTAAGACAGCCTGCTAAATAAGAGAGCTAAATACTGATTTTAACTCATTGGGAGAAAGAACACAATCATTCCTTGCCCTGAATTAAACACAACACAAAATTCTCAAAAATATGCAACTGATACTGCTTTTATTCTCTGATTTACATTTAGCAACTTGTATTTCAAAGTCAAAGAAGCATATGATTGATTTTTATATCTGTATGCAATACAACATGAACACTACATGATCATTTTAATGCCGTTGGCCCCTTTCAGGTGCGCCGCAAGCTCTCCTTCAGAGCTGCCTGACATTCGGAGCGTTCTCTTGCATCATGGAAGGTCTCAACAAGCAGCAGCCTGCATTAGCCCTCCCTTCCTCGAACTCCTCTCTTGCTGCATTCCAAGAGGAGAAAGTCAGAGCCCCTCTCCTTGTGCTTCCCCCTTTCACCCTCCCTCTTCCCCTTCTCCATGCCTTCTCTTCCTTCTGTAATTCTCTCCAGACCTCCACCTCAGCTGTCCCTCTTTAATATATATATATATATATATTAATGCACAACATTATTTTAATTTTTTTTACTCCTGAAAATTTGTTGTATGTGAAGGAGAAAGTGTTATGCTTTTCTCCTGGTTTTACACCTTTGAAGTCCACATATGCTTGTGTTGTAGGCTTTTGGTGAAATCTATGATAACTTTGAATATCATTAAAAGTATTATTAAATGGAAAAGTATCATATGATATAAAATTATATGATTTGTGCACAAGCTGATGTTTGTTTGTTAAATGTGCTTTATAAATACTTGTGAAGATTAAGTAATGGTATTAAGAATACAATATAATGCTATGATTATTTTTCTTATAAAGATATAATACTGTTTGTTTGTTAAATGATTATTTTTCTTATGATTATTAAGTAATTATTGTTATTAATATATTAGCTAAATTGTTGAGAGTTATTTATATATTGAATAATTTAGTTACTTCAATTTATTATCTTAGTAATAAATCACATTCAATCTTTATATGCAAAAATTGAGTTAATTTTATTAAATATAATTTATTATCTCAATTGTTTTGTTGTATTTATTTGAGTTATTTTAAATGTATTATAAAAGTAATTATGCTTGTTATTATTTAATCAAATATTTAAATTGAATTAATTAATTTTATGATTAATCTCTTGATTATGTTAGGAATTAGTTAATTAATTATAATTAGCCATATAATATAGTTAATTATAATAATAATTGCTAAATGTAAATTAAATTTTCTTAATAATATTTGGAACAATTATAGCTACTTTAAAGTATAATTTAATAAATTTTTTTTCTTGATTTGTTTTGCTATCATTGATGTATATTATTTACACTTAATAGCTATACTAATTTTTAAAAAAAGATGCAATTATTTTAATAATGGTTGTTTATTACATTTTAATAACTATATAAAAAGCAATTATTTAGTTAACGAAATTTAATAATTAGTAAATTTTATTAATTTTACAATGATTATTTAACTTTAATAAATTAAGCTAATTTTTAACTACTTTATTTGAAATTAATTAAAAATTTCTCATTGATAATAATAAGCAATTAGTTAATAATTTATTATAATTATGTAATTATGTTTTTTTTATTAATTTCAATATTTTGAATAGATTTTAATAACCAATTTGTTATTCTAATAATTTAAAGAATAGTGCTTTTGCTTTTTTTCTAATTATTTATATGTATTTAATGATTAGTGAATCTTAATTTTTAATCATTTAATAGTATATTTAGATTTATTAATTGTGTTGTTGCATTAGCTAACTTTTTTCTAATTTAAATAGTTATTTATTACTTATTTAGTCAATTTAAGTTTTAAACTAAGTTAGCTAATTAAATTAATTTATCATATTTAAATTTAAGCCAAATTCAAATAAGCATCAACTTTGTTTTAAGATAATATTTTGAAGAACTATTGAATGAATTGAGATTGCCAATCAAGCGAAAAAGTTTTGAAGATTAAAACTTTATAGTTACAAGGCTTAGGTGGTTAAATGTATTTTTGCTATAAGTATTGCTAATGGGTAGCCCAAAAGGTTATTATTTTTAAATTTAGGGAGGTGTTTTGAGTTTATGATTAGGTTCTATGCTGTCTAAAAATCTTCTAAAAATAATGTTTTAAAGCTAATTAAGAATTAATTTATGCAATTTTATGCACGGTAACCAAAGAATTAAAAATAGTCATTGAACCGTTAAGATGAGAATCTGTTCGATAGCCAAGATTAAGTGGAAGTCACTAAACCGACGGATATGGCTCGAAAAATCATCCCCTTCCATCATCTCAAATCTATTCTCAAACAAGAAATAAAACCAGCAAGCAAAACAATAAGATCATCTAAAAAGCCCCATATGAAGCTAGACACCAACTTGCTAATAGCATAGAAAATCAAAAGCATAGGAAAACCAAAATAAGACTCAACCAAAGCAAACAAGAAACATAGTCGAAAAGATTAGCAACAGCATGGCAACAAGTAAGATTTAAGAGCAATTCACAATAGCAATTTCTTTCATCCGAAAAATTTAAGAGATATAACACAATTAAAGCTTGAAAATATAAATTGAATTCCTCAAATAGACCACCACAATAATTTAGCTTGACTATAGTCCAAATACTCATATTATTTAACCTTAGCTTTTAAGGGTACTACTAAGTTCTAAATTATTTTAACATAAATGCAAATTTTTATGATTGAAGTAATAAACAAGATAAGTCTTAACCTATGCAACAGTATATTCAATTAATGTCTACTAAATGGATTTAAAAGATAAAATAAAAGAATGTAAATCTTCCTTATGCTATTCTAAGAGAACCATCTATTCCATAAGATGAGTCCTTAAACTTGGAATTTGGTTAATTGGCAATCAAGGCCATTAAATGATTACTAAGAGAACTAATCATGCTAATTTACTGATTTGGAAATAAATCAACAAGACTTAAAGGTCAACAATTAACCCTTAGAATTTCTTAATCACACTAATCCTCTTTCATGAACTAAGAGTCTAATATGTAGAATTGAGTCCAAGAACAAAATCAAATGTTATTAAATAACTCCTTACTCTCTAATGAGTTCATAGATACCAAGAATGCTAAAATTAGATTTCCATTGAGATTAATATTCACTAATTAAGAATTTAGGTAGTTAGTTAACAAAATACATGACAGAAAATAAATCTACCTTGATAATCAAATTCTAATATTGATAATGAAGAAACCAAGATCCTAATCATACAATTTGGCTAAGTATACAACTTAATAATCACAAAACATGCCTTTGGATAATTAAGGCATAATTAAAAAAACCATCCACAAAGTAAAATATTATTGCAATTTTTTAATCTACACATATTTCATGATCAAACTAGTATATAAGATTATATGATTTGGATGCGTATTGACTAAAATATTTAAAACCCTAAATTTCATTTAGATTTTCAAATTTTAGACTTTAAGTTTATTAAAAATCAAATTACATTATCCAATTTTTCCATTTTGGGCTCGGTCGAGTCAATCGAGACCTGACAGGCTGACTGCTTGCGGGACAGCGTGGGTCTGTCGGGACTCGGTGACCCGCTACTGTCGAACAGCGCAGGTCGGGGGCTGGCCCGACCTGCTCTGTTCACCTTCGTTATGACGAAGGAAACCCATGTCGGGGATTCAGCGTTTTCGGGAAAACCTTAAATTCTAGACACACAAATCGCTAAATCACCTGATTACGAGCATAAATCGACCATATGCTGGAGTCCTACACGATAGAACTCAAAGCCCCATCGGAGGTGATTCGAATCCACCAGCCCCAAATCTAAGCTAACGGATGCAAGGGTTTACTTTGGAAGGGCAATACTGCCTCCACAATCAACCATTCTACCATATTGAACTCCCTACACGTTCCTTGGCTCTGGGCACTCCCAAGGAACCTGTCAATGATGTGGGAGCTAGTCTGGAATGACCAAACTCTACTATAGCTTGGGCACTGTACCCCACTGTACAGGCCTGGGCCAATTGCTCATCGATCGGATCCAAAGTGACCCAATCATTAATGAAAATTGACTTAAGACTAATTATAATCGATAATCAAAACATCTCTTAGCAAAATTGATGGATCATTACATGGGAAATGGTGTATCTGATTGCGGAATGAGCTGGTAGTTTGTGAGCGATCATGAGTAGACCAGGGACCAAACTGGATTGTTGTATCTTTCCTAAGCTAGCCGTGATCTTTTGGGGACTCGAATGCCGAGTCTCAACTAGTTTGACTGGTAATGATGCTAGTAATTCCCTGGGTTTTAGAGAGGAAGAGGGCAATTGGGGTGCAGTGATTGATTGGGCAATTAGGAGCTTGTCAGTGAGCAAAGAGGCTCACTAAGGAGACTTGGGGTCTTTTATAGCCTCGGGAGCAATGGGGTTATCTAGGCTAAAGCCGATTGGTTTGAGCCCAAGGGGCGGCACGCTATTGGGGAGGCCGGGTCATCTGGCTCGCCGAGAATTCCTGGCGCAACTGTACCGGAGGATCTTCGCCTACCGGGGACAGTAGAACAACTCTGATCTGACGAAGCATAACGACCGATTGCGGGAGGAATTCAGGTCGTTTGATTAACGAGAACAGATATCTAGGATATGCCGAATCAGGCTGTCGTGTGGACTGAGCATCACAGCGGATCGCCTATGGTCTGTGCAGCAGATTCGGACAATCTATCGACCGCTGGAGGGTGGAAATGTAATTAATTGAATTTGTAAACCCTTTTGTGCAATTTCCCCAATTTATTTTTAATTGAATTAAGGCCTAAATGACCTCCAAAAATTTCTAAACTTTCACTACTAGCTAATTTGAGGGTGAGAAATTAATAAATGCAATCAAAATTTGATTTGAAGATCAATTTAATTTAACTATTTTTTAGGTCACTAAATTGACTAATTAGTCAATCACCACAAATGGATTCTAATGAATCCCAAATTTTTAGAGTTTGATCATAATGAGATATAAAATTTATTGTCACAAGGTTTTAAACCTAATTAAGCACAAATTAAATAGGATAACAACTTAGGGTTGTTACAAACTCCCACACATAATAATTAAGAAGGGTAAGGAGTTACAGATTTAAGAATAGAGAAACAAAAAAAAGTATCTGGATTCTCAAATTACCTTAAATATTTCTTACGCATATCTGCTTCTTTTGCTTATGTAGATTCTTCGAAGCTATGGCTCTTCCATTGAACTTTTACCATAGGAATAAAAAGATTTCTTAATTTCCTTTGATTGTGAGCTAAAATCTCGATTGGCTCTTCCACATAGGAAAGATCAAGCTGTATATACACTATTGGAAGTTGAATCAGATGTGAAGGATTTCGAAGATATCTCCTCAGCGATGATACGTGAAATATGTTGTGAACTACTGAGAAGTTTTCTTGAAGTTTTAACTTATAGGCTGTAGGTTTTACCTTTGTTGATACTTTGAAAGGTTAACCGTAACAGAGAATAAATTTCATAGCTACGTCAAATTTGAACACACCTTTAATAGAGTTAACATTTAGATACACAAAGTCACCAACTTTGAACTCTAGAGGACGATGCCTAACATTGTGATATTTAGTTTGATGATCTTGTGTTGCACGAATCTTCTATTGAATGAGTTACTGTAACCACCCGAGTTATTACCTTAGTTAAATAGGCCTAACCCTAAGTCTTAAACACAATTACAAGTACTAATTAGGTCAATTGGAGTCAATCTCTAAAACCTAGTCCAAATCAGGAGTCAAATAGATCGAATCCTAATTTCTGGAAATCTAGAAATCCTAGAAATTAACCTATCTAAATTGATCTTCGATCGAAAAACGGACACCGCCATTACGTTCATTGACCCCAAATTAGCTTGGGGTGAAGTTTTCGTGTCAATCGGAAGTCGTCAAAATTTCGACGAATATTTTAATAATAAAAATACCCCGGAAATCGATGTATCAAAATACTCGTCGGATCGAAAATCCGACTGTGCCATTGAATTCTTTGACCCTAAATTAGCTAGGAAAAACATGTTCAAAATTTTCTGGAAAAATTAAAAAAAAAAAATTATTTTAATACTTAACGGCGTGTCGTTAAGTATTTAACGTAACCGTCAACTGTAGCTAACGGCGCCGTTAGATCGGACGGCGCCATCGCAGCCGTGGGATCTGATCCAGATCTAACGGCTATGGGGCCGTCTCCCTCGGCCCCGTCGCCCGCGCGCGACACGCGTCGCCCCGCCGCGAATCCCGGCCCCTCCCCGGCCTCGGCGAAGTCGCCGACGGGTCTATAAGACCTCGGCCGACCTCTGGGCTCCGGGTTTGCGAAAATCGGAGCCCAGATCAAGCCGGAATAGAGCCCCGAAGCCAACCACCGTCCGCCCAATCCTAAAGACCGCCGACCCGCACGACCCGCACTTCAAGTACCCCGATCTCCCCCAATTTCCGTTCGATCATTGTAATAATTGTAGGATAGGTAGGTGAGCTTGTCCTCTTCCCATCTACCGGTTCCGATCGGGCTCATAACCACCCGATCGGGCGCACTGAGGCCCTGATTGCATTTGGGTTCGGCTCCGCCGAACCCTAGAAGGCGAAAGGTCGCGGCCTCGGGTCGGGCCGGGTCGACCCGAGCCCGACCCGTCCGGGTCGGGTCCGCGTAAGCAGCGGGTGGGGCCCACTACGCCACGTGGCTACCTCCGGGCCTGCCACGTATCATGTGGGGCCCACACGCCGAGCCGCGACTCCTCGGCTTCGGCCGTGGGGCCCACCAGGCCACGTGGCAGCCTCTGGGCACGCCACGTGGCATGTGGGCCCACAGCCCGAACCCCAGCGACGGTTCGGCTCCCCAGTGGGGCCACAGTGCCACGTGGCCGCCGCTGGGCCCGCCACGTGGCAAGTGGGACCCACTGCCTGGTCAACCGCGGCGGTTCGGCTCCCCGTGGGGCCACAGTGCCACGTGGCAGCCTCTGGCAGTGCCACGTGTCAGGTGGGGCCCACTGCCCAGTCACCCGAGCTGACTCAGCCCCTGTGGGGCCACATTGCCACGTGGCAGCCTCTGGCAGGCCCACGTGTCAGGTGGGGGCTCACTGTCTGTTAATTTAATTAATAATTTAATTACTGTTAGTGTTAATAAATTACTGTTAATGACTAATTAATTACATTTATTGATTAATTAAGTTAGGATTAGTGTTAATTACTTTTGAACAGTAACCTTAATTAATAAAGTATAATTAGAGATTAATTAGGGTTAATTAAAGGTTAATTAAACCTTAAACAGTAATTAGGATAATTAATTATTATTAAACAGTAAAGTATAATTAATTATTCTTAATTAGATATTAATAGGTAATTAAGACTAATTAAATAGTGATTAGCACTAATTACTTTGCTACAGTAAAATATTAAATAAATATAATTTAATTAATTAAATAATAGATTAATTAATGTTAATTAGTAATTAAGCTTAATTAATTACAGATTAATTAAGGGTTAATAATTTCAAAAATTCTATATAAAAACTTTAGTAATGAATAGTAAAATAATACAATTTGAATAAATGAATAATAAAATAATTCAAATTGTATTTTTGAATAGTAAATCTTAAAAATTTAATAATTTTTTATAGGATGATCCAAACATAGCCAATATAGGTTTTAAAATACTCAGAAAAATATAAGGATTCAAATAACGTAATGTAAAAATTTATTTCGGGGTACGTATAACGAGGTAGCATTTTATGACCTCTTTAGAGCCTCATAACTTTTTACCCGGTTATCGAAACATAGTCAATATGGGTCTTAAAATACTCAAGAGAGCGGCCCCATCACCGTAGTAGTATTAGTTTTTCCATTCGGACATCAGGACAAAAAGTCAACCCTAGAATTCTCAGTGAAAATAACCAAAATGCCCCTAGACTTCAAACAGCCATAACTTAGTCAAATCAACTCCAAATTAGAAAATTCAAAATGCTAACCAGTTTAGAATTTCAATGTCATCAATATAATAAAATAATATTTAGGATTTGAACCCTAGAAATCTAAGTAAATGACCAAATTACCCCTAGCCTTATTCTAGTCATAACTTGACCGTTTCTCGCCCGATTTAGGCGTACTTACTGTCTATCTTCAAGTTAGACAGTAAGGAATCAATTGGATCTAAGTGAAATAAATTCTGACCCCTAAGTCAAAAATTGACTTTTTGACCCTTAAACTAGGGGCAAAATGGTCAGACCATTTTGCCCTAAAATTGGACTAAGTACCCTTACCCTTTGGATAACATCCTAGAATGCCAAGACTAATATTATAATCATCTTAGCAATGTTTAAGCAAGTGAAATCAACCCTTAAGTCAGATTCCAGTAGTCTTTCTAAGCCTTAAGCACTACACCTTAAGGATCCTTCCTAAGACTAGGACTAGATCATATGTTAGAGTTCATTTATTGGGTAAATTGGGTTACCCAATAGGTGAAACCTTAGTTTTATTAGTTTATAGACTTTCTTTTATTTTACAACTCATTCCGATTAGTTTATCTTTTAACCTTAGATTTAAGATAGGAGATTCATCATATTAAGTTTGATTACTTAATAGGATCTACCTTAACTAGTAGATCACTAATAGAATAAAACCTAGAACTTAGGTCTTATCCTTTGGATTATGTGATTAAACCTAATTCTCGTAGTGTTTAATCCATAATCTATAGATTTAGAAGATCTTGATCAGATCTTAGTTAGAACATCTAAATTCACAAAACTAGGACATATAATTATTTGATTTAAACTCGTAGTTGTCTATCTGATTGAACTAGATTAGAACCTGATCAATTCTAATCCTTTTTAACTTATAAGAATGAATTTTTGAGTTACACTCGATAGTAGGAAAACGGTGATCCTGAACTTGTGTAACTTGGAATAGTTAGATGGTTAAGTAGAAAACCAATGATATCACCATGTTTAGTAGAGTCCCTTGCTTACTTTGATACTTTGTTGCTTACGCGTTCCTTGTAGTTTAGTGCCATATTTTCTTGAGCATATCATATAAGACATTTGATGCATGAATAAACTATTAGGAAAATATGGAGACTCCTTAGATTCCTTGTACAAATATTAAAGTAATTAATAAAAAGATAATGATTCGATGTGTTTGAGCTGCCTCTCAGTGTTCTTTTATTCATACCGATTGTTACCCTAGCCGTATCGTGCTAGGAACCGCCCTAGCCGTACTGGTGCTAGGATCTTTCGGGTATGGCTGTTGGTGACCTAATCGTATCGTGTTAGGAATCGCCCTAGCAGTACTGTGTTAGGGCCTTTTCCGTTGACTGATGTTGCCTTAGTCGTATCGTGCTAGGAACCACCCTAGACGTACTGGTGCTAAGATCTTCAGCCCTGTTTAGTGAGCTAGTGTAGCTCTTTTCTGTATGGCAGATTGTACACGTATGGTTTTATGTGCAGTTGTTGTTGTTTACCTTTCAGTATTCTTATTCAGTCAGCTATTTTCTTGTACTGCTTTTATATATATTTAGGATGTTAGAATCTTGCTGCTATTTATATGTACCACTGTTGAGTTAACTTATTTTAATTGGCATATTTTCTGTTGATCGCCAGCATATTTAGGATGTAGAACTTTTCCTACAGCACATGACAGTTATGTATATTTATACGCCCTTCCTTGTTTAGCTTGTATGCGAGGCATGTCTCAGCCTCTTTCCTTTTTCTTGCTGAAGTTATAAATGATGATTTATATCTTTCCCTTTTCTTTGGTACTGCTTGCTGCTCCTTTTCATATATATATATATATATATATATATATATATATATATATGTTGCTTAGATGTCATCGAATGGTGATATTACCTAACACATATAATAATTCATCAGCTTAAAATGTACTTAGACAATTATCTAACTAGATTTTTCTCTTTTTTGGCTGGGGCCCTACATTGTGAAATCGACAATGGTAGACCCTCTTCAGTTATAAGAGCAGGAGTTAGGAGTGGAGCCATACCCAGAGGAGGAGCCCGTGGAAGAAGCTGCCATTTAGTCCCCTTATACTTTCGAGTGAGGATGAGTGGTTTACACTCTATTTTTATTTAAACTTTTTAAATGATGTAATAATACAGGTATCATTGACTGTGTATTTGGATTGTATGCTTATATTCTAAGATACTTTTCTTTATATTTATGTTGTGATGCTTGGATGATTTATATTGAAAATCGCTTTCGCACTTTGTGTGTTTACTGAGATAGTGACTGCATGTTGATTATATGCTTACTCTTTCCCTTATTAGGTGGATTGTGGATTTTATCTTAATCCAATTATAAGTGAAGGGTTAGCTAGAGTGACACGCCACCCCTTAACTTAATTCCTGTGGATTAAGGGGTGGGGCGCCACAGTTATATTTTCTTGTTAGTTTCTTCGACCAATTCAGATCTATAAAGCTGAATGTTTTCAATTTCAAACCAAGCAAGAGTGGTGCTGCATCTCCTCCTATACATCATTTCTTACGGGGCCATGCCGATACTTTCTTGATGACTATTGTTGTAAGTAAATTCCACAAGTTGAATATGATCTTCCTAGATTCCACCAAAATCTAAAATGTAGAGGCGCAGGTGATCTTTAAGGACTTATAAGTGAACATGCTATCTCGATTGAATACGATTAAATTTGGAATACCGTGGAGTTTGACAATTTCTTTCATATTGATCTTTGCTAATTTATCCTCTGAATCAGTTTAATAAATCTTCTTTCATATTGATCTTTGCTAATTCATATTGATCTTTGCTAATTTAGTTAATTAATCGATAATGACTCAGATTGTATTAGCTCTAGATTTTGACTTAAGCAATCCCGTAATGAAATCTATGGATATATCGAACCACTTCAATTATGTGTTTTCAAGCATATGCAGTTGTGGCAGCCGCCCCTTAATCAACTAAGTTTAAGAGGTGATCGTCATTAGTACCACGGATATTAAATCAGAAATATATCCATGATACTAATCATGAGCTGAGCAAGATCTATCAAAAACATGTATATAGTATAGCGGCGAAGAAAATGAAAAGAAAACATCTAGACACAATCCACATTTGCCCATTCACATACAAAACATTAAATGCAGAAAAATAAGAAAGCATATTTATACATTTTTAATAAATACGGGCAAAGAAGATTGAAGCATATCTCCTTCAGCGAGCCGCACCTCACTTTAACCTTATATCAAGCTAAATCCTCAAGTGCTGGATCTGACATATACTCCTGATTTGCCATATATATATATATATATATATATATATATATATATATATATATATATATAACAGGGCATAACAAAAAAAAAGAAAATCTAGTTAAACTTTTATAAGTCTTAGTACAATTTAAGCTGTTAATAAGCTCATGAATTTTATGATATCACAAATTACTTAAACTACAAAATAAGCAAAGTATATGGGTGTAACAAGCATACAAAAGGATGTGATGAAGTAATAAATAAAGATATTTATAATTAGGCAACATATGAGATAACAGAACATACCTTAATACCAAAATTGTGATAATGTTAGGCATATAAATATAAGTAAAGTAAGGAAAATATTGAAAGAAAAGACTCATTCTAACATGCTTATGATCATATAATTTATATAAGTTTAAAAGAAAGAAATCTAATTGTGGTACATATAAGTAAACAAGAAAAAGAAATCTAGCATCATATAAATATACAAGTAAGCAAATAATGTAAAGGCTGATTGCAGTAAAAGTAACAGTAAAATAGAAAGTACATGTGTAAAGACTATCATATCAGAAGGAGGGCTAAACTAGCCTGTTGAACTGAAAAATATAATATCACTTAGCATCATAAGAGGCTAAGATTAAAAATTACTTAGCGTCATAAGAGGCTAAGACAGAATTACAAAGCAGAACTGAACTGAAGAGACATAATTTACAAATGCAGTAAGATTTTAATTATTTACTTTACTTATGTGGACATATTCAGAAGTAGCTGAGGAGTCAAGCACATCTGCAAGACTAAGCGAGTCCCAACTTAACACAACTCTCCTCAATGAGTATGTGTTAAGTAATCCTTATTTCTCCTTACCCTTGTCCATTGGGGTAAAAGTGCACAAATCTGATCAGAAACTGAACTCTATGAAAATGTTATCCTAATTATTCTATATTTTTATTTCATGCAGCAATATATCTTATATTACATGTTCAAAGAAAAATGCACAAAGCACAAGGAATGCAAAAGTGATACAGTTCAATAGTAAGCAAGAAACTACTACACACAAGTGATATTTGTTATTATATACTTAATCAAGTCTAACTATTCTGAGAGGATACAAGCTTAGGATATTCAAAATCCATTTATTAAGTATAATCTCAAATTTATCGGTCTTATGAAGTTAAATATTAGAACTTAACAAGTTTTAATTCAGAATCAAGAAAAGTTACCTACAAAGGTTGAATGAAATAATCAATCGACATAATTTACACTTTTCCATTTCATATTATAAGTTATATTATGCTGATATTCTTACTAAAGAGAAAATCAAGGATCTTAAATTTAGATAATAAATCACATGAGTTTATTATAGCTCATATTTCTTCTAATTTACTAGTATAAGATTGATGACAAATCAGTAAGAGTTGTTGGACTTATGCAAGTTATTGAATATCCAAATTAAATGTTTAGTTAATTCAATTCATAAGATAAGTCATTACATTCTTAGGATTGGGTTATTTGATAAATCAATCTCTTATTAGTTAATTAAAGATGATTAAATGCTAGTTCTCTTATTTAAGAGAAAATCAAGAAGGTGTAAGCTTAAGTTCGAGATAAAACCAAAACACCTTAATCTTTTACAAGACTTAATGATATAACATACAAAAGTTAGTTCAAGAAATAAATTACGTATTATTGATTTGCTCATTATTGATAAATATAAGTGAAACAATAATCAATGTAATCCCTCCAAAGCTCTTATATTTTAACAAGATGGTAATCTTAACATGTAGTTTATAATACTTTCTTCAAGACATTTTACAAAATAAAATATAAGTTAGCATATGATTTAAGAAAATAAAAATACAGTAGCAGCAATAAAAACTATGCAAGTGATGTACGCACTTAAATAGAACTAAATAAAATAATTTAATTTATTAGAACTCAATACAAGTTCTAAGTACTTGCATAACTAGCACGAGCGACTTCGAGTTTCCACAACGCATGGCGTAGGAGCCTAAGCCTTCAACCTTGCATAGAGTATGGACATATTTCTAAAACAGAAAATAAAAGCAAACTAATAAATTAATTCAGAAAGTTTAGCTGATGGAGCCATTATCTATCATAATGGAGCAGAAGATTAAGTAAGATGAACTAACCCTTAGGCTAAAAATGCTTTGAGGATTTTAGTTAATATTTTCATTATCTAACTCAGTTTAGCGAAAGAGATAGGAATTTAAGATGTGTTTCTTTGCACCTAATTTAGTTTAGCTTAGCTCACTCTATAAAATTCTCAATCAATTTATGCTTATATTTTAGCTGAATGAAGTTAAGAACTTATGATTACATAACTTTGCCTAATGAAATATAACTTAATATGCTTTAACATAATTAATAAGATGAATCAATTTATGATCAAGTCAGTTAGTTAATTAAAGATATGTGAAGAGTTCATTAAGCTATTTACATAAGGTATTATATAAAATTTATTGGATATCTAAGAAATTCTAAATAACATTAACATAAACTTAACCAATCTTCCAAAATAATTCAAGATGCTGATAATAATATATAGTTAATAGCAACCATATGAAATTAATCAACTATTGAGTTACATACATAATATAATTTATTTGATTTAACTTAGTCATTCACATGATTTTACTAGGCTCTTTATATAAATAATAATAGTTAACATAGCATCAAATCTCTCTCTCTCTTTTTTTTTTTACGCATTTATTTTATTGCTTATAATTAGTCAAGAAGATTGACATATCAATACCTTGCATGCCACTTAAAAATCAATATTAATGCATCAATATTACAACCGAGGAATGCTATTTAGACCTGCTGACGTGGCACACAAAAAAACCCATCCAATAGAATTTGAACATATTTCATTAGTGTATATTTATTTATATTAAAATAATACAAATATTATTTTTAAAGTTTGTATTGAATGCACCCAAAAAATTCCATTGGATGGGCTTTTTTGGGTGCCACGTCAACGGGTCTAAAAAACATTTCTCATTACAACATCAAGCTCGCTGATCAACATACATACGATCTTCTTTAGTGGCTACAGCTACTCTAATATATTCAGCTATATCTAACTCAGCATGCTTTCAAAAAAAAAGTGCAGATTTCTTGATAAGCTTTGGAAATTACAAAACAAAAATTGACATAATTCATGCAAGTAAAGATAGATTCATAGAGCTAATGATCCACTAATTGTACAGGTATGAAATTGATAAATTATCAACAATGATTAAATCCATAGAATTCAGAGTTGAACTGATTTAATACCTTGCCAGAATTGATTATAAAACTTGCCAATAAATGAGAGGTGCTGCTACGGCTAGAAGGAGTATCGACGCTTGAAGTGAGTAATGATCATGCTAAGGAGGATCGGCCCTTGCTGAATGAGGAAAGAGGACAATCGGCCATGACAGGAAGAAGGCTGGTGCGAGCTCTCAGCTATGAAGGAGGAGGCTGCTCGGTAGCTCGGCTGACGTGAAGAGAGGCTCTTGGCCATGAAGAAGGGAGGGGCGCTCTCGGCTTAAAACTGAGAGGGAGATTGGCTGATGGCGCCCTCGGCCATGGAAAGGAGGAGAAACGTTCTCGACCATGGAGAGGAGGAAGAGGTGCCCTCGACCATGGGAAGGAGGAGAGGCTCCCTTGGCCATGGAGAGAATAGAGAGGATGAGCCTTGCGTTGCATAAGGGTAGAAATTTTCGGCTGAAGCAAGGAATGAGAGGCAGGATTTTAGGTTTAGGAAAAATAAGATTCTAAGTAATAAAAAATAAATAACCATCCCCACTCATTAATGAGCATTAGATCGTGATCGAACGGTTATGAGAAGGCTGAAACTTCCAAGCTTTGATTGATAGTCGATTGAACTTCAAAAATTATGAGCTTACTGTCGAAATGAGCATCTTGACAAGACAAATGAACGCGTACAAAAATAATTGAATTTGGATGAGTATTTTATTTTATATTAATTTTTAAGTGAAAAACTTCAAAAATTCACCACGATCAATCCGAAACTTTAAAATTTGTGAAACATAAAACATATCATCCTCATATGATGCTTAACTTAAATATATAAAAATTTGTAAATTATAATTTATATTTTATCTATTATCATCTTCTGAAATTTAAACTTTACAAATTTATTTAGGCCATTTTGAGATCCCAATTATACTCAAATTTTTGCAGAAGGATCATCTCAATGCGCTTTATTTAAAAATATTTTTATTAAAATTTTTTTTTTTATTTGACTTAAATCAGGATCTCAATTTTTTATTTATTTTGATCAAATTTAGGTTCAATTGACGGGGTAACAACATTGGGTTGTTATAGCAGTAGTCGTCAAAGCATTTGGTTTTCGGCCTTAACCAGATTACATTCATGACATCTTGCAACGAACTCAACCACACTTTTCTTCATTCTAGGCCACTAAAAATTCTCGTCAAATGTCATAGTTTTGGCTAACGAATATTTAACATATAACTCATGCTTACACAATTCTTCTAACTGCTAGGATGTAGAGACCATTTAGATCATCATAGAGATGTTATTTGAGCTCCAGTGAGCTTTTGGGAGGTTTTGATGCGATACGGAACAAAGTTGGAAAAGCTCAGCAGCAGTAAGGCACCACAATGCACCATGACGTGCCGTAGCGTGGCATGGCTTCCAGCACCGGAGAGTAAGGCTCTGTAGCACGCCACGATGCCAGTCTACATGAGACTAGGATGTCATAACGTGCCATAGTGTTAGTCTGCCTAAGATTGAAGTGTTGTAGCGCACCATGGCGCGCAGTAGCATGCCATAATGCAAGTTACCCAAAACTTGGGTGCTGTGTCATGCCATGGCACATGATACCTAAGGCCAGAGCGCTATGTGCACTATAGCGCCTTGTAGAAATCTGCTCTGGTTAATGCATCCCCCTAAGTAATTTGGGGAGTATTTTGGACTATATGGGGTTTGAATATTGGCTGTGTACTTAAGGGAATATTATTGGAGGAGTTTTCAATATTTGCAAGGGCAAACTAAAGGCTTTGGCTACTATTGGAGAGAACCCAAAGGAAGGTGGCTACTGCTCTCCTTATTTATCCTAAAGTAAGAGCTAGTGTTCCTTATTAGAGAATAAATTAATTGGGTGACTGTGTAAGTAGTAGATCTTTCTTTTTTTTTGTGAAGGTGAAGCTCTTTGTAACTTTATAGTCCTTTTGATATATAATAGAATTTTTGTGTGGTGTGGCTCAATGATTTTTTTTCTATCTTTGGGCTTTTCACATAAATCATTGTTGTTTGGATGCTTATTTGTGAATACATATGCATGTACTATGATCTATTTTTATTGTGCCTATGATTTTGTCATTTTTTTGGTAACCATCAACGCAACCCGGTCCTTGAGCACAAAATAATTTCTACTGCGGTGCTCTCAAGGTGTGATTTACCAACAAGTGGTAACAGAGAGATGTTCTCTAACTATTTCTTGTTGTTCTAAGGTTTATAGTTTGAGTGAGACCAATAACAGATAAAATAAGAGACAAAATAGAAAAGTTCAATGGCACTAATTTTGCCTTATAGAAAATGCAAATAGAGGATTTGCTCTACTAGAGGAAGTTGTATCTGCAATTAAGTGAAGCTGATAGAAATAGACGACTATGTCAAATAAAGATCGAGAGGTTCTTGATAGAACTGCATTGGGTTTGATTCAACTTTTATTATCTTCTTCTATTACATTTAATATTGTTAATGTGAAAACTACTGTATATCTTATGGATGCTCTGACAAGGATGTATGAGAAGCTCTTAGCCTCTAGCAAAGTTTTTCTGATGAAGAGAATTTATTATGAAGATAATGGATAATTGCTCAATGATTGAATATCTGAATGAGTTCAACACTGTGAAGAGTCAATTAAATTAGGTGGGCATAAGTTTGATGATGAGGTTTGAGCTCTATTTTTCCTCTGATTATTATCAGACCGTTGGGATGGGGTTGTTACATCCATCACCAATTCATCAGGAAATGCATCATTGAAATTTGACAACATTATTGAGCTAGTGTTAAATGAAGAGGTATGAAAAAGATCCCATAAGGAGGCATCTACTTCATCGTTGAATGTTGAAATCAAAAGAAGAGGTGTAGACCGGATACATAACAGAAATAGGTCTATATCGAGATGAGAAAAATCAAGACCCAAAAAAGCAAAGTCAGATTGCTGAAACTATGGTAAGGCAGGTTACTTCAAGAAGGACTGTCATACTCTAAAGAAGACAAGTGGTAGGAGTAAGGTTATGTGTCCCACAGTGAATGTTTTAGTTAAAGAGGATCATGATGCATTGATCTTGTCACTTGTCAACATGGAGTCCTGGGTGGTGGACTCAGGTGTATCCTTTTATGCCGCTCATACAAGGGGTGCTTTCAAGAATTACACCAAGGGTGACTTAGCTAAGGTATATCTTGGAGATGAAAAGGCATGCAGTATCATATGTAAAGGTGATGTGGATGTCTAATTACCAATTGGTGCAGTTTGGAAGCTCAGAGAAGTTAGACATATGCCATGTCTAAAGAGGAACATTATTTTAGTTAGCCAATTAGCTAGGGAAGGCTACAATAGATACTTTACATAGGACTCATGAAAGGTCACCAAGGGTGCACTCATTATTTCATGGGGCAATATGGTATACTTTATTTAATCAGTAAAGTGTCTGGTTTCATTACAGTTATAAAACAGATAGACACGGGTTTATGGCACTTGAGGCTTGGCCATATGAGCGAAAGGGGTTTGAAATCCCTACAGTCAAGGGGAAGGCTCTAAGGATTAAAGTCAGTAGACTTGGATTTCTATGAAGACTATGAACTGGGCATCATATTTTCCAAAGTTGGAAGAGAGCTGAAAGGCCAAAAACTCAAGTTGGTGCATACAGATGTATGGGTGCCAGCTCCTACCTCTTTCATAGGCGGAGCCACATATTTTGTCACCTTCATTAATGACCATACAAGGAAGGTACATGTTTATTTTCTAAAGCTTAAATCTGACATATTTGATGTGTTTGGAAAATAGTTGGCTTTATTAGAGAATAAGATAGGGTTGAAGCTTAAAGGCTTTAGATCTAATAATGGGGGCAAATACTGTGATAATGAGCTCAAGAAGTTATGTTCCATGAGAGGGATCAAAAGGGAATTTATAGTTCCAGGAGCACCACAACAAAATGGTGTTGCAGAGCAGATGAACAGAATGATCATAGAAAGAGCCATGAGCATGAGATTGCATGTAGGTCTCCCAAAGCAGTTTTGGGCTGAGGCTGTTGACAAACCTAAAATATGTAGTCTGCATTTGTATGTAAATGTACGTGGTCCAAAGTAATAAGGGATGGTAAGATCCAGAAATTTATCGTCATCTAGGAATGGTATTTAGATTTTTTACTTTCAATAATGTTTAAGCGATTTAATGGTTTTGGATTGAGCCATAAATTATGATTCCAAGGTTTCTTTGGTTTTGAAATTATTTTTGGAAAATTGGGGATAGTTGGGAATGAACATGCACAGTAGCATGGGTTTATGTAAGCACTTTTCTTCTCAAGTTTATATCAAGTCAATTGGATTAATTTTTATTTCATAATTAAGAGATTTAGTCTTCTCTAGTGAACTTATTAAATGTACAAAAGCTTATCTAGTGCTCTAAGATGAACACTGGACATTTTAACCTTGGCACATAGATAATCATGTGATCATTAGCATATGAATTCATCTCTTATGTCTAAGTGACAAAATATATATTTTAGGTTATATATTACATGAACTTGATTTCACTGATGGATGACATGCATCTACTCTTGAGTTAGCTAAAGAAATGAGCTTTTAGGCTAAATGAGCTTATGTTATATCGCTCATAGCTCATAGCACTCTAGATCCTTGCATAAACTAGGGGTGAGCTGTGGAGCTCAAAAGGTGGTTCTCGGCTCACATGCTTCTACTCTTAATTTAGCTAAGGTAATGTGCTACGAAGCTAAATGAGCTTGGAATATAGCTCATAGCTTGACGCGCTCAATTACCTCGCATAAATAAAGAGTGAGCTATGGAGCTCGGAGAATGTTAATGTTCCTCATGGCTCAAATGATCAAGCAATTGTCCAAAGTTGTGCATGAGATATTTTTGCATAAAGAATGTTGTCACGGTCATTCGCGGGGCTACGCTCAAACATGCACAACTTTTGGGCAAGACGATCATTATTCTCTATGATATTTACATTTGAATATATAGATAAAGATTCACCATTCTCCAATTATTCATTCAAATAAACATGCAAACAGTTCAAGATATAATTAGCAATATATCAATGGGAAGAGTTCATGCATTATATTCATGGCATTTACATGCTCTTGCCCAACCCTCCCTAAAGAGGGCTTATGTTGACTTTAAAATATAAGTACAAGGAAACTAATATGAAATATTGAGCCTTTGCATGACTCTTGCAAAAAAATACAAGAGATTAAGTAGGAATATAATACTATAGAATAGTTATTACGTTCTCATTGTCTTCTTCTTTCTTTGATCTCCTTAGCTCCTTACTCTCCGTGCTTTTGCTTTTCCTATAGATGCATCCTTCTCCTCTTTTGGGGTGTGGAGCTCTCATCAATGTTTCTTATCATCACAACAATCCAAGACCAAGAATTGGAACTAAAATTTTGGAACTCTCGTTAAGTTTTTAATTCTCCCTTTTATAAGCTTTGCTTTAACCTCTTTTCAATCAAAGCAGCCAACTAATTTTCTCTAGAAAGATGGATTCTAATTTTTATTATATTATTTTATTCTCTTGGTAATGAAGGAGTTTTAATGCATGCTATCAATTTGTGCTGTGAAAAAATAGAGAGAATTAAGTATGTTGCTTTTCCCAATGCTAACTAGGAGCCTTTTTCTAAAGCAAAATTACGACAGGCACTATAACGCATTGTAGTACCAAGATTTCTATTTGTTGGGCGCTACGACACGCTGCAACCCTAAGCTCTCAGGATAGTATCGGCTATGTCACGCTATAGCGCATAGCTCTTGGGATAGTGTCTGCTATGGCACACAGTAGCATCTAGCTTTTAGAAAATTATCCTCCCAGCACGCTGCAGCATCTAGCTCTCGAGATTATGTCCACTACGGCATGCTATAGTGCCTCGCTCTCAGGACTTTGGTCGATATGATGTGCTATTGTGCCTTGCTCTCGAGATTTTGGACGCCACAGCGCACTGTAATGCCTTGTTCTCGAGAACAAGGGCGTCGTGGTGCTCTAAGCACGCTGTAGCGCTCCTTTTTTCATAAATCCCTTCTTTTTGTAATTTGTTTACTTTTTAGTTGAAATGACATAAAAACACACTAACAATATGCATTTTAAAATTAGAAAATGACTATAAATATGAAGCTCACCACATCCAACACTTAAATTCTTTCTCATCCTTGAGCAAGAAATTAAAATAGCTTTTTGTAGTAATTGAATTTAATGATTGAGAACTACATTAGTATTATTCTAATTTGGTAGATTAATATTACTTCTGCAAAATCAAGTCATTGGTTTTTCTTATAACCAGTGCTAAATATAAACTTAAGAAAATATTTCTGATGGCATCAATACTTGACATGCCAATATCAGCCCCATTTTCTTCAGCAACAACTATAAGGGATTCATCCATCACTGTCCCCACTACTCTTCCTTAATATCATGATTACTATAAACATAGTTTGAGATAACCTTAGCTGCATACAAGAGAATAAGTTTAGTGGTCATTTTAGGGACTTTTATGTGCCATATGTGCATCTTCTTATGAGATGTAATGCTTTTTTTATTGGGAGAGATATTATTATTCATCCCATTATTTTATGGTAGATATATTTTTCTTTATCCCTTAAATTTTATTTTTAATAATATGTCAAATTTAGCACATGCATTACATCCATGAAGTCTTATAAAAGCCTATTATATTCAAAATTTAACAACTAGTTCCATTTCTCTGTTTTCAATATTTACTCCCCCACACATAGTTTATTTTATAATTTTAATTAAGTCAAGAGTTTGTGTTAGTTAGTTTATCAAGTTAATCCAACAAACCTTACTTTGTTTAGTTAAAAATTTTAGTTAGATATCTATCACTAATCCAAAACTTTTGATGCACAGAATTAGAATTTGTTTTCAATTTAGATTTTTGGAAGCGTAAGATCTTAGATCGATCAAATCAATTATCAAATCACTAGCTTTGATCATTTCTCTTAGATGAACAATTTCAATGGATGACGACGTGAAAAAGATTAAAACATAAAATAACCAAAACAAAATTAGTTACTGAGTTAAAAATATTTTACTAGGAGTAGTAAGGAGTGAAATGACCTAATAGAATAATGTCAGACTGTCATTACTGCAATCATGCATGAGATTCCTCCTGCTGCATTATTGACACACACTGATACTATATAAAACTTGAAATAAATAAGAAATAAGAACATAAAACTATTTGTTGGGTTGCCTTTCAACCAACGCTTAGTTTAATGTCCTTAGCCCGACCAAAAAGAGTTTATATCCTTTTATAATTTCTTTCTAGATTTTCATTAATGCTTTAGGATGTGCACGAGCTTGCTTAATAATATAATCTTTATGGATATTGGCTGTACTATCTTTTTCCTTCCAGGCCTAGACTATATTCTTTAATTTACAATAATTCTTCTTACTTTTCCTCATTTCATTTTTCATGTGTTTTTCCTTCTGATTTTCACTCAGCTCATCAGATTCATCATTATCCTCATTCTTAATTTCATTATGTAAAAATGCATATAATTTAATTTTCTTAGGAGTACAATCCAAGCACTTCTCTATGATTTCAATTTGCACACAATTATCATCAAGATTGCTAAAGGGTTTGTTGATGTTTGAGATTCTACAAATGGATTTGACACCTTCATTATTTTGAATCAATTTACCTTGCATATCCTCGAATAATGTGTCACCTATTATTAAATATAGAGGCAGATGCGCTAGAGGTGTGTGTAGGGGATATCAATTTCAGGTTGTATTTGATCAATTTTTTCTATTTAAAAATTAGGCTTCATTTTCAAATAGTCTAATTTAAATTGATACTCTAACTATTTGTCATTATCATTGTTTGTTTGAGTTAAAGTTTCCTCTATATACATTGACACTTCTTGAGTTTGTTCCTTTATCTGCTCAATCGTAACAACTTCTTGGGCAGGGTTAGCTAATTGTTGTAATATAAATTCTAACTTAGCCTTAATTATCTTACATATTTGCTCTTGGTCTTCTAGATTAAACTCATGCCAAATCAAAGTCAGTTTAGTTTTGTGAAAATTATCATTTACATACCCACTAAAATCTTCCACCGATTCTTCTAAGTATAATTGCTCAATTGTCCAATTAGTGTTATTAATGTTCATATCATAGTGAGTGTAATAGCGTTGTAAGTTGTGATCACACTTAATATCATTAATCAGTTTTATTCTCGAAGGTGCAAAAGGGTTATTATTATTACAATCAAAACTTGAATATGTTCCACCGCACCACATACACCAATTTGGATTATTTTTGAGTACTTCATATATGAAAATGAAAACTATAAAATTTAAGAAAAAAAAAGAAAATCACAGAAATTAAAAAGATATACATGAAAATCTTAAATTACTAGTTACTTTTAGGTTATATCTAATACGATTCAAATGAATAGTTCCTCAGCAATGGCGTCAAAAACTTGACAGACCTAAAATATGTGGTCTGCATTTGCACGCAAGTGTATGTTGTCTAAAATAATAAAGGATGGTAATATCTTGAGATTTATCATCCTCTGAATGTATATAATCTTAGGGTTAGGGTTTGCGTATGGCTCGCCTTAGCTTCAGCACCTCACAGGACTCGCAGACAGAAAAGGAAGCAATGAGGAAGCTAGGAGAATTAAATAGAGGCCGTAAGGCCAACTAGAAGGGTGGACAGTTGCAACCATAGCACGGCCCATCAGCAACACAGGTGCCTCGATCCTGATCAGGGAGACGTACAAGAAACAAATCATGAGCATCTGATCAGAATCTCGATCCGATGGTCAGATCGATTGGATGGAGCCAGAACCGTCAGATCACTCCAAATAAATGCACAATGGCTTGGATCTAATTGTGTGGCTATCCCGTGCATTGAACTCATACACAAGATCCGCACGGTCAGATGTTTTAGCAGTTATAAATATTATATAATTTTAATTTTAATTTTTAATTAATAAATTATATCATATAATTTAATCAAAATTAAAAATAACCAAATGAGCTCAAAAAATCTCAAAATTTCATCTTTAGCTAAATGAAAGGTGAGGAACTCAAAAATGAAGTTGGATTTTAAATTGGAGATCAATTTAATTATCATAATTTTCTGAGCACTTAAATATATTAAAATATTTAAGGAAAATTTGATGACTTCCAAAAATTCTCAAAATACCACCTTTAGTTAATTTGGGGTGAATAATTCAATGAAAAACTTCGATTTTGATTATAAGGTCAAAATAATTTAGGTATTTATTTAGTTAATTAAAATATTTAAGAATATTCGTCGATTGCAAATGATCTCCAAATCACCCAAAACTTTAGCTATAGACTTCTAATGTTATCATAAGTGCACTAGTAGTAAAAAAGAGGTAATTGAATTGCCCATTTATGGGTAATAATATTAGGGTTGTTACACCCTTGCACGATATCTCTCTCTTAGGGTTTTTCTGTGGAACCTCCTCCAACAATAGTTAAAATTTCTTAGCAAGCACAAGCCAATATAAGAAACCTCTCAATAAGCTTTCTTTAAGTACCCATCTCATATTGGACTCTAAATGGTTCAAAATATCCCTCAAATTACTTGGAGAAACATTGATTGGAGAAAATATCTGCCATGCGCTACTTAGCTGCGTAGTGCCCAAGCCTCGGGTAGTCAAGTGCCAAGGCACACTTTAATGCCTTAGTGTAACAACCAAAGTTGTTACCCTTATCAATTAAGACTAATATTCATCCTAATCTTAATCCTAAAATGTTAATCAAGTTATTAGGAGTCATCCACTAAGACCTAGTCCAAATCAGGAGTCAAATAGATCAAATCCTGATTTTCGAGAAATCCAAAAACTCTAGAAAATGACATATATAAATTGACCTCAGATCAAAAATTGGACTTCACCATTGCGCTCATTGCCCCCAAATTAGCTAGGGAAAATGTTTTCGAGTCAATCGAAAGTCGTTGAAATTTCGACGAATATTTTAATAATATTTAATACCCGAAAATTAGAAAATTAAATACTCGTCAGAATTAAAATCCAACTTTGCCGTTGTGATCCTCACCCTCGGATTAGCCAAGGGTGAAATTTTGGGATTTTTTAGAAGTCGTTGAATTTTCTTGAGTATTTTAATATATTTAAATTAATTAGAAAATTGAAGTATTTATTTTGACCTCAAAATCGAAATCTGACTTCGCCATTCCGATCATCACCTCTAAATTAGCCAGGGGTGATGTTTTGGACGCATTTGAAAGTTGTCAGATTTTCGTGAATATTTTAATATAATTAAATACCCAAGAAAATAGAATAATTAAATAATCGTTGGAATCGAAATCTGACTTCACCGTGCGATCGTCACCCCCAAATTAGCTTGGGGTGAATTTTTTGGAATTTTCAGAGCACATTTCTAAAATCAAAATTTTTAATTAATTAAAGGAATAAATAACTATTTATTCCTGATTGTATTTTTTTCCTTTTCCTTCTTTCTCTCTCCTAGTTGGCTATTCCACTTTCAGCTGACCCATCTCCTTCTCCCTCATTAATTGAAATCTTTGATGGCTATGGTCATCCCTCTTCCTTCTCCCTCTCCTTAATGGCAAAGTTTGATGGCTATGACCATCCCTCTTCCTTTCCTCCCTCCTAGCTCATGATGGCTTTCCCCCTTTCTTCTCCTTCTATAAATGGAAGCTCATCTCTTCCTCTCCATTTTTGGCTATCAAGATAAAGCTCCCAAGCTTCCACCCTTCTCCCCATTGTTGAGCTTTGTGCTAAAGAAGAAGAAGAAGAAGAAGAAATTCCTCCTCCAAGCTTTCCAAGGTTCCTTCTTCCTCTTCTAAAGGCTAAGGTACCTATTTGTTCTCCTTCTTTGGTCATTTCATTCCTCTATTATGCTTATTCACATATTTAGACATCCATGATTAAGTATGAAAGCCATTATAGTTCTTCAAAGTAATATACCTCATGCTCTGTTTTTCATCCATTTTGCACACCCTGCCTTTATCACCATTATTCATATAGCTAAGATGATCCATTCGTGCCAATTTTGGTGTCAATGGAAAGGTATCAGAAAAACATTTCCAATGATATATGATACTGCTCATGGAATGCTCTTGATTGAGAGTATTTGAGCTTGAAATGTGGCCTTTCATGATTTTCGCACTGGCGAAATCACCGTCGGGCGCTATAGTGCGCCATAGCGTCCAGAAAATTCATTTGACCATATCTTAGTCATTTAGACTCCAAATCCAAAAATTTAAAGTGCTAGATAGCTTAGAATATCAGTGCCAATAATAATCTAAAATAATATTTAGGTTTTGAATCCTAAAAAATTAGAAAATGACCAAAATACCTATAATATTAATTAGGTTATAACTTGACCAATCGAAGTCCAATTTGGGTCTACTCCTAGTTAAAGTACTCAGTGTAATATAAGAAAGCTATAGCCACTGAGTTTGCTGAATTTGGACATCAAATAAAAAAGTTAGCTTTTTGACCTCCTTAGCTTAGAAAATTACCAAATTGGCCTTGGAAATTGATATAGCTATAACTAATTCATTAGACTTCAGAATTTAGTGTTATTGAACTCTATAGAATCCTTGAACAGCAATCCATAATAAACTGTATAAAAATTTAGATTTCATTAGTTGTAAGTTACTAAAATGCCCCTTAGGTCAAAAATCTTAGTTTGGATCCACATGACTCATTTCTTATTCAAATTTGGTGCACTTACTGTCTCTCTTTATGTTAGACAGTAATGAATCATTTGATAGTAAGAAATCCCAATTTGGAGCCCTTAATCAAAAAGTAGCTATTTGAACCCTTATGTAGGGGCAAAATGGTCATTTTGCCCAAAATTTAGGTTAAATATCCTTAACCTTTAAAATACCTTTTGAAATTATTAAAATCAATAATATAACTAATTTAAGATCAATTTAAGTCATAAATCTCTCAATTAGGATAATTTGTAAAACATCTCAATTTTAAGTTTGAAAATCTCTAAGGTTAATATACCTTAGCTAAAATCCATCTCTAACCTCCCTAATTAAATAAAATTAGCAAGCATGAAGAAATTCAATCAAATGAGTTATATATCATATCAAATTAAATAAAATCATCATTCATGAGTTATCTATCATATCATGTGGGAGAAACCCAACTATCATCTTCCTTTTATCAGAAGTATTTTCTACTAAGAGTTATCGTGCTTGTTCAGGAATCAACACCAATCAATACACATATAGCTTAAACATTAGTGATTATAGATATACCTTAGTAACAAAACAACCAATTTTCTGTGGTTCGATAAATCCCAGAAATTTAAACTTTCCACTTATTAATTCAGACCACGTACATTTGCGTGAAAGAACAGACGTATTTTAGGTCTGTCATTTATTAAAATTTAAATGGATCTCAGGCCCATTAACATAAAGGTGCGGGTCAGCTCGATCTGAGGACCCACCACCGAGGCACCGCGTGGGTCACGTGTTGGCTCAACCTGCATAGTGGCATGATCCCCGCTTCACCCCTAACCCGATAGAGGCCAAATAGAGTAACCCTAATCGGCTAAATTATTTACTGCTAAACCATGCCGTAGTCTTGGGTTAACCAGAGCTCCATCCTTAGGCCAAGACGCATTGATGGAACTCTGAACCTTTATCATAGGCTGACTAGATCACTGAATCCTTATTTAGATTTAGGCAGCCTTTAAGGCCCACTATGTAGGGCAATTCTCCCTCTGTAGACCACAAATCTCGCTCATTTCATATCCTACACTATCCCCAAGCCATAATGGAACTAAACCTCACAATTGCTAGGCTCGGGAGGGGCTTGAATGATGGATCCTTACTCAGTCATGATTGAATCGATCTAAGTAAGGATGAACCTTATTGAGATGGCTTAGGTCGCTTAGATCATATCTGTAACAACCCTATTTGTTACCATAGCTAAATTGGGATTATTTAAGCTAAACCAATTTTTGATTTTAATTCTATTGGACCTAGTGGGTCATTAAAACATAACCCTAGAAGTTTGGAATCAATCGGAGCTAAAATGGCAAATTTAGTATTTTTGGCTATTTTTAAGCCATGAAAAATACCTAAATTAATTTGATCTCCAAATCAAAATCTGATTTCATTTTTAAATTCCTCATACCTTAAATAGCTAAGGATAAAATTTTGGGAATTTTTGGAGCTCATTTGGTCCAAAATTAGATTTGGGATATTTATAATAATTATATATTATTTAATTAATTTTATTTATATTTAAATTAAATTTTAATTAAAAATTAAATCACTCGGATTTGCTGTCGGGACCGCGGCGGATCCGCTGCGGGGTCCCGACAGCGGCGCATGCATTCAAGCCACCCGAAGCTTGAGCACGCATCTCAGCGCGCGCCTTCGAACGGTGGGATCTCCTTCGCGGTAGGATCTAATCCTACGCGTTGGATCCATTGCTCGCGCCAACGGCTACTGGTTAACCCGTTTAAGTAATCCATCAGGATCGTCCAGAGCCAACGTTCGATCCATCTGACGGCTCTGAGACCCCCAGCCACTGTGGATCATCGTCCACCTCTCGACTCGTCTGCCTCTGGCCCCCCCCCCCCCCCCCCGACAGCCAGGATCCTCTCAGTCGCGTGGCAGTACGGGAAAAGCTTTGAAATTCCTCTCCTGCCCTCGGCGCATTCGTCTTGCTGGCTGCCATCTTCCCAAATTGCCCAAGGTCATTGGCCCGAACCTCTCCCTTCGGTCCGAGCTTCCCTCCATTGCCCGAGCTCTGGAAGTCACCCCCATAGCTCCCTTGGCCTATAAATACCTTGGGAGAATCACAGTGAGTCCCTTTGCTCACTGTGAACCCTCAATTGGCGGCTAGAAACCCTTGGAGCTCTCATCTTCCTCAGCAATTTTCCTGACTTTTCCCGAAGTGCGAACTGCTGATAGAGGGCTCGTCTGGTGTTCAGACCCCCTGTGCGCCTTCGTCTGACCTTCAAGAAGCTTAGGGACGCTTCAATTCTCCTCGGTCAAACCTGCAACCCTAAATTCAGGTACAGCCTTCTTCCCCTGAACTCAGAAAGTTCAGTTTCCATTCCAGCATCTGAATGAGCCTTTAGATGTCGCCTAGATCGCTTAGCCACCTAAGAAACCTAGCGTAATTGTCGCATGGGGCTAAGCTAGCTTGAATCGATTGTATTGATCGATTGAGCTAGCGGCCGAGCCAATGGCTGAGTCCTAGCAAGGACCCAGTGATTGGCTGCACCCCAGGTTATGAAATGTTTGGGGATCGACTCGTCTCACCTCCCTGAAGGTGTAGGTATCGAGCTCCGGCTGGATAATGGCCTCTGTAAGGAGAATTGTCTCCTCACAATGAGCCTGAAATGCCCGTATCGAAGGCGTCTCGGGTGAGTAGCACCCCGTCGATCTAGAGGGATCCAGATGGGGGTTCTTGGTCCAATCGAAGTGTCTTTACCCAGGGAACGTGTAGGGATCAAGCCGAGCTGTCGCCGTTGTCTGAGCACCGAGAATTTCAGCACTGAGTCTCGCCTGGGACGGACCCATCGAGAGGAAGAAGATGATGCACTAGCGCTTTGGGCCGGGCCGACCCCAGCTCGCGCGGTTCTGATTTTGGGCCGCGTCTATTTAATAATTATCGGAAGACATTTTTAATAGTTGTGAATTAAATTAATCAAACCCTATAGTTTTAATTTAAATAAAAATACATAATAAATTATTTAAATAACTTTGGCTATACTGATCCAAATGGTATGATCCAATATGCCATTTGAATTAGAAAAATACAAGGAATCTAAATATAAAATAAGATCACAGATCCAATGGTTGGATTTAAAAATATTTGCCCAACTCTTTGTTGTTCTTATTTAAATTATATTAAATTAAATAAATATCCAAATGATGAGATTAAGGGCTTTGATTGCTCCCTGAACTCTAGAGAACAAATTCAGACCCTTAAAACCAATTATGGATATTAATTCCTCTTAATCACTCCTTAATCACCTTAATTATGGATTAGTAAATTAAACCCTAAATTAGTCCTTAATTTTGGGTAAGTTAATTCCTAATGCCATTTTAAGTCTATTAGAACTTAAGTGTAAGGTTGGATTGCCCTAAAATGCCTTAATTTCACTAATCATTTTAATGGGCTTAAATAAGTGATTAGTGCTAACTAAGCTTAATTAGATTATTAAAACTTGAAATAAGTATGTTTCTCACTTCATTAATCAATATGAAACATATTAAAATAGATTAGATCTAATTTGGATAGCTAAACCCTAAAATCCCACTTTTAACCTTAAGAGGGGCATTTTGGTCATTTTGACCAAAATGTGCTTAAGTGCCCCTTAGACCTTGGAAATTTAGTAAACCACCCTAAGATAGATTAGAAATGTTCTCTGAACCCTTATACTAATGATATTAATAATATTAATATTAAAATTGTGAAATCTTCAATTAAGACTTAAATAAGATCCTTAGATCTTAAGTAGCCCTAAAGAGATCAATATGAGATTAATGTTTAATCCCATACCTAAAATTGTCAATTTCAACCTTAATGAGCTCCATATATTTTAATCATAAACTTAAATTCTAAAAGAAATACAAATAGCAACTCTTAAGTTAGAATATAGTTTAAAGTCTAAAGTGATCAAATCTCAGATCCTTAGATCTTAGATCATATACTTAGATCTTCAATTTGAATTGAATTATCTCCAATTGAAATTCCCTAAATGATTGATTGTCTAACTCTTGTGAAGCCTTCCATGTGGGTTTAGGTTTGATTTAGTCTATAAAGATAATGGAATTATCTTAAAAGATTAAATATATATCTTAGATTTTTAAGTTCTTACATTGATTATTTTATTTTAAAATCAGTAGAATAACCCTTTTACTAAGTTTGTAGTTCTTGGATCTTTCAGCTTATAGGATCCTTTATCCTTAACTTTGGAATAGAGTGTGAACCCTAGATCCTTATTAGGACATCCCCTGAGTTTAGGTATTAAACACTAAAGTGGAGTTCAAGTCCTGAATCCCTAAATCTTGATTTACTTGATCAAGATTTGAGTAAGAGAGTAAAATATTAATAAACTAGGTCGTTGATTTAATTACTTAAACTATATAGTTGTCATATGATTTTGGATTAGAACTTGTTAAGTTCTAATATTAACTTTAAGGACGTAAATCTGAGATTCTACTCGATAACTGGATATTGGAAATCCTAAACTTGTACCTTCTCAGAGTAGCTATATTTGGTAATTATATAACATCAGATATCACATGAGTTTAGATTGAGTCCCTTGCTTACTTTGGTTTGATTTGCTTAGCATACCTTGGTTATTGAGCCTTATTCATTGAGCATAATAAGAAAACTTAGGATGTGGATGATACATCCTAAGTTAGTATTTGAATTGCATATCATTTAGTTTTGTTTTGTTGCAGTTAGTAGAATATATCCTAGCTTAGTATGCCTCTTCAGTAGTAGTATTGTATAGACTGAACTCAGACCTAACATATTTGGATGGCTAGGCTGGGGATTGATTGATTGATATTGGAGGCCCTGTATGGACTATTGGCTGGTATGACAGTACTATATCTTAGGCTTATTGTTACTTTAGCTGGATTGTTCAGTATTGTTTTCTATTTTGCTTTGCCACATGCTTCAGTGGCCTTATTTTTAGTACTAGCTCGCTTGCCATATGTCTCATTGGCTTTACATAGATTGCTTTGCTTTTGCCACATGGCTCAATGACCTTTCCTTTTCCTTTTCTTAATTGGCATATTGTATGTATACTCATATGGTTTACTTATATATATTGGCATGTTTAAGATGCTAGAAATGCATATTTTTAGTACTTGTATTTCTTTTATATACCCAGCATGGGTTAATATGATCATAAGCATGTTAGGTTCAGAATTGTATTGTAGTTGCTGTTTCTTTTTAATTTTTAGCCTCACCTTGTTTATTGTGCGTTGTATGTCATTCTTCATACTAGTTGCTGGCTATAAATGGATAGTTTATAGTTATCATCTCTTCATAGTTTGTTGCACCTATTACTATTTGCATATTTAGCTAATTTAAATGTGATATCTTTAAAATATTCAGTTCATTAAAATAACCTAAAATGTATTTAGACAATTGTGTAACTGTAACCTTTTTGTTTTGTTGGCTAGGGCCCTGGCATTTGTGATACCGACAAATATCAGATTTGGATGTGTTCGTGGGCAATGTCGCAGAAGAGGAGCAGGTTCAGGAGGTGGATCGTGCTGCTGCTGTTTAGATAGATCTTGTATTTTATTTTAGTAAGATTGAGAGACATTTTCATCCTCTTTAAAATTCAATTTGTAATAATTAATTCTGGATGTGTTTCATTTCTGCATTTCGATAAGTTACTATATTGTTTTCTCTCTTTCTACTATGTATGCTTGTGGATGTTACTACTCGCCTATTGCTTCCGCCACTTTGATATTTACATATATATATTGATGAATGTTATAGTACTTGGTGACAAGTCCTTGGCTTAAGGCAGGTTGGGTTTACCTAACTTTACTTAAGTTGGGGGTTTGCCACAGTTGGAGCATCGTACTTTCTTATTATCAGTAGGGGGGCTCCACAATATCGATCCATTTAAGGATAGATATGGATTGTAATTATACAATAATTAGCCCTTCTTAGAGGCCAATTAACAGAGCCCTGAGATTGTTTATGAATGATGAACCCAGCTTGACTATGCTCTACATTGTTGGGCTATTGTCATTCACAGGTGAATCTCAATCCTAAACACAGACGATCCTAATTTTGCAAGCACCTAACGAATTCACTACCCAAACATCACAAGCTGGATAGTGAGCTCACATAGCTCACTGGGGAAGAATGGGCACCTGGTTTGATGGGTTGTGCACGACGAGTATGGATCCTTAAAGCTTCGGAAGGTTTCTAACACCGACCCTTGGATCCTGAGAGTTCATTGGGAGCTTGAACGTCAAGCCTAGCCCATTGAGACGCTGAGAGGGTAATTGGCACTTCATCTAGAAGCTGTGATCACTAGAAGGACTAAAAAGTGAAATAAGGTTAAACAGAGAGCAAATGGTTTCTTTGTTTGCAATCTTGAGGCTATTTGGGCCTGAGCTCAGGCTGAGGTATCCATGTCCTTCCTTCGATTTAGGGAAAGCCGGGCATGCTCGACCCGATGCGAGAGTTTCATCAAATGGAGAAAAGATCCCAACGGTAAGGCTGAGGTGGATGAGGAGTGGGGGATAGGTTCTGGCTCCAGACGTACAAATGAATCCCACTGTCATGGACGGGGTGTAATCGGGACGAAGGTGAGCAGTAGCCAAGCGCTCTTGATCGTTTGATCAATTAGCTGTTGCGAAGGAACATCCTCGATTCATTCCGGCTCAACTGTTGATCGCATAAAGGCCATTAGCCATTGGATTACGGGTGCAATCCAGCAGCTATCGAGGAGCGCTGCAAAAATACTAGGGGCCACAGGATGCAAGTGCTAAGATGCGTGCCATGCATCCTAATGGGTGCAAAAGCTGAGCTGATGTCGGGGCCCCGTAACAGATCGATCGCGGTTTCAACAACGAATTCGGACCGTTAAAGTATAAATGTAATTACAATTTAATTTAAACCCTAACATGCAATTATCCTCATTTTAAATAAATTCAATTAATGCTTAAATGACCTCAAAAAATTCATAAACTTTGAACTCTAATTAATTTGGGGGTGATGAATTCAAAAATATAGTTAGATTTTGGATCGGAGATCAACATATATTAGCTATTACTTATGGTACTTAATTGGACCAAATGCTCATTTGACCTAGAGATGTTCGATTGACCCCAAAATTTTAGGATTAGCTTATAATGACCTATTGAATGCAATGGAACTATAATTATAGTATGATTAGGCTTATAATTAGCTAAATAATAGCCTAGGATTATTACATATTTAAATATACTTTTCTGCTCAGTATCGCACAAATTGATAAGAGTGCTTTTAAAAGTCACATAAAATAATATATGAAAAAGTTTAGATAACTGAGCAGCAAGGGTTCCATATTGATATATTCTTAGTCAGATCAGATAACTGCTACCAAGATATCTTTATATCAATATTTACTTATCCATTTCATTCTTCACAGCATTTAAATTAAAAAGATAAAATTAAAATACATTCTTTGATGTTTGAAGAGTACAAACACTTTTATTTCTTGATTCGTTACATACTTACGCCTAACCCTCCCTAAGAAGGGTTTAGGCTGCTATTATAAAGAAAACACAAAAAAGATTACAAGTAATAGAAAGCATATGCATGGCTTTTATAGAAAAGAATATAAGTTAAAAGATGATATGATACTGGGACCTGATGTCGTGTTCACTAGCTTGTATTCCTTTCTCACTACTCTTCTCCCTTATATTCTTGTACTTGGTCTTTTCTCATTCAAGGTACAACCTTCTTCTTGCTTGGGCAAGGGGGAATTCTCCTTCTCTATCTCTTGTAGGAGCTGCTGATATAAGATCTCTTTACTTTGCCAAAAATTAGGAACCCTCATTTCATTTTGAATTCTTCTTTTTGTAGATTTTTTTCTAGCTGCTCCAGAGTTGATTCAGTCATTAACTCTCCATTTAGAAAGTTGTGTTTACCTTAAATATTTATTATTTTACTCCTTTGGTAATGAAGAGTTTCGGTTGTTAGCATTTAAGCCCTAATGTGGGAAAAGAGAAATTCATGACTTTTGGCTTTCCTTATATTATTTTAAATGCAGTTGCTTGCGTAATTTCACAGTGGGCGCTACGGCGCGCGGTAGCGCAAGACTTTCTGTCTTGAGGGTGCTACGACGCGCGGTAGCGCCAAGATTTTTGTCTTGAGAGCACTACGACGCGTGATAGCACCGAGCTTTCAGGTTGAGTTGCGCTGCAGAGCGCGGTTACGTCGGAGTCTCGGTTTTTGGTCTGCCATAGTTCACGGTAGGGCCTATGTTTCGGTCTTTGGACCGCTGCAGCGCGTGATAGTGCCTGTGTTTCGGTTTTTGGACCGCTGCATCGCACGACAACGTGATACTTTCGAACATTAAAATTATTGAAATGCCGTGCAATATTTTAATTTTGCTGTGGCGCGCGGTAGCGCTAAAGTCTCGGCCTTGAGACCACTGTAGAGCATGGTAGCGCAAGTGTTTCGGTCATTGGACCGCTACAGCGCGCGGTGGCGCAATACTTAGAATAATTAAATTTTGAAAAACATTATACATTCGCTACGGCGTGCGGTAGCGCCAGATTCTTTGTTGAAGATTCGCTATGGTACACAATAGCGTGGCAGCCTCAGGTTTTTGTCCACTGCGGCGCACGACAGCGTGTCTTTCTCAGGTTGATATCTGCCACAACGCTGTGTAGTGCACTGTGGCACGCTGTAGTGCGCTATGGCACACCGTAGCATATTTCTCTTAGATTTTCTGATTTCTTCCAAAATTTAATTCAACTCTTCTTTTGTCCTGAAAAATAGCAAAAGCATATCAAAGCACACAAATTCTGATAAAAAGTGTTCATTTTTATTTTCTTAAATTACTATAAATCTTAAATTTATCAATATTCACTAAATTAAAATAACTTAATTATCATAAAATATACTTAGACTTTTTGAGTATAATCACTAAATTTTCTTTTGTTGGATGTGATCTACCGTATTAAAAATTAAATATAGTAGATTAGGAGCTAGGAGCAGATCTTGAGCCTGATGTAGATCGTGTCCAATATATGCAACCTGGAGACTTTTATTTGCTATCTTTTTATTTTATTTTCTCATGAGACTGAGTGTCATTATGTCTTATAATGTTTGTATAACTTTAATTAAAATTTAGATGTTTTACTTTACTATTCTATGATGCATTTTTTTTTGGATGGTTAGAATGATATATATTTATATTGTATTATGCATCTATTTTTTTACTTTAGAGATTCTTGGCTCTCCTTAATGCTTAATAGTGGGATAAGATTCACTAACACAGTGTTAAGTACTACAGTAACACCTAGTAATAGATTAGACTACCAAATCTAGCATTAGGATCATTATATAGATATATTTAAAATGCTTTAACTTCTTAATACAATTTAACAGTTATAATTGATCTATTTATATTTAATTAGCTCATAAGTAATGCTTCAACCAACAAAGATCAACATCAACATTCTCATAGAATTATTTTTTCAAGCTTATACAACAAATGACATCTACTACAGACCACATCCTTATATAACATCTGCGATGATCTTTACCCCTTGACTTAGGGAGAAAAAACATAGCATTTCTAATATTTTTCTACATTCATAGAATAGATAAAGTGATGGCCTAGAGTATTTGATTTAATATCTTTATAAATCAAAATCTTCACTTTTCAATAATCCTACAATAATCTTAACCAAAAATGGTGTGACATCTGACTATTGATACCATAACTTAAGGTAATAAAATAGTTTAGGTAACTTTTAACAAGATATGAGTTCTAATATATAAGATCAAGGACATCACACTAAGTAGTTGATTATTGTAAACTTAGACAATTAATAGGGTAGCATTTGAAACAAAATTGCTATTACTTATTTGGATGCATTAATCAACAAATTTGTATTAAGATATGGGTTATAAATTAGGTTAATATACATGCCCAATGAATTACCAAAAAATTAGGATATATACATAAGAAATCAATATATATTATTTAGAGATTCAGGTACAATTAAGAAGCATTACAAAGGATTTTAAGTACCTTCAAAATTGAGATAGATTTGATCTTGAGCTCACTTGGATGAAGTTAACATGATTTTATAATTCTTCCCTTGATCTCAATTGCATTCATGCATCTTCATGGAAAAGATTGAGATATAGGGTTTAGCTTTGAAAGGTTGAGATAGTTGAGAATACTTCCAGGGATTGTTGTGAGATGAGAGTGGGACCAGAAGAGAGGGAATTTGAGATTCAAATGTTTCAGAGCTCAGGGATTCAAAAGTGAGAAATGTTAGGGCCAGAGGGGTATTTATATGCTTCCTTGATGCCTTAAAAATTGTCAGGTGGTGCTCGATTGATTGGGTCGAGCCAGGTTGACTCATGTTGTTGAGGAGGGGTCTTCTTGATCTTGTAGATGCGTCTAGAGGTCGTTGGAAGGGTGAGGTAGCGAGGCGGAGAGTCAGGTTGAGATGCCTCTAATCCCAATTGTCAGGATGGAGAGGTTGAAGAAGATCCACAGTTTAACACAGTGGTATGTTATAATTAGTGCGCCGGATCTGATCTATATAGATAAGATGGTTGGGATTGCCTTTGACTTTTAATAGACTCATTGTATTTGATATCCGAATATAATACTATATGCCATATTTTGAATAATTTTCTTTCATTTAAACTCTAAAAATTATGAAAATTTCACTAATTACATATTTAAATATAAGGAATTAAACTATGAAATTACTTTTGGGTTTGAACTCAAGATTATATTCTTTATTTTTTATTTATTATTTTCTTCACAAATATTAAAATTTTCCAAAACATTCTCTTCCCATAAGTATCTCCTCATTTTCTTCATAGTTCATCCTATAATGGATTTAGATCTTAATTACATTAAATTAAGTGTCTACCATATATTTAGAGTATGCTACTATGAAAAAATAATAAATATTAAACTTTGGGCTAGGTCTACCTAGTGTTAAACTAGGTATGTTTACTTGGGCTAGTTGGGGTCTAAGTAGTTCTTAAAGGTTCTACTAAAGGGTTGTAGATTTTTTTGGCTTCCCATTGGCTTAACTTTTTTATACAAATTAGAGTTTAAGCTCCAAAGAAATTAAATTCTAATGGCAAAATAACAAGTTATGTCAAAGGTGCAAACTATGGGTGACAATATTTTGTTTGAAAATCTATTTGATGTGGAGTTTCGAATTCTTATTTCTTAATTTTGAGGGGGAGTGTTGAGGGAGAAGATGACATAACAAAGTAGAAACACAAAATCGTGAGTGACTACAAACACAAATATTCATTGCGAGAATACAAAGATTACTTATCAAGATTACATTCAATGAAAATAAAATCACCAAACATCAAGCACAATAACACATGGCACTACAAATAAAAGTCAAATCATGAGCCTCCAAAGATAACTGTTGTCAAAAGCCAAGTCATGGGCCTCTTCCTCATTTGTGCAGCTCATCCTACATCAATTATGGTTTAGGAGTTACAAAGGACCTTAGAATTATGCAATGATGAAACCATCATTGGCAGTTTTGTGATTCATTTTTTGAGAAAGAAATTATAACCAATCATAAGATTATAGACATTGATTTGAATTAGCTGATTAGGATCTAAAAGTAAGGCTTGATTCTGAATGAAGCCTTACAATCTTTCAATCAATTATAATTAATCATAGGAATTAAGTTTAATTAAATCGTCATTGAGTATTTTCTGATTTAACACGTCAGTTAGTACACGTTATATGCAATTTTGACCACTATTCATCTTTACAAAAATCAGATCTCTAACACGATAAAAATACAAATCGGATCTCATGCACCACATAATCCAAGATATCGGGTCAATTTTGACTATGATATGGCGTGAATAATCGATGATAAAAGAAAACAATCCAAAAATTGAATAGAAAACATAGAGCGAAGAAATTAGGGTTTGGGTTTTCAAGTGACCCTCGAGTACAGTCGAATCAATGGCGAGGATTAACTCTCATATCCAATGGCTAGATACAGCTGACGTTGCCTAACCGTTGAGATATCTGTTTAATATCCGCAAATCTTTCTATCAATTAATGAAAAGCTTAATTTATTTCAAAGTCTTTCAATAATCCCGATCAAATCCGACGCAAGATTAAGATTTAATTGCGGGACCCACACCGCGGGAAATTAATCTCACCGAAGGTGTCCGCAGCTTCACTTTCCGTTGCGTGGGAAGACAAGTTCGGCGACTACCTCACAAACAACCACCGCAGACCACCGTAACGGCCCTCATTTATTTTTTCTTTTTCCTAACAACCATTTCTCCGGACGATCCTAATGATAGTTTAATATCTTAATTAATAACCTTCCGGTGCCCTCCTCCTCAGGAAGCCTTCGCTTATCTTGCCCCTCTCGTGTCGCTTTTTCTTAATTATTTTTTTCCAGAGGTTTAGCATTATACGGAGGTGGGGCCCAGTGGGACACAATAAAGCGGAAAAAAGCTCTCTCCGTTCTTGCGTGCGATCAAAGCTCCAATTAAGACTACAGCCAACAGAACGACGCCACGTCGCAGATTAGCGAACCGGGGCAGTCGGGCGGTCATTTACCTCGCCGTCAGATCTCCATCGGATGGCCCATAGCCGTCGGGTTTTGTCACGTGAGGGACGGAATGAGCCTTATCGTCGGGCGCGTGTTCGCCGGTGGTATAAATACGAACTGCTCTTGTCAATGTGCTTAGGATAGAGGAGAGAGAGAGAGGTGCTGGGAGCTGTGGTCGGAAGTCGCAAGGCGGTGCAGAATAAGTGACATTGCCGTCGTAGCGCCGCATTGGCTGGATCGGTGCCGTGATAGCTGAGGGTTTATGGCGATCGTTCTAGAATGAGGTGCGGATGCTTGGCAGCGTTAGTACATTGCAGTTTCTTCTCGATTTCTTTCGGTGTGTTTGGGAGATCCGACGGTTTAGTGATTTTAAAGGGGAATTTCGGTCGTGCTGGCGTTTTCTTGCCGTGATGATAATGAATGGAGATCGTTGACGGTAGGGAGTGTGCTAGGTTAAATTTTGTACTTGTGAGGTTTTCTTTGGGGGCTGGTGGAAGTTTGATTTTCTGTTACGAGGAAGCTGAATCGTGGTTCTTTCTGCTTTGTATGTTAATTCCTTTTTCTGGTGAATCTGCTTTTGGCTTACTTTCTTTTCAAGATCGGGCTGAATTGTTTGGAGACTGCGCTTAGATCGTTGCACGTCAGCAGTGCGTGGCATTTGAGGAGTAAAATTGTTGAAGAGTATAAAAATGAAGCTGTTACGATCTCTGTATTTTTGTTTTTATCCATTTCACGAAGCATTTGATCGAATCTGTTGTAAGGATTTGTGATTTGGAGCAATGTGAATTCTAGTGCTCATTGCTTTTATATCGGTTTTAAAAACTGTTCTTGTCGTTATTTTCATTGCGGTCGAATTTTATAACGTTGCGTTAACCACCGTTTCTCTCTTATATATGCTGAATTGGTCAAATTATTGGTTCCTTCTTGCTATGTTAATTTGAAGTTTTTGGTTGTTAATGTTAAAATTTTCGTACTTCTTGAAAATGTTGCTTTCGGAATTTGGGTCTCAGGTTTTCAAATGATAGCCCAAAATGAGTGGTAATAGACAGATTGAAGTTCATTACATTAACACAGGGTTTCCCTATACGATCACGGAAAGCTTCATGGATTTGTTTGAAGGCCTTACATATAATCAAGCAGATATGTTTCTTGCAGAAGCTTTGCATGACCAGGTATCCTATGGAATTTTAATGTCTTATATCCTCTTTCTATATGTAGATGGCAACTATTGAAATGAATTGGGTTCCATCCTGATGTCCTAATGCATCTTGATTCTTATTTATGTTTGTGTGCTACATTGTTCTCCCTTAGTTCTTTCCTCTACAAACTATTAAACCTTGTCTGTTGGAATAGTGTATATTACATGTAAATATTTGGAAATTTGCTGTTGGTGCTGTTGATTAGGCTCTTAATTTTCTGTTCCTTGTCAACCTTATTCTTTCTTTTATGACACTAAATTTTTTTTTTCCTGGCTGAATGTTGTGATGTATAGTACTGTGGGCGTTGGCCAGCATGCTATTTTTATGTGCATATAAATGTGAATGAATATTATATGTTTGTCTTGCATTTTACATCCTATTTGCGCATTGTTAATGGCAGGGAAACTCATATTGGCCCATGATGCATGCAAACTCTTATAAATATGGTTATTCTGGCGCATTTGGAAGCTCTTACTATAACTTTAATCAGTTATATGAGTTAAATGATTATGTGCCAAGACTAGATGGAGAAAGAAGAGTGTGGGAAAATCCTTTACCTTCAAATATTGTAGAGCTACCACAGCTTGGTAGTGATGATGTATCTGATGGGGCTGAGCTTACTGTTAATACAAACTCTGAAGAACGTAAGTTCATTTATTTTTGTAGTATCTATGAAAGGATTGAACAGTTCACGTAATCTATGCATTGTTTCCCAAATACTGTCAACTATACTCGCGCTTCAATATATTTTCATTCTTTCCCATAAAATATTTCAATATTGTGCCTCAATACTATGCATATTATAATCTCATGATATTGCCAAGATTTTTGAGATTTGTATTTTCTTAGATTTAATCTACTTGCATAACCATATCATTTATTGTATTTTTTTTTATATTGCGGTTGTCTCTATCTGCATTGGGTTTATATAGAAGGTTCAGTGGCGACTTTTGTTTTCATAACTCATCTTATGATAGTAACAATCCTTTCTTTGTAACCTTCATTTGTCCAACACTGTTTCCATATTTGCATGTTTTTGATTTATACTGACTGGTATTTAAAATTTTTCATGTTTTGAAACATTACTGTTGTCTTTTAGTTGTTTTAATTAAACTACTCTTTGAGTTTGAGTAGGATTTTTCAATTGCACAACACTCCCATAAGCTTTTCTCAATTTCATTTGGTTTGTCTGGATTCTATTAGTGACATTGCCCTTTCTGTGGTTATTTTGTGGGACTAAACCAATATATTCAAATTTTTCGTTCTCTATAATAATATGCTTTTTAATTATGATATACTTGATTTTATCAGTTCTCCCAAGTTTGAACTTACATTATTCAGTTTTGTATCTGCTCAGATGAAACTATAGAGTAGTTCTCCATAACTCACTTTAATTTGTCCGATAACTCACTTTAATTTGACCGATAACTCACTTTAATTTGACCGTATCTCGAGTTGCGCTTATTTGTTATTTACAATTGGGAAGGATATTTATCTGGTCAAATGTTACTAAATCTTCATGACCATCATATTTGAAACTTTGCTGTTGTATCATATTTTATGAAGATCACTTATGTTGAATAATTCTACCCCATTGCTTCAGTTTTTATTATAATTCTTGCTTCTGTGCCGATGACATACCTGTTTAAAATCTTTGACCTCTCAGCAAAATCTGTTTATGAATATCCTTTGTTTGCCTGTGTTATTGGGCAGATTTCCTTGCGTTGCTTGCTACAAGGCAAACCCTATTTCTTAATTTCATTGTTTGCAATATTTGGTGAAATTGGATTTTTGTTAGGAGAAGAGGGATCAACAATTAACTCATTCCATGTAATTTAATGGTTGTCAATTGCATTATATTTTTTAACTAAAGACATGACATGCATTCTTGTCTTTTTGTATAAATCAATAAGGCTCAATTAATTGAATCTCTTCTATGATCTCTTCCTTATTTAACCTCATGAATAACATTTTCTGTATATCTAATGATCCTGATATTGTGGCACAACTTTAAAAGTACTTCTAATCTTCTTTCTAGCCCTTTTGAAAATCTATAATCAACTTTAGCCTTTTTTCAATTTGCTGGAGATTGTTCTTGATTCTAATAGATTCTTGATTTCCTTTGCTCAACTTAATGGTTACATCCTTATATAGTAGTGTCTCAATATTTTGTTGCTCTATGCTAAACATGCGTGCTATATGGTGCTTCTTTCAATTTGCTATTTAAATTGAAGCCTCAACTGTTTTTAGAGAAATAAATTCCTCTGTTTTTCTGCTTGTGTGCATCAACTCCTCTTTTTCTCAGTTCTGTATGTAAACGCTCATAGCCTTCCTTTATTCATGTTCTGAAACTAAAGGCATATCCTCAGCATTTCTAGTTCTGCTGCAAGGCACCTTTTGATTTCTTCAAGGGTTTTTGTTTTCTTCAGATCAGACTTGTGCGGCTTTTGAACATGATAGCCCTTCTTTCAAACAGAGAGGACCACTCCTTGGCCATTATTTCTTCCCAAAATTAACTTGTTTATGCTTTTGGTTTCCTCCTTCAATGGCTTACTTCCATTTTTCACACTGCAGCGCATTTACTTGAGGTGAAATCCGTTCAGATTAAAAATGCTTTCTCAAAGGAAAATCTGCTTAAAATCTCTCGACCAGTCCATCTCCACTATTTCCACGTGAAGTTTCCCCTACTTGCCCTGGCGTCAGTTCTCCTCTCTCTCTTGGCTTTCGGTTTTTCTTCTCTTTTTTTATTACCGTTTTTTAGCAGATAAAAGCATTAAGCTACGGTTCTTAAAACCGTAACTCTTTCGAATTGCAGATACCGTCTTGAAACTTCCAACATTCACAGGGAACTTCATCAGCTCTGAAAACTGCCAGGCTCATAATGTTGTCTGAGGTTATAAACTCCTGATTGCATGTAATCGGTCGTTTTATCTTGTTTCTTTTTTTTCTACACAGCAAGATGCACTTATGCCTAAGACAAATGATTCTCTTCAAATCAAATAAAATTCAAATAGAATCAACATTAATATATAATAAAATACACAAGCAAATAACATATAACTTTCTAAATCATTCATATTTACATAATTAACACAAATTTTAATTATTTATCAAACTTTTCTCTTTATTGGGTTCTATATTTGTAAATAGTTAAAACTAGATAATAATGATGTAAATATAAATAATTTCAATGATATAATGAAAATTTTCCCCAAAATCAAGTTGGCAATCAAATATTCTATTCAAGTGCCCAATTTATTGAGAAATTTCTAACTTAAACAAAAGGTTAAATTTTTAAAACTTATGTGTATTTTTTGAGAACCTCATTCAAGGTTTTGATTCTAAAGCTTTCGTGTGATTGTGCTATAAATTTTTGACAAGCTTTTGATCTTACAATGGAAGGCTAGAATGTTTTTGATGCTAGTGGATTTTGACAAGCTTATGATGTTAGAAAACCACTTAACTTTCATAATGAATCAATGACTGATGAAATAAAATATGCACAATTAATTGTGAAAGCATTTACTTGGTTTAAATGCATATTGAAGCAAGAATATTATATGCGTATTTCGTTGTGTATTTTTAGTAAGAAATTTTGCGACAAAGATACCATATTTGCTATATCTACATGAGACTAATGAAATTTATTACTATTCTATAAACATTAGGAAAAACCATTAATAATCGGGGAATGAAAGGCTTGAGAAACTCATCTCTATATATGATCTTATGAACTAAGCTTTTGTGAGAATAAGACTTTATTTTATACTTTCTTCTTGAATTAGAAGTTTTTTTGTAGCTTATGTGATGGGGACCATCTTCGACGCGGGTCCCGCCGCCGAGCCCGCCCGGACCCATACCGGCCTTGATATTTCAGTTTTATTTTTATGCATTTATTTTCGTCCGTTTCAATTTTATTTTCGCATTTATTTTTGTCCGTTTCATATATTGATTGGAGGGACAAATAGTTGCCCTCCGATCGTTTATTAAAAATACTCTAAGGTCTAGATTGCTTTGAGAGTATTATAAATACCCAAGATTTACATGTTAATTTCAGTTTTGATAAATAGAAATTCTGAGTTTTTTCCAAACAGCGAGAACGGCTCTTGTTTCCCCCGGGAAACCCTAGTTTCCAAATCCTCCCTCTCCAAACCCTAGCTGCCACCTTCCGGACCCCTCCCCTTGCTGCCTTCGAACCTCTCCCTGCAAGACAGCCACTGCCACCACCCCAGCCGCCGCTGCCCAGCAGCTGCTGCCAGCCACCGCTGCTGCCCAGCCGCTGCTGCCAGCCACCACTGCTTCCCAGCCGCTGCTGCCAGCCGCCGCCGCCACCCAGCCGCTGCTGCCAGCTGCCACCGCCGCTGCCCAGCCGCTGCTGCCAGCCGCCGCCGCTGCCCAGCCGCCGCCGCTGCCAGCCGCCGCCGCTGTCGCTGCTGCCAGCCGCTGCTGCTGTCGCTTGCCAGCCACCACTCGCCGCTGCTGCCCCAACTGCCGCAGCTGCTGTCGCTGCCCCCGCCGCCGCCGCTGCCCCAGCCACCGCTGTCCAGCAGCCTCCATTGCCCAGCCGTCGTTGCCCTAGCCGCTGCAAGAAATCTACTCGGGCCCCCTTCTCGCTCCTGGTTTAAACCGGTGTGTGTTCGTTCTTCCCATACCCTAAACTGAATTTATTCAATTAATTTCTTGTGCGATTTTCGGGTAGAAATTATTTGTAGGAGCGCAAATCTAAATCCAGTCGCTGCGAGTGGTTTCAGAACGGAAACACCTCCGAACACACCCGCATGGCAAGTACAACTCGAAGTGCGAGTTACCTTTCCGGACCGGAGCCTTTCCTTTGATCAGGAACCGGTGCCGACCGCTCTTCCTGTTCGTGGCTCAGGACACCCCATTGCCAATGAAAGTTATTTTCAAATTACTGTGAAATCTTCCACAGGTAAATGCTGAAGCTTAATTGATCTAAAGCGGTTGCGCGAAAAGTGCTTAAATTTGCAAATACATCTTAAAGAAAAACATTTGCATTCACAAGCATTCAGAAACCCTAGGATTGCATTAGAGCCCGGCAACACCAAACCCTAGTGTTGCCCTGCATCAAATTTGGTATCAGAGAAGGCTCCGAAATTTTCTCAAATTTTGGAATCCTATTCTCCTAAGGTTCACATCATTGCATACATAGGAGTCTAGGTGCATACATATTTAAAATCGCATCCATCATTGCATGCATCTGAGGAGTGGTAGGACAATTAGCATGGGTAGCCACAGTCAACACTTAGAGTCTGAGATGCACCAATCGCAAGATATGACCCACGTTGCACCGCATTTGAGCCTTGATGAACCTATCTGGTTTAGGAACTTTCGCATGGAATGGAACGCGGAGAAACATCACCTGAGGGAAGAGATGAACACCTTGAGAGCAGATATGAGAGGAGTTCTAGGACGGGTGAACCAATTGGAACACACGGGTAGAGGATCTAACTCGCCTGGTTTAGGAGGAGAACCATCCACGAACCGCTTCCAGACTCGAGTGGATGCCCCTCATGAAGATCTGAACCCACATCTAGGTCCACATGATTTACACCACGAGCGATGAGGATAGACTAACTCCCGAGATAGATCATAGGGCACGCACACCGAGGCCTAGACTTGCTGAACCTCAGGATGTTAGATATGATGATGCCTTTAGGGTCCGACCTGATGCCCCTTTTGGTGATCAGCGCTGGGAGGAAGAGAGACCCATACCTGTTGGGCATAGAGATGTGAGACGTCCTGTTCGAGCCCCCCTTGAGAGGATTATTACGGACCACCTCCCAGAGGTCGGAATGGCCGCCGCGGATTCCCACCCAGGGAACGCGATGACTACCCCCGATTTGAGGATGACTTTGATAGACCCGTGCGAGACAGACGCCCAGACCTGACACGTGTTCTCGAGCTAGACCCTCCTAGCTATGATGGCACGATGGACACCAAGATTTTCGCAGACTGGGTTCTCGACATAGAGAGTTATTTTGACTGGTACGGTATGTACGAGGATCAAAAGGTCCGCTTTGCCAAGATGAGGCTCACCCTGAAAGCAAAGACGTTTTGGTTAGGAAAAGAGAGACAGATGGAGTACGATGGGCTTCCTCCAGTGACTACCTGGGCTGAGATGAAAGCCCTATTGGAGGCCCAATACATACCGGCATGCCACATGAGCTGATTACGCGATGAGCTGACCGCATTGCGCTAGGGCACTAGGACCGTCCCAGAATATTACTCCAAGATGAAAGATCTCATGATACGCTGCCGCATCCGTGAGTCTGAGCTGGACACTCTGTCCAAATTCAAGTACGGATTGAGGCCAGAGATTCATAGCGAACTCATTCGCTACGACGTATATAATTTGGAAGGCACCGTGCCTATTGCGACTGATATAGAGACATCAAAAGAGTCGCAACAAGACATCTGGGACGACTAGGACCGATAGACGGGATGACTCAAAGGCTCGAGGTGATGGAGCCAAGACTACGGGCGTGGCCACGAGAGAGGATAAGGGGAAGGCCCCCGTAGGAGCTGTGAGTTTGGCACACATTAAGTGCCTCAGATGTGGTACGTTTGTGCACTATGCCAGGAACTGCACCAAGCAGCTCACCACATTACTGATTCAGGAGGCTAGTGACGATGAGTCTGCCCCAGCCGAAATTGATGATAAATGAGCTTGACTTAGGGGCCCCCAATGATGAGGAGTTTGACTCGAGCCTCCTAGTGGTGAGATGTATGATCGCCACACCCCGTGAGTCTACTGATTATTGGAGGACCAACATCTTCCAAGCCTTCTTCCGAGACGGGGAGAAGTCATGCAGATTAGTGATTGATAGTGGCAGCTGCATGAATGTTGTGGCAGAGTCCGCACTTGCGCGTTTAGGGGTCACTGCCGAGCCCCACCCGTCACCTTTTCAGGTAGCTTGGGTTACCAAGACTACCATTCCTGTGACGCGCAGATGTCTGGTGCGATGTCATGCCCATGGATGTTTGCCACGTTCTTTTAGGGAGACCATGGTTGTATGACAGGGACGTGACTATTTATGGCAGGACCAACACATGTTCATTCATGTTGAATGGGCAGAAGGTGGTCCTGAATCCTGTCAGACCCTTAGCCTCACACCCAAGACCGAAAGCCACCAAGGAGACCCTTCTGCCCACAGAACGAAAGAAGGCCTTGAATATTATCTGGGTAGTTGAGTTAGAGAGAGAGAGTTTTGCGAATGGCATCCTTTATGCCCTGGTGGTACTCCAGTCATCTGGACTGGTGCCTGACACCACCCACCTTCCTGAATCTACCAGGAAGCTTCTTGAGGAGTTTCAGGATGTCCATCCTGAGGAGTTGCCTGTTGGATTACCTCCCATGAGGTCGATCCAGCACGCCATTGATTTAGTCCCTGGCTCTTCCCTACCCCATTTGCCTCACTACCGTTTAGACCCCGCAACGTACGCCGAGCTACAGAGGCAGATCACTGAGCTATTAGATCGTGGATTCATTCGTCACAGTATGAGTCCATGTGCTGCTCCAGCCCTTCTTGCCCCCAAGAAGCATGGAATATGGCGCATGTGTGTTGACAGCCGAGCTGTCAACCGAATCACTGTGAAGTATAGATTCCCCATTCCACGATTAGACGACATATTGGACATGCTGAGTGGTGCCGCTATCTTCTCAAAGATAGATCTGAGGAGCGGATACCACCAGATTAGGATTAGAGAGGGAGACGAGTGGAAGATTGCCTTCAAGTCGAAGGAGGGATTGTATGAGTGGCTAGTGATGCCCTTTGGACTATTCAATGCCCCAAGCACCTTTGCTCGGATGATGACTCATGTCTTCCATCCCTACATGGGCAAGTTCGTCGTCGTTTGTTTTGATGACATTCTGGTGTATAGCCGCTCTAGCGATGACCACCTGGGTCATCTTCGCACCATTTTTGAGCTTCGGTGAGTCGAAAAGTTGTACATCCACATGAAGAAGTGCACATTCTTCGTGGAGTCTATCATCTTTCTGGGTTACATAGTAGGCTCCTCGGGAATCTCCGTTGATCCCGAGAAGGTGAAGGCTATCATGGAGTGGCCCACGCCACAAAACATCCATGATGTACGTAGCTTTCACGGCCTGGCCACTTTTTACCGACGTTTCATAAAGGATTTTAGTGGTATCATGGCCCCTATCACAGAGTGTACCAAGAAGGGCGAGTTCAAGTGGCCATCTTCTGCTGGAAAAGCATTTCAGCTTATCAAGGAGAAGATGTCATCTGCCCCACTGTTGAGATTGCCAGATTTTGGCAAGACCTTTGAGGTGTCTTGCGATGCTTCCGGCGTTGGGATTGGTGGAGTCCTCACCCAGGAGGGCCATCCTGTGGGATATTTCAGCGAGAAACTCTCGGGCCCAAAGCTAAATTATTCTAATTATGAGCGTGAGTTTTACGCTTTAGTGCAGAGCTTGAGACACTGGAGGCACTACCTGTTGCCAAAGGAGTTATCCTACACTCGGATCACCAAGCTCTTAGATATATAAACTCGCAGCACAAGCTTAGCCCACGCTAAGCAAAGTGGGTGTCTTTCCTACAGGAGTACGACTTCGTACTCAAACATTGCAAAGGGAAGAATAACATACCCGCCGATGCTTTGAGCAGAGTTACTCTTGTCCTCACAGAGATGAGAGCACATATGATAGGCTTTGAGCGCATGATCGAGGATTATGCCACATGCCCTGATTTTAGTGGCATCCATAGTGCTCTAGCCGCCGACCCATACCACGACACTACAGACTATGTCATTCGGGACCGGTACCTATTTAGGGGCACACGACTATGCATTCCCAATACGTTTATGCGCAATTTTATAGTATGGGAGTTGCATGATGGAGGACTAGGAGGACATTTTGGGCGGGACAAGACAGTAGATCTTGTTCAGGAGAGATTTTATTGGCCGGGGATGGTGAGATTCATTGCCCAGATTGTGAGAAGCTGCAGGGTGTGTCAGGTTGCAAAGGGAAATAAACAACCCAATGGACTGTACACCCCTCTACCCATTCCTTCCACCCCTTGGGAGAATGTCAGTATGGACTTTGTGCTAGGATTACCACGCACACAACGTCAGCACGACTCCATCCTGGTGGTAGTAGATCGCTTCTCCAAGATGTCATATTTTATCCCGTGCCGCAAAACTGACGACGCCTCTGCCAGGGCAAAACTTTATTTTAAAGAGGTGGTAGCTCATAGGGGTGTACCAAAGACGATAGTGACTGACAGGGATGTCAAGTTCACGAGCTATTTCTGGAAAACCTTGTGGCTTCTTATGGGAACCAAGCTTATGTTCTCGACAGCATACCACCTGCAGACCGATGGCCAGACTGAGGTTGTCAACCGTAGCCTAGGGAATCTGCTGAGATGTCTGGTTGGGGACCACAAGGCTAATTGGGATATGATCTTACCACACGCCCAATTAGCCTACAATAACTCATTAAACAGGTCAACTGGGATGTCTCCAAACGAGATAGTTCACGGCCATAGGGCTAGAGTTCCTCTAGATTTAGTTCCCTTACCATACACTCATAGGACGAGTCAGTTTGCATCAGAATTTGCATTACAACTGCATGAATTACATAAGGAGATTGAGCGCAGATTGCACAGCAACTACGATCATTATAAGCTGCAAGCTGATGCCAGACGAAGGGACACATCTTTTGAGGTAGGTGACTTGATGATGGTGCGACTGAGTCCGGACAGGCTTCCCTCGGGAAGCCTGAAGAAGCTGGCCGACAGAAGAACCGGACCATATGGGGTGACGAAAAGGATTGATACGAATGCATACCAGTTAGCCTTTCCATGTGATTGGGGAGTACATCCAGTGTTCAATGTGGCTAATCTGACCCGATTCTATGGACACTCATTGGGACCTGAGGAGCCTTCTGTAGATAGTTCTGAACCGGAATGTATGAGAGAGCAGTGTGTTGGTGAGGATATAGCTTCACAGACAGCCATGCCTACTTTTTCCCCTGATGGTAGCACCCAGCACCAGAGGACAGAGCTTCAGTTGAGGACCTATTGCCGATACCGAGGTCCACAGACAGATTACCCCGAGGAGATTCACTGCCAGAGTTGATTCTGGATGAGGAGACAGTTGCCACTACTGAGGTTGGCTTTCAGAGATACTTGGTTCGTTGGATAGGATGACCCGACACGGAGGACAGTTGGGTACTTGCAGAGGAGATTGAGAGATTGGATGCTGACCTCTTAGCCCGCTACCGCATAGACCACTCATCGGTGATGAGTGCTTTTGAGCGGGGGAGAGTTGATGGGGACCATCTTCGACGCGGGTCCCGCCGCCGAGCCCACCCGGACCCATACCGGTCTTGATATTTCAGTTTTATTTTTATGCATTTATTTTCGTCCGTTTCAATTTTATTTTCACATTTATTTTTGTCCGTTTCATGTATTGATCGGAGGGACGAATATTAGCCCTCCGATCGTTTATTAAAAACACTTTAAGGTCTAGATTGCTTTGAGGGTATTATAAATACCCAAGATCTGTATGTTAATTTCAGTTTTGATAAATAGAAATTCTGAATTTTCTCCAAACAGCGAGAACGACTCTTGTTTCCCCCGGGAAACCCTAGTTTCCAAATCCTCCCTCTCCAAACCCTAGCCGCCACCTTCCGGACCCCTCCCCTTGCTGCCTTCGGACCTCTCCCTGCAGGACAGCCGCTGCCACCACCCCAGTCGCCGCTGCCCAGCCGCTGCCACCACCCCAGTCGCCGCTGCCCAGCCGCTTGCCACCACCCCAGTCGCCGCTGCCCTGCCGCCACCACTGCCCGATCGCCGCTGTCCTGCCGCCGCTGCCGTTGCCCAGCCGCTGCTGCCAGCCACCGCTGCTGCCAGCCGCCGTCGCCGCCCAGCCGCTGCTACCAGCCGCCGCAGCCACCCAGCCGCTGCTGCCAGCCTCCACCGCCGCTGCCAGCCGCCGCAGCCACCTAGCCGCTGCTGCCAGCCGCCGCCGCTGCCCCTGCTGCTGCCAGCCGCCGCCGCTGCCGCTACCAGCCACCACTCGCCGTTGCAAGCCGCAGCTGCTGTCGCTGCTCCTGCCGCCGCTGTCCCAGTCACCGCTGTCCAGCCACCTCTATTGCCCAGCCGTCGTTGCCCTAGCCGCTGCAAGAAATCTACTCGGGCCCCCTTCTCGCTCCCGGTTTAAATCGGCGTGTGTTCGTTCTTCCCATACCTTAAACTGAATTTATTCAATTAATTTCTTGTGCGATTTTCGGGTAGAAATTATTTGTAGGAGCGCAAATCTAAATTCGGTCGCTGCGAGTGTCTAAATTATTTGTAGGAAATGCCTCCGAACACACCCGCATGGCAAGTACAACTCGAAGTGCGAGTTACCATTCCGGACCGGAGCCTTTCCTTTGATCCGGAACCGGTGCCGACCGCTCTTCCTGTTCGTGGCTCAGGACACTCCATTGCCAATGAAAGTTATTTTCAAATTACTGTGAAATCTTCCGCAGGTAAATGCTGAAGCTTAATTGATCTAAAGCAGCTGCGCGAAAAGTGCTTAAATTTCCAAATACATCTTAAAAAAAATATCTGCATTCACAAGCATTCACAAACCCTAGGATTGATTGCATTAGAGCCCGGCAACACCGAACCCTAGTGTTCCCCTGCATCATTATGGAACGATATTGCCTTGATGATGCAATAAGAAGAGTCAACAATTAGCATAGAAAGTTAAGTAGTGGATAGGTCTTAATGATAAAATGCTCAAGTCCTTTCTTTGAAAAAGACAACTCTATGATCATCATCGACAACTAACAAAGAACAATGATGAGTCTTCAAAATTATTGAATAAATATGAATTAAATGCATTATTTTGTTATAAGTACAAGGAATGTTGGCTTTTTCACAACGAATGCCCAAAATCAAAAGAAAACAAAGGAAAGATGCGAGAAAAGTAAGGAAGAAAAACTTCAAGAAATTTTCTTGGACCAATTCTAATGCATATAGTACAATAGAAACAAAGGTGGAAGTGATTAGCTTGTGTTTGATGGCGAGAGGAGAAAAAAAGTAAATTGAAGATGATATATGTGAAAATTTATTATAAGATGAATTATTTATTTCTTAAAATCTTGTATAAGTCTTATGCTTCAGCAGTCAAACACAGAAATATTTTTGAAAATTTTTAAATTCATTGTATTCTCGTAGAGGACTATGTTTGATGAGCTGTTTTTATGTGATAAAAAGAGGAATGAGGTTCATCACAAAAATATCAAATTAATTAAAAAAATAAAATATTAAAATTTATATACAGGTATTTTAAAAAACTAAAAGAATAGAACTTTAATTATTATTATACTTGCTGAACACAGAAAGAAAAATGGGAGTTTTAAAATTTCAAAATTTATGCCTTATAAGCAATGTTTTACTTGTGGGGAGTTTATGTATATTTTCTCTTCATTAAATACAAAAAAAATTAAAACACATGATCAACAGGTTTGAGTTAAATATAAAATATATACAAAATAATCAAAACATATCATTTTATGAAATTATTTAAGGATGCTAGTAATTATTGGTTAAAATTGTTTATTAATCTAAATTTTGTAAATGTAATAATAAAAAATATTTTGATGTATTATTCTATTAACACTACTTTAACGATAGCCTCAATAGTAGCATACTAATAATAATGTTATTCTTAATTTATTATTATGTAGTAAAATTTTAAAATATAATTAATATTAATGTTAATACTCAATATATAATAAGTGGTATCATAATGGCTATTTATAATTAATTTTTTATTTAGTTATACATCCTTAGAGGAAAATTTTAATAATTTTTTATTTTATTAATAGTAATATAAAAATAATTAGTAATTAATAATAATAATATATAGATAATAACAATTTGTTATTGATAGTAATTTAACAATGATTCATTATTTTGTTAAGAATATGAGTAATATAATCAATTGAATATGTTAATATTTTAAATCTCTTTGAAGCAATAATAATAACTCATTATTTGTATAATAATAATTTTATCAACTCTTAGTTTTTCTTGATTTATAATACATATAATGAAATTACTTTGTTAATATCAATAGTATGTTAAAAGTATTTATATTATACAAAATAAAACTATAATTATTTAATTCTTCAAATCATAATACATATTGATATTATAAAAGGTTGAATTTAGATTTATTCTATATTAATTAGCTATTCCTAAAATTTCTTAGTACATATTATGTGTAGTAATATAATTAAAAGTAATTAATAATTAATAATAGTATATTTCTAATATCATTCTTTTATTTTCATTAAAAAGTTGATAATTTAATAGTAGTAATATTTATATATATGTATATATATCTATTGATATAAGAATTTATTACTAATTATATCTAATTAATGCTTGAAGGTACACAAATTCTTTAGGTAAAAGATCTAGGTTGAAATTTTTTTATCAAAATTATTAGTATTATTTTGTTGAAGTAAGCTTAAACAAAATATAAAAATTACAAAGTAACCTATTTTGAGAAGAAAAATTGTTGAGACCAAAAGTGAAGACAATTTTTGATTCAAAAAATAGATTATTATGTATTAATTTTAAAGCTCTCAAAATTTTTAAAACTCATTGATTTAGATTGTTAAAAGTTCTTGAAAAATATCAATAATTATATAAAACTGTAGTCTTTGCAATGGCGTAAAATTCTTAATTCTAGAAAGTAATATTCTTTCAAGTTATAAATAATCCAAGTTAATGGAAATTTAGAATTAAAAAATGGACTATTCAATATTAGTTTTAAAGCTAAAAATTAAACTTGGGCATGTGTCGGGTAGGCCAGGCCAGATCAAGCTTGGAGAAAAAATATCATTGGTCGAGCCCAGCCCATCCTGGGAATCGGGCCACATTTTATAGCCCCAGCTTGACCAATATTGGGTTCGGGCTAACCTGGTATAATTAAAAATAGAAAAAAAAACATTGTTGGCTTGTCTTTGGGTTGGGCTCACTTAAAGAACTAGATTGGTTTTGGCTTTTAAAACTCTGGGCTCAACACATGCTTTTAAAAGTTCATTGGCTTGGGTTTAAACAACAATTATTCCACGGGCCCAACTATACCTGTGTGCTAGGATTATGCAAAATGCCCCACAGGCCAGGTCGGGCAGGCTGTGCTAACATGTTTTGTTTCTTACAATGAGCTTGAATCTTTTTCCAAGGCCTTGAGGCTCGTATCCAGGTCTACTGAAATCTTAAAAAAATGTATTTATACTTCAAAAAATTCTTGAAGAATATGATAAACATAGTAAATTGTAATATCTGCAATGACATAAAAATTTAATTCTAGAAAACAATAATTTTTAAAATTATAAATAAATCAAGTTTATAAAAATTTGCACAAATTTAAAAATTCTTGTATTTGGGATATTAAGATCATTTCTTAATTTGTGACATGTTACAACCAAGATGCAAATTCTTGGCATTAGAATCATTGGTAGGGCACTTTAAGCTTTATTGAAGGGTTCTTTTAGTAGAAGGCTCAAGACAAGTTACTAAGTATTATTATTTTATGATAATTTTTCTTATTCTTTTTCTTTAAAGTGCTATATAAAATGATTGATAAGATTCGTATTGAAGAATTTCAAAAGATAATACTCATATGTTGAATATTGACTCTTTAGAAGAAAAATAAATTAAAAAGTTTTAAAATTTCTTATAATGAATCATAGTTGTTGCATTATGACTTTATCATTCTAGCATGCATATTTTAAATAAAACTTTTAAATTAGGAGAAGATTTGCCTACATTAGAGTTCAAAAAAGTCATTTTTGTTAAGTTTGTCAGATGGGTAAGAAAATAAATTCATATTTTGATGTATTGCCTTTATAATCACATCTAGATTTTTTGAATTTCTACAAGTGATATTATTGGCCATTAGTATGTTTAACTTCGGTGAAAGTGAAAACAGATTTATGATTCTAGGTAACAATACTCGATTTACTTGGGTGAAGTTTTTAAAGTTAAAAGGCAAAATTCTTAATGAATTTGAGAAGTTCGATTATTAATTTGGTGAAATTTAAGATACATGATTACCTATGGTTGATACTGATTAAGGTGGAAAATTGAGAATTATTTATTTGAAGATTACCGTGCTTTTAATAATATTAAATATAAATTTTTTGCACTAAAGACACTATAATAAAAAGAATACCAAAACAAAAAAATAAAATTTTTTGTGAAATAATTTGATCTATAGTACATTTAAGGAAAATAGTTTTGGACAAAACAGTTAATATTGCCTGATGTCTTTAATATTGAACATTTGAGTGATATAAAGAAAATTTCGTAAGAAAATTTCACAAAATGGGAGAAAATATTAAATTTAAATTTTTCATATTTTTGATGCAGATATATTATACAAAATAGGAGACATTGCACTTAGGGAAAGTAAAGCAAGCCTGACTTTAAGATTGATGGGTCAATTTTTTTCAAATACTCTATGAGTATATAGCGTTTTTAACAAGAGAGAATGATAATAAAATGATCAATTATGTAATATTTTATGAATCAATATATACTTTATAACATGAACTTCTTAAAGATGATATATTAGAAGAATTTAGGATTACTAATTTGAATGAAAATAATCTAAGAAAAGTAGTGAAGTTTGTTAATAGATTTGATGTATATGAGTAGCCATATTCCTGAGTAAATAAGTTGTGATGCTGCCCTACGTGTGAGAACAAAACAATATCTTAGGAAACTAAATTAATCATTCTACATATTTATCTAGTATAACTAATTAAGTATAAAAGCTATTTAATGGAAATTGAATGATTACTATACTAGAAATTTAGTGCCAAGGTCCAATGAGAATACTATACTAGAAACAAAATGTGTTTAAAATAAAGTTATTTGAGAAGTGTTTTTGATTAAAAAAAAGGCTAGGCTTATGGTCAACAGATTTAACCAATTTGAAGATATACATATTGAATAGATTATTGTTCTAGTTTCTAGATTAGAAACAAGTAGGCTATTATTTGAATTTGCATCACATAAAAACTTCAGAATTTTCAAATGAATGTTAATATTGCTTTTTTAGACAATTATATTGAGAAAAATATATATGATGAATAAAATTTAGATTTTGAAAACATTTATCATTTTTTTTCTATATACAAGCATAAAAAAATTCTATGAGTTGACTAAGTCATGGTATGCTCTTGTAAAAATATTTCTCATTATGAACACATTTACTAGGGGCTTTGTAAGCATTATTTTATTATTTAGGATTTTTTTTAATTGTTCAAATATATGTAGATAAACTATTTTGTTAGTTTAACATAATCCTTTGCAAGGAATATGCATCTCATGATTGATGAATTTGAGATGAACATGATTATTGGTAGAATATTTTCTTAGATTACAAATCAACTAAAATGCAAGTCACATTTACAAACAAAATGCACTAAATAATTTTTAAAGAGATTTAAAATTGACAATACTAAGCATACATATATCCTTATGAAACATAACATTTGCTTTGATTGACATCTCAAAGAGAAACTAATAGATTAAATGATCTATCGTAGTATACTTGATTTTCTATTTTATCTAATTTATAGGTAAACCAAACATCATACTCAGTATTTACTTGTGCTACATTTCAATTTGACTCTAGTAAATCACATATAGACATCATTAAGCTTATTTTTGATATATTAATTGAACTAGTTCATTAAGTTCATGGTACCTTCATAGCACTTTATTTTTTGATCTCATGATAATTTTGGGCTTAACTTATCTTAATTCAAAAGTGGATAGGAATAGCACATCCGATATCTATTAATTTCAAGTAGTTTACTTGTTTCTTGATGTTTTAGGAAAGAAACCTTAGTTACACTATCAATCATTGAGACAATATAATGTAGCTTAGGTTTGTGTTGTTTAAGTTTTACAACTTATGTAATAGGTTTTAGTCAAAGTTAAAATTTTTATTTATTTTGATTAAGCTTGTTAATACTAGTGTAATTAGTGTTACAAAAATTCTTGTTTGACAGTCACACAAAAAATACTGAGATTCGACATCATTTCATTAGGGGCTATATAAGATTAAAATTTATTTTGTGCAAAGCACTAATTGATAGTCATATTCAAAACTCCATTGCAACGAAATTGATACCATCATATTAAAAAAGATATTAGGTTAATTTCTTAAATAATCTCATTTTATTTATAAAATCTTATATTTTTTTTCTAGTATTCACCCAATAAATCTAGGCCTTAATTGACCCAATAATGACAATGTAAGAGATTTTTTATCATTGTACCTAAAGAAGCTCTACTTTAGCATTCTTAAGCCATCTCTCATCCTCTAGCCTCTCTTTTCCTTTCATAATATGAATTGTGCGAAAGCTTTCACAATGAGCATGAACTTTGGTTTCACCATCATTACCCTCTGGATCTATAAAAGGAAATCTGGGACAAGTAAAAAACGAGATCCCTACTTTTGAGATGGTGTCTTCATGTTCATGATTAGGCGCGACATAATTTTCTGCCCTTAGCTAGACGCTATAAGGTCCCTTCCATTTATCCTTCTCATCCTATAGCCAAACGTTTTGTTGCCTCCAAGCATTTAACATCCTATCTCTAATTCAGCTTATGAATCTAGTAGTTCTTCATTTATTTTTCCCCAAGCTTGAATTTGTTAAGTGATTGGGTAGTTTACACAATCAATAGCAATGAAACTTCCATCACCCTGAAAGACCTCTGAAATTACCTAGGCTTGCCCAACATAAACATTATTCTGATCATGTATGTGTCAATGCTACACTTTTAAATAGGAGACAATCACAAAGTTGGCTAGATACAATAATAGTTAAATCCAAATTTTTCTTAAACGCTTATGCTTGTGGGTGTGGGCCAACCAACCACTCTCTTTTGAAATTTTAAGGTGTGGGGTTAAACCACTCTCAAATGTCCTAACAATATCTTTCATGTGAGAGTTCATCATCACATCAATTAGCAACTCTCTCATAAGCAGAAGGCTTTAACATAATCAAGAATAATGATCCACAAGCCTACTCAATCAAATGGAGATACCCGCTCTTAAACATTGCTCAACCATGGTAGAATACACTAAAACTCATGAGAGCCACAAACTACATGAATACTTGATTCGAGTTCAGCCATTAGCTCTAATATCATTTGTAAGGAGTGAACCTAATGTTGTAAGAAACTAATCTTATTAAATACTTGATTGAGAGATGCCATACCATAGCCTTTGTGTGAACTTACCTTTAATTTGCATTGTGCACCTTGCACTCCACTCTCATTCCAAAAAGTAATAACACTATAAATATCAATCCTTCAATATCATAAGTCACCTAGCTTATTCTTATAGGACTACTTCTTGATGCAGCAAACATACACTAAAACTCATAAGAGCCACAAACTACATGAATACTTGATTCGAGTTCAGCCATTAGCTCTAATATCATTTGTGAGGAGTGAACCAAATGTTGCAAGAAGCTAATCTTATTAAATACTTGATTGAGGGATGCCATACTGTAGCCTTTGTGTGAACTTACCTTTAATGTGCATTGTGCACAACTAGCCTTGCACTCCACTATCATTCCAAAAAGTGGTAACACTATAAATATCAATCCTTCAATATCATAAGTCACCTAGCTTATTCTTATAGGACTACTTCTTGATGCAACAGACATAAACTTAAACTCATGAGAGCCACAAACTACATGAATACTTGATTTGAGTTCAGCCATTAGCTCTAATATCATTTGTGAGGAGTGAACCAAATGTTGCAAGAAGCTAATCTTATGAAATACTTAAATGAGGGATGCCATACCATAGCCTTTATGTGAACTTACCTTTAATGTGCATTGTGCACAACTGGCTTTGCACTTCACTCTCATTCCAAAAAGTGGTAACACTATAATTATCAATCCTTCAATAGCATAAGTCACCTAGCTTATTCTCATAGGACTACTTCTTGATGCAGCATACATAGTTCTTTAAATCTTTTAAAAAATTTTCTAACTTAGCAAACCCTCACTTTGTTAAAGTCAAATGTTTGTTATGGTTTGATTATTTGCAACACCTTTCATTCAAAAATTTTTGTTGCAATCAAATAACTTTGTTTTGGTAGCTGTGGGGCAACGAGATTCATCATCAAAAGAGCCTTTGGTTTTTCTCCAGCTGCTCAAGAGCTTGGTCCTAAGCACATGAATTAGAAGAATCATCTTGGTGATGACTTTGCCAAGATACCCCTCCTCATATTATTTTAAAGGGATAACGTTCTTGAACTTTGTTACCCTTAATGATGATTTGAAAAACTTCGCACAATATGATGAAACCTAATGGATGCATACTCATCAAGGTTCGATGCTTATGACATTCATTTCAAGAATATAGATCAACACTCCCAAAACCTCTTATCGTACTCTCTATTACAAGCCAAAATGATGATGACCCTCCCTCCCTCTTTGATGATGTCAAAGGGGGAGAATATATTGATGTAATTTAACTTTACTTTTGAGAAATTTGTTCTTTATTTTGTGTTTTTCTTATTGGCTTTTTTTGGTTGAAGTGATGCTCTACCTAAGAGGGTGTGAATTAGATTTTGAACTTAATAAAATTGAGGTAAATAAATTTTTTTACTTATAATGAGTTTGAAAAATTTTAATTCAAATTTAAGGAAAAGTCAAATCTAAAAGAAATAAATTAAAAGTAAAAGAGCAAGAAAACACACATAATTTATAGTGGTCCGGATAACATTACTCTTCGAAGATTTATCACCTTTTGGGGTTTCATTCAAAAGAAAAAATCCTTAGTTTCTTATAAGCAGACATAATTTCCTCCTTTGAACGCTTTGACCGTAAATTTGCGGAGCTTCCCCCCTTAAAGCTATGCTTTGGCGAACTTGCCAAAATTCTTCCTTCATACACATTGGTCGCAAAGTTGTAGAACTTTCTTCCTTCCCAAAACGTAGTGACTTACTTTTCTTCTTTATCACTAGCACGCTCATGATTTCATACCCTTGTCAACGTGTGATTAACAAGAAAAGCTTCTTTGATCTCTCATTTGCAAACTTTGGCCACAAAATTGTGAAGTTTACTCTTCTCCCAGTGCTTTACCTATGTTTCCCCGATCTCTTCTACGCAAACTTTGCCTCACAGAGCTACAAAAATTCTCTTGCACAACTCGCAAAAGTAGCTTAAGACAAAAAAAAATTATAGAAAATAAAGAACTTATTACATTGAAGTGAACTTCATAAGTTCAAATCCTTCTTAATTAGGAGAGCTATGAACACCTTTGAGTTTCTTAGATCTTAGCTTATAATATTTGGAGAATATTTAGGTGTGATTTGTGTTGCCAGATAGTGGTCTGAACACAACCCCTATTTATATAGAGTCAGGCTGCTTTAGACAGAATCATTATTTGGGGCGTATAGATGCACTTGGGAGTTAGGCATGGTACGCTTAGCTGGAAGGTTTGGGTGCCAATTCACCTTCTTACGGATCAGGTCATGAAAATCACGACACGCTTGGGATCTTGAAATCACGCATCTGGGCACATTTACTAGTGCGTTTAATCTCACAAGTAGATTTAGCCAGATGTAAGTTGCAGCTTGTAAGCTCTCTAAGAAGCTGTTCTCACAAAGTAAAACAAATAGAAATACATACACTAATACTTACTACATTCAATTACAAGTGCAATAAATAGAAATAATATAAAGTCTTTTGTAGGCAGGCTATTTGATCATTTGAGCTGAAGTTTAGGCTTTAGTAGCTTTTTTGAAACATATACTTTGACAAACATTTTTATATCTCGTGCAAAAATAAAATTATACTATTTAATAATTTAAACCAAATTAGGAGACAAGATTCAAACCCTAAAGTCAATATTCTCTTATTAACATGCTATATTAACTATATCTATCATGTACTTTAAATTTTAATAAAATATTTACATTAATTTTATGGGAGGTAGATATTTGCATAAATAAAAATTCTTTATTATTTTAATTATTTATTTAAAAAGTAAATTTACAGTTTATTGTTATTAAAAAAGAAGATATTGATAATATCACAAGCCTAAATTATTTTGATGATTGTTAAAGGAGAAATATTCACGTCCTAACAAATAAACTGGATTAGATAAATATTAGGTATTTATTAAAAGGTAACGAGATATATTAATCATGACTCCACAAATGAAAGTGAGATGCCATCTCAAAAGCCTGCCTTTTATTTATATTTTGGTTTTGGAAGTCAAATTCTCACAAAATTTAGTTTTTTATAGACTAATGATAATTTTATGCAAGAATCTGTCAAGTAGAAGAACAAATATTTAAGGACTACTGGATCAAATGATTGGAAGACTTCACTCAAGATTATTTTCTGGATTATATTTTTGGCTTCTTTTGAGATACTATTTTTAGCTTAGAAGATGGCCAGGGAAGAGGGCTAATTGAAAAAAAAAAAACACTAGTTAATTTTTTTTCTTTACCGCTCAACAATAACATGATACATGCGGATGATTAATTTAAAATATTTATTAACGGTTATATTAGTCTTTGATCGTTGATGAAAGGAGATTCAATTAGCCAATTGGTCGAGTTTATAAGTGAGCTTACTTGACAGATGCAACTGCTATATCTTAGTCAGCAACTCATTCAATTAGCTGTCAAATGTGGATTCCTGAGCGAGAGGAATGTTTGTTGTGAGAAAGTTATTTAATCATTGCGGCTATTTGTGATGCCTAGTTTATCAAATAAAAACTTAAAAGCTTTTCCAGTGAATCGTTCAAGATGGCGGAAGGATCTTGAACTTGTATTTCTTACTGAGATATTATATACCCATTTTCTGTGTTAACCACTGGTGGAAGCATTGCAGCTTCAAGTACTCTCATCAACTAGCAATTAACAAGTGATATAAGTAAAAATAAATCAATCAAGCGGAAGCTCTCTTTCTCAGTCTTTTAATGCTTAACTTTTTATCTTTTTGAGTATTTTTTTTGTGTATATTATTGAGAACCTTACCTCACGACTTTGATTTCCAAACCTTTATTTTTTCATTGTATGAAACCTTTCCATGCTGGCTGTGCCAGCCTTTGACTATGCAATAGAAGGAGAAAATTGTAGTAACTTGTCCATTGGCAAGGGAGTTGCAAAGGAATGTGATTGTTAGTTGATTATTGAGAAGGCGATTTATCTTATCGTATAGTTGACGTAAGATGGAGAGTTGTTTGTGCCACTATAAAGTCAGTTTGCTTATTTTTTTCTTAACTATTTTGTTTCTTGTAATTTAAAATTTTGATTTTTCTCATCCTCTACAATTCATCAATTTTTTAATTCTGTAAGAAATCATTTAAATAACTCAGACTACACCTTCTCTTAGGCTGGCTAGAATTTGTGTTCCAAATCTATACTTCTATCTGAAATATTGCTTTACTCTTAGGATCACTTTGGTGACTTGAACCCTCATAAAACCCAATAAAACATGTAGGCTTCTTTGTTTTCATGCCCTAGGTTCTTTTCTAAAACTTTGAAAAATAAGGAGCCTATATGAATCATTGAGTCATAGATGGTTCAAATTGCCAGTTTCTTTGCCAAAACTCACCAAAGCTTTAATCACACCTTTTCTATTTGAGGGGTCGCATGTTCAAATCAAATAGCCAGTAGGGCAATTGGGTATCTTTGGGGAGAGTGACAGTGAACTATCATAAATTAAAATAGCAATTGTCTTCATACATCTTGGGATTATGGTGGATGACTAAGCCCTGGGTTTGCATTGACTTTGATGATTTAGACATTGACAGAGTTGATTCATTACTTTGGTCACGTCTTCTTTATTGTCTGTTTTTTGCATAATTGCTAGTACCAAGAAGCCTTGGTTCACATTTTAGTTACAAGCCATCTGACGTTGCAAACAAAGTATCTAACCAACAACAATGAATTTTGCTAAGAATATTGTTGGCTATACTCTTCTTTGTTATTCAAAGTTCTTGTTTATTATTATTATTTGAAGAAATTTGATAAAAGAGTCGCTCAACTATTACAAGTTGATTGATTTATTTTGAATATTTATGACCAAAATTTAGTCCCAAACTACTGAAATTGATCCCCGATTAGTTGCAAATCACGATAAACTTGAATGGTTGGGACTAAATTGTGTTCAAATCAACTAGTTGGTGGACTAAATTGGTTAACTTGAAATAGTTGAGGAACTGCTTTGGCAAAATTTCCTAGTAGTTGATTATTATATCTTCACTTCACCAGAAAATTTTTCACACTTTTGTCAGATCACAGAACAATGTTACTCATTCTGTTTTCAGAACTAACCTCTTTTTGCCTGCAAGGATCCTGCTCTACGATTAATGCTTTAGGTCTGATTTTGTTTTGCAGGCATTCGAGTTAACAATCATACAAACAGTCCTCAGGTAATTAAAATTTTTTATTATATATATGTAGAGCATGTATGGCTCTCGATCATGAGGTCTGATAATTTTAATTATGCATTTGATGATAGGGCTTATACTTAAAAGAATTATGTTTTTCTTTATACTAAGATGCGTTGTTCCAATAGTGGTCTGATTTTCATCGAAGATTTAGCTGTATAATGTTTGTGAAACCTTTTTGTACGAGTTAAATTTCACACAAGTTCAAGGTTCAGAAGAAAGTACTGATTAGGAAGATGCACCAGAACCGATTTTACTTCCTTTTGCTAGTGGTTGATAACAATACTTTTGATGCTAAGCTACAAACTTTTGACAACTGTATTAAGCTAAAAGCATACCTTTTCAACTTTGTAGGTCAGACACTACTAGAGTTCGATCATATTTAGACATATGGACACTCAAATTCTTGAACTAAAATTGTGTTACATAAAAATATTGAGTTGTGCATTCCGTTTGTCTTATATTAATTTTCCAAAGCTCTCATTTGGATACCTCTGAGCACATTGTGAAAATGCTGAATTATGTTTTTTTTTTTTTCATATTTGGTTTAAAGATTTTTGGGTATTAAAATTGCAGTTTATTTCTATTATTTTTATGTTTGAATGGAAATATTTTGTTAAATTTAAGGTTGTGATTTGCTTTTTTTGATATGATAATTATGGTTAGAAATAATTTACATGTTGTATCCAGCCCTTTTTTTATTTTACAATTTTCATTAATTATCATATCTGCACGTATTCTTATCTTGTAGTGTTCATGTCTATTATCGCAGTTACTCATCTTTTATTGTACTGCAAGGAGAGATGGAAACGATACTGAATATCACAATCACTACTTTTGCGTACCAGATATTCAACTTTTGGAACGTGTGAAATTGTTAAGTAACAAAAAACATTTGTTCAAAAATTACAAGCCAAGTGAAAGCAAGAAATATGCAAAGTATTGACTGTAGAGGTTGACTGCTTGTGTTTTTTGGGCTTCTGTTCTCTCTTTTGCATTACGATTAGACTACGAATTTAGGTTTCCAAGTCCTAAGGATCTAATTTTTAGGGAAAATGTGCAATTTTTGATCTTCTGTTTTTTCCATGCGGGATGCTACCAAAATAAAAAGAGGGATTATGGAGATACCCTTTAATATGGACCAAAAATTTCTGTGCTGATCTTACATGGGCTCAATCATTATCAACATCAACATAAAACTGATGCAAAGAAATAAAACGGCAAACTAAAGTTTGAAAGTTTATTCTTAAAAAGTTTCTTATATGTAAATTTTTCAATTTTGAAGGTGGGCATAGATGTGTTTTTACCACTTTAAAGCTAAAGTTTACCTCTAGCAAGCAATCATCTTCAAGGTAATATAGTATCTAAATTTATAATTTGCCTTTATTTGGAAGAATCACATTTGTAAGATTTTCAAATTTATAGTATGAATTCATGAGCATTTGCAATATGCAGATAATTGGAAGGAGTTTTAATTGATGCAATTTTAAAGGGAGCTGCTGTTATCTCCTACACTACCACCAGTTTTAATTTGCGTTTATTTTAAAGGGCATCACCACCAGAAATAACAAGATTATGAAACTTTACCACACTACCACCAGTTATAAGCCTTCAAAATAATGCAAATACCTCCAACATTACAACCGTAACCCAAACTTTATTGTTATGTAATTATCAAAAGGAAAACTAAGGTGATAGTTAAACCTAATAATTAAGAGATTCCATGGTCCCTTAAGATAGGCAACTAAAAGAATTTAATGCCTACCAAGAAAAGTTTGTAATGATATGAAACAATGCTTTAAAAGGCATAGTTGCGGCTCACTAGGGGATTTCTTGACGGTGGCGGGTATAATAAATTTTGTATGAGGGTGGTTTGCTCCTAGGGCATCAACTTTTAGGTTTGTGGCACATTTTTTCCCTTGTTAAGTAAGAACTTGTTTGCTAATTAAATATATTGAAATTGCTTTGGCCATGTTCACATTATAGTTTCTATTCATTTATCTTAGAGGGAGATGTGCAAGATTATATAATTACAATTTGATGAAGAATTAACAATTGGTCCATGATTACATTTGGAAATTATTCTCTACAAGGTAGTAATACATGGTGAAGTTTTTCATTATAGATCATTACTCATTTTATCAATTTTATTCAATTCAGTGATTGAAGTTATTGGGATTTGTATAAATGATGCTACTGCATAGAGCTGAGAGCAGAAGCAAATTTATTGCTTGTTTCTATAAACACTTTTGAATTTGTTTTTACATTTGATGAAATCAACTCTGGGAATTACAAATGAGTTATCATAGTGTTTAAAAAGAAAGGTCTAGACATAGCTAATGTAATATCTTTTTTTAAGGTATGTAAAGATCATTTACAAATAGCATCAATATGTTGTTAAACTTAACCGACCAAAGCTTGATTAGACTTTCTTTGGCTGTCAATATTATTAATGAGGATCATAGTGGACCTTATGAACGCCCTCACAAGGATGTATGAGAAATCTTTAGCTTCTAACAACGTGTTTCTAATGCAGAAATTGTTTAATATGAAAATGAAGGAAGGCGGTTTGATGGAGCACTTAAATAATTTCAACACCTTAATTAACTAATTGAGTTCGTTATAGTTGAAGTTCGATGATGTTGTGAACGAGGAGGTGCAAACAAGATCTAGCGGAGAGGCAGTTACATCTGTCTTGAATGTCAAAAGCAAGGGGAGAAGGCCGGATTGTGATCTGTATCAGTCAAACTCAAAATAGAGGTAAGTTAGTAGTAAGGGATGAGTGTTGGACATGTGGGAAGAAGGAGCATTTTAAGAAAAATTGCACATCCATTAAGAAAATTGGAATGAATCAAGAGAGAGGAGCAACAACATCACACTTGCGGACCTCGAGGATGCATTGATTTTGTCCTTGGATCATATTGAATCATGGGTTGTGGATTTTAGAGCATCATGTCATGCGATCCCAAGCAAATGTGTGTTTAAATTTTACACAACAAATGATCTATATAGCATAAGTTTTGAAGATGACATAACATGTAGCATCATGGGACGAGGAGATGTGGACGTCTGCTTGCTGATCAGATCGATATGGCAACTTAGGATGTCTGACATGTTCCTAGCTTGAAGAACTTAACTGGCCAACTAGCACAAGCTGTATATGCGACCACTTCATGGGACACTCTTGGAAGGTGATCAATGGTGTCAGTGACTACACAAGGTAGCAAGAAGGGTCACTATATGTGATAGGTTTGATTAAGGGCCCATATCTCTCCTCTTTGGTAATGTTGTGAATAAGCAAAAATGGTGACTCTATCCTAAAAAGGACTATGGTTGTCAGAACGAGATTGAAGAGGAGGCTCAAGTGAGGCAGATTGTGTCCCAAACATCAAAGGTTTAGCTCTAGAAGTCTTCTAGATTATGCTTGCCTAAAGTGAGTGGATTATGCTTGCCTAAAGTGAGTGGGAGAGGGCTAAGGATGGAAAAGTGCAACTGTTGGCACCAAGTCTAGCAGGGAACTTGAAGAAGCTACCTACAAGAGGAAGACAACTACCCTTTGAAAGGAGTTGGTATAGAAATCCATGGGTAGCTGATGCCATAAGACGGAGCGTGCAGAACAATGAGGAAGGGTGAGTCACAATATATCTCTTTAAGCTATGATGATTGTTGCCAAGGAATGAAGAACCATTGCACGTCTCAAAGTGGGAGATTGAGTTGTAGGGCGGAGACTCAAGTGCTCCGGTAAACCGCAAGTCACATTTATGGTGGTTTATGGAAGAAATCCCCAAAACCCCTAGACGTAATCAAGAACAATGTTTATAACTCCTAGAAACCACAAGTTGCATTTATGGCTATTTTTAAAGAAAGCTCTTGAAGCTCCTAAATGCAATCGAAGGGGATGTTTTAAACTCCCATAAATAGCTATTTGCTTTCATGGCCATTTATAAAATGGTGTTATACACCCAAGATCTATAAATAATCATGATTAGTATGCTATTCAAATGTGAAGGTGTAGTGTATATAAAGAATATGCTTTCTTGTATCCTTCGTTCATATTAAAGTGAACTCTTCATGATGTGGCTCTATGATTTTTCATGTCTTGGATTTTCCATATAAAATATGGTATCTTCTTCTGTGGTGTTATTTTTCGTGCGTGCTTGTCTTCTTCAATTCAATCTTGCTCATGTTTTCCCCAAGTGCGATGAAGCCTTTAATCATCTCGGTGAAAATTTTTTATAACACTCTTAGTTGTATTAAATGGGTTGATTATGTAGGATCCCCACTTAATAGGACTACATAATTCCTTTGTTTCCATTGTGCATAATCAAGTAAAAGCCCTACCCTTAATTTTCCTAATAAAGAAATATAGTTCTAATAGTTTCTTCCTATGTCTCTTTTAGCCTTTTCGTACTTCTTTAACATGGGCAAAATTTGAAAACTTAATTTTCTTAAAAGGTGCATTGAATGGTCTATGCGTAATATGTCTGCACCATTTAAGTCAACATTCCCTAATCTTATCCACTATTGGAATTACTCCAACTTTGCTATGAATTAACTCGTTCTCATTTGATTCTTTTGAGTATATCTGCTTATTCAATTTAGTAACTTCATTTTTTTAATGTTTATTTTAGTAAATTTCTTCGCCACCTAACATTCGACCTCATATAACATTGCTGAACTTGTGATTGCTCTATAGTTTTACTTTAAGATTTGAGTGGGATTTTTCTTTGACTCAACGCTCTAGAGACGTTCTTGTATATCATTATGCAACCAACTTGGGTCATTAATCACATTGCCCTCTATGTTATCATCATTTTGTATAATTCTACAAAGGTACTTGAACCTCTCTCTTCTTAATCATGTAATTCTTAGTAATTATTTTCTCATGATTAAAGGCTTTTATTATGATTAGATTTACCCTTCACTTATTTTAGATCCTTTAAGACAAAACCCTTAAATTCTACAGTAACCATCCACAACTCGAGTTTGCTTTAACCTATCTTTGATCTTATTAATTCGGAGAATGTTATTATCAAATAGCATGCACTAAGGAAGCACTTCTTTAATATGTTCTATAAGAACATCAATAGTTAATGTAAAGATATATGGATTGAGGGAGAACCTTCACTCATTACAATAGAAAAATCACCTTGCAATCATGCACATTACATACCCATTCTACATATCTTTAATAATATCAATTTTAGGAACATAATTAATTTTTTTTGAAACTTTCCAAAGTGATTTACTAAAATCTTTTCAAAATTGGTAAAGATTAAAATGTAGATCTTTTCTTTCTCTAAATTTTTCTATCAAAATTTTCACATGTTACTTGCATATAGATATGAAGTGATCAACATAATATCTAATAGTAAATAATAACATCTGTGTAAACAAAACATGCAAGAATTGAAAATAATAAAGACACATATAACAACGCAAACAATATCAATCTAGCAAGCTTTGTGAAAATAGACAAAAATTTAGATTAGCTAATTCCTATTAAATTTAACTAGCTTTAATTAAATTAGCCTAGGTTAAGAAATTGAACCACAAGTGAATATGTGTGATCCAAATTGAGTCTAAATCAAGATGCTTGTAGTTGAGTTAATTTAAGTCAAACAACCCCTCTCTCAATTATCCCAAGGTTCCTTAAATCAATAACTAAAATTTTAGAATTTTAGTCATCCAAGTCATAAAATCTGGTTGACCTATATGAAGATCTAAAGATCTGGAACACATATATCGAGCTACCTTATCCAAGTGACTAGGCTATAAGACCTACTACTCTAGGTATTCTAAGTATAAATTTGGGCATTCAAATGGATGCAAGCCCTATTCTAAATACAAATGAATGCAAGCCCTATAGTAAATACAAATCAAGAACTTAATGGATATAAGCCCTATCTTGAAACTAAACAAGAACCTAAAAATGAAGCGGGAGGGGAAGCATGAATGCAGCAGTGTATAGCAGCAGTGGAAAGCTGCGGGTGATAGGGTTGTGTGGGCACGATAGTGTGTGGGGAAAGATAGAGTGTGGCGCAATGCTGGAGCAGAGTGGGACCCCATGTAGGCCATGGGGTGCAGCCCGATAGCATTGCAGTGCAGCGCTATAGAAAACATATACTTCTATTTTATCAATAAAGTTTTACTTTTTTGTATTTTGAAGCAGGGATGCGAAGCACTAACAAGACAGTGGAAAGCGACATGGTGGTTGGGTTGTGGAAACGACATAGTGCTGGGCAAGATGGAGCGTGGTGTAGTTTAGGAGTAGAATGGGGCCCCGTGGCGGCCATGGGGTATGGCCTGAGAGCATGGCAATACAATGTTATAGAAAGCATATACTTTAATGTTATTGATAAGGTTTTTCTTCTTTGTTTTATGATTCTAAATTATAAACTTTGTCACTAAGTTTGAAAAAGTTAAAGAATATGATTTAGAGGCAATACATAATTTAAGTGTTATTTTTGCAATCAAAATTATAAAACGACATGTTTCTAAGGTGAAAGCTCACTTATTGACACAAATAAGGGTTTGTATTTTAGTATTTTAAAAAATTACTACCAAACAACTTGCTGAATTACAGAAGGTGGTTATTGAAGTAGAACAAAGAAAGAAAGATATTTTGGTTTAAGAGTATTTCTATCCTCTCAGGGACAAGTTATGATCAACAATTAGAGATGGTAGGAATTCTTTTCAAATAGAAGGATTTGACGCAAGAAAGAAAGGCCTTTGGATCAACTTCTTTTATTGAAAGAGCATTTAATTTACAAGATAGATAGCATATGCATGAACACATTACTAAATGTTCCCTTCATCTTCCCTTTTATTTTATCTTGGTAGGAATCTTTATTATATAAATGGTCTTTTGCAGCTGATGGCAACCTACTGGTTACATTCCTTTGGGTTATGATCTTCTAAGAACAATATTACCTCAAAAAGAGAGAACCAATATGGAGAGAATGTTAGAGCCTAATAAAAAAATGTAGAAATACATAAGTGTCCATCATCTTTAATGGATGGACGAATGCATAGAGAAGAACATTAATTAATTTCATGCTTGTTTTAAAATCTTGATGCATGTTTATAAAAGCTATAAATTGTGCAGGAGGATACAAAGATAAGGTTTATATTGTCATTACCAAGTTATAGTAAATGTTGGGCACGAGATCAGGGTTCAAATTATCATCGAAAATGCACTTGTTTGGAAAGTTTTCAGAGTATTGGTTAAGGCACAATATCCACATAATTTTTGGAGTCATGCATCGTTTGTGCATTAAATTTTGCACTTAAAAATTGTACGTGCATCCAAAAATATGGAGGGGAAGGAGATGTCATTTAATGAGTGAATATGGATTACTGTTATTGCATAAGATACCAATTTCTTAAGAAATTTTATTATATATAATTTGAGCTTGGCTATCCTTCTTCAATGAACACGTCAAGTTGAAAATGTTGGCAATAGTAGATGCTCGTTTTGCATCAATAGTTGTGTTCTTAAAGTGTTTTACTGCTGCTAAATAACACTTACAAGCAATGATTATTAATGAACATTGATAAGGCTAGGCTTATGTAAAAAGAGATTTTGAATTACTTAAGGCATGACAACATAGATTATATTATTTCTTTTATAGATCCGATATAAGAGACATCGAGAATTATTGACACAGATGCACTATCTTTATTATATTTATGATATGCGGCATTATATGATAAAGCAGGTGAAGGGAATTTTAAATAGATATAAAGGAAAGAGAAAATGAGGAGTGTCATTTTACAAGATTGTGTCATTGTTTCATCAATATGTAATAAAAGCAACATACCATATTATTGTTTGGCACATTTTCAAGTCCAATGTGATAATTAACATTGTTTTAACATATTACAAATTTATCAATTATGTTTATTAAATATTTATTATACTTATTCTAATTTCTAGTATTATAGTCAGTATTTGGTTAAATGAAGCTCTAACTATAATAGCACGGCCCAAAGATATGGGAATATTAAATGAGCTGAATAAGTGTTTAAAAATTTCTAAACAATGAAGAAATATATGAGATTTATCAATTTCCTTGGCTTTAGTGGATCCTTTTATGATTATGATTCTATTACTTCAGGATGAAACAATAGATGGAAGTGCTTGGTGGACGATGTATAGTGCTAGCTCTCTAGGATTACAAATCTTGGCTTTAAAGTTGTTGGTACAATCATGTTTATGATCATGTTGTGAAGAAATTAGAGCACATGAATTTGCTTAACTAAACTACACCTTAACAAGAAGGTTTGATATGTGTGCACACATTCTAAAAAGACTGAAAATACTCAAGGAGATATTAAGCTGTAGGATATTATTGGAGATACAATAAAAACAACAAAAGATATTAGCATTCTTGAATTTGTCAATCTTTTTATTGGTGAACCGATTTTAATGTATGGATAAATCTAACTATAATGAGAAAGTGAGGACAACAGCTAAAATTGATGGTGATCGTAACTTAGAGTGTGCCAGCTCTTAAGTAATAGGTTGATTGTGTTATATTATTGTTGTTTAGCAACACAATGCATTCGTATGATCACACTATTATATTTTATTTCTTGGGCTAACAATCTAGTAATAATATAGTAATTTATGAATATTTGTAGTATTTTGTATTAAATGTGTAGGAATAATAATTATTAAATGTTTTAAGAGGATTTGCGATCACAAAAGTAATATATAAGTGCTTTTCGTGCTCTAATTAAACAAGAAAATAAAAATGTATCCCTAACATGCTGTCTTTTTTTGAAGCTCCATCGTGTCGTTGCGTCCGAGTCGCGCTGTGTTTCTGTCTTGTGTTGTGCTGTGTTCTTGTCCCGTGTAGATATCTGTGCTTCATAACTTGTAAGAAGTGGTACAAAAGTGTCTTGTTCAATGAAAATCAACGTGCCTTTTACTTGCCAAAGAGTCTAGTGCTCCATAAGGATAACAAGCACATACATTTGAGATATTATCACGTTTGAGGATTGATTGATATGTTAGCTGTGCAAAGAATATGATAACTGCATCAATTTCAATGACAGTGAGTGTTACTCGCTTACCAAAGATATTATTGCTTCACACAAGGAACATGCACATAAATTTGAGAGACTATCATATTCTATAATTGATTAATGAGCAAACTTTGTTATTGAGAAGATACTTTTAGTGAGAATCTTACAAATATACTAAGGTCATTATCATCCAAAATTGAGGTGTTTGACCTTGACTAGCATAAGGATTGATATTTACAAGCAAAAAGATAAAGATAGATCACTAATTGAAGGTCTGATTTCCAAGAGGGTTGTTAGGTATGCAGAAACTGATTCCATGTGCAGAACTAGTTTGTGAATTACCACAGAGTTGTCGTGATGGGTTTGGGGTTGCCATTAAGTGTAACAATGATGCTTCTATGCTTAGGAGTTAATGCATTGTTGCTAACCTCTCAATTGATCGATTGGGAGGAGATTGATTGATTGGATCTTGATTGATTAGAGATTGGTTGGCTGTTGGTTGAAATTAATAGGAATTAGATCCTGCTTTTTTGGCATAAAAGAATTTTGGTAATTCATGGAAGATTTACTAAAAATAAATATTTTCGTAGAAATAAATACTAGGATCTCTTAAATTTGATTGCTGACTCCAAGTATTAAAATATCATTTATTGATTGATTTTCTCATATAATCTTGACACTATGATAACTTTTCACAAGTGGTCTTTATTCTTGAAGGCATGTTGACATAAATTTTAATTTTTTATTTTGGAACTTTCCAAAGATGAAATTTTCTAGAAGTGGAAGTTTACAACATTCTGAAGAAGGTGGGGTCTATAAGTCTGGGCTTTATGTCAATATCAACCCATTGATTTGGCCTTTATGTTCCATACTATCTTTGTTTAACTTCATGAATCATGATCAACCACTAGACTGCTGTTTTTAATGTTAGAACGTAAGCTCTCCATGATTGTCTCTTGAGAGTTGTTGGCTTTATCACTTGATATAAAATCAATGCGACTCAAACCCGGAATAGTCTTAATTTCACGAGCACTCTACTTAAATTGCAATTGAGTGGTAATTCTTGGGTTTTTTCATTGCAATCAGTTTGCCTAACCATGATTCTACCGCGTGCATTACAGCAGTACGTTTGGCAGGACAATATTGATCCTGACAGTATGACTTATGAGGTATGCCTTATATTGTCTTTATGACTTTGTTTTCTTAACGATTGCATAAAAATGTTGCCTATTTTGTATTAATGAAAAGAAATAGGTAATTATTTTTCTAGTCCCTAAACTTTTATACTTGTATCAATTTATTCCCTATTTTTTTTGTATCAAATAGGTACTTAAAATTAGAAAACAATCTATTCTCATCCTCCCCCGTAACATTCGCCATCCTCCCGTTGTGGTCGGTGGCCAGGTGGCTGTTGGCGGTCATCTTGAAGGCGAAGTCGTGGAGGAAACGGAAGCAGTTGCAGCGCCATCTGGAGTTGGCGAGGAGGTGGTCGGAGCGGCGGAAATGGTGGTAGGGGGTGGAGCTGGGGACGATGAGGTGGGCGGAGGCGCGCCAGCTGTTGAGGGTTACGGGGAACTCAAAGGAGTAGAGGTAGTGGCGGAGTTGGAGGTGGAGGATGGGGGGGAAGTTGTCTCACCAGCGAAGGAGACGGAGGGCACGAGGACTCGAGATTTCATCGGCGTCGGAAATTATTAAAATGTTGCTAGGGTGATACCGGAGCCAGCGATGAGGGTGTTCATGACGATGCAGTGGGAGGATTCGAGGTCGAAGGGGGGAGGAGGATGGTAGGCGGAGGGAGTGGTGGGACAGTATGGGGGCGGTGAAGGAGAAGAGGGGGAAATTCTAGGAGAAAAGGGGGGATGTTCGGTTCTAGCAGTATGAACTGGTCCACGGAGGAGGGAGAGGTAGCAAACACGCGGCGGGGGGAAGCTCGCGAGAACCAGCCTTGCAGCTTGCAGAGAAGGGGGAAGGACACACTCAAGGAGTGGAAGTGAGGGTGGATGATGAAATGGCGCGGAGGGGTATCCCACAGAGGCTGCAGGAGGTGTGTGGAGGGGTGTCCCACAGATCATGTGTGTGTGGAGCACCAGGAACGCAGCAACCCAGCAACCCAACAGTGCCTCGATGCACCGCGCATGCACCGCCTTCCTTGCCTATGCCACTGCGCTCCCCTGCAGTACTCAGAGCTCTGTTTTGGGAAGGAAAATGGCGGAAGCTACTGGCGAGGATGAGAATAAATTGTTTTTTGATTTTAGAGGTTCTATTGATGCAAAAAAAATATAGGGATTAAATTGATACAGAATTTTACTGCTTACAAAATAGTCATTTATAATATTGATTTTCGCTAAAACAGCTGTTATAATCTGAAATTGGTGTTAAATTTATTCAAAATAAGGTACTTACAACTTAATTCAAAATACCCATAAACTGTGTGAATCTTTGAGCCATCAAGCCAACACTCCCAATCAGCCCAATTTGTCTTTCTAAGTTGCTGTATTGAAATTGATAATATTGCATAAAAAATGAAAAATGCTTGGCAAATCTAAAGTTAAATCACAAAAATAATCACTAAAAACAATTGTTTGATAAAAATATGAATGCTGACTAAATAGGCTGGAAAGTTAAAACTTAAAATTTGCAAACATAACTCTTTTGTTGAGAAGACTACGAGACTTAATCTTTGATTATGAGTAAACTGTTGAGAGAATACAAGATTTCATTTTTGAGAGATTACAAGGCTTGACCAGGCTTGGGCCTGGCCAGACCAGGCCTAAGAACTTTTCTAAACATGGTGACTCTGGTTGTCTCGACAATCAATCATAATGTCAGCATCATCATCACCATTACAGCTTAAATTCATGCCCTTGAAAGCAATATCTGGCTGTAAAATTACTTCACACTCTTTGTATTCATTAAAAAAGCTATAAAGTGTTCTAATAATAGTGTAATCCTTCTATCTATTGCCATATAGTTTATTATAGAAATAATCTACAAACTTTTATATCTTGGGTAATGCATGGCAACACATGATAGGAATAAGTTTGCATTCTCCGAATACCTGTCAATTCTTACTTACATTTCATTAATCAAATAATTCATGTTGTCCTAGGATCCAATTTTTATCTCAAGTAGTTCTCTTTGAAATTTGCACACACCATTAAAGTACAAATTAGCCTAGTCTTACAGATAGACTTGGGTAGTTATTATAGATCCAGTTTTTGGTATCAAAGCTAAGATTTGATAATTCATTGAGAAAGGAGGTGAGCTTATGATATCAGTAACTAAATTATCCACAAAGCTCAAGGAGAAGAGTTTGTTTCCCTTTATCGACATAAGAAATCAAGGCAAGAAAAGACCAAATCATCAAGAAAGCAAATTCGAGAGCTAAGCAGAACAAGTTTCCATGCCAAGTTAGATGATGGGTATGATTTTGAAGAAGTTCAATCCCCAAGTTCATCAAAGAGATTGATAAAGGCAAAGAAAACTTTTCTTGCCTTGATTTCTTATGTCGATAAAGGGAAACAAACTCTTCTCCTTGAGTTTTTTGGAATAATCCACAAAACTCAAGGAGAAGAGTTTGTTTCCCTTTATCGACATAAGAAATCAAGGCAAGAAAAGACCAAATCATCAAGAAAGCAAATTTGAGAGCTAAGCTGAACAAGTTTCCATGCCAAGTTAGATGATGGGTATGATTTTGAAGAAGTTCAATCCCCAAGTTCATCAAAGAGATTGATAAAGGCAAAGAAAACAAAGGATGAGATGAATTGTAGCTAGGAATGTTTGAGAAGACTCAAACTTTGAAGAAGGGTTGAAGAAGAGTTTTTAAGAGGTTGTGTTAAAGATAGATTTGCCTACTTATGATGGAACTCTTGATAGTGAGAAGATTGATGATTGGATTAATCAAATGGAGGCTTACTTCAATCTCCATAAGCGCATATCTTGAAAAGATTACCTTCTTCAACTTAAAGTTTTACAAACTTGTTTTAGCATTTTGAAATTTTCAAATCAAATTTGGAAAAAGAATTTAAGATGATGATAATTTAAAGTGCCCAAAGAAGGGTTTTATCCCACGGAATATGATGAAGATCAACAGAGAAGATAGCACTTACTCTGATATGCAATCGAATTTTGGTACTAACTTCAAAAGATTAGATTATTGGCGTACAACATTTCTGTGTTAAATAAGTATAGAATGAGACTGCAATACAGAATTACAACCAAGTATATGTGTTCTTGGGTGGACTTTATATCAAACTAATACATATGTCTTGGTTTCAGAGAAGAATCGAGCTAAGAAAGTTACTCATGAAACTAAATTAAATTGAAATACTTGAAAGTTGAGAAACCTAGAAGAGACCCAAGCGACAACTATTCGAACTACTTGGTTGGTAGTCGACAGATAACCTCAACAGCATGAAATGACCAACATTTTAGGTAGTAGGGCACAAAAAGTGATGGTGTTGGAAGAGAACCTTGAGTTGTTTACTCAGAAATTCAAGAGCAGTGAGGGAAACAAGGTCGTCACAATAATTGAAGCTAAGATAAGCTGGATAAATTTGATCCTTTTGAGGCAAATCTTTCCTTGATGAAAATGTTGGGGAAATCATTATGAGGGAGGATGATCCTAAGATAGTAGGGCACACGAGAGGTAGTGTTGGAATAAAACCTTGAGTCGTTTATTGAGAAATTCAAGGACAATGAAGGAAAGAAGCTTTTCACCATAGTTGAAGGCTTGGATGAGTTGGATAAGGTCAAATCTTCTGAGACATCTTTTTTTGAAGAAAATGTTGAAGGAATAAATTCCGAGGGAGGATGATCTTAAGAGTCGGGTGGAATTGTTTGTACTCAGTGCAAGGCTAAAACTTTCCATTGTTGTAATTGTTTGAGTAGCCAAAACACTCTTATTTCTTAGTGGTTGTGATACTATCTCTTGTAGTTTAGCTTCATTCCAAGTTACCCTTTAATGCAAACTTGCAATACAAGAAAAATTATTGTTCCTGACTTGAACTCAAGGTATTAGATGAAATGCGATTTTGAGCTCAATTAATCATTGAAAATTTTATAGGGCAAGAATGGTGATTTTATACTTTTAGTTCACCATGGAAGCTTCCTGACGAAGTGATACTTATTTATTGACGGTTCTTAATTCCCCATAGTTGAACTGTTGAAAAATTCATATCAAATTGGGGAAAATCTTTCACTATTGAAAAGATGTAGGAAGGACATGTCTGCTCATTGATATATATGACATCATGCCTTAACCATTCATAAATAGTACAGCTATATCCGAGACAATTGTCTGGCAAGTATAACATCAGCAATGACACCAAGCGTTAGTGTCACTAAATGGGTCTGCTGCCTGAATCTTTTATTTCTATTGCACACGATCAAATAGAAGCCCATCCACCTTTAAGTACTAAATGGCGAAGTTTCTTTCTAATGATTTTTTCCCATGTCATTTTGATCTTCCTCTTTTAATATGGCAGATTTTATTGAGTTTTTGGAGACTCGAGTGCAACCTATGGAGGTTAGCCCAAGTGGAGTGCACCTAGACATGCAGAATGATGTGTTCATGAAAGTAGAAATTGAAATGATGGTGGAGTCTCAAATGTGATTGGAGTGATATTGGATAAGTCACGATCAATTGAATGCTTTGAAGTGATTTTGGAGAAGTCACATATCATTTGGAGGCTTTAAAATGACCTTGCAGAGTTTAAGGATTAACCAAAGGCAAAACAAACACAAAACGGGCTTTGAGAGCTGAGCTGATTTTTGTTGGGTGCATGGGTGCACCCAACTGCTTGTCTTAGCCATGGGAACCAAGGGTCGGGCACTTGGTGTTAAGAAACAAATGAAGCAGTATCTTATAACTTTGGTTGATTTAGAAACATGGGCTCTGCCTGATACATAGAGATGTAAGAACTAGCGTAATGCGTTGAAATAGAAAGAAACTAAGGCAGGAGCTGTAATCACATAGTGGGATTAGGATCGAAATGTTTAGATAAGTTCTGATACTTATTTTAATACTTGGGTGGGCGCCCTTTAAGGACATTTGGGTAGGCTGCCTGGGCGCGCCCAAATGTCCATTTTTGCTGCCTAAGGTGCGGGCTAGGCGCTTGGGGGAAAATAGCATGAAATCATGCTAGGAACAACTCTAAGCATTAATTTAACTTCGAATTTGCTTTTAGGTCACTCTTGGGGCTGAAATGTGTTGGGTTATAAATACCATGTGTTGGGGTGGATTTAATGTGGAATTTTGAGTGCTATGGTGGCTATGAGAAGTTGAGAGCTGCTGTGTGAGGCTGTGAGGAGCTAATTGAAAATACTATGAGGCGAGTGAGCTCCAAGGCAGGCAAGAGTAGAGAAATCTCTTATATCTTTTTCATCTTGATTTCATAGTATGGCTTTGTGATTTTTTCCCAATTTGGGATATTTCACATAAATTTGTGTGTGCTTAATTGTGCCTATATTTTGTGTTTTCTTTGTTGTTTGTTTCGTGATTTTCTTCAAAGGTGGTGAAGTCGGGGTCCACTCGGTGATTCAATTGCAAGATCCTTGCTGCTACGTAGATGAGGAGATTTAAAGGGGAGATCGAATTTCTAACAAAATTCATACACTAAATTTTTTAGATATGTGCATCAAAGAATTTTCACGCTTGCTATGCTTGAACCATTTAACGAATTGTATCCACTGTTGGGCCACCTCAATCTTGCTACTAATGAACTCATTTTATCCTGCCCTTTTGAGTATGCACACTCATTCACCTTAGCATTCTCATTTTTATAACACTAACTCTATTGGTAAGCTTCTCTTTTATTGGCCAACAATCAACCCTCTATTCCACCATTATTTGGTGTAATTGAACAATGCATTTGAACCTCTCATTCTTCTTAATTACATGGTTCTCAATGGTTGTCATCAAGATTAAGACTTCTATTACATTTATTTTTACACTATATATTTTATTTTTGATCTACTAAGATGAAATTTTTTAGATTATAAAGCAATTTTCCATAAGCTTTCCTTTAACTCCATCCTTAGTCATATTAGTTAAGAAAATACCAGCAAATAATATGCATCAAGGCACCAATTAAAACAAAGAGATGAGGATTGTGAGCATAGCTTGGTGCAAACCATAGTAATTAGGAATATTGTTAGATGAGTCATGTTGCGATCATACACGAGCCTCTTTTTACATATTTTTAATGAAATCAATTTAGGCCACAAATTCTTTCTTCTATTTCTTACAAAACTTTCTAGAGTACTTTATTGTAAGTTGTTTGAGATTTATAAAGATTAAATGAAAATCTTTTTTTTTCTTAAGTTTTATCAACTTAATAAATGTATGACTTTCATGGTAGATCTAGCTAGTATAAAATTAAATTTATTTTGTGAAATTTGAGGATTCCTTTGAAATTTGTATCACTCTCAAAATTTTGACATATAACTCATCATTAACTTATTTTTTTGTAATTTTTGCAATTTTGAGCATCACATATTCTTATAAATAAGTACAATAATACTAGGCCACTCACCTTATATCTCTTATCTTCAAAATTACATTAAACAACTAATAAGACAAAAATTCCTTCTAGCAAATATTTGCGCTCTTTCACTTGGGGGCTACTTTCTGTGCATAAATATTATGGTAAAGTAACCTAGAATTTTAAATTTCATGTATTTGGTTGGTTGACTTATTAGAGTAAAAGTAATATATAAAAGTTAAGTTTTTACAGCCCTTGTAGCGTTGCAAGAACTTTATGCTCGAAATGACCGGTTTTTATTTACATAATGTCGTAGTAATTCGCTCACCACCAGCCGTAATTCTTGTCTTCCCGAGTTCTTAACAAGAGTTGTGTCAGTGTTGCTTCTATCGTAAGCTTTCATCTCTTATTTGCAGTAGAACCCATTTTTCATCTTCACAGAAGAATCGTAAGCACGCTGGCGCATCTTTTCATCCCGTGAAGAACGTCGGGCATATTTGTAGCAGCATATTTTTTTTTTTCTCCATCTTTGAGTTTCCTAAGATCTTTGTCACATTGCTTATTATTCGAGTGATTTTCTGTCCATTAGCGGCAACCCATCGTGAGATTATCATTTTTCTCAAGTTATGTTTTTGTGCGTTTGGTTAATGAATCTCATATTGTGATGGTATTATTTGGGTTTGGTTGATGAATATTTCTTATAACACTAATGATATTGTGATAATATAATTTTGGGGGAAATAAATTGTTGATTGCCTTCGGTTGATACCTGTACTCATTCAAGTATTAGGAAAACCTTACAATTTGAGCAGTTATTGTGAATGTTTAATTGATAATAATATTAATGTATGGGCATTATAAATTATATATTGGTTGAAAACCAACATCTCATATACATAAATTTATTTATATAAAAAGCCTAAAATCATACTTAGAGGTAATCTTACTCCTAAATTTTTCGAAACAGGATGCTTTGTAGATTTACTCATTTCAAATAGAAATATTCAAATTCCTTGAAAAATTGTAATAGCAATCAAACATATGTGATGTGCTCAAGTCATTATATTTAGATTGTACTAGTATCAAATTAGTTTACTCTAAGGGGATAACTTGTATGCTGGATTTGTAGTGTAATTTGATTCCAGTATAAATTTGATTATTTTGCAGTTGTTAGGTTGTCTGTTTGGAATGCAATACTTTGTAGAGTATGTTGCTTCGAATAATTTAGTGATGAGATTATCTCATGAATTATATTTATTTTTTAAATATTACTCATAAAATAAAAATCTTTAATTTTTACTCATAAATACTTAATTTTTTTATATTAACATGCAATTCTTTAAAATTAATCAAACCTATCATTCAACCCTGTCTAACATCGCTCAACAAATTTCTAGACAAATCAAAAGGTTGGAATATTGCATCAAAAGAGAGAATGGAATGCAAGAAGATATTAGAAAAGAAAATGATTAAAATTCCTTCCAATCTAGGCTACTTGACTGTTATCTAAAAGTCAATTCGCAACGACAGAAGGGGCAGAAAAGTGGGATGTTGTTTTTGGCCGGAGCTTATTTAGGAAATGCCAAGTTGTTATGTAAGTGAAGAAATGAAGAAGAAAGAAGGTTCGGTTAGTAAGAGAGAAAGAAGAGAGGGTGGATCACTTGTCGTTATTGGTGAAGCCCGCCTTTACGGCGAAGTGGTTTACCGCAAATCGACTAAGATGACTCCTACGAATCAACGAAGACGACAGCTCTATGCGAATCGGCGAACCGACAAAAGGCCAATAATGGTACGAAAGACTAAAGCCACGTCGGAGAAGATGAAGGCGGCGAAGCTTCAAATCAGCGAGTTCGAATCAGCAAAGAAGTGGGGAGCTCCGGGTAACAAAAAATATTCCGAATTTGGCATAATAATTTTATACAGCCGCTATTTATAATTCTGTAAAACTCTTACCTTGCAATTTTATAAATCTCGTATACCTAATAAGACACGGCATTTGCAAATCTTGAGGTTTAATATTATTTAATCCTATGAATCTGCTTACTAAACAGCCCCTAAATTTACAGCATACCAGACAGCATCTTAGTAAAAGCATTAGAAAGCATGGCAGACAAATTTTCTGTAATAAGAAACAAGAAAAGTGTTAGTTGTATATTCTTGAAACAATTAGCGGGAGAAAAGAAGCACTTTTCATTGGCTCTGATTGCTTTTTTTAATCTCTGCTGCTGCTGCTCCTTTCAATTTGTTTCACCGGCAACCAATCAAGAAATTAAGTAATTAATTTAAAAAGGAACTGCTGGATCTTGGGGAATCTGTCGGAACTCAGAGCCGGGGACTCTCTCAAGACAGCATTTCTTCTCTTCCCGTCACAAAATATAAATGCAGCTTCTTTTCCAGGAAGAAGAAACACAGCGAAAGGTAGTTTCTCACTCTATTTCTTCTTTATAAATTTATAGAATACGCATCTATTTTTGTGTGTTTGGGTGCAGGTGCGTCATTTGCCAGATGAGCTATAAAAGAAAGGATCTGCAGATGACTCTTCCATGCAAGCATGTTTACCACTCCGGATGCGTTAGTAAATGGCTCAGCTTAAACAAGGCATATCCCACCCATTTATTATATTCTCTTATATATAATTAGCATGCCTTTTATTATTATTGTTGTCGTCTCGATTTTTCTCCCAAAAATAGTAACTATATTTTTTGTCTCACAAAAATCAGCATTAAATAAAAAAGTATATTTTTGAAATACAAAATCTAATCATCAAATTTTTTAGGGAACTATTTAATATTATTATACAAAAAATGGTATTTGGCGTTGATTTTGCTCTGAAAGTACCGATGATTATGATTTAGTTTTAAATTATATATTTTTTTGCGGGCCCGCACGCAAAAAATAGGTCAAATTCTTATTTTTTTTGTGAGATTTTTTTTTTAATTTCTTGAGTTATTTAAGAGCTGTTTGAAAGCCATGTAATTGGATTCTGTTTGCTAATTTTGATTCAGGCCTGCCCTGTTTGCTCTGCGGAAGTCTCGGCTAATGATCAATCCAGCCGATAGGTAATTGAAGGCATCGTGTCTCAACCGCTTGAACATACAGACGCCTTTATAAGACAAAAATAGGTTTTCCTCGCATCATTTTTTTCATTTTGTTTAATATTTCATATTATTGTTCTGTTCCTCCTCTCTCTCTCTCTCTGTTAGTATAAAATTCTTTCAGGGTTTCTCGGTGCTTTCAAGTGTATCACAGATTGAGACGACAGTTTGAACCCAATCTTGTGTAGCTTTTATAGGCTTTTTCTTTTTCTTACATCTTTTTTCTCATATTTGTTTTGAAAATCGAGTGTCTTTATTTTTTCTATGTAAATGATATTATTATCGAGATTTTACCTGCTATCATATTATTAGTATAATGTGTTGTTAGTGCATTTATATACTAGTCCATAGTTATTTATTTAGAGCTAGAATTGTGAGCTTACTATTGAACTAATCTAGTCTGCTAAGCTTATTTACACTCCTTTGATTGGTTGGTGGGAGAGTAATTTACTTTTTTTTTAGTAATTAAGTCAATGAAACAATTGTTGTGAATTGCCTAGAGCACCGCAACGGAAATGATTTTGCGTTCAAGGATCGGGATTGCGTTGACTGTTAACAAGCAATCGACAAAATCACAACACGCACGTATGCATCCACACAAGCATCCAAACAAGGATTTTATGTTGAAAATTTAAAGATGGCAAAAATTACGGAGCCACATCACACAGAAATTTTATTATGTATCAAAAGGATTATAGAGTTACAAAGAACTTCACATTCATAAGACAGAAAGATATATCGCTTATGCAGCCTCCCGATCGATTTCTTCTTTAATAAGGAACACCAGCTCATACTCAAGGATGAAGGAGAACAATAGCCACTACTGTTTAGGGTTTTCTCCAACATGCAAAAGGTTATTGCACAGTTGGTATTGCACATAGTAAATATCTCCAAGATATTTACTTAAGTACCCAGCTTAAATTCGAACCCAAATGGTTCAAAAATACCCCCGAACTTGCTTAGGCGCTTTGGCGCGCTACAACACTGTGGCGACGCTTAACCAGAGTATATTTTTGCCAGGCGCTACGGCGCGCCAAAGAGCCCTGGTCTCGAGTAACTGGTGCCATGGCACTACAACGCACCATGACGTGCTACAACGCCCTAGTCTCGAGCAGACTGGCACCAAGGCGTGCTACAGCGCCTCGGTCTCGAGTTCTTAGTGCTATGATGCGCTACGGTGTCCTAGACTTGGGCAGACTAGCGCTGGGGAACGCTACATCGCCCTAGTCTCTGGCAGACTGGCGTTGGGGCACATTATTGCATCTTGCTTTTGGGGTGCTGGGAGCGACAGCGCGCCATGACGCGCTGTGGCGCCTTGTTGCAGTTGAACGTTTCAAACTTTGTTCAGTATCACCTCGGGATTTTTCGGAAGCTCATCGGAGCTTCATTAGCATCTTCATGATGATTTGAATGGTCTCCACATCCCAACAATCTCCAATTGGAGATCTATTTGGGATCATCCCTCTTCTAGCCTTGATCCTTCATTTCTTCTTCAATCTCTGTCAAGAATGTGGTGTGGCTCACCCCCGCTCTCTTTTCACGTGCCGTGGCCAACTGAAGTAGCGCATAGTTTCAGTTTCTCCACTGTTACTGCTTTCGTAAGCATGTCAGTGGGATTCTTTGAAGTGAATCTTCTCCAATCCAAGTTGTCTTTCTAACAATGTCCTGATGAAATGGTACCAAAGCTGTATATGCTTCATCCTGACATGAAAATGCTGCATTCTTTGCGAGGTGAATAGAGCTCATACTGTCGCTATAGAGCTTTACATCCTCCTGCTTCTTGCCCAATTCTGCCATAAAACTTTTCAATCATATCATCTCATTCCTCGCCTTAGTAATGATGACGTACTCCGCCTTCGTGGTAACTAGAGCAACAATGTTCTATAGTCTGGAGATCTAGCTCACCGATGCACTTCCCAATGTGAGCACATATTCAGTAGTGCTCATTCGGCTATTAACATCTCCTGCAAGATCTGAGTATACATAGCCCTGTAGAGAAATGTCAAACCTACCAAAGCAAAGTGCTTTGCTCGCTGTACCTTTATGATGCTTCAATATTCACTTGATCGCATCCCAATTGTACTTTCCTGAGTTTTTCATGAATCTGCTGATTGCTCCCACTACATGTGTAATGTTCGATCTCGTGCAGATCATCATGTACATCAAGCTCCCAATCTCTGAAGCATAAGGAACTTTCAGCATGTATACCTTCTCCTCTTCAAACTTCGACATTTGATCCTTCGATAAACTAAAGTGACTTGCCAGGGGAGTGCTCACTGGCTTTGTCTCGCTCATGTTGAATCTTTTCAGCACCTTTTCAACGTAGTCATTCTGAGATAGCTTCAAAATTCTGGCACTTCTCTCCATGTTGATTCTTATCTCAATAATTTTCTTGGCCGGCCCCAAGTCCTTTTTGTCAAACTCTTTTGACATCTTCTCCTTCAGCATCTTCATCTCCTTCATGTCTGATTTTGCGATCAACATATCATTCATATACAACAACATAATGATATATGAAGACTTACACTGTTTCATTTAACAGCAGCGATCTGTCTGGCATCTTTTGTACCCTGTTTCTAACATGAACATGTTGAATCTCTTGTACCATTGCTTAAGCGCTTGTTCCAAGCGGTAGATGCTCTTCTTAAGCTTGCACACTAGCTTAACTTCTTATTTCTCTTGAGCCTTGTACCACTTTGGTTGTTGTATGTATAACTCTTCTTCCAGCTCTCTGTGAAGAAACGCAGTTTTAACGTCCATTTGTTCCAGATGTAAATTTTCAACTGCAACGATGTTCAACACAGCCTCGATGGTTGTCATCTTCACAACTGGGGCGAAGATTTCACTGTAGTCAACTCCACGTCACTGTTGGAAGCCATTTACTACAAACCTCGCTTTGTATCGTTTGCTCCCATCCGATTCTTCTTTCAGCCGGTAAAGCCACTTGTTATGAAGAGCTTTCTTTCTAGTTGGTAGAGCTGCCAACTCCGATATCCCATTTGACATAAGTGTGTCATTTCATCATTTATGTCAGCCTCCCGCCTGATTAAATCATTTGCCTGAATTTTCCTCTTCAAAGCTTTCTGGTTCACCACCATCTGTTAACAACAGATAAAATAAGGAATGGGAGCATCTCTGTGGCAGTTTCGTGACTCTTGTGGATATCCACAACATGAGTGTTTGTGGTTCAACATCAACACCCTCCTGAGTATCTTCCTGTGTATGTGCATCTTGCTCAATGTTGTCATCAACTTATATGTGTCAGAGCTCACTATTTGAAGGAACCTTGGAATCAGTCCTGACTCCAATACAATTCTTATGCATCTCACTTTCATTGAAATTGACATCCCTGCTTCTGATAACCTTTTGGTTCTGATTGTCCCATAATATGTAGCCGAACTCGCCGCCATATCCAATAAATGTGCACTTGATTGCCTTTGCATCAAGCTTGCTCTTGGATCCTGCTTCAATATGCACATATGATGAAAAATCAAATACTTTGAGGTGGTTCAGTTTCACCTCCTTTCCGCTCCAGGCCTCCTCGGGATTTCCTTCATTTAGGGGTACGGAAGGTCCCTATTAATCAAATAAACAACTATGTTAACAGCCTCAGCCCATTACCGTTTTGGGAGACCTTCATATAACCTCATGCTTCTGGCTCTTTTTGCGATTGCCATTTTCATCCGCTCTGCAACACCATTTTGCTATGGTATTCTTGGAATTGTAAATTCCCTCTTGATACCTCTCAAGGCAACTTCTTGAACTCCTTGTCACACTACTAGCCACCATTATCGGATCTTAAGCATTTAAGCTTCAACCTTGTCTCATTCTCCATCAAAGCCAACCATTTTCCAAACACATCAAATACATCAAATTTGTGCTTTAAAAAAAAATCACATACCTTCCTTGTATGGTCATCAATGAAAGTGATAAAATATGTGGTTCCACATATGGAAGATGTAGGAACTGGCCCTCATACATCCGTATGCACCAATTCAAATTTTTTGCCTTTCAGCTCTCTTCCAACTTTGAAGAATGTGACATTCTTTTGTTTGCCCAGCACACAGTCTTCACAGAAATTCAAGTCTACTGACTACAGTCATTAGAGCCTTCCCCTTGGCTGTAGGGATTTCAAACCCCTCTCGCTCATATGGCTAAGCTTTTGGTGCCATATACCCACGTCTATTTGTTCTGCAGCTGCAATGGAATCAGACACTTTATTGATTAGGTAAAGTGTACCTTCCATGTTGCCTTGTACAACAATGAGTGCACTCTTGGTGACCTTTCATGAGTCCTCCTGTAAAGCTTGTATTGTAGCAATCCCTGGCTAACTAGGTAACTGGAATAAGGTTCCTCTTTAAACACGTCACGTGGCTAATTTTCCAAACTGCACCGCTTGGTAGCTGAACATCCACATCACCTTTCCCTACGATATTGCATGCCTTATCTTCTGTAAGATATACCTTCCCCAAGTCACCCTTGGTGTAATGCTTGAAAGCACCCCTCGTAGGAGTGGCATGAAAGGATGCACCCATGTTCACCACCCAAGACTCCGTGTTGACAGTTGATAGGATCAATGCATCATGACCATCTTTAGTTGAACATTCACTGTGGGGCACATATCCTTGCTTTCACCACTTGTCTTTTTTCAGGGTATGACAATTCTTCTTAAAGTGACCTATCTTTCCACAGTTCTAGAAATCAATCTTTCCTTTTTTGGATCTTGATATTTCTCACCTTGACATAGGCCTGTTTCTATTATGTCTCTGGTCTACACCTCTTTCTCTAATTTCAGCATTCAATGCTGAAGTAGATGCCTCCCCGTGGGATCTTTTTCGCACCTCGTTATTTAACACTAGCCCGACAATGTCGTCGAATTTCAATGACGCATTTTCTGATGAATTACTAATGCCTATAACCAGCCCATCCCAACAGTCTGGCAATGATGAGAGGAATAACAGAGCTCGGACCTCGTCATCATACTTGATGCCCACTGAATTCAACTAACTTGTCGCAGTGTTGAACCCATTCAGATGTTCAGTCACTGAGTAGCCGTCTATCATCTTCGTATTAAACAATATTTTCATCAGAAAATTTTGCTAAAAGCCTAGGGCTTCTCATACATGCTTGTCAGAGTATTCATAAGATCTACAATAATTTTCTCATTAATAATGTTAAATGCAACAGAAGAAGACAATGAAAGATGAATCAAACCAAATGCGGTTCTATCAAGAACGTCTCAATCTTCATGGCATAATTGCTGATTTTTTGTCAGCTCCACTTACTGATAGATACAACTTCTTTTGGTAGAGAAAATACTCTATTTGTATTTCGAGAAGGCGAAATTAGTGTCGTTAAACTTCTCTATTTTGTGTCTCATTTTATCGATCATTGCTCCTACTCAAACTGTAAACACTATAACAACAAGAACAGACAAGGAACCTCTTTTTGATACCACTTGTTGTGAATCACTTAGAGCACCGTAGCGGAAGCAATTTTGTGCTCGAGAATCGGGGTTGCGTTGACGATTACCAAGCAATCGACAAAATCACAAGCATAACAAAAATAGGTCACAGCACATACACATGCATCCACACACAAGCATCCAAACAATGAATTTTACGTGGAAAACTCAAAGATGGGAAAAACCAATGGAGCCACACTGCACATAAACTCCGCTATGTATCAAAAGAATTACAGAGTTGCAAAGAGCTTTACTTTTACAAGACAGAAAGATCTACTGCTTGTGCAGTCTACTAATTGATTTCTTCTCTAGCAAAGAACATAAGCTCTTACACTAGGATGGAGAAAAACAACCACCACACTTTAGGGTTTATCTAATATGCAAAAGCCCCTTGAACAACTGCTATTACACATAGGAAATATATCAAAGATGTTTCCTTAAGTACCCAGTTTACATTCGGACCCCAAATAGTTCAAAAATCCCCCCCAAATTGCTTAGGGCAATGCTTGAACCGGAGCAGATTTTTGTCAGGTGCTACGGCGCGCCGTAGCGCCCTGACCTTGGGTAGCAGGCGCTAGGGCTTGCTACAGCTCCCTGATCTCTGGTAACTGGAATCTTGGCGCGCTACGAAGCCCCAGTCTCTAATAGACTGGCGCAGGGCGCGCTACAGCTCCTCGGTCTCGGGTTCTTGGCACTATGGTACTCTATAGCGCGCAATGGCGCGCTACGACGCCCCCATCTCGAATTAACTGGCGTTGGGACGCGCTACAACCCATTGCTCTCGGGTGCTGGGCGCCACGACGCGTTGTGGCGCCTTGCTGCAGCTAAGCTTTTTTAACTTTGTTTTGTATCGTCTCAGAACTTCCCAGAAGTTTATCAAGAAAGTAATTTAATGTTTTTTTAGATAAGTCTCAATGAGACAATTATGTGGCCCGTGAAATTTAAACTTTTGACTTGTCAAGACTTTAAATTCAAGAATCATAACCACTGGGTTAACATTATTCACAGTAATATATTTTTTACTTTGATATATTAAGTGACATGCATTATCCATCTAATTTAAAAATACGATTGTATGAATGGTGTTGCAGCACAGTGATTAAGGCTCATGATTGTTATTATATATTTTGAGTTCAAATCATGCCAGTCGCATATTTGCTTCAAATGAAGCTCACCTAATTTAAAAAAAAAATACCGGTTGAAGATTTAGTTTGCTTTGCCTATATTTTGCTTAAAAATGCTCCAATTTGTGGGCGTTTTCGCAAATGTTTGGGCGCCCAAGCTTCTATCATAAACTGCTTCACAGGTGCTTGAGAGAGCGTGGGCACCCATCTCTTGGTGCCAAATATCAATATTGGTTCATGGGTGCCCCCTTCTCAGGTTACAGGCCCTATTGGGCGCTTGAGGGGATCCCAACTCGTTGTCGACAGGTGTAACCTTGCCTCGGAACCCACCGAGTTCCCTTTTGCATATCCTTTGATGATCTAATTGGTCTCCACATCATAGCAATCTCCTACTTTGAGACTTATTAATATCTATCTAACTTCAACCATTGATGTTTTTCATCTTGATTTCTATCCTTGAAAAAGATGTAGTGTTGTTCACCTAGCATTCTTATTATATTTTAAGGCTAACTGAAATTGCACATAGCTTCAGTTTCTTTGCTGTCAATGTCTTCATGAGCATGTCAGCTAGATTCTTGGACATATGATTCTTTCCAATGCCAACTTATCATCTTCCAACAATGATCAGATTAAATGGTACAACAACTAAATTTGCTTCATCTTAGCATAAAATGATGCGTTCTTAGAGAGATGGATGGCACTCATACTCTCACTATGTAGTTTTCCGTCATGTCACTCCTTGCCCAACTCAGCTAGATAACACTTTAACCTAATCATTTCCTTACTCGCCTTAGTTATTGTGACATACTCAGCCTTTGTGGTAGATATGGAAATTATCTTCTAAAGCCTAGAGATTCAGCTCATAGTAGCACTACTCAATGTAAACATGTATCCATATGTGATTCTCTTGCTATCATTGTCTCTAACTAAATCTTAGTCTACGTATCCTTATAGCTCTATCTTGGACTTCCCAATGCATATGGCTTTGTGCACAATGCCTCTCTGATATTTGAGTATCCACTTGTAATGCCCCGGTGCCAGGTCAGCACGGCTAACCCAACATTAGGGTTCACTATGACTCCTCACCTCGAATTAGGGGTGCTAGCCCAAGGTGAGGGGTTGTGTTTACAAGGGTCCTATCGAGGTGCAACACAATGATAAATGCAAAAAAATAGAAAACATACATACAATAGTATCCTTAATACATACATCCTAAATAAGAGTATATGTGTTATAAAAAGTAAAGTAAAAATATATAGATAAATTGTTTATTATATATGAGCTTTATAAATGAAAATAATTCTCTCATTCTCACTAAAATAAAAGACCAAAAAAAGATGCAATGTTGAGTATGGAGACACTGAATATAGGGCTACTCCTGAGCTGGATCTGCTCTCAAAGCTGACTTGTCCTCAAACTCCTAATCTGACATATCAATATCATATGTCAGGACACAATAAAAAAAAATAGAAATTTGATTAGACATATTATTTAAGTATATTTTAGATTCATAATTTATTTTCTTTTATGATATAATAATTTATTTTACAATTAATTTAAATGAGTGAGTGCAAAAATGCTAATATTTGCTAGTAAGGAAAAAGAAACTATAGTATAATAAAAAGTAAGATTTTGTATATCTTGGAGAAAATGGATAACCTATAAAAAGGCATGTGTAAACATACAAGTGTACTATAAAAGAATAAGTAACAATGCAAAATTATGATCAAAATATCATATGCTGAATAAAGTACTATATAAAAGTTAGTCTATTGAAAGTAAATACAGTAAGACAAATAATAAACTATAATGCTTAAGCAAGTAAACTGTAAATAAACAATGTAATTTTTGAAAAACTATATATGAATATACAATCTAATAGATTGCATCAGAACTAAAACATACAATATTAAGCCATTGTACAAAAATGTAAGTATTTAAAATTTTATCTTGTTTTACTTATGTGTTCTGTGGGTACTATACAGTCCAACTAAGGAGCTAGGCACATCTGTCCAATCATTTGAATATGAGGTTCTTGAATAGCATACACACCCCCCCTCTAGAACATGTGCAGTCTCCTGATCTCTCCATAGCTTGCCCTGGCTCAACGGTCTGTACAGACTCCAATCTTCCTTTAGTGAATCTCTATATATACATTTCATGTTTATTTTTCTTTCATGCTTTAAAGTTTATAAGAATGATATGTTCAATTGGATTTGGTACAAATGTGTTGCAGCGATAACATAATAATCAAAACAATTAATTATAATTTGTGATATCCTTCTGTCATACTAAGTTATCTATCCTTACAACAAAACTAAGACTTAACAAGTCTTCCTTTCAATATTTAATTTAGATTCAATCTACATGAATAATAAAAGTTCAATTAACCTAAATTGTATTAAGAAGTTTGCATACTAGATGTCTTGATTTAAAGGCATCTACAATCTACTATTTATGATAGTTCTAGTTTTTTAAACTTACTAAATTATGAAAACTAGTTTCTTAAAAAATTAAAACTTATAAATTAAATTAACAAATATGTTATTTTAGGATGGATTTAGATTCCTTATGTTATCAGAATTTTGTCGATATCAAATCAAACTCTGGCATGCCTTACGAGGCATTAATACACATTATTATGGTAGAAATATCAAATTGAAATATAGTGTTCAAAATAAATCATCCTTACTGTTTTTAGGTGGTTGTGTTGCCGGGAGTCCGTCAACACCTTGTTTGTTAAATTCGGAGCTCGACATTCTAATCGAGGCATATTTAAACTAATTAGAGTTCAAAAATATAATTTACAAATTTACCATTCAAATTATTCAGTACTACTATCATCAGAAAGGTTATCTCACAAGGAATCCATAGACACCTTGTTTGATGAATTATAATGTCAGCACGCAAAACGAGACACATTACAATATGGTCAAAATAATATTTCAAAAACTAAGCAATGAAATTATGTTTTTTGCCTACCAGAATATTACTCTTATTTTTATGAGTATTTTGACATATTATTTAACTATGCTTGGAATTATATTTTTCAAGTTATTCAAATAATTAAATTTGTATTTTTTAAAATTTTAAAATATTTTCTAAAATTTCTATCATGGGCTAACGGTTCGATAATGGCCATCTAACGACCGTTAACATAATCCAATAAACTCCTAACGGAAAAGGAATATTTTGCGAATATTCTCACTGACGGCTAACTGTCGTTAGCGACGTGACCGAACCGACTGCTACAACAACTTTATTGTTCATCGTCACCGTTTTCGTGAACGGGGGTGTCAATAGTCGTCGGTGAAAACCGTTAAAAGCCTAACGGAATGAGCATATTCTGCAAATATTATCGTTAACTGTTAACCGACGCTGACAGCCGTCTAACAACATTTGCTACAGTAAGCACTGTTCATCTTTCCCATTTTTTACCGTGACCATTCTCCTTCTGGGGCTGATTTTGATGCCATCTGAACTCCGTTCGCAGCGATTCAACCGTTGTTGGACTCCTCTCATCGAGGCCTACACATGGGTACCAAAAGCCTCTTCATTGGACACCAAAAAATTTTCACTCCGGTGAAGCACTATTCATCATCTTCTCGATTGGACGCCAAAATGGAGTGTTTTGCACAAATTGATTTTCAAAATTTCAATTTGTTAGCAAAAATGGCTTTGCCTCATTCATGTTCAACTTCTTGAGCACTTTTTCAACATACTTTGCCTAAGATAGTTCCAATGTTCCTGCACTCCTTTCCCTACTAATCCTCATCCCATGTGTCTGCTTTACTTGGCCCAAGTCCTTCATGTCACAAATTAATTTAATATTTATTTCTTCAGGCTCTTGATCTCCTTCTATCAGATCCCATTATCAACAACATATTATCTACATACAAAAGTAGAATGATATAAGAGTTCTCAAATTACTTTATATAACAATAATGATTCACCTATCACCTCTTGTACTTTGTGTTTGACATAAATTTACCAAATCTTTTTTATCATTACTAGAGTTTATAGACTAGCTCATCATTTTCTTGAGTTTCATAATCCTGTGTTTGCATCGTGTATAGTCCCTCCTCCAGATCATAGTGTAGAAATGCAATCTTCACATCATCTGCTCCAGATGTAGATTTTTCACTGCTACAGTATTCATCACTGCTCTTATAGTAATCATCTTCATTTCTAGAGTAAAGTTCTCAATTCAGTCCGCTCCACTTTTCTACTAAAAGCCTTTTACCATGAGCCTTGCTTTGTAATGTTTGCTTCCATCTGGTTCTTCCTTCAATCTATAAACCTATTTATTATGAAGAGCCTCATTTCCATCTAATAGTTTGGCCAACTCCCATATCTCATTTGAGATGAGTGATTTCATCTCAACATCTATGGCTAACTCCTAACTGATTGAGTTATTAACTTGAAGTGCCTCTTCATAGCATTCTGGTTCACCACAATCTATTAGTAACAAATACTACAATGAAGCAAAGTACCTCCCTGTAGGCTGTGAAATGTTAATGGATCTTCTCAAGTCAGCAATAGGTGTATGAGGAATTGTCTGTACTCTACTACCATCATGAGCATCTAGTTGTAACCTGCTCATTTTGCTCAATATTTTCATCTATCTCAATATACTTTAGCACATCATCTGAAGCTCCTTTTGAATTTCTTTGGGCTCAATTCATGCCATTATATAAGTCATTCTCATTAGATCTGACATCCCTACTTCTAATAATGTTTTGATTATGATAGTCCCAGAATTTGTAGCCAAGCTCTCCTATTTCACAGCCTGTAACAGTGTATTTGATTGCCTTTGAATTAAGTTTGCTCGTGGAACTTGTATCAATATGCACATAAGATAAACAACTAAATACTTTTAGGTGAGTTAGTTTCACCTCTTGACCACTCCAAACTTCCTCAGGTATCTATTCTTTCAAAGGAACTGAAGGACCCTATTGATTAAATACACATTTATATTTATTGATTTTGCCTAAAATTGCTTTGGTATCCTAGCATGTAATCTCATGCTCTTGATATGCTCTGTGATAGTCTTGTTAATGCGCTTTGCAACACTATTTTGCTAAGGTGTTCTTGGAATAGTGAACTCACGTCTGATCCCATTTAAAGCACATAATTCATTGAACTCTTTATCATAGTATTCCTTGCCATTGTCAGATCTTATACACTTAAGCTTCAAATTTGTCTCATTTTGAACTAGAGCTAAGTGCTTCTTGAATAAATCAAACACATTAGATTTGTGCTTCAAGAAGTATACACATACCTTCATAGTATGATTATTTATGAATGTGACAAAGTAGGTGGCTCCACCAAGAGAAGAGGTGGGAGCTGAACCCCACACATCTGTGTGCATTCACTCGCAACTTCTAAGACTTCATGTCTCTCCGACTCTTTTGGAAAATTAACATTCTCTTACTTGTCATGAATAAATTTATTATAAAACTAGTCCACGGATTTCAACTCTAAAATTTTCCTCTAGAAAAGAATGATTCCAACCCTTTCTCGCTCACATGATCTACCTTAAGTGCTATAGACAATCATGTAACAACCCAAGGCTGTTACCCTGATCAATTGGGACTAAATTAAGTTCTAACTTTAGTTCTAGTAGTCTTAATAAGTTATTAGGAGCAAGCCCTAAAGTTTTGGTCCAAATAAGAAATCATTCGGACCAAACCTTAATTCTAGAAAATCTGGATAATCTGGAAAATGAGATAATTAATTTGATATCAAATAAAAAATATGACTTCACCATTGCACTCATCACCATCAAATTAGCTAGGATGATGTTTTGAAGGTGTTTGTAAGTCGCCGAATTTTTCTCGAATATTTTAATATATTTAAAATACCCCGAAAAAATAAAATAAATAAATAGTTGTCAAAATTAAAATCCGAATTCACCGTTGCGTTCCTCACTTTTCAATTAGCTATGGGTGGATTATCAAAAATTTTTGGAAGTCAATTGTTATTTTAATTTAATTTAGAAAATTGGAAAATTTTTAATTAAATTTAATATTTATTAATTATCCCTAATGGCTACTCCTCGCACCATTAGCCGATCGACCCTCTCCTGTTTGATCAAACGATGCCAAATCTGCGCCGTCTGATCGATCATATCGTCCGATTCGACGATTGCATCCCATCGTCTCCCGCGCGCTCTGCGCGTGGCGCCTGCTAGGGCACGGGGCCAATGCCGCATGCAGCTGAACCCCTTTCGCTGCTTCCAGCCTCCGCTAAAGCCTCAATTATGTTTTTCTTGACCGCAAGACCTCATCTCAACAATTTGGGAGAGCTCTGGAGTGTGCGTAGCCTCCACCTTTCGATCGATTTCCTCGGTAAACCTTCAAAAGGTACCCTCTCGTTTATCAATTAATCAATCGCAATTCTTCTCCAACATGATTTGATTGCTTTTCACATATTATTATACTCAAGCAATAATAAATTGAATGCCATTAACTTGTATCAAGCGTCAATTTTGCAAGTTGTCTACAGTGATCCACAATAACCTGAACTCGCTGCCTTCGTCCCGAGCCTAGTCCTCTAGGGTTAGTACTTATCGGTGAGCTAGGCCACCTCTAGTGATGACCCGAATTCCGTTTGAAAGGTCTCTCTGAGACCTTTCCAATGTCGTGTGGGTCGGCCTCCGGCGACATCGGAAGAGCCCCTGTTTTTTGTGCCCTAATCCCCCTACCTTCAGGTTTTATCGGGGATGAAGAAGATCCCTTTTTCCTCGGGTCGGGTTGGGTCCGACTCAACCCACGTGAAATTAGGTGGGCCGCCACACGTAGCTCTCTGCCACGCTAGGTAGGTCCCGCATCTAAGCTTTTGCTGCATTAGATGGGCCCCGCCTGCGCTGACTACCATGCTGTGGGACCCACATGTCTGCATGCCGCTGGATTTATGTTGTGGGCTCCGCCTCTGCTGCCAAATCATTTTCGTGAGACCCGTCGTCATTTGAATTAAGGATTAAAGAAATTGAATTAATTTAAAGTAATTATATTAGCTTAATTAATTCAATAAATTGCCAAACTTCAATTATGCATAACTTTAGATCTAGAATTTAAAACATAGCAATGTTATATCTCATTTTACTTAGAAAAATGTGAGGATTATCATGGTAGTGTTTAAATTTTTATTGGATGTATATTTTTGTTAATGACAATTAAGGCCTCTTAAATACCCCATTTACCCCTAAATATTCATTAGCTCACAACTTAGCCATTTTAACTCCAATTTATGTGATCAAATATACTATTTTGATCAAGAGAATGCATAGACCAGTAAACTATAAGAAAAATTTAAATTTAGTGGCTAGATTTTCTAATTATCCCTAATCACTCCTTAATTCCCCTAAAACCTAATTATGGCTTAGATTAATCAATTGGGGTCCCAATTGAGCAAACTCACTGTATTGTGATCAGTGTACTATAGGAAACCCATAACCACTGACTTTACTCAATTTGGATACTAATTGGCAAAGTTGTTTTTATGAACTCCACCATTAATCTTCTTAATTATCTAATATTTTAGGCCAAATCTTGTTTTGCCCATAACTTGGTCATTTGACCTCAGAATTTAACAACTTTAATTTCTATGAAATTCTTAGATAGAGTATAGCCTGAGTATAGCAAAAGCATTATATTTCTCATAGTAATTTCACTAATTAAGCTTTAATGAGCTTAAATCCTAATTTAAGCTCATTAGCTTTTATCCTAGGCCAAATTGTGTGTTCTTAATATCTATCTTCATATTAGATAGTAACCAACTATTTTGCATTAATTGAATTCAAATTGGAGCCTTAAAACTTAAAATCTCATTTTAACCCTTAAGGAGGGGTATTTTGGTAATTTTGCCATAGTTTTGGGTTAAGTGCTCTTAAGTCTTAAAAATTATTATTTTCCTTAAAATCAGTAAAGTAAGGATTTAAGAATTAAATATAAATCTTTTGGTGCATAATAATGTGATTTCTTAACTTAAACCTTAAGCTTTAATTCTTTGATTTTCTCTTAAATAAAGAAACCAATATGAATTGCCTTGTCAATAAAATATGCTTGATTACCAAATGATCAATTCTAAATAATTATTTGCTTTCACCCTATGACTTGATCATTTATGTTAATCTTAGGAGCTTAGTGAATTAGTATGATTGATTTCCATTTTAATCAAGTGATCAAATTTATAAACTTTCATGTAATTTCACCTTAATTTGATTTCAAGAATTAACTTATGTTAGAAATTTAGATGTTGCGAGTAGAAGTTTTAAACCTCTTAATGTTTATGCTAGACTTTATAACTTAAGTGTATTGCACCTTAAGCTAAGATAACTTTAAGTTAGAAAATTCTTGAGGTAGGAAGTGCCTTATTGTTCATACATTAAGGTAGGCTTTTAGATGAACCCCTTGAACTCTAGATAATTAAGATTTTGTCTTGTGGTAGTAAATACCTAATAAATTGCAGATTGAGCTTAATTGAGGTAATTCACCTAATTTGAGTGACTTATATGTCATAATCTTGAAATCCCATTGCTTAGTACCTCCAATAGAGAATAGATTCATTAGTTTGAATTTCCTTGAATTCTAAATAGTTAGTATAGAATGATAACCTTAGTATTAGCATGTAGAGACTATATCGTATCTATAGAATTGATTTGATTCAGTAAGAATATGAAATTGGCTGATTCATCATGAATGAAATTATATATTATAATCTTGTCTTAGATGACTCTATAAGAACATCATGATAAATTTACTAGTTCAATCAAGTGTGTCATAAGTAGGGGATTGAACAACTTAGTTTGAGAGAATAAACTGTAAAAGTATTCTACCCCTTATCATTTTGTGCATCAATGAGTGTAGTTAAATAAACTAAGTATTTCAAATTACCTTTCTTAGGACACTTTAAGTTATGTTTATAAGTAGGGGATTGAACAACTTAATTTGAGAGAATAAATTGTAAAGGGGTTTCATCCCCTTATCTTTGTGCGCATTGATAAGTGTAGTTAAGTAAGCTAAGTGTTTTAAGTTACCTTTCTTAGAAACATACTATTTATGCATATGTACTTCCAATATGTGATAATTTAAAAAATTACAAGAAATTAGGGTTCTTTATTTTACAAGAAATTATTTGAAAGCATTTGGCATGAATTTTATAAGCATAAGCATCAAAATGTATTTGTGAACTACGAGATGTAGCATGCATCAATTTGAGTAGGACCTATGGGATGCAGTAGACATCATGTATATTAGGCTTCCTTGGGGTGCATGAGACACCAACTACATAATGAAAGAATAAATCAGTGATATATTCAGATGCATATATAGTAACATTCAACACAACTTCCTTTCAGAATTTTATTTCAGTCTCTTATAGATTATTTGTTTCCGCACTTTGTTTTTTTACTTGCAGCTTTACTTTACTTTCAGTTTTGTACTATTTTTCAGCTTTCAGTTATGTCAGTATTTTTCTACAGTAGTTTCTTATTTTAATTATGTTAATTCCTTTTAACTATATAAAGGCATGTTGTAGCTTTTCTTCTGTTACTTATTGTCTAACAAGAGGTACTTTTCTTTTCTTTCATCCCAGAAATTAGTATTTTTGGGATCCCACAATATATCATATCCTGAGCAGTTTGGAGAGCCAACAGTGGAGACCATGTAGGAGATATAGGAGAACCCAGTGGAGCAGTAGAAGACTCAGCTTTTCTCTTATATTAGTTTACCTTTAGCTATGAGCTTGAGAGACTCTTTTCATTTATACTCTCTTCATTTTTAAACAATGTTTGTAATAATTATTATGGATGTATGTTCTTTTATTTTCTTTTTTGAGATGAATGCTCTAGTTAGTTCTGTGATGAATAACCGATGAATACTTTTAGCTTCCGCTCTTTAATTATTCTATTTATACTTAGTATTGTGATGTGATCAGCAGCAAATTCTCATATAAAGTACTCATATACATTGGAAAAATCCTTCTTGTCTTACCAAGTTAAATGTGTATAAGTATTCTAACTAATACTTAAGATAATAATACTACTTATCTTAAGGATTAGTCCTTAGCTTTACCTTGGGTAGAGTTTCAGTATTTGTATGTGAGAAGGTTTAGAAATCCTTCCCAAGTAATGCGTCATTCTGCCGCCAACTATTTAAGGTGCCCACTCCTTAAACCTTTGTGTTGCGTGTGACAATGGGATGGGATGCTACAGTTAGTATCAAAGAAATATCATAAGATAAGTAGGGTGTTCCTATCTACCTTATGATCTATTCCTTGGGATAGCTATGAACACAATCACTGAGTGTAAGGAAAGTATCATCCTTAATTCATCAGAACAAATCTTAGAAATGAAAACATCCAGAAAATGACACCTTAGAGTTTGGATGAACTCAAGAGTTTAATAGATGCTTAAACTAAGAGTAAGTAAAACTAAAATCATGTTATGAAATAAATGATATATTTTAGGAAATGGAAAACCAACACTTAGGTTTCAGTTACTATCTTAGACTCTTTGATGATTATTAGATGGATGACTACCAAGATGACAAGATCTATGGTAGGACTATCAGTGGAGTTTCTCCTATTGGTGCTAAAATTCTGGATAAGATACTAGTATGTCCAAACTTTCAAGGAACTAGTCTCTCAGTCCTTGCTAAAGAATGGCTAGAGCGTGTAACAACTGTCCTTTGTGAGATTAATTATCTGAGGAGTATCATCTACTGATCGTGGGACCGTTGCTTAGAGGACCAGCAGAAAGATGGTGGTACTAGATGAGCCAAAGACTAGAGCAAAAGCACAAAATAAGCCATCATGATGTCACCTTTGATAATTTCGGTGTTTCCTTCATAGTTGAATTCTGTAGATGATGATTATCGTTATCCATTCTAGTCTTGTTAATTGTTTTTCCAGTTATATATCTTTGAAATCTCTTTTATGAAATGGAAAATCCATTTTTAATCTATCTTTCTGAATCTGTATTCTTGGGAATTCCAGTCATGAATCCAGGATCCCCATCGATAACAACTCCCGTTAAGAACACTTTCTTCTTCCAGCGATTCCGATGATATCAACTCATTGGTTGGCTTGGTAAAGACTATAGTCGAGAATCAAGCCCAACAAGCCCAGAAGACTCGCAGCATCCTAGTAGCGCAACGATAACTCATCGTTCATGCTGCAACCCCATCTACTTCTCACTACTTTGTGGATGGAATCCTACATAGCTTCTTAAAATTGAGACTACCAATGTTCAATGGGGCCCTGACTCCCATGGAAACTATTAGTTGGTTAAAACTTGTGGGTAAGAACCTTACCAGTATTAAATGCCTTAATGCGGAGGTGATTCGCTTAGTCGCGCATCTGTTTCAAGATGAAGCAGAATATTGGTGGGAAAATGATAGAAATGCCAAATTCATCGATTATGAAATTGAAGACATTCTATGGGAATCATTGTTAGAAGCATTCAAGGGGGCTTTCACTCCTGCATCTATTCAAACCATTCTTAAAGATGAACTGCTTAATCTATCTCAAGGAGGGAGATCCATTTCAGAATATGAGATAGAGTTCCGATGTCTATCCCATTTCACCCTGTATCTGGTACGATCAAAAGTGGCAAGGTGCAAATTATTCTTGAAAGCACTTCGGGATTTGATCAGGGCACACTTGATTTCTCACCAATTCAAACATTTTTCAAAGCTGGTCGAAGCAGTTCAGTTGCTGGAAAACTTCCAGGGCCAAATGGATAGGAAGAGGAAGGCTTATTTTACCCAGATCTGGTACGATTGGAAGCAGCAAGGTGCAAATTATTCCTGAAAGTACTTCAGAATTCGATCAGGGCACACCTAATTTCTCACCAGTTCAAACTTTTTGAAGTTGGTCGAAGCAGTTCAGTTGCTGGAAAACTTCCAGGGCCAAATGGACAGGAAGAGGAAGGCTTATTTTACTCTATCAAGGAGGGAAACATCTGGTTATCCAAATGTCGCCAAAGTATTCAACAATGAAGCCAATCAATCCCCAACTGATACCTCTGGATGCAAACATCCCTACCAGTATGGAAATGTTATCACCAAGGAAATGTCTGCTCACTTGCGGAAGGCAAGGTTACCTTTTCTACACCCGCACCTTCAAAAAGACGATTGATGGAGTCGTCATTGTCTGTTCTAAAAGAGATCAGGTTTTTCATCCTCAAATTCTGAACCTCAAAGCCCTCGCTATGGTAGTTATTCCACCACCTACTCCTGATGTAGCCCCCAGGGGTACACTTGCTTCTACCCAGACCCATATTCGTCAGGTCGTGCACCACAGAACAATCAACCTTCTGCCCCTGGCAGAGTCTATATGCAAACTCTCTCATCTGCCCTTGAAGACAATGAAGTCGTCTCCGGTACGTTTTAAATTCATTTTTTCTGTTTTGGCTTACTGTCTTATTCCTTGAATGTTGCTAGTAAAACTATGTTGTTTATGTAAACTTTGGCACTCTTGAAATAAATAGAAACTCGTGTAACATTTTTTTTAATACTAGAGTTAGTCACTCTTTCATTTCTGAGAGTTGGGCTAAATCTCTTAAATTGCTTTTTACTGTCCAGTTAGCTCTTTAAGCATAAGGTTACCATATGGAGCCCATATGCCAGCTCATCAGTTCTGTAATGTAGCTATTCCCATTGGCGAGCATAATTTTGAAGCCAAGCTTATCGTACTTCCAATTGCAAACTTTGGCATCATTCTCAAAATGATTTGGCTAAGTTAACATGATGCCACGATAAACTACCAAAAGAAGAAAATCACATTGGGCAGTGAAGGTTAAGCCAAGTCATTTGTTGGCAAGTTTAGCACCCAGTCCTATTTGATCAATGCTATGAAGGCTGAAAAGCTAGTTATGAAAGGTTGTGATGCTTACCTAGTGATGATGTTGGGTGAGAAGAAGGATGATGTTCCCATTAGCAAGAATCATTTCATCTGCAAATTCCTCGATGTTTTTTCTGAAGACCTACATGGTCTTCCACCCGTTAGAAAAGTAGAATTTGCAATCGAGCTTATTCCGGGAACGCAGCCCATATCAATGGTTCCGTATCAAATGGCAACCAAGGAGTTGTAAGAACATAACAAGCAACTTCAAGAATTGATGGATAAAGGTCTCATTAGACCAAGCTCGTCTCCTTGGGGAGCATCGATTCTATTTATCAAAAAGAAAGATTGTTCCATGGACTATCGAGAACTCAATAAAGTGACAATCAAGAATAAATGCATGTTACCTCCTTATTCGATCCATTATCTGGAGCCAAAGTGTTCTCCAAAATTAACTTTCCGTCTGATAACCACCAATTGTGAGCCAAGAATGAAGATATCCAGAAAAGAGCATTCAGGACTCATTATGAACATTATGAGTTTCTTGTGATGTCTTTTGGTGTAACAAATGCATTGTCAATTTTTATGGACTTAATGCAGCATGTGCTCAAATTCTTCCTAGACAAATTTGTCATCATATTTATCAATGATATTTTGATTTACTCGAAGAGTGAAGTGGAGCATGAGTACCACTTAAGAGCTATATTAGTGGAATTGCACAGTTATAAACTCTATGCTAAGTACTCCAAATGTGAGTTCTGGCTCGACTCGGTGGCATTTCTGGGTCATGTCATCGATGCTCAAGGCATTATAGTTGATCAAAAGAAGGTCAATGCTGTTCAGGATTGGTCACAGTCAAAGACAATAACTGACACTCGGAGTTTTTTGGGACTAGCCGGTTACTACAGAAAATTTGTTAAAAGCTTTTCTTGGAACACCTCTCTATTGATCAAGCTAACTCAAAAGGTTGTGCCTTTTATCTAGGGTTCCAAGTGTGAAGAAGCATTCCACGAACTAAGAGATGCGCTCTCATCGGCCTCAATGCTCATATTGCCAAAAGAATGTTTAAACTACCAAATATTCACAGATGCTTCTGGAGCTAGATTTGAATGTGTGTTAATGAAAGAAGTCAGGGTAATTACATATGCTTCTCATCAATTTAAACCGCATGTGAAGAATTATATGGTGCATGATCTCTCGCATGATCTCGAACTTGCTGCCGTTATCTTCGCCTTAAAAATTTGGCGCCACTTTCTCTATGGCGTCAAGTGTTCAATTTTCACCGATCACCAGAGCTTAAAGTATATCTTTACTTAGGCAAATTAAATTGTTGGCAGAGATGATGGTTGGAATTGATAAATGATTATGATATGGATATTTAGTACCATCCTGGTAAATCCAACATCATAGCAGATGCCCTTAGCCATCGTGCTTCTCTCAGTGCCATAATTGCTGAAAGTTCAATTGAAGAAAAATTCTGTAAACTAGGCATTGTACCCGTGCGTTGTGATATGCTGAGTACAATATTAACTTAGAGCACACTGGAACCCATTTTTCACAGAGACGTCTCCATCTCTCAAACAAAGGATGAAAATGATCTAAAGCTTAATGCTGAAATTGAAAGTAGTCATCGCTTTGATCTGCAGTTGCGCAATGATGTCATTTATCAAGGAAATCATCTATGGATTCCCAAATCTATGCATTATGAGATTCTCATTGAGGGTCATAATTATAGACATCAGGTCCATCTAGGAAGAACAAAAATGTACCAAAATTTAAGATAATCTTTCTGGTGGCCTGGCATGAAAAAGAGTGTGGCAGAATTTGTTGCTAAGTGCCATACTTGTAATCTCATTAAGGCCAAACATCAAAGGTATGAAGGTCTGCTTCATCCATTAGCAATCCTTGAATGGAAGTGGTTCGATATATCTACAAACTTCATCATGGGTTTGCCTAAGTCGAGATCTAGAGCTGATTCAATTTGGGTAGTAGTTGAACGATTAACAAAGTCATCTCATTTTTTTCCTATTCAGCAAATTGTATATGTAGAAAAGTTGGCAAGGTTCTTTATCAAAGAGATCGTCCGACTCCACAACATTCAAAAATCAATAGTTTCTGATCAAATTAGTAGATTCACATTAAAGTTCTGGCAAGTGGTACATCAATACATGGGAACTACTTTAGCCATGAGCACCACCTTCCATCCTCAAATAGATGGACAAATAGAATGTGTCAACCAAGTTCTTGAAGATCTCTTGCATTTATACATTTTTTATTTTGGTGGTTTCTTGGAAGACCACATCCCTCTCGTAGAGTTTTCTTATAATAACATTTACTAAGAAAGTATTGGCATGGCTCCATATGAAGCTTTGTATGGAAGAAAGTGCAGCACTCCACTTGTATGGTCAAAAATTGTTAGTGTTCAACTGTTGAGTCTAATTTGGTGGATAAAACCAACAAAAATGTGCAATTAATTCAGTAAAGGATTCGTACTGTGCAAGATCGCTAAATAAAATACCACAATGCACATCATTATTCATTGGATTTCAACATTGGAGATTTAGCATATCTTAAGGTTTCTACTATGGAAGGTGTATTCCATTTTGGCGTAGCTGGGAAACTCAGCCCTCGTTACGTCGGGCCTTTTGAAGTAGCCACAAATTTGCAGCCTACATGTTAAAGCTCCTCGAAGATTTCTTAGCAGTGCACAATGTCTTTCAAATATTATCATTGTAAAGATGTCTTTGTAATCCTTCGCACTTAATTCAGCTTCCAATCGTATCTCTCCATCCTGATCTCTCATATGTGGAGGAGCCAATCAGGATCTTAATTCATGATAAATGTCAGCTAAGGAGTCGATCTATTCCTATGGTGAAGGTTCAGTGGAGGAACCATTCTAATGAAAAGTCCACTTAGGAGAAAGAGGCTGATATGCATCAAAAATAATTAAGTCTTTTTGTGAACATGGGTGCACTTTTTTTCTTTCAACTCTCTATTTCTATAATTTCTTGCCTTTTAATTCTACCCTGCCTTTCCATACTTAACAATAATCTTGGGGACGACATCGTCCTTAAGTGGCAGAGTCTGTAACAACCCAAGGTTGTTACCCTGATCAATTGGGACTAAACCAAGTCATAACATTCATTCCAGTTGTCTTAATAATTTATTAGGAGCAAGCCATAAATTTTTGGTCCCAATCAGGAATCAATCAGACCAAACCCTAATTCTAGAAATTTTAGATAATATGGAAAATGAGATAATTAATTTGACCTCAAATCAAAAATTTGACTATGCCATTACCCTCATCACCCCCAAATTAGCTAGGGGTGATATTTTAGAGGTGGTGGAAGTCATTAAATTTTCCCCGAATATTTTAATTTATTTAAAATACCCTAAAAAAATAAAATAACTAATTAGTCATCGAAATCAAAATTTGACTTCGCCGTTGCGTTCCTCGCCCTTCAATTAGCTAGGGGTGAAGTATCAAAATTTTTCGGAAGTCAATTATTAATTTAATTTAATTTAGAAATTTGGAAAATTTTTAATTAAACATAATATTTATTAATTTACCCTAACGGCTCCTTCCCGCGCCGTTAGTCGATCGACCCTTTCCCATTTGATCATACAACATCAAATCTGCACCGTCTGATCGATCCTGCTATTCGATCTGACAACTGAATCCCATCATCTCCCATGCGCTCTGTGTGTGGCGCCTGCTAGGGAACGCGGTCATTGCAGCGTGTAGCTAAATCCCTTCCACCACTTTTAGCCTTCTATAAAGCCTTAATTAGGTTCTTATCAAGCGCAAAACCTCATATCAGTTAATTAATTGCAATTCCTCTCCAACATGATCTGATTGCTTATTTCACATAATGTTATACTCAACCAATAATTAATTGAATGCCATTAACTTGTATCGAGCATCAATTTTGCACGTTGTCTATAGTGATCCAAAGTAACCTAAACTTGTCGGCTTTGTCACGAGCATAGTCCTCTAGGGTTAGTCTTTGTCGGTGAACCAGGACACCTCCAATGATGACTCACATGTCATTTGAAAGGTCTCTTCGAGACATTTCCAACACCGTGGGGGTCAGCTTCTGACAATGTCAGGAGACCCCATATTTTCCATGCCATAATCCCCTACCATTGAGTTCTATCAAGGATGAAGAAGATCCCTTTTTCCTCGAGTTAGATAGAGTTGGACCCAACCTGCGTGAAGTCGGGCAGCCCGCCACGCGTAGTTCTCTGCCGCGCTAGGTGTGCCTTATAGCAAAGCTTCCGCCATGTTAGGTGTGCCTTACTTGCGCTGACTGTCGTGCTGTGGGATCCGCATGTCTGTCAGCGGTTGAATTCATGTTGTGGGCCCCATCTCTGCTGCAAAATCATTTTTGTGGGACTCGCCTCCATTTGAATTAAGGATTAAAGGAATTGAATTAATTTAGAGTAATTATGTTAGCTTAATTAATTCAATAAATTGCAAAACTTCAATCATGCATAACCTTAGATCCATAATTCCAAATATAGCAATGTTATATCTCGTTTTGCTCAGAAAAATGTGAGGATTATTATGGTAGTGTTTAACTTTCCATTGGATGTATATTTCTATTAATTATATTTTAGGCCCTCTTAAATACCCATTTAACCTTAAATATTCATTAGATCATAAGCCACTTTAGTTCCAAATTTTGTGATCAAATATTCCATTTTGATCAAGAGAATTCATAGAACAGTAAATTGCAAGAAAATTTTAGTTTTAGTGGTTATATTTCTTAATTAGCCATAATCACTCCTTAATTCCCCTAAACCCTAATTAGGGCATAAATTAATCAATTGAGGTCCCAATTGAGCAAACTCACTGTCATTGTGATCAATGTGCTATAAGAAACCCATAGCCACTGACTTTACTCAATTTAGATACCAATTGGCAAAATTATTTTTTTTGGACCCCACCTCTATTCTTCTTAATTACCCTTTTAGGCCAAACCTTGTTTTGCCCATAATTTGGTCATTTGACATTAGAATTTAGTAAACTTAATTTCTATAGAATCTTTAGATATAGTAGAACCTAAGTATAACAAAATCATTAAATTTTCTTAAGTAATTTCACTAATTAACTCTTAATGAGCTAAAACCCTAATTTAAGCTCATTAGCCTTAATCCTTGGCCAAATTGTGTGTTCTTAGTATCTATCTATATATTAGATAGTAAGAAACCATTTGACATTAATAGAATTCACATTAGAGCCTTAAAACTTAAAATCTCATTGTTGACCCTTAAGGAGGGATATTTTGGTAATTTTGCCCTATTTTTGGGTTAAGTGCCCTTAAGTCCTAGAAATGATTATTTTCTTAAAATAAGTAAAGTAAAAATTTAGGAATCAAATCTAGATCTTTTGGTGCATAATGATGTGATTTTCTAATATTGAACCTTAAGCTTAAATTCTTTGATTTTTCTCTTAAATAATGAAACCAATATGAATTGACTTGTCAATAAAATATGCATGATTATCAAATGATCAATCCTAACTAATTATTTGTTTTCACCCCATGAATTGATCATTCAAGCTATGCTTAGGAGCTTAGTAAATTAGCATTATTTATTTCCAATTTAATCAAGTGATTGAATTTATGAACTTTCATGTAATCACACCTTAATTTGGTTTCATGAATTAACTTATGTTAGAAATATAGATGTTGTGATTAGAAGCTTTAAACCTCTTAATGTTTATGTTAGAATTTATAAATTAAGTGTATTGAACCTTAAACTAAGATAAACTTAAGTTAGGAGGACCTTGAGGTAGGAAATGCCTTCTTGTTCGTACATTGAGGTAGGCCTTTAGATGAACTTCTTGAACTTTAGATAATTGAGATTTTGTCTTATGGTAGTAGATAATATTAAAATTTAGATTAAGCTTAATTGAGGTAGTTCATCTAATTTGAGTGACTTTTATGTCACAATCTTGGAATCCCATTGCTTAGTACCTCCAATAAAGAATAGATTCATTAGTCTGATTTTTTTTGGATTCTAAATAGTTATTATAGTATTATCATGTCGAGACTATAGTGCATATCCATAAAATTAATTTGATTAAGTAAGGATATGAATTGGTTGATTCAACCTGAATGAAATTATATATTATAATATTATCTTAGATGAATCTACAGTAACATCAGGATAAAATTACCAATTCTCTCAAGTGTGTTATAAGTAGAAGATTGAACAGCTTAGTTTGAGAGAATAAATTATAAAAGGATTGTCTCTTATCTTTGTGCACATCAATAAGTGCAGTTAAACAAACTAAGTATTTCAAATTACCCTTCTTAGAACACTTTAAGTTATTTTTATAAGTAGGGGATTGAACAACTTAATTTGAGAGAATAAACTCTAAGAGTTTCACCCCTTTTCTTTGTGCGCATTGATAAGTGTAGTTAAACAAACTAAGTATTTTAAGTTACCTTTCTTAGAAACATACTATTTATGTATATGTACTTCTAATATGTGATAATTTAGAAAATTATAATAAATTAAGGTTCTCTCTTGATTTTTGATGATTTATTTAAAAGCATTTGGCATGAATTGCATAAGTATAAGAGTCAAATTGCATTTATGAATTACGAGATGCAGCATGCATCAATTTGAGTAGAACTTATGATATGCAAGAGGAATCATGGATATTAGGATTACTTGGGGTGTATGAGGCACCAACTACATATTGATAACCTAAATCAGTGGCATATTCAGATGTATATACAGTGACATTCAACACAGTTTCCTTTCAGTATTTTATTTTAGTCTTTTCTATATTATTTGTTTTAGCACCTTGTTCTTTATTTACTGCTTTACTTTGTTTTAGTTTTGTACTATTTTTCAACTTTTAATTATTTCAATAATTTTATGCAGTAGTTTCTTATTTTACTTATGTTAATTCCTTTTAACTATATAAAGGCATGTTGTAGCTTTTATTTGTGTTAGACTTATTATCTAACATGAGGTACTTTTCTTTTCTTTTGTTTGGGAAACCAATATTTTTGGGATCCAACAATATGTCTGATCCTGAGTAGTTTGGAGAGCCATCATTGGAGACCATTTAGGAGATCTAGGAGGACCCGAGCATTAAAAGACTTAGGCTTTATCTTTTGTTAGTTTATCTTTAGCTGTGAGCTTGAGAGACTCTTTTAATTTTTACTCTTTTCATTTTTAAATAATGTTTGTAATAATTATTCTAGATGTATGTTCTTTTATTTTCTTTTTGAGATTAATGCTCTAGTTAGTTCTGTGATGAATGATTGATGAATGCTTTTATCTTCCACACTTTGATTATTCTATTTATACTTAGTATTTTAATATGATTAATAGCAAATGCCCATATAAAGTACTCATATATATTGGGAATTTCTTTCTTGTCTTACCAAGTCCAATGTGTATAAGTATTCTAAATAATACTTAAGATAAGTATACTACTTGTCTTAAAGATTAGCCCTTAGCTCTACCTTGTTTAGACTTTCAATATTTGTATGTGAGAAGGTTTTAAATCCTTCCCATGTAACACATCATTCTGCCACTAATTGTTTAAGGTATCTACTCCTTAAGCCTCTCTGTTGCGCACGACGATGGACGTGGAGCTACAGAGCATCTATCTATTTTGCTACTGCAATAAAGTTAGACAATTTATTGATCATGTAATATGTCCCATCCATACTGCTTTAAGCGCCTTTAGTCGCTTCCCAAGAGTCTCCTATAAAACTAGTACTATAAGCTTTGCAGGCTAACTGACTAACATAGATTAAGTTTCTTGTTAGATAAGAATATGACATCCTTTAACTTCTATATTTCTCCATTCAATAATTGGATGTCCACATCACCTTTGTTAATAATGTTATAGGCTGTATCATCTCTCAAGTAAGCCTTTCCCAACTCACTATTGATATAACATTTGAATGCATCATTACTTGTAGTAGCATGGAATGATGCACTTGAATCTACAACCCATGATTCAGTGCTGATAAGTGATAAGATCATTGCATCATAATCTTTTGTTGAAATATTTATAGAGGGGTTGTTATTTTTATTAGCACCTCTTAACTTCTTCAAGGTAAGACAATCCTTCTTGAAGTGTTCAGACTTTCCATAGTTCTAGCATTCTTCTTTTCCCATTCCTTTCTTTGATTTTCCATGCCTTGATTTAGACTTATACATGTTGAAATTTTGGTCTACACTTCTTTCCTTAATTTCAAGGTTTATGGCTGAAGTAGATGCTTCACAAATAAGCTATTTTCATGCTTCTTCATTCAACATGAGCCCGACAACATCATTTAATTTCAAGATTGCATTTCATGATGAATTGCTCAATCTATAACCAAATCGTCTGAGCTATCTTATAATGAAGGTAGAAGTGACAAAGCTCCTACCTCGTCATCGAATTTGATGTTAATAGAGCTTAACTATCACAATATTGAACTCATTCAGTTGTTCTGTCACTGAATTGTCATCTATCATCTTAATATTGAATAACCTCTTCATTTAAAAAATCTTGTTGGAAATGGATGGCTTCTCATACATTCTAGTTAGTGTTGTTATTAGATTCAATATTTTCTTCTCATTCACTAAGTTGAATGCCACAAACAAGGATAACAAAAGGCAAATTAAGCTTAGTGTTGTTCTGTCAAGAACTTTCCAATCTTCTTCAGACATAGTTTTAGGTTTCTTGCTGACTCCTTCTAGTGGCAAGTACAACTTTTTCTGCAAGAGAAAATCCTTCATTTGTATTTTATATAATAGAGCTTAACTGTCACAATATTGAACTTATTCAGTTGTTCTGTCACTGAACTATCGTCTATCATCTTAATATTGAATAACCTCTTCATTAAGAAAATCATGTTGGAAGTGGATGGCTTCTCATACATTCCAGTTAGTGTTATTATTAGATCCAATGTTGTCTTCTCATTCACTAAGTTGAATGCCTCAGACGAGGATAAACAATGGCAAATTAAGCCTAGTGTTGTTATGTTAAGAACTTTCCAATCTTCTTCAGACAAAGTTTCAAGTTTCTTGCAGACTCTTTCTAGTGGCAAGTATAACTTTTTCTGCAAGAGAAAATCCTTCATTTGTGTTTTATATAAAGCAATGTTCTTATATCTCATTTCCTTTGCCATTGTTCCTAGCCAAACTTAACAAGCCCTAAAACTAACCTATCTAATACCACTTGTCAGGAATAGGACCAATATTTGAATTGAGAGAGTTAGCATAGCAATATACAAAAAATTAAAAACCACAAAATTCACAAAGAATAATCACAACATAAGCATACAAACACAATCAAATTTTATGTTGAAAATCTAAGGCTGAGAAAAACTACGTACTCATATCGCCATAAGATAATCAACCATAATGAAAAGATTACAGAGTTACATAGAACTTATCTGTGGCGCCCAGCCCCCTAATCCGCTAGATTAGACCTTAAGGGGAGATGTGTCACTCTGGCAGATCCCTCACTTATCATTTGATTAGATGTAAACGATAATCCACTAATAAGGGAGAGGTATGCTCAGAATACATGCAATATGAATTAATCACTAAGTAAACATAACTCAGAGTGTGGAAGCAAAAACAGTAAAATATGCTACATCCAATCCACCGTAATACAAGTAAAAAGTAAACATGCAGCTCAGAATAAAATAGTACAGTAAGAGAACATACATAAATATTTGAATTATTAAAACATTAAATAAGTCTTAATAAAAATGATAAAGCTCACATTCTCATAAAAATAAAAGAGAAGCTAAGCTAAGGATCTCCAGCGGCAGCACACTCCTCCTCCTGAATCTGACCTTCAGAAGGCTCGACTACCTTGAATAACTCAGAATCTACCATTGTCAGTGTGGCGGCCCTGCCCTGCCATGGTCATGTTAACTCTTATGTTAACATAATTATGGTGGAGGGGATCACCAAATGATAAGGCCCCTACTCATAGTTAGATTAGGCACTTATCATAATTCATCATAATTAAGGACTTTGCCATGCTCCAAGATATCATCACTAAATAAGAATACAATAAAAGCAAAGTGCGGAAGCATAAATACAACATCCATCCATCATATATAATATAACAGTATAGAATAAGTAAAGTGCTAAAAAGTAAAGTTAACCCTATATTATTACAACTTTAAACAGTTTAAAAGGAGCTGAAAAAGACGCTCGTCCTCACAGATGCAGAAAGAAATTAAGGATCTTCAGTAGGACGCTTCTCCTCCAAATGCAGATCTCCTGAAGGCTCTATCACCTCAAATAACTCAGAGTCTACTATTGTCAGTATCACAATAATAGGTTCCCAACCAATAAAAGAAAAATCTAGTTAAATAATTCATCTAAGTACATTTTAGGCTGCAAAATTTATTATGTCATTTGGATACCACTATAAAGAATATAACATACAAGCAGGTGTAGGAGTAGTAACGCATAAGAAACAAACAATGTAAAGGTATAAATAACTAGTTTATAACTTAAACAAATAGGAAGTAAACACATACCTCCAAGTGTAGCTGCAACAAGGTCAAGTATAAATAAAGACTAAATGCTAATATAATAGAAAAGAAAACTGCCTAAATATGCTTATGATCAATTATAGTATATGCTAATAGACATAAAGTAAAATGAACATATGAGACATTTAAGTAATTAAAAGGTAAGACTAACATCCTATAAGATATGAACAAAGAACATAACTAGCACCCTATAAATAAAAGTAAAGCTAGAAATGCAGTAAAGCAATAAATAGGAAAGTACTAAAAGTGCAGTAAAGTAACTGAAACATAAGTATAAGCTAAAACATTGCATTGGCCAAACTTGCCATCTGAAAGAAGTATATAAATAAAGACTCACTTACTGCCATATCAAAGCCGGGCCAACTGCCACAAAAGATGAATAAGATGAAGTAAGTGATACTGAGAGGTATAAAACTAGTACTACCATATCGGCACCGGGCTAATAGCAACATGAGAAGTATAAGATGAGGTAAGTGGCAATGAGAGGCAGAAACACTGAGTAGAAGTGCACCTAAAACTAGTACTACCTTATCGGTACCGGGCTAATAGCCACATGAGAAGTATAAGAAGAAGTAAGTGACACTGAGAGGTAGACTAATTAGATTACATTCTACTTAATTACAAGCACCGATAAAAAGAAATGTAAATGTTATTTATGCAATTTTAAAGATGACATGAGATACTTATCAAATATCCTATGTTCAATATATGTACACAAGGTATGAGGCTCAAAATAAGGTAAGCAAAGCATCAAAGTCATAGTGAGCATGAGACTCTACTTGGACACAAGTGATATCCATTTGTTATCTAATTTAATCATTCTATCTACTCTAAGTTACACAAGTTCAGGATCTCCATGTCCTACTATCGATTGTAACTCCGATTCACGTCCTTATAGATTGAAAATAATTAGGGCTAGCTAGTCCCAATTATAAATAAATTGATGTCGACTATATAAGTTAAATAATAAATCAATCGACCTATTTAATAATTTAAGAATCCCAACCTCATCTTGATTAGCCAAACCAAGATGAAAAGATTATGAATTAAACTCCAAATATTGGGGTGTAATCACTTAATCCAAAGGTATATCTAAAGATCTAAGGTTTAATACCCATACTCACTAATTTAGATTAAGGCAAATCCTAATAAGTAATCATCTTATTAGGATAGATCTCTATTCTTAGTTCTAAGATTTTAAGATCAAATAATCATTAAATAAACTTAGGAAAATCTATAAACTAATAAACTCAAGGCTTCACTTATTGGGTAACCCAATTTACTCAATAGATGAACTCTAACCTAAGATCTATTCCTAGTATTAGGAATTAAGGCTCTTAATCACTAAGAGTATCTCTTAGACACACATCCTAACTAGTGTTATAAGACCTATGGGAAGATCTAAGAAGATTAAGGATGGGAAGAACTCATGATTTTACTTAGGATTTTCTTAAGGTCCTAAATTGAGATTTTTAATCAAAGTTTCTACTAAGCTTTATAATTACATAAATTATGATCTAAATCACTAATCTTACTATTTATAATGTTTAGAATATGATTTTAGGGCCTTAGAAGGTTAAACCATAAAATTTGGGCAAAATGACTATTTTGCCCCCACTTAAGGGTTCAAAAGATCAAATTTTGATCAATAGTTTTAAATCTGAAATTTTCTATTAGTTTACTGTAGATTAGGTCCTAAGGTTTCAATAGGACCTAAAATCATCAAATTCTGATATGTATTGGCTAAGTTATAGCTAATACAAGTTCTGAGGTTAAAATGGTAATTAAGGGTTTCTTAATTAAGGGTCAAAAAATCCTAACTTTGTTAATTGATGTCCAAATTGAGTAAAATTAGTGGATGTAGATCACAAATGATCCACTGATTTCAATGACTAGTGGTAGGCTCAATGTGGACTATAATTGGCTAAGTTATAACCTAATTAAGGTTTAGGGTAATTAGTGAGTGATTAGTGCAATTAAATACCAAATCACTAATCCAACCATACCATTAGGTTCTAATATACTCTAGGATTTCTCTGAAACTTAAATTGTTTAATTTAGATTATTAAATTTGCTAATATTCACTAATTAAGTTTTAGAGTAATTAGGATTGATTAGTGAATCTAACCATTGGATTTAAAATATTCTTACAGATTATAGTTAATTAGGTTCTCCTGATTAAAATGGATATAAGGATCACCAAATTTGGAGTTCAATTGACCAACTTATGGCCAATTGAAGTTCTAGGGTTTAATTGCCTAATTAGGGTTAGGTCCTAAAAGTGATTAGGCTCAAATTAATCCAAATAGCAAAATAGACACTACTAGATTAATCCTTAGGGTTTGCTAATTACTTTGAGACCCATATTAGGTATGCTTGGGTTAATGTGTGCAAAGTTATGGTGATTTGAATGAAATGGTAAATTTTGGTAATTATTTAAATGCCTAAAATGTCACTATGTGATTTATAACTCTAAATGGATAATTGGTAGCTCCATAATATCCCTCTAACTTTATTGATCTCAATGGTATATTTATTTGCTAAATTTGGAGTTATATTTTGCTAGTTATTAGTGTTTGAAGTTTTCTATATTATGAAATAATTAAATTAAGTATAATAAATTAATTTAATCTTTTGTAATTAAATAACTCTTTCTGTCGTGCAGGTGGGACCCACATTATTCGGTAGCCCTGACATCGAAGAGACCTGTTGACCACGCGTCGCTCTTTGATTGGGTAGAGGAAATCGCCCGGGCCAACACGCAATGACTGCGAAGACAGCTCCCGCAACCGCTGATGAGGATGCCACATGGAGCATTTTGACATGAACACATGTATCGGTGGACCCCACAGCCTTGGACATAAGGCTGGATATGACGACAATGGTCGAGCTGGCCCGACCCAACCCGAGACGGGGAGAAGCCTCGTCTTCTTCCGTTACCGATAGGGAGATTTTAGGGCTTGCAATTTCCCCAGCCATTCGTCATCGTTTGAGCTCAGTCCCCATGACAACGCAAGGAGAAGTCAAGGGTTACCTAACTATATTAAAAATATGATCATCGGAGGCCTACATTGCCTGAAATATCAAACCCTAGCTGGCTTTGGCGGAGACTACTCGGCGAGACTGTGGACCACTGTGGATGATGTTGAAAATAAAATGCAACTGGGTTCGATCAAGACTATCGAACCCAATAGATAGACAATCAATAACTCGAAATAGGTAAATGAAACTTCAATATTGCGAATTGATAAGGAAATAAGGCGCATAGATATACCTCAACTGAACGGCAGATTGGGCTTATGGTCCGATTGCGAAGGTCCCGAGCTTCTTTAGGATCTAGCGATTGAAACCGAGCAGAATGGAGGCTCCATAGGTATTATACCAGTCCTATCATGATTGCAAGCAATGGTTTGTTGTGCTGGAGGAGGCGTAAGCGCCGTGCGTCGACTCCCGCAACACGCGGGAGTCATGCGGAGAAAACGACCAGCCGCCGTCTGATCAAATGATCAGACGGCTAAGATTTATCAGTTTCACCTAACGAAATCAAGAAATAGTGTTTAGGGAGATTGATGGCGTGATAAGCAGATTGATGGAATCCGTCAATTTTAAATAATTAATATTAATTATTAAATTAGTATATATATATTGACTTTATTAATTAAAATTAAGTACTCAAATGTATCCTGAAAATTTATAATAATTCATCCTTAGCTAAATGAGGGGTGAGAAACACAACAGTGCAATCAGATTTTTGATTTGACAAGTATTTAATTATCTCAATTTTGGGGTATTTAAATAATATTAAAATATTCGATGAAAATCCAACGACTTCCAAATGCATCCAAAACTTCACCCCTAGCTAATTTGGGGGTGGTGGACGCAATGGTGAAGTCAGATTTTCAATTTGAGGTCCAGATAAAAAGTCAATTTCTAGGGTTTTGGGATTTTCTAGAAATCCAGATTTGATTTAGTTGATTCCAGATTTGACCTAGATCTTAGAGATAAGTTCTAAATGACTTAATTAGTTTACTAGAACCTTAATTAAGACTTAGATTAGACTTAATTAACATAAGTAACAACCTGGGTCGTTACAGACTCCACCACTTAAGAACGATGTCGTCCTCGACATCACTCAAGTGAGAAGAATAAAGCGGATATAAAGTAATGAATTGTAATAGGTTAGAGTTGAGGAATTACCTTGATTAAAAAGGCTTGGGTATTTTTATCGCATATCCACTTATTTTTCCCAAGTAGCTTCATTACACGAACAGTTCTTCCACTGAACCTTAATCATCAGTATAAAACGATTCCTTAATTTCTTTTGATCATGATATAAAATTTTAACTGGTTCTTTAGTATATGAAAGATCAGGTTGAATCTTTATTATTGGAAGTTGAATAAGATGGGAAGGATCTCAAAGACATTTTCTTAATGATGATACGTAGAACACATTGTGAACAGCAGCAAAGTCTTCTGGCAGTTCTAATTTATAAGCTGCTGACCCAACCTTCTGTATGATCTTGAAAGGTCCTACATACCTTGGACTGAGTTTTCCTGAAACTACAAAATGATAAATTCCCTTCATCAGGCTCACTTTTAAATATACTAAGTCTTCTTCTTTGAACTCAAGAGGATGATAACAATTATCATGATATTTACTTTGTCTATCTTGAGCTGTTCTAATTCTCTGTTGAATGAGTTTCACTTTCTTGTTTATTTCTTTCACTAACTCAGAACCATACAATTGAGTATCTCCTATTTCAGACCAAGCAAGTGGAGTTGAGCACTTTCTACCATATAAAGCTTCATAGGGTACCATTTTGATACTTGACTGGAAACTGTTGTTGTATGCAAATTCTATTAAAAGATTATGCTCTTCCCAGGATCTTGAAAAATCCAACATACATAATCGAAGAAGATCTTCTAAAACTTGATTAACTCTTTTAGTTTGGCCATCAGTTTGTGGATGAAATGTTGTACTCATGGCCAAAGTAGTACCCAAATCTTGATGTACAGCCTGCCAAAATTTTAAAGTAAAATGGTTGTCTCTATCGAACACGATTGTTTTGGGAATTCTGTGCAATCTAACTATTTCTTTAATATACAATTTTGCTAACTTTTCCATGGAGTCAGTTTGACGGACTGGAATAAAATGTGCAAACTTAGTAAGACGATCCACTATAACCCATACTGTATCAGCTCTAGATCTAGCACGAGGTAAACCCATAATAAAATCTATGGATATATCCATCCACTTCCATTCTGGGATTTCTAGTGGGTGTAGTAGGCCACCAGGTTTTTGATGTTCTGCCTTACCAAACAACATGCGTGGCACTTTGCAACAAATTCTGCCACACTCTTCTTCATTTCTGGCCACCAGAATGATTGTTTTAAATTTTGATACATCTTAGAGTTCCCTGGATGTATTTGATATCCTGAATTGTGACTTTCAACCAAGATCTCCTTTTGCATGGATTTGGGAATCCAGAGACAATTATCCATATAGACAGCACCTTTCTTGAAATTCAACTCTGGGTGACAGCCACTTTCAATTGCAACTTTAAAGCATAAGTAGTCATCATCCTTTGTTTGCATGATTGAAACGTCTCTATGGAAAGTAGGCTCTATATTACTCATAGATATCATAGTACTGATTGAGTCTCCTCTAATCGATGTAATCTCCATCTTACGAAATTCATCCACCAATGGGCTGTAGCGCCCCGCCCCGTCGCCGCGCACAAAAGAATTAAGTACGATCATATCGGCGGCAGAGCGGTGCACCACTCGGGGAGGAATACCCCGTCTCCCCGAAATGGCTGAAAAACTAGCCCATCAAAAGGGGTTGCTGACTCAACCTCAAGTAGGGTTGAGAGCTAATACTTAAGATAAGAGTAGCATCCTTATCCTAAGTATTAGGCAAATGCGTACAATGGATTTAACATACAACAAGAACCTAATATATACATAAAATATCAGCATTTCCAGTATACTGATCACATCACAATACTAAGTATAAGTAGTGTAGTACAGAGTGCGGAAGCTTAAAGCATACATCCAGATACATTTATAACAGAAACAGTATGAAAACATTCATCTCAGGAAAGAAAGGAAAGTACATCTAGAATTATTACAAATATTTATTGAATAACAGATATAAAACTAAATACTGAACTGAAAGTAACTGAGCAGAAAATAAAGCTGAAGAAGAGTCTACTAAAGCTCCACGGGCTCCTCCCGGATCTCCTAGATGTCCTCCTGACTTGGCTCAATATACTACTAGGGATCTAGCAAATTGTTGGATCCCAAAAGTACCTCGTGTTAGACAATAAGTCTAACACATCAAAACTAATCTAACAGTTCTAATTATTCATTTAATATTTATATAATACGAGTAAATCTGCAGAAAAACTGTAAAGATAACAGAAAGTACAAATCTGTCTAAAACCGTACAAAACTGAAGCGGTGTAAAGTAAAACAGAACTGTAATTGAATACTGAAAATAAATCAAAATAATACTGAATCTGAAACTGAGTAATCATATGTACAACTATGATGTATGTCACTGAAACAGTGCATCTGAATATGCCACAACACGGTATGCTACTAATATGCTACCAAAATATCACTGAACTGTTATGAGCAGTACGGTTCAATGTCTGCATACACCCTATTATGAATACTGTTTATTGATGACACTGATGTATCCAGAAATTCCCATGTCCATGTATACAACATTCTGTAACTCATAGATCATCACTGATACTTATACATCATTCTGATTCTCATATATCATTATGATATTCACACATCATACTTATGCTCATGCTCATGCTTCTAAACTACATGAGATAAATCTGAAAATCTTGAAAATGCTTGGAAAACTGATAATGAATTCAAGGTCTCCATTGTGCAGAATCCTACTAAAAGGATTCTGACTCCTAAATTCTAATCTGGATAATTAGTTAAGGTTGAGAGTTTACTTAAAATCATTAGCTGGGGAGACTGTATACACATATTTAACATATTTGCGAGAAAGGTAGATTTAACCCTTAGCTTGTTTAAAGTGCACTTATCGAAGCACACTACGATAGGAGGCAGAACTCGATCACAGTTTACATCTCAAGCTAAGCCATTAAATGCCCTAATTACAAGCATACTTAGTGGTCTACACAAAGTGACTTAAGATACTTAGTTTGCTTAAAATGCACTTATCGAAGCGCACTACGATAGGAGCCAGAACCCAGTCGCAGTTTACATCTCAAACTAAGGATCCTATTCACTAATTGTAACACTCTTAGTCTTGGAAGATTTATTCTAACGTGACTGTATTCGGCTAATCCTGCAGGATAGCACTTGGTCATAAGTCCACATTGGAGTGAATCAACCAATCCTGAATACTACTGAATTAATCCAGTAATATGGGTATACCCTACTATACCCAACTAATAATCTGAGTTCAGCAGATTCTATTTAATCGATAAGGATTTATCAAATCTATTAATTCTTACTCTAAGTAGGTGAATCTTACACAAGGCTCTAAGGATATGATTAAAATATCACTCAATGTAGGTTGCTACCACAAGGAATAAGTCACATTCTAAGTAATTCAAGTGATTCCTACCACAAGGTATAAAGTTCAACTTCTAAGTCTATGAAGGATCATCTAAGGTTCTTACCTCAATAGATTACAAAAGTTAGTCCTACCTCAATGTATCAACAATTAAGGTCTTTAAATATTTTCAAAATGATCCTAAAGTAAGACTCTTAAGATCTCACTCTTCTACTTCTTAAGTTAACATATAAGGCTTACTTATTAGTTTTGGACTAAAGTGATCAGATTAGATGGCTAACCATTCATCTAACCCATCTATATTCTAAAATCATGGGATAGAATCAAGGATATTATTAATATTAGATCATTCTGTCAATCACTAACATTTTATTATTCATCTTATGCTAGTAGTCTTATATAAGAGAAAATCAAGGATCTAAAGTTTAGTTTCAGATGGTTCAATCACACAGATTTAATGTTAATCTTAGCACTTCTAATTTAATAGTTTAAGATTAATACTCAATCAAATGCATTATTGGAATAATGATAGTTAACTTATCTTATAATCAAATTAATTAATTAAGTGATTAAGATTTGGATCTTAATCAAGATAAGTTATGGTTTAACTCCTAACCTTTCTATCATTAAGACCAATGTTACTTTAAGGGTCAATGGCAAATCTATACATTATTAGTGTATTATTGATGTCAAACTTAGGTTTGGATTAAGTATCATCTACTTAATCAAGTTATCAAGATTCTTATGTTCAAGTAAGCACATTTAAGTGTCCAACTAAATGTTAAGGTATTCTAACATACATCCTAAAGTTATAACAGCATAAAAATGGAAAGATAACATAAAGAGGTAATTAATACTAATCAAATTATAGAATCAAACTAAAGGGATTAGCATTTAATTACAAATCTAAAAGACTTAAGTTTCATGCCATTTAGTTGTTATGATTAAATCTAATTAATACAAGCAATTAAGATTCTAATACTTGTTCTTTGGCATAGTACATCTAAGGCACATACTAAGTTATGGGCACTTGATAGTTGTAAGGTTACAAACTAAATTTCAACATAGAAATTTATGCAATGCTTGATTTTAGCTAAATTTCAACATAGTATAATTCAACCCCACTAAGGTCCTAGGGGTCTTAAAATACAAAAATAGTTGAGTTTTGGCCATTTCAACCAAGACTGGGCAGTTTTACAAAATCTGGGCAGTTTTCTGGAATTCTGGAAAATTTTGCAAAATTTGGGCGCTATAGCGCGCTGCAGCGCCCTGGAGCTCGCTGTAGCGCTTTCCATGATGTAGCGCGCTGTAGCGCTTTTCGCGCGGTAGCACACTGTAGCACTTTCTGTGTGGTAGCGCCTTTGCGATGCGGCTTGCTGCGGTCCACTGCGATCCGCTGCAATCCGCTGTGACCCGCTGCAGTGCACTATGGCGCGCTGTAGCGGTTCATTTTGCAAAACTACTGTTCAATTACTTTATTTTGTCATTTCCTAAGATATGAAATATTTCCACTAAGGTCCGCTGCAGCGCGCTGTAGCGTCCTGTTTTGCAAGTTACTGTTCAATTAATTTTTATGGCCGTTTCCTAAGATTCGTGAAATGCCGCTGCAGACCGCTGCAGTGCGCTATAGCGCGCTGTAGCGGTTCATTTTGCAATTTTAATGTTCAATTAATTAATGTGAATTTTTCCTAAGTTTTCCTGTCTGCTGCAGCCTGCGGCAATCTGCTGCAGCCCACGGCAATCCGCTGCAGCGCGCTACAGCGCGCTGCAGCGGCAGATGGTGATTTCGCTAGGTGTAAAACGCACGAGAGCCATTTTTCGAGCTTAAATACTCTCAATCTAGAGAGTTTCATGAGTGGTTCTATATATCAATGGAAAGGTATTTTTGATACCTTTCCATCGACATCAAAATCGGCACAAACAGAGCATCCTAGCTATACTAAAAGTGACAATGAATACAAGGGTATGCAGAATGAATGAAAACAGAGCAGTTTTCTGTGCAGCTTCTAAGAGCCATTATAGTTTACATACATGCTTATGAACTTCCAAATATGCATTCCAATATTATATCAACATGAGAAAGATAAGGAGAGGAGCAAAGGGTACCTTTATGTCTTGTAAGAAAGGGAGGAAGGAGACTTGGAAGGCTTGGTGGAGGAGCTTCTCCTTCTTCTTCTTCAGCCCAAGGTATAGCAATGGAGGAGAGGATGAGGAATTTTTCAGCAAGTAATAGAAGGGGGGCTGAGTTCTTATTTTAAAGGAGGAGAGTGAGAGTAGGGGGCCATCATGGCTAGGGAGGCTAGGATATGAAAAGCCATCCTACTTTCCTAGGAAGGCATGGCTAGGAGGAGAAGGGAGGGATGGCCTCAAGTGACTTGCAAATGTGGGAAAAGTGGCCAGCCAGCATTAGGGAAAAAGAGAGGGATTAAATGCAAATTAAGGAATAAATAATTGCTTAATTATTTTCTTTAATTATTTTAAAATTCAGATTTTTGGAACATTCTCCGAAAAATCCCAAAAATTCACCCCTAGCTAATTTGGGGGTGAGGAATTTAACGACGAAGTCGGATTTTGATTTTGATGATTATTTAATTACGCTAATTTTCGGGGTATTTAATTATATTAAAATATTTGCGAAAATCTGACGACTTCCAAATGCGTCCAAAACATCACCCCTAGCTAATTTGGGGGTGACGATTGCAAAGGCGAAGTCGAATTTTGATTTTGAGGTCAAAATAAATACCTCAATTTTCTAATTAGTTAATTATTAAAATAATCCAAAATATTGGATTGGACTCTGAATTGCTCCAAACCTTCAGGGTTTGGCTCTAATGACTCGATGAACTTAATGGAATGATAATTACGATCTGATTATGCTAAAATTAAGCTGGGTAACAACCTTGGGTTATTATACGGGCTTTCTGAAATAATAGTATTAAGAGTAGTATAATGACTTAGAGTATCAGCTACTACGTTGGCTTTTCCTGGATGGTACTAGATGTCCAAATCATAATCACTGATCAATTCTAGCCATCTTCTCTGTCTGCAATTTAACTCTCTTTGAGTAAAGATGTATTTCAAACTTTGATGATCTGTAAATATGGAGCACTGAACTCCATACAAATTATGGCGCCAGATCTTTAAGGCAAAAACTAATGCTGCCAGTTCTAGATCATGGACAGCATAGTTTCTTTCATGAGTTTTAAGTTGACGAGATGCGTATGCTATAACTTTGCCTTCTTGCATTAATTCACATCCTAAACTAATTCCAAATGCATCTGTATACACCTGATAATTAACTCCTTCTTTTGGAAGAACTAACACGGGAGCAGAAGTTAATGCATCCTTTATAGTCTAAAATGCAGCTTCACATTCTGTTGACCAGATAAATGGAACTACTTTTTGAGTCAACTTTGTTAATGGAGAAGCAATTTGGGAAAAACCTTTAACAAATTTTCTATAATATCCAAATAATTCCAAAAAGCTATGAATTTATGTGACTGATTTTGGTTGAGCCCAATTTTGTATAGCACTAATCTTTTGTTGATCCACTCTAATTCCTTGAGCATCTACCACATGCCCTAAAAAGGCTACTGAGCATAACCAAAACTTACATTTAGAAAATTTAGCATATAATTTATGTTCTCGAAGCACTTCCAGTACAAATCTCAAATGACTTTCATGATCTTCTAGGGTCTTTGAATAGATAAGGATATTATCGATAAAAACAATAATGAGTTTATCCAAGTATGGCTTTAGGATTCTCTGCATTAAATCCATAAACATAGATGGTGCATTTGTGAGACCAAAATACATTACGAGAAATTCATAGTGTCCATATTGTGTGCGAAACGTAGTCTTCTCTACATCTGAATCCTTTACTCTTAACTGATGGTATCCAGATTTCAAATCAATTTTTGAAAATACTATCGCACCAGCTAATTGATCAAAGAGATCATTTATTCGGGGAAGAGGATACTTGTTCTTAATGGTCACCTTGTTTAATTCTCTATAATCTATGCACATCCTCATAGATCCATCCTTCTTCTTTGCAAATAGGACTGGAGCTCCCCATGGGGACATGCTAGGCTTTTATAAATCCTTTATTTAATAAATCTTGCAACTGTTCATTTAATTCTTGTAACTTCTTAGGAGCCATTCTATATGGAGCTTTTGATAATGACTGAGTTCCCGGAACTAAGTTAATCACAAATTCTATTTCTCTTGCTGGTGGTAGTCCAGGAAATTCTTCAGGAAATACCTCTTTGAACTCTTTAACTACTTTAATATAAAAAATAGAGACTTCATTCTTATTGTCTCCCATCATGGTGACTAGAAATGCCATACAATCCTTGCTTACTAACTTCTCTGCTTGAAGCATGTTTACTAACAAATCTTGAGTACTAAACCTTCCCACAAAGGTTTCTGAGACATCGGATGATTGAAGAATAATCCTTTTCCATTGGCAATCTATAGTGGCATTATACATACTAAGCTAGTTCATGCCTAGTATAATATCAAAATTTGCAATGGGTAACACTATTAATTTAGTCTGAAAGGTTATTTTATTCACCAGTACTTGTAGATTGCAAAACTTGGTGGCACTTAGTTGAGCTCCGGCTGGAAGTCCAACATTTAGGGTTTTGGCAAGTTTGTAATATGGAATTTTCATATGGTGAACAAAATTTTTTGAGATGAACGAGTGACTGGCCCCAGTATCAAAATGATACACTACAGGGCTTTTCTTCTATATTCATAGTGCCTAATTTAATAAAAGAAGCATTTAATAAATATTGAAATATTATAAATAAATAATAATTAAAGATGTGTACCTGAAATCACATTGTTATCTTCTATGGCCTAACTAGGAGTAAGATTGTGCACTCTGGCTATCCCAGAAGGTCTACTGCTGGTTGCTTGTGTTCTTACTTGATTTGGAATTAGGGTTCGAGAGGCAGTTACTTGAACCTTTGAAGGAGTCTATTTTTCCTTGGCTGGAGGTGGCATTAGAGCCATCCTAGGCTCCCTTGTATTCAAAGGAGTAGGCCTAAATACATTATTTCATCGAGGATGTTTATTTATGATTCCATCGATAGTTTTAAATGCGTTACATTGCTCATATCTGTGGCCCTGACGACCACATGTATAACATCGCTGATCGAAATGGTAACATTTCCCATATAGATGGGGCCTTTTACATTCTTGATTATGGTTGTTAGATTCCTTAGCCTCAATCTGGTAGGCTCTTCCTTCATTAGGACGACGACGTTTGAAGCTTTCATAACGATGAGAAGGAGCAAATTCTTTTCTTTTAAACTCCTTTGCTGACTGGTGGTGTTCAACCACCCTTGCAGTTTCTACTAACTTCTCAAAGTTAGTTATTTGAAAAGGAACCACATGATCTTTAATAGATTCGAGCAATCCACATTGAAAGCGGTAGCATTTATCTTCTTCCGTTGGCACCAAATTTGGGGTAAAATGAGCCAATCTTCTAAATTCTGCGACATAATCTGCTATTGACCGGCTCCCTTGAGTTAGCTTCAATAATGAATCACCAATGATGTTTTTTGAAGATGGAGGAACAAAGGTTTCTTTGAAGGCTTCCACGAACCAATCCCATTCAATATCCTCTAATTCATATTCCTCAAAGCGAGTCTCCCTTATATTATCCCACCAATGTTCAGCTTTGCCCTGAAGTAGATGGGCAGCTAATCTGATTGTTTGATAGTTGGGACAAGTCATACTTACTAAATTCTTCTCCACTATCTTTAGCCATGCCATCGTCTCTATCGGAGACAGTGTTCCATCAAATGTTGGTGGTCGCAACCTCAGAAAACTATGTAGTAATCCGTTGGCAGAATGATGAGTAGTGTTGGGAATATGGGGAGCAAGAGATGCCGAAGAGGTACTAGCATTTGTAGATGGTAACACTGACACCAATCTTTGAATAGCTAAGGCTTGTTGGTTTTGGTTCTCCAACATTGCATTAACCATGTTTCTAAGAGAAGTAACTTCATCTGTATTATTATTGGTTAATGCTGTAATAGTATTGATCGGAGCGTTGCTAGAACGAGGGTTAGGGTTGATCGGGGTGTTGTTAGGAGAAGTTGCATGATTCATTTTCTGAAATCAAAATAACTATCTTTAGATTTAGAATAAAATATTGGACATTTATTATCTTCTCATTTATTCATTATTGAAACTTATTACAATAAAAAGATACATCATACTTATTACATCATAGATTATATTACTAGTCCCATCCTATATACTTAATAAAAAATGCTATAGGAAAGTCCTCATAAGTAAGCTCACGATGCTCTTCTTGAAGCTTCTAGAGTAGGCTCTCGTATGACTCAATCCACCATTCTCTTGCTCGATCTCGTAGAAGACCTAGTACTATTTCTACTTTAATATTATTTGGCCACTCCATAGCACAAAATATATGATCTACCCTTACGAGCCATTCTTAGTCTATCTTTTATGCCTACAATTATAACCACTTTTCCTTAGATTGTTGAGAGTGTATATATATATATATATATATATATATATATATATATTAATACTTTAATATCTTTTATGGCTATCTCATTCCTTAACTTATTCAGAGTTATACTCATAATGACATGGATGTTATCTTAAGTATTTATTTAGTGATTATGTGGTAGATGAACAATCCATCAGGTAGAGAGGAATGCAAATTCCAATTTGACATCTTATGGAATTCTCTGATACCAACTGTGGCGGCCCTGCTCCGCTGTGGTCCTGTTAACACTTAAGTTAACATGATTACGGTGGAGGGGTCACCAAATGACAAGGTACCTACTTATATTTAGATTAGACACACATTCTAATCCATCATAATTAAGGACTTCACCATTCTCCAAAGAAGTCATCACTAAATATAAATATAAGCAAAGATAGAGTGCAGAAGCATAAATATAACATCCATCCATCATATATAATACAACAGTACAGAATAAGCAAAGTGCTGAAAAATAAAGTTAACCCTGTATTATTACAACTTTAAACAGTTTAAAAGGAGCTGAAAATTGACACTCGTCTTCACAGATGCAGAAAGAAACTAAGGATCTTCAGTAGGACGCTTCTCCTCCAAATGTAGATCTCCTGAAGGTTTTATCACCTCAAATAGCTCAGAGTCTACCATTGTCGGTATCACAATGATAGGGCCCTAGCCAACAAAAGAAAAATCTAATTAGATAATTCATCTAAGTATTTTTTAGGCTGCAAAATTTATTATGTTATTTGGATACCACTATAAAGAATGTAACATACAAGCAAGTGTAGGAGTAGTAATACGTAAGAAAGAAACAATGTAAAGCTATAAACAACTAGTTTATAACTTAAATAAATAGGAAGTAAACACATACCTCCAAGTGTAGCTGCAACAAGGTTAAGTATAAATAAAGACTAAATGCTAATATAACAGAAAAAAAAAACTATCTAAACATGCTTATGATCAATTCTAGTATATGCTAATATACATAAAGTAAAATGAACATATGAGACATTTATGTAATTAAAAGGTAAGACTAACATCCTATAAGATATGAATAAAAAACATAACTAGCACCCTATAAATATAAGTAAGGATAGAAATGCAGTAAAGCAGTAAATAGGAAGTACTAAAAGTGCAGTAAAATAACTAAAACACTGCATTGGCCAAACTTGCCATCTGAAAGAAGTATATAAATAAAGACTCACTTACTGCCATATCAAAGCTGGGCCAACTGCCACAAAAGATGAATAAGATGAAGTAAGTGATACCGAGAGGTATAAAACTAGTACTACCATATCGGCACCGGGCTAATAGCAACATGAGAAGTATAAGATGAGGTAAGTGGCAACGAGAGGCAGAAACACTGAGTAGAAGTGCACCTAAAACTAGTACTACCTTATCGGTACCTGGCTAATAGTCACATGAGAAGTATAAGAAGAAGTAAGTGACACTGAGAGGTAGACTAATTAGATTACATTCTACTTAATTAAAAGCACCGATAAAAATAAATGTAAATGTTATTTATGTAATTTCAAAGATGACATGAGATACTTATCAAATATCCTATGTCCAATATATGTACACAAGGTATGAGGCTCAAAATAAGGTAAACAAAGCATCAAAGTTATAGTGAGCATGAGACTCTACTAGGACACGAGTGATATCCATTTGTTATCTAATTTAATCATTCTATCTACTCTAAGTTACACAATTTCAAGATCTTCAGGTCCTACTATTGAATATAACTCAGATTCACATCCTTATAGATTGAAAATAATTATGACTAGCTAGATCCCAATTATAAATAAATTGATGTCGACTATATAAGTTAAATAATAAACCAATTGACCTATTTTAATAATTTAAGAATCCCAACCTCATCTTGATTAGCCAAACCAAGATGAAAAGATTATGAATTAAACTCCAAATATTGGGGTTTAATCACTTAATCCAAAGATATATCTAAGGGTCTAAGGTTTAATACCCATACTCACTAATTTATATTAAGGCAAATCCTAATAAGTAATCATCTTATTATGATAGATCTCTATTCTTAGTTCTAAGATTTTAAGATCAAATAATCATTAAATAAACTTAGGATAATCTATAAACTAATAAACTCAAGGCTTCACTTATTGAGTAACCCAATTTACTCAATAGATGAACTCTAACCTAAGATCTATTCCTAGTCTTAGGAATTAAGGCTCTTAATCACTAAGAGTGTCTCTTAGACACATATCCTAACTAGTGTTATAAGACCTATGGGAAGATCTAAGAAGATTAAGGAAGGGAAGAACTCATGATTTTACTTAGGATTTTCTTAAGGTCCTAAATTGAGATTTTTAATCAAAGTTTCTACTAAGCTTTATAATTACATAAATTATGATCTAAATCACTAATCTTATTATTTATAATATTTAGAATATGATTTTAGGGCTTTAGAAGGTTAAACCCTAAAATTTGGGCAAAATGATAATTTTGCCCCAACTTAAGGGTTCAAAAGATCAAATTTTGATATAGGATTTTAAATCTAAAATTTTCTATTAGTTTACTGTAGATTAGGTCCTAAGGTTTCCATAGGACCCAAAATCTTCAAATTCTGATATGTATTGGCTAAGTTATAGCCAATACAAGTTTTATGGTTAAAATGGTAATTAAGGGTTTCTTAATTAAGCGTCAAAAAATCCTAACTTTGTCAATTAATGTCCAAATTGAGTAAAATTAGTGGCTATAGATCACAAATGATCCATTGATTTCAATGACTAGTGGTAGGCTCAATTTGGACTCTAATTGGCTAAGTTATAACCTAATTAAGGTTTAGGGTAATTAGTGAGTGATTAGTGTATTATATCCAAAATCACTAATCCAACTACACCATTAGGATCTAATAGACTCTAGGATTTCTCTGAAACTTGAATTGTTCAATTTGGATTATTAAATTTGCTAATATTCACTAATCAAGTTTTAGAGTAATTAGGGTTGATTAGTGAATCTAACCATTGGATTTAAAATATTCTTACAAATTATAGTTAATTAGGTTCTCCTAATCAAAATAGATATAAGGATCACCTAATTTGGAGTTCAATTGACCAACTTATTGCCAATTGAAGTTCTAGGGTTTAATTGCCTAATTAGGGTTAGGTCCTAAAAGTGATTAGGCTCAAATTAATCCAAATAGCAAAATAAACATAACTAGATTAATCCTTAGGGTTTGCTGATCACTTTGGGACCCATATTGGATATGCTTGGGTTAATGTGTGCAAAGTTATGGTGATTTGAATTGAATGGTAAATTTGGTAATTAATTAAATACCTAAAATATCACTATGTGATTTATAACTCTAAATGGATAATTGATAGCTCCATAATTCTCCTCTAATTTTACTGATCTCAATGGTATATTTATTTGCTAAATTTGGAGTTATATTTTGCTAGTTATTAGTGTTTGAAGTTTTCTATATTATGAAATAATTAAATTAAGTATAATAAATTAATTTAATCTTTTGTAATTAAATAACTCTTTTTGTTGTGCAAGTGGGACCCACACAATTCGGCAGCCCTGACAACGAAGAGACCTACTGACCACGCATCGCTCTTTGATTGGGTAGAGAAAATCGCTCGGGCCCAGACGCAATGAATGCGAGGACAGCTCCCGTAGCCGCTGATGAGGATGCCACGCGGAGTGTTTTGACACGAACACGTGTATTGGCGGAACCCACAGCCTCGGACATGAGGCTTGATATGATGAAAATGGGTCGAGCTGGCCCGACCCGGCCCGAGACGGGGTGAAGCCTCGTCTTCTTCCCTTATCGATAGGGAGACTTTAGGGCTTGCAATTTCCCCAGCCATTCATCATCGTTTGAGCTCAGTCCGCATGACAATGCAAGGAGAAAGTCAAGGGTTACCTAACTATATTAAAAATATGATCATCGGAGGCTTACATCGCTTGAAATATCAAACCCCAGCTGGCTTTGGCGGAGTCTACTTGGCGAGACTGTGGACCACTGTGGATGATGTTGAAAATAAAATGCAATTGGGTTCGATCAAGATGATCGAACCTGATAGATAGACAATCAATAACTTGGAATAGGTAAGTGAAACTTCAATATTGCGAATTGATAAGGAATTAAGGCGCATAGATATACCTCAACTGAATGGCAGACAGGGCATATGGTCCGATTGCGAAGGTCTCGAGCTTCTTTAGGATCTAGCGATTGAAACCGAGCAGAATGGAGGCTTCAGAGGTATTATACCAGTCCTATCGTGATTTCAAGCGGTTGTTTATTGCGCTGGAGGAGGCGTAAGCGCCGCGCGTCGACTCTCGCGACCCGCGGGAGTCATGCGGAGAAGACGGCCAGCCGCCGTCTGATCAAATGATGAGACGGCTAAGATCTATCAGTTTTGCCTAACGAAATTGAGGGATGGCGTTTAGGGAGATTGATGGCGCGATAAGCAGATTAACGGAATCCGTCAATCTTAAATAATTAATATTAATTATTAAATTAGTATATATATATTGACTTTATTAATTAAAATTAAGTACTCAAATGTATCCAGAAAATTTCTAATAATTCATCCTTAGCTAAATGAGGGGTGAGGAACACAATAGTGCAATTGAATTTTTGATTTGATGAGTATGTAATTATCTCAATTTTGGGGTATTTAAATAATATTAAAATATTCGATGAAAATCCAACGACTTCCAAATGCATCCAAAACTTCACCCCTTGCTAATTTGGGGGTGGTGGACACAATGGTGAAGTAAGATTTTTAATTTGAGGTCAAGATAAAAAGTCAATTTCTAGGGTTTTGGAATTTTCCAGAAATCCAGATTTGATTCAATTGATTCTAGATTTGACTTAGATCTGAGAGATAAGTTCTAAATGACTTAATTAGTTTACTAGAACCTCAATTAAGACTTAGATTAGACTTAATTAACCTAAGTAACAACCTGGGTTATTACAGTCAGTTTCACAATGATATGGCCCTAGCCAAATAAAAGAAAAATCTGGTTAGACATATTGTCTAAGTACATTTTAGGCTGTTAATATTTCATAAGTTTTATGATATCATCATTTTACTTAGACTATAAAAACAAGCAAAGCGTAAGGGTGCAATAAGCATACAAAGGAAGGAATAAAGTATAAATAAAGGCATTTATAATTAAAAAATATGTGAGGTAAGAGAACATACCTCAACTCCAAAGTTGTAACAAGGTTAGTCATATAGTATATGTAAAGTAAAGAAGATACTGATGGAAAAGACTCATCCTAAACATGCTTATAATCACTTGACATATGCAGGTTAAAAATAAATAATCTGACTATGATATGTATAGTAAGCAATAACAGAAAGTAGCATCCTATAAGTTAGTAAGAAAGTAAAGTAAAACTGACTAAAGTAAAATGCCATAGTAAAATAGTACCAAAGCAGGGCTCGACGAAACAGAAAGTATCATGATACGTCGTCCTTATTTAATCTAATTGGCTTTTCCAATGCTGAAGCTCCTGCTTAACTTAGATCTTTACTCTATTGTCATACTCCGACCTTCACTCAGAATATAGTGAAGTCCAGGCTGCGAAGCAGATCTGAAAGCTTTTGCACACTAAGCCACCTGAATCCTCTTGCCACGAAGCGAACGAAGGCTACGTAGTAGAGGACGCGCAGCAGCGTAAATGTACTTCTCTTCTTTCGAGCGGAGCAACTGGGTTAGAAACCGGAATCGTCACGTAGTTACTAACTTGAATTGCTGGCCTAAACGCTAATCTGGCCGAGTGTTTTTGGTGGCCGCGCAGCGGAGCGTACGAAGAGCTTCTAAGCGAATCAAAAGACTCCATCGGTTTCTTTTCTTGTTCTCGAGAAGCTTCTCAGCGCTAATTAATGAATCAACATGGACCATCCATTTTTTTTAGTCATTCCTCTTCTACGGACGGGAACAACAACGATGGAGGCGCGTCCTATAGAAACCACCCTTCGGCTCCGAGTGGCCTTTCTCTTCCGCTGCGCGGCCTCAATATCTGACTGAGATCCCGGGGGAAGGCGGAAGAGAATGATTAGAAGACTATAAGAAAGAGAATTTGTTTTATTGGTCCTAAGGCCTAGTCTAGCAGCTGAAGCGAAGGGTACCTGCTTCCGAAGCAGAAGCCGGTAGCGGAGGTGGAGGTTCTGTAGCCTTTGGAGATTCGCCTACCCTCCGGGTGGCCTCAAATAACAACTGTAGACTGGCTAAAAAATGTTGGTCGATCCATCGCTTCTTTATTAAGTTAAGGCTCACAGTATCCATACTCTTGGTAAAGGCATGTCGCTCTACCTATCTCGCTTTCGATCTTAGGCCCTTTAGAGGATAGAGCAAGACCCAATTGTTCAAATGAAGCGAATTACAAGCTAACCATTCTTACAGTTCAGCATTTTAGAATCGTGTGTCGGAAAAGAACTGCCTATAGGCTACGAGGTGTCAAGCAGTTAGACGGCTCCTGTCCTGAAAGACAAAGGAAAGGTGCGAAGGAACGAGAATCAATTAGCCTAAAGGCCAGCTAGAGAAAAGAATGGCTCCGAAGGAGACGAAGGCCACCCTCCGAGTAGGTTCTATAGGCCACCGGAGGTTGACCCAATTGGGTAATTATAACCCCACGGGGCGGTACCGAAGCCGGACGGGCAGACCTCTAAGGAGCCACTTCCCGGTCAGCTTAGGAAAAGTTGGTAAACCTTTAATCCTTGTGCGATCTGCTTTGCTTCATCAATTGAAATGCCCAGTCGTCACTAATGGCTCCAAACGACTTAGGCCGCGAAGCGGATCGACTTTACAAGGTTTCGCGAGCCGGGCTTTGGAGATGAAGCCTTTTGGCGAAGCCAAGTCTCCTCTTTAAACTTTCCTAATTTATAACAAGAACAAGACGAAAAGGAACTTTCCAGGTAGGTATCCAAGGAATGACCTTTTCTTTTTGAAAGGTCCCGTAGGTAGGTTACGATGGGCTGGTCGAGTTGAAGGTAAAAAGGAATCGGGCGCCTATACTGGCGTTTTCCCTTTGAGATTGAGGCTGATGCCTTTGAGTCTTCCCGACCTTCAGAAGAAGTAAATATTCGACTGTAAGGAGAAGCCAGAGGTTGACCCACCCGGAGGGTAGGTTGCTATCTAGTGAGCCGATTCAAGAGGATACTGTGAGCCTTAATAAAGAAGAGATGAAAGAGATTCGACTGTAAGGAGAAGCCGGTAGGGTAGGCCACCGGAGGTAGTTGCTATCTAGTGAGCCGATAGGCGAAGCCGGGATAATAGCCCGCCCGTACAAGTGAACCCAGTAAATGAATAGGAGTCAGGCCGCGCAGCGGGGGGTCCGGCCCCACTAAGGGGGAGGGAGTCGACTGAACATCTCAGTCATTGGCGGGAATTTCGCCCGCATCTTTTTCACAAAAAAAGAAAGAAAGGCTAAAGGCTTGAGATAGCAACCTACCCGGAGGGTGGCCATCCCATCCTAAGAGAAGAGCGATCAAGTTCTGTAAGGTCAGTCGAATAGAAGGCCACCCGGAGGGTAGGATCTAGATTCTGAGACGCTAGTCCCAATGCGCGCACGTCCGCTAGAGTTCCGCGGCCTGATTCTGAAGGCTCTTCTCTTGGCTTATAGCTCGCTATCGCTCGAGATTATCTGATCTCTTTTCTAGTTAGAGTACCGTACCGGGTTTGTCGAACATTTCACGCAAGCTCTTGACTCAGCTGTGGGAAATCAGCATTGTTGTCGGAATCATTCCCACTCGGTCTTGGGATCCGAACCAACGCCTGGTTCACGTTTAGCCCTAACCACGGAAATGGATCGACTGAGTAAATTAATTTTCTTCGCAACCGCCCCGTGGGTACAACGTTTATCCCCGCTCAAATTCCAATTCCCTAGGCCACCTATACTATATACTACTGGATCTCTTCGCTTGGTTAATGCCTATCTTGTCTCTCCACATCGTGCTTGCTTCAAATTTCAAACGTGTCGTCTACTTCCAGGAAATGTTCGTAGTTACGTGAAAGTTAACCTCACTACGCTAAACTACGCAAACGTTCAAACCGCTTCGCGGCCTTATTTAGCAGGGTCTGGGAAGACTTGGGAGGCCTTCTCGCCACTGCGCCGTGACTCACAAAAGAGTTTGCCAACTGATTGAAGTCGGTGGCTTGATCCTTCTTCCGCTACGCGACCAACTTCCTGGCAAGATGCCTACGGTGAAAAAGAACCGACATGTCAAGATCCAAATTCGAATGCTTCGCACCTGGTCCTGGTCAGAGACCACTGTGTTTGCGCCGGCGGTCCAACAAAGAGGCAAAGTCGTGGTCTCTCGGGCGCGAACGAACGAGAGCATTAAGCCGATCGATAAGCCGGTCCATTCCAAGCCAGCAGTCTCCGTGACGACCTGGGTTTCTTACACGTTCTAGGGTCAAGATCAAAGTACTCAAGCCAATAAATGGTAAACACTAAATAGTGAATAGTAAACAATAAATAGGTATATAATGACTGTCATATCAGAAAAGAGCTAATCTAGCCTGCTGATAATAAAAGTATTTTTAGTGTCAATACGGAGGCTAAGGCAACAAAATATTCCTAGCGTCATCTAAGGCTAGGGCAGGATAACATAACTAAAATTGAATAGAAGAGGCAATGGTCACAAATGCAGAAATATTTTAATTGTTTACTTCACTTCTGTGGACATATCCAGAAGTAGCTGAGGAGTTAAGCACATCTGTAAGGTTATATGAGTTCCAAACTTAGCACAACACTCTTCAATGAGCAATGCCAAGTACTCCTTATTTCTCCTTACCCCTGTCCAGTATGGTAAAATGTGTCAGTTCAACAAGTAATTGAACTCAATGTAAATATTATCCTAATATTCTATATTTTCATTTCATGCAACAACATTATCTTATATAATATATTTAAGGAATAAGGCACAAAGTACAAGGGATACAAAAGCAACAAGTAAAATAATAGTGAGCAAGGGACTATATTATTATTATCTATTAAACCATTTTAACTATTCTAAGTTACACAAGTTCAGGATCCCCAATTCCTACTATCAAGTGTAACTTATAAGCACGACCTTATAAGTTAAAAATAATTAGGATTAGCCGGGTCCTAATTTAGTTTAATCATAATCGACTACAAGTTAAGAAGTAAATCATCACATCTTAATTGATGAATTTAGATATTCTAAACTAAGATTGAATCAAGATCTACTAAAACTATTAATTATGCATTAAACACCACAAATTGGAGTTAATCACATAATCCAAGAGTAAAGCATAAGGGCTAAAGTTTAAGTCTAACTGTGAACTAACAATCAAGGCAAATTCTATTAAGCACAGTCAAGCTTAATAAAATGATTCTCCTAATCTTAATCTAAAGTTGAAAAATAAAATAATCAAAATTAAAGTATGGAAATCTAGAAACTAATAAAATTAAAGTTTCATCCATTGAATAACCTGTTTATTCAATGAATGAAATCTAACCTAGGATTTATTCCTAATCTCAAGGATAAGGTCCTAAGGTGAAGTGTCAATTCCTAAAAAGCTCCTATTAAAATAACTTAGGAAATTTTCAAGTCTTTAATGAGAAATTTTACCAAATTACTTAATTATGAAGTTAAGGGTTATTACTTGATTCTAAATCAGTTTTATTACTGATTTTAATGATTTAAATGATATTTCGGAGGTTAAGGGCACTTAACCTAAATTTTGAGAAAAATGACCATTTTCCCCCTACTTAAGGGTCTAAAATGCTACTTTTTGATTTAGGGCTCCAAATTAGATTTTCTTACTGCCCAATGATTTCTTACTATTTAACATGAAGGTAGACAGTAAATACACCAAATTTGGACAAGAAATGGGTCATATAGGTCCAAACTAAGGAATTTTACCCAAGGGGTAGTTTAATAGTTTTCTTTTAATAAAATTTAAGAATTTGTGCAGTTTATTGATGCTTGCTATTCAAGGATTCCATAGAGTCCAAGAATACTAAATTATGAGGTCTATTGGATTAATTATGAGTGTTCTAAGTTTAAGGGTAAATGTGTCATTTCTAGGATTAAGATGGGTCAAAAACCTAACTTTTCCATTTGAGATCCAAATTTAGCAAACTCAGTTGCTATAGCTTCCCTATATCACACTGGGAACTTTAGTTAGGAGTAGACCCAAATTGGACCTCATTTGGCCAAGTTATGACCTAATTAGGGTTAGGAGTATTTTGGTCAACCTAGGGTTTCTAGTGATCAAAACCCATATTTTATTTCAGTTTCTTGTTTGCACTAAATTTCTAACCTAGTTAGCATCTTAAATTTCTTAATTTGGAGTCCAAATGATCAATATTATGATTCTATTTTTTTAAAAGGGGTCAAAACTCAATCTTTTCCATATTTAAAAATCACATACAATTTTTAATTTTACTAAAACTATGAATTTCTGCACTACTGTGCACTATGGCACCTTCTGGGGTCATTAAAATGCGAAAAATATCAAAATGTGAAGTTTCGGCCATTCCGGCCAATTCTTAGCAGTTCCGGACAGTTTTGGGCACTACGGTGCGCTATGGCTCCTTCTGGTCGAAAGCCAGGCGTTACGACGCGTTGTGTAGCGCGCTGTAGTGAATTTCAGTGCTGTGGCCTGCTGCAGCAGATTATGGAAGATTCAACTTGAACCTCGGGCATTGCTACGTGCTGTGGCGCACTATGGCACGCTATGGCGGACCCAATTTCGAAGCGCTGAAGTGCCCAACGGTGATTTTGCTTGTGCAAAAGCCGCAATGAGTCATCTTTCAAGCTCAAATACTCTCAACCTAGAGTACTTCACATGCAGTGCCATATACTGATGAAAAAGTATTTATGAGGCCTTTCAATTGATACCAAAATCGGCACAAAATGGTTATTCTAGCTATGAAAATAATGGAGTTAAAAGTTCAGGTGTGCAGAAAGAAGAAAAACAAAGATGTTTCAACTTCCTAAAATCACAAGCCTAATGAGCTCTAATGAACTCCATAATCTCAACACAGATTCTTTAAGGATGCAACATAAGCTTAAGAGTAAATTGAAGTACCCATTGAATCCATTCAATGAGAGAAAGGAGGTACCTTAGACTCGCAAATGGAAGCTCCTTTTACAGATCCTTGGGAACCTAAGAGCTAGAGAGGCTGGATAACTTCTCTTCAATAGCTAGCACCGCAAAAATGGAGAATGGGGGGGGGGGGGAGAGCTTGAGTTCCTTCAGCAGCTTCAGCAAGAAAAATAGGGAATGGAGCTGAAGGGGGGGGGGGGGGGTCTTTTAAGGAGAAGGGGAGCCTTCTATTGGATGGGATGGGCCTGAGTTGTCCCATCCCAGCTGTGTAGATAAGGGGATGGCAGGAGGTGGAGAAGAGAGGAGAGGCTGAGCATGACAGGGGGCTAAAGGGAAAGGGAGCTCAAAAATACAGTAGGGATGGGATGGTTATGGGTCCCAACTATGGAAGAAGGAGGAAAAATGAAGGAAAAATAAAAATGGATTTTAAATAAATTAAATTAATTAATCTCTAAAATCATATTTTATAAACGATCTCTGAAAAATCTCAAAAATTCACCCCTAGCTAATTTGGGAGTGAGGAATTCAACGGTGAAGCCAGATTTCAATTTTGACGAGTATTTAATTTTCCTATTCTTGGGGTATTAATTATATTAAAATATTTAATAAAATTCGGTGACTTCCAAATGCGTCCAAAATATAGCCCCTAGCTAATTTGAGGGTGACAAGCGCAATGGAAAAGTCAGATATTAATTTTGAGGTAAAATTAAATATCTCAATTTTCTAAAATAATCCAAATTATTAAATTGAGCTTTAAATTGCTCCAAATCTTCGAGGATTGATTCTAATGACTAGATGAACTCAATGGAATGATCATTAGGCTGCAATTAATCTAAGTAACAACCTAGGGTTGTTACATTATCAATCTCAAGAGCAAGAAGGAACCATCACCTTTAGGTCTTCCGATCTTCTTCTCCTCTCAGATTTTTCTTAAGCTCTCACTCTATGTTTCAAGAAAGAGCACCCACCATAAAGATCCAAAGGCATTTTGCAGCCCTCACATAATGTTAGCTTAAATACAAAATATAAATGGCTCAAAAATAGCCAAACAATAGCCCAAACATTGCCTATTTCACTTCAGAAATGCTATAATCCGTGGGTGCATTTTCCCAGACGCATAGGTGTGTCTGAAAGCCCAAGTGCTCGTTTCTTAGTGTCAAACAACAATACTAGTGCATGGGTGCCCCTAGGGCGTGTCAGGGCTAGACCTCCTCGACCTACAATTGTGGCAATACAGTGTCAGATTAGCTATAATGACCCAACACTGGATGCCCCTGTAGTACTTAATACTGGATTAGTATCTCTTAATCTACTATTAAGTGCTACTATAGAAAAGGATCTATAAGATGGAGAAACATAGATGTATTTCTAGAGTAATAATAAATTAATATTCATTCCATTACCTTCATCCAAAAAATAAAAGAAAAATATTTATCTCAGAGTTTAATAAATAATACAGCTCATAATATTTAAACTATAACGTTAGATGCAAATAGGAAAAGAAAACTATCTTATCCTCACATAAAAGAAAATAAAAGAGACTGTCTTTAATGGATCCTTCAAGCCTACTCCTCGTACTCCAGCTCCACTTCTGGTTCTCTTGCTAGCTCCATTATAGGCTCTTGATCTACCATATTTGGTTTTTAACATGATAGGGCAAAACTAATAAAATAAAAACAAGTGGTTAGACTAATAAAGTCTAAGCACATTTTAGGGTTTCTAACTATTTTAGTTTAAGGATATCATATTAGATTTAAGTAGTAAGGAGCATAATGCATTAAAGGTAGTAATTGTGATAAAGCACACTAAGCAACCCTGCAAAGGAAAGCCTAAGCATATATGGCATTTACAAAAGAGCTACGTAAGGTAAGGGCTAGCATCATATATGCAAGTATAGATATAAAAAGATAGTTTCTAGCATCCTATAAAATGTATAGTAAAAAAACAAATTGAGCTATAACAAATGTAAATGATTGTGAAAATATGTAAAGCAATTAATTACTATTCAATATTTTAATTAATTTATGTTATGTGAGTTCATGTAGAAAAAAAAGAAGAGTTAGGTACATCTACCAAACTATCTGAGATGAGGTCTTTTGTATAACCATACATTCCCCCTCAAGGATATGTATGGCATCCTGATCACTCCATAGCTAGCCCTGAATCAAATGTCTGTACAGACTAATCCACCCTGAGTGAAACTCCTTTTTTATTTATAATTGTTCTTATATAGTGATTAATATCAATTGGATAAGGCTTCAAAGCATTGTAGCATTCAATGGGAATGTCAAAGTAATTAAGTTAGTGATATACCTTTGTTGTCTAATTTTAATTATCTACCTTAATGATTGGGGTCAATTGAATCCTAATTGACTTAGGACATACATCTTAGATCAATTGATGAATATATATGTATATAAGAAAAGTATGGCTTTGTAGTTTTGAATGTAATTTTTAATAATAACTAACACTTAAGACACTCTAGCTTAGTCCTAAGGTTACCATCCTCAAGATTCATCTTTTAAACACTAAATGATCTCCTAAGATGAAACATACTAACTTAAGAAATCTAACATAATATCTAACTTCAATCTACATCAAGGAGCTTCTAAAGTCAACACCTCATAGGTAACTTCTTTCTAAGTTATGCACTCCTCAACCAATAAGATACATTCCAAAGTCTAAGAACTCTCCTAAGCTTTCCAAGTGCTAAACAAAAAGACCAAGTCATACTAAGCATATCAATCCATGACTAAATGTTTGAACAATCAATCTATTACTGATACATATTTTGTTCCAACTGAAATTCTCAATTCATATATTCACTCTTTTTGACCTAATTCCCCAAGTATCTCCCTACTCCAAGTTTCCAAAATCCTCTTAAGGGTTCATCACCATTGCTCCCTCTCATAGGATGATCATTTGATATAAATACGGCTCAAACTATTCTACTATAGGGTCTTAGAGGTTACAACTTGAAGGAAATCCCAACTTATCAAAAATCACACAACTTTGAATCCAAAAGTCATTTTCCTCATTTGCTATTCATTTTTAATGAAATTTGTGTCATTACACTCCCTATAGCATAATATGAACTTGGACAGTGATTATGATCAATTTGGAGGTGAAATAAGCAAGTTCGGGTTCTTGACCTAAATGTCTAAAGTACAAAAAAATGATTTTTAAAAATATAAACTAAATTGCAAATTAAATATCACCACAACATTCTGCACATTTTTGTGAGCAAAATGAGATTAATATTGATATATTTGGACCGCTAGTTACAAAGTTATGAAGCTTACAATATTTTGCATTTTCTAATTTAATTAAATTATAATCCATTCTCTCTCCCTACTGATCCCTAGCCTGGCCCGCACACATACAAGCTTGCAGCCAAGCGCACGCGCAGCCAGGGCACAAAACCATGCGGGTCAGCCTAACTCGATCTGATCTGGCCCAACCCACACTGTCGCTCTCTCTCCCGATGAAAACCACAACTCGTAGATTAGGGCATCACATTTCTCCCAGCATAGTCCATCTCAAGGCACATACGACATACCAAAATGACGACAATGATAAGACCTTAGCCAATATTTACTGCGTTGTGCACTACTTTTAAATTCAAATGATAAATGTGATATCCCTTAATTAAAGATAACTTAAATACCTAATTGTACTTAAACATTATAAGTCTAACAAGTTATTTTTCATTTATTGATTATTCCTTATTGTATTAAATACCAAATACGATAGATCATGAGCTTGAAGCAGAGCTTAAGCCTTTTGTAGATCATGTTCAGTAGATGCAACCTAAAGACCTTTCTTTTTGTCATTTTCTTTTATTTGCTCGTGAAGACGAGTGTTATTACGTCATTAAGAAATTTGTAAAATCTTAATTAACTATGACTGTTTTTCTTTCTTTTTCTGTGATGGATGTTTTTTCTTCCTTTGTCTATATGACTGGAATGGTATATTATATACTGTGCATTATGCATGTATTTTCCGATCTTATAGATTCTTGTCTCCTCATGGTGCTCAATAGTGGGTTAAGGCTCTCTAACCCAGTATTCACTACTATAGTAACCATTAGTGTTGGGCTAAAATACACCAAACTTAACACTAGGGAATTACAACCTTCATTTTTACTAAGCTAAGAGAAGAAAGAGATTGATATCTAGTGCCTCTAACAATAGGTTAAAAATTAGCTTCCCCAAATCTAAATTTAATAGAAATATTAAGAATACGAGATTCTTAAATGCTTAAGACAAGCCATTTTGACATAAATTCTTCTTATTGCATTACCTTTCTTGACTACTAGAAAGAAATCAAATTGATGGAATTAGTAAAGCCAAGCCCATAACTAGAAACCCTTCATAATAGAACTGAAAATCGGTTAAATATTTATACAAATAATATGCTACCGCTACTCTTTATACTAAAACTACAACTGCATCAAAGGTAAATGCTGTGCAACCTAAGAATATAAGATAGTTCTTTTATAGAGCAAATTTGCAGCACCTTGAGCTAGGAAAGATACCGGGGAAAGGCGCTATATTGAAATCTCTTTCCTGACTGATCCAGCAAGAAAATGGTTTTATGTCTCATTGATTTATATGAGATTCTAATCAAAGTTTGAGAATCTCATTCCTTTGGAGAATTCCAATAGCTGGAAGGAAGGAAATGGTTTTCATGATCCACGTTCAATGAAGATTTACAGGCCCTTAATGCATTCAAAATTCAAAATGACAAACATCCATGGACAAACAAAACTAGTTTGACTTCTTCATTATCCTAACATATAAAGTATCCTTACCTCCTTGAACTATCTCAAATCTATTCGACTCTCATCTCACAAATATCTATCCATTAAGCTCATATATAGTTCATATCAAAAGAAAAGAAAAGGGCTTGGTTGACTGCTTCTGGTTTGAATTTTATTTTTTCATCTTGATCTGTGATTAGGGATTTCTTTAGTTCTTCTTTTTGAGTTTTTTTAGTTCTTTTAGAATATTTGATCATGTCAGATTCTTTCTCTAAGGGCATTGTGTGCCTGTCAATCGGGATTGACTCCATCTGATATGTCTCTTAGATCAAAGAATAACATATGCCATATATTATATTATATATCTGAAAATGTGTATCAATTGACTAGAATATTCGCATAAGGCCTTTTGCCTCAAAAGTAAAAAGAAAAAGATGGAAGTAAATAGAGTCCCCTGGCTATGCTTATGAGCCGACTAGTGATTTTCAAGTCAAATAGCTGGCCAAAAATATTTTATAGGCCACAGCTCTAACTCCAAGAAAGAACATAAACTAATTCATTTCATTTCATCAGCTTCTATTCGACTAGATTTCAATTCGACTATCATCTCATAATTCCATTCCCTCACTTGGCCAATACAGAGATAACTTCCTTAACGTCAATGCATTTCTTTTACCTGGGCAAAGAAGAAGGGAAGAAGCGAAGCAACAAGGTGGAGTGAACCTATTAGAGAAAGAGAGAGAGAAGTATAATAGCATAGCGACTGTGAGAAGGAGATGAGAGTCTAATGAGAAGTAAAATTAGCTTACAAGGTTTTTCCCCTATGGTAGGAGCAATTTGGAATTTTAGAAAATCTTCTATAGAGTTAAAACTAGGTTGTAAAATTTTGACCCTAGGGTGGTAGGAATTTTTCAATAGCTCTCCTATGATCTAAAGGTAAAAAATAGGTTTGTAGGTTTTGCCTCTGGGATGGTAGTGTTTTTTCAATTGATCCAGCCTAAGCTAAATCAACTTTGCAAGGTTTTCATGATAGTTGTTAGGAATTTCTAATTTCGATTTGAATGAATAGAAAGGTTGCAAAGAAAATGAATTAGATGAACCTGTCAAGGTTAGATGTGAGGCTCCCGGAGTTGTGAAACAAATCGATTGCCGACAGGGGTAGTTTGGAGATAGTGAGCTTTCAATGATAGGCTACAACTCAATGTCTGGCTTGGCCTGGAAGCTAAGGAATAAGGGTTTCTCTAAAACCCAAAGTCCTCAGCCCACCTCTAAACACTCACAAAGGAGGCGTACAGTGCCAGGCGGGTCAGCCTGTAACCCACGCGACACTGTGCTGGGGTATATTCATGGAATATGCCATGGCTGGTTGGACCCACCAACCTGATGGGCCTGATCCAGATAGCACCATTAATGATAGGGACTATTCTCAATAGATGCTAAATTTAATTGAGAAACTTTTGAAAAAATTAATGCAAATTAAATTAATTGTAGAACTTCTTAATTACTCGTTCAAATATAGCAAAATCATATACCAAAATAATCAGAAAAATATGTAGAATAATAATATGCAATATGATTTTTGTTTTGATAGCTAGATTTTCTTTTGAATTATCATTAAGTGTAACTAAGACTTAGATTAGCCATTTAAAGTCCAAATTGATCCTACTTGCTGTCATTGTGCTCCTTATGATATAGAAAATCTATAGCTACTAATTTTATGTCAATTGGACACTAAATGATAAATATAATTTTTTAGACACTTCATTTAATTAATATTTTAATTAGAAAATTAGGAATTTTCCCACTTGAGCTTCTTAAACCCTAGGATATCAAGGATTAACCTATGATGTGATTTAGCTAAACATTATAACATATTTTTGATAGGGAAACACTTAGATTAGTCTAGTATTTATTAGTACTAGTAAACTTAGGAGTGAGCACAAAACCTTAGGAATGAGAAAAGAATGAAAAAAAACCTAGGTTAGGGTTTATCAAATGCTCATTTGTGATTGTTCTAATCCTTAGATAGTAATGGAATAGCTAGTATCATATGGCTAAAACCCATTAGATCCAATTATAAGAGTCTTAAGAGGTTATATTGAACTTATTCTAACACCCTCCTTTCCTTAAATGTAGAAGTGACCTAACCCACTGTAGCATTGAAGATGATTAGCTAGTGACTATAGTAGATCATTAGAAGCCAAACCATATAGTTAACCTTAAAAGTTCCCATTATAAAACTTAAAACTTAGAAGGAAAGGTTAGTAAAACCCTCACTCTAGAACCCTTAGTAGATTGTTAGAAAGTAGTTAACAAGTTGGTGTATGTGAAGACCCACTTAAGTAGTAATAAGTGAAACTCTTAAACATCGAGGTGCCTTTTCAGATAATGGTGGAGTTCTTGATAAGAACTCCAAAATTAAGCGTGCTCAGGTGGGAGCACTCACAGGATGGGTGACCTACTGGGAAGTTATCTTCTGAGGACAAAACCGTGAGGCCTTTCTGGCCAAAGTGGACAATACCTTGGTGTTTAAGAGTTTGGGCTGTTACAGTGTAGGTATAGGATTAAGAAGGTCTAAACCTAATAGACTCAAAGCTTAGTAAATCCTCCAACGATCTTTTAGTAGAACACCCTAGTGATGAAACCAATAATTATAAGAAATTTAGTGTAAGAATTTATGTTTTTTATAGGATTAGTTGTACTTTGATGTGTAATTTTGTGGTATTTCAGGGAAAAGAGCTCAATTTGAAATGAAAGAGAAAGTTGGATAAAGGTGGCATTGTAGTGCGCTACAATGCTCCATAGCGCGCAATAATACACTTATTCCCTATAGCACAGCATTACAGCGCACAATAGCGCACTTGTTCCCATGAACAAGGCGCTACAATGCATCATGGCGAATAAATTCTCGAGAGCAAAGGCGCTACAATGCATCATGGCGAATAAATTCTCGAGAGCAAAGGCGCTACAATGCACCACAACGGACATAATTAGATAGCCAGGCGCTATAGCGTGCAGTGGAAGATAAATTCCCAAAATCCAGGCACTACTGTGCACCATGGCAGATATAATTCTGAGAGCCAGGCCCTACAGTGTACCGTGGCAATTAAATTCTTGAGAGCTAGGCGCTATAGCGCGTCATTGTAGATAAATTCTTGAAAGTCAGGTGCTACAGCACCTCGTAGCTAACATAATCCTGAGAACCAGGCACTATAGCGCACCGTGGCAGAAAACTTACTGAGAGCCAAGCACTATAGCGTGCCGTGGAGGATAAATTCTCGAGATCCAGATGCTACAGTGCGCTACGGTGAATAAATTCTTGAGAGCCATGCGCTACAGCGTGTCATGGCAGATAAATTCTCGAGAGTCATGCACTACAGTGTGCCGTGGCGGATAAATTCCTGAGAGATAGGCGCTACAGCACGCTATAGCGGATACCAACCCAAGAGTTAGGCGCTACAGTGCGTCGTAGCGCCCTTCAACGGAAAGCTTGGTGCTATAGCGTGACGTAGTGCCCACCAAAATTTTGTTTGGGAAAAATCTTCTTAGTCAGCATTGGGAAAACTAACGGACTGAATTCTCTCCATTTTTCCATAGCATAAATTGATGGCATGCATTAAAACTCCTTCATTACCAAGAGAATAAAAGAATAAATCATAAATGAAATTCAACTTTCAAGAAGGAATTGGCTGGCTGTGCTAAATGCAAGGAGACTCAATGAAGGGCTATAAAAGGAAGAATGCAAGACTAAGTCAAGGTTTTAGATTACTGTTCAAAATTTTAGTTTTAGTTTTTTTTCTGGATTATTGCTTGTAAGAAATATTGAGGAGAGGTTCACCCCAAAGGAGGAGAAGGTTGTAGTTAAGAAAGAAGAGAGGCATAAAAAGAAAGGAACAAAGAGGATCAAAGGAAGAAGAAATCAAGGCGAACACGACAACTATTCTCTAGTATCGTATTTCAACTTTATCCCTTGTATTTTCTTGTGAGATCCATATAAAGGCTCAGCATTTATTATCAATTTCTTTGTACTTGTATTTTAATGATAGCCTAAACCTTTTTTGAGGAGGGTTGGGCAAGAGCATTTAAAAGCCATGGATGTAATGCAGGGACTCTTCTCATTAATGGAATGTTAATTAGATCTTAAGAAGTTTGCATGCTATTTGAATGAATAATTATAAAATGGTAAATTTTATATAAATATTTATATATTTATATATTCAAATGTAAATCTCATAAAGCTTAATAATTGTCATTCCCTAAAGTTGTGCAATGTCCAAGCATTCACACCGCAGATGACCGTAACAACATTTGTCGTGCGAAAACTGCACATGCACAACTCTATACAAGTGCTTCATCATTTGAACCATGAGGATCGTTAACAATCTCTGAGCTCGACACCTCATTCTTAGTTTATGTGAGGTACTTGAGCATTCCAAGCAATGAGATATGTGACAAGCTCATCTAGCTTTGCAGCTCATTACATTTTTTAAATCAACAGTAGATGCATGTGAACTGAGAGCCATCTTTTGAGCTCCATAGCTTACCCTTGGTTTATGTGAGAATCTAGAGCACTATGAGCTATGAGTGATATGACATAAGCTCATTTAGCTTAGCTGCTCATTTCATTAGCTAAATCAAGAATAGATGCATATGAGTTATTGGTGAAATTAAGTTCATGTGATAGTCAACCTATAATATAGATTTGATCACTTATATGCAAAAGATGAATTCATAAGCTAAACGATCACATAATTATCTATGTGTCAAGATTGAACCTCTTAGTATTCAGGTAATAACTCAAGTTGTTACCATAGTCAATTAGGACTAATCCAAGTCCTGATTCTGGTTTTAGTGCTCTAATTAAGTCATTACGAGTTCACCACCAAGACCTAGTCCAAATCTTGGGTCAAATGGATCAAACCCTGATTTTGGGAAATCCAGAAACTCTAAAATTTGTCCTATTTTAAATTAGCCTTAGATTGAAAATCGGACTTCGTCATTGCGCTCATTTCCCCAAATTAGCTAGAGGTGATATTTTAGTGGCAATCGGAAGTCGTCAAAAATCCATCGAATATTTTAATAATATTTAAATATTCTGAAAATTGGAAAATTAAATAGTCATCGAAACCAAAATCCGACCTCATTGTTGCGTTCCTCACCCCTCAATTAGTTAGGGGTGAATATTTGGGAATTTTTGGGAGTCGTTTAATTAATTAAAACTAATTAATAAAAATGAGAAATTAAATTATTTAATAAAAACCATGGCGCCTTTAGCCATCCAACGCCGTCCGCCCTTAACCCCTCGTGCTGTTCATGTTGCAGTCAGGATCAGACGATCAAACGACTCCTGCATTGCCATCCTCTCCAGAAACCCTAGGGTTCCACGCGTCGCGTGTCGCGCGACCGAGCCACTAGCCGCGGCCAATCTGGCCTGCCCTGACCACGCTATCTCTGCCCTAAGGTTCCTTAAGCCTCATCAGCACAAATGGCTCACGGTCTTTGCCCAATTCTCTGCCTGGCAATTTTATTTGCACATGGGATGATTTGGCTAGGAAATTCTTAACTAAATACTTTCCTCTTATTATGACAACCAGGCTAAGAATTGAGATAACATACTATTCTCAGCATGATGGGGAAACTATATATGATAGTTGGGAGCATTTTAAAGAGTGCCTAAGGCATTGCGCTCATCAAGGATTCCCTCAGTGGATGCAAATTCAAATATTTTACAACGGATTGAACACACCCACCTGGACCCTGATAAATGAAGCTGCTAGTGACTCACTAAACTGTAAAACCCAGGAATAGACCTATGACCTATTGGTAGAAATGGGCAATAATGCATACTAGTGGCCTATTAAGAGGCTGAATTCCAACATGAGTGAATGTAAGAACATAGCTGAATCCCCTAGAATTGTTGAACTTCAAAGTGAATTGCAATGTTAAACTAAAAACTAGGACAAATGAACATAAATATGGTCCAAGAAGTTGTTTGTGAGTTCTGTGGGGGAGGATACAAATAAAGATTGTAATTCTAATAACCCTTTTGCACCATCCAACCCTGAACAAGATAATTTTTTTAGGAATAACAACAACAACCAAGGCAATCACAACTATCCTTACTCAAACACTTATAATCAGGGGTGGAGAAATCACTCTAATTTCTCATGGAGTAATAAAAATAACCAAAGCAACTACCCTAATGGAAACCATAACCAAGTTAGTCAATGATATGATTTTAATAATTCACCATCTCAGCAACAAAAACAACAAGAAACAAGAATATAAGGAGTCGTCCACTCTTTCAAAATAGAAACTCAATCATTCATACATAGAATTGAACAAATAATAAGTAGGCATGAATTATATATCCAGAGAATTGAAACAACTCTTTGCAACATTGAAGTCCAATTGGGACAAATCTCCCATTAGTTTACTAATAGACAACAAGGAACGCTCCCTAGCACCACGAAAATAAACCTGAGTGAAATGGTGAGTGCAATCACTTCCGAGGGTGTTAAGGGAGAGCCAATGTTAATAGATTAAATAGAAAAAATTAAACCCCTAATTGCTGAAAATCAAAGAAATCCTTGCAAAGAAAATGGGGGAAGTGAGAATGTTAAAAATCAAATTGCAATAGACAAGAGGTTAGTTGTTATAAAAAGGAGAGATCCGGGGAGATTGAACATCCCTTGTGTAATTGATGGATAGGTCTATTTAGATCCCTTGTGTGATCTAGGGGCCTCCATGAATGTAATGTCATATCACATTTACACACAACTTGGAATGAGGGGAATGGAAGATACCCCTGTAATTCCAGAATTTACCAAGTTAGATTCCATGACACTAATTGGGATTTTGAAGAATGTGTTAGTAAATTTGGGAAATTTTATGATCCCACTGATTTTGTAGTCTACAAATGGGATTGGTAGAATGAGAATTCCACTATTATTTTTGTAAGACCATTCCTTGCCATAACTCGATCTATAATTGTAACAACCCAGGTTGTTACTTTGGTTAATTAAGATCAATTTAAGTTTTAATTGAGATTCTAAGTCACTAATTAAGTAATTTAGAACTTATATCTGAAGCCTAGGTCAAATCAGAAGTCAATTGAGTCAATCAAAAATTCTGGAAAATCCCAAACCCTAGAAAATTGACTTTTTTATATAGACCTCAAATTGAAAATCTGACTTCGCCATTGCGTTCAGAACACCCAAATTAGCTAGGGGTGAAGTTTTGGAGGCATTTGGAAGTCGTTGGATTTTCGTAGAATATTTTAATAATATTTAAATACCTAAAAATTCAAATAAATAAATACTTGTCGAAACAAAAATCCGAATGCGCGGTTGCGTTCCTCACCCTTCAATTAGCTAGGGGTGATTTATTGAGAATTTTTGGGATGCATTTAATAGGGTAAATTTGATTAATTAAATCTGTATATTATGAATTAAATAATAATATTTTTAAATAACATTTAACGGCGCCGTCCAAATTAATCTAACGCCATAATCTTCAAAATAATCCCGCCGTCCAGACTGATGGATCCTCAGATCCGTCCGATCAAAGGATCGGACGGCTCTCCCCGCGAGCATGACGCGTGGGAGCTGGCCTCGGCACGCGTCGAAGGACTTCGACAGGCGGCCTCCTCCACCGCCTCCAACCGCTTCTAAACTCCATTAAAGTCCATCTCAATCCTGTGTCTCGAACCTTTGGAGAGATTTTAAGAAAAACAGTAAAAATCGATCGTTCGAGTGAACCCTAATTTCTGAGCCGTTGAATTTGAGGTACTAATCCTTCCTCAATCTCTTATTCTTGCACATCCTTTTCAATTCAAAAACTTATTTCAAGTTATTGATTGTCAATCTATCGGGATCGATCGAACTCTAACGAGTTCGATCGATCCAATTTATCGAAAGCTAAACAGTAGAAACCGTTAAGCATATAGGGTTTCGATAGGGACCTCTAGGGTTAGATATAGCTGGAGCTGTGCTCCTTCTCCGGCGGCGTTTTTGGTACTGATCGAAAGGTCTCGGTATATGGCTTGACCTCCGGTGACGGTGATATCGTCGTCGTTTTTGATGCCCTAGGACCAGCGATCGGAGCGATCGCGCGAGGAAGAAGGTCCTTCGGGTTGGGCCGGGTCGGCCCGAGCCCGGTCCGAAGCCCGTGGCCCGTGGCATTTCATCTGCCTCTGCGGGACCCACTTCGCCGAGCTCCATCCATCCGCAGCGTGACGCGTGGCATGAGAGTCTGCCGACTGAACCGATGGGGCCCGCGGTCGTCTGCTCTGCTAATGAAGGCCCGCCACGTGTCCTGGAAAAAAAATAAAATAACAAATTATATATATATAAATGTTTTAATTAATATAAATGAATTTATATATATAAATAATATCAGATTTATTAAAATAATTAATAAAATAAATTAATAATTAAATCTAATTATTTAAACCTTAATAACTTGCAAATTATACATCCAAATTATACAAATAAATATATCAAATTGATCAAAAAAATATGAGAAATTTATTGATGCCAATAATTTTGTTGTAAGACCTATATTTAGCATAGTGACATTTAGAGTATTAATTAAGTCCAAATAATATTACAAAACTTCATTAGCCCATATCTTTGTATCCAATAATCCAAGCATACTCAATATGGGTCTTAAAGTGATCAGAAAACCCTAAGAATCATTTTAGTAGGGTTATCTTTGTTGTTTGGATTAGTATTTGCCTAATCACTTTTAGGACCTAACCCTAATTACCCTAATTAGACCTAGAACTTCAATTGATCATAACTTGGTCAATTGAGCTTGAAATTGAATGATTCAAATATCAATTTAGATCAGAAGAACCTAATTAATAGTAATCTGTAAAAATATTTAGGATCCAACTATTAGATTTGCTAATCACCCCTAATTACTCTAAATCTTGATTAGTTAATATTAGCAAATCTAGTAATCAAAATTGAGTGATTTAAGTTTCAGAGAACTCATAAAGTCATTTAAAACCTAGCTGTAAGGTTGGATTAGTGTTTGAGTGATTAATTTCACTAATCACTCACTAATCACCCTAATCCCTAATTAGGTCTTAACTTAGTCAAATTAGATCCAAATTGAGCCTTCCACATGTCATTATAATTAGTGGACTATTTGTAAGCCATAGCCACTGATTTTACTCAATTTGGACACTAATTGACAAAGTTAGGATTTTGACCCTTAATTAAGGATCCCTTAATTCCCCTTTTAACCCTAAATATTGTATTGGCCATAACTTGGCCAATACTTATCAGAATTTAGCAAATTTAGGTTCTATGGAAAGCTTAAACAGTAAATAACAGTAATCTGAAAGAAAATTTAGATTTTATTTAGCCAAATTACTAAATTGCTCCTATGAGTCAAATTTACTAATTTAACCTCATAAAGCTTAATAATCACTCAAATTTAGTATAGTTGCTGTCTAATCTTACATTAGACAGTAAGAAACTCATTTCAATAGAAAATTTTAGATTTAAAACCCTAAATCAAAAATTTGATCTTTTGAACCCTTAAGTAGGGACAAAATGGTAATTCTGCCCAAATTTAGGGTTTAACTTTCTAAAGCTCTAAAAACATTTTATAATCAATAGAAACAATAAATAGAATGATTTATAATAGAAATTAATTAAGTTCAAGTCTTAAATTGACCTTGATTTAAATCTCAACTTTAAAGTTCTTAAAGAATTTCCTAAATCATTTGAGTATCTTTCTTCCTTAATCATTCTTAGATCTTTTCTTAAGTCCTTATAACATTAATTAGGATGTGTGTCTTGAGAGATACTCTTAATAATTAAGAACCTTAATTCCTAGGATTAGGAATAGATCTTAAGTTAGAATTCATCTGTTGAGTAAACTGGGTTACTCAATAGATGAAACCTTGAGTTTATTAGTTTATAAATTTTCTTAGTTTATTAATGATTATTTGATCTTTAAACTTTAGAACTAAGAATAGAGATCTATCCTAATGAATTGATTAATCATTAGGATTTGCCTTAACCTAATTAGTGAGATTTGGGTTCTAAACCTGAGACCCTTAGTTGTACCTTTGGATTAAGTGATTATACCCTATCATCTAGAGTCTAATTCTTAATCTTTTCATCTTAATTTGGCTAATCAAGATGAGCTTGGGGTAAATTAAATTATAAAATTAGGTCGATGATTTATTCAGTTTAACCAAGTAGTCATCTTTTGATTAAGATATAGCTAGGACTTGGCCAGTCCTAATTATCTTCAACTTGTAGGATTCGTGATTCTAAGTTACAAAAGGTGTAAGAATTGATGATTCTGAAACTTATGTAACTTAGAGTAGATAGAATGAATAAGTAGACAACAATAGATGCCACCTGTATTTTAGATAGAGTCTCTTGCTCAATTTATTTTGATGCTTCGCTTACCTTGATTTTGAGCTTTAAACCATGAACATATTTAATATACTTAAGATATTTGATAAATATCTTATGTCAACTTTGATCATTCATATGTAGCATTTTGTTTTCTTCTCGAATTTTTGTAAGGTGTAGCTTGATTAGTATACCTCTTCGATCAAACCGTTCGGGGTCGGCTACATTGTTGGGGGTTCAGTACGATAGTCTATGCCATGCCTAGTCAGGGGGATAGGATGGATAGACTCTTGCCCTACTGACTGTAGAGTTAGGATCTGATATAGTTATACTAATTCAAGTGCACTTACATTTGGTTTCTATCTTAGCTCATTAGGCTAAGAGGTTTTTCAGTGATACTCAGTTCATAGCTTCTTTCTTAGCCCATCAGGCTAAGTATTACTGAGTGTACTTTCGGTATGAGTGGCTTGAATAGCCAATGCAGTCTTTAGTTTTGTAGTTACTATTTTACTTTACATATTCAGCATTTCAGTACTATTTTTACTTATAGTTTTCATAGCCTTGTTTCTATATAGGATGCTAGACTTATTTATTATTTTTATATGCATATATAGGATGTTAGTTACGTTTTTAGTTTTATAATATTCTACATGTTCAATTATTATTATGTCACTTAGCATAAGCCTGTTTTGATCATAAGCATGTTTATGATGTATTTTCTTTACAGTATTTGTTTAGTTTTTCTTACCTGACTTTGTTGCAGTTGCTTGGAGGAAGTATGTGCTTACTTCCTAGTTGATTTAATTATAAACTATTTGTTTATAACTTTACACCATTCTTTTCTTATGCTTTTCTGCACCTATTTGCTTTAGTACTGGTTTATGGTGATATTCAATTAACTTAATAAAACTTGTACCTTAAAATGTGCTTAGACAATAGTCTAACCAGTTTTTATTTTATTGGCTGGGGCCCTACCATTATGAAATTGATAATGGTAGGTTCTGAGTTTATTGGAATAGTTGATCAAGTGGAGAACTTGCCTTTGGAGGAGGAGCCTGTGATTGAAGAATCTTAGCCTTAGTTTCTTTCTGCTTGTGAGAATGAGAGTTTATTTTTCAGCTCTTTTAAACTATTTAAAATTTGTAATAATACAGGAATAATATTTCTTTTTCAGCACTTTATTTATTCTAGATTGATTGTATTATATGGATGGATGTTGTACTTTATGCTTCCGCAATCTCTGTGTTACTTGTATGATCATTTAGTGATGGATTCTGGGATTAATGGCAAAGTCCTTAGTTAAGTTGGATTAGAATGTGTGTCTAATCCAATTCTAAGTGGGGACCTTGTCATTTGGTGATCCCTCTACCGTAATCATGTTAACTTAAGGGTTAACAGGACCACGGCGGGACTGGGCCGCCACAATAATAAATGTAGAGAGTGGATTAATGAAAACTAGAATCAATGGCAAGGAAGAAGATGTAGATATAATGCTGAATCTTAATAGGGAGAAGATTCTATATTTAAAATGGAGAGAAATGAAAGGGATAGACTAAATCTGTTGAGGTTAAAAATGAAGAAGAATTGCCCTATGAATATGAATCTAAAAGAGCAACAAACACCTCATCTGAAAGAAGTGAATCTAAATAAACTAAAGTGAAGAGAAAAATCTAGAGCGTTAAAAGAAAGAAAATAGTTAATTTATGAGTTGAATAGTTTGGGACTGAGCACAGCGAGTAAAAAATCTGCTTGTGCTCACCTAAGCTCTTCAAAAATTTGGAGGGAAAATCCACTAGGGAGCGAAAGGATACTGAACTTAGAATGGTCAGGTTGAGGACATTAAACTAAGCACATTTTAATAGGAAACTCAAAAATTTTGATTAGTTTAGCTTAATTTTTCAGTAATGTAGTGATAATTAGTCAAATAAGAGTGTTGCAAACTGATATAAAAACTGAGCGAGGTAAAAATTCTTTAAACAGCACAACATTGTATGCCTCAATGCACTACAATGCTACAGTGAGCTGCAATGTCCACAACGCACTCTTACACGCTACAACGCACCTCAGATAATCGTAGATTGGAGTTCTACATCAAGCACCATAGCGCGCTCAGTGCGCTGCAATGTGTCGTAGCACGCTGCGTAAAACTGAACAGCTGGGCAATTAATTTTGGGCATAATTCCAATGGGCCAAAACCATTGTAGCGCGCTGCATTCAAGACCACCAGTGCTTGATCCTCCTCCAACCATTCCTTAGCCTGAATTTGTTGAGAAAGAAGATGATGATGATAATGATGATTAATTAATCAAGAAGTAAATTTTCTTTTTATTTATTTACTTACATTTCTTTAAATTTTATTTAGTTTTTCTTATTTCTATTTTGTTACCTCTGTAACTTATTGCTCAAATCTAATGAAATTAAAGTAATAATTTTTTGAGAATTTACATCTCGTTGCAAATTAAGCTCTATACTTTGATTTACATGTTATAAAGTCTTCATAAATCTAGTATTTTAACATATATGTGATTGAGCAAGTAACCATCATAGTTAAAATTTCAGTAAAACCTACTCAAAACCAATGCCTTGAATCTTTTATCAAGACTTTTGACTCAATGAAATTAAGTATGGGGGAAACAAGGCATATATAAGATAAATGAAAGAATTGTGAAATAAGGAATATGCTAGGCTTCTGTAGAAATTACTGAATGCAATGCATGAATAATGGGATGAAGAAAAATATCTCTTCTTTGAACAAGAAAAAAATTCAAAAAGAAGAAATTAGGATAAAGAAAATTTTCTCTCCCATGCGATATTGAAATGGCAAAGGATATAGGGATGAAGAAAAACATATCTCCCGAAAAAAATAGTACACACTGTATTTCATAAGAAGAAGCACATGTAGGACAAAAATTCTTAAATACACCATCTCTTAATTTTACTTAATAAAAAGTTGAAAAGTTCCCCAAAACATCTGTTCATTTAGTCATACAATGTTTTAAGGGACGAAGAGAAAGGGTAGTGGAAAGAGCAGTTTAATACTGAACCAAAGACATATGAAAGGTTACCCTTAATCAATCATCACATTGTTGAATGAACTTTCAATTACAAAGAAAAATTTCATAACTATTTCAATTCAGAGCAAAATTGTGCAATTTTTAAATATTCCAAAAATTCATTAATTGCTTACTCGATGACGAGCAAAAAGTTAAGTGTGGAATTGTAATAAACCTAAAAATTATAAGAAATTCAGTGTTATAATTTATACTTTTCATAGGATTAGTTGTACTTTGATGTGTGATTTTGTGGAATTTTATGAAAAAGAGTTCAATTTGAGATGAAAGAGAAAATTGGAAAAAGGTGGCATTGCAGCGCGCCATAGCGCGCCACAGCGCACTTGTTCCCAAGAAAATGCGCTACAGCGCACCGTGGAGGATAAATTTTCGAGAGCAAGGCGCTACATCGTGTCACAGTGGACATAATCACAATAGCTAGGCACTACAGTGCACTATAGAAAATAAATTCCCGAATGATAGACGCTACAGCGCGTCGTGGCAAACATAATCCTAAAATCTAGATGCTACATCGCGCCATGGCAGATAAATTCAAGAGAGTCGGGCGCTACAGTGCGCTATAGTGGATAAATTCCCAAAGCCATGCGCTACAACACACTGTGGCAAATAAATTCATGAGATCTAGGAGCTACAGAGGGCCATGGAGGATAAATTCTTAAGAGCCAGATGCTACAGCACGCCATGGTAGATAAATTCTTGAGAGTCAAGCGCTACAGCACATCGTGGAGGATAAATTACCAAGCACCATGCGCTACAATGCACCGTAGTAGACACCAACCCGAGAGCTAGGCGCTACAGCGCACCGTAGCGCCCATCAATAGAAAGCTTGGTGCTACAGTGCACCCTAGTGCCCATCGAAGTTCTTCTTGGGGAAAAGCCTAATAGTCATCATTGGGAAAAACAAACAGGCTTAATTCTCTCTATTTTCCCACAATTTAAATTGATGGCATCCATTAAACCTCTTGCATCACTAAGAGAATAAAGGAATAAATCATAAATGAAATTTAACTTTCAAGATGGAATTGGCTGGCTATGTTAAATGCAAGGAGGATGAATGAAGGGCTATAAAAGAAAGAATGCATGACTAAACCAAGGTTCTGTATTACAGCTCTAAATTTCAATTTTAGTTTTTGTTCTGGATTGCTGCTTTGAGGAGAGGTCCACCCCAAAGGAAGAGAAGGCAGCAGCTAAGGAAGAAGAGAAGCGCAAAAAGCAAGGAACCAAGAAAATTCAAAGGAAGAAGAAATCAAGGCAAATGGGACAACTGTTCCTTAGTATCATATTCCAACTTTATCCCTTGTATTTTCTTGTGAGAGCCATGCAAAAGCTCATAATTTCTTATTGCTTTATTTGTACTTGTATTTTAATGGCAGCCTAAACCCTTTTTGAGGAGGGTTCGAAAAGAGCATGTAAAAGCCATAAATATAACGTATGGACTCTTCTCATTAATGGAATGCTAATTAGGTCTTAAAATATTTGCATGCTATTTTAATGAACAATTGGAAAATGAAAAATCTTATAGAAATCCTTATCTATTTATATATTCAATAGTAAATCTCATAGAGCTCAATGAACGCTTTACCATAAAGCTGTGTACGCATGAGTGTTAATGCCATGAATAATCGTGACAACATTTGTAATGCGACAACAGCCCATGCACAACTTTGGACAAGTGCTTGATCATTTGAGCCATGAGAATCATTAACATTCTCTGAGCTCCATAGATCACTCTTGATTTATGCAAGGTAATTGAGTGTGCCAACCTATGAGCTGTGTGACAAGCTCCTTTAGCTTTGCAGTACATTATCTTGGCTAAATTAAGAGTAAATGCATGTGAGCCGAGAACCACCTTTTGAGCTCTACAGCTCACCCTTAGTTTATGTGAGGATCTAGAGTGCTATTAGTTATGAGTGATGTGATATAAGCTCATTTAGCCTAGCAACTCATTTTCTTAGCTAAATCAAGAATAGATGTGTGTGAGCCATTGGTGGAATAAAGTTCATGTGATATTCAACCTATAATATAAATTTTATCACTTAGATGTAAGAGATGAATTCATAAATTAAATGATCATATGATTATCTATGTGCCAAGATTGAATCTTTTAATGTTCAACTCATAACACTAGGTAAGATTTAGTACATTTAGTGAGTTTAGTAGAGAAGACTAAATTTCTTGATTTAGAAATGAAAATTAATCCAATTAAATTGATATGAAGTTGAGAAGAAGAATACTTGCATGAACCCATAATACATTGCATGTTTTATCCAAACTCTCCCCAATTTTCTTAAAACAATTTCAAAACCAAAAAAAAAAACTTGGAATCATAATTCATGACCAAACCAAAACTATTTGACTGCTTAAATATTATTGAAATTAAGTATACTCTAGTAACGAGTCTAAACATCATTCCCAGAAAACAATAAATCTTGAAATCTTGCCACCCCGAATTACTTCGAGCCACGTTGCAAATGCAGACTACGTATTTTAGGTCTGTCACGTAGCTAGTCTAAACCTAGTAGCTTATGAATTAGATGGTTTAGTAGCTTGTAGCTCTAAAATGAGAACATGACTTTAAGTTGTAATCTTATATATATATATATATATATATATATATATATATTACTTCAATTGACTTAGAGATTGATAATGTCTAAGTCAATTGGGAACTTGATTAACTAAATTAGAAATAATGGAGATAACATAATTTACAATTAGTCTTAAAATCCTTAAATGCTGCATCACTTTGAGATTACAATCTGGAATATTCATTAAGTTATTGTGCATAAATAAAATTTTAAGACATTATACATAATGGTTTCATGTGGTGGATATCTGAGTTAGGGCAAGCTATAGAGTGATCTAGAAATCACATATCTAGAGGGGGAGTGTGTGTGTTTTGGGAGACCCTGCTACTTTTGGTTAAGCAGTCATGCTTAATTCATCATTCGTTCTATAATATTCCCGCATAGCAAAACCTTAAATAAGATAAATAACTTAAATTTCATTTCTCACAATTTTATTGATTGTGATGACTTATCATAGTCTTATGAATATCTTTACTCAGTCTTTGAGATTGAGTTTTACCTTACCTTAATTTACTATACTTCCACCCATTTATGTATTACATTTTTACAATTTTTACTTTAATTTTCTTGCAATGTATATTTTACTCAAAAATTACTCATATTTACATTTACACTACTTTATTTTTACTGTTACTTAGTATATTTTTCATTGGACACATACAAGCTTTCCTTCGTTCTTCATATGCACGCTAATATTTTTAGATGTTAGATATTATTTATTTCTTACATATCTTGTGCAAGCTAGAGCAGCCCCTGTGAGTATATTCACTTTATTTTACTTACTTTTCATTCTTTACATACTTTTGTACATGTTTCCTTTTGTTGCTTAGTACACCGCTTTACTTAAAAAATTGTAAATGGCTAATGTGATATTCGCTTAACTTTAATAATTAAAATTTAGTGAAATCCTAAAATGTACTTAGAATTTTTAAGTATAATTATTTTTTTTCTTTTATTGGTTGTACCAATCATATTAAAAAACTAAATATGGTAGATCATGAACTTATTGAGGAGCTTGGAGTTGTAGATCATACTGACCTCAGCAGCACCCTTGAAGACTTGCATTTTCTTATGACTTGTGATGATGAGAGAATTTTATAACATTTTAAAAACTATTTGTAATAACTATAATTCTTGAAGTTTTTACTCTTTTTTTTCCATAATAGATGCATTTTCCTCATTTTACTCTGGATGGTTTGGATGATAGATATTGATATACATATATTACTCTTTTATTTAATAAGTTTAAATGTCTTAAAAAAATCCTTGACCACATAGTACTTAATAGTGAGTTAGTTTCCTACCGATTCAGTACTAAGTACTACGATTACTCCTAATGTTGGGTTAGTGTCTACTAACTTAGCACTAGGGCATTACAGCAGGTGAACTTCTTCATAACAAATATGAAAATGTATAGTCACAATGCGATGCATATTGTATGAATTTAATTTTAAGAGATATAGCCTCTTTGGAATATGTTGATGAGTTAGCTAAGAAGGCATCAAATATTACTTTATTTGTTTTATAATCATACATTTATATTATCTTGGATACGAAAAAGGCCTATATGGAGGGAGATTGTCCATCCCAGCACAACTCATTTTGCATCAATTATTATTGCATTACATAGTATTCAAGCTCATAAGCATGATTTATAAACTTTTGTTACATGCAAGGAGTATATAAATTCAAATATTGCAGAAACTCTTAAAGGAAAAAAAAACATTTTTTGTGGTTTTAGATAAAAAGTTTTGGAATGATTGTTTTATTATGGTGCAAATTTGTGAGCCTCTTATTAAACTATTACAAGATTATGAGAAGCCATCGATGGACTACGTTTATGATGACATGATATAGAGCTAAGAAAGCAATAACAAATGTTAAGATATATTAGGAGACATTATAAGTTGTATACTAATATCATAAAGAAGAGATGGTATGGGAAACTTGCCAACGAAATCATTCTGCTTCTTATTTTCTAAATCCTTTATTTGGAGCATGATAATGATAATTATCGAAACAAATCTGAAGTTATGCATCGCTTAGTAGAGTTATTGGAAATAAAGATATATGTAACAGTCGAATGATGCAACGAATCAAGTGAGATTATATCATAATTATTTAGAAAGGTTTGATAAGTCAATAGCGAAATATAGCTCAGTATAATCTTTTAAATTTTTTTTACAATTTCAAATTTTATAAAAAATTTCACATTAATTATTATCTATAAATTATAGGTGAATGGTGGCGAATGTTTGGTACAAGTGCTCCAAACTTGTAGAAGTTGGCTATACGTATTCTTAGCCAAACATCTTCATCGCCTGGATGTGAAAGAAATTCGAGTGTTCTTGAACAAATTCATACAAAACGTAGGAATTATTTGGAACATCAAAGACTAGATGATCTTATTTATATTCAATACAATATGAGTTTAAGAAATATGTACGATTTGTAGGAAATCTAGTAGTTACAAAATATAGTTTATTGTAAGTTTTAAATTTTTTTTAAACATTTATAGGTTATACTTCAAAAAATGATGTTTTGATCCTTTATATTAATATGTATTGACTCCTTCAATTTTGGATTTTATATGAAGAGCTGAGAACAGAACTTAGTTTCGAAGATTTGAAAAATAAAATTTATAAAGATGATGCTCTCATTTATAGTTAAAACAATCATAGTTATGTAACACATATTAATAAGTGTTTAGAAATTTATATTTTATTTTTTTAATTGCCCTATACTTTCAAAAATTCTAACAAATTTTAAAATTTTTAGCTTAAGATGCCCTTGCAATAGTAGAGGAAGATAACGTTATGGTATTTGGGCCGATTAACTTTGCTAGTTATTATTTGAATTTTGAAGCAAATATTGATGATTTATTTTAAATATGTAATTGAAGCAGACTTTTTATCTAGAATGGTTACATGCTATTTTATACCTTTACAATCTTAAATAATTAGGCTTCGATTTTATTTCAAGTGATGAAATTATATTTATTTGTTTGTATTATTTTGTTTGTATTATCATATTTTCTTTTTATAAAGTCTAATTTTGAATCCCTTGAATTTTCATTTATTTGTTTTTTTGTTCTCTTTCAATTTCATGGGTCCTTGAATTCTAAATTTTTGTTACTATACTATCTTTATGATGAAGTAGAGTGTAAACTGTAGAAATCATCATAATTCATAAGAACTTTACATACTAGGGGAATGAAAACATTGGGCATAAGAGATTTGAAAGGACATTCTCTAATCAGATTTGATGCTATTTTAAATTTACAACTTTGTATGATTAATGATTTATGTTGATTTATGTTGAATAAAAAAATTCTCTCTATGGAACTTGAGAAATGAAGGGGCTTCTTTGTTAACATTGTTTCTGTAATACTTTTTTGATGTGAAACAATGATGGATGATGATGAAATAAAAGTCACATCCTTCAGCTTGAAACGATTTCCCTTTAATCTTGGCTGATTTAACATATACTTGTTATAGGATACTAGGATCTAAAGGATCCTCGAAAGGTTACGGGCTCCACCATGCTTTTAACCAAAGCACTGAGCCCATAATCTCATGTTTAGTTTTTGTTTTTCTCTTGATGTTGTCTTTATTTATGAATTAGTTTAACTAAAGACAAATTTTTTGTTGAATTTCTACAAGACTTCAACTTCACCATCTTGTGATGATTGTTAAAGAAGGGTATTTAAGGAGAATTTAAATCTGGTCATTTAAATGAAATAATACAAGTAAATGATGATTTTCATGTTCATTAGTATGAGCATTAGTTTAGTGTTTCATAATATAGAAAAGAGATTTGAAAGGCAAATGTTATTTTAATTTTTTGTTGGGTGTTGCAGCTGCATTTTAATCTGTTGGGTGTTGCTGTTTTTTTTGTTGCTACCATCTCTCTTTTATTTTATAAGAAATGGTTTATTTTGCATCCTAATTTTATAAATTCTGAATGCATTCATTTAAAATGCAAACTATAATTTTTTAAAATGATGCTTGATTTTTTGTTGGGTGTTGCAGTTGTACTTTAATTGTTGTGACGATGGTGTTGTGTGATGAGGTTGCTATTGCTAGTGGCAATGGTGTTGGGTGCTACTGTACTTTTCGATTGTTGTTATCTTTCTTTTGTTTTATAAAAAATAGTTTACTTTACATCTATATTTTCATAATTCTGAAGGCGCTTTTTAAAATTCAAACTATAATTTGTTAAGCTTGTGATTTTATTTTCTATTAGGCGCTACAACTGCATTTTAATTGCTGTTTGGTGATGGCATTGGGTGTTGCATCTGCAATTGCTAGTGGCGGTGGTCTTTGGTGCTATTGTATTTTTTTGTTACTGCAATCACTCATTTTTATTTTATAGTTTATAGGAAGCGGTTCATTTTACATTCTGATTTTATAAATTCTGAAAGCAGTCATTTAAAATGCAAACTATAATTTGTTAAACTGGTGCTTTGATTTTCTGTTGGGCGCTGCAGGTGCACTTTAGTTGCTATGTGGCGGTATTGTTAGGTGTTGCAACTGCAAATGTTAATGGCGATGGTGTTGGGTGCTGTTGTTAGTTTTTGTTGTTACCATCTCTCTTTTATTTTTTAGGAAGTTATTTACTTTAAATATTTATTTTATAAATTTTGAAGGCAGACTATTCAAAATGCAAACTATAATTTGTTAAGCTGGTGTTTTGATTCTCATATAATGAATTGAATGGTAAATTAACAATATTGTATCATGATGGAGAGATGAAAACATTGGGGGCATAAGAGATGCTTTTTAAAATTCAAAATTATTTCTTTTCCTTTCAATAAAATCTTTATCCTTGATGTGTCACGAGCTCCGTCATGCCTCTAACCAAAGCACTAAGTCTAGAGTCTCATAATTTTTGGTTTTAAATTTTTTTTGCTGCTTTTTCATTTATATGAGATTTTACCTTCTTTAATTTACTATCATGGTATCAGAATAACCCAATCGCAAATTCTAATCGGCTTCTTCAGTAGTCGATTCAAGATTTGTGTTTCTCAGGCGTGTGACAACCTCGGTGTACCTAGATACTTCATCTTTTTTGCTAAATCTAGAGCAAGCTGATCGTAGATTTTAATCGACTTCTTCCGTCGCTGATTCAAGATTGTTTCGTCTTAGGCGTGCAACAACCTTAGCGTACCTACGATACTTACTATTTTTCGCTAAATCTAGAATATTGCCGATCGCAAATTCTAATCGGTTTCTTCCGTCGTCTATTCAAGATTGCTTCGTCTTACGCATGCGATAAGTTCAATGTACCTGCAATGTAACCCGTCAACTATGCCATCGTACTAGGCACAGTGCTACCGGGTGCTCTCATCGTAAGAACCACGAATTGTATCTACCATCACGTCCGCAACATTTAGCTCATCATTCATTTCTACCTACTAATCCATAGTATTTGGATCCGGATGCTGCTCATCACGTCACTATCGATTTTGGAAACCTTCAAATCAGTAACCAGTATAATGGTAATGAGAAACTACACATTGCAAATGATCAAGATTTGCCGATTTCTCACATTGCCTCTTCTTCATCTTATCCATCAACCACAATTCACCTAAATCACATTCTCCATGTGCCTACCGTCTCTAAAAATATTATGGTTATGCGACAGTTTCTTTTAGATAATAATGTATACTTTGAGTTTCATCCATCTCTTTGTCATGTGAAGGACATCAGAACCAACAAGGAGGTCCTACATGAGATTATTCACCAAGGTCTTTATTTGTCTTCTTCTCATTACAATGCAGCCGGGTTCCAGCACAGGCCCTTTTTAACAGAGCCTCTTCCGCCACTTCATCTCCCACTCTACATCGCAATCTCCAACATTTAGACAGTTCCATTCACAGCATTCCTTCAGTTTGTTCAGATTGTCAAATGGGAAAAAGTTGTAGACTCCATCTTACGCCCATATCTACCAAAGCATCAAGAACCCTTCAATTAATATATTTTGATGTGCGGGGTCCTGCACCTGTTGTTTCTCTTTCAAACAGTCATTTTCAATATGGAGCCAAGAGTGAATTTCGTGCATTTACCTCTATGCTTGATAAGGTTGGGATTTTCATCAACTTTTTGCACCATACATACCTGCTCAAACTGATGTTCCAGAAAGTAAGCATCACCACACTGTTGAAGTTGGGCGCCCCACTTCTTACTAAAGCTTATGTTCCACCTGGATATCGGTAATATGCTTTTCAAACAGTATATTACTTGATAATTTGACAACCAAGTAAAATCTTTAACTTTTCTTCACCTTATGAACGCTTATATCACAAAGCTCTTGATTATACTTTTTTAAAGTGTTTAATTGTCTTTGCTTTCCATGGCTGAAACCCTATACTGCATCCAAATTGTAACCAAGATCAACTCCTTGTGTGTCTTCCTGGGTTACAATAGTAGGCATCATGCTATTTGTGCTATGACTTACAAAATAAATGTGAGTATATTACTCGTTACGTTGTGTTTGATGAACTACCCTTTCCATTCACTAAACACCATCCCATCTCATATCCAAGCTCAGACCAGGCACCAATGCTCATTTCTGTTCCTTCTCCATTGACACATGTGATACCCACGCCTTCACTACCTGATTCTATAGTAGCACAGGCCTCCCAACCAGTTCTTTCTTCTACTATCCCAGATCAGCCTAGTGAATCAATCCTTCTTTCTAATTCTAGTTTTCAATCAATCAACCTTCCCACTATAGCAACCCTTCTCACCGAATCATTTCCAATCATTCCACTCAGCTCCAACATACTTCCTATTACAACTCGATCCTGCACTTGCTCTCTAAAACCTAAGAGGCATACACTACCAAATTTCCAATGTGTATTTGCTCAACTACCACCACAACAGATTTAATTTTAGCAACATATTGACAAGCTATTCAACTACCACTGGAAAATTGCCATAGCAGATGAGATTCAAAGCTCTTCTACCAAATAACACTTAGTTCTTAGTGCCAGCTCATCCCTCCTACAATGTTGTAAGTTGTAAATGGATCTTTCGCATTTAATACAATTTGTATGGCTCTATATCTTGACACAAAGCTGAACTTGTTGTTTGCAATTTTAATAAGGAATTTGGAATCCACAACTATGAAACTTTTAGTCCAGTTGTAAAGCCATCTACAATTAGACTCATCCTCATGTTAACAGCGACTTTACAATGGTGTGTTCGGAAATTGGATTTCAATAATACATTTTTACACAATGATTTGCAGGAAACTATCTATGTCTCAACCACCTGGGTTCATTGATCCAAATAAACCGACTCATCTCAGATGGCTAAACAAAGCACTTTAGTGTCTCAAGCAATCTCCTCGAGCTTGGTATCAAAAACTTTCTTCTCATTTACTGCAGTTCGAACATTCAAATAGAAGGCTTGATCATTCAATATTTTATTATTCTACAGCATTCCTGAAGATCTATATTTGCTATTTACGTTGATGATGTTGCTATCATTAGTACCAATGTTGAAATTATCTCTACACACATCACTGCCTTGTCCGCCGCTTTTGCTTAAAAGATCTGAGTCCCCTCACTCGATTCTTGAGCATCAATTTTACACAAGTGGCTTCAGGATATCACTTATCCCAATACAATTATATTCGGTCTATTTTAAAGAAAGAAAATATGCTGCACAATTATATTCCGTCTATTTTAAAGAAAGCAAATATGCTCAATTGCAAGCCTTGCTCAACGCCCATGACACCCTTGTCCAAACTTTCGGCTACTGCAGAAACTCTTGCAGATCCTACTCCTTGTCACCGCAAAGCTGGTGCTCTTCAGTGCTTGTCTCTCACGCATCTGGATATTAGTTACAGTGCCAACAAGATGTGTCAATTTCTCCCAAACTATCAAAAGAACATTGGATGGCAGTTAAATGCATACTTAGGTACTTGAAGAGTACCCTTCACTATGGTATTCTTCTTCTGCTTCGTCATTTGACCTTCAAGCTTATAATGGCTGCTGATTGGGCCAGCAATATTGACGATCGTAAATCTAGCACGAGCTGCTTAATCATTCTTGGTCATTCTCTTTTAGTGTAGTCATCCAAGAAACAACAGACATTTGCTCGTTCAAACACTAAAGCAGATAACAAGGTTGTTGCTCAAACTTCTTCTTACAAAAATTGGGTTCTCACTACCACACTCTCCTCATCTATTGTGAGATAATGTTGGTGTAACTTAATGGGCTCACAATCCAATACTTCACACGAGAATGAACCATGTACAAGTAGATTACTATTTCATTCGTGATCTCACTGCTCGCAAAAAACAATCTGTTCACTATACCCCAAACTCTCAACTAGAGCACACGCTCACCAAACCTTTGCATCCACAGTGCTTTGGTCAACTCATATCGCTACCAACAGTGCACTTGAGGGGGTGAATTAGTCAACAACAACAAATATGATATTTGCCTCTTGCAAAACAACCCAGTGCTCCTTCATTACACAATCGGAACAAACCAATCTCAACCGTTCACGCCTAAGTTTGTACTGTTTCTACTATATATATACGGTATCCGTGTAAACAAAGATCATGAAAGTGCACTAGTTTCGATGAGATCTACCTTCTTTAATTTACTATCATTTAAACTACTTATGATCAACAACAAGTTTCATTTCTAAGGAAGAAAGCTAGTGCTCACAACACTTAAAACAAGGAGGAATCTTATATTATTTTTTGAGTGCTGCTATGATTTAATTTTATGTTTTCCTTTTTCAAGATTTAGTTTTTTATGGTAATAATTTTAATTCTAACTGCATGAAGTTTATTGCTTTATTTTAAACTATATTTTAATGGATAGTTATGATTTTATCAGGTTATTATGTTTATAGTAGAAAATTATGCTTTAGTAGACAATTTTTGTTTGAAATTTTAAAAGGATGCAATGCTATATTAAATAAAAAATGTTAATTGTAGAAATAAAAAAGAAAGTGAATTTGTTTCCCTCATTTCCTGCAATTTAAAGCAACAATTAAGACATGGTTCAATATGGCAACAGATCAACGCGCATTAATTTTTTGTAGTCAGATCTATAGATCTGATCCGAAAGCAGATTGTAGGATTAAAATTGACTGTCAAATCGGCGACAACGATCAGAATGACAGCAAATCATTTGAAACAAACCCGAAAATCATGGATTCCAACACATTACTAAAGAAATTACCATTACAGATAAATTCCAAACATCCAGCCATTGGTTCCTTAAAAATGATAGAGCACCCTGTGCAAAAATTACAAAATGAAAACCACCAAATAAAGAGATCAAATTAAATATTTACTTTTCCTCTTAACCAACTGCTTAAAAACTAGACCAAGTGAATAGTGTTATAACTTAGTGGTTAAAACTCTAGATTTATTATCATATATCATAAGTTCAAGTCCCACCAATCATTTATTTACTTTTTATTTGAAGCTCACTTTATTTTAATAAAAAGAACTAGACCAAGAAATGGAAATTTAATGAACATTCTCAAACAATAAATCAAGATTAAATGTAGGCTAACTGAGTAAAATTTAGAGAAAGGGAGTTCAAAAATCAAATGTCTCAAACCTTTCAAAAGAATGAATAGGAAACCAACACTAAAATTTTAGAATATATATATATATATAATCTCAAAAATGTTTTAAGTCAAATCTTTTGAGAATTCAGAGTATTCTCTATTAAAAATAAGTTAGTTGTCGAGAAAAAAATAGGGAAACTAACTATTTGAATATGAGGGCATCCCGGCCAGGGCCAACACCAATGTAATGAATGGGAGTGCCAACAAGCTCTTCAATCCTCTGCACATATAGACGGGCTGCCAAAGGCAGATCCTCGTATTTTCTAATCGAAGAAATATCACTTTCCCAACCAGGCATCACTTCGTACTCAACCTATATATACCACATTAAACAATATAATGTGAACATGCAAACAACAAAATTTACACATCAACATCCAAATAGAGATACATATTTGAAAAAGAACTTAATTTAGAGACAAGATTTAAGATGAAGAACAAAGCCATTTAACTCTAATGACATAATATTAAGTTTAAGATGAAGAACACATCCCGAATCTTCTCACCAATAGTGTACCTACTCAGTCACTGTAGTAATCAGATTTGTCATTCTGATATCTTTAAAAATGCTTGTACTTATTTTTGTTGGTTATGTTTATTCCCATATTAAACCTGATTTGTTGAATGTGTTTCTTCAATTCAAAGCTTTAGTAAAAATATTTATCAAATCAAAATTAAATAATTTCAATTCAACGAGGGCAGTGAATTTATGTTAATAGAAAACAAATATGATCATTTATGTAATGTCACTGCAAGCAGACATGACATGGTGTTCAGTACTTGGATGTTTGCACAATTTCAAAAATGCCTAAAATAGTTGCACTCAAATGCATTCAACTGTATATTTAGCTACTCATGAGGAATTTGATTAATATATCCAATTTAGCTTGATGTCATGATATTATATATAAAAGCACAAAGCAACAACAAGAAAAATATTTCACCAAATATTTACTATAAGATGAACTGTGAGAAATGTGTTATATACATGCATTTGAATAACAATAAATCTTCTTTGTATTATCAAAACAATGGATAGTTGGATCTTTCCAATTCGCGCTTAACTTTATGGATTATAAGATTACATGGTTATAAGATGTAGGATTAAAAGCCAGATTGTTATGAATAAGATTATAAGAAAAAACATTGTCAGCTTTTATTTATGAATTAGTCCAAGTGCCTGCTAATTAAATTGGAAAAATATACTAAGAGCTAAATTGTTATGAATTAATCCAAGGAAAAAATAAAAATAGGCAATCATTTTTATATCCAAATTAACCCGAGTGGCTCATAATTAAATTGGAATGCTGTATTGGCAATACAAATGTTGTGAAAATTGATGGGAATTAGCTCTAAGCATTAGATACTCCTTCAATCACCCTCAACCTAATCCAAACATAGTTTTACAAAGCCTCTCTAAGCCTACAATTACATATTTGCTCACTAATATTCTTTCCCACATAGTTGTGCTGAATTTGAGTAAATCCAGAGTAAGGTTTAAAGTGGAGTCCTCTTGGAGATTGTTCCAAGACTGAAAATAATTTTAAAGGAATGTATTAATGGCAATACAAATAATGAAGCTCAAAGAGGCTAGTTCTAAGCATATACACCTCCCCTTAACCACCGATAATCCAATCCAAACAAACATTTGCAAGTTTCTCCCTAAACCAACATATTCATATATTCTCACTAAGTCTCTCCGTCTCAATTTTATGCTGAAGTTGAGTAATCTCTAGTTAGCTTAGAGAGTGCAAGATTGAAAGAAATTTTAAGGCCATGTGCAGCAAATATTTGGTTAAAGGAATGTATAAATGGTTGTTTTTCCATCTAGAAAGAAAATGTTGAAAAGTCTCTACCGAGGAACAGAATGTATCTGTAAAATGAAATGTTTTCTCCACCAAGTTTGCAAAGGAGCAATGATATAGGTTGTTGAAGGGAAGCTTTAACAATAGCTTAGAAGAAGGTAGTCTAAACTACCCAAATAATTGTGGTTTGCGCTGTACTGCATAACTTTTGTTAATTGTTGCAATTTAGTACGACAAAAAATATACCCATGCTCTCACAATAATAGAAGGCATTCTCTAAAGCCAGTCATATAAACTTCTTTCTACTAAAAGTAAAATTAAAATTAATCTTTTGCTCCCACAAGTATTTCACAAGAAAATCTACTTAATCCATATAAATTTAATTACCTAATCTCTTGAGCAAACATTTTGAATATTATACTATATAAGCATACAGACATACATGCATATATGTATATATATACATACATGTATGTATATATATACATACATGTATGTATATATATATATATATATATAATTGATCACTCTCTCGTATGTACATTAATAGAACATTCAAATCATAATTAATATCAAACTATAACAAAAAGATCTCTATTGCTCTATCAAAATAATATCATTGTCAAAAAATTATATCAATTTTTATTTTTCCACTATCACAAAAAATTAACAACTAAATTGCTCTGATTTTGTTGGCTTATCTTTTTCTAGCTTTTTTTCAATATGTTATTTACCCAGATATCATGCTATCTCATTTACTATCTTTCTTATTGGTTTAAGAAGCTCTGCATTAGTAGTTCAATATCTAATGGGCTTGTTTTTCTTTAAGCACTACAACATGGTTTAATTTTGTTTTGGCCAATAAATGGATTTGAATATAATTAAGGTTCAACTGTTTATTTATCATTTAGTTATTAGTTGGTCTTGGTCATTGTATTATTAAACATCATTGGTTATTTACTCGATGTTTGTTAATCATCTTGTGGTTTATTATGGCAATTTCTTCTTTTTTGGCATTTGTGATTTGAGCAACATTATTATTGTTACATAAATTTGATTCCCTATCAATCCGATGTTTTTTATGAATTGGGCTGTCAGAGTTTGACCTTATCATTTTATTGATTTTATCCTAAGTTCATATGGTACTCTTGTGGTGGTTGAAATGCCTTTTGGTGAATCTCAATTACCGTATAAACTCCAAAATCGGGTAGTTTAATCTCTATGATAACCTTGCTTATTAGATACTTTTGTTTCTTATATTTTTTCTATATCAAGTTACAGCTAAGAGGACCACTCGACTCATATTGGTTGAATGATTGAATTGTGTGTGACAATTTAGAGATGGTTCTGACAATAATCTTAGCAGATAGTGCCAAATATAAGATGATCTGAATGTTTTGGTGGATTGCAAAACTAAGGAATAGCAGGGTCATATGAAAGGATGAGTTTCATCGATAATGCTATACTTGCGCTATATTTTATATATTTGAAACCCCTTTTGGATACCGATTCAAAAGTCTTTTTTCATGCAGTCCCCATCTCCCCTTCTCCCTAGTCATAGTAATATCAACTTGCTTCTAATTGACTAATTATGGTATCTTTTGGAGCCTTAAATTTTACCTTTTAGGTTCCATTATGTAATCTATAATGTACCCCTTTTTTATCAGAAAAAGTAATTCTTCTTGATGAGTTTTATGACATTCAAGGGTCAGCACTATATATAGAATCCTCCTCATGTTGGTGAATCCAAGGCAACACAATATAGGCTAGGGCTTAATATATTGGCAATTCCAAGTGGGGTCACTCGAGATCATCCCAAGTAACAAGTGTTACTTGGGTGAGTTTTAAGCCAATGACACTTGAAAAATCATCATTAATCAGGAAGGCCCACTACCTTGGTCGACGATTGGCCCAGGGTTCCCCATGGCTTGACAAAATTCCTTTTAATCAGCTGAATACACTTGTCATTGCTGCCTAGCAAGTCTCCATGTCTAGCTTCTTGGAAATCTCTCAGCCAATTGTTCGACTACAACCAATCAACCCCCACTTGACCGTTTTCTTTTTATCAACTCATACTTAGCATTGTCCTTAGCTCATAGATACTTTTATTCTACTCTCATTAACTCAACTACCTTCATCTCTAAATCCAGTATATTGTCAACGATGGGTCGCTTATTCAATAGCTTAAGATATGGCTCAACTAAAGGCTATTTTCACTTAGTTGGCCTTTGTGGGGACCCAATGCCAGGTTAACAGGAGCTAAGCCGTCATTAGGAGTAATCCCCTAGCTGCAGAATCCTATTGGGTAGTTTAAAAGAAACAACATATAATCATCAAACATGACTTTCTTATATTATAAAGTACATTGGAAAGATTGTTTTGAGCACAAGAATCTTAAATATTATAACACTTTTGAAAATATAAGAAAGACAACATAATAATAATAAAAATAACAAGCGATTGCAGTAGTAGCAGTATTCTCAGACCCCTACAACTTTCATTCTAGGATCCTAACGAGTATCTGATATGGGCACATTTCAAAAGTATGGGCATTTGAATACTGATTCGTCGTGAGACTAAGGTACCATAATATAGAAAATTTTATTATAAGCAAAAATAATCATTTGACAAAAAGCAAACAGCTTCACAACTTACCCCTGCAAATCCTACTTCACTATATTGAAACCTTAGCATTAAAATAATTGTTGTCATAAAAATAAGTATAGAACTTTCGTGTTTGATATCTAGCGCTAAAATATAATTTTGTTAGGCAAGTACAAAATCGAGGAAAATGGGGTGTTCGAATTTAGTGTTGCATAATAATCCTAACTTCCCTCAATACCTACCCCCTCAAAGGCTTATCAGTATAAGCTCATTATGCCTCCCGATGTCGGACAATCTCGTCCTAACAGTTGTTTGATCAGATTAAAAAATAAATCAACAGTAAACCCGAGCTACTTAGTTTTCCAAACTTTTCCATATATCATTTTGTGTGACATAAGCAGATTTATCAAAATTGTGCGAAATTGAGCATAGAAGAAGCATGTAAAAATAAGAGTAAATGAAGATATGCGATACCTTTAGCTTGTTGCGTTTGATTAAGGTGTTAATCGTATCTGCACAGTATTGGGTATTTTAATTATTAAGTCATAAATGTGGATGATTGGGTATTAGAAAGACTTATTAATATTTAATAAAATATTGTTTGTAAATTTAATAAACATTATTAATTAGAGTAATAGTAATATGATATAATGAACGATAATAATAATAATAATATCATTAATTATTTATTATTTGTATATATATTGTATATTTATTTAAAATATGCGATAAATTAATGATAATAATATTTCTTCCCTCTCTTTCTTCTCTACTGTCTCTTCTTTATTTTATCTCTCTCTCACACTTTCTTCTTTTTCTTTTATTCTCTCTTATTTCTCTCTCTTCTCTTTTATTCTCTTATTCTCATTTATTTTATCTCTCTTTCCCTCTTATTGCTTTCAACCTCTTTCTTTGTCTTCATGAAATATAACATAAGAAAATTATAAAAGAATTATTAATATTGAATCAATATTCACGATAATATATATATATATATATGTAATGACATAATGTTATTATTAACAATAATAATATTAGTAATATTAATATCATTATTATTAATATTAACACTTTATAATATTAATAAAATGAAATTAATGACATTTAAGAATAATTAATAATAATAATAATAAAACCAATATTATTATTGTTATAACAAAAAAAAACATAAAAAAATTACTCTATTTCCTTCCCTCCCTTCTCAACTGTGGGATTCATCTTCATCACCGGCAGCCAGAGCAAGCGGACGGCGGCGACGACGGGAGGCAGTGGCTAGCGAGACAAGCAGAGGTGGCTTGGTGCGAGGGGAAATGGGGGTTATTTATAGAGAGGAGAGGAAGGGAATGGGCCCGGCGCTGGTAAGAAAGTGACGGGCGTCGTCGCACACCATTTATATCTCAATGAGACGAACGCACCAGCATTAAAATTTCTCAATTTAGATCTATATTTTATTTTATACTAAATTTTGAAAATTAATAGTTTGAAAATTAATTACGGTCAATCCGGAGCTTCAATTTTGAGGAAACTTTTCATATAGACTTTTTCTAATATTCTTAATTCAATGGCGCACTAAAATTGCTTAATTTGGACTTGTATTTAATTTTTCTAAATTTCAAATATTCAAAAATTTATTCAAGAGTATCCATTATCTTGATTGCTCCCAAACATGCACATTATGCGTATAAAAATATACTATATTTAACGATATTTTTGGTTTGACCTAACTTTGAAGTTGTTCGGGATCCTAATTTTTGAGTTGAGCTTAGTTTTAATTGCCCTAGTATCGACTTGATCATTACAATCTTCATAATCACTTGGATGAATCCTAGTTGATTATCTTCACAACTTGATACATTGTCATCTGATGACTCGACTAGCTGGTTGATTATTTGTATACACTATATAGTACCTTGTATGATAAGTACATAATAAAGTTCAAAAAATAGTTGGTTAAACTCAGCTAGAAGAGGAAGTTGGTTGGCGGATTGGATCAGTCTCCTAATCACCAACCAATCTCATTATTTTATTTCATTTTTCTTCAATCTCTCAAACCCTTTTAATAATATAGTTATGCTATAATGTGTTCTACTTAAGTAGCACTTTATCTGAATAAAGGAATAACTATGAGTAGCAAGTGTGAAGTAGTACTTACAAAAACTTTTGTAAGAAATGGCCATGGTCTATCATATATAAATAAAAAATCAATCAAACAATCAACCGAGATCAAACTAGAGACAAAGTTGTAAAATTATGGAACAAAACAAGAAACTCCAAAACAAGAACAGTTGTAATTAAATACCTGTATTTGATCTAAAACTTGAAGGTCTGCAGGGAATGACTCGTATATTTTTCCACCAATATGCTTATACGAAACACCTAATTTGATCTCTGAAAATTTTGAAAGAACATCTAACTTGGTAAGATTGAGAGAAGAAAAACCATTGATCTGACAGGAATATCTCAGAGCAATAATATCAATCCAGCCACAGCGTCGAGGACGACCAGTAGTGGTTCCAAATTCCATTCCAGTTGCCCTGAGCATGTCACCTCCTTTACCCAAGACCTCAGTTGGAAAAGGACCTGACCCCACTCTCGTAGTATAAGATTTTACCTGCAATATATAACCAAAAGTTCATAAAACAATACATGCACATACAAAAATCATAGACATTAAACAGTGCAAAAAAAAAAGTGGTAATGATAAGCAACTATTTACTCACAACTCCAACCAAGTCACCCAAGCATTTGGGAGGAATACCAAGGCCAGTGCAAATCCCCCCAGCTGAAGGATTTGAAGAGGTTACAAATGGGTAAGTTCCAAAATCAATATCCAGCATTGTAGCTTGACCACCTTCAACCAATATTTTTTTCTTTTGTTGGATTGACTTGTGCATGACATGAGTAGTATCAGTAATGAAAGGCTCCAAGCGTTCGGCATACTTCTTATATCTAACTACCTCTTCTTTCATTACATCTTCGTTGTACTTAAACCCCTGGAAACGTGCAGCTGCATCCTTTATTAGAATCTCAAACTTTTGACTAAATGTATCCATATTCCTTAGATCGGAAACCCTTATACCATTGCGAGATATTTTACTAGAATAACAAGGTCCAATTCCTTTTTTGGTTGTTCCAATAAGAGAATGCCCAAGTTCTACTTCTCCGAGTTCATCGACAACTTGATGGAAATCAAATAATAAGTGTGCGCGATCAGAAACCAATATTCTTCCTTTGCAGGATACACCATTGGACTCCAAATCATCAATTTCATCAAATAGGCTTGGAAGATGCACTACGACTCCATTACCTATAATACATAAGGTTTTCTCATTGAGGATACCCGAAGGCACAAGATGCAGAGCAAACTTCTTGCCAGAAGCATTATAGATGGTGTGTCCAGCATTTGATCCACCCTGAGAGAAACAAGAACATTTAAGGTAAGCATCTAATCCATGGGAAAAGAGTGCATAAGACTTTGATGCAAGTTCCAGAAAGTTTATCACAAAAGTAACAAAGAAATACAATTAAGAGAAAGCAATAATGACCAATTTTTCAAATTTATTAAAGTTGGACTCCCAAGGCAGGTTGGCTAAAGTTAAATTTAATAAAAGCAAGACTTTTAGTAAATAGCACAGATCTAAATTTGATGAATCCAAAGAAATATTTAATTCAAAAACCATTTGAGGTGATAATTGTTAAATCCAGAAAAATTTTCATAACTTGTTGGGCTATTTAATTAAGGACTTGAAATAAAACGTCTGCTGTACCTACTCTTGAGGCTACCTAAGTTGTTAAATCAAGCACAAGATAGAATTTATGAAATCATGAGTTTGAAAAACAACGAATTTAAAATAGAAAAAATTGTCATAGGATATAAAGATGGCAAATAAAAAATCATTTAGTAGGATGAAAGTTAAATGCTTAGTAAATCTACCTAAATATTAACAAAATCAAATTATTTATTACAGTTATAACACAAATTAAATGGTTAACATTTGGCTACTAATTTATTCATTGGTGTACATAGTACAGTGAAAGAGATTGAGCTTGAGGAAGCATTTAAAATTATAACTTAAGTCCTGGTAAAACCACAATAGTAAAGTTATAAAACACAATAATATTCTTTTGTGTATATCACACTGTTGCACATGGGCTATGTATCCCACACTATTGAGGTCACTATGAGGCTGCATTTGATTGTGACATGTAGATATCAAAAGTTCAATAAAAGTAAATAGTTCAAGGTAAGAAGTTAAGAAAAAAAGCTTGGTAGAGAAAATATTGATTATTCGCCCATTTTCCATTCTAAACCTAGATATAACTATATATATATACAGGCACAAGGATTTACAATACCATCACACAGTCTTAAACAAACAGCTAAAACACATACAAAGCAAATGTCATCACTTCTCCCTTGAATAAACAATCTTGCCCTAAAATATCAAAAATGGAATGCAATTTAACCCATGAACAGGCGCAGCACTTAGCGCGCACAGCGCCAAATCTGAACTAACAAGAAACGAACTCCGCAGAGGGATTCCGCGAAAAGCGATGAAAGAAAAAAAGCAATTAAGAGAAACCCTAACCTGACATCTAGCCACAAGGTCGAAGTGCTCAGCGAGAATATCAACGAGTTTTCCCTTTCCCTCGTCGCCCCATTGGCAACCCAGAACCGCAGTGACTTGACCAAGCGACTCGATTCGGCCGAATCCGTCGCCTCTCTCAACCTCCACTGCGCCCACAGCGGCGGCCAAGCGCCGGTGCGCCAGACGTGCGAGAGCGAGTGCTGAGGTCCTCTTCTCCGAACAGAGGCCTCTATAAAAAACTTTCGCCGGAGATGTCAACGATAAAGAGGACCGATTTCCGCCATTGCAGCCCGCGAAGGAGCTGAGAGGCGGCTCGATGCACAGAGCGCTTATGCTCATGGCGTTCAGTTGAGGCGATCGATAGTATTTTTAGGGAGCACCCCCAAATCCATTATATTGATTATTCACTTTTATTTTATTTTTTAAAAGAAAAATAAATAATGTGAATGGTATCATAATTAAATTTTTTAAATTCTAAATTAATTATCATCTAATTATATATTTACTCTTTATTTAATAAATCATAAAAATAGAATACAAGGTAAATTATTTCATAAAATATTGAGAGATGTTGTATATTATTTATAATTTTATTATTGTTGTCTAAATTAATGATATTTATATTTTATAATTTTTTGTTTAATTCCTAAACAAAATCAAATCCTATGTCTAAATTAATATTATTTCTTTGTAAGACTCATCTCATTTTCTTGATGTTTCACTTTTTGATTTCAACAACTTTAGTAATATCTAATTAATTTTCTTTCATTCAAATTTAGCGTGAAACCTTAAAAGCTTCACCAATTGGTAATTTGCGAAGGGATGCCAAACAATCCTAAGTGGTAATTAAATATCATTTCCATGTATAAGATTGAAGCATTGCTACACTGACTTCAACCTACCTTCAATCAGCACCCACAATAGATGCTCCCGTTGCATGAGATCAACATTTTGCAAGAAGAGCAGTTTTGACAACAAAATCCATCTTAAATCCCTTTGCATGAGACAAAGTATAGGTATCAATGAGATTTCTAAAATGAAGTGTTTGGAAGAAATTGATTCCATCTACTAAATAACATCCTAATATTAATATAATGCTGTTCAAAGGAGTTGTTAATACTTGTATGAAGATTTTGTCAAATATTAGCTTAAAGAGGATTAATGATAAGCTCATGCTCCAAGGATTCAACCTCAAAGCAGTAGAGGCATTGAGAAGCAAGGATGAAACTTCTCTCTTGCATAATAGTATCGAAAGAGATGAACCTCTGTTCAATTCTCCATAAGAAGATAAGGAGGTCAACAGAGATAATATGGTTCTAATACCAAAAGGTTTGAATGCTAATCTTGTGAGATCTATAAATTTCCTAGCTCTAACATAAATTTAATTGGTCATTAAGAGCTACATTTTAGAAATGATTGACAAATTATATTTAAAATAACCCATCAATCTACCAGAAGGATGAAGTGCATGAGCTACAAATTTATAATGGCAATATTGTTGAATGTTTTTGACCGATTACGTGAATAGTAACATGAGTGATTATGTAAGCGATTAAATAAGCGGTTATGTGAGCGGTTCGTGCAGTTTCATGAATAATTTTGAAGCATTTGGAGCTTATTTAAGGGGTGAAATGGCTAAAGAAGAGAGTGTGTGTGTGTTTGCTTATATAGTGAAATTATTCTTCTCTTTACTCAATAGATGTAAATGTTGACACCGAACCACATAAATCTTTGTGTTTGTAATTGTATGCATTTTTATCTTAGTTTTTCCTTGGATTTTATTGCCTCTTCTTTCATTCTCAATCCCAACAAATGGTAGAGTGCGATTAAAGAGAAAAATTGAATTTGTGGGAAAGAGAGGAGAAGATGATTCTTCATCTTTGATGGTGGTGGAGAAGATGTTCACCAATTTGTGGAGCATTTGACGAAGATTAATATCGTCATGTTTGATAGCAAGAATAACTTTGGCATACAGGTGTGAAGTCTTAAATGCACTTTGCGCATTGAATCCCAAATATGTTATTGATGGAGATGAAAACTAGAGGAAATGATAGAAATGGATTTGAACAAGATGAATCGCAGCACTTGTGGTTTGATCGAAATTGTCTTACCCAAGATATAAAGTATGCAGTGATGTTAAATTATTTAACAGGGAAGTTGTAGAAATTCCTTAAGAGCAAATATTTGATGAAAAGTGTGGAGAATTGTCTCCTTATGAAATGAAGATTGCCTCATTTTCAAATGCGACTGCATATTTCTGTTGATGAACATTTGAAAGAGTTCACAAGCTATTCTAAGATTTATTAAATCAAGAAAAAATTATGGAGGATAAAGATAAGGCACTTTTTTATTAAACTTGCTACCATATGAGTTTGAGAACTTCATCATGACACTCATTCATGGGAATGAGGGCTTAAAGTATGAAGATGTGGCTCCTACTTTGTTGAACTATGAATTTCATCATCAAGCTTGCAAAAGCATTGACCATCCATAGAGGTAGATCTGATAAGAACAAGCATTGGCCAAATAAGGCTATTAGGGCTAAGGGTTCTTATTGAATTTGATGGCTTCCCATATTTTATCATCAGTGGGGACGAATTCAATATCTTATTAGTTTTCATACCAATAATCCTAAGCAAGGGGATTATGAGTAAGGAAGGATAGTGAAGCTTAGGGTTACTTAATTGATTAGTGAAGAATTTATTGGAAGATAAGGCAACCATGTCACCATCAACAATACAATCTTTTTTAAGAGGGGTAATTTCTACAATTTTGTTAAGTTGTCCCCATTTGTTCACCCAGGCTTAGTGTTTCTTTCATATTGGAGCTTTAAATTTAAGTAATGTCTTTGTTCCAAATTTTTTTTAATATTGTTATAGGTTTTATAAGCTTAGCTATAGCACAAGAAAGATTATATTTTTTGGGTTCAGAAGGATTGCAAACAGAGACATGGACTACTTGTCTCTTTAAGTTATCAAAAATATCTCTCACATGATTTTTGTTCCAAATAACAAGAGCTTACGGACATTTTTATTTTTGCGCAAAATTAAATAAACCAAAATAATGAGCAAGTTCCAACCAAGCATTTTTTATGATGTTTAGAAAGTCCTTTTTTAACCAAAAATTTTGGAATCTAAAATTTTTTTATTATTGTGGGATCTTTTCAAACTATGATCAGAGATCATGGATATTAAAGTGAAATTTTGTATGCTATTAGTCATTATTTCATTTTATGATTTAGCAAAAAATTGTCCAACTTGGAAAATTTGCAATCATTGAATTAAGTGACATTTGAACCAGTATATTAAAACTCATCAAGCTCACAATCAAGAACAACTATAATAAAATAAACATATAAGAGTTGGTGTAACCTTTGTATTCACGAGTGATAAATCCAAGATTTATAATAAAACAAAAGAAGAAATGCAAATATTTTCATTATAGAATGATGTACTTTGATGAGTTTTTCATTATTTTCATTCAAAATAACAAGCTCAACAAAATCTGAAAGAAAACTGAAATTTGGAAGAAAACAACTATAGGGCGCCCAAGCGAGCTACTGTCGCCAAGGCGGATCGAACTAGAAAACTCACCGCTACCGCGCGCCACAGCAGCATTTATAAAACATATACTCAGCAAATGAATATTTAATAGAACCGCTGTAGCACGCCACAGCGTGCTAAGGCGAATTGAATTTGAAAGCTCACCTCTACCGCGCGCCACAGCGGAGTAAAAATGAAATGAAGATTAATTGATCCGCTCTCGCACGCTACAGCGGATCCAACTCGAAACCTCGCCGCTATCGTGCGCTACAGTGGAATTGGACTTAGCAAAATTCTTAATATGTCCGCTCCTGCGCGCTGCAGCGGGTTCAATTTGAAAGTTCAGAGCTATCGCATGCTACAGCGGAACAAAAGGGTCGAACACAGATAAATAAAATAAAATTTAATATATTTGTTGCAGCGCACACAAGCGCGCCAAGGCGGATTGAATTCAAAAAACTAGGTGCTACAGCGCGCCACGACCTGCTCCAGCACACCGCAGCGTCCTCCAAATTTCTAGCCAGGAACAAGCATTAAATTCAGCATAGGGAAGGCCACAAATTCAAATCTTTTGCCTTCCCTAATAGTTTTAAACACCAACTCCTATATTCCTTGTAATTTCAAGACAAAAATTACTGAACAATTTATGAGAAAGTATTTAAGGTAAGGGGTTGAACGGGTGACAGCTTTGATTCCAAGAGAGGCTGAGAGCTGCTCTATATAAGGTAGCAAGAAAGAGTAAGAGAGAGTTCCCCTCTTTGACATTCCAAGATATAATTTCTGAGACTGCTGTAAGAAAGAAAGGAGAGCCTTAACCAAGGAAGGAAAAGACAAACATTCAAGGAGAGAAATAAAAGAGAACTCAAGGAGCTGGAAGAGAAGACGTTGGAGACTAATGAGACATCCAGAGAATGCCAATGGTTGTTCATAGTATTTTTCTAAAAACTCTTTTTTGACTTTCTTTTAGTAGAACCATGTAAAGATTCGCTTCCTTTACATTATTTTCTATATTTCTTTTGTAATGGAAGGCTAAGCCCTCTTTGGGGAGGGTTGAATTGAAATCATATAATGAGTTAAGGGATAAAATGATGTTTGTATAAATCTTCTTCAATAAATTAAATCTTTGTCTTTTTGATTTAGATATATTTCTTGTGAATGCATTCTTATGGAAGAATGTCTATTTCATTTTAAATAATTTTATAACAAAAATAATATAGAATCAACTAGTCATACCAAGCTCAAGGGAATGCACATAAAGGTCATCGCCACGAATATATATTCGCTGCGCGAGGATTCTCGGTGTAAACACCGTGAGATTAGAATGATAGGGTGATTTGGTAACTTAAATCTCTTCGAGCTCCATAGCTCACTAATTGGGGTAAAGCTAGGAAAATGTGAGTTAGTGCTTAGAGCTCAGTGACAAGTTCTTAAGCATAATATCACTATTCCTTGAGCTCAGCGAGAGATCGATGCATATGAGCCGAGAGCCACCTATCAAGTTTCGTAGCTCAGCAGACATTAAAGGAGGAAGCTGAATTATTGAGTGCTCATAGATGATCATGACATAATCCATGCAACCCAATAATTTACTTCCTTAACTAAACAACGCATGTAGCATGTGACGCTAATTATGTGGGAATCAAGTTCATGTGATTGCTAAATTAAAACGATTATTTTGATAACTTAGACGTAAGGAATCTTAATAAACTCATGTTAATTACATGATGATATATGTGCCAAGATCGAACTCTTGTGTATTCATCTTATGCACTAGATATGAAATAGTTGGAATTAGAGGACCAATCTAAAAAATTCTATCTTCACTTGATTATAATTAGCACGAAAACAAGTTACATAAAAAGTTGAATTAATTTAATTACTTACATAAGTCCCAAAATAAATTGCATGATTGAAACCTAACTCTCCCATTTTTTCAAATACTATCTTCAGTTTGATAATTTTGAATTATTAATTAGGAGTCACACAAAATCAAAAAATAATTTAGTCTAAATATTATTAAAAGTAGATAAATCTTAGCAAGAAAACACATCGTTCCCTAAGGATGGTATATCTCAGAACTTACCTTCCAAATATTACTTTAGATCACGTACATTTGCATGCGAGCGCAGAAGTGTGTTTATAGTCCATCAAATTCTTGGCACAGTTGTCGGGGAATGGTCCTTATTCTGTATTAAGGATAATTTGCAAGTAAATAGTGATTTAAAATTATCTTTATTCTGCATATATTTTCTTATTTATGTAATTTACTTTTCCATTACTTTTTATAGTTTTTATTATTATATATGGAGTACTCAAATCTCATGATTATGCACAATAATAATCAAAATTGGTGTATCTAGTATAGGGGAACACATTCAAGTTCTAATTGTAATACAAATAACTCTTTTGCATCTTCGAGAACAAAACCAATCAATGACATTAAGTGTGATCACAATTTGCAATATTATTATTCTCACTTTGACATGAATATTAATAACACAAATTGGACAAATGAGTAATCATACTTAGAAGAATCGGTGGAAGATTTTAGTGGTTATATGAACAACAATTTGCACGAAATTGAACTGTAATAACCCAAATTGTTACCCAAGCTAATTAGGACTAACTCAAATCTTAATTTTTGATCTTAAGTGCTAATTCAGTCATTAGGAAATCACTACTAAGACTTAGTCCAAATCAGGAGTCAAATGGATTAACCCTGATTTTTGGGAAATCAGAAACCCTGTAAATTGACCTAATTATTCTTACATCAAATCAAAAATTGAACTTCGTCATTGTGCTCATTTCCTCAAAATTAGCTAGGGTTGATGTTTTGGAGGCAATCGGAAGTCGTCAAAATTTCGTCGAATATTTTAATAATATTTAAATACCCCAAAAATTATGAAGATAAAATACTCGTCGAATCAAAAATCTAACTTCACCGTTGCGTTCCACACACCCTCAATTAGCTAAGGTGGATATTTGGAAATTTTTTGAATTCATTTATATAATTAATTTTAAATAATGAAATAAGAATTTAAAATTAATTAATTAACTAAATTATTAATTAATTTCACGGCTGTTAAATCCATTGACGTCGTCACCCTAAAAACCGCACGCTGCTCTTCGCTTGTCGTTCGATCTGAAGGTCCCTCCGGACCGTCCGATCGCGAGATCGGACGGTAGTCCCTTCTCCTTCCTCGCTGAGCTCGCTCGTGTGTCGAGCAATGACACGTGGCGTCCCGCCAGCGCGCCAGCCAACCGCGGCCTCGTCCCCCTCGCAGACTCCGTCCAAGGACCCTTAAGGTGCCTACCTGCACTTAGGTTGCCGTTGTTGCGCAGATTGGAGCGTCAGGAGCCGGTAGTCAGACCTCTGCAAACCTTAGACTCATTGTGCCCGTTCACCTTCAGGTACCTCAATCTCACTATCCTCATATACAATGCTTGCATTATAAATTCGAAAGTCTATTTCACTGCTTCGATTAACAATCCATCGAACGTGATTGTCGCTAGAGGATCCGGATCAAACCAATTAAGGGTTTGATCCACAGTTAGGAACAGTGTCCCCTCCTTTTTACTGTAAGTAAGAAATTAGGGCTCGAGTTTGCGGCTCACCCTGACCTCCGCGTTGGTAGGATAGATTGTAGTCGTGTAGGTCTCAACGAGACCTACATGTTGCCATGCGAATGGAGGGCGGGCATCGCCGTTTCGACCCATAAAATCCCTACCATAGATCCACACTCGTAGCGAAGAAGACGGCCCGTCGTGGGTCGGGTCGGGTCAGGGCCTGGCACGCGCATGGCTGAGCGGGCTTGCCGCGTGTCGCACGCGCAGCGCGTGGGCCCTGCCCGCGGTTCCGCACCTAATGGTATGATGCTGCATATCCCGCAAGCCCCATACATGTCGGCTCGATCCATTCCTGCCCGACATGTGGGTCCCGCCACTCTGATCCCGTCAATATTATATATATATATATATATATATGTATATATATATATATATATGTATATACATATATGTATATATATATATATATATATAATTATATATATTATATAAATAAATATATAACTATATATATATATATAAAAATAAAATTATAGTTAAGTTAGTTAATTAATTTAACAATAGTTAATTAGTTAGTATTAAGTATAATCAGTAACTAATGTATTAATTTATTTGTTAGGTCATTTTAACAGCATTAAACAATAAATTAGATCTCTGTTAAGTAGTAATTAATTAAACAGCTAATCTTTAAGAATAGTAAATTAATTTGATTGATGCAGTAACTTAATTAATTCAATAAATTAAGTTAATTCACGTAATTAAATAATAAAATAAATATTAAATAAAATCAAATAATTTCACAAAATTTAAAGCCTCGTAACTCAAAAAATAATGAGCAAAACATATTAAATATATATATTTCATTTACTTAAAAAAATAAAATGAATCAAATGACGTAAATTAAAATTTTCATCTGGGGAGTATTTAACATAGTGACATTTTAGGACTTACACAAATACCTATAATTTTTTACTTAGTCAATCAAACATAGTCAATATGGGTCTAAAAGTGATCAGGAGAACAACCCATCATTGTGGTAGCATTAGTATTCCCATTTGGTGATTAGTTTGTAAAGTCACATTTAGGACATCACTCACAAATGACTAAAATGCTCGTAATTTTCAATTGACCATGACTTAGTCAATTGAACTCCAAATTAAGAAATTTAAAATGCTAACTAGCTTAGAATTTCAGTACTAACAGTAAACTAAAATAAAATTTATGTTTGGAACCTCAAAAACCCTAAGTTAACCAAAATACCCATAATCTTTTTTGGTCATAACTTGACCAATTGAAGTCCAAATTGGGTCTACTCATAGTTAAAGTACTCAGTGTGATATAGGAAAACTATAGTCATTAAATTTGTTGAATTTGAATATTAAATAGATTAGTTAGGTTTTGACCCTCTTAACCTTAAAAATGATATAAATACCCCTATAACTTAGAACATTCACAACTTAGCCATTTAATATCAGAATTTAGTGTTCTTAGACTTTATGGAATCATTGAATAGCAATAAATAATAAACTATATAAAAATTTAAATTCCATTATGTGTAAAATAATAAATTACCTCTTAGGTCAAAAACCCTAATTTAGACCTATATGACCTATTTCTTTTTCAAATTAAGTGTACTTACTGTCTATCTTCATGTTAGATAGTAAGAAATCATTTAGTGTCAGGAAAACCTAATTTAAAACCCTAAATAAAAAAGTAGCCTTTTGGATTATTAGATATGGGCAAAATGGTCATTTTGCATAAAATTTAGGTTAGATGCTTTTAACCCCTGAAATAGCTATTAAATCATTAATAATAGTAATAGAATTAGATTAAAATCTTTTAAGTGAATAAAATCATCTAGCTAATCAAATTAGGTCAAATTCTATGAATTTCCCTAAGTCTTATTCATATGAATTAATACTTCACGTTAGGACTATTCCTGAGGTTAGGACTAGATCATATATTAGATTTCCTTCATTGGATAAAGTGGGTTATTCAATGAATAAAATCTTAGTTTTATTAATTTTTAGATTTTATAACTTAATTATGATTATTTTGTCTTCTAACTTTAGGATTAGATAGGAGAATCATCCTATTAAGTATGACTTTGCTTAAATAGGATTTACTTTAATCATTAGTTCACATTTAGATTAAAACTTAGATCATAAGCCTTACCTTTGGATTATGTGATTAGACCCAAGTTCATGGTGTTTAATTCATAATCCCTAGTCTAATAAGGTCTTTATTAGATCTTAGTATAGAACGTCTAAATATATCAATTAGGACGTGATGATTATTATTTAACTTGTAGTCGATTCTGATTATACTAGATTAGAACCTGATCAGTTCTAATCCTTTTTAACTTGTAAAGTCATGCTCCTAAGTTACACTTAATAGTAAGAATTAGAGATCCTGAATTTGTCTAACTTAGAATAGGTAGAATGGTTAATTATATAAAAATAACATCACCATATTTATTAGAGTCTCTTGCTTACTATTGAATTTTGTTACTTACACATTTCTTGAATTTTGTGCCTTATTCCTTGAACATGTCATAAAAGAACATTGTTACATACAATAAAAATATAGAATATTTAAGATAACTTTGCATTAGGTTCAATTATTGGTTGACTTTTGCGCATAGTACCCCAATGGGCAGGGAGAAGGTGAGATAAAGATTACTTAACTTCACTCATTGAGGAGCGTATTATTAAGTTGGAACTAGCATAGTCTTGCAGATGTGCTTGACTCCTCAGCTACTTTTGAATCTATCCATATAAGTAAATTAAATAATTAAAATATGAATTTGCATATGTTAATACTGCCTCTCAGTTCAGTTATGTATATCGCCATAGCCTTCTTATTGACATTAGGAAACTTTTGTGTCTTAGCCACTTATGTAGCTAAGATCCTTGCAGCCCTAACCTCTTATGACGCTAGGAAAATTTTGTCTCATTGACGCTAAGAATCCTTTTGATTTTAGCAGGCTAGAATTAGCCCTCATCTGCATGATAGCCATGATACACTATTTCTACTTTCATTTTTGATTTTAGTTATACTCTTACTTCAATCAGCTATTTTACTTATATTACTTGTATATTATAGGATGATAGACCTTTGTTACTTACTTATATGTACCATAATTAGATTGATTTTCTTTAAATTTATATATGTCATATGATCATCAACATGTTTAGGATGTAATCTTTCTTTTTAGTATTTTATTTACTTTATATATACATGTATACCCAGTCTTATTTTAGTTATTTTAAGGTATGTCTTTTGCTTCATTGTTGCTTGAGTTATAAATGCTATTATTTATAGCTTTTCTCTTTTTATTGTATGATTGCTGCTCCTACTTTACTTTCTTTTTCTTAAAGTTTAGAAAAATGGTGATATTAATAAATGTATAAAAATTTATCAGCCTAAAATGTTCTTAGACAATTTGTCTAATAAGATTTTTCTTTTTTTAGCTGGTGCCATGGCATTATGAAACCGATAATGTCAGAATCTGTTTAGTACCTGAGAAGGAGCCCTATCTGGAGGAGGAATAGTAGGGTGGAGTTGAAGATATTTAGTTCCTTTTTATATTATTGTGAGGATGAGTGATGCTGTTACTTTATTTTTTAAAATTTAAGTAAATGATGTAATAATATAAGTACCATTGTGACTGTGTTTTCTTTCTACACTATTATTTCTGAGCATTTTTATTTCATCTCTCATTGAATCATGGTAAAGTGGATGTATTATGTACTTGTATCTTATTTGCTTCCATGCTCTATACTTGTATTGATTTAGTGACTGGTATTATGCATTCATTCTATGCATACCCTTCCTTTCTTAGTGGATTGTGGATCTTACCTAATCCAATGATAAGTAAGGGATCTGCCAGAGTGGTACACATTCTCTTAAGTCTAATCTTGTGGATTAGGGGGCGGGGTACCACAGTTGGTATCAGAGAATTTCATAAGGTGTTAGATTGAAATTTCTATTCCTCTCTACCTAATGAATGATTCTTCTGTCGATTAGTCACTAAATGAACACTTGAATCACATCCAAGGCACCATAATCATGAGCTTAGAATAATAGGAGTATAGAATGAATACATATATGAGCGAGTGAAAATGCTCATATACAAAATATACATACATGCATACATACATACATACATACACACACACACAGATATATATATATATATATATATATATATATATATATATATATACATATAGGAAATTTAGTAAGAAATATAACCACTCAACCAAACTAATAGATTTAAACTAATATGTGGAATCATTAGATACTTTGAAATGATGTTCTGGTGGTATTATCGGCGATTCGAGGCCACATGGGAGTATGTCTCCTAGTTCTATTAGTGGTACGGGAGATACGTAGAGGGGGTATTGGAGCCGGGCATCCGAGTACTAGTCTGATTACTCCAGCACAGCGCATTCAAGGGATTTGACATCCCAGTTTTAGCTAAGGAGTGGTTGAAGCGAGTGACCTTCATGTTGGAAGCTATTGATTATCCAGACAATGTTCGAGTCTCCATAGCATCTATCCTCCTTTAGGACTAGGTTGAGGATTGGCGGAATGTCACCTCATGGGCACTCACCCACAGGGGCGAAGGGAGGTGACGTGAAGCTACCTTCAAAGACTTCTGCCATGCCTTCACCACCAAATACATTGGATAGATGTTTTTAGGATCTTCTTTCATGTTCTTTATTGTATTTTCCCATTTTATGTATTTCAATCCCAAATGAGTAAGCGCAAGAATCTGTGCATTTTATCTTTCTAAAATTCTGAAGTGATGTTGTTTTCTAAACTCAGACTTTTGTGAAAAGATGAATCCTGCACTATCTCCCTCTCCTACGGCATCTGATAGCTCCTCCGCCAAAATGAGTGCACTACTCGAAACAATGCAAATGATGATTGACTCTCAAGCCAAGCAGGGCGATAGAATGGAACGAATGATGAACACGCAGATGGCGCAAAACCGTCCTCGTCGAGGGGATGGAGCCCCAAAGAACTACTACTCCTTCCAGCATCACATTCAATCTGCAGATGGATTCCACCATAGTTTTCTCAGACTCAGGACCCCCACTTTTGATGGAAGCTTATCTGCTGTGGACACGACAAACTGGTTAAAGATTGTGGAGAAGAACTTAACTAGCATTAAGTGTCCCGAAATTGAGGTAATCAGACTTGTGACCCACATGCTACACAATGAAGTAGACTACTGGTGGAATCACATGAGAAATACCCAATTCACAGATGTAAGCCTCAAAGAAATTTCATATGAGAAATTTGAGGAACTGTTCCGCACTGAATTCATTCCCATGTCCTCCCGTCGTGGTATGGCGAACGAATTCTTGAAGTTACAGCAAGGGAGCCATACTGTAGCGGCATATGATGCTGAATTTTGTCGCCTCGCAAGGTTCTCCACGAATCTGGTCCCAACAGAAGAAGACCGTTGTCATCAGTTCCAAAGCGGTCTGTGTGCTTTAATTAAGAGCCAAGTGGTTCCCTTCCGTATGACCAATTATAATGAAATTTTGGAAATGGCTAAGGTTGTGGAGCATAATCAGGTCGAAGAAGCTAAGGGAAGATTTGGGTCCACTTCCTATCAACCAGATAACCCTAAGAGGGCTAAGGTTTATCAAATGGAAGCTGAAGCTCCTTCAACTTATCCTTTTAAAGGCTGTACCAAGCTGCATCCTTATGGAAGATGTTATCATGGGCAATGCATTTGCTACACTTATGGGAGGCCATGTTATGGTTTCACCTAGTACTACATTACAGAAACCATTGACAGTGATCGAATTGATCAAACCAAGCATCGATCTATGTTCAACCTCTACCAAAGGAACCCTCCGACAGCAGCTACCACCCAACCTTTGCCCCAGATTCCGAAACATGAGACAACCATAGTTCCATGCTCAAATGTTCCACGACCGCCATAGCTGCAGGCATACAATTGCCATTCTGCCGGTACTGCGAGAGCGTACAACCTCACACCTCTGGAGGCTGCGGAGGATAACAATGTTATCTCAAGTACACACTTTTGACCTACTTTACTCTTTCAGAATTTCATGCTTATAACAATTAGTAATCATCATGTTTGTAACTAGGTTCCATCAACATGAATAATGTACCTTGTAGAATTTTGTTTGATACCAGGGCCAGCCACTCTTTCATTTCTGAAAGTTGGTCAAAGTTTCTTAATCTATCTCTTTACCACTTAGCCAAACCTTTAAGAGTAGGGTTACCATTGGGAGCCCATATGCCAGCCCGACAATTCTGTAAAGTGCAAATCCCTATTGGTGACAACACAATTGAAGCCAAACTAGTGATCCTTCGTATAACTAACTTCGATGTAATCCTAGGAATGAACTGGTTAAGCTAGCATGTGCAATTATTAACTGTCAGAAGAAGAAGATCATGTTAGTTTGTGGTACCCAAGCCAAGTCATTTGTTGGAAAATTCAGTACACATGCATTATTGATTAATGCCTTAGAAGTAGAAAGATTAGTAAAGAAAGGTTATGATGCCTACCTAGTGATGATAATAGGTGAAAAGATAGAAGCTTACTAATAAATGAGTACATAATCATTAGTGAGTTTTTGGATGTCTTTCTTGAAGACCTTATGGGCCTTTTGCTAGTTAAAGAGGTGGAATTCACGATAGAAGTCATCCTAGAAACTCAGCCCATATCCAAAGCTCCGTATCGCATGACACTCAAGGAATTACAAGAGTTACACAGTCACCTCTAATAACTACTTGAGAAAAGTCTTATTTGGCCTAGTTCATCTCCTTGGGGTGCACCAGTGCTATTCATCAAAAAGAAGGATGGTTCGATGTGCAAGTGCATTGACTATAGAGAGCTTAACAAGGTAACAATTAAGAACAAGTATCTGTTACCTAGGATTGATAATCTATTTGGTTAGTTAGCAGGAGTTAAATTATTTTCAAAGATCGATTTGCGTTACAGTTATCATCAATTACGAGTCAAGGATGAGGACATCGAGAAGACAACTTTCCAAACTTGGTACAGACATTACGAATTCCTTGTAATGTCATTTGGGTTCACAAATGCACCATATGTATTTATGGATCTAATGCAGCGTGTGCTCAAACCATATCTCAACAAGTTCGTTATCATCTTTATTGATGATATCCTTATATATTCCAAAACTAAGAAGGAACATGAAGACCATCTGAGAATAGTACTAGAAGAGCTGCGTAATCACTAGTTATTTGCCAAGTACTCAAAATGTAAGTTTTGGCTCGACTAAGTTGCTTTTCTAGGCCATATGGTTGATGTACAAGGAATCAGAGTAGACCAAAATAAGGTCAGTGTTATCCAAGAGTGGATCCAACCAAAGATAGTGATAGATATAAGAAGCTTCTTGGGTCAAGCTAGGTACTATAGAAGGTTTATGAAAGGTTGTTCCCAGATAGCCTCTCTATTAACCAAGTTAACCAGGAAAGCAGTACCAATTGAATGGTCTCCAGCTTGCGAAGAAGCCTTTCAAGCATTAAAAGATGCACTCTCCTCCGCTCCAGTTCTGGTTCTTCCTAAAGAGGGGTAGAGCTACCAAGTCTACATCGATGCTTTCGGCATAGGCTTGGGAGTTGTACTAATGCAGGAAGGGAAAGTCATCACCTATGCTTCCCGCCAATTACCCATGAAAGGAACTATGTAGTTCATGACCTAGAGTTTGTCGCTGTAGTGTCCGCTTTAAAGATTTGGCGTCACTACTTATATGGGATTCAATGCTCGATATTCACAGATCACCAGAGTCTCAAATATATATTCACCCAGAGAGAGTTGAATTGCAGACATAGAAGGTGGTTGGAATTGATTAGTGACTACGACCTCGATATCCAAAATCATCCTGGAAAGGCAAATGTTGTGGCTAATGCTCTGAGTCACCATGTCACCCTTAATGCCCTTATCTCTGAAAGCCATTTAGAAGAAGAGTTTCTTAAAATGGATATCAAATCAGTGCACGGTGACCTATTATGTGAAATGATCTCAATAAGTAATGTGGAGCCCACTTTCCACAAAGATATATCCATTTCCCAGACTAAAGATGGAGAGTATCTGAATTTTAAGCAAGCCATCGAGAGTGGTCGTCGTACTGATCTTCATTTTCATAAGGGTGCTATCTATCAAGGGGTTCATTTATGGATTCCTAAGTCCATGCATTGTGAATTGCTAATCAAAGGCCACAATTCAGGATATCAAGTGCACCCAAGCAGTTCTAAAATGTATCTAGATCTGAAGATGTGATTTTGGTGGCCAGGAATAAAGAAGAGTGTAGTAGATTTTGTTACTAAATACCACGTGTGCTATCTAGTCAAGGCAGGTCATCAGAAACCAGGAGGTTTGCTGCACCCATTAAAAATTCCAGAATAGAAGTGGTTAGATATATTTATAGATTTTGTCATGAGTTTACCCTATGCAAGATCCGGTGCCGATTCAGTTTGGGTCATCGCTGACCGTCTCACTAAATTGGTGCATTTTATTCCAATTCGTCAAACAGACTCCATTGAGAAGCTAGCAAAACTATATATCAAAGAGATAGTCAGATTGCACGGTATCCCCAAGAGAATCTTATTTGATAGAGACAGTTGTTTCACCTCTAAATTTTGGCAAGCTGTGCATTAGGATTTAAGCACCACTTTAGCAATGAGTGCAGCTTTTCATCCGCAAATAGATGACCAAACAGAAAGGGTCAATCAAGTTCTAGAAGATCTACTCCATCTATGCATATTGGATTTCTTAGGCTCCTGGGAAGATCACATCCCTTTAGTAGAATTTGCTTATAATAATAGCTTTTAGTCGAACATTAAAATGGCTTCGTATGAAACCCTATATTGTAGAATGTGCTCTACTCTGATAGCATTGTCAAAAACAGAAGATGTTCAATTATAAGGCTCCAAGTTAGTAGAAGAGATAAATAAGAAAGTAAGACTCATATAGCAAAGGATTAAAATAGCTCAAGATAGGTAGAATAAGTACAACGATTCCCGTCATTGTCCTCTAGAGTTCCAAGAGGAAGATCTAGTCTACCTAAAAGTCAATCCTGTGAAAGGTATCTACCATTTTGGAGTTGCCGGAAAGCTCAGCCCGAGATATGTTGGACAGTTTAAGATCATAAAATGGATTAGGTCAGTAGCTTACAAGTTAAAGCTGCCCAAAGATTTTGCTACTGTACACAATGTGTTCCACGTGTCTTCTCTCTAAAAGTGCCTAAGAGAGCCTCACCACATAGTTTCTATTCTTCTAATAGAGATCTGGCCAAATTTATCATTCCTTGAAGAACCTGTAAGAATTCTGGGGAGAGATCAAAAGAAGCTTAGAAGCTGTTCCATCCCAATGGTTAAGGTGTAGTAAAAGAACTGCTTATCTACTGAAGCCACTTGGGAGAAAGAATATGATATGAGAGCCAAGTATCCTCGACTATTTGAAAATCCAGGTAGCTTCCTTAACTCCTTATCATTCAAATCATCCTTCTTTTATCCTGCCTTTTTCTCTTACTTAAGTGGTGCTGAGGATGACATCGTTCTTAAGTGGGGGAGTCTGTAAAAACCCAAACAAATTAGGACTAACCCAAGTCCTAATTTTTGATTTTAAGTGCTAATTAAGTCATTAGGGGTTCACCACTAAGACCTAGTCCAAATCAGGAGTCAAATGGATCAAACACTGATTTTTGGGAAATCCAGGAACCCTAGAAATTGACCTAATTATTTTGACCTTAGATCAAAAATTGGACTTCTCCATTGCGCTCATTACCCTCAATTTAGCTAGGAGTGATGTTTTGGAGGCAATCGGAAGTCGTCTAAATGTTTTAATAATATTTAAATACCCTGAAAATTAGGAACATAAAATATTCATCAAATCAAAAATTTGACATCACCGTTGCGTTCCACACCCCTCAATTAGCTAGGGGTGGATATTTGGAAAATTTCTGAATCCATTTAATTAATTAATTTTAAATAATGAAATTAAAATTTAAAATTAATTAATTAACTAAATTATTAATTAAATCCATGACCGTTAAATTCGTTGATGTGGTCACCCTAAGAATTGAGCACTGTTTTTCGCTTGCCATTTGATCGGACGGTCCCTTCGGATTGTCCGATCGCGAGATCGGATGGTAGTCCCTTCTCCTTCCTTGCTGAGCTCGCTCGTGTGTCGAGCATTGACATGCGGTGTCCCACCGCCAAGCCAGCCAACCGCGACCTCCTCCTCCCTCGCAGACTCCATCCAGGGACCCTTAAGGGCCATACCTGCACTTAAGTTGCCGTTGTTGCATAGATTGGAGCATCAGGAGCCAGTAGTCAGACCTCTGCAAACCCTAGACTCATTGTGCCCATTCACCTTCAGGTACCTCGATCTCACTATCCTTATATACAATGCTTGCATTATAAATTCGAAAGTCTATTTCACTTCTTCGATTAACAATCCATCGAATGTGATCGTCGCTAGAGGATCCAGATCAAATCAATTTAGGGTTCGATCCACAGTCAGGAACAGTGTCCCTTCCTTTTTACCGTAAGTAAGAAACTAGGGTTTGAGTTTGCGGCTCACCCTAACCTCCGTGCTGGTATGATAGATTGTGGTCAAGTAGGTCTCAATGAGACCTAAATGTTGCTGTGTGGATGGAGGGTGGGCACTGCCGTTTCGATCCCTAAAATCCCTACCATAGATCCACACTCGCAGCGAAGAAGACGGCCCGTCGTGGGTCTGGTCGGGTCAGGGCCTGGCACGCGCATGGCTATCCTGTGGGATTAGATGGATATAATCTTGCTTAGAGTAAATCAATCCATCCTAAGAGTGTTATAATAGGAACTCATTCCTTAATTTGATTAAAATATAAATCACCATCGGGTGATGTCTCCTAGCGAAGATCACTTCAATAGGTGTGGCTTAAACAAACTAAGTAATTCGGGTTACCTTCTTTAAGACACTAAGTGTGCTTGTGAATTGGGTATCTTAATATCTTAGCTTGAGATAAAAATTGCCATCGGATGATGCCTCCTATCGAAGATCGCTTCGTTAGGGTGGCTTAATCAAACTAAGAGTTAAGGACTACCCTTCTTGTAAACACACTATATATGTGTATATTACCTCCCCTCTGGTGATCTATAACTAAAATATCAACTTTAACCAATTTGCGTTCTAGAAGCTAGGAGTCAAAATCCTTTTAGCAGGATTTTGCATAATGGAGACTTTGAATTCATTATTGGTATTTAAGTATTTATGGATTTTGGATTTGACTCATGTAGAATAGAAGTATGAACATAAGCATGAGTTGGAGCATGATGAATGATTTCAGTAGTGATGTATGAATATTAGTGATGATTTATAGGTTATGAAATGTTGCATACATTGACTAAGGAATTTCAGGATGTATCAGCATCACAGTAAACTGTATTCCCAACTGGATATATGTGTACATTGTACCATACAACTCATAGCCTTTCAGTGATAGTTCTGTTACTCGTCTGTGGCATACCGTGTTGTGGTATATTTGGATGCATAATTTCAGTGACATATAGTACAATATTGAACATTGCTATATTAGTCTATGAGCATCTGATATTTTCACTTATTTTTAGTATTCAGATTTCAGTTCAGTTTTACGTTGTATAGTCTTTACAGTTTCAATTACTTAATGCCCTTTTTTTAGCTTTTCTACAGCTTTCTTTACTTTACTATTCAGTTGTATTTACTTTAGTACTGCTTAGTTTAGTTACGTGTGTTAGACTTCTTGTCTAACACGGGGTACTTTTGGGATCCGGCAAATTGCGAGATCCTGAGCAGCTTGTTGAGGCAGGACCAGAGGACTTACAGGAGATCTTGGAGGAGTACGTGGAGTCGTAGTGGACCTGTCCTCTACCTTTTACTTTACTGCTTTAGTACTTCAGATAGAATTTACTTTTGTGTCATTTAAATCAGTTTATAATAATTCTGGATGTATTTTACTTTTCTTTTCTGAGACGAATGTTTACTACTGCTCTGTGATTAATGTATTCTGGATGTTTTGCTTTAGCTTCTGCACTATATTATTCTACTATTATACTTAGTATTATGATGTGATCAGCATACTAGAAATGCTGATATATTGATAATGTATATTGAATTCATATTTAACTCTTTAAATCCAATGTACGTATTCATCTAATACTTAAGGCAAGTGTCCTATACTTATCTTAAGTATTGACTCTCGATCCTACTATTGGGTTCGAGTCAGTAGCCCTTCCATTTCTGCAGTATTCGAAAAGATGGGTTTTTGCTATTTCTTCCCGGGTAGCGCACCGCTCCGCCGCTGATCTAATTATATTTGTAACCTTTGCGCACGACGATGGGGCGGGGCACTACAGTTGGTATTAGAGAAGTATCATAAAGTGTCAGATAAAGAGTTTTGTTCCTATCTACTTTGTGATCTGTTCTCTGTATCAGGTAAATATCATAAGTTACTAAGTGTAGTAAAAAACAAACATCCAAAAGTTCATCAAGTTACCTCATAAATGAAAGGGTTGACTATGTTTAGAATGATGACATCCTAGGAATTTAATGCACATAATAATTTGATTGAAATTATGAATTTTTAATACCAAAAAGGACATCTTAGGACTTGAATGAACTTTGAAAATAATGATAAAATATGAATGAAATACTTATAAGTTGAGTTATTTTAGGAATGAAACACTCACAGTCAGCATTTTGGTTCTACCTTAGGAGGTTTGACAACTACTGGGTGGATGACCTCCGAGACGGCCAAATCTACGAAAGGGTCGTCGATGGAGTGTCACCTCGAGGAGTTGAGGTGCTAGATAAAATCCTTATCAACTCATCCTTTGGAGGCACCAGTCTTTTAGCACTCGCCAGAGAATGATTGGATGGCATTGCTACCGCACTTCGAGAGACAGCCTGTCCGGAGGAGTATCATCTGGAGATCGTAGAGATCCTACTGAGGGGATCAGCGAGTCATTGGTGGTATTGGGTTTATAGGAGATTAGCTCGGAGGAGCTATATAGTCACATATGATGACTTTTGCGCTGCCTTTTGGGTAGAGTATTGTAACTAGGATTTCAGTGATCTTATTATGTCATTTTCTTTATCTCAGTTATATGTTTTGCGGATCCATATATCTTCTCTTTTGAGAAAGAAATGAATGAATGAAAGTATAGTATAATTTTATGTTTCTGAATCCATACTTGCATTTATAGTCATGAATCCTGGATCTCTATCTGCTCATACTTCGATCAAGAATATAGTCTCGTCGTCAAATGGACCCGAAAGATCAAACCCCATGGTTAGTCTTGTAAAAGCCTTAATAGAAAGCAATGCACAACAAGCACAAAAAACACGTGCTTTGATTCTCTCTGTCAGACAACAACCTGCACCCCCATCAGGGTCCTCACACTTTACTGGCAATGGGATCCTTCACAGCTTCCATCGCCTCAGGACCCCCACATTCAATAGAGCCTTAAATTCAATGGACACAGTAAACTGGCTCAAGATTGTAGAGAAGAACCTAGTCAGTATCAAGTGCCCTAACTCTGAAGCCATCCATTTGGTTACTCACCTATTTCAAGAAAAAGCCAAATATTTGTGGGAGAATGAATGAAACAATAAGTTCACTGACTACGAAATAGAGGATATTCCATGGGGTATGTTTTTGGAAGCATTTTGTGAAGCGTTCATACCCTCATCATCTCAAACTATCCTAGAGGATGAGCTCCTCCATGTTACTCAAGGCAGCAATTCAGTGTTTGACTACGAACAGGAATTTTGGAGATTATCATGCTTTGTTCTGGATCTAGTGAGGACAGAAGCATCTAGATGCCATCATTTCTTAAAGAGGTTAATAGAATCTATTAAAGCCCACTTAGTCTCCCATCAAATTAAGACATTGACTGAATTAATCGAAGCTGCCTGTTTACAAGAAGGATTCTAAGGTCAACTAGACTGGAAGAGGAAGGCAATAGTTATGCAACCAAGGAAGGAACATTTTGGTCATCATAAGATGGAAAAAGTCTATAATATGGAGACTAAACAATCCTAGCCTCAGAACTTAGAGTGCAAACAATTGTATCTGTATGGAAAATGCTACCACTTCGGTGGTGTATATTTTACTTGTGGTCGAAGCGGCCACCATTATTTTGTCTATGATGCTAAGAACACAGTTGACGGAGTGCTCATCAATCACTCTCGTCATAAGCAAGCATTCTGTGCACAACCAAGGAACTGCTGAGAGCCTGCTCCTGCTATAATGCCAGCTGCTACAACAATCGTATCGACACAAAATCCAAACAGATCGTCAGGGTCAAAGGCCTCAGAACAAGCGACTCGCAGCACCTGCAAGGGTTTATATATTAACTCCTGCCTCTACTCCTGAGAACAACAATGTAGTGTCAGGTACACCTTAAATTAATTTTTATTCAGTCATTTCTATTTCGCTATTCAATATTTTTAGTTTTAGTAATAAAGACCTTAACATAATCATTGTAATAGGCACCTTAATGATAGAGGACAAATTTTGTAACATCTTTTTCGATACGAGAGCGAGTCATTCGTTTGTATCAGAAAATTGGGCTAAAAATCTTAAGCTACGATCTTACCGCTTAGCAAACTCATTAAGCATCGGGTTACCTTCCGTAGCTCGTATGCAATCCTAACAGTTTTGCAAGTTAAATATCCCTATTGGTAAATGAATATATGAAGCCAAATTGATCATCTTGCCAATTACAATTTTTGATATAATTATGGGCATGAACTGGCTAAGCCAGCATGGTGCTTCAATTAATTGCCAAAAGAAGAAGATCATCTTGGGCAGTGGAAATCTGTCGCAATTTTCATTGGCAAATTTAGTGCGCAAGCATCGCTAATTAATGCGTCGAAGGTGGAAAGGTTAGTTAAAAAGGGCTGTGATGCATATCTCATAATAATGTTGGGAGAAAAGAAAGAAGTTGTGCCCCTGTCAGAGAATCGAATTGTTCGTAACTTTCCTGACATTTTTCTGAAAGACCTACCTGGTCTTCCTCTAGTTAGAGAAGTAGAGTTCACAATCGAATTAATTCCCGAAACTCAACCGTTGTCAAAAGTTCCATATCACATGGCGCCTAAGGAACTCTAAGAAATGAACAAGCAACTTCAAGAACTGTTATAAAAAGGTCTTATTCATCCAAGTTCATCCCCTTGGGGAGCGCCGATTTTATTCATGAAAAAGAAAGATGGATCGATGAGAATGTGCATCGATTATAAGGAACTAAATAAGGTAACTATCAAGAACAAATACACTTTACCTCGTATCGATGACCTATTCGATCAGTTATCTGGAGCTAAAGTTTTCTCAAAGATAGACTTGCGATCTAGATATCACCAATCGCGAGTTAAGGATCTAGATGTAGAGAAGATAGTGTTTAGAACCTGCTATGGACATTATGAATTTTTGGTAATGTCCTTTGACTTAACAAATGCGCCATCCATTTTTATGGATTTAATGCAGTGCGTGTTGAAATAATATTTTGATAAATTCGTCATCGTCTTCATCGACGATATTTAGATTTATTCAAAGAGTAAAACAGATCACGAGAACCATCTGCGATTAGTAATAGAAGAGCTTCGAAGCCATGAGCTATATGCTAAGTATTCCAAATGCAAATTTTTGTTTGACTCAGTCGCTTTTCTGGGTCGTGTCGTCGACTCTTAAGGAATCAAAGTCGATCAAAATAAAGTGAGCGCAGTCCAAGATTGGTCACAACTAAAATCCGTGATTGGTATCAGAAGTTTCCTAGGACTAGCAGGCTACTAAAGTAAATTTGTCAAGGGATTCTCACAAATTGCGTCTCCTCTCACGAAGTTGACGCAGAAAGTAGTACTGTTTGTCTGGAGTCCGGAGTGTGAAAAAGCGTTCCAATCATTAAAAGATGCTCTTTCCTCTGTACCAGTTCTAGCCTTACCTAAGGAAGGCCTTAACTACCAAGTCTATATCGATGCATCTGGCATAGGTTTGGGATGTGTGCTGATGTAGGAAGAAAAAGTTATAGCCTATGCATCTTGTAAGTTAAAACCACATGAAAAGAACTATCCTGTCCAGGATCTCAAATTAGCAACCGTAATATTTGCTTTGAAAATCTGGCATCATTATCTTTATGGTATTCAATGTTCCATATTCACTGATCATCAGAGCTTAAAGTACATCTTCACCCAGCATGAGTTAAACTGCCGACAATGAAGATGGCTCGAGTTGATAAGCGATTATGACTTAAGCATTCAATATCATCCAGGAAAAGCAAACGTTGTAGCAGATGCACTCAGTCATCATGCTACTTTATCTTCCATGACATCATCAAATTTATTAGAAGAAGAATTTCAAAAGCTCAAAATTAGGCCAGTACGTGGTGCTATATTGAGCATACTGATATCCATGAGTTCAGTTGAACCCACATTCCATCGCAATATCTCCATCTCCCAAACTAAGGATGAAGATTATCTGAAGTTTAAAGTAGACATCAAAAGTGGCTGTCGCTTTGATCTTCAGCTTCGAGGTAATGTAATATATCAAGGAGATCACCTATGGATTCCTAAATTCATGCATCAAGAGATTCAAGTAGAAGGTCACAATTCTGGTTACCAAGTACATCATGACAGTACCAAGATGTATCAAGACCTAAAGAAATCATTCTGGTGGCCTGGAATGAAGAAAGGCATGGCTGAATTTGTAGCAAAATGTCATGCTTGCAACTTAGTTAAAGCCGAACACCAAAAGCCTGGAGGACTTCTTCATCCTCTAGCAATTCCTGAATGGAAGTGGTTTGATATTTCTATGGATTTTGTTATGGGTTTACCTAAATCTAGATCCGGTTCTGATTCAATCTGGGTCATTGTTGATCGACAGACCAAATTAGCACATTTTATTCCTATGCGTCAAACCGATTATGTGGAGAAATTTTCAAAGTTGTATATCAAGGAAATTATCAGGCTCCATGGAATTTCCAGATCTATCGTATTTGATCGAGATAGCCGTTTCACTTCCAAATTCTAGCAAGCAGTGCATCAAAACTTGGGAACTACTTTAGCCATCAGCACCGCTTTTCATCCCCAAACAGATGGTCAAACAGAAAGAGTCAATCAAGTCTTGGAAGATCTTCTTCATTTCTGTATTCTAAATTTTAGAGGCTTTTGGGAAGATCATAGTCCTCTCGTAGAGTTTGCATACAACAACAGTTTTCAGGCAAGTATTGGCATGGCCTCATATGAAGCTCTGTATGGCAGGAAATGCAGTACTCCTTTAGCATGGTCTAAAATAGGCAGTGTTCAGTTATATGGTTCAGAATTAGTTGAAGAAACTAATCGTAAGATTCAAATAATCCATCAAAGAATCAAAGAAGCTCAAGATCGCTAGAGCAAGTATCATGATGCTCATCATCGTACTCTAGAATTCGATGTTGGAAATTTTGCATATCTTAAAGTCAGTCCGATGAAAGGCGTGTATCATTTGGTGTAACTGGGAAGCTAAGTCCCTGCTACGTCGGACTATTTGAAATCCTAGAGAAGTTTGGTTGTGCAGCTTATCGATTGCAGCTTCCTGAAGATTTCTCTGCAGTCCATAATGTATTCCACATCTCTTCTCTACAGAGATGTCTTCACAAACCATCTCATCTAATTCAACTTCCAGCAGCATCTCTCCAGCCGGATCTTTCTTATGCGGAGGAGCCAGTTAAGATCTTAGCTCATGATCAAAGCAGCTGAGAAATCGCTCAATCCCAATGGTAAAGGTTCAGTGGAGAAATTGCTCTTTAGAAGAATCTACTTGGGAAAAAGAGACAGATATGAAAATAAAGTATCCTAGTCTCTTTGAAGTTTCAGGTTCCAGTTAACTTCTGAATTGTATTTCTATTCTTCAAATTTCTACATGGTTGTCTTCTCTCTTGTGATGATGTCGAGGATGACATCGTTCTTAAGTAGGGGAGTCTGTAACAACCCTATGGTGTCAGCTTGCTAATATATAGCTTGATTACTCCTTAATCTTGATCTCATTACTTTTAGAAAATTAATTCAAGCCTATTCTGCAAATTTAAAATCCATTGGACTCCTCTAAGTCAAAGATGGTATTTTGATCAGTCTAGATACCCTAGATTAGACCTAAAATATTTTGATTTCATAATTAAAATCTAATTGTATTTTTGAATTTCTCACCCTCAAATTAGCTAGGGGTACAAGTTTGGTGCAATTTAGAAATCATTTAGGCCATAATTCATATTTAATTAAAGTGGAATAATTGTATAAAAGGGTTTCTAATTTTTCTAAATTATAAATATACCCTTAAACTAAATTAACAGCTAGGATCCACTGTGCGGACTGCGGGCGGTCCGCTGCGGAGCCCGGGTCGCATGATAGTGGAGTCCCGCAAATTTAATCATCGCACTTATCTAATGGACACTAGGATTATATCCAGCGGAACCACAGATTGTCGTTGGATGCATCCCGTGAATCCTACGGTGCGGATACAATCGGATTCGGTCGTTAGGATCTGGAGGATCAGGACTGTTGCACCTTTCTTATTGATCAATCAGACGGCTCCGGACCCTCCTGCGACTGTGGAGCTTTAACCCCACTCGCTCGCACGCCCGACCGAGATCCTCCCCGTACTTCCAGCTGCCCCCCTTGTCTCCCACTCGCGCCTCTAGCTCAGCAAGCCATTAGAGATCCTCCCATTATGGCGAGGTGCCCCAATCAGGCCTCGTGGCCCGGCTGAGCTCAAATTGGAAATTCGAGAGGTCGACCATGGTCCGGCCTTTTGGGTCCTCCCCAGCCCGAGCCAGCCCTCTGGAAGCTTCCTTGAAGTTGTCTGAGGCTATAAATAGCCTCAACAATCCTCTTTCTGCCCCTTTGCTGCTCAATTGCCCTCAATTCTCTACTATCTTCTCTTCCGCCATTACCATCTGTCCGAGCTTGCATAGACTATCCAGAAGCTCTCGAACTGTTGATAGTAGGCTCTCCTAAAGTTCAGGATCCTTTACAGCATTTAGAAGATCTGCTAAGGCCAGCCGAACCCTCAGTAGATCACCCCGAGCTCAGCCGACGAACCAGGTACCCCCGTTTGCAAATCTTGAGGCAATGAGGCTCGAACTCATCTCCATTTGATGCGTATGGCTACGTATTGTCGAATTGAACCTAATGTTATTGTAATTAAGTCATGAGCTAGACCCGATCGAACAAATTGATCGATCGGGCTAAGCCCCTTAAGGATGTCTCGGGTCGAGTAAGGCCTCGGCATTCCAGCACACCTCAGGCCCTCAGACCAGGGGGCTTCGATACGTCTCACCTCTCTGAAGGTGTAGGGATCGAGCCCTGGGTCTAGCATGGCCTCTTAGGTGAGTAGGGCCTGGCCGATCCATACCGCCTCACAGAGGGCTTCGGGTCTCCTTCGATGCGCCTAACCACAGTGAACATGTAGCGATTGTCGATTGGTCGTGCCGTGGTCGGGATGTGCCAGAATTGGCCGATTAGGGTTCCCCTAATCAGGTCCTTCCGTTGGGACGAAGGCTCGGGGACGAAGCACCTGTGCGAGTCGGGCCAACCCGTGACCTGCGCGGTGCGATAGTCCCGGGTCTTCGGGCCCCGGCCGACCCACATGTTTTGAATTCGGGCCGAACCTGTTTTAAATAATATCGAATAATTGGAATTATTTTCCTTAAGGAAAATAATTCAATTATTCCAATCATAGGGATTTAATTAAATAAAAATATAGAATATATTAATGAAATACCTTTCAATCCACTGGTCCAAATCCTATGATATTATATATCAAATTGATCAAAAAATCCTCAGGAATAAGAATATAAAATAATATTAAACATCTAATGGCTTGATTTTCTGTTTTAACCTAATAATTGCAGAACTTGATTAGGATGGATTAGCAATTATACTTGACCAAATTGCATGTTTAGGGTGCCATTAGTTTTCTTATGAAGAGTAGGATGAATCTATGCTAAGTGAATTATTTTTCTAATCTTTGTATTTTGACTTATGCCCTAATTTTGTTAAACCATGATTAGTGAAAATTAGGATTTTTTACCACTGGATCTTAGCAAACTTAGTCTCTGATTAATTTTATGATAAAATAGAACTTATGTATCAAGTTGTATACAATTTTGATGGTTAGATTTATAATTATGTGCTAATCTTTTTGAATTGGTTTAGGGTTTAATTAGCACTAATTACTTTTTGTTTTTATGATTTTTTTTGTTAATATGTTCCATGACAGTAAGGTAGATTTATTGAAACCAAGTATACTGAATTATGATGTATAATTTGAATAAACCTAAAATGGAGAACTTAAATATCTCAATTAATCTTATGAAGTCTTAAGACTTTGATCAAGCTATTAAGACTTGATCTAGGGCTGAGATTACCATCAATAATACATCCTTAATCCACTGATTTGATATTTAACCTATAACTAAACACTTGATCTTAATTAGTTATGGGTGGGGGTCAAACCCTAACTAATTTAATTAAGGTCTAAACTCTTAAACTCAATTAAATTGATTTGATTATAAGATAATGCAACTGCCATTATTCCAATAATGCATCTATTTTAGTATTGATCTTAAACATTTGAATTAGACATCTTAAGGTTAATAATCAAACCATACGATCGAATAATCTGAATCTAAGCTTTGAATCCTTGATTTTCTCTTAAGTAAGACCATTAGCATAAGAAGACTAATAAAATTGTATTGATTTGATAAAGTGATCTAGCTCTAATAACATCCTTGATTTAAATCCTATAATCTTAGAATACTTTATGATCAGATGACTTACTCATCTGATATAAGCACTCTAAATCTAAATGATAAGTAAAACCTAGAGTGTTAGTATTTAGAATTAAGAGTGTGAGATCTTAAGTACCTCACCATAAGATCGTCTCTGAAATAATTTAAAGACCTAAATCAAATATACCTTGAGTTAGGAAGGACCTTTTGCAAACTTATTAAGGTAGACTCTTAGATGATCTCTTTTACCCTTGAAATTGATCTTACTACCTTGTGGTAGAACTCACCTAAGATACTTAGAGTGAACCGTCTTCTTACGGTAGAATCTATATTGTATGATCTTTGATTATATTTCTTGGAGCCTTGTATAGGACTTACCCATTTATCATGGAGATTAATAGTTTTGATAAAACCTTATTGATTAAATAGAGTTGCCCGAACCCAGGTTATTGATTGGTGTAGTATGGTATGCACATAGTACTAGATTATTTCAGTAGTGTTCAAGAATGGTTGAGTCACTCTAAGTAAGATTTATCTTTGGGCTATCCTGTGGGCTTAGGCAGATATAATCTCGCTTAGAGTAAATCAATCCATCATAAGAGTGTTATAAATGGGAACTCATTCCTTAGTTTGATTAAAATACAAATTGCCATCGGGTGATGCCTCCTAGCAAAGATTGCTTCAATAGGTGTGGCTTAAACAAACTAAGTAATTTGGGTCACCTTCTTTAAGACACTAAGTGTGCTTATGAATTGGGTATCTTAATGGCTTAGCTTGAGATAAAAATTGCTATCGGGTGATGCCTCCTATCAAAGATTACTTCGTCAGGGTGGCTTAATTAAACTAAGAGTTAAGGACTACCATTCATGGAAACACACTATATATATGTATATTACCTCCCCTCTGATGATCTATAACTAAAATATTAACTTTAACCAATTTGTGTTCTAGAAGTTAGGAGTCAGAATCCTTTTAGCAGGATTCTACAGAATGGAAACTTTGAATTCATTATCGGTATTCAAGCATTTATGGATTTTGAATTAAGCTCATGTAGAATAGAAGCATGAACATAAGCATGAGTTGGAGCATGATGAATTATTTCAGTAGTGATGTATGAATATCAGTGATGATTTATGGGTTACGGAATGTTGTATATATTGACTGGGGAATTTCAGGCTGCATCGGCATCACAGTAAACTGTATTCCCAACTGGATGTATGTGTACATTGGACCGTACAACTCATAGCCTTTCAGTGATAGTTTTGTTACTCGTCTGTGGCATACCGTGTTGTGGCATATTTGGATGCATGCTTTCAGTGACATATAGTACAACATTGAACATTGTTACATTGGTTTATGAGCATTTGATATTTTCACTTATTTTCAGTATTCAGATTTCAGTTCAGTTTTACGTTGTATAGTCTTTATAGTTTTTACAGTTTCAGTTACTTAGCACCTTTTTTTTTTAGATTTTCTACTGCTTTTTTTACTTTACTGTTCACTTGTATTTACTTTAGTACTGCTTAGTTTAGTTGCGTGTGTTAGACTTCTTGTCTAACACGGGGTACTTTTGGGATCCAGCAATTTGCTAGATCTTGAGCAGCTTGTTGAGGCAGGACCGGAGGACTTACAGGAGATCCAGGAAGAGTATGTGGAGCCTTAGTGGACCTGTCTTCTACATTTTACTTTACTGCTTTAGTACTTCAGATAGACTTTACTTTTGTATCATTTAAATTAGTTTGTAATAATTCTAGATGTATTTTACTTTTCTTTTTTGAGACGAATGCTTATTACTGCTCTGTGATTAATGTAATATGGATGTTTTGCTTTAGCTTCTGCACTCTGTTATTCTACTATTATACTTATTATTATGATGTGAACAATATACTGGAAATTCTGATACATTGATAACGTATATTGGATTCATATTTACCTTTTTAAATCCAATGTACGTATTCATCTAATACTTAAGGCAAGTGTCCTATACTTATCTTAAGTATTGACTCTCGATCCTACTCTTGGGTTCGAGTCAGCAGTCCTTCCATTTCAGTAGTATTCAGGAAGATGGGTTTTTGCTATTTCTTCTCGGGTAGCTCACCGCTCCACCGCTGATCTAATTATATTTGTAACCTTTGCGTACGACGACGGGGCGGGGCGCTACACTATTGGAGAAAGGTCTTATCAGTCCTAGTTCATCCCCATGGGGTGCACCAGTTCTGTTTGTCAAGAAGAAAGATGGATCAATGCGAATGTGTATCGATTATAGAGAGCTAAATAAAGTATCAGTAAAGAATAAGTACACATTGCCCCGTATCAACTATCTGTTTGATCAATTAGCAAGAGCAAAAGTGTTCCAAAAAATTGATCTATGATTAGGGTACCATTAGCTACAAGTAAAGGATTCAGATCTAGCAAAGACTGCTTTCAAAACTAGATATGGCCACTATGAGTTTCTAGTGATGTCATTTGGATTAACAAATGCACCTTCCATATTTATCTAATGCAACGCATCTTGAAACCATACCTTAACAAATCCGTCATCGTGTTCATAGATGATATTCTAATATATTCTAAGATGAAAAAGGAGCACGAAGGTCATCTCAGGGCAGTATTGGAAGAACTAAGAAGCCACCAGCTATATGCCAAGTATTTGAAGTGTGAATTTTAGCTTGAATCTGTCGCCTTCCTAGGCCACGTAGTAGATGCTCAAGGGATCAAAGTCGATCAGAACAAGGTCAGCATAATCCAAGAATGGGTACAACCCAAGTGAGTGATAGAAATCAGAAGCTTCTTGGGTTTGGCCGGTTATTATAGAAGGTTTGTCAAAGGCTTTTCTGAAATAGCCTCTCCACTCACCAAACTCACCCATAAGGCTGTACCCTTTGAATGGTTGATAGCTTGTGAAGCAACATTCAAAGCACTAAAAGATGCGCTTACCTCTGCCCCTGTTCTAGCTCTTCCTGAGGAAGAAGTGAACTATCAAGTTTATACTGACGCATCTGATATAGGCTTAGGTGCCGTACTAATGCAAGAAGGGAAGGTCTTAGCATATGCTTCCCGTTAGCTAAAGACTCATCAAAGAAATCACACCATTCATGATCTTGAACTAGCTGCTGTAGTGTTCGCTTTAAAGATTTGGCATCACTATCTATATGGAATTCAGTGCTCAATTTTCACAGATCATCAGAGTTTGAAGTATATATTCCCTCAAAGGGAGTTGAACTGCCGATAGCGAAGGTGGTTAGAACTGATTAGTGACTATGACCTGGACATCTAGTACCATTTAGGAAAGGAAAATGTCGTAGCTGATGCGCTTAGTCAGCATGCGATTCTCAATGCTCTTATCTCTAAGAGTCCTTTTATATTGGATATCAAGTCAGTGCATAGTGACCAGGTGAGTACAATGCTCTCACTGATTAATGTGGATCCCACTTTCCACAGAGACGTATCTATTACTCAAACGAAAGATGATGAGTACCTAAATTTTAAACAACCCATCAAAAGTGGTCGTCGCCCTGACATTCAATTACATAAAGGTGCTATCTATCAAGGAGGTCGCTTATGGATCCATAAGTCCAAGCATCAGGAGGTGATGATCGAAGGCCATAACTCCGGATGCTAGATCCATCCTGGAAGCTCAAAGATATATCAAGACTTGAAACAATCCTTCTGGTGGCCAGGAATGAAGAAAAGTGTGGTTGAATTCATTACAAAGTGCCACGCTTATAGTCTGGTTAAGGAAGAACACCAAATACCCGATGATCTACTTCATCCACTGAAGATCCCTGAATTAAAATGGATAGATATATCTATGGATTTCATGATGGGATTGCCTTGTGCAAGGTCTAGAGTAGATGCAATTTGGGTTATAGTAGACCGATTAACTAAATCCGCTCATTTCATTCCCATTCGGCAAATTGACTCAGTTGAGAAACTCGCCAAGCTGTATATCAAAGAGATAATCAAGTTGCATGGAATTCCCAAATCCATTGTATTTGATAGAGGCAGCTGATTCACTTCTAAATTCTGGCACACCGTGCATCAAGATCTAGGGACAACCTAGCATTGAGTACAGCCTTTCATCTGCAAACGAATGGCCAAAAAGAATGAGTAAATTAGGTTCTCAAAGATCTACTTAGACTATGTATCCTTGATTTTGCTGGACCTTGGGAAGATCACCTCCTACTAGTAGAGTTCGCTTGTAACAATAGTTCTTTAGCCAGTATAAAGATGGATCCATATTAAGCCTTGTATGGCAGAAAGTGTAGTACTCTGTTGGCATGGTAAAAAATAGGCAGTGTTCAGCTATACGGATCTGAGTTAATAGAAGAGACAAACAAGAACGTTCAATTTATTCAACAATGAATTCATGCTGCCCAAGACCGCCAGAGTAAATACCATGATATGCACCATCGCCTGCTAGAATTTAAAGTTGGAGACTTTGGGTACTTAAAAGTCAGTCCGATGAAAGGAGTCTTTAGATTCGGCATAGCTGGGAAACTCAGCCCCCGCTATGTAGGTCTGTTTGAGGTAGCAGCCAAAATGGTTCTTCCGCCTACAAACTAAATCTTCCAGGCAACTTTGTAGCAATCCACAATGTATTCAATGTATCATCACTAAGAAAGTGTCTCATAGATCCATCTCACCTCATGCAGCTCCCAGAAATTCAGATCCAACCCGATCTGTCATATGCCAAGGAACCAATTCGAATTTTGGCCTGTGATCACAAATAGCTTAGAAGTTATACTGTTGAAATGATCAAAGTGCAGTGGAGGAATTGTTCTCAGAACGAAGCCACTTGGGAGAAGGAAGCCGATATGCGAGTCAAATATCCCAAACTCTTCGAGAATCTAGGTATTCCTTCTTAGCATTCTAAAACTTAAAATTCAATTCATGTTTTTATTCTTGTCTTTTCTTTCCACTTGAGTGATATCGAGGACGATATTGTTTTTAGGTGGGGGAGTTTGTAACAACTCAAGTTGTTACCCTTATCAATTACGACTAATCTCCATCCTAATCTTGATCTTAAAGTGTTAAACAAGTCATTAGGAGTTATCCACTAAGACCTAGTCCAAATCAGGAGTCAAATAGATCAAGTCCTGATTTTTAGGAAATCCAAAAACTCTGAAAAATGGCCTACATAAATTGCCCTAAGATAAAAAATCGGACTTCGCTATTGCGCTAATTGCCCCAAAATTAGCTAGGGGTGATGTTTTCGAGTCAATCAGAAAGTCTTCAAAATTTTGACGAATATTTTAATAATATTTAATAGCCCAAAAATTGGAAAATTAAATACTTGTCAGAATTAAAATCCGACTTTGCCATTGCGATCATCACCCTCGGATTAGCCAAGGGTGAAATATTGGGATTTTTCAGAAGTCGTTGAATTTTCTTGAATATTTTAATATATTTAAATTAATTAGAAAATTGAAGTTTTTATTTTGACTTCGAAATCAAAATCCAACTTTGCCATTGTGATCATCACCCCCAAATCGTTAGAATCGAAAATCGGCTTCGTCGTTACGATCATCACCCCCAAATTAGCTTGGGGTGAAGTTTTGGGAATTTTCGGAGCCCGTTTATAAAATCAGAATTTGTAATTAATTAAAGGAATAAATAGTTTATTTATTCCTAATTGCATTTTTTTTCCTTTTCCTTCTTTCTCTCTCATAGTTGGCTATTCTATTTTGTTGGCCCTTACTGCCAATTTCAGCTAACCCATCTCATTCTCTCTCATTAATTGAAAGCTTTGATGGCTATGGCCATCTCTCTTCCTCCCCCCTCCTTAATGGCAAGGTTTGTTGGCTATGGCCATCCCTCTTCTTTCCCTCCCTCCTAGCTCATGATGGCTTTCCCCCTTCCTTCTCCTCCTATAAATCGAAGCTCAACTCTTTCTCTCTATTTTTGGTTGTCAAGATAACACTCCCAAGTTTCCACCCTTCCCCCCATTGTTGAGCTTTGTGCTAAAGAAGAAGAAGAATAAGAAATTCCTCCTCCAAGCTTTTCAAGATTCCTTCTTCCTCTTTAAAAGGCTAAGGTATTCATTTGTTCTCATTCATTGGTCATTTTATTCCTCTATTATACTTATTCGCATATTTAGACATCCATGATTAAGTATGGAAGCCATTATAGTTCTTCAAAGTAAAATACCTCATACTCTATTTTTCGTCCATTCTGCACACCCCTGCATTTATCACCATTGTTCATATAGTTAAGATGATTTGTTCGTGCTAATTTATATGTCAATAGAAAGGTATCAAAAATAGCTTTCCATAAATATATGGCACCGCTCATAAATGCTTTGGATTAAGAGTATTTGAGCTCGAAATGTGACCCTTCACGATTTTCACATAGGCGAAATCACCGTCGGGCGCTACAGCGTGCCGTAGCATCCAGAAAATTCATTTGACCATATCTTAGTCATTTAGACTCCAAATCTAAACAATTAAAGTGCTAGGTAGCTTCAAAATTTAGTGCCAATAATAATCTAAAATAATATTTAGGTTCTGAACCCTAAAAAAATTAGAAATGACAAAAATACCCATAACCTTAATTAGGTCATAACTTGACTAATTGAAGTCCAATTTGGATCTGCTCCTAGTTAAAGTACTCAGTCTGATATAGGAAAGCTATAGCCATAAAGTTTGCTGAATTTGGACATCAAATGAAAATGTTAGCTTTTTGATCCCCTAGCTTAGAAAATTATCGAATTGCCCTTGAAAATTGAAATGGCTATAATTAATTCATTAGACCTCAAAATTTTGTGTTCTTAGACTCTATAAAATCCTTGAACAGCAACCAATAGTAAACAACATAAAAATTTAGATTTCATTAGGTGTAATTTACTAAAATGCCCCTTAGGTCAAAAACCTTAGTTTGGACCCATATGACTCATTTCTTATCCAGATTTGGTTCACTTACTGTTTATCTTTATATTAGACAGTAAGGAATCATTTTATAGTATGAAATCCCAATTTGGAGCCCTTAATCAAAAAGTAGCTTTTTGGACCCTTAAGTAGGGGCAAAATGGTTATTTTGCCCAAAATTTAGGTTAAATATCCTTAACCCTTAAAATACCCTTTGAAATAATTAAAATCAGTAATAAAATTGATTTATGATCAATTTAAGTCATAAATCCCTCAATTGGGATAATTTGTAAAACATCTCAATTTTAGGTTTGAAAATCCTTATGTAATTTAATATGCCATAGCTAAAATTCATCTCTAATCTCCCTAATCAAATAAAATCAGCAAGTGTGAAGAAATTCAATCAATTCTTAGAAATTTTCCAAGTCTTATCATTAGGAATTCTCACTTCACCTTAGGATCCATTTCTTAAGAATAGGATTAAATATTAAGTTAAATTTCATTCATTCAATAATAAAGTTATTCAATGAATGAATTCTTAGTTTTATTAGTTTCTAGAATTTACAACTTATTTGGATTATTTTATCTTTCAATATTAGATTTAGGATAAGAGATTCATCCTATTAAGTCTGATTTGCTTAATAGGATTTACCTCGATTATTAGTTCATAATTAGATTTAACATAGATCTTAAGTCTTACCCTTGGGATTATGTTATTAAGCCCAATCTCGTGGTGTTTAATTTATAATCTCTAGCTTGGTAGATTTTAGACAAGTTTTTAGCTTAGAACGTCTAAACTCATAAACTAGATCGTGATGATTTCTTATAGTCGACATTGATTTAATCATATTAGGACCTAGCTAGTCATAATATTTTGTAACTTATAAGGACGTACTTCTAAGTTATACTCGATAGTAAGAATTGGAGATCCTGAACTTATGTAACTTGGAATAGTTAGAATATTTAAATTAGACAATAAATGATATCACCATGTTTAGTAGAGTCCCTTGCTTACTACTTGATTTGTGCTACACATTTATTGAACTTTGTGCTTATTTTTCTTTGAACATGTCATATAGGAATCATTGTTGTATGAAAAATGAAAACTTAGAATATTAGGAAAACATTTGCATTTAAGTTTAGTACATGGTGGATTATAATGCATATTACTCCAATGGATAAGGGTAAGGAGAGATCAGGATGCTTAATATGACTCATTGAGGAGAGTGTGTTAAGCTTGGGACCCGTTCAATCTTGCAGACATGCTTGACTCCTCAGCTATTTCTAAAATTATCCACAGAAAAAAAAGTAAAATAACTTAAAGATATTTGCATAGTATTATCTGCCTCTTCAGTCATATTGTACTATATTATGATATTATGTTTGCCCTAGCCCATAAAGGCAACGTGAATATATTGGGCTGCGTTGGCTAATTCTTTTTGATATGACAGTTTGTACATACTTTACAGTTTTTAGCTTACTATTTATTATGTTGTTGATACATTTTATTTTAGTTAGCTGTAGTTTTCCTATGTTACCCGCTTACTTGAGTAGATGTATATATATGATGCAAGACTTTACTGCTTATTATATGTACCATTTTTAGATTTATATTTTAAATTAGCATATGTCATATGATCATCAACATGTTTAGGTTAGACTTTTCTTTTCAATATTTTTACTTACTATATTACATATGTATGCCCTACCTTATTTAGTTTACTTAAGGTGTGCTTTTGCCTCAATTCTTGCTTAGTTATAAATATTATATTTATAACTTATCCTCATCCCATTGTATGCTTACTTGCTCCCGTGATAGATAGATGTTTTATTTAGTTTAGAGTAAAATAGTGATATTAACGAATGCTTAATAAATTACTTGACTAAAATATACTTAGATAATTTATCTAATAAGAATTTTCTTTTAATGGCTGGGGTCCTGGTATTGTGAAACTGACAATGTCAGATCTTATTTAGTTTGAGGAGCTAGTGCCTGAGGAGGAGCCTTATTTAGAGGAGGTGCAGCAGCCTGGTGTAGAAGACCTCTAGTTGCCTTTTTCTTTATTGTGAGGATAAGTGATATTATCATTTTCAGTCTTTTAAACTTTAATTAAATGATATAATAATACAGGTACTCGTGACTGTGTTGACTTTCTGTATATTATTATTTTCTGAGCTATTTCATTTTATTTCATGGCTGATATATGGTGAATGGATGTAATCCTTACTTCTTATTGCATCCGCACTCTGTATGAATATATAGATTTAGTGACTGATTTTCATAAATATTATGTGCACATCCTTCCTATATTATTGGATTGTGGACCTTACCTAATCCAACGATAAGTGAGGGATTTGCTAGAGTGACACTCCACTCCTTAGCCTAATGATTGCGGACTTAGGGATCAGGGTGCCACATTGGGTCAGGGCCCGACACGCACGTGGCTGAGCGGGCGTGCCGCGTGTCGCACGCGCAGTGCGTGGGCCCTGCCCACGGTTCCGCAACTAATGGTATAATGCCGCATGTCCCTCGGGCCCCACACATGTCGGCTCTATCCATTCCTGCCCGACATGTAAGTCTCGCCACTCTGATCGCGTCAATCAGAGCGCACCGCGTGGAGCTGTGGTCCCGCCGTTGTTAAATCATGTTGAAAATTTAATATATATATATATATATATATATAATTATGTATATTATATAAATAAATATATAACTACATATATATAAAAATAGAACTATAGTATATATATTCACTGATTTATATATACTATTATTAGGTTAATTTAATTAAGTTAGTTAATTAATTTAAGAGTAGTTATTTAGTTAGTATTAAGTTTAATCAGTAACTAATGCATTAATTTATTTGTTAGGTCAATTTAACAGCATTAAATAATAAATTAGATCTCTATTAAGAAGTAATTAGTTAAACAGTAAGAACAATAAATTAGTTTGATTGATGTAGTAACTTAATTAATTCAGTAAATTAAGTTAATTTAGGTAATTAAACAATAAAATAAATATTAAATGAAATAAAATAATTTCACAAACCTTAGAGCCTCATAACTTAAAAAATAATGATCAAAACATATTAAATATATATATCTCATTTTACTTAGAAAAATAAAATGAATCAAATGACGTAAATCAGAATTTTCATCTGGGGAGTATTTAACATAGTGACATTTTGTGACCTACACAAATACCTATAACTTTTTAACTAGTCAACCTAACATAGTCAATATGGGACTTAAAGTAATCAGGATAATAGTCCCATCACCGTGGTAACATTAGTTTTCCCATTTGGTGATTAGTTTGTAAAGTCACATTTAGGATATCCCTCCCAAATGACCAAAATGCTCGTGATTTTCAACTGACCATGACTTGGTCAATTGAACTCCAAATTAAGAAATTCAATGTGCTAACTAGCTTAGAATTTTAGTGCCAATAGTAAATCAAAATAAAATTTATGTTCTGTACTTCAAAATTTCTAAGTTGACCAAAATACCCATAATCCTAGTTAGGTCATAACTTAACCAATTGAAGTCCAAATTAGGGCTACTCCTAGTTAAAGTACTTAGTGTGATATAGGGAAGCTATAGTCACTAAGTTTGCTTAATTTTGACATCAAATGGAAAAGTTAGGTTTTGACCCTCTTAATCTTAGAAATGATATAAATACTCCTATAACTTAGAACATTCATAACTTAACTATTTAATATCAGAATTCAGTGTTTTTAGATTCTATGGAATCCTTAAATAACAACCAACAATAACTGCATAAAAATTTAGATTCCATTAAGTGTAAATTACTAAATTGCCCCTTAGGTCAAAAACCCTTGTTTGGACCTATAGGACCCATTTCTTATCCAAATCAAGTGTACTTACTGTCTTCTTCTTGTTAGATAGTAAGGAATCATTTGGTGTCAAGAAAATCTAATTTGGAACCCTAAATCAAAAAGTAGCTTTTTAGACTATTATGTAGAGGGACAAAATAGTCATTTTGCTTAAAATTTAGGTTAAGTGCTCTTAACCCCTAAAATGAATATTAAATCATTAATAATTATAATAGAACTATATTAAAATCTTTTAAATGAATAAAATCACATAGCAAATCAAAATAGGTCAAATTCCATGAATTTCCCTAAGTCTTATTTCTAGGAATTAACACTTCACATTAGAACTATTCTTGAGATTAGGATTAGATCCTATATTAAATTTACTTTATTAGATAAAGTGGGTTATTCAATGAATGACATCTTAGTTTTATTAGTTTTTTGATTTTATAGCTTAATTATGATTATTTGTCTTCTAACTTTAGGATAAGAATAGGAGAATCATCCTATTAAGTATGATTTTGTTTAAATAGGATTTGCCTTAATTATTAGTTCACATTTAAATTGAAATTTAGTTCTTAAGATTTACCTTTAGATTATGTGATTAAACCCAAGTTTGTGGTGTTTAATTCATAATCCTTAGATTAGTAAGATCTTGATCAGATCTTATTATAGAATGTCTAAATTCATCAATTAGGATGTGATAATTTATTATTTAACTTGTAGTCAATTATGATTGAACTAGATTAGAATCTGAATAGTTCTAATCCTTTTTAACTTGTAAGGTCATGCTTCTAAGTTACGCTCGATAGTAAGAATTGGAGATCCTGAACTTGTCTAACTTAGAATAGGTAGAATGGTTAATTAGATAATAAATAATATCACCATGTTTAGTAGAGTCTCTTACTTATTATTGAATTTTATTGCTTACACATTCCTTGAATTTTGTGCCTTATTCCTTGAACATGTCATACAAGAACATTATTGCATAAAATGAAAACATAAAATATTTAGGATAACTTTGCATTGGGTTTAGTTATTGGTTGAATTTTGTGCATAGTACCCCAATATGCAGGGAAAAGGTGAGATAAGGATTACTTAACTTTACTCATTGAGGAGTGTGTTGTTAAGTTGGAACCCACATAGTCTTGCAAACATTCTTGACTCCTCAGTTACTTCTAAAATTGTCCAGAAAAGTAAAGTAAGTAACTAAAATATGAATTTGCATGTGTTAATACTGCCTCTCAGTTCAGTTATGTATATTTCCTAGGAAAATTTAGTGCCTTAGCCACTTATGTCGTCCTTGTAGCCCTAAACTCTTATGATGCTAAAAAATTTTTGTTGCCTTAGCCTCCTTGTTGATGATAAGAATCCTTTTGATTTAAGCAGGCTAGATTTAACCCACATCTGTATGGCAGTCATGACATACTATTTCTACTTTTATTTCTGATTTTAGTTATACTTTTCAATTTAATTTTACTTCAGTCTGCTATTTTACTTGCATTACTTGTATATTATAGGATGCTAGGCCTTTTGTTGCTTACTTGTATGCACCATAGTTGGATTGTTTTTTAATTAAATCTGCATATGTCATATGATCATCAACATATTTAGGATATTATTTTTATTTTCAGTATTTTATTTACTTTATTTATACATGTATGTCTAGTCTTATTTTAGCTTATTTTGAGATATGTCTTTTGCCTCACTATTGTTTGAGTTATAAATGCTGTTATTTATAGCTTTTTCATTTTTATTGTATGCTTGCTGCTCCTACTTTACTTTCTTTTACTTATAGTTTAGGAAAATGGTGATATTAACAACTGTATAAAAATTTATCAGCCTAAAATGTACTTAGACAATTTATCTAATAAGATTTTATTTTTTTGGCTGGGGCCCTGGCATTGTGAAACCGACAATGTCAGAATCTGAGCAGTTTGTAGATTTAGTATACCTAAGGAGGAGCCATATATGGAGGAGGCATTACAGGGTGGAGCTGAAGACATTTAGTTCCTTTTATATTATTGTGAGGATGAGTGATGCTGTTACTTTATTTTTTAAACTTTAAGCAAATGATGTAATAATGCAGGTACCCTTGTGACTGTATTTTCATTCTGCTATATTATTTTTGAGCATTTTTATTTCATCTCTGATTGAGTCATGGTAAAGTGGATGTATTATGTACTTGTATCTTATTTGCTTCTGCGCTCTATACTTGTATTGATATAATGACTGGTATTATACATTCATTATATGCACACCCTTCCCTTATTAGTGGATTATAGATCTTACCTAATCCAATGATAAGTGAAGGATTTGCTAGAGTGGCACACCTCCCATTAAGTCTAATCTTATGGATTAGGGGGTGGGGCGCCACATGAATAAACCTTGATAAGACACAAGTTTAATATAGAGGACCAAGAGCATCAATGTAAATCAATTGAGGCTAAGTTATAATTTATCTTGAAATGATTAGCTAACCTATCTAAGAAGAGCCTAATTGTAAGAAAGAAACTCTAACTCAAACAAACAATGAAAATGAGAAAGAGGTGGACTATCAATTCAAAGTAGACAATATGAAAACACAATAAGAATTTGAAATAGAAAAAGTTGATCAAACACAAATCTGAATCTTGTTAACTGTTTGGGATTCCCTAAGCAATTAAAGCCCCTACAGCGCTCCTAGGGACTCAAAAATTAAAATAAAGTGCTGAAAAGCCATTCTTCCAACCTCATAAAAAGCTGAATTTAATTCACATTAAATGCAAGACATTAAAACAATCCATGACTGTCATTTAATCATGTTTTGAATGTTTTATAAGCATAAATCTTCTAGAATTTTATCTATAAAAAGCTAGAGTACTGAAGGAACAATGTTCACTGCTTGTTCTTGTCTAAATTTTGCACATTACTTTCAAGGCTATTCACTACCCTCTCATTCCCAATGTCTTCCCATAAGAAGAGCACGGCTAATAAAGATGCAGGAGCCTCCGCATCCAGAGGAGCTTTTAACAAAAAATGGTTCTCATCTGCGGAGGTAGAACAAAGGTTTAGCCAGGCAACGTCAAAAAGGAAGCTTATTTTGGAGAAGGGCTCCATGCGCTTTTACCTTGTGCCTATAAACAAGTCAAGGACCAGGAATGTGATAGGCTGGTCTGTTCAAAGACCAACTCTCTTCCCTCATCCAGAAATTTTACGCCAATGCAGTCAACGCAGTGAGGCGTAAAATGTTTGTGAGAGGGAAAGGGGAAATATTTGGGCTCAAATCGATCGAGCAATTTTATGAGCTGAGGGAGGGGGTGAGCTGTTCCTAACAGTCCCTCATTGGACCCGACAGAAGTTGCAAGTCCTTACCCGCAACGATGCGGGCTGGAGAGGGAACCTAGCCAACATACCTTGAGCCCTTCTTACATATTCAAGCATTACGTGGCACACTCTCATCTCTAGTATTATCATGCCATCTGGGCATCTTAACGAGGTGACTCGATCACGGGTGTTGTTCATGTTCACCATTCAATGACTTGGAGAAATCCATATCTCTAGGATCATTCTTGAGCAGCTCTAGAACACCTTGATCGGGTAGTGCACTGCACTTGCATTTGGGTCCCTTATTTCAGGGATATGCCAGGCCCAAAAGGTCAGGGTATCATCCTCTGACGTCCCAATCTCTCTCCGTGCTCCTCTTTCTTGTATGAACATAAATGTTCGCTCTCATTAAGGAAATAGGAGCAAGAAGAGAAGGGAGAGGAAAGGGAAGCTTCATCTTCCACCAGCCAAACTAATCTGGAAAAAGGATTGGTGCAGATTATGAAAATCTATAAGCTAGTAAAACTAAGGTTTCACCTATTGAATAACCCAATTTACTCAATAGATGAAATCTAACCTAAGTCTTATTCCTAATTCTTAAGGAATAAGGAACTAAGATGAACACTCAAGCTCTAATTCCAGCTAATGTTGATTGGATGCTTGATAGGGAGATTTAAAGGTTTAAAGAAAACATGATGTGAGATGAATCTCACATAATGGGACTTAATTTTAATTAGAAATTTTTTTAAGATAAAATTTAGGGTTTTGAATTGAAACACATTTTAATAGTCTAAATTATATGAATTAACTTTTAAATCATTTTATTTACTAATTTTAATGATTAGAACATGAATCTAGGGCTTAAGAACACTTAAACCTAAATTTGGGCAAAATGACTATTTTGCCCTTACTTAAGGGTCTAAAAATCTACTTTTTGATTTAGGTTTCTAAATTCAAACTTTTCAATGATAATTTATTACTTACTATCTAATATGAAAATAGACAGTAAGAATACTAATTTGGATAAGAAAATAAGTCTTATGAGCTCAATTTAAGGAAATTGACTAATAAGAGAAAAAATAGTAACTTTTTCTAATGAAGTCTAAAAATTTATTTAGTTTATTAATGTTTATTGTTCAAAAATTCTATAGAGTCCAAGAACACTAATATCTGAGGTATAGTGATTAAGTTATAGGCAAATCCATTTTGGGGTGTATTTATGTAATTTAGAGTTCTTAAGAATAGGTCAAAAACTTAACTTTTCCATTTGAAGTTCAAATTTAGCAAACTCAGTAGCTATAGCTTTCCTATAGTATACTAATTACTTTAACTGGGAGTAGACCTAATTTGAACCTTATTTATTTAAGTTATGACCTAATTAGGATTTATGATAATTAGTAGTGATTAGTGAAATTAATTACAGAATTACTAAACTAATCATACCACTAGGTTCTATTACTCTATGAGCTATCAGAAACTTAAACCACTCAACTTGTAACACTAATTATGCTAGTATTCTCTAATTAAAATTTAGAGTGATTAGGGCTATTAAAGAAATCTAAACATCAAATCATAAATTTTTTTACAATTTACTATTTATTAGGTTTTCCTGATCAAAATAGTATATTGGAAGACCTAATTTGGAGCTCAATTGACCAAGTTATAGTCAATTGAAGTTTTAAGATTTAAGAGTGTAATTAGGGTATGTTCAAAAAGTGATTAGATTAATTGCACTCTAAACTGAGAAAAGAATGCTGTTAGAATACTCATGGGAGTCTCTCGATTTGAATGAGACCCATATTAGGTATATTTGGATGAGTGTGTGCAAAGTTATAAGCATTTGAATGTTTGTGGCATTTAGGGTAAATTATAGGGGTCCTAAATATCACTAAGTGAAATATAAGTCCTACTGAAAATTGGACATCACCATACTAGTCCTTGATTTTTGCTGATCAAAATAACATATATATATATATATATATATATATATATATATATATATATGCTAGGATTGGAGTATTGGTTTGATAATTAGGAGACATTAAAGTTTGCATTTAATTTATTTAAACTAAATCAATTTAGCTTACTCTTTTAAATTAAATAGAAAATTAAATATTTAAATTATTACTTATATATTTAAATATAATTTTGTATATATATATATGTATATAATTATTCTTATTTATTTAATTGCAGGCAGGTCACATCGGCAGCAGCAGTGGGCCCACAAGATGACACGCGACGCTAAAGGATTGGTCGGGCAGACGAGGTAGGCCCCACCGCAGTCAGCCGAGCGGACAAGCCTCATGGCAACGTGGGTGGACCCCACCGCACATGTGGACACCCTACGGTGCGCTGCGTTGGAAGAGCGGACCTCGCGTGTGGAATTCACAATTGCAATGCAAATGAATGCAACAGGCGGCTTAGTGGGCCAGACTGGGTCTAATCTATTCAACTGATGTGGCCCAGACCAGAGGCGCGGGTTAGGCCTTAACTCGACCAACCTAAGAGATGCTTCGTCTCCCTCTAGGGTTTGCAACAGGCTAACCCTAGATTCGCGATGGGCACCATCGTGACGGATGGAAAATCAATTGAATGACAATAATTACATGCATAGATTCTAAATAAGCAATGAATATAAATTGAAGGCGAGGGAGGGGATACCCTTAGGTTCTATAAGGCCGACGGTTTGATCCAACAGCAGTGTGCAAATTGCTCCAAGGTACTTTAACGGGGTAAACCGAAGCTAGGAGAAGAAAGGGAGGATTTAAAAGGGTTCTAAAGAGGTGGATGAGTGCTACCTAGCGTCAAAGGGTCTGCGCGTGGAGGTAGGGCGACGTGCGTCGCGACTTCTGCCGCGTGTAAGCCTCGCGAAGATGACAAACCTCAACCATCTGATCGAGCGATCAGACGACACGGATAATTCGTCCAAACAGACGGCGCGACAGCAAATAGGGTGATGGCGTTAAGGATAAGTGAACGGCGCCGGTTAATTAATTAGATAAAATATTATTATTTAAATTATTTTAAACATATTTTATTAATTAAAATTAACTAATTAATCGCATTCCTAAAATTCCCGATAAATCACCCCGAACTAATTGAGAGGTGAGGAACGCAATGACAAAGTTGGATTTTTAATTTGAGGTCAATTTAAATAGGTTAAATTCCAGGGTTTTGTGGAAATTCTCAAAATCAAGATTTGATATATTTGACTCTTGATTTAAACTAGGTCTTTGTGGTAAACTCATAATAACTTAATTAGAGCATTAGAATCATAATCAGGACTTGGTTTAGTTCTAATTGACCTAAGTAACAACCTGGATTATTAAAAAAGAGGAGCAAGAAGAAAAGTGGAGAGGAAAGGAAAGCTTCATCTTCCACCAGCCGAACTAATCTGAAAAAAGGATTGGTGCAGATACACGCCTATCAATTGGAACTGGGGAAGTCCATCGCAACGGACATGTGGTTCTATAAATCTGAACTCGCCCGATAACAGAAATTCCATATGGAATTCCATGCAGCTCTTGGAACCATGTTCCAAAATTGGAGCATGCATGGAGGATCGGGCAATACTGTGTTGCCTCAACCCCCAGCCGGCGATCCCCTTCCTAACACAGCGATGATGAATGCGGATATGAAGAGGATGATAATTAACAAGGTTGTAATAGTTCTGTTTCTTTTTCTGATTTTGTATTTTCTTTTGTTTTTCTTTTTATCTTTATTTATGTATATTTTGATTTTTATTTTAAATGAATCTTGAAAACTATCTCTCCCCATAATCTGCTATGAAAAACTAGATTGCAACATCAATTTTTTGAAAATTTAAAAATGCTATGGGCTCAATGAGATATAAAGTGTGAAAAAATTTTATCACAATAATCTGCTTAAACAATATGTGATCGAACAAAAATAAAAGCTCTAATACCCACCAAACCAAGTGCTCTTCCTAAGATACATTAAGTCTCTATAAATTTAAAAAGAATGATGCTAGGAATCTAAGTGTGGGGATATAGGGTCTAAGGAATTTGATAAAGGAATAGCAAGAAATGGGTGAACCTAAGAGTGTGCTAGGCTTTTATAGGACTTCATAATCATAATGAACTAAGATAGGGATGAAGAAAAATGTCTCTCCCTTGAGCTGAACAAGAAATAAAAAAACAAAAATTAGGGATGAAGAAAAATATCTCTCCCAATTATAAAAATAAGAAAACAATTGAGAAAAATAGGAGAAAGAAAAATATCTCTCCTGAATTTTAAATTATTCATTGTGAATTATAAGAAGGAGCACAAATGACATAGAGATCCAATTCACTCATTCAAGCTTATCTTATTTGAGATTTCCTAGAAAACTTCCCCCCCTAATTAAGAAACAGCATCACAAATTAAAAAATTTTTGGGGATTGGAAAAGCAATTAAGGAGTTGAGCATGAGTTTGGAATGCATTAGATGCTGATTTATAGAGATCACATGAATTAAGCAATTTATGAATTGACAAAATATCTCACATTGTAATTATAATTGAGTTCCATAATTCTAATTTTAGAAAAATCATTTTGAGTTTACTCGAAGATAAGCAAGAAACTAAGTGTGGAGATGTGATAAGTCTAAGATTTATAATAAAACAAAAAAAGAAATACAAACATTTTCATTATAGAATGATATACTTTGATGAGTTTTTCACTATTTTCAAACAAAATAACAAGCTGAGCAAAATTTGGAAGAAAATTGAAATTCTGGAAGAAAATCGCTATAGCACGCCCAAGCATGCTACAGCGTGCCAAGGCAGATTGAACTCGAAACCTCACCGCTACCACGCACCACAGCGGCATTTATAAAACCTAGGCTCAGCAAATGAAGATTTAATAGGACGACTTTAGCACGCTGCAGTGCGCTCAGGCAGATTGAATTCGAAAGTTCACCGCTATCGCGCGTCACAGCAGAGTAAAAATAAAATGAAGATTAATTGATCCGCTCTAGCGCGTTGCAGTGGATCCAACTCGAAACCTCACCACTATTACGTGCTATAGTAGGATTGGACTTAGCATAATTCTTAATATATCCACTACCGTGCACTGCAGCGGGTTCAGTTTGAAAGTTTAGCGCTACCGTGGAACAAAAGGGTCGAATACAGATAAATAAAATAAAATTAATACTCCACTGTAGCGCGTCCAAGCTCTCTAAGGCGAATTGAATTCAAAAAGCTAGGCACTACAGCGTGCCACAACATGCTATAGCGCGTCACAGCGTCCGCCGAATTTCCCACCATGATAAAGCATTAAATTCTGCATAGGGAAGGCCACAAATTCAAACATTTTACCTTTCCCAACTGTTTTAAACTGCAACTCTTGTATTCCTTGCATTTTTAAGACAAAATAATTGAACAATATATGAGAAAGCATTTAAGGTAAGGGGGTTGAAGAGGTAATAGCTTTGATTCCAAGAGAGGCTGAGAGCTGCTCTATATAAGGTAGAAAGAAAGACTAAGAGAGAGTTCTTATAATAACCCTAGGTTGTTACTTAATTTAATCCTAGCTCAATTACATCCTAATTATCATTCCATTAAGTTCATCTACTCATTAGAATCAATCCCAAAGATTTGGAGCGATTCAGAGCTCAATTTAATATTTGGATTATTTTAATAATATTTAATTAATTAGAAATTTGAGGTATTTAATTTGACCTTGAAATCAAATTCTGACTTCACCATTGTGCTCATCACCCCCAAAGTAGCTAGGGGTGATGTTTTGGACGTATTTGGAAGTCGTCAAATTTTTGCGAATATTTTAATGTAATTAAATACCCAAAAATAAGAAAATTAAATACTTGTCGGAATCGAAATCTGACTTCGCCGTTGAATTTCTCACCCCCAAATTAGTTAGGAGAGAATTTTTGGGATTTTTCAGAGCTCGTTTATAAAATCTAATTTTTAAAACATTAATTAATTTATATAAATTAAGTTAAAATTTATAAAATCCATTTTTTATTATTATCCTTCTTTTCTCTGTGCTGGGACCCACCTCGTTCTCCCTTATGTGCCTCCCAAGTCCTACGCATGCAAAGGAGCCTTACCTCCCTCCTTCCCTCCATTTTTCTTACCATTTCTTTCCTCCATGCTGATGGGAAAGTTCATCAAAGAGCCATACCTTCCTAGCTGAAGCCATCCATCTCCCTCTTTCCCCTCTTCCTATAAGATGAACCTTAAGCCCTCTCCATCCTTCATATGGCCAGCTGAGTTCTTCTCTTCTTCCCTCCATTGTTGTGCTTACTACTGAAGAAGCCCTCAAGCTCCCAAGTTCTTGTAGAAAATAGAGCTCTCTTCCTCCATTCATTTGAAAGCCAAGGTACCTCCCTCTCCCCTATTGAATGATCCAATGGCTACTCTATTTTTATTCTCATGCTTATCTCGCATATCAAAGAATCTGTGGTTGAGTATGGAAGCCATTACAACACATTAAGGTAGTAAATTTCAGGGTAAATGAACAGCTCTGTTTTCCTTATTTTTGTATAGCTGGACCTTTAACCTCATTATTTGTATTATTAAAATGATTCTTTTGTGCTGATTTTAATATTAATGGAAAGGTCTTGAAAATATCTTTCAATTGGTATATGGCACCGCACGTGAGGTGCTATAAATTAAAAGTATTTGAGTGCGAAAGGAGACCTATTACTATTTTCGCACAGGTAAAATCACCGTCGGGTGCTACACGTGCCATAACGCTCGAGTCTTGGGTTGAATCATCTATAGCATTTCGTAGAAAGCCATCGTGCGATGTAGCACCTAGCTCTCGACGAAGGGGCGCTATTGCGCGTCGTAGCATCCTGCTCTCGGGAAATTGGGGGTCGTAGCGCGTCGCAACGCCTGAAAGCGCTGCAGCACGCCACTGTGCTGAAAACTGTCGTAGCACCAGCATGCCGTTGTGCCCATGCCTCGGGTTGGCTATGTCGTAGCGCACCGTAGCACTGGCTTTCGGCCAGAAAGTGCTACAGCGCGCCATAACGCCATAATTGCCCGAATGTGCCCAGAACTGTCCGAAATTGCCCAGATTTGTTATTTTTTATATTTTAATAACTCTAGGACCCTATTGGGCTAAAATATATCAAAATTAAGCATTATGTGATTTTGGAGGTGATTTTCAATGTGAAACCTACCCCTTAAACCCTTAATGATCTTAAGCAAAACCATAATATCAAAATGATCATAACTTAATCATTAGACATCAGAATTTAGTGTTCTTAGATTTTATGGAATTCTTGAATAATAGACAACAATAAATTAAATGAATTTTTAGACTTCACAAAGTGAAATTATCAAAATGCCCTTATAAGTTAAATTTATTAAATTGGACCCATAAGACTTAATACTTGTCCAAATTTGATGTACATACTATCTATCTTCATATTAGACAACAAGAAATCATTTGGCATCAAAAAATTTTAATTTAGAGACCTTAATCAAAAAGTAGCATTTTAGACCTTTAAGTTGGGGCAAAATGGTCATTTTGCCCAAAATTTAGGTTAAGTGCCCTTAACCTCCAAAATATTATTTAAATCATTAAAATAAGTAATAAAACTGATTTGAGATCAAATTATAACCCTTAATCTCATAATGAAGTAATTTGATAGAAACCCCATTAAAGACTTAAAAATTTTAAAAGTAAAATCTATGAGTTTCTAACATAGTTTCAATTTCACATCTTTAATTATATTAAGTGAATTAGATTAGCAAATGAAGATAAATTGTAATAATTATCATTAACTCCTAAAATTCCTTAAGTTCTTTATTAGGAGCTTCTTAGGATATACACTCCACCTTTGGATCATTTCCTTAAGATTAAAAATAGATACTAGGTTAGATTTCATTTGTTGAGTAAATGAGTTATTCAATAAATAAAACCTTAGTTTTATTAGTTTTTAGATTTTTATGTTTTAACTATGATTATTTTATCTTTTAACTTTAGATTAAGATTAGGAGATCCATCCTATCAAGCTTTAATCATGCTTAATAGGATTTGCCTTAATCATTAGTCCACAATTAGACTTAAACTTTAGTGCTTAAGTTTTACCCTTTGAATTATGTGATTAAACACAATTCATGGTGTTTAATTCATAATCCCTAGCCTTAGTAGATCTTGATTAGATCTTAGCTTAGAGCATCTAATTTCATCAAATAGGACATGTTGATTACCTATTTAAGTTGTAAGTGATATTGATTGAATAAGTTAGAACCTTATCAATTCTAATTACTTTTAACTTATAAGACCGTGCTTCTAAGTTATACTTGATAGTAGGAATTGGAGATCCCAAACTTGTATAATTTAAAGTAGTTATAACGAATTAAGTAGATAACAACGGATATCACCTGTGTGTAGTAGAGTCTCTTATTTACTATTGACTTACTTGTTACTTTTGCATTCCTTGTACCTTATGCCTTTACCTTGAACATGTCATATAAGAACAGTGATGAATAAAATAAAAACTTAGAATAATTAAGACAACATTTGCATAGGGTTCAATTAATTGTTGATCGTGCTCATTTTACCTTACTAAACAAGGGTAAGGAGAAATAAAGATTACTTAACATTACTAATTGAGGAGTGTTGTGTTAAGTTGGAACCCGCTTAGTCTTGTAGACGTGCTTGACTCCTCAGCTACTTCTGGATATGTCCACAGAAGTAAAATAAATAACTGAAACATTATTGCATTTGTACTTACTACCTCGTCAGTTCAGTTTCTTCCTTGTTATTTACCAGCTTAGACTCAGATGACACTAAGAATAGACTTATTGCAGCAGGCTAGATTAGCCCTCTTTCTGATATGGCACTCATTACATACCCATTTACTATTTACTATTTATTGTTTATGTTTACTATTTACTATATTACTATGGCATTTTACTTCAGTCAGCTTTTCTTTACATGCTTACTTACTTATAGGATGCTAGTTTCTATTACTGCTTACTATACATATCACAGTCAGATTATTTAATTTTAACCTGTATATGTCATATGATCATTAGCATGTTTAGGATAAATTTTTTCTTTTAGTACTTTCTTACTTTATATATATATATATGTATATATATATATATATATATGCCTAACTTCATCACAACTTAGTATTGAGGTATGTTCTTTTGCCTCATATGTTGTTCAGTTATAAATGCTATATTTATAACTTTTCATATCCCTTTATATGATTATTGCACCCTTATGCTTTGCTTGCTTAATGTCTAAGTAAAATGGTGACATCATAAACTCATAAACTTAAACAGCCTAAAATGTACTTAGACAATATGTCTAACGGGACTTTCTTTTCTTTGGCTGGAGCCATGTTGTTGTGAAATAGACAATGGCAGGTTCTGAGCAATTTGAGGACCGTGTGCCTAAAGAGGAGCTATTCTTGAGGAGCATCAGGTTAGGGCAGAAGGTCTGTAGAATAGCTGTCATTTCATTTTGCTTGTGAGGATGAGTAATTTATTTCATTTTAAACTTATCTTAAGCTTGATGTAAGAATTCAAATACCTAAGTATATTCTTTACTGTACTATTTTATTCAGAGATGTGTGTTTACTTCTTACTTGTATTGTGGTAGATTGGATGTAGCATATTTTAAAGTCTTTGCTTCTGCACTTGATAAATGTATATACTTAGTGAATGATTTCGCTGCATTTTTAGGGCACATCCTTCCCTTATTAGTGGATTGAAGAATTACACTTTAATCTAATGATAAGTGAGAAATTTGTCAAAGTGGAACACGTCTCCTTAGCCATGATTATTGGTGGTTAAGGGGTGGGTGCCACAGTTCCCTCTTTGACATTCCAAGATATAATTTTTGAGGCTGTTGTAAGAAGGAAAGGAGAATCCTAACCAAGGAAGGAGAAGACAACCATTCAAGGAGAGAAAGGAAAGACAACTCAAGGAGCTGGAAGAGAAGAAGTTGGAGAGAAAGGAGATATCTGGAGAATGTCAAGGGTTATTCTTAGTATATCTCTAAAACCTCTTCTTAGACTTTCTTTCTGTAGAACCATGCAAAGGTCCACTTCCTTGTACTTTCTTTTCTACATCTTTTTTGTAATGGAAGGCTAAACCCTCCTTGGGGAGGGTTAGACCAAAATCATATAATGAGTTAAGGGACAAAATGGTGTTTGTATAAATCTTCTTCAATAAATTAAATCTTTGTCTTCTTAATTTAGATATGTTTCTTGTGAATGCATGCTTGTGGAATGAATGTCTATTTTATTTTAAATGATTTTATAACAAAAATAATATAGAATCAACTAGTCATACCAAGTTTAAGGGAATACATATAAAGGTCCTCATCACGAATACATATTTGCTGTGTTAGGATTCTCAGTGTAAGCACCTTGAGATTGGAATGATAGGGTGATTTGGTAACTTAAATCTCTTCGAGCTTCATAGCTTACCAATTGGTACAAGGCTAGGAATATGTGTGTTAGTGCTTGGAGCCTAATGTCAAGCTCTTGAGCCTAACAACATTATTCTTTGAGCTCAGTCAATAGATGGATGCACGTGAGCCGAGATCCACCTATCAAGCTCCATAGCTCAGCAGATGTTAAAGGAGCAAGTGGAATTATTGAGTGCTCATGGATGATCGTGACATAATCCATGCAGCCCAATAATTTACTTCCTTAGCTAAACAACGCATGTAGCATATGATGCTAATTGTGTGGGAATTAAGTTCATGTGACTGTTAAATTAAAATGATTATTTTGATAACTTAGATGTAAGGAATCTTAATTAACTCTTATCAATTACATGAGGATACATGTGCCAATATTAAACTCTTGTGTGTTCATCTTATGCACTAGATATGAAAAAGTTGGAATTAGAGGACGAATTTAAGAAATTCTATCTTCACTTGATTATAATTAACATGAAAACAAATTACATTAAAAGTTGAATTAATTTAATTGCTTATACAAGTCCCAAAACAAATTGCATGATTGAAACCCAACTTTCCCATCTTTTCAAATACTATCTTTAGTTTGATTTCTTTGAATTATTAATTAGGAGTCACACAAAATTAAATTTTTTTTTAATCTAAATATTATTAAAAGTAGATAAACCTTAGTAAAAAACACATCATTCCCTGAGGATGATATATCTCAGAACTTACCTTCCAAATATTACTTCAGACCGCGTACACTTGCGTGTGATCGCAGACGTGTGTTTATAATTCGTCAAGTTCTTGGCGCATTGCTGGGGAATGGTTCTTATTTTGTATTAAGGATAATTTGTGAGTAAATAGTGATTTAGAGTTATATTTGTTCTTTATATATTTTCTTATTTCTGTAACTTACTTTTTTGTTAATTTTTATAGTTTTTATTTTTATATATGGAGTACTCAAATCTCATGGTCATGCACAATAATAAACAAAATTGGTGTATGTGGTACGAGGGAACACATTCAAGTTCTGATTGTAATACAAACAACCCTTTTGCATTTTTGAGAACAAAACCAATCAATGACATTAAGTGTGATCACAACTTTCAACATTATTACTCTCACTCTGACATGAACATTAATAACACAAATTGGATGAATGAGCAATCATACTTAGAAGAATTGGTGGGAGATTTTAGTGGTTATGTGAACAACAATTTTCATGAAACTGAACCAACCTTGATTAGACACGAGTTTAATCTGGAGGATCAAGAGCATCAGTGTAAATCAATTGAGGCTAAGTTATAATTTATATTGAAATAATTAGCTAATCCTATCCAAGAAGTTCCTAATTGTAGGAAAGAAATTCTAATTCAAACAAATAATGAAAATGAGAAAGAGGTGGAGTATCAATTCGAAGTAGAAAATTTGAAAACACAACAAGAGTTTGAAACATACAAAGTTGATTAAACACAATTTGAATCTTATGTCCCCTACGCACCTCAAGTGCCTTGACCTCAGTGTTTAACAATAGGCGACTCATTATTTGAGGAAGATCAAGGTAATTGATTCAAAATAGTGAAAGCGCCAGAATTATCTATGGCATCTCAAACATAAACAAACCCTTTAGCAATCTTGATGATTATTATTTGCAATTTGAATTTGTCGAGAAATTTTTTGATTGTACTCCTAAGAAAATTGAATTTTTTGTTTTTTTAAAAAATAAAATTGAAAATGATGAATTTGATGAGTTTTATGACAAACATAAGGCAAGAAATATGATGAATGAAAAGAAGAATAAAAAGAAAAACTATTGTAAGTCAGAAGAAATAAGATAAGCACGGAAGGAAAAAGATGGTGTAGCTGGCATTCATAATGATTACTTTATTAAACAAGCTCGTACTCATCTTAAAGCCTTAATAAAAATTTGGAAACATATTTTAAAGGGATATAAAATGTTTTTGGTCTGATTGAGGACATTAAACTAAGTGCTTTTTGGGAGGCAACCTAATAATCTTTGCTTACTTAAACTTAGTAGTAATTAGTTTAGAATAAAAATCAAAAATAAATTACACAAGATGTTCATAAACAAACAATTATGAAAGAATACTTAAATTATGTGGGAAAAATTTCTTTGACAGTGTGCTACATCGAATTTAGTAGCTATGGCGCACCACAACGGATTTCGTTGCTACAGTGCGCTGTAGCGGACTTAAGCACAAGGCAAAATTTTTACCAGTTCTGAGGCGCTATAGTGCACTGCAACACACCATAGCGCGCTGCAGCATGCCATAACGTACTACATCATCTGGCCTACAGCTGGAGCAGCTATTAACTACTTGGGATTCCCCAAGCAATCAAAGTCGCTACAGTGCGCCTAGGGACTCAAAAATCAAAATAAAGTGTTGAAAAGCTATTTTTCCCACCTTATAAAAAGCTGAATTGAATTCTCATTAAATGCATGACATTAAAACAATATTTGACTATCCTTAAATCATGCTTTGAATGTTCTTAAGGGCTTAAATATTCCAGAATGCCTTCTATAAAAAGCTAGAGTAGAAAAGGAAAATTGTTCACAATTTGTTATTGTACAAATTTTGCAGATTACTTTCAAGACTATTCACTACCCTCGCATTCCCAATGTCTTACCACAAGAAGAGCATGACTAATAAAGACACAGGAGCCTCCACATCCAGAGGAGCATTTGACAAAAAGCATTTCCTTCTATGGAGGCAGAACAAAGGTTCAACCAGTTGATGTCTAAAAGGAAGCTTATTTTGGAGAAGGGCTTCATGCACCCTTACCATGTGCCCTACGAACAAGTCAAGGAATGAGAATGAGAAAGGCTGGTCTATTCGAAGACCGTCTCTTATCCTTCCCTTGTTCAGGAAGTTTACAATAACACAGTCAACATGGCAGGGCGTAAACTTTTTGTGAGAGGGAAAGGGGTGATTTTCGAGCTTAAATAGATCAAGCAATTTTATGAGCTGAGGGAGGTGGTGGATTGTTCCTACCAAACCCTCATTGGATCTAGATATGACCTGATAGAGGCTACAAGTGTCCTTACCCGCGATGATGCGGGCTGGAGAGGGAACATAGCCAACATCCCTCAAACCCTTCTTACATACTCGAGCATTGCGTGGCATGTTCTCATCTCCAGCATTATAATGCCATCTGGGCATCTTAGCGAGGTGACTCGTTCATGGGCGCTGCTCATGTGCGCCATTCAATGACTTAGAGAAATGTAACAACCCAAGGTTGTTACCCAGCTTAATTTTAGCTTAACCGTATCTTAATTCAGTTCATCTAGCCATTAGAACCAAACCTTGAAGATTTGGAGCAATTCAGAGCTCAATTAAATATTTTGGATTATTTTAATATTTAATTAATTAGGAAATTAAGATATTTAATTTGATCTCAAAATTAAAATCCAACTTCGCCATTGCGATCGTCACCCCCAAATTAGCTAGGAGTGATGTTTTGGATGCGTTTCGAAGTCGTCGGATTTTTGTGAATATTTTAATATATTTAAATGCACCAAAAAATAGAATAATTAAATAATTATCAGAATCAAAATCCGACTTCGTCGTTGAATTCCTAACCCCCAAATTAATTAGGGGTGAATTTTTGGGATTTTTCAGAGCGCGTTTCTAAAATCTGATTTTTTAATTAATTAAAGGAAGAAATATTTATTTATTCCTAAATTCTTTCCTTAATTGCATTTTTTTCCTTTTACCTTCCCCTCTCTCCTAGCTGGCCTCTTTTTCGACTGACCCCGCTCACCCTTCTCCTTTTTCGGCTGACCCCTCTCCTCCTCCCCTTAATTGCAAGACTTGATGGCTAAGGCCATCCCTCTTCCCTCTCCATTCTCCCTCCTAGCCCTCTTAGGCATGCCCTCTCCTCCATCTTCTTTAAAGGGAAGCCTCAGCCCCTCCTTCTTTGCTTGCTATCAAGTTAAAGCTGAAGCTCCTCTCCTCTAATCCCCCATTGTTGAGGCTTGGTGTTGAAGAAGAAGAAGAAGAAGAAGTTTCTCCTCCAAGCTTTCCAAGTCTTCTTCCTCCTCTTTTAAGGAGCTAAGGTACCCATTTGCTCTTCTTGCTTGACCATTTCATCTCGCTATTATGCTTATTAAATCTTTAGACATCCATGATTAAGTATGGAAGCCATTACAGTTCTTCAAGATATTAAATTTGATGCTTTGTTTTTCCTCCATTTTGCATATCCAAACCTTTAACTCCATCATTTGTATAATTAGGATAATCCATTTGTGTTGATTTAGGTATAAATGGAAAGGTCTCGGAAAGACCTTTCTATCGGTATATGGCACCACATGTGAGGTGCCCAAAATTGGGAGTATTTTTATTCAAAAGAAGACCTATTACAGTTTTCGCATAGGCAAAATCACTGTCGAGCGTTGCAGCGCCCGAGTTTCAAACTTGACCCACCACAGTACGTTGTAGCATGCTACAGCGCACCGCAACATCATAATAACTTGCGATGTGTAAAAATATATTTTTGATGAAAATAATGTAAATCCGCCGTAGCGCGGCATAGCGCGCCATAGCGACCGCTTTTCAAAAATCAAGCGCCGAAGTGCGCCGCAATGTGCCATAGTGTTGGAACCCACCGTAGCGTGCCACAGCCCACCAAGGCGGATTAAATTTGAAAGCTCACCGCTACCACACACCGCATCAGAGTAAAAATTGAATGAAGATTAATTGATCCACTCCTACGCATTATAGCGGATCCTACTTAAAACCTCGCCACTACCGCACACTACAATAGGATTGGACTTAGCAGAATTATTAATATGTCAGCTACCCTGTGTTGAAGTGGGTTCAGTTTGAAACTTTAGTGCTACCGCGTGCTGCAGCGGGATTGAACTTAGCATAATTCTTAATATGATCGCTACCGCGTGCTGCAATGGGTTCAAACTTTTTGCCTCCCCAGTTGTTTTAAACTCCAACTCCTGTATTCATTGCATTTTCAAGACAAAATAATTGAATAATTTATGAGAAATCATTTAAGGCAAGGGGGTTAAAGGGGTGATAGCTTTGATTCCAAGAGAGGCTGAGAGCTGCTCTATATAAGGTAGTAAAAAAGTCTAAGAGAGGGTTCCCCTCTTTGACATTCCAAGATATAATTTTTGAGGCTACTGTAAGAAGGAAAGGAGAGCCCTAACCAAGGAACTAGAAGACAACCATTCAAGGAGAGAAAAAGAAGACAACTCAAGGAGCTGGAAGAGAAGAAATTGGAGAGCAAGGAGACATTCAGAGAACTCCAAGGGCTGTTCTTAGTATTTCTCTAAAAACTCTTCTTTGACTTTCTTTCAGTAGAACCATGGAAAGGTTCACTTCCTCGTACTTTATTTTCTGCATCTCTTATGTAATGGAAGGCTAAACCTCATTAGGGAGGGTTGGGCTGAAATCATGTAATGAGTTAAAGGACAAAATGATGTTTGTATAAATCTTCTTCAATAAATAAAATCTTTGTATTTTTTATTTTTATATGTTTCTTGTGAATGCATCCTTATGGAATGAATGCATATTTTATTTTAAATGGTTTTATATCGAATCAATTAGTCATACCAAGCTTAAGGGAATGTACATAAAGGTCCTCGCCGCGAATACATATTCGTTGCGTGAGGATTCTTAGTGTAAGCACCTTGAGATTGGAATGATAGGGTTATTTGGTAACTTAAATCTCTTCGAGCTCCATAGCTCACCAGTTGGCGTAAAGCTAGGAATATGTGAGTTAATGCTCGGAGCCTAGTGACAAGCTCTTGAGCCTAACAACACTATTCTTTGACCTCAGTCGAGAGGTTGATGCATGTGATCAGAGAGCCACCAATCAAGCTCAGTGGCCCAGCAAATGTTAAAGGAGGAAGTGGAATTATTGAGTGCTCATGGATGATCGTGACATAATCCATGCAGCCTAATTATTTACTTCCTTAGCTAACCATCGCATGTAACATGTGACGCTAATTATAAGGAATTCAAGTTCATGTGATTGCTAAATTAAAATGATTATTTTGATAACTTAGACTTAAGGAATCTTAATTAACTCTTGTCGATCACCTGAGGATCTATGTACCAATATCGAACCCTTGTGTGTTCATCTTGTGCACTAGATATGAAATAGTTCGACTTAGAGGACCAATCTAAGAAATGCTATCTTCACTTGATTATAATTAGCATGAAAATAAGTTTCATTAAAAGTTGAATTAATTTAATTACTTACACTAGTCCCAAAATAAATTGCATGATTGAAACCCAACTTTTCCTTCTTTTCAAATAGTATATTCAGTTTGGTATCTTTGAATTGTTAATTAGGAGCCACACAAAGCCAAAAATTTTTAGTCCAAATATTATTAAGAGTAGATAAACTTTAGTAACAAGCACACCGTTCCCTGAGGACAATAAATCTCAGAATTTTCCTTCCAAATATTAATTCAGACCACCTACACTTGCGTGCAAGCGCAGACATGCATTTACAGTCTGTCAATGAGCATGAAGAAGAATATTGAAATCACTTCCCAACAACATACCATTGATTGCCAATATATTAGGTATCTTTAAGAATATTCCAATGACATTCTGTTATATATCAAATATCTATTGTGAACGTAAGTGGCAAAATAGTCAAACAATGTATTATAGATTTTGAAATGAAGTGCTCCAGCACTTTAACAAAGAGCCACAACATACCAATCATTAAGCCATAAGATCCAAACTTTGTTAGAAGAATTTGCAATAGCATAAGAAATATTAGCACATTTATAGATACTAGAAAGCTTATTATGGGAAGCTTTTGGTTCAATAATAGTAGCAACATAGATTTTGTTACATTATCAATGTGTTTAAATCGTATTACCAATATATCGAATATTCTAACATCAAATATTCATTATTTAATGCTAAGGGACCTAATTTTCTCCTTAGATTTAGATCTAATAATGTGAGCATTTGTAGAAGATTTATCCATTTTATTAGCATATGTTGTAGAATTTTTCAATTTTTCGATATAACATATTGATTAGCTCCATGAAAGTTACACTGTTTGTGAGAAGAACCATAAGTAAACTTGCTTGATTATCCAAATAAAGCCTTGCCACAAGGAAATTCAAAATTTCTTCACCATTAATAATAGAATCATAATTTGTACTTAGAATACTAAATCTATTAGGAGATAAGTTTATACCTTCCACTAAATTACCCATAATTCCGACAAGAGTATTTGCCTCGAAATCCACTGGCTTAGAACAGGGTTAGAAGGGATCTGAGGATGCATAACATGCTCATAAATAGGTGACAAATACCGCTCTAAAGGTGGAATTTCATTAACCAGGCCTTTATTATTAACTATATTTATATCACTAAAAGCAATGCTAGATTAACATGCCTCAAGATAAACGGAGACATCCAATTATATCAGAACTCGAGGCACGTAGAGATTATGAAGCGTGGTGGTATTTTTATCAAGTTGCAGAGGCTTGAAAATCTCCTTTGCAAAAGGAAAAGGGAATCATGGTTGATAAAATGAAGGCACGGGGTAGGAAAATCAATCCAAACCGATGACACCGATGATTCTTGTTCAACATCAAAATTAGGCGACCATTTAAAGAAACAAATGGTAGGTGCCGTTCTTGCATGAGAAAATTTTCCCACCAACCCCAACTCAAACGATTTTGCTAGATTAAAGAACTCATTGTGAGAAGAAAAAATCACTAATAAAAAGAGCTATCGGTTGTTGTCATTTTTTTGGTGTCTTTTATTGGAGATTTATGGTTTAGCCAAACTATATATATATATATATATATATATATATATATATATATATATATATATAGTTAGACTTTGACATGTCCACCTGGCTTGAGCCCCTGCACCCCAATTGGTGCTTGTCCGGGTGGGACATCAAGACTATCAAGGATTATTCTTTGGGTCGACCTGTTGATTATATATATATTCAATTAGATTGGGAATGATGTTGTAGCCTAGTAGTTGATGCTCATAATTTATTATTCTAGATCATGGATTCAAATTATACCGACCACACATAAGAAAAAAAAAAATTCAGTTAGACATTACAAATATAGTCTCTTTCTATACTGATACTTATACTTATTCTTTTTTAAAGGAAAATGCTAGAATGTCTAACAAAGAACTCAAATTGTGTGTAAATTGAGTAAAAGAAAAAAAAAAATTTATGATTATACCTCTCTCTTCATCTAATGACTCACATTTATTTTTTTTACATATTTTAAGTTATTTATTGAGCAAAGTAATAGTGCTCTTTTGAAAAATATGAGATCCCAATGAATTTGGCTTCCTTCCATCCAATAAAAGAAACATAAGAGCTTCACACATACCACTTTGCCGTTTAAATATTAGTATTTTATACTTATTTTTTTAGTGTTTATTTTGTAAATAATATTCCTATAATTATTGCATAAACATAAGAAATGTAAATAAATCATATAATGTAGAATATACATAAGAGAATTAAATAAAACAGATAAGAATGAGAAAGTATACTCGCCACATAAAGTATGTGGAAAGTATACAACTTGATTTTATGGCCACATTCTATACATGAGTGGGACTTAAAATACATTGAAAAATCTTTTCCCTCTCACTCTCAAAGCATATCATGTTCCCTTCACTAGCAAGAAAACGTATGTCCACCAAAAGAAAATAACAAAGAATGAGAAAAATGATGGTGTAAGAATAGAACAATTTTATACAAATTTTTATGAAGAACAATACTTGATTCTCATAATGCATGTGATTGATAAACTAAATTTGAACCTTAAAATTAATGCATTTTGAATATATATATATATATATATATATATATATATGTATGTATACATGTGTGTTGATTGTATTATTTTAAGAATATGACAACATTTTCCTTCCACATTCTTCTTAACTTTTTGAAGTTAAAAAGAAATATGTCACTATCATTCGAAAAGATTTGTATAATGTAATATATATTAAATGATATGAGAAAGAATATATCATCATGTGGGAGAGGATACACGGTTATGAAATGCTCAATCATTCAGCTTCAAAATCAAGTAAAGGAAAGGAGGACACATCACATATTAAATCTTCTAAGGACCATTCTCCTAGCCGCATGTTTTGATGACCATTGTCCAACATCTCATGACTCCCATTAAAATCATTATCTTTATCATTAAAATTATTAGTATCATGATGACTATTAATATTATCTAAGTTGAAATTTATCTCGCTAACGCTTCTTGAAAATTTTTGATATGCTTGATCAATAGTTAGTGCATTCTCTTCTTGACTTGCACACTCTAATGGAGGGACAAAGCAGTCATGACCATAGAATCCTTCTTCTCCAATAAGATTTTCATAGATGTTTATGATATCTTGAGAGTTGCCATCATACGTGCCATTATCACGTGCTAAATAGGAAGACATGTTGTTGAAGTAGTCGTTTGCAATTTCATTAGGGAGTGGATATAAGCTGTAGTTGGTGTTCATGCTAAAACAAGCTAGTAATGAAGAAGGAGATGATGATGAATTTAAGTTCAAGAATATGCTATCTTCCATGATAAAATCCTTATTTTCCTCAGTTGGAGACTGTTCAAGGCTTGAAATAGACAATTGTGATAAGTTCTTCAATCTCTTTTTGATGGTGGAGTTCCAAAAATTTTTTATCTCATTATCTGTGCGTCCTGGCAAACGTATTGCAATTTGAGACCACCTGCAATAAAATTTTTGTTAGTTAAAACTAAATTTGAATGAATCATATAAATTCATAAATACTATAAATACATTATGATTAGTTGTTCTGTTAAAGAACATATAGTAAATTTTCTTATAGCATATAAGTTCAAGATAACTTTACAATGCCTTTATATTTAATGCTTTGCAAAAAATATTTATAAAGAACACATTATGATATTTAACTATACTTTGATAAAAAATCAAAATTTTAATTGAAGATATTTTACATTAATAACTTATAGAAATTATTTCAGTGACATACATACGTTGTGTTGGGCTACTATATACTTTTAATCTACTTCCAGTAGTTGAAAGTTTTAATGCTTATAATTATCTTGTGAAATACTTATTTTCAATGATGCTTTCTTAAGAAGTTTCTTTCAAAGAGTTAAGAATCATTGAACATCTAAGATGGTTAGAAAAAAGTCTTACTTATGAGCAAGAGATCTTATATATAAGTTTTTGTCAAGTATCTGAGGTAGGAAAGAACATAGTTTTCTCTATAAATGTGTCTATGAAGGAAGAGAGAGAGGGAAGAGAGAGAGAGAGAGAGAGAGAGAGAGAGAAAGAGAGAGATTAATTAAGGTATTAGATGTATTGAATGGGATTTATTAGTCACTTGTAAACACACAAGATTAAATTTTAAGAAGTTTTACAACACTTTTATGTATATCAACCTTTAGTTGGATTAACTTGATATCAAAAAGCATCTTATGATGACATTCACTATGTTAATGCTCAAAACAACATTTTGGTAGCTGTATCTTCTATTTAAGGAAGGAAGCAAGGACTTGATGCTACCAGCATTGATGGCCTTACTAAGTTCCTTCCTTATAATTGGTTGTTATTGACTCCAAATTTTATGGGAAGATAGAAATTTAGAAGATTAGTACCAATGAGGTGATTGTTGAGTGTAGTCAATTGTAAATAATCTTAACTCATGATTATCTTATGATCATAATGGGATTTGGGTCTTCTATTATAACTAATTATGAATATTTTGATTTCGAAAGCTTGTAACAATTGTTATACATCTTATATGATTATAGCATGTTACTAACATAGTAAAATTACTACTGTATCCATTATTAAATTTAAAATTCCTAGTTCCAAATTGAAAAAAAAAATTGTAGAAAAATGGTTTTGATAATGGTATTAATAACTTATCTAATAAGATTTAGGTGTTTAAGAAAGATATATAGAAATTCAATTGCTTGATAATCATGACCAAGCTATCCATATGCATTTATATAGATATATTGTTAATTGTTTTGACAATATTATTCAGGTGGGTAGACTAGAGCAGAAAAAAGTCTCTTATGAAATTTATTTGGAATGACAAACTGGATATCTCTTCACCTAGTTTTGGGGGAGGAAACCTTAACGATGCCATAATTATAATGAGTAAGTGGGCTAATGTTAACTCTCATAGTGATTAAAATGCTGACTTTAATAATGCCATAATTAATTGTGAATTGGAAGAAATTAACTACCTTGATTTCAAATGTCTTAGATAAATGAGAGAAAATATGCTAAATTTGACATATTTCTTCTAAATAATGCATAATTGGAAAAATTCAGTAATATACAATTTTCAACTCTTAATTCAATGAACACTGATCATAAAATAATTTTCTCAAGAGTTTGGAATGATGAATTAAGCCTTCACAAACCCTTCAAATTTCAAACTTTTAGGATAAAATATAAATAATTTTATAATCTTGTTACTTATACTTAGGAGGATCAGTGTAATGTATATAACATATTTAGAATAGTTGACAAACTCAAAAAGCTTAGGAAAATAGTATATACAATTGAAACAAGGATCACAAAATAAATATTTTCACTACTTAAAATGATGAGGATAGGGTTTCAGATTTAGAGAATATGACAAACATAATAGAATTAATCAATCTCAAGCAAAAGCTAAGTTGATTCAAATCCATGATAATATTTGAAGAGTTTGGAAATAAAAATGTAGCTTAAAATATAAATAAAAATTATATTGTAATATTAGCTTTTTTATGCTTGGGTTAATAAAAGGAGACATTAATAAAATCAATATTATAGAACCTTTTAATGATAATAGTATTGTTGGAGATGAAACATTGTTGAATCAACCATTGATCATTATGGAATTCATTATAGTAATGTGAAATAATAAAAGACTTTACTAAGTTTAATTCACCCTCATAGACTTATCATAGATCAGATAAATTTTGAGCTTCTAAGTATATCGACAAAAAAAAAACAAATACAGGAGGTGATTAAGTTGATGAAAGGCACAACAACTAAGCCTAATGGATTCTTTTTGATTTCTACACTAGATATTGGGACATCATTAACTAAGGTTGCATCAATATAATTAAGGAGTTCTTTTGTGGTATTCATATTCTCAAATTTATATTTACACATCAGCTACTTTAATCCAAAAATTTTAAAAATATGTGGTGGGATTATTTAAATCTATAAGTATTTTCTCTTTTTTTTAATAAATTCATAAGAAATATTTGGGATGCATACAAAGCCCCACTATAATAATTTAGTTCAATGCAATTATAGTGACTTTGTTAATGATAAAAATATTAAAGATAATATTATAACTTCAAAAGAAGTGTTCCATAGTTTAAAAATAAAGCAAATGAGTCATAATTTAGTTATCAAACTTGACCTTAAGAAAGCTTATAATAATTTAAAATGGGACTACTTAGCTATATCCTTAAAGCCTTTTGGTTCAAACTAAAGATTATTAATAAATTTGATGTATTTTTGAAATTGTGTGTTTCTATATTATTATTAATTATTTTCAAAGAGTTTTTTTTCAATTCTAATAAGATTGAGGCAAGGAGATCCCCTCTCACATATCCTTTTTATCATGACTTTGGATTGTTGGTTAACATTTTTATCTTTATATTCAAATGGAACAAAATTTGAGATTTGATTTGAGTGGTAAATGTTTGATCTTTCATTTAGCTTATGTAGATAATATCATTATCTTTACCAATGGGAAGAATATATCAATCAAGAAAGTATCTAAAGTGATTGATATTTTCAAGGGAATTCTTATTTAAAGCTTAATTATAAGAAATCACATTCTTAAATAGGCTATCACTTACAAAAATAAGTTCATTAATAAATATTTTAAGCTGTAACATAGGTGATTTTTTTCTTAAATATATTGGAGTTTCTATCTTTTGCAAAAATTCTCACTTTGAATTTATGATAGATAACATCATAAATGACATTAGAGGTTGGGAACGAACATTTTTTTCTCCCATTGGTAGATCTACTTTTGCTAAGTTTATTTTAATTACCATCCCCACTTATTGGCTAGAAGTTCTTAATCCTACTAAATGGACATTAAAATGAATTAACATTAATCTTAACAAATTTATGAGGGTTAGTTCTAATGGTTTTAATATTATCTGGGTCCATTATAATCATATATATTTCTTTAATTGTAAAGGTGGTATGGAACTTGGAGATTTGGAAGACATTCACAAAGTTTTTAGGTTGATTTGTTGTGGAATAATGTTATGAAAACTCTCTCTACACTAGACTTTTAAAAGCTAAAAATTATGCATTGAAACATCCACATATTATGAAAGCTAAAATTCTAAACTCTAATAATTGGAAACATATGTTGTACTTTATGTATATAGTCAAAAACTTGATGTTTAAAGATCAATTTGATAATGCATGTACTTTCTTATTTGATATTGGTCTAATATGGGTTTTATAGGTGATGATTATAATGCAATTCATAAAATTTTAGGACCATTGATTTCATTACACATAATTTGAACTATAATATTCAACTTTTGTCCAACCTCATTCCTTTGGAAGCTATGGGAACAATTAACCAAAGTCTCCCTAATATTACTGATCAAAGAGTTGCTTCCTCTGAGTTAGCTCAACAAAGCAAATTATGTTGAAACTCATGTGGCAACTCTGTAAGAAACATTAGCTAAGTGTCAATTTTTTTTGGTATTTGCATAAAATCTTGCCTACCTCCAGCTTCATTTTAAATTGTAGATTGCATATGGCAACATTTTAGTTGATGAAAAAATGCAAGTTAAAGGTTTTCGTCTAGCGTTAAAGTGACGATGTTGTTAGAATTATGAAACCATTGAGCATTTGTTATTTCAAAATAGGCTTTCTACTAAAGTATGGATCAAAATAAGTCTCACTCAATTGGGTACTTTGTCATAGATAAGATTAATAATGTGCATACATTTGATCAAAAGTTTAGTTTGGGTTTGTAATTGAGGTTATAATTTTATATCATCTATGGGCAAATAGATATAGAATTAAATATATGGATTAGGATTTTATTGCAACCTTAGCATGTTTAAATGTATCAATTGAACTTATCTTTTTGATCAAAACTCGCTATGCTAGAAAGGTTATTTGGAATAATACTAATATGAATAAGTTTTCTTCGTTGTGCTCTCAATATAATAGATCATGTGTCTGAACTCTTGAATCCAACTAAAAATTGAATGCCCTCCAGAATTTTTTTTTTGTTTACATTTATGGTGGCTCTAATATTGTTGGTTTATCTTTTTCTAGCTTGTTTTCTATATGTTATTTACCTAGATATTGTTATATCTCATTTACTAGCTTTTTTATTAGTTTATGAATCTCTGTAATAGTAGTTAAATATCTAATAGGCTTATTTTTATTTAAGCACTATTAAAAGTACAACATGGTTTATTTTTGTTTTGGCCAATAAATGGATTTGAATATAACTAAGAAAGATATTATTATTTCATACAATTGAGCAGCATTATTATTGTTTTATAAATTTGATTCCTTATCAATTCAATGTTTTTATTGGATTGGGCTATGAGGGTTTGACCTTTTTCATTTTATTGATTTATCCTAGGTCATATGGTATTATTTTGGTAGTTGGAATGCCTGTGGGTGAATTCGGATTACCGTATCAATTCCAAATTCGGGTAATTTAATCTCTATAATTGACCTTGCATTTTGTTCCTTATTTTTTCTATCACAAGTTATGGCTAAGTGGACCACTCGACTAATATTGGTTAAATGATTGATTGTGTGTGACAAAATTTTGGTGATGGTTCTGACAATAATCTTAGTGGACAGCACCATATTTAAGATAATTTGAATGTTTTCGTGGATTGCTCAGCTGAAGAAAGTCAAGGTCATATGAGAGGGTGACTTTCATTAATAAAGCTATACTTGATGCTATTTTTTATATATTTGAATCCCTTTTTTGGATACAAATTTTAAAGTCTTTTTTCATGTAGTTCCCATCTCCTCTTCTCCCAAGTCATAAAAATATCAACTTGCTTCTAATTGGTTAATTTTGGTATCTTTTGGAACCTTATAATTTTCTTTTGGGTTCCATTATGTAATCTAAAATCCACCCCTTTTTTATCAGTACAATCAACCTTCTTTCATATATATATATATATATATATATATATATATATATATATATATATATATATATATATATATATTAAAAAGAGATGATACTAGTTTTTGGACCATGATACAGCGTTGTTGCAGTTCGAGGAGGCCTAGTTTGTTTGCCTTGTTTCATGGCTTTGCTTTATATAGTTTTTTGTGTTTTCCTACTGACTGATGGGTTGAGGTAAGATTGACTTGGTCAGAGCTTAATATGTTACTATTTCATTTAGTAGATGTTGTTATGCCAAAAAATTTGCGTTTGTTGCTTATCATGTACTTATGCGGTAGCCTTTATATTCTGGCCTCAGGTTTAGCCGGAATTTGAGGAAGTGGATGTTAAACTCCTATGGTATTCCTCCTATATTGTCTTGAAGAATGAATTGGTTTTGTTCTTCTCATTGGTTTGTCGAGGTTTCTGATATTGATGCTGATAAAATTTTTAATGGTTCTATCCCTTGTGGTCATTGGGGCCAAATTAGCTATGCGTTTTGTCTAGATCCATTTGCTGGTGGTTGCTTTTTTAAGGTGTTGAGGTTTCTACATCTGGTTTTATGCTTTTCATTGGTGAACTGGTTTAATGCTGGTCTGATAACAACATCCCATACATTGCCCCATTGGAGGTCTATCTAGTCTCCTTCAACTAATGGTAATTCCGCAGGTACAGTGGTAGGTTATGCTATCTATTATGTTATAGTCTTGCTACAGATCTCTCTACTAGATGATGCTAGATCTCTTGGTTTTGTGCTTGCTGTCAGGTTGGCCTAGCTGGTTAAATGGTTTTCATTATGGCCTTTTGTTTAGTTTCTATTCTTTTGACTGTTCCTTTCAGTTTTTGTGCTTTGCTTTATTAGTTAGTTGCTTTTTCATTTCTCTACTAGGTCCTTTTAGGTTAAGCCTTGAGACCTAGTTTTTGGGACTAGATTTAGGCTTTTAGATCTAGGTTTTCTATGTAACCTCCCAACCTCATAGTATCTTCTTTTGCTTTCAATAAAATATGGCCAAGATGACTTTTTATAAAAAAAAAAAAAAAATATTAAAATGGGATGAGTTTCGCTCCATTAGCAATTTTAGGGCAATTTTTTCTTCCTTCGTTGCAGCTCATTTATACGAGCTTCATTTGCCTTGTATTGTTTTAGGGATTTTTCACTCTTTTATGTCCTTTTTTATTATCCTCATTTTATCATTTAAGCTTTTGTGGTTTTTTTTTGTGCTCATTTTTAAGGATTGATTTGCTAATGATATTTTTTATTTTGTCATTCTCCATCTTTAGTGGTACAATGAACAATGTGGATCCTTACTAGAATCATTTGATAATTTGGTTTGAGTTGTTAATTTATAGTTACAATGTGAGGGGTCCATGTTTCTTCTCATAAGGATTTAATTTTTGCAACTTTTGATTTATTTTAAATTGTATCTGTGACACATCTAGTATTTTAATTATGAGTTTATGTCCTTTAGCTCTTATTGTGTAAAAAAGAATAATGATTGCATTTTGAGCCCTTCTCTTAACAGACAAGTATACTATTTATTGCAATTAAAATTTGATTATATTTTAAGGCTCTGACAAGTCATCCTATATGTATTTCTAAAAGGGGAGGTTGTTCTTCTGACCCTATCATCTTCTCTTAGTTTTAAGAAAGTGCAAATAAGCTTGGTGCTTTTAAGGATGGAGAGCTAACTTTATCCAATGATCCCTAACTATTTCAATGAGGCATTATAAGGAGATGGCTTAAATGAGGGTCAATATATTTTGGAGTTCAATAAAAGTAATGTGGTTGACGAAATAAATTTGAATTTGGGTAGATATTTCATGATTTAGCCACAAAAGACATCTACCAAACAAATAAAGAAAAATAATGCAAATGATAGTTTTAATCTGATAATAATGAATCTTATTATACTTATTCTAATAATAAATGTAGTTAAATCTATGGTTAGAATCCTTATTTAGAATATTATATGATGAGCAATTTCTCTTCAAATAATAAACTTAAGAACTTGATGCTTCATTGTAGTAATAAGCTAGTTTTGTTATAAAACCTAAAATAAATGTTTTGCATTTGGAAAATATTGGTAAATCTTGAGTTTTTGATATGGTATTAGGAATTATATTAGCAATATATAACTTACTTGGAAAGATTTGTGGCATGCTAGCTTCACTTGCGATTTCATCTAGCTCAGCTTGTTCATATAAATTTAACTCATATTATTGTATTTGAAACTTCTGTGCATGGTTCTAAAAATTGTAATATGTCCTTATTTGAATTTTTAATTGATAATATTGCTTCCACTAACCATTCTTGGTTGGTTGGCAAAGGCTTTAATGTGTCTATGTCTCACTCAAAAGTTGAAGGCTATAAACAGTCTCACATGGAATCATTTGCTGGTTTTAATAATTGCCTTATTGATTGAAATCTTGGTTAGATAAAACCCTTTGTGTCATTGTTTAGTTGGACTAATGACCATGAGTTTTCCAAATTAGAGAGAATAAATATATCTCATAATTGGCAAATGGCATTTTCTAATATTAGAGTGGAGTGTTTAAATAGCCCATTCTCATACCATGATCATATTATTGCATTCTTTGAGAACCATAATGAGAAAGTTAATATAAATCATTTAGATAGTTATTAACAATAATTTCTAAAGTTTAATTAAAAATAGATATGAAGAGACTTTAAATTCTTATGGGATTTAAAGGCATAAGGATAAAATAAAATTCCATATCTTAATATTTAGGTTAGAGAAGTTATTGGTAATTTCTTAAAAATCTATTTCACCTTCTAATAATGAAGTGGATTAAGCAAACCTTTGAACTGGATCCTTCACCTTTAATAAAAAAATATAAAATATGTGTAAGTTAAGCTTATTCTAGCTCATATTACATCTTGAAGTGTTTTTGTCTTGGTAAAAGGAACACCGAATTATCACAAATAAAGTTAAACATAATGAAGCATATAAATACGTTGTTCCATTTTAGATGATTGAAAGGTAAAATTAGATCATGATAATTTTATGCTTCATTGCCTTGATCATTATACTAACCACATTTATAGTTATTAAGATGTTGAGATTGGAGCCCCTTATATTATCTTGTTTCTAAGATGATCAATTACAAAACTACTATCTCATTTTTTGACATCTTGACATAGAAGATTTGTGGGCACAAAAGTATGACCATTAGCATAGTGATTGATCTTGATGGTCTCTTCATTGAATTATATCAAAAATGTTGAGATATCATCAAAATTAATGTTTATAGCACAATAAAAGAATTTCTTATGGGGTAGAGCTTCCTAAGTTTTTTGGACTGATGAAAATTTCCCTTACCCCTAAAATTAGAAATGCTTCTAAATGAAAAGATTGTAGGATGATCATTCTTAGTATAATCTAAACTTTAATAATTTGTAAGATCATTGTATATACATTTAAGTTTATTATAAATGAGGTTATATTTCTAAATCAAAATGTTGTTGTCCTAGGTAGATTTTTTTAATATTAAATCTTTGAGGAGGATGATTTGTCTCACTTGTTACACATCAACTAGAAGGCAAGAAATATTATGCTCAAACTCAATTTGGAAAAAGCTTATGAAAAATGTAAATGAACTTTTCTGTTTCTTATTATAATAAAATAGGATTTAAAAGTCATTTTATTAATAGGATTGAAGCTATGTTTGCAATGTCGGTTTCCCTATCATTATCATTGGGTTGTCTCATGGCTTCATCCAAGCAAAAAGTGGTAATAGGAACAATAAGAAAGGGTATCCTCATTTGCATATCCTATATAATTTTTCCATTGAATAGTTTTCAAGATTCTTAAATAATACTCTTATGAGCAATCAACTTTCTAAGATTAATCATAATGGAAAAGTTCTCATCTCTCAATTGGATCTTACAAATGATATTATGGTATTTATAAATTATGGGGTGGATTTCCTTAAGCACATTAAAATTATTCTTAATCATTTTAAAAATATAATGGTCTCAAGATTAGTACTTTCAATTTTATATTTTTTGCCCTACTAATTTTTTCTTGGATATTCTTCAAAATTTAACAGTACTTTAGGCTTAAAAAAATTGTTCATTCATTTTTAAATATCTAAGGGTTCATCCTCATACAGTGCATAATAAAACTATATATTATGACAAAAAATAAAAAATTTGAAAAATGTTGGTTAGTTAAGATCATAGTTATCTATCTCATAAAGGTGAATTTATTCTTATCAAATTTGTTCTAAGAATACTCCCTTAATGCTAGTTATATGTTATGCTTTTTACCATGAAATACTAGACTAATTTTTTAATAATGATGATTTCAAGATGATATGAACCAATTAATCCCTTATGTTTCTTCCAACAAATGAGTGTAGGGTTGAAGATCTGTTATGCTACTTTAAAGAAATTATGATGGAACTTTTGTACAACTAAATGCCTATAGTTATAATTACTCATAGCAAAATATTGTGTTGCCATCTACCCTACTAAAGTCCCCTATAAAATCATTGACTCTCAAAGTTTCTGTAGATTACAATTGGTTGACTAATCATGGAATATTTCATTAGTTGGAAAATTTTCTTGAGAAATATTTCTTTTTGATTTATTTCTTGGTAATTCATAAGCGCATTAGGCAATGTGATCTATAGTAGGAATGATCATCGATTGTTAAGTGATGTTTTAAAAAAGGGCATGTAGAACTTGAATTTATTACACAACCTTCTATCAAATGACTTAATTGAGGTATTTTATAAAATATTTTTAATCAAAGTTCAAATGATGATATTATTTTTCACCTTACCATATTTGAAAAGTCTTATATTATAATTGATTACGTGATCCTGGGTCAAATTTCACGTCCCTTCTTTCTTTATGCATATGCTCTTTAGTTATTTAATCCTTATCCAAGTGTTATTACTTGGAGGGTTTGGGCTATCCTAATCTTAGCAGATTCCATATAACCTAGCTAATGTTTTTTAGTGGCCTCAAAAGGTTATTGTTATGCCTCCTATGATGATATTTCTCATAATTTTTGGATTAATGATATTAGTGCCTAAGTTTGGAGCTACTTTACTTGTTTTTAACAAATTTAATTTTGCTATATTCAATGATAACAAGGATTTATTAATGGTTGGGTTTTCTGCATTATAAAAATTTTAAGAGTTAAATCTAATTTTGCTTCTCTACTTCATCTTTTTTTCTATAAAATATTTGAATTGCTATAAATTGGCCTAAGCATGAATTTATTTTTATGTCTTACACATCTCCTACTATAAGTGTGAGTAAGGATGTCAATGTAACTATGATGGTTATCAAGCAATGAAAATTAAGCTTCAAGGACATGAACAAAAACATAATTCTAACTGTTAACATTTTTATGATAGGAGATAAGTGAGAGTTTAGTACTTTGTATTTACACACACATGCACACACACACACACACACACACACACACACACACACACACACACACACACACACACACACACACACACACACACACATATATATATATATATATATATATATTCCTCTTAGGCATGGCTGGTGGGATTTGAACCCATGACCTAGGATAACAATTCCTGAGCCTCAACCACTGGGCTGCAACACCATTCACGCACACACACACACACACACACACACACACACACACATATATATATATGTACATGCATGAAATTTTTCTTTGGGTAAATAAAATCATTCTTAATAAGTATCTTTGAATAAATAAAAATGGTGCTAAAATTATTTGAACGAATTTGGATCAAATCTATTTCCCCATAAATTAAGGAGGATTAGGCATTAAAAACTTTTAGGATGTCCTCAGACCTTTCACATTACTTTGGTGGAATGTTCAAACTAACAAATTTCTTTAGGATAAACTTTTAAAATCTATATGTTTCTATACCAAATGCCCACACATTGTTTATTGATTTGCTCAATTAGAAATGTATGCTAAACTATAGATTTTGGAGGAAACTGATGAGTCTAGTAACTTCTTATTTGACAATTAGTCTGCACCATGCTTTTTATGTGACTTTGTAGATGTTACTAATAAAACCTTGCATATTATTGACTTTTTACTTAATGATAAGCATTTGTATAGTCAATTGTCTATGAAATAAATTCTTAAAGGTTGATTTTGAACCTTTTTGGGTCCATACTTAGCATATGTGAAAATCAAAAAATTACTTCTAAGTGTACATCTCATGGAATATTTAGTCTGTGAGAGCTTGACAAATATGCACTCCACAAACTCAACAACAATGCATTTTGATATTGGAATAATGCTATTCCTATATAATTTTTTGAATGTCTATGGAGACTTCAAGTGGGTATTTTGTTTATGAATGTTATTCTTCAATCCCAATGTTTTAATTTGGCTTCTAAATGTCAATGATATGGCTCGATGAAATGTTAGACTATGTTTTGATTATTAATTTTGTTGCTGCTTTGGTACGAGGAATGCATGCATTGATTACATATTTTGATATCAGTAAGAGTTTGTAAAATGTTTTGCAAAGATGGATCCTATCTAAAAATAAAAAACTTTGGCTTGGAGCTATAATTAACTCATTTATTTCGTGGTTTCGTTGGCTCAATGAAACTCAGTTGAATACAATACACTGGGTTTTAATATGAATAAAATGTATCACAATGGCATAACACTGATATACACAACTTAAGAATTTTGTTTCCCATGATAAATTTTAATAATATATGACAATAATCTTTTCTATTTTATGTGTTATTTGATCTTTCATTTCTATATCTATTTTTAGTGATAATTAATATTTGAGTATTCCTTAATATTAAAGGAATTTCTTTTATGAGACAAGATGGCCACCATGGATACACACTGAGTATTATAAAAAACCATTCACTATGCTTCATTTTAGTAATCTACAACATCATAATATTATCAGTGACAATCTTATTTTAATGAATATTGTTACTGTGCATGTTTATAATAGTGATACATGCTTTCTTATGAGTAATGTGAACATTTATTGTCTTTGGTGGGAATATAAGAAGGCATATGTGACCTAGTCTCGGAATGTTTCAAAATGTAATATTAATTGTTACTGGACTACTTGTAGTTTTGATGCTATTATCCATGGTACTTTGCACACATATTTGTTACATCGCCACAGTATGCCACATATAATTATCATGTATAATGGATACTGGAAAAGCTCATAATATTGGGCTTGTTATAGTGCTCACTATTGATATCTAGCTTTTCTTATGAATGTTTAGTGAAACTTAAGTATGCTAATGAGATATGTTTTTGGTTATTTCTCAATGTAGGAAATAATGTAATGAGGAATACTAGTGTATAATGATTGAAATGTCTTTTTTAAATATCAATAGTTATTTATCATAATAAGTGTAATGACTAAATTAAAATATGTACAATTTACCTTTATTCCTAGTTTTAAAACAAAAAACTCTTATATATTGTGCCCATGCGTTAGTCCAACAAACACGACCAGCCAAGATAGCTCAAGTTGAAAAACCATGCCCATATGATCAATACGATGCATTTGGGTGTTGAACAATCACTTATCTATACAAGTGCACGAAAAGAAGATCTTAGAACTAAAACATCAAAATTTTAAAATTCTCGAAGATTCATCAAATGCCCCCTTGGAGAGAAAATTTTTCTTAGCTTTTCTTCCATGTTTTTTATTTAGATTTTTTGCTTTTTATTCGAGAGAAAAATTTTGAGAATATTTTTGAGTTTCCATTGCCTTTTCTTCTCACCTCTCATCCTTTACTTATATATATATATATATATATATATATATATTGGAAATTATAAAGATAAGAAAATAAAAAAATAGGCAAATTCGATGTTATTGTTTTACTGTGTTACATTGGTTTGTTGATATTCTCTCTAATTCAAGGATAGAACTTATCTCATGGTAGACATTCTTATGCCATCTATAAATATTAATAAGGATTAGGACTGTTTTCTTGAATAAAATTACGAGTTATTCTCAGCCAGCACCTTCACTTTTCTCTTTTCTTTTGTTCTATTTGTGATTTTTCCCAAGTTGACTTATTCATAGATATTTGTATTTGAATCTCTTAATTTCAAGATTTTCTTAATTTTCATTAATACTTAGGAGCAATTTAAATGCAACTTGGCTTAATGCTACTTGGAATAATATGTTTGTAGAGACTCGAGTGTAGCTTAAAGTGGTGCGACAAATCTGGGTGCACTGACTACAGCTTAAAGTGCATCGAAGCGAGCATAAACTGGAGTGGTGAAGTCTCAAGTGCAATGAAAGGATTTTAGAGTAGACTACAAGTCAGTTGAAGAGCTTGGTGTGACTTCGAGTTAGCCACGGATCAATCGGTTGCGAACTGGACATGAATTGGACCAAGTGAGCCTGATCTATGCTAAAGGAACTGAACTGAGCAAAGCACTTGAGCGGGCCCAAGCGCCAGAACATTGCTAATTAGTCAAGGCTCATGCGCGCCCAAGCTCCGAGGGATGTTCCTAAAATCTGCATAATCTAAGGCTTGGGCACTTGGATACACCCAAGCACCGGAGGCATTGAAATATTAAATATTTGTATCAGCTACTATTACCTCATTTAGATATAATTTTTGCTACAAACATTAAGTAAATTTCAAGTACCTCATGCCGTCCAAGTAATTGAGTGAATACAAAAATTAGTTCTTAAGAAATTCTTCTCCCACATCCTCCACAAAATTTGTATTATTTTAAACTTTTAACATGATATTTTTTTCCCATCAAAGAGAGGTTAAGCAACATAATGAAGGCATCTTCATCTCACAAAGGCTTATCCAATAGAGATTCTGAAGAAGTTCAAAATTGATGAGTATAAGATAATAAGAACCCGATAAAATATGGTAGAAGATTACAAAGGAAATGTGTTGCTGAATACTCGTGCACGTGCCACACAATACGAGCTAACAAATCTATTAAAGGAAGTCGATCAACATCAAAATGAAGCTGCAATAATACTTACAAATCAAGGAGCACCTTGCAAAGATTCTGGTGCTCTATGAAACAAGCAAACATAATGGAGTTCACTTTCATTATATAAAACAACAAGTCAAGAATAAATAAATTCAAATTGAGCATGTGAAGACTAATTCATATGGCTAAAGACCATTCTAGGTATGTTGAAGGAAGTATATTTTTCTTAAGATGGGTGTTCAATAAATAAACAAACTACTTAATCTATTATTAGAATATTCTTATACTATTAAATATGTTAGATATTTTTTATTATATTAGGGTATTTAAAATATTAATGAATTCTCTTTGCTTGCCTTTATATTTGAAACTTAGCTAAAAATATAAGAATATAACTTAGCTAAAAGTATTTATTAATATTCCTCTAATTTCTTATAGCATATTAACATATTGTTGGAAGAATTTAAGCTTCAATGAAGCAACTATATGATTGGAAAAATTTGAATCCTTAACCTATAAGAGTGTTAATCCATTAGGGCACATCACAATTCATAAAATATTACTATTGCTATGATAGAAAATGTTCTAGCTTTTAGAACAAGTAACATAAAGAAGAATAAATAATCTCAGAAGGCTTTTAGAATAAACTAGAATAGTACCACAAGTGCTAAGTTGAGTTCCTAATGTTAAATGGGATGAGAGTCTAAGTAAGAACACACTAGAATAGAGTAATTAGAACAAATAGATTACTAGACAAATAGAGTATTTAGGAAGAAATATTTTTGAACAGAAATATACATACATACATACATACATACATACATATATATTGAGTCTACTTTTTCTAAAGTTGAATTTTTTTGAGAATTAGTAAATATAGATATCCTCTAATTTTCAAGATCCAAATTTGGGAATTTATTATTTGAAGTTATATGTTTAAATCTTACTTAATCATATGGCTCATCTAATTTCCAAGAAAAAATTGTATTATTTCCCAATGAAAGCTATTAATGCTAAAGCTAATATATTTAACCGTAATTAGTGGCTGTAATTGTTCATTGATTATTCAGCTTAAGCATGCGCGAACGTGTTATCGAAGTGACCTCAAGAAACATTGCTTTTCATTAAATAAAAAGGCCTATATTTATACAGGAAAAGTTGCATGACCCATAGGCAAAAAAGTGCAGCTTGGAGTTAAGCAGCCATTTTCATGGACAATGATAGCATATCTCTCTTCTTTTTATTATTAGATCAATACTATACTGTGCTCATTAATTCTAAAAATTATGTAATGTTAATTAATTTTTCTTCTCATCTTTTTTAAATCATTACAATAATTTTTGAATTCAAGTACTCAACACGAAGTCAGCCCTATCAGAGACACACAGAGAGAGAGAGAGGAGCATTATAGTGTGACCTGTTGCCGAGAACAGAATGCAGGCGAACGATGAGGTCCTCCTCCGCGGCTGAAAAGGCGCCGCGCTTTAGATCGGGGCGAAGGTAGTTTATCCATCGAAGCCGGCAGCTCTTCCCGCACCTCTGGAGGCCAGCATTCCTGGCGACGTCACTCCAGCAACCCTGGCCGTCGCTCATCATATACGCTACCAGCTTCTCGTCCTCCTCCGGCGACCACAACCCCTTCCTTAGCTTATGAGCTGAGGACCCCCCATTGTTGCCATTGTCTGGTTTCCTCATCGTATATATCTTATAGTGATACTGTACTTGGAAGAAAATTGAGCAGCCGTGTTGGAATATAAAGGGGGGGGTGAGAGAGGTTGCTTATATTTTGGAGAAGGAGAAGAGAGAGAAAGAGTGTGTGGGGATGAGATTAGTTACATAATTACAAAGATCAAAGACTTTAAATCAAAACTAACAAACGGTTTTTGGCTCTATTTTAAGTATGAGAAATGCTATTTAGATTCGTGACGAAAGATGAGTATTTTTGGGAGCCACATCAACGAGTCTAAATAGCAATTCTCTTTTAAGCATTTTGAACGATGCTGTGGCTCAGTGGTCATGGTTCTTAGATTTAAAATCTTGATATGTTAGTGGTTCAAATCCAATCCATCGGCCACATAATTGCCACACTGAGGCTTAACTTCTTTTTAAGAAAAAAATAATCGACTAAAACAAAACTAAAACATAGATCATAACAAAGAAAAATAAAAGTAACATCAAATTTACGTTAAAAATTTAAAATTAGGAAAAACTAAAGAGTTTTGCACCACATAAATCAAGGAAATTAAATACCTCACCCTCCCTATCTTGGAAGAAGATGGTGGCTACTTGAAATCTCTCTCATACAACCATAGCCTTAACATGAACTATATGATGGCTCGATCAGTGAAAAGTGAGGATTGGGTCGATAGTGCATCTCGGGCTGACCCAATCATGCTCCACCAACTAAGAAAGTTCAAAACCGACAACAATTGTAGCCTACGTGCAACCGGGTGATGAACAATCATGCGACTAAGATTTTGAATTTGCTATCCTATATTATAAGTTTAATTACTGTTGACTGCATATTTGCTTTCGAAGATCAGCTCATCTAACAAAAAAAAGATGGGCCTGTGAAGTAGAGGCTAAGTTAGTTGTTTTAACGTGTAAAGAGAAAACGGTATTGAGAGGAATGTGGATGCATGAGGTCCAGGGAGAGAAAGATGTGGGGCCAGAAAAATAGGTTGCTCTTCTTGTCTTTGACTCCAGTTCTTTCCTTTTCGATGTTTTTTCCTTCACTCTCAAGGGAAGAGAAGGGGAAGAAGCCTCCTAAGAGAGAGAACTTTTTTTTTTTTGTCCTTTCTATATTGAAATTCAAATATGAAATAGATGTGTGGTCGATGGAATTTGAACTAAAGATTTGGGATAATAAAGTTTTAGCCTCAATCCCTGAGTTATAACACATACTTTCCTACCTCAATCAGTGTATTCTGCTCGGTACCCAGCACAATTAATAACTTAAACTTAATATTAAATTAATTATAATTGAGATTTACTAGTTAAAATCATAATTATAATTGCATTAAATGACCTCTTTGGGCCTCAACTTAAATACAAATGTTTGGTTAAGGGTGTCAGTACATTGTTTCACCAATTATGAGTATATGCAAATTTATTAATAATTCTTATTAGTGGTTGATTTAATAGTTGTTCTTATTATTTTATTTTTTTCAATTATCATTTCTTTTTATGATGTTAAAGGTGATATTTTGTGACATGATTAGGTATTCTTATCTTAGGATGCAACTAATTTATGGCTTAGACCACTACTCACGAACTTGCATGCTCGATGGTGTTAAGGCATAAGTACTGGCTTCAAACTTAAGCTTTTAACTTACTCGTAAGACAATAAACATATACAATATGACCTATGGTTCTTATGATGTTAAGTCAAGCCCAATCTTTGGGACAACACCTTTAAAGTTTATTGTGAATGTTTAAGGTATTAAAGCCTTGAAGGCTTTAGGCTAAGATGGCTCATTGCTTTAGGTAAAGTTTAACAACATTCGATATGTTCGAGGTTTAATTAATGAGTACCAACACCAAATCTCAAGGTATGAGTACATTGAGTGGTGGTGGAGGTTAAGTTCAAAAATTGGTAATTATTAATCTTTTAAGTAATTATCTTACAAGCATTGATTTTTCATTTAAACTTTTCAAATGAAAAGAATCTTATGTTGCAATAAGTTCTACATTAATTTATGATGAACATTATATATGCTATAAATAATAGTAAGATAAAATATAATAAGGTAAAGTATTTATATATATGTATTGAGATAACCATGTAAGAGTTCCTAATTTACAATAAACCAAAAGCTACAAATTTCATGCATATATGATAACTTTTAGAGTATTAATGAAGCTCCTTTCCTACTAAATCATCATTTGAGATTTCTCACACTACTTAAGCTTTTTAGATTCCATTGGAATGAAGTACTTTAATTGTTGTTCTCATTAATACCTAAGTACTAACTTCCCTAATCATTCTAATGTTATGACTTCATCATTAATTAATCGTAAATTTAAGTATGTAACAACCTTAGTGTTGTTACTCAATTTTAGCTAGTTCAAATAACTTAAGAACTTTCCCATTAGCCTCCAAACACCATTTGGAGCAATTCCTAAAATTTTGAGTCAATTTAGAAGCCGTTTGATTTTAATGAATATTTAATCAAATAAACTAATTAGAAAAATATGAAAATTATTTTAACCTCCAATCAAAAATTTGATTGCATTTTTGAATTTCTTATCCCAAAATTAGCTGTGTGATTTTTTAAGAATTTTTGGAGATCATTAGGTTGAGAAAATTTGATTAATACAATTAGTATTAATTATAATTAATTAAACTAAACTTAATTAAGGTTTATTTAATTTTTAATGGCTCTTTTATCCTTTAGTAGAATAGCGGGTAATTCGTTGTTTGCTCCAGCACACGGAACAACCTTCAGGATCCATCTGAGCCGTCCCGTAGTCTTTAGGTTTAGATCAGTGGCTGTAAGAAGATCTGCAACCCGATCTCGATCCAGCCGTTGAATCGAGGTTTAGATCCAACTGCTAGATTCTCCGACAGTGATCCTTTAGCCACATAATTTGATCAAAGGAATTAGATCAACCGGGCGGTCTAGCTCTTGTCGTACTCCAACTCAGCCGCAAAGGTCATGCTACGTTCGCCCATCTTCACTGCTTTCCCCGTGGTCAAGCCCCTTTTGCCCTCCATTATCCTCAATTCATTGAACCCTATCGTTTGGGAGCATTATGAGACACTCAGGCCTACTCAAGGCAACAAATTCAACCAGTGAAGTCTCAGCTAGACGAACCACAAGTACCCAAAATTTTTAGTTCCTCGTACTCAATTTCAATCCTTTTCATTTTGCATTTTTATTTAATTGTTATATCTATCGATTGGCAAAGTTAATCTGACCCAAGCAAGTTTGATTGAGACTAAACTCCACTAGGCACGTACAATGCCTGGGCCTTGAAGAGGCTCATGGTGATTCCCCTCATTCCACTTTGCAATTTTGAATTCCTTGGTTCGATCTCAACCGAATGAACCCACCAGTGCCTAATTTTAGCCGAGATTCTCACTATGGAGGGAGTGTTTTTCTCCATAGTTAACCCGAGCTCATCGAACTAATTAATTAAGATTAGAGTGTTGTAGTCTATTTCACTTAGGAATTTATATGCCATAGTGTAGATCGCCTCCCCATCTTCATTTTGACATAAGGCACGCGTTTTGGAATAATCATCACACAAAGAAATTGGAAACTCTAATTCCCTCCTCTCGGGTTCGAGTGGTAGGGATGAACAGTGCTGGGCGGGTTGGCCTGCGACCTGCGTGACATTGTGCTGTTGTCGGCCCGTGGCCCAACCGACCTAATAAAACAAGAACCTGTGCTTTCTACTGAATAGAAAAGGAATATTCCAATTGAATATTTTGAATTTAATCAAATTAACATCTTAGGCATAATTATTCAAATAACTTGTTAAATACATCTCAAATAATATTGAAATTCTATACCAAAATTACTACAAAAATGAGCAGAACAATAATATGACATTAAATTTTAGGTTTAACAATTGATTTTACTAATAACTTTTCTAATCACCATTAAGGACGATTAGTGAATATTAGATCATAAAATGCCCCAAATTTATCATACTACATGTCATCGGAATTCTTATGCCATAATTATCAATAATACACTATTTTTACATTATTTAGACATCAAAATGAAAATATAATTCTTTGGACTAAAAATATTATTATTTTAATCAAAATTTAGGGATTTTGCTTAATTAGTTTGCTATTAATCCCTAATTAATCTTAAAATAGACTTTATTATATCATGATTAAACATTATGTGTAACGCCACATATTAGATTAAGCCTTTTAATTCAATAGCAGCTGTTAGGATAGTACTTAATACTGAATTAGTATATGTTAACTCATTATTAATCATTACCTTTGGCCAAAAATCTATCAAAAGAAAGAAAATCAATACATAATGCATAAGTACCTATCATTCAAAACATCCAAATATATATATATATATATATGAAATAAAGAAAAAAGCATAGTCATCACAGAACAGAAAGAAAAGCATCCAAAGTTTAAGTCCAGTTATACAAAATATAATGAATGTCCTTCATCCATTAAATGCAGAAAAGTAAAGCTGTAATCTTCAAGGGGTGCTCCAACTGCTCAGGTTCTACCTCTGGATCCATCTTCCCTCCAAGCTCTTGATATATTGTATTTGATTTTTAATAAGATAGATCACAATTAATAAAAGAAAAGTAAGTGATTAGATTTAAATGTCTTAAGTACATTTTAGGATTTACTATTATTATTTATTTTAGTTTAACAGATATCATATTAACCATTTACAATTGTTCTAAAAGTGGAGCACATTGCAATGAAATAGTATAGGTAATGAAAGCTATAAGGAACTATATAATAAGTAGTAAAGAGTAAGAGACTCATAGTGGGCTACTTAATCATGCATTAAATATATAAGAAGAACAACTACAAACTGCATATAAGTACTAATGTGCATATGAAAGTAAAAGAAATATGTATGTCCAACTGAAATATATGCTAAGTAACTGTAAAAAAAAAATGCATTGTAAGAAAAATGTAAGTGAAAGTTATGAAAATATACACTGCACAAAAATTACAAGTAAAACCAAAAAGTATAGCATTGAAGTAAAGAAGTAAGTAAAATAAGTTCAGCTTCATAGATTGTGTAGATAATAAGATATAATTTAAGAGACTATACAAAGTCACACACAATCAACAAGATTGTGTAAAATGCAATGTTATGCTATTTATTTTATTTAAGTATGTTATGCGGGCACATTACAGAGCAAAGCAAGAAGTTAGGCTTATCTGCCCAACTATAACTAGTGGGGTCTCTTGTATAGTACACACACACTCTCCATCTAAGATATGTGCGGTCTCTTGATCTTTCTATAGCTTACTCGGACGCAAATATATCTGTACAGACTAATCCTCCTAAAGTGAAACCCTTAATGTAATATTTTAATTATATTATAAATTTTTTATTATTATGCTCAATATCTAAATGAATGTTCAAGGTTGTATTCTCAAGCATAGCAGCATTCAAGGTATTTCAAAGTTAATTGTAAACCATGTTTTATCTATTATTGTCTATTTTAGTTATCTGTCTTAAGAATTGGGGCTAATCAAGCCCTAAATTGACTTATAGATTATCAATCTCAAAGTCAATTGAACAAATGTATATATGTGTATGTATAGGTGTGGTTTTGAAAATACTAGTTTAATTAATATATTATTTAGATAACAAAATAATATATTCTTATATATATATTTATGGTTTATAAGAGGTTCTTTATTGAATCTTATATTTAGGGATTGAAATCCTCTATATCTATTAAGTTGGTCTCTTACTCTATTATGTAATGGAATCTAATGTTAATATGCTATAAATTTCACTAACTCTCTTTCTAAATCAAGGAGTTCTAAGGTTTATACTATTTTAAGTCCTACACTTATTACTCCCTAATCAACTTAACTCACTGATAGTCTCAGTGCCTACTAACTTGACTTTTATTTTAATATCTTTCTGAGCTTACACTTACTATCTTCAAATGACTTACTATAAAGTTAGTATTAAACTAATATTTAACTTGGTGGCTTTTCATTACTACTAATTTAACTCAAGGAATTTATTAGACTTAGGTTATGTTTATCTATACATTACCCTTACTAAGTTACTAGTCTTAGTAATAAGGTGCTCACTTCCTTCATATGGTTATAGGTCTTAAATTTTACTAAATCTTGGAGACGGTCTTAATTATATTCATAAAATTACTTGCAAAACCCTACTAATTCAGTTATAGTTAGATTAGGCTAAGTTCCATCCTAAGAAAATTAGAGTTAGATCACGACTAGATTAGCTTAGGTATTTCTCATCTAACCACCCTCTAAGGTTTATTTAGAACTTACCCTAGGTCAATTTAGGTTTCCTAGGGTTTACGATATCTAAAGTAAGAAAAATCCTAAATTTTAATTAAAATACTAATTTATTTTGGTGCTAAAAATTAAAATTCTCTATTTTACAATCAAATAAAATGAAATTAGTGGCAATGGATTCCTTATAGAATAAGGAGAAAAATGACATGAAATAATGTTATGTTGTGGAGACCATTTAGTCCATCATGGAGATACTAATGGTGCTCCGGTGAAATTTTGGGGGTTTCGAGGCAATTCAAAACAAGGTGTGAAGTCCAGGAACAACACTGGTGTAGTAGCGCACCGTGGCATGCCACAGCGCGCCTTAGCGCTCCCTCACTAGAAATGGAGGCTAGTCATCCAGAGAGGCGGCAAACTAATAGATACCAGGGCGCTACAACATGCCTTGGTGCCTGGCTACATGAAGCCTAGGCGCTACAATGCGTCGTAGCGCCTGGCCAAATTCTACTCCGGTTCCGATTACACCTTAAGTAATTTAGGGGGTATTTTGGACCTTTTAGGGTTCGAAAATAAATTGGGAACTTAAGTGAATATGTGAAGGAGTTTTCTATACAAGCTAAGAGTGTTGGCATTTTAGTTGGAGGCCTTGGCTGCTGTGAGAAGGAGATTCCAAGGTGAAGTCCTGAGGAAGCTGTAGTGTAAGAGAACTCTTACATGTTGGAGAAGATACTCTTGGTGGTGGTTGCTTCCTCTCTTCTTCATATTAGAGTAAGAGCTTATGTGTTTCCTATCAAAGGTTAAGCTCTTTTCAACTCTGTAGTCTTCAAGATTCTTAGTGTATATTTCTGTGGTGTAGCTCTATGATTTTTCCCATTCTTGGGTTTTCCACGTAGTTTTTTGTGTTTGGATGTATATGTACTTGAGTTTGTTTTGCATGCATGTCCTATGATTTCTTGTTTGTGGATTTGTGATTTTAAACTTGCTTGGTAATCGTTAACACAACCCCGATCCTCAATTGAGTGCGCTAACCAAACCGCTTCCACTGCAGAGTGTTCTCAATGTTAGAAGTTATTTGCCAATAAGTGGTATCAGAGCGAGGATACCTTGTTGGTCCTAGGGTTTGTGTTTGAGTGGGAGCAATGGCCTATGAGATGAGACACAAGATAGGGAAATTTATTGGTAAAAACTTTGTGTTCTAGAAAATGTAGATGGAGGATCTCCTTTATAAGTAGAAGTTATATCTTCCATTGAAAGGAGCTGACATAAAACCTCCAACTATGATTGATGAAGAATGGAAAGTTCTTGATAGAATTGCATTGGGTTTGATTTGTTTATTGTTATTTTATTCTGTTGCATTTGGCATTATTAATGAAAAAACTACTGTAGATTTCATGGATGCCCTGATAAGAATGTATGAGAAGCCCTTAGCTTCAAATAAAGTTTTATTGATGAAGAGATTACTTAATATGAAGATGATGGATAGCTACACAGTGACTGAACACCTCAATGGGTTCAACACGATGACGAGCTAGTTAAGTTCGGTAGGCATCAGTTTTGATAACGAGTTCCAAGCTTTGTTGTTCCTCTCTTCATCATCGGACATTTGGGATGGGATGGTTACAGCCATCACTAACTCATATGAAACGTGTCATTGAGATTCGATGACATTGTAGGTCTTGTGCTAAATGAGGAGGTGCAGAAGAAATTCCATGGGAAAGTATCCACCTTAATGCTGAATGTTGATAACAGGGGAAGACATACTGAAAGGATATATAACATAGATAGGTCAATATCTCAATGAGGAAAATCAAGACCTGAAAAAGCAAAGCTAGATTGCTAGAACTGTGTGAAGGCATGTCACTTCAAGAAGGACTGCCCTACCCTAAAGATGCCAAGTGGTGGAGGTAAAATGATGAATCCCACTGTGAATATTTTAGCTATAGAGGATCAGGCTACATTGATCCTCTTACTTGTCAACACAGAGTCCTGGGTAGTGAACTCGGGTGCATCCTTTCCTATGACTCCATTGAGGAGTGCTTTCAAGAACCACAACAAGGGTGACTTGGGGAAAGTATACCTTAGAGATGATAAGGCATATGACATCATTGGCAGAGGTGATGTGGATATTCAGCTACCAAGCAGCATAATTTGGAAGCTAAAAGATGTTAGACATGTGCATGTATAAAGAGAAATTTGATTTCAATTAGCCAGTAAGCCAGAGAGGGCTACAACACTTATTTCACTGAAAACTCGTGGAAGGTCACCAAGGGTGCACTCGTTGTTACACGAGGCAATATGGAAAGTACACTTTACTTGATCAATAAAGTGTTTGATTCTATTACAGTTGCAGAAGAGATAGATGTGAATCTATGGCACTAGAGGCTTGGTCATATGAGTGAGAGGGGATTGAAATCCCTACAGTCAAAGGGAAAGCTCCAAGGACTAAAGTCAGTATACTTGAATTTTTGTAAAGACTATCTACTGGGCAAGTAGAAGAAGGTTTTGTTCTCAAAAGTTGGAAGAGACCTGAAAAGCAAGAAACTTGAGTTAGTGCATATATATGTATGGGGGCCAGCTCCTACTTCTTCCATAGATGGAGCCTTATATTGCATCACCTTCATTGATGACCATACGAGGAAGGTATAGGCTTACCTTCTAAGATACAAATCTAACGTATTTGATGTATTTGGAAAGTGGTTAGCTTTGGTGGAGAATGAGACATGATTAAAGCTTAAGTGTTTGAGGTTCGATAATGGCAGTGAGAATTGTGATCGGGAGTTCAAGGAGTTCTGTGCCTTGAGAGGCATCAATAGGGACTTTACAGTTCCAAGAATACCACAGCAAATTGGTGTTGTAGAATGAATGAAAAAACAATCATAGAAAGAGCTAGGAGCATAAGATTGCACATGGGTCTCCCAAAGCATTTTTGGGCTGAGGCCATTAATACGATGATGTATCTGATAAATCGGGGACGTTCCGTACCCTTGAATGAAGGGATTCTCGATGAGGCTTAAAGTGGAAAGGAGGTGAAACTGAACCACCTCAAGGTATTTAGATGTTCATCATATGTGCACATTGATGCAGGATCTAGGAGCAAGCTTGACACTAAGGCGATCAAGTGCACATTTGTTGGATATGTTGCGGGAGAGTTCTGTTATAGATTATGAGATAATCAGAACTAAAGGGTTATCAGAAGTAGGGATGTCACTTTTAATAAAAGTGAAATGTACAAAGACTGTATTGGAGTCAAGATTGATTCTAAGGATGCTTCAGATGGAGAGCCCAAGCATGTATAAATTGATGACAGTGTTGAGCTAGATGTTGGTGTACATGAAGAAGATCAAGAGGGTGTCAATCTTGAACCACAAACACCCATGTTAAGCAGATCCACAAGAGTCACTAGACCACCACAGAGGTACTCTCCTTCCTTATTTTACCTGTTATTAATAGATGGTGGTGAACCAGAAAGCTTGGAAGAGGCACTTCAGTTTGAAGATTAAATCAAGTGAAGGCTGCCATAAATGATGAAATGATATCACTCATGTCAAATGGGACACAAGAGTTGGCACCTATACCAGCCAGGAAAAAGGCCCTTCAAAATAAGTGGGTTTACTGAGTGAAGGAAGAACTAAATGGGAGCTAGAGCTATAAGCCAAGGCTTGCAGTTAATAACTTCCAGCAGAGGCATGGAGTCAACTATAGTGAAATCTCTACCCCAATTATGAAGATGACAACCATCAGGGTTGTGTTGAGTATTGTTGCAATTGAGGATTTGCATCTGGAGCAAATGGTTATCAAAATTGCATTCCTTCATGGAGAGCTGGAGGAGGAGCTATACATGTAACAACCTGAAGGGTACAAAGTTCAAGAGAAAGGAAAAGCTGAGCTAGTGTGCAAGCACAAAAAGAGCCTCTGTGGCTTGAAGCAAGTGCAAAGGCAGTGGTACAAGAGATTTGACAGGTTCATGCCATAATCTGGGTTTAATAGATTCCAGGAGGATTATTATTGCTACATAAAAGTGTAAGTCCTCCTATATTATTCTATTGCTATATGTGGTTGATATGATGATTGTAGGATCAGACATGAATGAGATAAAGATGCTGAAAGAGTTGATGTCAAAGGTGTTTGACATGAAAGACTTGGGGCCAGCCAAGCAGATTCTTGGAATGAGAATCAATAAAGAAAAAAGTGCAAGAATTTTGAAGATGTTGTAGATTCAATAAGAGTGAGGCAAAGCCAGTGGGTACTCCCTTATCAAGTCACTTCAGCTTATCAAAGAAGTAGATGCTAAAGTATAAAGAAGATAAAGAACATATGCTGAAGGTTCCTTTGCTTCAGCAATTGGGAGTTTGAAGTACATGATGATCTTTACAAGACTGGATATTGCTCATGCAGTGGGAGTGGTCAGCAGATTTATGAGAAACCCAAGGAGGCACCATTGGGATGCGATCAAGTGGATTTTAAGGTATCTGAAAGGTACAGTGGGCAAAGCTTTATGCTATGGAAGATCTGACATTATTTTATAAGGCTATGTAGACTCAGATCTTGCAGGAGCTGTTGATAGCTAGAGAAGCACTATGGTATATGTTTATACATTGGCAAGTATAGCGGTGAGCTGGATCTCCAGGCAACAAATTATTGTGGCGTTATTTACCACGGAGGTGGAATACATTGCCATTACAGAAGCAAGTAAGGAGATGATCTGGTTGAAGAGTTTTATGGAAGAATTGGGCAAGGAGCAGAAGGATGTGAAGCTCTATAGTGATAGTATGAGTGCTATTCACCTAATGAAGAATGCAATATTTCATGTCAGGACAAAGTACATTCAACTCTTTACAATATCATCTGGATACTGTTAGAAAAAAGACATATTGGATTAGAGAAGATCCATACTTCTAAGAATTCATCTAATATGCTTAAAAAAGTAGTAATAGTAGATAAAATAAAGCTATGTACAGCTTTAGTCAGCCTCAATTTGTGAAGAGAGAGCAGAGGAGAGCCACACCATGTTTCTTGACAGAAATAGAAGAAAATAATGAAGAATCAAGGATCGAAGAGGGATAATTTTCTAAGGGTCTCCAAGTGGGATATTGTTGTGTTGTGGAGACCATTTAGTCCATCATAGAGATTCCAATGGTACTTTGGTGAGATTTTGGGGGTTCTAAGGTAATTCAGAATATGGTAAGAAGTTCAGGAACAGCACATGAGCTGCGGCGCACCATTGGCGCTCCCTCACCCGAGATGGAGGCACTATCGCACACCTCAGCGGTTAGTAGATAGAGAAGCGAATGCTATCATGCATCGTAGTGGTAGGCTAACAGAGATTAGGGGGCTACATCGCTCCTTGGTGCTTGGATACCTAAAGCCCAAGCACTACAATGCATCGTAGCACCTGACGGAATTCTGCTCTGGTTCAAGTTACACCTTAAGTAATTTGGGGGGTATTTTGAACCTTTCAGAGTTTAAAAAATGAGCTGGGTACTTAAGAGAACATGCGGAGGAGTTTTTTATGGAAGCTAAGAGTGTTGGCATTTCAATTGGAGGCCTTGGCTATCGTGAGGAGGAGATTCTAAGGTGAGGCCCTAATGAAGCTGCAGTGCAAGAGAGCTCTTACATGTTGGAGAAGATACTCCAAGTGGTGGCTGCTTCTCCTCCTCTTCATATTAAAGTAAGAGCTTGTGTGTTTTTGGTCAAAGATGAAGCTCTTTGTAACTTTATACTCTTCAAGATTCTTAGTGGATATTTTCTGTGGTGTGGCCCCATGGTTTTTCCTATTCTTGGGTTTTTCATGTAATTTTCTATGTTTGGATGTATGTGTGCTTGAGTTTATTTTGCATGCATGTCCTGTGATGTCTTATTTGTGGATTTGTGATTTTGGACATGCCTGGTAATCGTCAATGCAACCCTGGTCCTCAATCAAGTGTGCTAACCAAATCACTTTCGCTGTGGAGTGTTCTTGGTGCTGGAAGTTATTTATCAACAAGTAGTGTTAGTTTGGACTTCAAATATCATAATTAGGCCTAAAACATACTTAATGATAATTAGGAGGTGATTAACAAAATTAATTATCAAAATTAAAATTTTATGCCATAAAATGTTCTCTTCATTTTTCAAATCATTTTGGTATATACATTTAATATATTTGGATAAGTAATTTAAAAGTTATTTAATTAATTTAAATGGAATTAAAATTAATTAAGGAATATTTTAGGAATATCCTTTATTTAATTTTATTCCCAGTAACAATTTAACAGTTGGCTTATGAACTGTTCCGCTCACACCGGGTCCATTAACAGTGCTGCGTGGGTCGGGGCTGACCCACCCAGCACTATTCTTCTCCTCAATGGGGATTCATTAGATAGGATATAGGGCATCAAAATTCTCTTAGCACAGTGCGATCCAGTCCACACACCATATATCATAATGAATCAGAGGTTGAGATCTACAAAACGCACCTAAAAACCATTTATGAACGTAACCTAATCTCTTTAATGTGGCTCGAGCACATCAGCCTCCTAAGGTTTACTGTGGAGAAAACTTTCTCCCTCCATAGTGAGCCTCAGGGCTCTGGCTAAGTTCCAATGGAATCTTGGGATTATGGCCATCTTAAGGAATCTAAATTGGGGCAACGAGAGCAGTTGGACACCTAAATCACCTCAAATAAAACTTGGGCAGTGTACATACTCGAGTTCATTTGATTCAGCCACACTTGATTGAGCACAACTGAGCCTAACAGAAGATACTACAAATTTTGGAATGCTTAAACTAAATGTAATTAAAGCATAAGGGGTTCAACTAGTTAGGTAATCTAGCATACCTAGTGTCCATCTGGTCACTGGTTTGTTCGGCTCCACTATCCTCCAAAGGGTTCAACGTCATTTGAAGCTTCGTTCCATCTTGATTAAATGAGATGAATAAATTAGGAGGCTCAGATGGGAGAATGGGAAATAAAATAGCCATGAGAAGAGGGCCATAACACAACAACTACGCCATAGTAGCGATCATGGACTACAGAGGAACATGACAGTGAATAATACCATCTCGTGTTCTAGCCAATGGATCAATGGCTCGATCCAATGGTTAGATCAGTGACTCGATTGGACGATCGTCCGATCCAGATGCAAAGTCTGATTAAACGATACAGATCACCCACTGTTCCACCAAATGGCTAAAATGGTCGTTAAGCACTAGATTAATTAATTAAATTTATATCAACTTAATTAATTAAAATTAAGCTATCAAAAAACTTTAAGAAATTCTCAAAAATTTACTCATAACTAATTTGAGGGTGAGGAACTAAGAAATGCAATTGGATTTTTGATGAGAGATCAATTTAATTTTTTATTGTTCAAATTAAATTAATTTATTAAAAATATTCTCAAAATTCAAACGACCACCAAATTGAATCAAATTTCAGGAGTTGTTTCTTAAGATGTTTTGGAGTCATATGATGAGGTTTTTAAGATGATTATGGATAATAAATGATGATTAATAACCATGAGTTGTTACATTAGAATAATATGTAGCTAAGAAAATACCTAAGTAATAGAATTGAGTAGAACTACATTAGATAGGCTAAGTGGAAGAACTGACCTATAATTGTAATAGCCCAAACTCTTAAGCACCAAGGTATTGTCCATTTTGGCCAGAAAGGCCTCATAGTTTTGCCCTAAGAAGATAACTTCCTAGCAGGTCACCTATCCTGGGAGTGCTCCTACCTGAGCACGCTTAACTTTGGAGTTCTTATCAAGTACTTAACCGTTATCTGAAAAGGCGCCTCGATGTTTAAGAGTTTCACTTATTACTACTTAAGTGGGTCATCAAAATCTCCCCAACTTAAGTAACTGACATCCTCGTCAGTATCTACACACAGATCCAAGAACCATCCATTGGGTAGATAGGACTAGAGGTGACCCCTACAGGCGCAAGAGGTACCCACAACCATGTAGCACCTTAACCATCATGGGTTCAAGATCCTGCTCACATGAAGTGGTACTTTGCCCTGTATAGCACTTAGCTCCTATCTAACACCCTATAGTTTGCTCTGATACCATTTATAACAGCCCAAACTCTTAAGCACCAAGATATTATCTGCTTTGGCCTGAAAGGCCTCACAGTTTTGCCCACAGAAGATAACTTCCTAGCAGGTCACCCATCCTGGGAGTGCTCCCACCTGAGTACGCTTAACTTTAGAGTTTTTATCATAAACTCCACCATTATCTGAAAAGGCAACTCGATGTTTAAGAGTTTCACTTATTACTACTTAAGTGGGTCATCACAATAACAGATGATGATAGATCAATAAAGCATATGCATAGCCTAGTAGATAGAACTATATTAACTACAGTAATGAAGATTGACACTAAATTGTAAGTATAACACTTAGAATCTTCTAGGGTATTAATTAATAAAACAGAGACTAGATTTTATGCAGGTGAAATCAGGACATTTTAACTTAGTAGAAAGATAATATATGAATTTTATAAAAGAATTTATTGATTATATATAATATTTTTGTCATTAAAATAATACTATAATTAAACTCTTATTTTCAAAAATTACACACACACACACGCACACACACACACACACACACACACACACACACACACACACACACACACACACACACACACACACACACACACATATATATATATATATATATATATATATATATGTAATATTTTAAAATTATCTGAGACATGCAGTTAAAGTAAGAACCAATTGGAGCTCAATTAGCCCCAAATTATTAAGGTAGATAGATACCTAAAATAGACAACAATTGATTTAATATAATTTATAAGTAATTTTGAAAGCCTTGAATGCTGCATCGCATTGAGACTAAATATTTGATTATTTATTCAGATGTTATGCCTAAATAAAATATTAAACATTATACATATGGGTTTCATGTGGTGGATTAGTTTGTATAGAGATATTTGAGCTAGGGTAAGCTATGGAGAGATTAGGAGACCACACATCTTTAAGAGGGGGAATGTGTGTGTTATGGGATACCCCATTACATATAGTTAGCAGATGTGTCTAACTCATCACTTGTTCTGTAATGTGCTCACATAACTTACTCTTAAACAAGATAAATAGTTTTACATTATATTTAACACAATCTTATTGATTGTGTGTGACTTTTATAATATTTTCATTGCAATTTACAATTTATTCAGTCATTGAAACTGAAACTTACTTCACTTACTTTTACTTCAGCACTTTACATTTTAGCTTCACTTACATCTTTTTTTGTAGTGTATTCTTTATATAGTTTACACTTATATTTTATTACACTGCTTTTATATTTACATATATCCTATTGGACATATACATTTTACATTTACCCCCATGTGCACACTAGTATACATACATACATAGATACATCGATACATACATATATATATATATATATATATATATATATATATATATATATATATATATATACATATATATATAGACACACACACACACACACACACACACACACACACTCACACATATATGTACATAATACTTGTACATGCTTCTTTTATTAATTTATTTTATGCATGTTTGAGCAATTTTATTTGTACGTATATTTATCATTTTTCATGTTATATTTGCAGTCATCAGCTTACTTTAGTACCATTCGCATTGTACACCATTTTAAATAAATTATAAATTGAAAATGTGCTATCCTTTAATTAAAATTAAGTTAGTAACTCTAAAAGGTGCTTAGAATTTATAAGTTTAACCACCTTTTTTGTTTATTGACTATGTCTTACAGTATTAAATACCAAATACGATAGATCAGGAGCTTAGTTTTGATTCTAATTGCATTCTATAGGTTGGACCTGAGGTGCAGCTTTGAAAACTCTTCCTTATAGTCTTTTTACTTTTATTTACCCATGAGAATGAGTGTTATTACGTCTTTTGAAGTAGTTTGTATAACTATATAACTCTGAATGTTCTTACTTAATTTTTTGTGATGGATATTGCATTTTCTTATTTTTGGATGGTTTGAATGGTAGATATAGTTGTATTCATAACTTTTTTATTATATTTATTTTCTCTATCTCATAAGATTCTTGATCACATAGTACTTAATAGTGGGTTAGTTCCTACAAATTCAATATTAAGTACTATAGTAACCCTTAGTGTTGGATTGGATTGCACTTCATTTAACATTAGGGTGTTACAGTGGGCATTAGAGCCATGCTAAGAGAGGAAAACTAAATGGATAAGAAAAGATATATCCATTCAAATCAACAACATAGAAAAATAAAATAAAAGCATCAGTAAAATATACCCTAAGATAGAAAATATTCATTAATAATAATGACTAAGTTTAACTTAATAAACATTAAACTGCATTAATAAATGGAAAATACAAATCAGACTTAGACTACTACATTAAGATGGTCTTTTAGTATTGGGATATTGATTACCAAAGTGACCTCAAATATGGGAGACTTTACTTCAGAGTATCACTAACCGGAAGAGAGGTGTTCAACAAGATCTTTAAGTCACCCATGTTTAGAGGTGGTGGTCTTCCTCAACTAGCAAAGCAGTGGCCTTTCCGGGTGACTGATGCCTTTTATTCCATAGAATATCCATACCACATTTAATTTTTGCTTCTGGACTAACCCTTTGATGAATATGCTAAGGAACTGGTGGAGTCATGCATATGGTGAAATGGTTTGAAAGTGTCAAAGGCTTCATCACCCATTTTCCAAGACTTCAAGCTTCTTTTATTTGCTATGTTTTATAGATGAATGTATTCATATATTATTGATATTGTACTCCTTTTATTAAGTAGCATTTTTTAAGCATTTCAAAGTTTGTACTTGATCTAAAGATTAATGAAATAGTTTATTTCACTTACTTTTGAGTTATTCCATTTCATTTTTTACTTAGAATGGATCATGAACCAAACACTCCTTTCACCCCTTTCGAGAAGACAATGGCTTCCAGTTCTTCCACATCAGAGGAAATTTGAACTCTCATGGAATGATGAGAATTATAGTTGAAACTCAAGCCCAAGGTGCTTATAGGGCACTCAACCCTCCTGCTCCCCATATTATTCAAGTCAATCCTCAACCTACTCCCGGTCTTGTCGTAGATGGGTTTTTTCATGCTTTTCTTAGAATCAACCCCCCAACTTTCAATGGGTCTGCTTCCCCCATTGAGTTCATTGAGAAGGACTTAGCAAGTATTAAATGCTCCATTTGTGAAGTAATTCATCTAACTACCCACATGTTTGTTGAAAAAACTGAGTACTGATGGGATAATGAACTGAAATCCCATTTTGCTGGTGTAGATATTGAAGAAATTCCCAAGGAGGAGTTTGAAGAGGCTTTCAGAGAGGAATTTTTTCAACCCTTCACTTAGATGATTATTGAATATTAGTTAATTTAGCTAACTAAGGGTAACATACTGTTTTGGCTTATGAATGGAGTTTAGAAAGCTATCAAGAATTTCCCCTGACCCTGTTCATACTGAAGTAGTGAGATGTAGCCATTTTCTTAAAGATCCAAAAAACTCCATCAAAGATCATCTTACGTTCCAGCACCATGATAGCTTTGCCAAGCTATTAGAAAGAGTGATGAACCCAACAATTATAGGAAATTTAATGTTCAAATTTATATTTTACATATGATTAGTTGTACTTTGACATGTGTTTTTATGGCATTTTATGTCACGGCCCCAATGTTGAGAATCACTTAACTCAACCTTGATACGTCACCACAATATCTAATACTAGATTAGAAGGAAACTAATCAAATCATTAGATATTGTGTTTGTCCAAGGATTCAGATGAGGGTCTTAAGTTAAGATGAAAGAGATTTTAATGAAACATTGTATGAAATGCATGTGAGAATGAGATATGATTAAACATGTGATACATGTAGGATATATAAATTAAAAATATTAATATGAAACCTTGCAAATCTAGATATGAAATTCTAAATATTTGTTGAGTATTTAACATGTGAGTTATGAGTACATTTTTCCATTTAAAATTTCTAAATTTAATATTTCTTAAAATTTTTGGCAGAGTCTTCTTTGTAATTGGTTAAGGAAACACCTGCAAAGTAAGCATACAAGACTCCCATTCCAATGGAAGTTATATTTTGAAAGAAAAAACAACCTAAACTAATATGGAATCAATCCTTTTTAGCTCTAATTCTAGTATAGAGTTCAATCCATTTTATAGGATTGCTTATTTCCAATTCTAAAGTAGAGTTCAATCCATTTTATCGAATTGTTCATTTCCAATTCTAAAGTAGAATTCAATTCATTTTAAATGATTGCTCATTTCCAATTCTAAATATTAAAGGGAGAAAGTCACATATGTAACAATTGTCTACCCTAATGTTTATTTTATCATAAACATTCAATATTCAAAGTAGATATGTAACTAAGTTCCAGTTTAATATGCAAATAAATATGCAACTAATGATTTAATTAACATTCAATTATATTCATCCATCCATTCATCTCATCCTAAGCATTTAAGTATTTAATTAAACTCCAACACAAGCATAACAAATATGAAATAAATGACTTTAATTATCACAAATTATGAGTAAATTAAAAGAAAGAAATAGCTCGCATAAAAATTAATGAGCTGTATTTCCATTTCATTATTAGCAGAAGCAATTTAAGCTATTTCACTTGGACCAGCTCCACTAGCCTCCAAATGCACCTGATGTATCACATTTTGGCATTTAAATGTGATAGGGCAAAGCTAAGAAAAAGAAAAACTGGTTAGACTAAACAGTCTAAGCACATTTTAAGATTAGGCTAAACATGTTATTGTTATAATTGGATATCACTTCCTAGTTACAAAAATAATCACAAGCATGGGTGCAATATAGTAAGTGTACAAGTAAGGAAGAGTAAGTAAGAAAAATAAAGTAGGTTAGAAGACTCACTTAAATATACATCCTAGCCTGCAAATAGAATAAGGGTAAAAGCATCCTAAATAGGCTAGAATTAAACTAATGTGTATGTGAAAGTAAATGAAGTAAAACATGTATATGTTCAAATGAACTTATGCTAAGTAAGGAAAAATGAAACAGTGAAGCAATTAAATGTAATTTTACAACAATCACTATAATTAAATAAACTGCAAACAAGTAAAGTATAGTTAGAAATCATAGAAAATGCATAGTAAGGAAATTGAAGGAAGATCTTGGACTATTAGTCTAAGATTCACATAGTCTAGAACTATGGAAAGTAACATTGCTAAAAGTTATGGTGAGTCTTAATAATCTATAAGATTGAAGATCTCACATGTTTACTAATTGAAGTTATTTTAATCCGTGCTCATTCCATGGGCATATTCAGAATGCAATGAGGTGTTAAACATATTTGTTTAACAACTAAAGAAAAGCAGGGTATACATAAAACACTCACATTCACCCTCTAAGAATGTGAGGTCTCCTTATTACTCCATTTTCAATCTGTCCTAGACCGATCAACCATATAGACCCCTAGTAATTTAATGTGAAAGTTTTATTTATGCACAATGTCTTATATGAATGATTCAAATGAAAATGGCTCAAAGCTAAGCAAGCATTCAAGAAAAATCAATAATTGCAACTAAGAGATATCCAAAGTAATCTAATTTTAATGATCTACTTAATGATTGGAGCTAATTGAGCTCCCAATTAACTTTGAGATATTAATCTCAAGTTAATTATAATATAATAGTAGTTGGGATTTTGAAAAATAGTAGATTCAATTCAATTAATGTGATGTGATAAAATAATTTATAAGTATAATTGTTAGTATTAGAAACTAGCTCTTAATCTCATCCTAAACTATAAGATCTAATTACAATAATTAAATCAAGGTTTAGGTGTCTAGTAGGAAGAGGTTAAGGTAAGAAAATATCTAACTTAAGAAATTAGAACTAAGATAAGACCAATAAGGTTCACTAGGACTCACTAGCTAGGTTATAGTTTGAAGGACCAAATCAAATAAATGTTAATCTAGCTAAGTTATAAGCAATTGTAAGGTTTTGGGTAAGTAGTTACTAGAACTTAAGAACTGTAAGTTCTAAGTATTCTAATAGTTGATGTTAAAGGAACTCAATAGGATTCCTAAACTAATCTAAGTAAGTTAGGGATTCCTTTTACTACATCTTAAAATAATCAAGAAGAAGCTTTAGGGATTAGGATGAATAAAAAAAGTTCTAATTTAATCATTAAAGCTCAATCTAGTTGATTCACAAATCTACTAATACTAAGGCATTAAGACTATCTATTCTTAATGGTTGTAACTAATAGATCTAGGGATCAACTATAGATAAATTATAAATCAATCCTAAGGTTTCTACCTTAGGGTTGAAGGGTGAATTAAACACTTGGCAATTAATTCACATAATTAGAAAGTTGAGAATTAAGGTAATATTACTACAATCAAATTGGTAAGGGAGATGATAAATGTAACATGTTAGCTATCCTAGGGTTTTATAAAGCCTAAAACATGCTATATAAGAATTTGAAATAATCACAATAACATTAATTAAGAGTAAAAAACTGAAGATCCTAAATTGTTGTCCAATGGAAATGATTTATAAATAAATGAAATCCTGATGTCATAAGGGGAAAAATGACACTAAGTATGTCAATTTTGGACAACTTTGGAAAAATTAGGGTCTAATGACTCCTAATTAGGTTAAAAAGTAATTAAGAAAATTAGGGTTCAAATATTAAATTTTATTTCATATTATTGTTCCAAATATTTTTGTGAGTGAAATTGACTATTTGATCATTTAATTTGGATCTTAAATGATCAAATTAGGTCACATGGAATGATTAATATTAATTTTAAATTAATTAATTAACCCTAAATATTGACCCATCAAAATATATGTCAAAATAGAAATTAAAATACATATTATTAATCTACTCATTTTTGTGATCAAAATGATATATAATTTTGTATTATTTGGAGTTGTATTTTTAAAGTTATGATTAAATTAAGAATTCAATTATACTTAGAATTTAATAATTAAATTTTACAATTTAATAATCGTTGGCACAAAAATTCAGATGGCACAAAAAGACAAAATGTTGTTGTCATTGGAATTAAGGCGGCGCAGATAATGAGGAAGCCACGGCGGCACAGAAATTCGTATCTGCATACGCGGCGGTCCCTGGGATCGACACACGTCTGCCTAGAATCACGGAAAGACGGCGTAGATGGCTTGGGTTAAGCTGGTCCGGTCCAGGAAGAAAACCTGGACCGTCAGAAAGAGCGGTTTGAACCACTTCGTCCCTGCCGATTCTCGAAAGCAAGAAATTAGGGTTTCGCCTAACTCTCAATTTCGGCAACCTCAATAATCAAACTTTAGCATAAAGGAAAGATAATACAGAGATCTATCATGCTAGACATGGATTGAAGGTAATAGGTATAAGGATGATCCAAGGAATTGATGCCCTAATTTTAAATTTTGATTTAGGGTTTTCGATAAAAATTTAAGTAACCTAGCTCGAATTGGGATCAATCCATGCTTAGATGATCTCAAATGACTACTCAGATGATTGCCAGATAGATTTAGAATACAATGCCACACTAATTGTGTAAAGAATTAGAGGAGGAGTACCTTAAGAATCTTGCCGATGGATGACAACCCTAGAAATTAGGGCAGAGCCTTAAGTGATGGTAGGAACCCTCCTAGCTCCCAGCACACCCAGTCGAGCTTCCAGGAATGAAAGAAGAGTCAAAATTGGTGATAGAAGGGAGCAAATGGGAAGGTTAACTGGGCTGCAAGGAGTTGTACGCACGCCTGGCGATTACGGCATAGGCACGATCGTCTCCTTTGCAGAGATGTACAGGGAACAGATCGTGGCCGTCGGATCGAAGCGCTGATCTGACGGTCAGATCTGTACGATTGATTTTGCGCCGTTGGATTATGATCCGACGGTTCAGGTCTAAGGATGCGGCTGTCCCGTGGTTGGCGTCCCATACGGGATCTTCGCCTTAAAAAAAATCTATCGTATTATATTTAAATTATATTATATATATATATATATTAATTAATTTATTTTATTTATTTAATTAATTATACCCTTTTTATTAAACAAATTTAAATAACTAAACGCACTCCAAAAAATCCCAAAATTTCACCCTTACCTAATTGAGGTATGGTGGACTCAAAAATATAATCAGATTTTTGATCGGAGGTCAATTTAATTATCTTAATTTTCAAGGTATTTAAATACTATTAAAATATTTGGAAAAAATTCGATGGCTTCCAAACACTTCCAAAAAAATACCCCCCTAACTAATTTGGGTGTGGTGAGTCCAATGGTGGACTCCATTTTTAATTCTGAGGTCTAATTAAGTTAGGCATTCTCAGAATTATCAGAAAATTAAGAAATATTGGAAATTACCAAATAATCTCCAAATCACATGAAAACTGAATTGGAGACTCCTAACTCACTTATAAGACTAATAAAAAAGAATTAGAGTCAATTAGGGCACTAATTGATTGGTAACAATACTAGGGTTGTTACATACTCCCCTCCTTAAAAGGAGTGTTACCCATGACGCACAACAAATAAAAATAAGGGAAATTTAAAAATGCAAAAAGGAAGTCTAAGGAAATGATAATGAAAATGAAAGAACTAAATTTATTTGATTAGAAATTGCAAGAGTTAGTGATAAGTGCCTTATAGATTCCTTGATCTATTAAATGTTTACAACTAAACTATGCTTGATCAGAAAAAATTTCTTAATGGTCTCATTTATAAACTCAGAATCAGAAAGTTGAGAGTCTTCTACTTCAGTCCAAGCAATGGAAGTTATAGATATACTTCCAAAAGGGTTTCAGAAGGAGTCATACCAACATTGGACTGATAATTATTAATGTAAGCAAACTTAACTAACACTTAACGATCTTTCTATGATTCACCAAAATCTATAACACAGAGGCCCAAGAGAACATTTGGAATTTGATTTACTCATTCAGCGCGATCATCAATCTGGGGATGTACTATAGTACTCATATCTAAGATGGTCCCCAGGTCTTGCTGAACAGTTGATCAAAATCCAGATGTAAGTATGCCATCTCTGCCTTACAGACATAATTCAGTGTCTCAATAACAGATCATTAAAGAATGGAGCTTGACTAACTCTTCTACTGAGTCAAATTGGAAAATTTAAAAGAAAAAAAAGATGGCTTGGTGAGTCTATTGAAAAACACCCAAATTACAACAATTCCATGGTCTATTCTTTAGCAAGCTTAGATTAACCATGCAAATGCTAGACGACTTCTAGAAAGAGATTCTTGACAGCTTAAGAAGTCTACTAAGCTTCTAGTGCACAACCTCCACCAACCATAGGGTAGGCACTTAGAGATAAAGATAGCAATACCTCTTTTAGTGCTCGGCCACTAGAAGAACTTCTACAATAGCTAATACAGCCTATTTCCACCCAATAATATTAAAGGAACAGACACAAGTGTAGTTTCTGTAGACTTGTCTGCAGCCGAATTTACAGATTCTGTACTTATCATTCACCTTTCTATTATTGGTGAAACTATCGTTCTACTATACTAAGAGTATATAATTTTAAGATTCATAAGATCCTACCATCAGTGTAAACTCAGTTGAATGGTTCTATAAAAGTCAAAGCATTATAACTCATAAAGTTCTAACTTTAATAAGTCAAAGTCGCATAATGGAGTTAAACTGTTTAAATCAATTGTCTTATTTACTCTAGGACGAAACCTTGATATAATCTATCAAGATTAAGAGTCAAGAGATCAAACCCCAAATCTGGTGTTCAAGTCTCTTAACTTATAATTCTAAACATATAAGGGTTAGGATTTCTAATCACTTAAAAACTAAAGTCCTAACTATCACTTTAGGTAGGAACTTAATAGACTAGTTATCTTATTACTAATAAGATCTACTCATATACTATGGAATCTTCCTATTATCCTATCTAAGTAGAGAAATAAGCTAGCTCATCTTACTCCTTACTAAGATCTAAACATATGCTAAGGTAATTTCCTTATTATTCTAAATAGGAAGAATAGAAATAAGATTTCTATCTAAGCAGCTAAGAATAATGCACTACTCAAATCCTAAATTAAGAAATTAACTTAATTCCTAATGCTCCACAATAAAGAGTGGAATTGCAAGAGTTAAGATAGGAATGACCGAAAACTTTAGAAATTAAATTTAAAATCAAGCTTGATGCAGTTCCTACCTTCAATGGTGACAACTGGAAACAAGGGCATGCACCCTTAATAGAGCAGTAAGAAGAATAACTGCACATCTAATATGATCACTCCCTGGTAAAGGAAATGATCTTGCCACAAAATAAGGCATGATTGCATAAGCTGGAGTTAGAAATTTATTAGAAAATGGATTTTAAATTTAAAGGATGATGATCGATCTACACCTAAAGTTGCGATGGTTAAATCACTAGAAAAGTTTGAGGTGGTTGGATTCTATCCTCCTAGGATACTTCAAAATTCTTTAGAGGATTTAAGATTTCTTCTTTAACCTCTACTTTTCCTAATGGTATTCTATTGATCTTGCACCCTTCAACAATTTTGAGAAATTGATATAGTGGGATGATACAAGATGATCCTAAATTAATTCTCCTAAACTTTAGAGGTAACTATTAAGTGTAGCTCCTAAAATCCTCACCAATTTAGGAGGAAAAATTTAATTGCATTCTCACTTAGAATTCATTGATTAGGACTCATTTATCACCTTGAATCGAATGAATTCTACTGAACAATCCATTTTAAAATTATATCGAAGTTTGTAATCGACATAAGGATAAGTTTGGATCACAGAAATTTGGTTAAGAATTGGAAGGTCTACTAAGCAGAAATTTACTAGAACACAACTTAGCACTAGGTGGCACTTAACTTACTAAGGAGTTGCCTAGGCTGAAATATTGAAGGTTAAGGGAAGAGGCACAACACGTAGACATAAAGGAATAATTAACACCCATGTCAAAGAGTGTGACACAAGATCGATTATTAATAACTAGAGTTCCTATAATAAGGAAAATAAACTTTAATTACTATTAATGGAAATTAAAGTAGAGAAGCTGAAAATAAAATGAAGAAGAAAATGAAAAACTAGAATTGGAATAATTAAATGCAGAACATACCAGAAATTACACTGTTGTCCTCTTGTGCTTTGGAAGAAGATGAGGCAAAATCTCCAGTCACTATAGGAGATTGGGAAACAACTTTGCCTTTATCCCTTCTGCTGGGTCGACCATGCCAAGAGGAAGATGGAGGTACACCTTTTTGAGAATGTGTACTTCCACTAGCAGATGGAGTCATTGAGGCAATAGGAGGTGCTCAGGAGTTTAAAGGAATAGGATTTTGAACAAGATATTGATGGTTGATTCTGATCTTATCTGTAGTCCAATTGGCCTGACAGTCCCAATATCTGTGATTGATCTTGCTGCTTTTTGTAGGGGTGCGGCTTATTACATTTTGAACTAGATTTTTCCTGTCTAACTGCTTTGGATTTGGGAAAGAAGTTTGTGGAGAAGTTGGAAATAGTTGAGGCAGGATAAGAGAAGGTCGTGAAAGGGGTATAGAAAGATGCCATATGCTTGGCAGCATGAGTTTGTGTTTCAACCATCACTCGCATCAAATCTAGAAGATTTTGTATTTGAACATTCTGAGATATGATAGGAGTAGTGGGTTCTTTCACTACTGGAGGAGTTGGATCATTTGGATCAGAATTCATACTATTAGAAGGAAAAAGGAAGATTAATCAGAAGCTTGAAAATTTTGGAAAAGAAAATTCTCCTTAATTTGGAAGACTTTGAAGATACATTAATCAAAAGGAAGAAAGAAAAGCATAAGTAGAAAGAAACTATATACATTAACTTATTAAGGAAGAAGCAAATTGTGCAAAAATAAATAACACTATACTTGATGAAAATTATAATAAAATATAAATCCAAAATATTCATAGGAAGAAGCTTAGTGTAAATGGTTGTACCCACGAACAAGCATATCATAAGTATGATCTAACCAGTTAGTGGCATAGATAGTAAGGAACTATTCTAACATCAGCAGACGTATAAGATTTGGACATTCAATGGCATCCAATACTAAGTATCGTGATGAAACCATTCTCTTTCCAATCTAGGAAAATCATCGCCTCTAAAGATACAATACTTTTAATATCTTACTCAACACATCTTTACTGGCTAGAGATACGTCTTGGTATACACAACCAAAGGTCAAACTATACCTAAGATCATAATCCCAATAATGGAAGAATGATTTAGTGAAGTATCTCATCTCAGACTCACAGTATGCCATATGTAACTTTGATAAAATTTTGAATTAGAATTTAAATTATTTGTTAAATTTGAAGTGCATTTAATATCCTAAGATGTCATTCACTTATTTCTACTATACTATGTTGTTTTATTTAGATGAATGAATGTTTGTTTGTATTAACTTAAAGTTCTCAACTTGGCTCTGATACGAACTGTGATGACCCTAATGTTGAGAATCACTTAACTCAACATTGATATGTCACCATAATATCTAATACTAGATTAGAAGAAAATTAATCCAAGTCATTAGATATTGTGTTTGGCCAAGGATTTAGATGAGGGTCTTAAGTTAAGATGAAAGGGATTTTAATGAAGCATTGTATGAAATGCATGTGAGAATGAGATATAATTAAACATGTAATACATGTAGGATATGTAAATTAAAAATATTGATATGAAACCTTGCAAATCTAGATATGAAATTCTAAATATTTGTTGAGTATTTGACATGTGAGTTATGAGTACATTTTTCCATTGAAAATTTCTAATTCTAATATTTCTTAAAATTTTTGGCAGAGTCTCCTTTGTAATTGGTTAAAGAAATACCTAAAAAGTAAGCATACAAGACTCCCCTTCAATGGAAGTTATATTTTGAAAGAAAAGACAACCTAAACTAACATGAAATCAATCCTTTTTAGCTCTAATTCTAGTATATAGTTCAATCCATTTTATAAGATTGCTCATTTCCAATTCTAAAGTAGAGTTCAATCTATTTTATAGGATTGCTCATTTCCAATTCTAAAGTAGAGTTCAATCCATTTTATAGGATTGCTCATTTCCAATTCTAAATATTAAAGGGAGAAAGTCACATATGTAACAATTGTCTACCATAATGTTTATTTTATCACAAACATTCAATATTCAAAGTAGATATGTAACTAAGTTTTAGTTTAATATATGCAAATAAATATGCAACTAATGATTTAATTAACATTCAATTATATTCATCCATCCATTCATCTCATCCAAAGCATTTAAGTATTTAATTAAACTCCAACACAAGCATAGCAAATATGAAGTAAATGACTTTAATTATTACAAATTATGAGTATATTAAAAGAAAGAAATAGCTCTCATAAAAATTAATAAGCTGTATTTCCATTTCATTATTAGCGGAAGCAATTTAAGCTATTGCACTTGACCAGCTCCACTAGCCTCCAAATGCACCTGATGTATCACATTTTGGCATTTAAATGTGATAGGGCAAAGCCAAGAAAAAGAAAAATTGGTTAGACTAAACAGTTTAAGCACATTTTAAGATTAGGCTAAATATATTATTGTTATAATTGGATACCACTTCCTAGTTACAAAAATAATCATAAGCATGGATGCAATATGGTAAGCGTACAAGTAAGGAAGAGTAAGTAAGAAAAATAAAGTGGGTTAGAAGACTCACTTAAATATACGTCCTAGTCTGCAAATAGAACAAGGGTAAAAGCATCCTAAATAGGCTAGAATTAAACTAATGTGCATATGAAAGTAAATGAAGTAAAGCATGTATATGCTCAAATAAACTTATGCTAAGTAAGGACAAACAAAACAGTGAAGCATTTAAATGTAATTTTACAATAATTATTGTAATTTAAATAAACTGCAAATAAGTAAAGTACAGTTCTAAATTATAGAAAATGCATAGTACGAAAATTGAAAGAAGATCTTAGACTATTAGTCACAGATTCACATAGTCTAGAACTATGGAAAGTAATATTGCTAAGCTGAATCTTAACAATATATACGATTGAAGATCTCCCTGTTTATTAATTGAAGTTATTTTAATCTGTGCTCATTCTGTGGGCATTTTCAGAATGAAATGAGGTGTTAAACATGTCTATTTAACAACTAAAGAAAAGTAGGGTCTACCTAAAACACTCACATTCGCCCTCTAAGAATATGAGGTCTCCTTATAACTCCATTTTCAATCTGCCTTAGACCGATCCACCATATAGACCCCTAGTAATTTAATGTGAAAGTTTTATTCATGCACAATGTCTTATATGAATGATTCAAATGAAAAAGGCTCAAAGCTAGCAAGCATTCAAGGAAAATCAATAATTGCAACTAAGTGATATCCAAAGTTATTTAATTTTAATGATCTACTTAATGATTGGAGCTAATTGAGCTCTTAATTAACTTTGAGATATTGATCTCAAGTTAATTGCAACATAATAGTAGTTGGGATTTTGAAAAATAGTAGATTCAATTTAATTAATATGATGTGACAAAATAATTTATAAGTATAATTATTACTATTAGAAACTAGCTCTTAATCTCATCCTAAATTATAAGATCTAATTACAATAATTAAATCAAGGTTTAGGTGTCTAGTAGGAAGAGGTTAAGGTAAGAAAATATCTAACTTAAGAAATTAGAACTAAGATAAGACCAATAAGGTTCACCAGGATTCACTAGCTTGGTTATAGTTTGAAGGACCTAATCAAATAAATGTTAATCCAGCTAAGTTATAAGCAATTGTAAGGTTTAGGGTAAGTAGTTACTAGAACTTAGGAACTGTAAGTTCTAAGTATTCTAATAGTTGATGTTTAACGAACTCAATAGGATTCCTAAACTAATCTAAGTAAGTTAGGGTTTCCTTTTACTACATCTTAAAATAATCAAGAAGAAGCTTTAGGGATTAGGATGAATAAAATAAGTTCTAATCTAATCATTAAAGCTAGATCTAGTTGATTCACAAATCTACTAATACTAAGGCATTAAGACTATCTATTCTTAATGGTTGTAACTAATAGATATAAGGATCAACTATAGATCAATTGCAAATCAATCCTAGGGTTTCTACCTTAGGGTTGAAAGGTGAATTAAGCACTTGGAAATTAATTTACATAATTAGAAAGTTGAGAACTAAGCTCATATTACTATAATCAAATTGGTAAGGGAGATAATAAATCTAACATGTTAGCTATCTTAGGGTTTTATAAAGCCTAAAACATGATATATAGGAATTTTAAATAATCATAATAACACTAAGTAAGAGTCAAAAACTGAAAATCATAAATTGTTGTCCAATGGAAATGATTTATAAATAAAACAAATCCTATGTCATTAGGGGAAGAATGACACTAAGTATGTCAATTTTGGACAACTTTGGAAAAATTAGGGTTTTAATGACTCCTAATTATGTTAAAAAGTGAATAAGAAAATTAGGGTTCAAATATTAAATTTTATTTCATATTATTATTCCTCATATTTTTGTGAGTGAAATGGACAATTTGAACATTTAATTTGGATCTTAAATGATCAAATTAGGTCACATGGAATGATTAATATAAATTTGAAATTAATTAATTAACTCTAAATATTGACCCATCAAAATAATTGTCAAAATAGAAATTAAAATACATATTATTAATTTACTCATTTTTGTGATCAAAATGATATATAATTTTGTATTATTTGGAGTTGTATTTTTAAAGTTATGATTAAATTAAGAATTCAATTATACTTAGAATTTAATAATTAAATTTTAAAATTTAATAACCGTTGGCTCAAGATTTCAGATGGCACAAAAAGGAAGAACATTGCTGTCATTGGAATTAGGGTGGCGCAGATAATGAGGAAGCGATGACGGCACTAAAATTCGTATCTGTATACTCGGCGGTCCCTGGGATCGACACGCGTTTGCCTCGAATCCTAGAATGACGGTGCGGACGGCTTGGGTTAAGTCGGTCTGATCTAGGAAGAAAACCTGGACCATCAGAAAGAGCGGTTCGTACCGCTTCGTCCCCGCCGATTATCGAAAGAGAGAAATTAGGGTTTCGCATAGCTCTCGATTTCGGCAACCTCAATAATCAAACTTTAGCTTAAAGGAAAGATAATTCAGTGATCTATCATGCTACACATGGATTGAAGGTAATTGGCATAAGGATGGTCTAAGGAATTGATGCCCTAATTTTAAACTTTGATTTAGGGTTTCTAATAAAAATGTAAGTAACCCTAGCTCGAATTGGGATCAATCCATGCTTAGATGATTTCAAATGACTACTCAGATGATTGCTAGATAGATTTAGAATACAATGCCTCACTAACTGTGTAAAGAATTAGAGGAGGAGTACCTTAAGGATCTTGCTGACAGATGACAACCCTAGAAATTAGGGTAGAGCCTTAAGTGACGATAGGAACCCTCCTAGCTCCCAACACACCCAGTCGAGCTTCCAGGAATGAAAGAAGAGTAAAAAATGGTGATATTAGGGAGTAAATGGGGAAGTTAACGGAGCTGCAAGGAGTCGTACGCACGCTTGGCGATTACAGCAGAGGCACGATTGTCTCCTTCGCATACACGTACAGGGAACAGATCGTGGCCATCGGAACGAAGCGCTGATCCGACAGTCAGATCTGTTCGATTGAGTGTGCGCCGTTGGATTAGGATCGACGGTTTAGGTCTAAGGATGCGGCTATCCCGTGGTTGGCGTCCCATACAGGATCTCCGCCTTAAAAAAAAATCTGCCGTATTATCTTTAAAATAAATTATATATATATATATATATATTAATTAATTTTATTTATTTATTTAATTAATTATACTCTTTTTATTAAACAAATTTAAATAACTAAATGCACTCCGAAAAATCCCAAAAATTCACCCTTACCTAATTGAGGTGTGATGAACTCAAAAATGTAATCGGATTTTCAATCGGAGGTCAATTTCATTATCTTAATTTTTTGGGTATTTAAATATATTAAAATATTCGAGGAAAATTCGACGACTTCCAATTACTTCCAAATAAATACCACCCCTAGCTAATTTGGGTGTGGTGAGTTTAATGGTGGACTTCGTTTTCGATTCTGAGGTTTAATTAAATTAGGCATTCTCAGAATTATTAGAAAACCAAGAAATGTTGAAAATTGCCAAATAATCTCCAAATCGCATTAAAATTGAATTGGAGACTCCTAACTCACTTATAAGACTAATGAAAAAAAAATTAGAATCAATTAGGTCACTAATTGATGGGTAATAATACTAAGGTTGTTACAGTTCAGGGCAAAGTGCTCAATATAAAATTAAGAGAAGAATCTGGACAAGAATGACACTATAGCATGCCACAGCACCTTGTTCTTGAGACCAAGGAGCTACAGTGCACTAAGGGGTGTATAAAATCAAAGACTTAAAGCTACAGCACACCGTATGAGATTCAAATAGAGAGATTGGTGATATAGTGCACCGCAGCGGATCCAATAGAGAACTCAGCGCTATAACGCTCCGCAGTGCTAGTTAAACAAAAAATAAGACGCTACAGTGCGTTGTAGTACCCATTAGGTAAAGAACTAGGTATTACTGCATGCCATAGTGCCTATTAAATAGAAAGTTAGGCTCTACAGTTCGATGTAGTGCTAGTTAAACATAAAGCAAGGTGCTACAATACGCCGTAGTGCCCATCAGATAGAGAATTAGGCGCTACAGCGCACCGTTGCAGCAGTTAAATAGAAACCTAAGAGCTACAGTGTGTCGTAGCACTAGTTAAACAAAAAGCTAGGCACTTACGCCTCATCGTTGTACCTGACAAAAAAAGTCTTGGCGTTACAGCATGCTGTTGCGCCCGCCATATTTTTGCCATGAATTAACCTCTTAGTGAGCATTGGGAAAGCAATTGGACATAACTTTTTCCACTTCTCACTGCATGAATTGATTACATCCATTTAAATCTCCTTCATTAAAAAGAGAATAAAGGAATAAAAAATAAATACAAATCCAATTCTTAAGGAGGAAAAGGGGTTGGCTGCTTTAATGAGGAAGGCTGTGGCAAGGGTTAGAAAGAAAATAATGAAGACTTAGTGAGGGTTCCCAATTTCAGTTTAGAGCTCTTATTGTAACAATCCTAAGCATGCACCTTCCTCCCCATACATGCATGCAAAGAGACTTCTGCCCCTCTCTTTCCCCTCCACACTGATGGGAAGGCTCAATGATGAGCCATCCCCCTCTCTTCCATAAAGGCAGCCCACAACTCTCCTTCCCACTCCATTTGCTCAGCTGAAGCTCCTTCCCCTCTTCTCATGTTCCCTTTATTTTTGATGTGATTGCTACTAGAAGAACCCTCAGCCCTCTTCCTCCTCTTGACAGCAGCTGAAGAAGAAGAAGCTTCTCCTCTCAAGCTCAAGATCCCAAGGATCCTTAAAAAAATCTACCATTTGTAAGTTTAAGGTACCTCCCTTTTCCCCCATTGGTTGATCCAACGGCTACTTCATTTTGCTCCAATGCTTATTTCACATCCCTAAGAATTTTTGATTGAGATATGGAATCCATTAGAGCTCATTAAGGTTATAAATGTTAGGGTAGAAGATAAATTTTTGTAAATATGATTTTTGTATACTCGGACCTTAGCTTCAATGTTTCCATTGTTAAAATAATTATTTCATGTCAATTTTGGTATCAATAAAGGTCTTGGAAATACTATTCTATCAGTATATGGCACCACACTTGCGGTGCCATAAATCAAGAGTATTTGGGTGCCAAAGGGGATACATTATAGTTTTCGCATATGAAAAATCACTGTAGAGCGCTACAGTGCGCGGTAGCACCTGACTTTTGGCCAGAAGGTGCTACAGCATGTTGTAGCACCTACATCTTGGGTTGGCTATGCCATAGAGCACCGTAGCACCTAGTTCTTGGTTTGGGGATGCTACAGCGTGCCGTAGCACCTAGCTCTCAGAAAATTTGGTGCCGCAGGGCACCGCAGCACCTGAAAGCGCTGCCGCGCATCACAATTCTGAAATTTGCTGCACCCCACTTTAGCAGTTGAGTCTAGGGAATTATAGCGCCATAGCATGCTATAGCATTTGGATCTCAGTTAGGGGGCACTACAGCACACCGTAGCACCCAGGTATCGCAGCGGCAAGCACCGTAATGCCTAGCTCTCGGCCAGTAGGCACGAATTCATGCCGCAGCACTTTCAGGAGTAGTAGCTTGCCATAGCGCGTAGAACTGCCTAGTTTTGCTCAAATTGCATATTTTTTGTATTTTGATGACCTTAGAACCTTAATAATGTAGAAAAATACATGCTTAGAATAAATATAGAAGTGATTTTTAAATCCATGCTTAGAATGCTTAGAAATTTATTTATTTAGTGAGAGTTAAATTCTAAATTTCTTGAATTATTAATTAAGGTGCCAATTGCTGTAATTCATAATTAGTTATTGGTAGCATTCATTTTCCAATTAATATCATTAATTTGTCAAGTGATTAATATTTCTTAAGGCAACATTGATTTTGACCTTAATCAATCTTAATTTGCCTTAAAGGGAGGTTGATCTAAATTGAACTTCTTGTTTTGGCAAATATTAATCTGCATGAATTCATTTAACTCTTGCTGATTTAACATTTGAGTCTAGACTAGTATAACATCAGTTCTTAAGCCTTACAATAATTCATGTGATTTAGAATCTTAACTTAACCTTAAGATCTTTGATCCTTAGAAGTTCATCATTTTATAAATCCAATTTGAATTGAATGATTCTATTCTTGAAACTCTTAATTAATTGAATCCTTTGAAGTCCTTATAGTGTGGGTTTAAGTTAATTCAACCAATGGAATAATGTGATTCTCTTATAGATTGAGCTTAAATCTTAGATTCTAAAAGTTATTGATTGATTATTTTATCTTATGACAAATAGATTTTTCCCCTTCTATAAGATCATTTTCTTTAATCTTTTAGCTTCTAAGATCCTCTACTTTTAGAATAAGTGTGGGTGTGAACCCTTAGATCCTTAGAATATTATTACCTAGAATTTAGGTTTAAACCCCAATTTGGAGTTTGAACTAAGAATTCTTAGATCTTGATCGACATAATCAAGATTGGGTTTGTGCTATCAAAATACAATAATTAAGTTGTTGATTAATTACTTAACCTTTATAGTCATCATTCTGATTACAATTCAGAACTTGTTAAGTTTTACTATTAATTGTAAGGTCATAAATCTGGATTTGTACTGGATAGATGGATATTGGAGATCCTAAGCTTGTACTATCTCAGATTAGATACAATGAATTAAATTAGATAACAACAGATATCATATATGTTTGGTTGAGTCCCTTACTTGCTTGATTATTGTTGCTTCATACACCTTGTGTTTGAGACTTTTTCCTTGGATATATTAGTAGTACATAGGATATTTGATGAGTATCCTATATTAAATTTGAAATTACATAAACATAATTTAACTTCATTCAGTTCATTCAGTTCTCAGTACAGTAGAGTGTGTTCTAACTTAGTCTGCCTCTTTAGTTTAGTTCTTTGAATATAGAATATACTCAGACCTAGCTTTGTACTTGGCTAAAGGAATACATGTCTGATTCTAGAAGCTTAGCTCAGACCTAGCTCTGAGGATGTCTAGGGGGATACATGTTGAACTTTCTGTATAGTGGCCCTATTTTGGCCCATTTTCTATTATGACAGTACTACTTTAGGCATGCTTCTACTTTTCAGTTCAGTTCCAGCTTAGTGGCTCATTTAGCCATATGTTTTACTTGCATATTTACTATTTTTTGTATGCATTTGTAGTTCATTACAGTTCAGTACTTTTAGTTTAGTATTTTATTCAGTACTTGCATGTCTAGGATGCTAATCTTATTTCACTTTTCTTATGCTTCAGTTCAGATTTCTTTTATGTAAATTAGCATGTATTCATATGATCATAAGCATGTTAAGATGAGTTCACTTTTAGTACTTTTTAGTTATTTATATATATTTACTGCCTAACCTTGTTATAGCTTCGAGTGGAGGTATGTTAATTTATATACTTCATTTTGTTTAAAGTTATAAATGCTTAGTTTATAACTATCTTATTTATGTTGCTTATTGCAGCTTAAATACTTGTATGCTTAGTAAAATGTAATATCTTGAATATTTAGTCTCATTTAATTAGCCTAAAATATACTTAGACATATTTTCTAACCGTAAGTTTTTTTTCTCTTTCTTGGCTGGGACCCTAGCATTGTGATACCGATAATGTCAGATTCAAAGTTGTTCGTTGCGGCTTCTTCTGGAGAGGAGCTTAGCCAGGAGGAGGACCATCTAGCGGCTTAGCTTAGTTAGATTCATTTCAACTGTGAGGATGAATGTTTCTTTTTTTTTTCAATTGAGTCTGTAATAATTTCATATTCTAGTTGTGTTTCTTTCTACACAATTATACTGAGCTGAGTTATTATTTTACTTTCCTTACTATAATGTGATGTGGATGTTGTATCATTTTTCTACTTTCACTACTTTGATATTTTGATGCACGATGTTTAGTTTTAAGTGACAAGTCTTCTGATTAAGGCGGGTTGGGTTTATACTTGACTCAACTTTAGTTGGGAGATTTGCCATAGTTGGAGACCGTGTTCTCCATAATCATGTTAATTTCAATATTAGCATGACCACAGAGATTACGGGGCCCCACACTTATGCCTGAAGGCTACTACTGTGGCACCCCACCCCTTAATCCACAAGATTAAGCTAAGGGGTGGAGTGTCACTCTGACTAACCCTTCACTTATTATTGAATTAGGATGAAATCCACTATCCACCTAATAAGAGAAGGAGTAAGCACAGAATCAAATATCCAGTCACTTTATAAGAAATTCATACAAAGTGCGGAAGCAATTTAAATAAGAGACATCCAAGCATCACAATATGAATAATATGAAATATTACTCAGGATAAATAGCATAGTAATCCAAAACACATAGTCATGGGTTCCTGTATTATTACATCATATTAAAGTTTAAGTAATTAAAGCAAATAAATACTCTCATCCTCACTTATAAGAAAACTAAGCAGCTCTTTCTAAAGGCTCCTCCTCTAGATAAGGCACCTCCACTGGCACCTGCCATTGCCAGTTTCACAATGTAGGGCCCCCACCATAAAAAGGGAAAACCTTGTGTTAGACAATTGTCTAAGTACATTTTAAGCTAATATGTTTTATGTGTTTTGTAATATCACCATTTAACAATTTCTAAGCAACATATTTATCAAATAAGGGAGCAACTAGCATAACAAGGTAAAAGAAAAAGCTATAAACAACATTTATAACTTAAGCAAAAATAAGGTTAAGACATGCCTCAAATATAAGCTAAACTAGACAGGGCATTTAAGTATAAGTAACTGTATAAGTGCTGAAAGAAAATTCTACATTCTAAACATACTGGTGATCAAAAGAAATATGCAAATTAAATACATAACTCAATAGTGATACATATAAATAGCAATAATAAATCTAACATCCTAAAATATATATAAGCAGAATAAGGAAATAACTGACTAAATAAAAATACTAAAATATATACAAAACATCAAAACTATATATATGAATATCCGTGTACTAACTGCCATACAGAAAAGAGCTAATCTAGCCCACTGAATATCAAAAGGATCTTAGCGTCAACAAGGAGGCTAAGGCACAAAACTATATACTCATAGCGTCAACAAGGAGACTTGGCAGGATATAGGGACTATATACTCTTAGCGTCATCAAGGAGACTAGGCGGGATATAGGGTTTTCTACTAGCATCATACAAGGAGGCATAGGCAGAAAACACATAACAAATCTTCTCCTAGCATCATCAAGGAGACTAGGTAGAAAATATATAAACATAGTCTTCTCTTAGCGTCAACAAGGAGACTAGACAGAAGATATAATTGAGAGACAGCTCTAATATGTGCAATTATTATCTTTAATCATTTACATTAATATTTTCATAAGGAATCTAAGGAGTCTCAATACTTTTCTAAAATTTTATTCATGCATCAAAGTCTTATATGATAGGCAAGAAAATATGGCACAAAATATTAAATAGTAAGCAAGGGACTCTACTAAACATGGTGATATCATTTATTTTATAGTTTATCCATTCTAACTATACCAAGTTACACAAGTTCAGGATCTCCAACTCCTACTATCGAGTGTAACTTAGAAGCTCATCCTTATAAGTTAAAAGGATTATAACTGATTAAGTTCTAATCTAATTCAATTAAATTATGACTACAAGTTAAATCAATAAATAATATGTCCTAATTTTTGTGAATTTAGATGTTCTATCTAAGATCTGATCAAGATCTTCTAAGCTATAGATTATGGATTAAACACCACGAGATTGGGCTTAATCACATAATCCAAGAGATAAGACTTAAGATCTAGGTTTTATTCTAATAGTGATCTACTAATTAAGGCAATTCCTATTAAGTAAATTATACTTAATAAGATGAATCTCGTAGCCTAAATCTAGGATTAAAAGATAAAATAATCAAAATAAGCTGTAAGAGAAAAGAAGAGTCTAGAAACTAATAAAACTAAGGATTCATCCATTGAGTAACCCATTTACTCAATGAATGAAATCTAACCTATGATCTAGTCCTAGTCTCAAGAATAGTCCTAATGTAATGTGTAATATCCTAAGGAAAAATGACTTGGGAAGATTTTAGGGATTTTATCATTTTGACCTAACTGATGATTTTAACATTTAGAATAACTCAATTATAGTTCTAATACTAGTTTTAGTGCTTTAAAAGATATTTTATAGGTTAAGGATGTTCATCGTAAATTTTGGGCAAAATGATTATTTTGCCCCTACTAAAGGGTCTAAAAAGTCAACTTTTAATTTACTTGTCCAAATTAAAGTTTTTTATTGTCAAATGATTCCTTACTATCTAACTTGAAGATAAATAATAAGTATGCTCAATTTGGATAAGAAACGGGTCCTACAGGTCCAACCTAAGGTTTTTGACCTAAAGGGCAAACTTGTAACTTTCATCCTAAAGAAACCTAAATTTGTATGCAGTTTACTGTTGGTTATTGTTCAAGAATTCCATAGAGTCCAAGAACACTACATTCTGAGTTCAAGTAGCTAAGTTATGGACGTTCTAACTTATAAGGGCAATTCGGTAATTTTGGTCGGTCAACGGGTGACAAAAACTGTAATTTTCCATTTAAAGTCCAATTTCAGCAAATTTAGTTTCTATAGCTTTCCTATAATATACTGAGTGTGTTGATCGAGAGTAAACCCAATTTGGGCCTCACATGGTCAAGTTATGACCTAACTAAGGTTAGGGGTATTTTGTTCATTTTCTAAATTTTGAGGTTTTAGATCCTAAATATTATTTCAATTTAATGATGATATTGAAATTCTAAGCTACTTAGCACTTTGAATTTCTGATTTTGGAGTTGAATTGACCAAGTTATGGTCATTTGAATTCCAAGAGTATTTTGGTCATTTTTCCCTAAAGTCAATTGTGGGTCCAGGGTTGACTTTTTATCCTAATATTCAAATAAAAAAACTAATACTATTACAGTGATGAGGCTGCTCTTTTGAGTATTTTAAGATCCATATTGTTTATGTTTAGACAACTAGGTTAAAAGTTGTGGGATTTAAATATGTCCTAAAATATCACTACGTTATACGTACCCTGAAACTAATTTTTGACTTATGTCATTTGATCCTTTTTATTTTTCTGAGTAAAATATGATATATATTGACTACGTTTGGATCATCCTACAAAAAATTATTGAACTTTCAAGATTTTTGAATTAATTAATTTAAATAATTAAGATTACTATTCATTTATTCAATTTATATTAATTTAATATTCATTACTAAAGTTAAATTTTTCTGTATTTAATTAATTATTCTTAATATGTCATTATTTAATATTATGATTAATCTATTACTTAAATTAAAATAAATAATATTAATTATAATAATATTACTGTTTGATTAGATAAAATTAATCACTGTTGCAAACTAATTAAGATATTCTTAATCAAATTTAATTAATTTAAAGTTATTGTTTAATTAAATTAATCTTGTTTAATTTAATTATACTTACTATTTTTAATTAATTAAATTAAGATAATTAATTAAATTAGACTAATTACTAATTATTTAATTAAATTAAGAATTTGTTATCCAATTCAATTAAATTAATTATTTAATTAACTACTAATTAACTAACTAATACTTAATTAACTAATACTAATTATAACTATTAGCCATTAGATAAGTATTAGGTTAATTTAATTTAATTAATTTGACTACTCTAAATATATAGTTATACCTAAATTATTTGATTATATAACTATATATATATATATATATATATATATGTGCATTTAAATATATTTATCCTAATATTCCTCTATATTTTCATCTATCCTAAAGTTACATATATGTACATATAAATTTGTATTTACATATCTATATATTTATTATGTAATCATTATTATTATATATATATTTTTGTTTTCTGCAGGTATAAATGGCGCGAGACCCACTCTGCCATGTGGCAGGTGGAGACAGGCCCGGGCATTGCAGACGGGACCCACACGCCACGCGGCAGCGCCCGAGTGGCTGAGGAGAGGGCTGCGGGCTCCACGCGGCGTCAGAGCGGATGCGGACACGGGCCCCACAGACGCAGCGCGGCGGCGGACCCGCACACGACAGCGGGGATGCGGGCCCCGCCAGCGCTGCGCGTCCCGAAGGGACGCGGGTCTGGCCCCGGGTCGACCCGGCCCGACCCGAAACGGGCGACCCTTCGCCTTCCGCGACACGTCCCGAGCCGGGAGGCTTAGGGCACGGTCTTCGCCGGTCCTCCCGGTGGTGCCGGAGTCCGGGACGCATGCTGTAGGGTAGAGCTCGCCGAGGTCTCTCCATTGACGGGTAGATCGCCCGCCGGGGTGGCCGGAGTCCTCGCTAAATGAATTCTAAGTCCCCACTGTGCAGGATCATGCTAAAAGGATCCGGACTCCTAATTTTTAGATCCATATTTAGTTAAAGTTGCTTATTTACTTAAAGATCACTAGACGGGGTGATTGTATACATATATTTAGCATGCTGCAAGAAAAGGATTCTTATTACTTAGTTTGATTAAGCCACCCTAACAAAGCGATCTTCATTAGGAGGCACCACCCAATGGTGATTTTGTATCTCAAGCTAAGTATTAAGTTGTTATACTCACAATCATACTCAGTGTCTTAAGGAAGGTAAATCTCATTACTTAGTTTACTTGAGCCATATTTATTGAAGCGATCTTCGCTAGGAGGCATTGCCGTTGGCAACTTGTCTTTCCATTAAACTAAGAGATGAGTACCCATTTAATACACTCTTAAGTTTGAATGATTTATTCTAATGGGACTATATTCGTCTAATCCCGCAGGATAGAACCTGCTGATAAGTCCTTATTAGAATGAATCAACCAATCCTGAATACTACTAGGGACCAGTAATATGGGTATACTATACTACACCACCTATTGATCAAGATTTAATCAAGTCTAGTTAATAAAGCAAGGATTTATGAAGACTATAAAGGCATAAACTAATGGGTAAGTCCTATACAAGGTCTCACAAACCATTTGTAATCAAGGATCACTTGATATAAATTCTACCACAAGGATACGTTTATGTTCTAAGGTTCTTAAGTGATTACTAACACGAGGGGGATAAGATCAATCTCTAAGATGATGGGATCTTCTATACTTCTACCTCAAGGAGTCATACAAGGTCTCCTACCTCAGAATATATGAATTTAGGTCTTTTAATAATTCAAGATTATCTTATGAAGAGACACTATAGATTCTTCCTTCTAAATGCTGATATTAATCTCTTAGGTTCTGCTTCATAATTATGTTTAGGATGATTAGATTAGATGACTTAGTCATTTGATCACAACTCAATTTAAGATTAGGGGATCTAAATTAGGAATATTTTTAGGACTTAGATCACTTGGTTAATCAATATGATTTTATAAATCTTCTTATACTAATCCTCTTACTTAAGAGAAAATCAAGGATCTTAAGGTTTGATTCAGATTGAGAAATCACATAGGATTATTATTAACCTTAATTTGTCTAATTCAAATGTTTAGAATCAATATCAAATCAGATGCATTATTAGAAAATGTCAAGTTCATAGTCTTATAATCAAGTTAATTAAGTTAAGGTTCTTAAGGATTTGGATTCTCCTTAAGTAGATTAGGGTTTGATCCCTTCTCATATCTGAAGTAAAAATCAAGTGTGTGTTTAAAGGTTAATGTCAAATCAATGGATTAATCATGCATTATTGGTGGCAACCTCAGACCTAGATCAAATCTTAAAAGCTTTATCCAAATCTTAAGATTTCTTAAGGTTATTTAAGATATTTAAGATTCTCAATCTTTAGATTTGTTCAAGTATACTTCATAAGTTTATATAGAGGAAATCACTACATCTAACTTACTGTTATAAGTCAGATTAATACTCAAATTTTGTAAAACAAGCAATAATTAGTGCTAATCAAACCTTAATTCAATTCAAAAAGGATTAGCACATAAGTATAAATCCAACCATCAGAATTTCATGAAATTTGATACTCACGTTCTAATTAACCATACAATTAATCAGAGCATAAGTTTACTAAGATATAGTGAGTATAAACCCTAATATTTACTAATCATACTTTAACAAAATTAAGGCATAACTAGAATTATAGAGCTCAGAAAAATAATCTACTTAGCACATGCATTCCAATCATCATAAGTAAACTAATGGCACCTCAAGCATGCAATTTGGATAAGTAAAATTACTAATTTACCTTAATTAAGATCCACTATAATTAGGCAATAATTAAAGGTCTAACTATCAGATATATTATTTTATTTTATATTTAGGTCCCTGATGACTTTCTGATCATTTTCATATATAATATTATAGGATTTGGACCAGTGGATTAAAAGTTATTTAAATAATATATTATGTATTTTTATTTAATTAAATTCCTATGATTTGATTATTGGGATTATTTTCCTTAAATTTTCCTTACAGAAAATAATTCCAATAATTACGATTTAATTTAAACGGCTCGGCCCAATTCCAAATCGTGTGCGTCGAGCGGGGCCTAGGAGACCCGGCACTGTCGCACAGCGCGGGTCGTGGGTCGACCCGGCTCGCACAGAGCCGTTGTCCCTACTCCTTCGTCCTGAGCCAGGGATCCGATTAGGGGAACCCTAATTGCCAAATCCTGGCGCATCCTGACCACGACACGACCAGAACCCGATCGCTATACAATCACCGTGGTCAGACGCGTCGAATGGGACCCGAAGCCCTCTGTGAGACGGTCTGGATTGACCGGACCTTACTCACCCGAGGGCTCCTACATGGGAGATACTGTGGGGAGATAATTCTCCCCATAGAGGCCACGCCAGACCCCAAGCTCGATCCCTACACCATCAGGGTGGTGAGGCGGATCGAAGCCCTTGGGTCTGAGGGTTTGGGATGGTCTGGATCGCCGGGTCCTTACTTGACCGAGGCGATCCTTAAGAAGTTTAATCCGATCCATCGATTCGATCGATCGGGGCTAGCCTAGATCTTAATCTCAATACCACTGGGTTCGAGATGACAATACAAACTCAGACACATCAAAATAGAGAAGGTCAGAGCCGCATTGGCTCAAAACCGGTAAGTAGGATACTTGGATTTGTTGGGATTGCTTGCAGACGATGCAGAGGGGGATGCTGGCTGGCTGAGCTCCCTTAGATTTCTTTGAGAGTTCCTAAACTCTTAGGATACTCTCCTATCAGTGGTACGCAAGCTCGGGAACGCCTGGAAGAAGCTCAGCAGCTCGGGAATTCAGCAATGGGAGCTCGGGAATGGCGGAAGGAAGCTCAACTCCAATTGATCAACAAGGATCAAATGGAGGAGTGCTAAGGCTATTAATAGCCTCAAGGGAGTGTAGGGAAGTTTCCAGAGGCTCTAATTGGGCTGGGGAGGGTCGGAGTGGTTGGGCCATGGTCGAGCTCTCAAATTTCCAATTCGAGCTCGACCGGGTCACGAGGCCTGATTGGGTCTCTTGGCCATTAGGGGAGGTGTGTTAATGGTCTACTGAGGTGGAAGTGGGAGTGGGGGACAGAGGAGGTAGCTGGCAGTACAGGGGATCTCTCGGTACCCGGGTGCCTTGGATGCCATCTGATATATCGATCAGATGGCGCTATTGCTGGGATCGCCCGGATCCTAACGACCGATTGCGGGGATGATCCTGGCCGTAGGATCCATGGGGTGGATCCAACGACAGATCCGTGGTTCCACAGGATCTGATCATAGCCGTTGGATTAGTAAGGTGCGGAGGCTAGATTCATAGGGCGCCGCTGTCGTGTGACCCGGGCTCTGCAGCGGATCGCCCGCGGTGCGCACAGCGGATCCCGGCTGTTAATTCAGGTATAAGGGTATAATTACAATTATGAATTAATAGGAACTCTTATGTGCAATTGAACCATTTTAATTTAAATTGAATTATGGCCCAAATGATTTCCAAATTGCACCAAAATTTTACCCTTAGCTAATTTGGGGGTGAGGAATCCAAAAATGCAATCAAATTTTAATTTTGAGATCAAAATATTTTAGGTATAATCTAGGGCATCTAGACTGATCCAATTATCATTTTGAACTTAGAGAAGTCCAATGGACTTCAATTTTTCTAGATAGGCTCAGTTTGAGATTCTATAAGCAATGGTATTTGAAAAATTGATTAGGTTACTTATACTTTTGCAAGGCAACAACCTAGGGTTATTACGTAAGGCAAGAAGCTCATTCATCTATGGAGATAAGTGCTAGGAAGCCTAGCAGGGACCTAGGTTACCACCATAAGTCATAATCTATGACTTAGGTTTAAGGCTATAGAAAAATTGCTAATATATAAGTCATATATGTGGCCCAAATCATTTAAGGACCTAAAGGTTAAAATTAACCTAGTTTGGAGGAGCGCTCATTCCAAGGGAATGAAAAAGATTGCTTGAATCACATCATGACCTAGGGATTTGTTCAGGGGTTGAATTTATGATACTTGGGAAGATAACTTCTTATTCTATGGAAATAAGATCTTCCTCAACCCAAATATTACATCTAAGTGGTGCTTATCACTTAAGGAGGGTTATGCTGAAGAGGAGGGATTAACCATCCAACTAGGATGGGCAAAGGGAGATACTAGGCCATCTCATTAAGTCACCAAAAATGACTCAATTAATAAGGGTTCCTAAGGGTATTTAAGAATTCTAACCCCAAAATTAGAATTCAAGTGCTTATCAACTCAAAGGGAGGTTAGATTTTCAAAGAACAATTATTCTTTGACTTAGAAAAATTCTATAATTAAAGCTATCTAATACCCCAGCATTAGATCAAGTCTAATGAGGGAGGCTTCACTATACTTATGAGTTTACAAACATGGGCTAGAATAATCTAGCCATGAAGTGAACTCACACTAGGAAGGATTAGGATGGACCAATTATATGGTCAATCCAAGCCAAAGCTCCTATTGCTAGCAAGGTAATCCACCTTACTAGGGGGAATAATGCTAAGTTTGAGAGAGAGTGGTTGAACACTTGGAAATCAATCTCAAGGGAGAGAGAAGTCCAATACATCGAGTCACATAATATGATTCGATATTGAGAGGATGAAAGGGTTCACAATGAATCAAGAAGATGGGTTTCTCATCCAATTTGGATGATGTACTAGAATGAAATTTATAAGGCTACTATCAAGTCATAAACTATGACTTGATCAATTATGGTTCTATATTGATGATTTTCCATTTCAATATGATATGGAAGGTACTCACTCCAACAACTAGGGCGTTGGACATCTAATTCTATGCTAGTATTCTTAGTCATAGTTGTGACTTGCCTATCACTAATTCCATTAACCTAAGGAGTGAGAGGTCATTTACCCAATTGGAAATTCCATTAACCTAAAGAGTGAGAGGTCATTTACCCAATTGGGTAAGTTACTACACGGAAAAAATACTATTATTATTAGTCACAACAGCGTGATTTAGAACCTAAGGTTTGATTAGCTAAGCTAGGAATAAGTAATTGTCAAATCAATATTATGACATCCTAATATAGTATTAGATTTAGAAGTAAGGTTAAAGGATGATTAAGAATAAGAATTTATAATGAAGTGATAATAAAACTTAAATGATAAAAATAATTAGGTGATTGAATATGTGTACCTGAAAGAATAGCGTTGTCCCTGGCCACACCCAGTGGTGCAAGGATGTAGGCTCTTGCAGACCTGTTGTGGTATCTCTGCCTTTATGGAGGCCTAGCCGAAATAGGTCGAGGTGTGTTGGCCAGTTTCCTCTTTCGATTCGATGCTACAGTCTGAGGGTGCTTGGAACAGTCAATGCGAGCACCGTCAATGGTCCTATTGTATAAGCAGCATTGGAAGTAGTGACCATGTCGGCCACAAGTATAGTAGCATCCCATGCCACAGTAGCACCTTCCATTAGGATGGGGCTTTGTACATCCATTATATGGATCATTAGGTGGGGCTACTGATGACAGGAACAGATTTTGATTAGAGTGCATGATTATTATTCTTTCCATTCCCTCGAAAAGCTTAGCCTGGGTGTTGACCAAGACCTTTATTGTCTCTAGCAGTGTGGTGGCCTCGGTTGAGGAGTTATTAGAGACCACAAAAGAAGGAGATGATCCAGGATCCATTGCTTAATCTGAGTTGTAGAAGCGACAATGTGTCAGAATTACATAAGATTGATTTCACTTTATTGAACATAAAGTGGTTGGTGTAAGAGGTATAGTAGGTAGCCATTCGATATAGTCTGTCCATGGTGTGATGAAAGTTAATGTAGGTATTATCACATGATTCTCTTCCTCATAATACATTATGTCAGATTTCTACCTTGACTCATGGGAGGGAAAGCATTAGTGAACTAGAAGTCAAAGATGTTAGTAGTGACTTGATACAATGGATGGTCTCCCAATCTAGTGCTTTCACTTCAGCCTACTATTTACTAATACTCTAATATTTTAACCAGTTTTTAACCCTTTAGAGAAATATTATCAGCCTTAATGATTCTCAAAGTAGATATTATTGTTACTATTCCCAAGGAGACAATATTTTAAAAAAAGTGGAAGGTAACTACTTAAGGGTGATTCAAGACCTATTTGTTAATTAAAAATCTTATAGGGATTCATATATCTTAGTACGAAAGTTAAGTCCTATCATCTTAAATTCTTGATCTTATAAATCTTATGAAGGTTTAATTCATATTAGTTAGCCATATACTTAAGTTTAATCCTACACATTCTACAAATTTTTAATTTAGAGTAATTAGTCACCAATTCGTCCTAAGTCCCTATTTACTTAAGTTCTATTACTGTGACAATGTTTTCTGTTTCTATACTCTTATTATTCTGAGTTTGATATTGTGGTGTCTTGGATGTGAGTCTAATGTTCCTGATAAAGTGACTGAATTGTCAGAAGAATCTTCTATTAGGTAGATAAGAATGCAAATTCTAATATAACACCCTATAGAATTCTCTGATACCAACTGTGGTGCCCCACCCCTTAATCCATAAGATTAAGCTAAGGGGTGGAGTGTTACTCTGACTAACCCTTCACGTATTATTGGATTAGGATAAAATCCACAATCCACCTAATAAGGGAAGGAGTAAGCACAGAATCAAATATCCAATCACTTTATAAGAAATTCATACAGAGTGTAGAAGCGATTTAAATAAGAGACATCCAAGCATTACAATATGAATAATATGAAATATAACTCAGGATAAATAGCATAGTAATCCAAAACACACAGTCATGGGTACCTGTATTATTACATCATATTAAAGTTTAAGTAATTAAAGCAAATAAATACTCTCATCCTCACTTATAAGAAAACTAAGCAGCTCTTTCTAAAGGATCCTCCTTTAGATAAGGAGAAACTATTTTTCCACCACCACCAATGCTTGAACCTCATCCAAACATTCATTGGCTTTAATTTGTGGAAGAAGGAGAAGACAAATAAGAATAAATATGTTGTAACTTTTCTTTTTATTTGTAGTTATTCTTTTCAGTTTGTTTGTTTATTTCCCTTATGTTTGGGTCATCCACCGACTCTATAACTAGTGCACACATTTTATAAAAATTAATGGTATCGCTTTTTGTGAATTCAGATCCACATAATTGCGCTCTAACTAGTGTGCTAAAAATCTTCTTAAATTCATGTGTTTGACATATAAATGATTGAGCAAGTAAGTAACCATTATATGTAAGAATTTCAATAAAACTTGCTCAAAAATTATAACCTCTTATCTTTTATCAAAAACTTATTATGCTATGAAATTAAGTGTAGGGGAAAATAAGGCTTGTATAAGATAAATGAAAGAATGGTGAAATCAAGGAATGTGCTAGGTTTATGCAGGACTTTCTAAATACAATGCATGAATAATGGGATTAAGAAAAATATCTCTCCCTTGAAAAAGAAAAATCAAAAGGAAGTAAAATGGGATGAGAAAAAATCTCTCCCATGAGATTTAAAAAAAGAGAAAATATCGGGATGCAGAAAAATATCTCTCATGAAGGGCAATATATAGTGCATTTCATAAGAAGCATATATGACATAAAATTTCTTAAGTATACCAACTATCAATTATATTTACACAAATGCCTGAAAGTTCCCCAAACATCTGTTCAAGGCATCATATAATGTCTTAAAAAAAAGGAGAAATGATAATGGAAAGAGCAGGCTGACACTGAACCAAATATAAATGGAAGATTACCATTAATCAATCACTACATTACTGAATAAGCTTTTAGTTATATAGAAAAATTTTAGAACTATTTAAATTCAGAGCAAGATTATGTGATTCTGAGTGTTCAACAAGTGATCTATTGCTTACTCGAGGATAAGCAAGAAGTTAAGCATGGGGTGTGATGAACCAATAATTATAAAAAAATTAGTATTAGAATTTATATTTTACAAAGGATTAGTTGTACTTTGACATGTGTTTTTGTAGCATTTCAGGGCAAAGAGCTCAATATTAAATTAAATGAAGAATTTGGGTAAGAATGACATTGTAGTGGGTAAGAACAACACTTTGTTCCCGAGAGCAAGGCACTACAACGCGCTGTGGTAGATATAAAATAGAAGACTTAGTGCTCCAGTGTACTGCAGTGCCTATTAAATAAATAGCAAGGAGCTACGGCGTATCGTAGCACCCATCAGATAGAGAACTAAGGGCTACAGTCTGTCGTAGCATCCATCAAACATAAGGTTAGGTGGTGCAGCGTGCCACAACCCCAGTTAAATAGAAAGCAAAGTGCTCTACTGTAGTGCCTTGTCCCGTCGCCATGCGCAAAAAGGCAAGTGTAATCATAGTTTGGAGGCGGAACGGTGTGCTACTCGGGAACGATGGGCCATACAAGTAAAACCCATCTTCCCAGATATGCTAGAGAGACGGAACCATACCGAATGGTTGATGACTCGAACCCTAAGAGTAAGTTCGAGAGCCAATATCTAAGATAATAATGAAATACTTATCTTATGTATTAGACCGGCACGTACATAAGGTTCAAGGGAGCGAGAAAGAACCCATATACGTTATAAAATGTATCAGCATTTCCAGTACACCGATCACATCACAATACTATGTATAGCAGTATAACAGAGTGCGGAAGCTAAAAGCAAAACATCCATAATACATTCATCTCAAGTAATAGTAAGTGTCCATCTCAGAAAAGAAAAGTAAAAAGTACATCCAGAGTTTATTACAAACCATTAAAATACAGAAATATAAAGAGTCTATCTAAAAAGTTGGAAAGAACTAGAAAGTAAAAGTAGGTGCTCGATCTCCTACAGCTCCAATTGCTCCTCTTGAGTCTCTGGTACGTCCTCCTGTCCTGTCTCCAAAAACTGCTCAGGATCTAGCAAATTGCCAGATCCCAAAAGTACCCCATGTTAGACAAGAAGTCTAACACATCGAAACTAGCTATACAAAGCTAAAATAAACATAACAAATATACAAGTAACGTAAAGTAAAAGTGCATAAAAACTATAAAGATACTAAATAACTGAAACTGTAAGGACGGGCAAGGTAAAACTGCATCAAAACTAAATACTAAAAGTAAATAAAAATATCAGATGCTTATAAACCAATGTGAAAGGAATGACAAATGCGGAAAAAGATGCTATGAGCTGGACTATATGCCACTGAAACAATGCTCACAAATATGCTATACCACAGTATATCACAGAACTATCACTAAAGGCTTATGAGTAGTACGGTCCAATGTAAGCACAACAGTTAGGAAGCCAGTATGGTGATGCAGATGCACCCTGAAGTTCCCCAGTCTGTGTATATAACATTTCATATCTCATACTATATCACTGATAACCATGTGTCACAACAGAAGGACTGAGTTCAACTCAGGTTTATGCTTATGCTTATGCCATTATGTTAAATGAATGAGAAATCCCAAAATCCATGAAGAATATAGTAAGAAACAGTAATGAATCCTAAGTCTCCACTGTGCAAAATCCTGCTAAAAGGATTCTGACTCCAATCTCTAGATCGATATTTAGTCAAAGTTGCTTATTTACTTAAAGATCACTAGGCGGGGTGATTATATACACATATTAAATATGTTGCAAAGATAGAACTCACAACATTTAATTTGATTATGCCACCCTAATAAAGCAATCTTCATTAGGAGGCACCATCCGATGATGGTTTTGTATCTCAAACTAAGCGCTAAGTCACTAAACTCGCAATCATACTTAGCATCTTAAGGTCAACCAATCCCGAATATTATTGGGAACTAGTAATATGGGTATACTATACTGCACTACCCAATAATCATGGTTCAATCAAGTCTATTTAATAGAACAAGGATTTATCAAAACTACAAGTCCTAAACTAATAGGTAAGTCCTATACAAAGTTTCATCAAGTGAATGTGATCCAAGATCACTTAATATGGATTCTACCATAAGGAGATGTATCTCTTATAATATCTTAAGTGATTACTACCATGAGGAGAATAGATCAATCTCTAAGGTGATGGGATCTTCTATACTTCTACCTCAAGGATTCATACAAGGCCTCCTACCTCATAATATATGAATTTAGGTCTTTTAAATAATTTAAGATGATCTTATGAAGAGATACTCAACATTCTCTCTTCTAAATTTTGTTATTAATCTCTTAGGTTCTGTTTCATTTTTAGGTTTAGGATGATTAGATCAGATGATTAAGTCATCTGATCACACTCAATCTAAGATCATGGGATCTAAATTAGGAATATTTTTAAGACTTAGATTACTTAATTAATCAATATGATTTTATTAATCTTCTTATGCTAGTCTTCTTACTTAAGGGAAAATCAGGGATCTTAAGGTTTGATTCAGATCAAGAAGTCACATAGGATTATTATTAACCTTAAATTATCTAATTCAAATGTTTAGAATCAATAATAAATCAAATGCATTATTGGAAAATGTTTAATCCAAAGTTTTGAAATCAAATCAATTAAATTAGGGTTCTTAAGGGTTTAGATCCTTCTTAAGTAGCTTAGGATTTGATCCCTTCTCATGCCTTAAGAAAAATCAAGTTATATATTTAAGATTAATGTCAAATCAGTGGATTAATTATGTATTATTGGTGGCAATCTCCGACCTAGATCAAGTCTTAATGGCTTGATCCAAATCTTATGATTTCTTAAGTTAATTAAGATATTTAAGATTTTAGATCTTTGGATTTATTCAAGTATGTTCCATAAGCTTATCTAAAGTAGTTCATTACACTTAACTTGGTGTTACAAGTCATATTAACAATTAAAGTTTGTAAAAAGAGGGTACTTAGTGCTAATCAAACCCTAATTCCAATCAAAAAGATTAGCACATAAGCATAAATCCAACCATTCAAATTACAAGATATTTGGCATGCAAGTTCTAATTAATCATACAAGTAATCAGAACCTGAGTTTGCTATGATCCAATAAGTATAAACCCTAATATTTACTAATCATGTTTTAACAAAATTAGGGCATAACTAAAATTACAGAGCTCAGAAAAATATTCTACTTAGCACATGCATTCTGATTAACATTAGTGAACTAATGGCACCCTAAACATACAATTTAGGATAAGTAAATTTACTAATCTAAAATAATTAAAGATCTAACCATCAAATGCATGATTTTTTTGGATATTTAGATTCCTGAGATTTTTTTGATTATTTTCATATATGATATCATAGGATTTGAACCAGTGGATTAAAAGTTATTTAAATAATACATTATGTATTTTTATTTAATCAAAATCCTATGATTTGAATAATCGAATTATTTTCCGTAAGGAAAAAAAAATTCCAAAATTCCGATTTAAATAAAACAGCTCGGCCCGAATTCAAAACGCGTAGGTCGACCCAGCCCGCACAGTGCCGTCGTCCCCATTCTTTCATCCCGACATATAGAGCCAAGTATGGAACCCTAATCACCAAAATTCCAGTGCATCCAGGCCATGGCTCGGCCAGCATTCGATCGCTACTCCATCATCATGGTCAGACGCATCGATTGGGACTCGAAGCCCCTTGTGAGACGGTCTAGATCAGCCAGACCTTACTCACCCAAGGATTCCTCCATTAGAGTTACTGTGGGGAGATAATTATCCCCACAGAGGCCATGCCATACCCCAGGCTTGATCCCTACACCATCTTAGAGGTGAGGCGGATCGAAGCCCTCTGGTCTGGGGGTCTGGGGTGGCCTGGATCGCTGGGTCCTTACTCGACCGAGGCAATCTAGGAGAAATTTGACCAGATTGATCGATTCGATCGATCGGGGCTAACCTAGACCCTAATTACGATATGGCTAGGTTCGTATCGACAATTAGCACAAAAGCGCGTCAAATGGAATAAGGTTTGAGCCTTATTAGCTCGGGACCTGCAATTGGAGTACCTGGTTTCATCTGGAAGGTTGCAGAATGTGAAGAGGTCTCCTCCTGGCTCGCCGAGCTGCCTTAGATCTCTCTGAGAGTTCCTGAACTCCAGGAGACTCTCCTATTAGCGGTACGCGGGCTTGGGAGCGCCTGCAAGAAGCCTAGCTACTCGGGAATTCAGCAATGGTGGCGAGTTATATTGAGGCGAAGCTGGGGCTATTTATAGCCTTGGCTAAGCTTAGGGAAGATTCTGGAGCCACTGGCTCGGGCCGGGGGTGGCCCGAGGGGTCGGGCCTTGGCCGAGCTCTCAAGTTTCCAATTTGAGCTCGGCTGGGTCTCTAGTCCTGATTGGGGGATCCCTGTCATAACGGAAAGGATCCTAATGGCTCATTGAGGTGGCGCGGGGAGTGGGGGACAAGCTGGATAGCTGGCAGTACGGGGATTCTCCCTGTCAGGTGCGCGATCGGTTGGAAGACGACAATCCACAGTGCCGGGTGCCCTGGATGTCATTTGATCGATCCATCAGAAGGCGCTATGGCTGGGATCGCCCAGATCTTAACGGCCGATTGCTGGAGCGATCCTGGCCGTAGGATCCACGGGACAGATCCAACGATGGATCGGTGGTTCCACGGGATTGAATCATGACCGTAGTTTGAGAAGGCGGAACGGTCAGATTCACGGGATGCCGCTGTCGCATGACCCGGGCTCCACAGCGGATCGCCCGCGGTCCGCACAGCGGATCCCGGCCGTTTATTTAGGTGAATGGGTATATTTGCAAATTCAAGTTGTTTGGAACCCCTTCATGCAATTGGATCATTTTAATTTAAATTGGATTATGGTCCAAATGAATTTCAAATTGCACCAAATTTTTGCCCTTAGCTAATTTGGGGGTGAGGAATTCAAAAATGCAATCAAATTTTAATTCTGAGATTAAAATATTTTGGGTCTAGATTAAAGCATCTAGATTGATCAAATTACAAATTTGACATAGAGAAATCCAATGGACTTCAAATCTTCTAAATAGGCTTAAATTGATGTTCTAAAGGCAATTATGCTAAAAATTGATTAAGAAATCTTTATTTTGCATGGTAACAACTTAGGGTTGTTACATCTACTGCGCCATAGTGCCCATCAAACAAAACATTAGACACTACAGTGCGCCGTAGCATTAGTTAAATAGAAAGATAGGTGCTACTGTGCACCTTAGCACCCGACGAATAAAAGGCTTGGCGCTACAGCATGCCGTAGCGCCCGCCGTATTTCTGACATGAATTAACCTCTTAGTCAGCCTTGGGAATGCAATTGGACTTAACTTTTCCCACTTCCCACATCGTGAATTGATTACATCCATTTAAATCTCTTTCATTACCATGGGAATAAAGGGATAAAATATAAATACAAATCAAATTCTCAAAGAGGAAAAAGGGCTGGCTACTTTAATTAGAAAGGTTTTGGCAAGGGTTATAAAAGAAAGCATTGAAGACTTATTTCAATTTAGCGCTCTTAAGCCTAAGAGCTATTGAAGGAGGCATTAAGGAGAGGCCACACCCTAAAGGAGGAGAAGGCTCTAGCCATAGAAGTAGCAGAAGCACATTAAGCAAGAAGGTAAGTAGTCAAAGGGGAGAAGAAGGTTAGGAGAACGCAACAGTGGTTCCCTAGTTTCATATTGAAACCTTATCTCTCATATTTTTTTGTAAGAGCCATGCAAAGGCTCATTATTTCTAGTAGTTCATCTTGTATCTTTATTTTTATGGCAGCCTAAACCCCCTTTGAGGAGGGTTGAGCATGAGTATGTAAGAATACATGGTTGTAATATACGTACTCTTCACATTAATAAAATGCCATTTAGTTCTTGAATGTTTATTGCTATATGAATGAAAGATTGGAAGAACGAGATTCTATTTATAAATCTAAATTCTAAACTTTTCAACATAAAAATCTCATAGAGCTTGATGATCATTTTGTCCTAAAGCTGTGCATGCATGAACGTTAATGCCACCAATATCCATGATAACATTTACAATGAAAAAATAGTGTGTGCACAACTTTGAACAAGTTCTTGATCATAAAAGCCATGAGAAATTATAATGTTCTCTAAGCTTCATGGCTCACTCCTAATTTATAAGAGGTGATTGTGCATGTTAAGCTTAGAGCTATGTAACAAGCTCTTTAAGCTTCGTAGCACGTCACCTTGCTAAATCAAGAGTAGATACGCGTGAGTCGAGAACCACTGGTTGAGCCCCATAGCTCGCCCTAAGTTTATGCAAGTATCTAGAGCATTAAGAGCTATGAGTAATGTGACATAAACTCATTTATCACAGCTGCTCATTACCTTAGCTAAATTAAGAGTTTATGTGTGTGAGCCATTTGTGGAATTAATTTTATGTGATATTCAACCTAAAACTTAGTTTTTGTCATTTAAATGTAAGTGATGAACTCATCAGCTAATGATCAGCTAAATGTCCATGTGCTGAAATATAACCTTCAAGTGTTCATTTCAGAGCACAAGATAAGATTTAATATATTTAGTGAGTTCACTAGAGAAAACTAAATATCTTGATTTTTAATGAATAAATAAATAAATTATTCCAATTAACATGACATGAATTTGAGAAGAAGAGTTCTTGCATGAATACATATTTTTTTGCATGTTTAATCCCAACTCTCCCTTATTCTCCAACAATAGTTTCAATTCAAAGAATCACTAAATTTGTAATTTCGTACCAAATCAAAAATCAATTTGATACTTAAACATTATTGAATTTGAGTACACTCTAGTAACAATTTTAAACACCATTCTCAGAGGATAATAAATCTTAGGATATCACCGTCCCATATTACTTCAAACCACGTACACTTGCGTGCATGTGTAGACTATGTATTTTTGGTCTATCAGGGAGCAAAGCTAATTAGGCACCATTAACTGTAGAAGGAGCAGAAGAAAAGATCCATACTATTCTTATCCAAATCTGAATCCTTCAAGAGGAACATGTATCAGCTAGCTAAGGTTTATCAAATGGCCCAATAATAACAAGCAAGATAATTGGTCCAGAGTCAAAAGCCCCATCCTTATGGTAAATGCTACCATTAGGGTAATTGATACTTTACTTATGGGAGAGTGGCCACATGTATTGGGACTTCATAGATAATTGGATGATTAATAAGGTAAAGATTAATCATCCTCATACAATTTGTAATCCAACTCCAATTAGAACTCAAGCTCCAATATTAGTAGTAATTCCTCCTCCAATAGCAGAGTAGGTGCCAAAATAAGGAAGGGAACCTCATCCCTATAATGACACCAATAATGAATCAAGAAATTCAATCCAATATTATTAGTTACTATAGTACTTATTAATACTGGGTTAGTGAGTCCTAACCCACTATTAAGCACTACGAAGAGCCAAGGGTCTCTAAAGAGGAAAACTAAATGCATAATATAATATATATAACTTACTGATTTGGATGTCTAAGAACAAGTTACAACGATGGGGTTGTTACATAATTCTCCTCTTAAAAGAAGTGTCATTCTCGACACCCTAATAATTAAATAAATATAAAGGTTAGATTAGAGAGAAATATCTCTAATCACAAAAATCAAGTTGATTTAGTTACCCAATAATATTGAAGGAATAGTCACAATACAATTTCTGTAAGCGTGTGAAGCCAAATTTATAGATTCTATATTGGCCGTTCACTTTTCTATTACTGGTAATAATATCGCTATAATTTAGTCGCTCTAACTATGTTAAAGATACACAAGATCATGATCCACAAGATCCTACTTTCGAATGTAAACTCAAAAAGTCCTATAAGAGTTAAAGCATTAGAACTCAACAATTTCTAACTTAAATTAATCAACATCGCCTAAAGAGATTAATTGGTATAAATAAATCATCATATTGTATACTACAACCCAACCTTGTTATAATCTATCAAGATTAGAAGTCAAGAAATTGAACTCCAAATATGGTGTTAAAGTCTCTTTACTTAGGATTCTAATCACTTAAAAGATAAAGTTCTACTTGCTAACCAAATAGAAATAAGCTAATTATCTTAAAAATAAATAAAAGCTACTTAATTACTATGGAATCTTTTTACTACTCTACTTAAGGTCTCATATTAGGGAATTTAAGAAGTCTAATTCAGGTTTACTATGGCTAATAATGAAATTGTCCTCCAATTTCTAAAGTGTGTCATCTAACCTAAGTTATTTTCTTTGATGCACATACTTTACATTTCTATATTTATTTGTATGACTGGAAAGGCATTTGCTTATACATCTAGTTTTTCTTTCCTTAGACTTGCTCTGATACCAACAGTAATGATCCTAATATTGGTTCAAAAAATTCAACCTAATATTAAGTGTTACTGTAGTACTTAATACTGGATTAGGAGTCTTAACCCACTATTAAGCACTACGAGAAGCCAAGGGTCTCTAAAGAGGAAAACTTGAAGCATAATATAATATATATTATTCCAGTCATCTAGAAAAGGGAGTATTAACATATCATAGAATAGAAAAGTAAAACATCAAGAGTTTAATTAAGGTTACACAAACATTGGCATAATGGCACTCATCCTCAAGGGATACAAAAGTAAAGAAAAGGAATTATAAAGTAAAGATCTTCGATCAGCAGCTATTGGATACGATCTACCTCAAGTTCAATATCCACTCTAAGTTCCAGATTTATCGTATTTGGTATTTAATATGATAGGGCACAACCAATAAAATAAAAATAAGTTATTAGATTTAAAAATTCTAGTTACATTTTAGGACAACTAAGTTATATTAGATTTAGTGGATTTCACATTATCCATTTACAATTATTTTAAGTGAAGCATGATAAATCTAAGATTTATAATAAAATAAGATCATAAAAACAAACACCTTTCTGTTAGAAATATATACTTTGATATGCTTTCACTAATATTCAGAGTTAATGAAGAGCTAAGCTCAATTTGGGCTAAATAAGGAATTCTAAGAGAAAAACACTACAACGCGCTCCAACGTGCCACAGCGTACTCCAGCACGCTCAGTGGCCCAAGACTGAGAGCTAGGCGCTATCACGCGCTGTAGCGGGGCACGATAGAGAGCTTGGTGCTACAACATGCACCGTAGTGGACACAAAATCGAGAGTTCATCACTACCGCATGCCGCAGCGGACAATAACCAGAGAGCTCATCGCTATCGCGTACTGCAGCGGGCACAAACTCGAGAGCTCGGCTCTACCATGGGCCACAGCGAATACAAATCTAAGAGCTCGGCACTACTGTGCACCGTAGTGGGCCAAGACAGAGAGCTCAACGCTATCGCCCGCCGCAGCGGGCACAAAGCTGAGAGCTTGGCACTACCACATGCTGCAGTGAACACAAACACGGGAGCTCATTGCTATCGCATTCCATAGAGCTTGGTGCTACTGCATGCCACAACGAAAGTTCACTTAGCATAATCAAAAAATGTTCCACTATCACGCATCGCAGTGGACACAAACCCAAGAGCTTGGTGCTACCATGCGCCATAGTGGACATTTACTTAGCAAAGATCTTAAAGCAAAACTACTCCAGTGCTCCCAAGTGTGCTGCAGTGCGCTATAGTGCCCGTCGTGATTTCAGCCAAGAATAAGCATTAAAAGCAGTATTGGGAAGGCCAAAGTTCTCAAATACTTTGCCTTCTCACAGCAGCCATTAACTCAAAATGCAATCAATTCTCCTCTATTTCAAGAGAACAAATGAATATTCAGTTTAATTCATTTGATTTCTTAGGAGATGAAAGGCTGGCTGCAATAATGCAAGGCACCTTGCTCAGCATCTATAAAAGCTGAGAAGAATTACTAAGGAATGGTTCCACTATTTTGACACTCAAAGGTCTAGAATATTTGAAGCTGCAACCATAGAAGGAAGGAGAAACCATACCCAAGGAAGGTAGAGGTTGACATCAAGGGAAGCAGGAAGCAAACTCAAAAATCAGAGAGGAGAACAAGGTAGGAGAGCGAGAGAAACTCCAGTGAATGTGACAGCTGTTCATTGTACTTTTCTCTATCTTTACTTTATTTATTTTTTACAAGAACCATGCAAGGGTTCAAGATCCTATTTTATCCTTCTTGTATTTCTTTTATGATGGAAGGCTAAGCCCTCCTTGGGGAGAGTTGGGCACAATCTTGTAATAAATTATAGGACTTAAAGGTGTTTGTACTCAACTTTTTTCAATGAATAAAATTCTTAGTCATTTATGATTATGGATATGAAAACTTGCTTGGATGAATGCTGTGTGATGAATGATATATTTAAATTAGTGTTTTTAATGAAGAAATGATCAAGCTCGCTTATAATTTTAAAATGAAGGACGTGCACATAGAGCGTCCTCGCCGAGAATATATGTGATAATATTCACTACTCGAGAATGATCGATGCAAGTCCTTTGGATTTGAAATGATAAGCAGAGCGATAGAAAACTTTAACAGTCTTAGAGCTCCACCACTCACCATTAGCTTTAGCTAGGAGCATATGCACAAGTGCTGAGAGCACAATGACAAGATCTTGAGCATTGTAGCATTATTCCTCTAGCTAAATTGAGAAGTTGATGTGGGTGAGCCAAGAGCCACCAAATATGCTCAATAGCTCATTCTAGTTAAAGGAGGAAGATGAAGTGTTGAGTGCTTGTAGGCAAATGTGACATAATCCATATAGCCCAACAATTCCCTTCCTTAGTTAAACTACAATATTCACATGTGATGCTTTTTGGTGGAGTCAAGGTTACGTGATCAATAATTAAAATAATAGATTTGAGAACTTAGACATAATAATCATACTTAACTCATATCAATCACGTAAGGATGTATATGCCGAGATTGAACCTTTTTGAGTGGAGTCAAGTTCGTCTGTGAGCACTAGGCAAGATGTAGTTGGAATTATAGGACACTCTAAGGAATATTATTATTATGTGATTATAGTTAAACATTTAAGCAATTTGACATTAAAAGTTGATAAAGAATAGTACTTACACCAAACCCTTCAATGAATTGCATGATAAACCCAACTCTCCATACTTCTTCAACTAGTAGATTCTAATTAAAGAACTTTGCTTATTAATCTAGAATCATAGTCATAACTTATCTTTTGTCAAAACATCATTAAAAATAAATATACTTTAATAACTAAACACTTTGTTCTTAGTGGACAATAAATTCCTAAGACTTCACAATCCCTTATTACTTCATATCACGTGCACTTGCGTGTGAGTACAGACGTATATTTACAGTCTATTAGAGCACAAAGCTATAACAAGAAAAATAAAGTAAATATTATAAAGTAATAATAGGGGTAAATGTAGTAAAAAGATAAAAGCTGGTACACAACTTGCTACAATTATGTAAAGAAAGTTGGTACAACTATAAATACAAGTGTGCAATAAATAATGTAAATATATAAAAAAAACAAGCTAAGTAAGTAAGGCAGTATAAATAAAATGAATATATAAGATGAACTACAGTGCAGAAAAATAAGTAAGAGAACTTTAAATACATGTAAACCTATAATATATATAAGTAAGAAAAATCTCTGTCTCAAGGACTAAATAAATAGTAAAAGCAATCATAAGGGATTATAATATAAAAATATTTTTCATTTAGATTGATTTAATCTGTTTTGATCTTTGGGAAAAGGTATAGAACGAATGATAAGTCAAGCATGTTTGCCCAACTATAAGAAAGCAAGATTTCCTGTAAAAGCACAGATTCCACCTCATAGGATCTTTGTGGTCTCCTGATGTAATGGCCCACCCCGTCACCACACGCAATAGTAAAATTTATAAAATACTTAATAGTTGGCGGTGGGTTGGTGCATTACTTGGGAAGGGTGAACCTTTCCAATCCTACTTACTACAGCTAAAAACTAACCCTTAAGACAACTAACATCCTTATCTGAAGTATTAGTTAAGATACTTATACACATTGGATTTAGTAAAATGATAAGAGTATATATATCCAATGTATATGAGTACTTTATATGAGTTTCATCTTGCTCACATCACTGTACTAAGTATAAGTATAAGAAATATTTAGAGTGCAGAAGCTAACAATATTCATTCCATGCATTCATTACATAATTAAATAAGAAAATGTTCATCTCAAAAAAAAAAAAAAGTAAACACATCCAAAGTTAATTATTATAACCATAATTTAAAAAAAAGAGCAGTAAATGAAAGTTTGTCATCTCACAACTAAATGGTAAACTAAGAAAGTTAGTAAAACCTGTGTCGTCTACTACTCCTCTGAGTTCTCCTGGGTCTCCTGGATGGCCTTTTCAAACTGCTTAGGATCTGATATTATCGGTTTCACAATTCTAGAGCCCTAGCAAAAAAAAAAAAGAAAAATCTTATGTTAGACAATGAGCCTAAGTACAATTTAGGCTGCAATATTTATTTCTTATCATTTAAGGGATTTTACTTAACATTCAATAAAACAAAAATCTACTGCATAAAATTGAAGTAAACTGAACTGAAATCAATACTAAAAATTGAAAGTAAAGCAAAATTGTAATCAAATAAAATATCTAAAAGTAAACCAAATGTAAAATAACTATATACTGAACATTGTACTGAAACTAGAACTATGCTAAATGCCACTGTATATGCATTTTAATAAGCCACTGAAATATACCACAATTTTGTAGTTGATTCCACCTTGCATCCAAAAGGAGTTCTATTATCCTGATGCATGTTGCATTCCATAGTTCCTACTCAACCTTGATACATGCTGCATCCCATAGTTCTCAAATGATTCTTAATGCTTTATGCTTATGCATTTTTTGCCAATTAATCTTAATGCAACAATATTTCCAAATCATCAAAAATTAAGAAAACAAAAAAAAAGTAAACATCCTTTTTGGTTATCTAATTATTTACCCTGGTTAATCCTAATATGCCACATTTACTCATAAATACCATATAAATTAAAATTCTAAATAATATATGTTACTTTAACCCAAATTCATCAATAATTAGTGTTTTTACAAACAAGGCTCTCAAAACCTTCTAAGTTATCACATGTTAAGAGTACATATACATACTTAGTATGTTCTAAGAAAGGTAACTTAACACACTTAGTTTATTTAACTACACATATCAATGAGCACAAAGATAAGAGAACAAAATTCTTTTATAGTTTATTCTCTCAAACTAACTTTTCTAAGCCCCTACTTATAACATACTTAGGAATTGGAATGTTTATCTTGAACTGTACTTATCTTGTTAACTAAGATAAGATTAGAACTCTACCATTCTATTAGAATGAATCAACCAATTCCACATCCTACTGCTCAAATCAGTTCTATAGATATGCACTATAATCTCCATATGATAATACCAATATTATCATTCCTTATATTTCTGAACTAACTAATTTAGTAAATAAGGAATTTCAAACTATTAAATCCATTCTCCATTATAATAGGTGCTAATCAAAATAGTTCTAAGAATGTGATATAGAAATTTCTCAATTTACGAGATCTACCACAATTAATAAACTCATTCTAAGTCTTTTTAGGTCATCTCACCATAAAATATAAGATTAATCATCTAAGGTTCATCAAGTTCATCTATGGACCTACCTCAAAATGTATCAAATTAGCATTTCCTACTTCATAATTATCTTATACAAAGTGATGTTATTCATTTAAACATAATATTATCCTTACCCTTCAAAGAATCAAAAACTCTTAATACTTACATCTACAATCTATAATTTATATGGATTGATTCTACAATCAAGGTAAGTATAATTGTATATAAAATATAAGTCTAATCATTAATTAAGGGAAACAAATCAAGTATGCAAATCCCTTAATTCCTAATCTTACAATTAAACATTCAAGTCATGAGATAATTTATTAAATATTTAGGAGTGGATTATTTGATAAATCAAGCATATTTTATTGATTAATTAAAGATCAATACATGATGGTTCTCTTATTTAAGAGAAAATCAAGAAGACATAAGTTTAAGATTAAGGTAAAAAACACGTTAATCAACTTATTATCTCTATCCTTTAATAATCTTTTAAAACCTTAAATTATTCAATCTATAATATACAAGTTACTAATATTGAAGTAATAATCATGAATATCCTAAATTTCATACAAAGTTACATGCTTAATCATGGTTATATAAGAAATTTAAGGGTTACAATCAAGAGTGTAAATATTGTCCTATCTTATTTATAAGGGATAACGATCAAGTCATAAGTTAAATCAATAAATCTTGAATTTGGTGGTTGAATCAATCAACATATTTTATTAACTTAGCAAGTTACATTAAGCATGTTGATTCGTTGATTTAATAGTAAATTAATGAACTACAAGACTTAGCAAATAGGTCTAAATCATAATAATTCTCTTTAAGATCTAATATTCTAACATGCAAAATTTAATTCAAGAAGTAAAGCAATTACTATTTATTCATTCCATACTGATAAATGCAAGTTTGAAACATTAATCAAAGTAATTCTACCCAAACTCTCACATTTTTAGTAGGATGATATCACTACCATTCAAGTTTATAATATTTTCTCCAAACATTATGCAAAATTAAACTTAAATTCCAACTTAGGATTAAGAGAAAAAAAAATCATTAGTAGCAATAAGTACTATGCAAGTGATGTACTCACTTTACATAAAACTCAAGAAAAATGATTTAATCTATTAGAACATGATACAGGATCTAAGTACTTAATGTAGCTGATTCATTCATTTACTCTGTAAAACATTCCTTATATACATCTTTAAACAAAGAAATTTTGATGAAACCTAGATCTTCTCCTTACCATGGAAAGAATGAGATAGTGCAGCATAGATCTCATTCATTAGGTAGCTTAGAGCTTCCAAGATCTTCACATTGCCATGGGATTTGCTTAGGGATGAAGTCCTTAATGTTTGGAGAGGAGGATAACAGGAAGAGAAAAATAGTTTGAATGGAGGAAAGAAAAAGTAAAGATAGGATTTTAAATTTTTAATTAGGGTTAGAAGGTCAAGGAGTGCCTTTAAGGCTTGATCAAAGATCTAATAGTGTAGGTTTGATCAAGATGGGATTTGAATAGATCAAAGTAATTTGTCTTAAATCTATTCTTAATTAAGAATAATTTATGTGGAATAATGATTGGTTCATTTAATTAGGTAATTTACATGCAAAACTCCCAATAATTATAACTTAATATTGCCTTATTTGGCTAAAAACAAAATTTTAGTATTTCTCAAAATTTATAAAAAATATACCTCTAAATTCAAATTTAAGGTTCCAAAATGCAGGTCTCATTGATAGGAATCTATGGACACCAAAATTGTCCAATTTGGCCAGTGGTTGTCATGAGATTTGAGTTTGAAGTTGGCCATAATAATGTTTGACGAAACCGTAACGGTCAAATTTTTATCTTTTTAATTCCAAATGTATTTTTATCATAACTCTTCCATTTTAGCTCCAAAAATTATAAATTTTTTGTTACTAACTAATTTGATGATATAGAATTTCAAAATATTTCAATTTTGACACCCAAAAATTTTTCATAATTATTTTTGATTTAAAGCCATCATAAAATAATCGGGTAAAATTTTCACATGAAAAAATCCTAAAAATTCACCCCTAGCTAATTCGGGGGAGAGGAGTTCAATGGAGAAGTCAGATTTTTGATTTGAGGTCAATTTATTTTAGCTAATTTTTTGAGTCCTAAAATTGGCATAATAGCAAATTCAGGTCTGATTGACTCCAAAATTTAAGGGTTAGGTTCTAATGACTGGATAAAAATAACAGAATGAAAATTAAGAGGTGATTATGCTCAAATTAACTAAGGTAACAACTTAGGATTATTACAAACTTCCTTAATTAAAAATGATATCATCCTCGACATCATCATTAAGAAGGGTAAGACAAAGATGAAATTAAGAGACTAGAATTTGAAAAGAGAGAAGTACCTTGGTTCTCAAAAAGGCTTGGATACTTTTGCTACATATCTGCCTCTTTCTCCCAAGTAGACTCTTAAGAGAATGATTCCTCCATTGATCTTACACCATAGGAATAGAGCAATTCCACAGCTGCCATTTGATCATGAGCTGAGATTATGATTGGCTCCTCCACATAGGAAATATCAGGCTGGAGAGAAGCAATTTGAAGTTGAATGAGATGCAAAGGATTACAAAGACACCTCCTTAATGATGATACATGGAATACATCATGAACTGTTGAGAAGTCCTTGAGAGGCTGTAACTTGTAGGATGTAGATCCTACTTTGGTTACTACTTTGAAAGGCCTGACGTAACGGTGGTTGTGTTTCCTTACTATGCCAAAAATAGAAAATGCCTTTCATCATATTGACATTAAAATACACAAGATCACCAACATTGAATTTTAAAGGATGATAATGTGCATCATGATGCTAGCATTAGAGATCTTGAGCTGCACAAATCCTCTACTGGATAAGTTGAACCTTCTTATTGGTTTCCTTGACGAGATCAGATCCGAAGAGGTGAACACTTCTTATTTCAGACCATGCTAGTGGTACTGCATTTCCTACATATAGAGATTTATATGGAGCCATGCTATTGCTTGCTTAATAACTGTTATTATATGCAAACTCTGCTAAAGGAATGTGGTCCTCCCAAAAATCACCAAAATCTAGTATACACCAACATAGAAGATCTTCAAGAAATTGATTAACATGCTATGTCTGCCCATCAGTCTGTGGATGGAAGGCAATGCTCATGGCAAGAATAATTCCCAAGTATTGATGCATGAATTTCCATAACTTAGATGTGAATCTACTTTCTCGATCGAATACGATTGACTTCAAAATTCCATGGAGTCAGATTGTCACTTTAATATATATCTTGGCCAGCTTCTCCACAGAATCAGTTTGATGATCAGAATGAAGTGGGTTAACTTGGTTAATCAATAGGCTATGACCAGATTGAATCAGCAAAAAACCTTAACTTGGGCAAACCCATGACAAATTTCATGGATACATCAAACCACTTCTTTTCAGGGATTGCTAGAGGATGAAGGAGTTCTATAGGCCTTTGATGTTTAGATTTGACTAAACTACACTCATGGCACTTCATAACAAATTTAACTATACTTTTCTTCATCCCAGGCCACCAAAATGATTGCCTTAAGTCTTGATACATTTTTGTACTACCCGAATGAATCCTATAGCATGAATTATAACTTTTGATGTGAATCTTTTGATGCATGGATTTGGGAATCCATAGATGTTTTCCTTGATATTTTGCATTGCCTTGGAATTGAAGACCAATGAGCTTAGGATAGTCTTCATCTTTTGTCTAAGAGATAGATACACCTTTGAGAATTGCTGTCTCCATGTTGTTCAAATCTAGGAGCATATTTAACATCTATTTGTGCACAGGCTCAATGATGAGCTTCACAAATTCAGCTAATAATGAGCTTTCGGTGATCATAGAACATAGAAAGGCATGATAACTGAGAGCATTAGTCATGATGTTGGCTTTACTAGGATGGTATTGAATAGTCAAGTTGTAACTATTGATTAACTTTAGCCATCTTTGCTGATGATAATTCAATTCTCATTGAGTAAATATGTACTTTAAACTTTGATGATCTGTGAAAATTTTGCATTTAACTTCATATAAGTAGTGCTTGGCATAGAGTTGATGCTTGCGCATTTCTCTCAGTACCGCTCGCAAGTAGTCTTCATGCTCCACTTCACTTTTCGAATAGATTAAAATATTATTGATGAAGATGATGATGAATTTATCGAGGAAAGGCTTAAGCATGCATTGCATTAAGTCCATAAAGATGGACAGGGCATTCGTTAAGCTAAAAGAAATCACTAGAAATTCATATTGTCTATAGCGAGTCCTGGACACTATCTACTCAACATCTTCATCGTTGACTCGTAGCTGGTGGTAGCATGACTGCAAGTTAATCATTGAGAAAACGTGAATGCTGGATAATTGATCGAATAGATTATCAATTCCAAGTAACGAATAGTTGTTCTTAATCATTACCTTATTAAGCTCATGATAGTCTATGCGCAAACGCTTAGAACCATCTTTCTTCTTGTCGAACAATACTAGCGCTCCTCAAGAAGATGAACTAGGCTTGGTCAAGCCTTTCTCTAACAATTCTTGAAGCTGCTTGTTCAAGTCTTGCAGTTCCTTAGGCGCCATCCGATATAGAACTTTAGAGATAGGCTACATTCCAAGAATTAGCTCAATTGCAAACTTCACTTCTCTGACTGGGGGAAGTCCAGGTAGATCTTCATGAAAAATATTGAGAAATTTGTAAGTAATATGATATGAACTGATTGAAACTTCTACTTTCTTCTCTCCTAGCATCGTAAATAGGAAGTCATCACAACATTTTCTTACGAGCTTCTGAGCTTTCAGAGCATTGATCAAGGAAGCTTGGGTACTAAACTTTCCAACAAATGATTTGGCTTGACTTCCACTGTCCAAGGTGATTTTCTTCTTCTGATAGTTATTTGTGGCATCATGCTTGCTTAACTAATTCATTTCGAGAATTATGTTGAAATTTGTAATTGGGAGCTTGATCATCTTAGCTTGAAGCTTCGCTCACCAATGGGAATTGCTAAACTATAGAACTAACAAGCTGGCATATGAGTTCCAGATGGTTACCCTGTGCTTAAGGAGTTGGCTAGACGATAGAGAGGTTACTTAAGAGCCTTAGTCCAACTCTCGGATACAAAAGAGTGACTAGCTTTTGTGTCAAAAAGAACGTTACAAGATTTGTTGCTTATTTCTAGGGTACCTATGTTTTAAAGAATAACATAGTTTTACTTGCACAATTCAAGCAGAAAGAAGGCAACAAGCAAAAAACAAAAGCTAAATAAAATTAATGACATACCAGATACGACATCATTATCTTTTGGAGCAGAGGATGGAGTTAGCATGTAAACTCTAGCGGGGGGAGAAGGTTGATGATTTTGAGGTACCTGACCCTGAAGGTTGTGGTCTTGAAAAGGAGCAGCATACCATTAAGAGTTGTAGCAGGAGCAGGTGGCGGCATGACCACAAGAGCAGAAGCTCTGCTACTCAATGGTTGGGGGCGAATAGTTTAATATCTACTAGAACGGGCAATGGAAACTCCATAGATCTTCTTCTCATAGGTGTAGGTGAAGTAACGGTGGCCTTGTATACGACAAGTGCAACAAATGTTTCCATGATGGTAACATTTACCATAAGGATGGGGACATTTGCACACCAAGGCCTCCACTGGGGGTTGAATGGCTTCAAGGTTGTAGACTTTAGCCACCTTACGGAACTTCAAAATTTCTCTTCTTGTTGGATTGAAGTGTGTGTTTCTCTTGAAATTACTCTTTCATTTGCACTGCTTTAACAAGTTCTAAAAAGTGCCTAAATTGATGGGAGACTATGTGTGCTTGAATTGAATCTCTGAGTCCTTCTAGAAAGGGGTTGAATTTTGATGGTTCAAAACTCACTAGATCTAGAGTAAAGTGAGATAAGTGCCAAAACTCCATCTCATATTCCAAGACAGATCTCCCTCCCTGAGTAAGCTGAAGAAGTTTATCTTCAAGGATGGTGTGGGAAGACTGGGGAATGAAGGCTTTTTTGAATACCTCCATGAAAAAATCCTAAGGAATATCTTTGAATTCACAGTCAGTGAACTTCATGTTCCTTCATTCTCCCACCAATATTCAGCTTTATCTTGAAACAATTGCATGGTCAAATGAATGGCTTCAAAATTAGGGAACTTAATGTTCATGAGATTATTCTTTACAAGCTTTAACCAAGTTAGTATGTCCATAGGGTTGAGGGCACTGTTGAAAGTGGGCGGCCTTAACCTTTAAAGGCCATGAAAAATACTATCTGTAGAGAAGTGAGGAGCAGACGGGGCTATTACATGAACAACTAGTTGCTGTTGAGCAGCAAGGATGTTTTGAGTCTCTTGGTAATGCGGTGCCTGACTCTTAATCAGAGTTCTCACCAAGCCTACCTGAGAGTTAATGTCATCAGACCTGCTGGATGAAGAGACAGTGTTCTTAATGTGAGTGGTCATTGAAGGGTATATTGGATTCATGGTTGTCATTTTCCAAGAGAACATATTCAAAAAATAAATTAAAAGGGTTTTCAATCATTACTTTTTGAAAGAGGAATTATATGGATGAGTAATTGAAGAAACAAAATACTATAAATAGGGCAAGTAAGACTAGAAGGAATACTGATAACATCAATTACATAATTCAGCTACAAAAGAAGCATAGAAATCATCATAAGAGATGATGTGTCGTCCTCTCTTGGCTTTCGGTCTGGTCTTCGACACCTCCAGAACCACCATCTTTCTGCTGATTCACCAAGCAATGATCCAACAATTTGAAGATAATAATCATCGGGACAAGTAATATTATAAAGGGCAATTGTCACATGATCTAATTGAGTAAAAGAATTGAAAGTAAATCAATTGTAAAATAACTATAAGCTCAACAAAGTACTAAAAAATGAACTATGCTAAATGCCATTGAATATGCATCTGAATATGCCACTGAAATATGCAACAATTATGCAGTTTATGCTACCTTACATCCAAAAGGAATCATAATATCCTGATGCCTGTTGTATCTTATAGTTCCTACTCAGCCTTGATGGATACTGCATACTGTAGTTCTCAAATAATTCTTGATGCTTTATGCTTATGCAGTTTATGTCAAATACTCTTAATGCAATAATATTTCCATATTATCAAAAATCATGAAAACAAAAGAAAAGCAACATCCCTTTTGGTTATCTAATATACACATTTATTCATAAATGTGAAATAAATTAGAACTCTAAACCACATATTTTACTTTAACCCAAATTCACATGGAACCAGCATTTCTACAAACTAGGTTCTCATAACCTTCTAGTTTATCACATGTTAAGAGTACATACATAGTATGTTCTAAGAAAGGTAAATTGACACACTTTGTTTGTTTAACTTCACTTATCAATGAGCACAAAAATAAGGGGACAAAATCATTTTACAGTTTATTCTATCAAAGTAATATATTCAATCCCCTAATTATAACATACTTATAAATTAGGTTGTTTATCCTGAATCATACTTATCTTCTTAACCTAAGATAAGACCATAACTCTACTATTCTATTCAAGATGAATCAGCCAATTCCACATCCTACTGACTCAAATAAGTTCTATGGATATGCACTACAATCTCCATATGATAATGCCAATATTATCATTCTTTATATTTCTAATCTGACTAATTTAGTAAAAAAGGAATTTTAAACTATTGAATCGATTCTCCATTGTACTAGGTGCTAATAAAAATAGTTCCAAGGATGTGATATAGAAGTCACACAATTTAAGTAATCTACCACAATTGAATAACTCATTCTATGCCTTTTAGGTCACCTCAGCACAAGGTATAAGATTAAACATCTAAGATTCATGAGGCTCATTTAAGGACCTACCTCAACATGTTTCAAATAAGCATTTCCTACTTCAGAGTTATCTTATCTAAAGTGGTATTATTCATTTAAACATATTATCTTCCTTACACATCAAGGAATCTAAAACTCTTAATACTTATAGGTATAGTCTACAATTTCTAAGGATTGATTCTACAATCAAGGTAAGTATAATTGCATTGAAAATTATATGTCTAATTATTGATTAAAAGAAACAAATCAAGTATGCCAATCTTTTAATTCATATTCTTACAATTAAACATTCAAGTCTTGAGATAATTCATTAAACATTTAGGAGTTGATTATTTGATAAATAAAACATCTTATATTGATTAATTAAAGATCACTACATGATGGTTCTCTTATTTAAGAGAAAATTAAGTATACATAAGTTCAAGGTAAAGAAAAGAATCATGTTAGTCAACTTATTATCTCTATCCTTTAAGGATCTTCTAAAATTGTAAATTATTTCATCTACAATATACAAGTTACTAAGATTGAAGGAATAATCTAGAATATCCTAAATTTCATGCAAGGTTGCATGCTTAATGATGGTTACTTAAGAAAATTAAAGGTTATAATCAAAAGTGTAAATCTTTTCTTATCTTATTTCTAAGAGATAACAATCAAGTCATAAGATAATTCCATAAATCTTAAATATGGTGGTTGAATCAATCGACATCTTTTATTAACTTAGTTACATTAAGCATGTTGATTTTCTAATTTATAAGAAACTTAATGAAATACAAGGTTTAGCAAATAGGACTAAATCATAATAATTCTCATAAAGATCTAATATTATAATATATAGAATTTATTGAAGAAGTAAATCAAACACTATTTGATAAGTCCAAGATTTATAACAAAAAAGAAGAAGAAATACAAACAATTTCATGTTAGTATGATCTACTTTGATTTGTTTTCCCATATTCTTAGGCTAAATAGACAAGCTAGGGAAAATTTGGAAGAAAACTGAAACTCTGAAGGAAAACCGCTGTAGCGCGCTACAGTGCGTTAAGGTGAGCCGAACTCAAAACCTCAACAACCACAGCGCGCCATACTAGATTCGATTCAAAAGTTTGGCCGCTATCGCGTGCCACAACGACAATTGTAAAACTAGGCTAGCATATTAAGACTTAACAGAACTGCTACATCACGCTATAGTGGATCCGATACAAAAGTTCAGCCGCTACCGCGCGCTACAACAGCTTTTGTAAAATCAGAAAGCAAATGTGGATTTAATAGACTCGATGTAGTGCGCCACAGTGCGCCAAGGTGGGTTGAACTCAAAACCTCAACCGCTACCATGCACCGCAGTCAAGTAAAAATTGAATGAAGATTTATTGATCCTCTACTGCACGCTGCAGTGGACCCGACTCAAGAGTTCAAGTGCTACTATGCACCACAGTGGAACTGACTCGAGAGTTCAAGCGCTACTGCGTGCTACAACGGGATTGGACTTAGTAAAATTCTTAAGCAAGTCCGCTACCGCGCGCTACGACAGAACAAAAGGGTCAAATATAAAAATGAAATGAGATTTATTACATCTGCCTCAGCACGCTTAGGCAGATCGATTTTGAAAGGAGAGACGCTACAGCATGCCATAGCGCGCTGCAGCGGCCGTCGCATTTTTCAGCCAAAATAAAAAATAAATGCAGCATAGGGAAGGGCACATAAAACTTAATTCTTTTTCTTTCCATAGCTGTTCTATTCATTATTCATTGCATTTTCAAAATAATTTAATGAATTAATTTATGAAAAAGCATTTATGGTAAGTACTTGAGGAGTTAAGCAAATTTTGATTCAAAAGGGCTGTGGGCTATTCTTTATAAGCTGACATGCAAGACTAAGAGAGGGTTCCCCTCTTTGACATTCCCTGATCAAGAATCTAAGCCTGCTGTAAGAGAAGAAAAGGAGACCCTCTCTAAGGAAGGAAGAAGAGATCCATATAAGAGAGGAAAAGGAAGACCATCACCAAGGAGCTAGAAGGGAAGAAGTTAGGGAAGCAAAGGAAGATCCAGAGAATGCTATGAAAGGGCTGTTCCTAGTATTCTCCTCAAACTTTTTGTTTTGATTTTTCTTTTAGTTGAACCATGATAGGGTTCAGTTTCTTGTATGTTTAATCTTCTATTTCTACTGTAATGGAAGGCTAAACCCTCCTTGGGGAGGGTTGGGCCTTCATCATGTAAAGAGTAAAAGGACAAAAGGTGTTAGTATGAATTTCTATTAATGAATAAAATCTTTTTCATTTATGCTTAAGATATGATCTTGTTTGTATGCTGTAGAATGATTGAATATCTTGTGTCTTTTAAAAATGGATTGTAATGAAAATAATGCTCAGTCAACTCGACACTTCAAGCCGAGAGGGAATGCACATAAAGGTTCTCGCCTCAAACATATGTTCGCTGTGTGAGGATTCTCCGTGTAAAACACCTTGGGGTTGAAATGGAAGGTTGATTGAGTAACATTAATTCCCTTGCACCCCATAGCTCACCAATTGACGTAAAGCTAGGTATGTTTGCGTTATTGCTTTGAGCCCAGTGATAAGCTCTTGAGCCTAACTGCACCATTCCTTGAGCTTAATTGAGAAGTGGTACTTTTGGAATTTAACAATTTGCTAGATCTTGAGCAGCATGTTGAGCCAAGCCAGGAGGACACTCTGGAGATTCAGGAGGAATTTATAGCGCCTTAATGAACCCTTCTTCAGCCTTACTATTTCTTTTTATTTTTATTTTAGTTCAGCAGTTATTTTTTATTTCAATACTATCTTAGTAAATTATTTGTAATAATTCCTGAATGTATTTTATTTTCTTTTTTAAGATGAATGTTTATTTTAGTTCAGTGATCAATGTATTCTGGATGAATGCTTAGCTTCTGCACTTTGTTTATATTACTTATACTTAGTATTGTGATATGATCAGCATACTGGAAATGTTGATATTATTGGACATATATTGGATTTCTCATCTTTACTCTCATAATCTAATATGTATTAGCCTAGTACTTAGGATAAGTATCTTAGTCTTATCTTAAGTATTAGCTCTCTACCCTCTTTATGGTTGAGTCAGTAGCCTTCAGTGGTTTAGTTACAGCTAGTCGGGGAGATGGGTTATGCTTTCCCGAGTAGCGCACCGCTACGCCACCTAATTGAATTTGTTTTACACTCATTTGCACATGGCGACGGGGCAGGGCACCACAACTTGACACTTCAAGCTGAAAGAGAATGCACATAAAGGTTCTCATTGTGAACATATGCTCGCTCTGCTAGGATTCTCGATACAAAACACCTTGGGGTTGAACTGGATGGTTGATAGAGTAAGATTAATTCTCTTGCGCCCCATAGCTCACCATTGGCATAAAGCTAGGTATGTTTGCATTAGTGCTTTGAGCACGGTGTAAAGCTCTTGAGCCTAACTACACCATTCCTTGAGCTCAGTCGAGAAGTCGATGCATGTGAGCTGATAGCCACCAATCAAGCTCCACAGCTTAGGAGACGTTAAAGGAGGAAGATGACTCATCGAGGGTTCATGGATGATGTGACATAGTCCATGAGTCCTGGTGAATCGACTTCCTTATCTAAACTGTGCATGTAGTGCGTGATGCAAGTTGGTGGAATTCAGGCTTATGTGATTGTCAAATTAAGAGAATATTTTGATAACCTAGACGTAGGAAATCTTAATTAACTCAATGTGATCACATGAGAGTCTATGTGCTAAGATCGAACCCTTGTGCATTCATCTTGTGCACTAGACATGAGTTAGTTGGAATTAGAGGACCAATCTAAGGAATACTATCTTCACTTTATTTTAAATTGCATGAAAACAACTTCATTAATAGTTAATTAAGTGTGAGTTTTAATACCAGTCCCTTAATAATTGTATAATGAAATCCCAACTCTCCCTTTGTTTATCAAATAGTATGTTACATTAAAATCTTTGAATTGTTAATTAGGAGCCATTAAAAATAATCCAAAATATCTTAGTCTAAATATTATTAAAAGTAGATACACCTAAGTATCAAAACATACTGTTCCATGAGATTGATAAATCACATAATTTATCTTCCAATTATTACTTCAGACCATGTACACTTGCATGCAAGCGCAGACATGTATTTACCACCTGTCAAGTTCTTGGCGCCGTTGCTGGGGAATGGTTATTGTTTCGTATTAAGGATAATCTACAAGTAAATAGTGATTTAGAATTATCTTTCTTGCATATAATTTTTATTTTTTGTAATCATGTTTGTTAGTTTAATTTTGTTAATTTCTGTATTCTCTTTGTTTCATTTTTTGAACTGTTGAAAATTGCATTGTTGTGATTATTCCTTCTTGCTGAAATTATTAAATTGTATAAATAGGAGAGAAAATGTTGACACTCTTTTTGATCCTGAAATTGAATTAACTTATTTAAGAGCTAGGAGAGAACAAAATTTGTTAAATAAAAATCAGCTTGCAGTGGAAAAATTAGAAGATAATCCAATGGGGGGAGTAGAAGAAGAAGTAGGGCGACCCTTGAGAGATTATGCCTCACCCACAGTTAGAGTAATCCCTCACGCAATTGTGAGACCAAACATAGCTTTAAACAATTTTGAAATTAAGCCTTTTACCCTCAGCATGGTTCAAAATAATCAGTTCGAGCTGTTAATCACTGAAGATCCAAACTCACATATTTCTATTTTTTTTAAAATATGTGATACATTTAGATATAATGGTGTCACTGATGTTGCCATAAGACTTAGGATATTCCCATTCTCCTTGTGAGATAGTGGTAAGAGTTGGCTTAGTTCCTTGCCCAGTGATTTTATTCGAACTTGGGACAATTTAGCTAGAAAGTTCCTAGCTATGTATTTACCACTTGCTAAGACTGCTAGGCTGAGAATTGAAATAACTAACTTCTGCCAAGATGAGGGGGAGACTTTGTACGATAGCTGGGAATGCTTTAAGGAGTCCCTTAAACGCTGTCCACATCATGGGTTTTCCCAATGGATGCAGGTTCAAACATTTTTTAATGCATTGAACGCACCCAGCCAGACACTCATAGATGCAGCATCTGGAGGATCTTTGAGCAGCAAAACCCAAGAAGAGGCCTACAATTTGTTGGAAGAAATGGCTGAGAATGCGTATCAGTGGCCATCTGAGAGACTTTATATAGCTAAAGAGGAATGCAACTTGCTAAATGATTCACAAAAAATTACTAAACTCCAAAATCAAAATTTCCAACTTAACAAAAGAATAGAAAACATGCAAATAAACTCAATTCAGGGGTAGAAATGTGAAATGGGGAGTGTGAATGCTATAGTAAACTTTTGGAATAATCAAAGCTGGAGAGAAGGGAGCTTTAAACAATCTTTGAGAGAATTGAAAACCTCCACCATAGAATTCATGAATAAAATAGATGCAACACTTAACCGACACGAAGCCACTCTACTAAGACAAGAAGAGGCAGCAAAAAGAATTGAGCAACAAGTAAAAGAGATTTTGAATCAACCTAAGAAACCTATCTTAGTGGGAGAAATAAGAGAGTGTGCGACTAAATTGGGGAATTCTATGACCTTGAGAAGTGGAAAAATAACTGAACCGATTGGGTTTAAGAAACCAGAAAAAATGTCTAAGGCAATAAGTGAGGAACCGAGGGAAAAATAAATTATTACTAAGGGTGAGGAGAAGAAAGTAAGGGAGTTAGATCAAAGTGATTTGAATAACCAACCCCAATTTACTCCTCACATTCCTTATTCTCAGAGAATGGTAAGAGAGAAATTGGACATCCAATTTCACAAATTTCTTGAAACCTTTAAAACTATTCACATCAATACTCCCTTTGTCGAAGCATTAGAACAAATGCCTAGCTATGCTAAGTTTATGAAGGATATCCTATCTAAGAAAAGAAGGATTGATGAGAAGGAAACTGTAGCTTTAACAGAAGAGTGTAATGTAATTCTTCTGAAAAATATTTCAATTAAGAGAAAAGATCCCGGGAGTTTCACAATCCCTTGCATTATTGGAAACCAATCTTTCAAAAAAGCTCTTTGTGACCTTGGGGCATTCATAAACCTAATGCCATTTTACATATTTAAAAAATTGGGAATTGACCACTTGAAACCCCCCTCTGTTTTTCTTCAACTAGCTGATAGATCAGTCTAAACTCTTATGGTAATTCTCAAAAATGTTCTTGTTAAGGTTGACAAATTCATATTTCCCACAGATTTCATTATCCTAGAGATGGAAGATGAAAACCAAGAAATTCCTATAATTTTGGGTAGACCCTTTTTAGCTACCAGTAGAACAATGATAGATATTGATAAAGGGGAGTTGAGTTTACGCTGCGAGGGAGAAGAGGTGAAATTTAACATAAATTAAGCTATGAAACACCCATTAAAGCCTAATGAGGAGTGTTGGAGAATTAATTTAATTGAAAATGTGATGATTTCAAAAGATGTGGGAGGTTTTGACTTAGAAATAAATGAGGAAGCCGAGGATCTCGAGGGAGAAAGTGAGATTGAGGAATTAATCCAAGAGAGGAAGAAAATTGAGCGATCCATTGATGTGCCTCCTGAATTAGAATTAAAACCCTTACCAACTCACTTGATGTACATTTATTTAGGGGAAGAAACTTCACTACCTGTGATAATTTCTGCCTTACTAAACCAAAATTAAGAGAATCAATTATGTAAGGTTTTGAGAGATCATAAAAGTGCTATTGGTTGGAGTATAGCTGATTTAACTGGGATTAGTCCAACTGTGTGTATGCACTAAATCCTTTTGGAAGACATTTCAAAACCTTCAATTGAACCTCAAAGGCGTTTGAACCCCAAACATTAAAGAGGTTGTACACAAGGAAATTATTAAACTATAAGATGCTGGAATTATTTTTCCTATCTCGAATAGCCCGTGGGAAAGCCCAATTCATGTTGTGCCAAAAGAGAGTGGGATGTCCGTGTTATTAAATGATAACAATGAGTTAATACCAACTAGAAAGGTGACTGGATGGAGAGTATGCATTGATTATAGGAGATTGAATAATGCAACAAGGAAGGACCATTATCGTCTCCCATTCATTGGCCAACTGCTTGATAGGTTGGCGGGGAATCCCTTTTTCTATTATTTGGATGGGTATTCTGAGTATAATCAAATTTTGATCACCCCGGAAGACCAAGAGAAAAGAACTTTCACTACCCCTATGGGATCTTTGCTTTTAGAAGAATGCTTTTCAGATTATATAATGCTCTAGCCACTTTTTAATGCTGTATTGTAGCAATCTTCTCAAACATAATAGGGGAATTCTTAGAAATATTTATGGATATTTTTTTGCTATGGGTAGACACTTTGACCATTTTCTAGCCAACTTGGGTAAGGCCTTACAAAAATGTAAAGACACTAATCTAATCTTAAATTGGGAAAAATGTCATTTCATAGTTGAAGAAGGAATTGTCCTTGGTCATTTGATCTCATGGAAGGGAATTGAGGTTGATAAGGCAAAAATTGAAGTAATTGAAAAACTCCCTCCTCCTATCAATGTGAAGGGAATAGAAGTTTCCTTGGGCACGCTGGTTTTTATAGAAGGTTTATCAAGGATTTTTCAACAATATGTTTACCCTTATGCTGGCTTCTAGGAAACGATGTTGAGTTCAAATTTGATGATAATTATTTGAAAAGTTTCAACGCTATAAAAACTATTTTGATATCTGCTCCTATAATTTCTACTCCAAACTGGAATCTCGCTTTCGAGATTATGTGTGTAATAACCCTAGGTTATTACTTAGCCAAATCTTTGCTCAATTGTAGCCTAATTATTATTTCATTAGAGTCATTTAGTCATTAGAACCAATCATGGAAGATTTGGAGCAATTCGGAGCTCAATCGAATATTTGGAATATTTTAATATAATTAATTAATTAGAAAGTTGAGATATTTAAATTAATATTGAAATCAAGATCCAACTTTGCCATTACGATCGTCACCCCCAAGTTAGCTAGGGGTGATGTTTTGGATGTGTTTGAGAGTGTCAGATTTTTGTGAATATTTTAATAATTTAAATGCACCAAAAAATAGAATAATTAAATAATTGTCAAAATCGAAATTCGACTTCTCCGTTGGATTCCTCACTCCCAAATTAGCTAAGGGTAAATTTTTGGAATCTTTTGGAACACATTTATTAAATCTAATTTTTTTTTTTTTATGTAAATCAAAAATTAGAAAGAAATAAATATTTATTTCTTATTTATATGTTCCTATTTCCTTTTTTTTTCCTCCATTTCTTTTCATTGCTGGTCCCATACCTGTGTTTGGTGCCTCCCTCACCTGGCACATGCAAAGGAGCCTGCCTTTCCCTTCTTCTCTTCCATACTTGAAGGGAGAGCTCAAGGGAGAGCCATCCTCTTCTCCTCCTTTAAATGGAACACAACCCCTTCCCTATGTCCTTTTTTGTCAAACTAAAGCTCCTTCCTTCCCCTTCACTTGCTGTGTTTGCTGTTGGAAAAGCTCTCAAGCCCTCAAGTCATTATAGAAATTTGGGTTTTCTTTTTCCATTTCAAAGGCCAAGCTACCATTTTTTTATACTCTTTTTTGACTACTCTCTCCATTGATTTATCAAAATGTCATTGTATAATTTTTGTATACCCGTAGCTAAGGTACTGTTTCTACTTGTTAGAATAATCTGCTCATGCCGATTTTGTTATCAATGAAAAGGTCTCAGAAAGACCTTTTGTAAATACCCACTTAAGTAGTAATAAGTGAAACTCTTAAACATCAAGGTGCTTTTTTAGATAATAGTGGAGTTTTTAATAAGAACTCCAAAGTTAAGCATGCTCAGGTGGGAACACTCCCAGGATGGGTGACCTGCTGGGAAGTTATCTTTTGAGGGCAAAACCATAAGGCCTTTCAGGCCAAAGTGGATAATACCTTGGTGCGTATGAGTTTGGACTATTATAAATGGTATCACAGCAGGCCATAGGGTGTCAAATAGGAGCTAAGTGTCATACAGGGCAAAGTACCACTTCATGTGAGCAGCCTATTGAACCAATAATGGTTAAGGTGCTACATGGTTATGGGTACCTTTTGAGCATGTAGGGCCACCTCTAGTCCTATTTACTGGGAAGTTATCTTCTGAGCGCAAAACCATAAGACCTTTCAGGCCAAAATGGATAATACCTTGGTACTTATGAGTTTGGACAATTATAAATGGTATCACAGCAGGCCATAGGGTGTTAAATAGGAGCTAAGTGCCATACAGGGTAAAGTACCACTTCATATGAGCAGCCTATTGAACCGATGATGGTTAAGGTGCTACATGATTGTAGGTATCTTTTGAGCTTGTAGGGGCCACCTCTAGTCATATCTACCCAATAGATAGTTCTTGGATCTGTGTGTGGATACTGATGAGGTCGTCAGTTACTTAAGTTGGGGAGATTGTAAATACCCACTAAATTAGTAATAAGTGAAACTCTTAAATATCGAGGTGTCTTTTCAGATAATGGTGAAGTTCCTGATAAGAACTCCAAAATTAAGTGTGCTCAGGTGGGAGCACTCCTAGGATGGGTGACCTGCTGGGAAGTTATCTTCTGAGGGCAAAATCGTGAGGCTTTTTAAGCCAAAGTGGACAATGCCTTGGTGCTTAAGAGTTTGGGTTGTTACACCTTTCCATCAGTGTATGGCACCACATGTGAGGTACCCAAAATTGGGAGTATTTGAGTGAGAAGGGGACCCGTCACAGTTTTCGCACATGTAAAATCACCGTCAGACGCTACAGTGCACCGTAATGCTCGAGTTTCAAGTTGAAATCCACTGTGGCATGCCGTCGCATTCCACAGCGCACCGCAACGACATTTAATTTAGATGAATTTGAATTAAATGCGTCACAGCACTGAAATCTGCCGCAGTGCCTGGAAGCGCTGTTGCGCACTGCAGCACGCCGGAGCGCCAGGTTTTTGGCTAGAAGGTGCCACAGCGTGCCGTCGCACCCAAAAATGTCCAAAAGTGCCCAGAACTGTCTGTAATTGCTTGGATTTGTGATTTTTTGCATTCTAATGATGCTAGGACCCTAGTTGGGCCAAAATATATCAAAATTAAGCCAAAATATAGTAAAATTAAGCATTGTATGAATGTGTAGGTGAATTTTAATAAAAAATTCACCATTTTACCCTGAATAACATGTTCTATATCTCTAATAGAATCACTAGATTTTTTTTGTGCCGAATAGAGATGTTAGAATCCTTGATTGCTCGCAAAACCATGTAGAACTTAATAATCAAAGTGTATGGAACTTAAGTGCTTTAAATTTGTAATCAAGTGCTAATCTCTTTTAGTTTGATTTAATATTTAATTAGCCTTAATTACTCATTATTTTAATCAATGTAATATTTATGTATGTTAGAGAACTTTAACATTGATTTAGACACCTTAATTTACTTAATTTGATATTAAGCTATATTTGAACCTAAGAATCTTAAGAAGTTGATTAAGTAATTGATACTTAATCTAAATCTGAAATTTGTCAACAATAATGCACTAATAATGCATTGATTGGTCATTGATCTATAAATCAACTATTTATCTTAAGTTGGTAAAGCTAGGGGTTAAACCCTAACCTATTTTATTAAGATATAAACCCTAATCACTTAATCAATTAACTTGATTGTAAGACAACTCAGTTAACATGATTCCAATAACACCTCTGATTGACATTGATCTTACCTCATTGAATTAGAAGTGCCAAGGTAATTAAAGAACTTGTGTGATTAAACATCTGGACTTAAGTTTAAGACCTTTGATTTTCTCTTATATAAGACTCTTATCATGAAGAAAATTATAAAACTATGTTGATTTATAACAAGATCAACTTAATAATACTCTTGATTATACCTCATAAATGTAGTATATGTATTGATTAGATGGGTTTACACATCTGATCTGATCAAAATATGCTTAAAAAATAAAACTTATGAATTTTAGCATAGATGTTGGATATGTAAGATCTTGATGATCTTACATTAGGTTTTATATGGTAATAATATTAGCCTTAACTAATGTTAACACATTGAGGTAGGAAGGACTTATTGTGATATATTGAGGTAGGAACCTGGATGATCATTTTTAACCTTAGAAGTTTGATCTTAGATACTTGTGGTAGTATCACCTAAAGCACTTAGAATGAGATTTCTCCTATGTGGTAGAAACTTATATTGAGTGACTTTTTTAGTCACACCCTTGGTACCTTGTGTAGGATTCACCTCAATGGAGTCTGAATTTATAGCTTTGGTGATCCTTGTTGATTAAATATAATTGACTGAACTCAGATTATTAGTTGAGTATAGCAGTGTATATCCATAGTGCGAGATCGCTTCAGTAGTCTTCAGGGTTGGTTGATTCACTTTATTGTAGGACTATATCTATGTTCTATCTTGCAAGTTTATCTGGAAACAATTCCACTTAGAATAAATCATCCAATACTAAGAGTATTATATTTAGAGACTTAAACCCTTAGTTTGATTGAATAAAAATTGCTATTAGGGGATGCCTCCTATCAAAGATCACTTTGGTAGGTCTGGCTTCAAACATACTAAGTAAATCAAGTCCCCTCTTTAGGACACTAAGTATGCTTGTAATTAAGGTATTTAATAGCTTAGTTTGAGTGAAATAAAAATCTCCATCGGGTGATGCCTCCTGTCGAAGATCGCTTTGATAGGTGTGGCTTCAAACAAACTAAGTGTTAAATTTACCTTTCTTGGAAACATACCAAATATGTGTATATAACCTTTCCAACTGATGATTTTTAAGTAAAATCCTAAGAAAAACTATTTACTGAAATTAGGACTAGTAGTCAGAATCCATTTAGATGGATTCTGCACAATTGAGACATTTGATTCATTATCTAATTTTAAAGTATTTTCTAGATTTTTGGATTTGAAGACATGTAACATGAGCATGATATATGAGTATTAGTGATGATATATGGGCTACAAAATATTACATACATCAACCGGGGAATTTCATGATGCATCGGCATCGCAATAAACTATATTACCAATCAGATGTATGTAGACATTGGACAGTAAAACTCATAGCAGTTCAGTGATATTTCAGTTGGATATCAGTGGCATACAGTATTGTGGCATATACAAATGCATGACTTCATTGACATACAACATGATTTTATATGTCATTTATTCAGTTTCAGATCATATACTACTTTTATTCATTTTCAATATTTAGTATATAGTTAGCTTTACTTTACTACAATCTTTATACAATTTCAGATATTCAGTTAATTTTATAATTTTTCTGCAGCTCTGTTTTATGTTATTTAAATGTTAAGTAAATAATTAAAATTGTTTAGATTAGTTTTGATGTGTTAGACTTATTATCTAGCATGTGATACTTTTGGGATTCGACAATCTGCTAAACTTTGAGCATCTTATTGAGTTAGGTCAGGAGGACGTTCAGGAGGTTCTGGAGGAGTTCATGGAGCCTTATTGCATTTCTCCTTCAGCTTTACTATTTTTGATTAGTTATTTCAATTCAGTACTTAGACTTTATTTCAGTATTATTTTAGTAAATCGTTTGTAATAATTTCTAGATGTATTTATTTTTATGTTATGAGAAGAATATTTTAATTCAGTTTCCATGATGAATGTTTCTGGATGTATGGTTAGCTTCCGCACTCTGTTTATATATTTATTATACTTAGTATTGTGATATGACCAACATACTGAAAATGCTGATATTTAATACATATATTAGATTCTTCATGTTATATTTTAAGTCCAATGTATGTATTTGTCTAATACTTAGAAAAAGGATACTACTCTTGTCTTCAGTATTAGCTCTCGATCCTCTTTTGGGGTTGAGTTAGCAGCCTTCAATGTTAATTTGAGCTATTCGGGGAGATGGAAAATTCCTTTTCGAGTAGCTCACCACTCTGCCTCCAAAATTGATTATGTTATCTCTTTTGCGTGTGGCGACGGGGCGGGGTGCTACAATGTGATGCGAGCGACCTTGCGATAGGAGCTGTTCTTGGCCAATAAAAAGAGAAAACCTCTTACTCAATTTATTACGCTAGCAAACTTATGGATGATGCCCAACAGAATTATACCACAACTGAAAAGAAATTACTAGCTATTATCTTTGCATTCAATAAATTCTGATCATATCTAATTGGGTCAAAAACTATTGTTTACACTGATCATGCTGCCATAAGTTACCTCCTTCAAAAGAAAGAAGCAAAACCACGCCTCATATGTTGGGTTTTGCTTCTACAAGAATTTGACCTTGAAATCCAGGACAAAAAGGGGGAGTGAAAATGTGGTGGCTGACCATTTTTCTAGATTGATCCACCTTGATCATGAGGAAGGAAATGATATCTGTGAAATGTTCCATAATGAAAAACTTTACACCATTTATTTAACAACACCTCCTTGGTTTGCTGACTATGTGAATTACATTGCAGGAAGGGTTATACCAAAATATTTAAATTTTCAACAAAGAAAAAAAAATTTTGTCGAAATAAGAAACTACTTTTGGTATGATCATTTTCTTTATAAATGTTGTGCCGACCAACTTTTAAGGTGTGTTCCGGAATCTGAAGTCAACAACATTCTTTATCATTTCCACACATCTCCTTACGGTGGCCATCATGGGATTGACCGCACGGCTGCTAAGGTGCGACAATCGAGGTTCTTTTGACCATAACTATTTAAGAATGTTGTCGATTATGTTAAAAGCTTTGTTAAATGCCAATGAACTGGAAACTTGGGTAAAAGAGATGAGATTTCCTTAAATGGGATCTTTGAAGTTAGCTATTTGACATGTGGGGAATTGACTTCATGGGCCCATTTCTACCATCCCAATCGAACATGTACATTTTGGTGGTTGTAAAGTATGTGTCGAAACGGGTGGAGGCTATTGCTCGCGTGAACAATGATACAAAATCTGTAATTAAATTTCTTAAGGAGCATATGTTAGCAAGATTTGGAATGCCTAAAATTATGATAAGTGATGGTGGAAAACATTTTTGCAACAAACACCTAGAAAATTTACTCAAAAGCTATGGGGTGAAACATAAGGTGGGTACAGCTTATCATCATCAAACTAGTGGTCAAGTTGAGGTTCAAATCGAGAACTAAAACAAATTCTTGAGAACACAGTAAGTCAAAATAGAAAAGATTGGACATCAAAACTTTAAGATGCCTTATGGGCATACAGGACTGCTTTTAAAACTCCCTTAGGAATGTCCCCTTTCAAATTAATGTATGGAAAATCCTGTCATTTACCAGTAGAGCTAGAGCGCCGCTCATTTTGGGCCATAAAAAAATTGAACTTTGATGTTAAACAAGCAGGAGAACAAAGAATTCTGCAATTAAGTGAGCTTGACGAATTCAGGCTTAATGCTTATGAAAGTGCCAAAATTTATAAAGAGAAAACAAAAAAATGGCATGACAAATTGATAAAACCAATGCATTTTCAACCCAGGATAAAAGTCCTCCTATTTAATTCAAGGTGAAGATTATTTCTAGGAAAGTTAAGTCAAGGCGGACAGGTCTTTTTACAATAGAGAGGGTTTACCCCCATGGAGTGACAGAGATCACTTCAAGAGAAGGCACATTCAAGGTAAATTGGCAGCGTCTAAAACCTTACTTGGAAAAAAAAAATCTACAAGAAAAAGGGGGGTGGACATTGCAAGACCTTCCTTTTGAAGGAATCACATAGGTGGTACTACAAGCATCAGGCTGAGACGTTCAAACAAGCGCTTGGTGGGAGGCACCCCATGATTGACAAGGTTGTATCTATTATTTTATTTTTATCTGCTTAGTTTATACATTGTTCATGCTATTTTTCTTTCTTTGAGTACATTTTGGAATTCCACTATCCCAATTGCTTGTGAAAATATGGAAAACTGCTCACATCATAACTTTTTTGAATATTTGAAGGCTATGGATACAAGGTTAATTTAATAAGCAAAAGAACTTATCTTGACAAAAGTGCTTAAATAACTGGTGATCAAACAAAAGATTGGCCTTAAAACTTTCCAAACCAATTGTTCGTCTCCAACTAATTTGATTCTCCAAAAGTTTGGGGGTGGGGAACCTAAGGAACTTAACTAAGAAGGGTAGGAAGAGGCGAACATAAGAATGTGCTAAGCTTCTGTAAGACTTTATGGTTGCAATGAACTTAAACAGGGATGAAGAAAAATTTCTCTCCTTTGAAAATGAATGCAAAATAAGAACTTCCGGGATGAAGAAATATATCTCTCCGTAGGCATGAAAAATTTGAGAAAAGTAGGATGAAGAAAATTATCTTTCCTGAATATAGCATTGTTCATTGCAATTTATAAGAAAAAGCACATATGGCACTTAAGCTCTACTTCATCAATTCCAGTCCATCATAGTAGTGAATTCCTAAAAATTTCCACCCTAGTAACTAAGAGGAAAGTATCATGGTTAAGGAAATTTGAGACTTAAAATATAGTTGGGATGAAGAACAAGAGATTAGAATCTATTAGACATTAAAATTTTCTAAATCACATTGTTAGGCAAGCCATGAAATGATAAAATGCTTGACACTTTACAATTGAAGTCCATAAATATTAAAAATCAGAAAAGCATGTGATGATCTAACTCGAGGACGAGCAAGAGTTTAAGTATAGAGGTGTGATAAATCCAAGATTTTTAACAAAATAATTGGAAAAATACAAGCAAATTCATGTTAGGATGGTCCACTTTGATCTGTTTCCCATATTTTAGGCCAAAAAGACAAGCTAGGGAAATTCTGGATGGAAACTAAAATTTTGAAGGAAAATCACTGTAGTGCGCCACAGCACGCTACTGCGCGCTAAGTCGGGTCAAACTCTAAACCTCAACCGCCACAGCGGGCCATAGTGGATCTGATACAAAAGTTTGGCCGCTACTGCGCACCATAGTGGCAGTTATAAAAAAAGACACATCACATTAAAACTTAACAGAACTGCTACAGCGCGCTCTAACGGATCTGATACGAAAGTACAGCTGCTGCCGCACGCTACAACGGCTTTAATAAAATTAGAAAGTAAATGTGGATTTAATAGACTTGCTGTAGCGTGCCTAAGAACACCACAACACACCAAGGTGGATTGAATCGAAACCTCAACCGCTATCGTGCGCCACACGGAGTAAAAATTGAATGAAGATTTATTGATTCGCTACCGCGCGCTACAGTGGACCCGACTTGAGAGTTCAAGTGCTACCGCACACTAGAACGTGATCGGCTTATCAAAATTCTTAAATAGGTCCACTACCGCATGCTGCAGCAGGTACAAATAGAAAGTAAAAGCGCTACCGCGCGCTATAGCGGAACAAAAGGGTTTCATACGGAAATGAAATGGATTTAATACATCTGCCTCAACACGCTAAGGTGGATTGATTTCAAAAGGAGAGATGCCACAGTGCGCCACAACGTGCTGTAGCGGCCGCCGTATTTTTCTTCCAGAATCAACAATAAATGCAGCATAGGGAAAGACACAAAAAATTTAATTCTCTTGCCTTTTCCAGCTGTTCAATTCATTATTCCTTGTATTTTCAAAACAATTAACTAAATCAATTTATGATGAAGCATTTATGGCCAAAACCTGATTAGTTAAACACATTTTGATTCAAAATGGTAGTGGGCTATTCTATATAAGCTGGCATGCAAGACTAAGAGAGGGTTCCCCTCTTTGACATTCCCTGATCAAGAATCTAAGCCTGTTGTAAGTGAAGAAAAGGAGACCCTCTCCAAGGAAGGAAAAAGAGATTGAATCAAGGGAGAAAAAGGAAGACCATCACCAAGGAGCTAGAATGGAATAAGTTAGGAAAGTAAAGGAAGATCCAGAGAATACTGTGAAAGGGCTGTTACTAGTATTCTCCTGAAACTTTACTTTTTGATTTTTCTCTTAGTTGAACCATGACAAGGTTCAGTTTCTTGTATGTTTCTTCTTCTATTTCTATTGTAATGGAAGGCTAAACCCTCCTTGGGGAGGGTTGCGCCTTCATCATGTAAAGAGTAAAGGGACAAAAGGTATTAGTATGGAATTCTATTAATGAATAAATGCTTTTTCATTTATGTTTAATATATGATCTTATTTGCATGGTGTGGAATGATTGAATATATTATGTCTATTAAAAATGAATTGTAATGAAAATAATGCTAAGTTAACTCATATAACAACCTTAGGTTATTTCCCTATTTAATTTTCAATTTAATGAGGCATTAATTTTAGTTCCATTACATTTAGAATAGCAATTAAAGCTAATCTTGGAAGTATAAGGTCAATTGGACCTCTCTTAGTCAAATCAACAATTTGATCAGTTAAGATGCCCTAAGTTAGACCTAAAATATTTTGATCTCAAAATTAAAAATTGGTTGCAATTTTGAATTCCTCACTCCCAAATTAGTTAGGGGTGAAAGTTTGATAAAATTTGGAGATCACTTAAACCATAATTTAATTTAAATTAAAATGGTCTAATTGCACTCTAGGGTTTCCAACAATTATAAATTACAAATATACCCATTTACCCGATTAAACAGTCAGGATCTGCTGTGCGGACCACGGGCGATCCGCTGTGGAGCTCGGGTCACGCGACAGCGGTGCTTCTGCTAATCTCATCGTAGCGCCTTTATATCCCACATCTGGGATTTAATCCCGCGGGATCAAAGATCCATCGCTGGATCTATTCGACGAATATCAAGTCTTGGATCATTCTGGATCCGGTCGTTAGGAACCAGATCATCAGAACCATTCTGTAGTTCTTATTAATAGGTCAGACAACCCACAGTGCACCAAAACTGTGGATCTTTGTCTCCAACTCTCCTGCATCCAACAGGGATGATTCGGGCGATTCTCCATAACTTATCCTGTCCCCCACTATTGCCTCCACCTCAGCATGCTGTTGGAGACCTTCCCTCAATGGCATGTCAACCCATTCGGGCCTCGTGGCCTGGATAGCTTCCGAGATGGAAATTGGGGCTCGGATTGAGCCCGAGCTTTCGAGCCACCCTCAGCCCAAGCCAGCCCCACTAGAAGCTTTCCATTTCTCTGCTGAGGCTATAAATAGCATCAACATTCTTTCTAAGTATCCTTTGCTGGCCAATTGAAGTTGAACTCCCAAACCACCATTATTGAGCTGCTCGAGCTTCCTTAGGCGATCCAGGGTTATGAACTGCTGACAGAGGTGTCTCCTGGTATTTATGAATCTTGAGAAACCTCTCTGGAAGCTAGCTGGGACCTGCATTACTCTCTGTCAGCCAATCCTTCCTCGTCAAACTAGGTACCCTCCACTGTCCAATTGAGCTACTGAGGCTAAATTGCTCTTCTCTGTCATTTCATTTCAGTGCACCTAGGGTAGGCAATTTTAGTCTGAATGGTTGTAGGCTCTGGGCTAGATCCAATCAATTGCATCGATTGATTGGGTCAAGGCCCTTTTGTGCGTATTGGGTTCGAGTAAGGACCCATTGATTTATCCCATCTCAGACCCTCTGACCATAGGGCTTTGATCCATCTCACCTTCCTAAAGGTGCAGGGATCGAGCCTTGGATCAGTCGTGGCCTCTATGGGGAGAATTATCTCCACACAGTAGCTTCATTGTGGGAGCTCTTGAGTGAGTAAAGTCTGGGTGAACCAGACCACCTCACAAAGGGCTTCGGGTCTCCATCGATGCATCTGGCTATGCTGAAGGTGAAGTGACCATCGGTTGGTCGTACCGTGGCCTGGATGCGTGGGAATTAGCAGATTAGGGTTTCTCTAATCGGGCAGAGGGTCGGGGATGACGGTACTGTGCGGGTCGGGTCAGCCTGTGACCCGCGTTGTGCGACAGTGCCGGGTTCCCCGGGCCCCGGTCGACCCACACGGTTTGGATATCGGGCCGAACCCATTTTTATAAATCTGATTAATTGGATTTATTTTCCTTAAGGAAAATAATCCAATTAATCAAACCATAAAAAATGTTATAATTTTATAAATATAGGAATAGTGAAAATTAGGGTTTCTAATTATTCAAATTTAGTAAACTCAGTCTCTAATTATTCACATGAATAAGTAAAATGTAAATGCTAAGTTTCATGAATTTCTATTGGTTGGATTTGTAATTAGGTGCTAATCCATTTGTATTTAATTAAGATTTGATTAGCACTAACTACCTTTTGTTTTCTATAAATGTTTGTTATTATGCTTTCATAACAGTAGTATGAATGTAAGGAATCTTTCATGTGTATCTTAAACATTAAATTTAGCTAAATTAATTAAAGTAGCATAATTCCTTAATTTATCTTAAGAATCTTAAGATCTTGATCAAGTTATTAAAACTTGGTCTAAATTGGAGATTTACAACCAATAACACACCAATAATATATTGATTTATCATTGATCTATAAATCAACAATTGATCTTAATTGGAGAAGGATAGGGGTTAAACCCTAACCTATTTGATTAAGAATTATACCTTAATCATTTAATCAAGTAACTTGATTGAAAGATTATTCAACAAACATTATTCTAATAATGCATTTTATTTAGCTTTGATCTTAAATCATTGAATTAGAAGTACTAAGCTTAATAAAGAACTTATGTGATTGAAACATCTAAATCTAAGCTTAAGATCCCTTATTTTCTCTTATATAAGACTCTTAGCATCAAAATGATAATAAAACTGTATTGATTTATGAAATGATCTAATCTTAATGACATTCTTGATTTTATCCTATGATTATAGTATAGGATGTGATCAGATGGGTCTAACCATCTGTTCTGAACAAATCCATTCAGGTTTAATAAATAAAACTTATGAATTTAGTACATAGTTAAAGGTGTGAGATCTTGATGATTTTACCATAGGAGTGTTTTGTAATATCTAAGAAGCCTAATAAATATTAATACATTGATGTAAGAAGAGCTTATTGTGACATATTGAGGTGGAAACTTTGATGATCCTCCTAAACCTTAGAAGTTGATCTTAAACCTTGTGGTAGAATTTACCTAAGACATTAGTATGAGATTTCTACCAAGTGGTAGTAACCTATATTGAGTGACCTTTTGGTCGCATCCTTGGAGTCTAGTGTAGGAATCACCCAATTAGAGTAAGAATTTATATCTTTGGTAAATCCTTGGATGTTAAATAGAATTGACTGAGCTTGGATTATTAGTTGGTTATGATCATGCATACTCATGGTGCTGAGTCACTTCAACAATATTCAGGTTTAGATGAGTCACTCCAATGTTGACTTATAACCATGTGCTATCCTGAGAGAATAAATGAATATAGTCCCGCTAGAGTAAATCCTCCAAACCTAAGAGTGTGAACTAGATCCTTAGTTTGGGAGAAGAATAACTGTAATAAGGTTCTGCCTCCTATCTTGTTGCACCGCAATAAGTGCAGTTATAAGAAAACTATGTATTAAATTTACCACTCTTGGAGATATACAACCATGTGTATACAACCTTTCCAATTGTTGATTTCAAGCAAAATCCTAAGTAAAAGAATCAAATCTTGGAATTAGACCTAGGAGTCAGAATCCTTTTAGCAGGATTTTGCATAATGGAGACATTTGATTCAAAATCTAATTTTAAAGTATTTTCTAGATTTTTGGATTTTAAGACATGTAGTGTAGAGACATGAGCACAAACATAAGTATGATGTATGAGTATTAGTGTTGATTTATGGGTTACTGAATATTGTATACATTAGCACAAGGAATTCAGGATGTTCAGACATCATAGTAAATTATATTTCCCAATAGGCTGTATGTATACATTAGACCATACGGCTCATAGTAGTTCAGTAATATCTTTGTTGCATATCTATGATATACATTATTGTGGCATATTCAGATGCATGATTTCAATAGCATACAACATTATTTTACATGCCACTTACTCAATTTCAGATCATATACTATTTTTATTTGTTTTCAATATTCAGGATACTGCCAGCTTTACCTTACTTCAGTTTTATACATTTTTAGTTATTCAGTTACCCTTACAGTTTTTCTGTAGCCTTGCTTACTCATCTGTTATATGTAAAAAATTGTAATTGCTTATATTAGTTTTGATGTATTAGACTTATTATCTAACACGTGGTACTTTTGGAATTTAACAATTTGCTAGATCTTGAGCAGCATGTTGAGCCAAGCCAGGAGGACACTCTGGAGATTCAGGAGGAATTTATAGCGCCTTAATGAACCCTTCTTCAGCCTTACTATTTCTTTTTATTTTTATTTTAGTTCAGCAGTTATTTTTTATTTCAATACTATCTTAGTAAATTATTTGTAATAATTCCTGAATGTATTTTATTTTCTTTTTTAAGATGAATGTTTATTTTAGTTCAGTGATCAATGTATTCTGGATGAATGCTTAGCTTCTGCACTTTGTTTATATTACTTATACTTAGTATTGTGATATGATCAGCATACTGGAAATGTTGATATTATTGGACATATATTGGATTTCTCATCTTTACTCTCATAATCTAATATGTATTAGCCTAGTACTTAGGATAAGTATCTTAGTCTTATCTTAAGTATTAGCTCTCTACCCTCTTTATGGTTGAGTCAGTAGCCTTCAGTGGTTTAGTTACAGCTAGTCGGGGAGATGGGTTATGCTTTCCCGAGTAGCGCACCGCTACGCCACCTAATTGAATTTGTTTTACACTCATTTGCACATGGCGACGGGGCAGGGCACCACAACTTGACACTTCAAGCTGAAAGAGAATGCACATAAAGGTTCTCATTGTGAACATATGCTCGCTCTGCTAGGATTCTCGATACAAAACACCTTGGGGTTGAACTGGATGGTTGATAGAGTAAGATTAATTCTCTTGCGCCCCATAGCTCACCATTGGCATAAAGCTAGGTATGTTTGCATTAGTGCTTTGAGCACGGTGTAAAGCTCTTGAGCCTAACTACACCATTCCTTGAGCTCAGTCGAGAAGTCGATGCATGTGAGCTGATAGCCACCAATCAAGCTCCACAGCTTAGGAGACGTTAAAGGAGGAAGATGACTCATCGAGGGTTCATGGATGATGTGACATAGTCCATGAGTCCTGGTGAATCGACTTCCTTATCTAAACTATGCATGTAGTGCGTGATGCAAGTTGGTGGAATTCAGGCTTATGTGATTGTCAAATTAAGAGAATATTTTGATAACCTAGACGTAGGAAATCTTAATTAACTCAATGTGATCACATGAGAGTCTATGTGCTAAGATCGAACCCTTGTGCATTCATCTTGTGCACTAGACATGAGTTAGTTGGAATTAGAGGACCAATCTAAGGAATACTATCTTCACTTTATTTTAAATTGCATGAAAACAACTTCATTAATAGTTAATTAAGTGTGAGTTTTAATACCAGTCCCTTAATAATTGTATAATGAAATCCCAACTCTCCCTTTGTTTATCAAATAGTATGTTACATTAAAATCTTTGAATTGTTAATTAGGAGCCATTAAAAATAATCCAAAATATCTTAGTCTAAATATTATTAAAAGTAGATACACCTAAGTATCAAAACATACTGTTCCATGAGATTGATAAATCACATAATTTATCTTCCAATTATTACTTCAGACCATGTACACTTGCATGCAAGCGCAGACATGTATTTACCACCTGTCAAGTTCTTGGCACCGTTGCTGGGGAATGGTTATTGTTTCGTATTAAGGATAATCTACAAGTAAATAGTGATTTAGAATTATCTTTCTTGCATATAATTTTTATTTTTTGTAATCATGTTTGTTAGTTTAATTTTGTTAATTTCTGTATTCTCTTTGTTTCATTTTTTGAACTGTTGAAAATTGCATTGTTGTGATTATTCCTTCTTGCTGAAATTATTAAATTGTATAAATAGGAGAGAAAATGTTGACACTCTTTTTGATCCTGAAATTGAATTAACTTATTTAAGAGCTAGGAGAGAACAAAATTTGTTAAATAAAAATCAGCTTGCAGTGGAAAAATTAGAAGATAATCCAATGGGGGGAGTAGAAGAAGAAGTAGGGCGACCCTTGAGAGATTATGCCTCACCCACAGTTAGAGTAATCCCTCACGCAATTGTGAGACCAAACATAGCTTTAAACAATTTTGAAATTAAGCCTTTTACCCTCAGCATGGTTCAAAATAATCAGTTCGAGCTGTTAATCACTGAAGATCCAAACTCACATATTTCTATTTTTTTTAAAATATGTGATACATTTAGATATAATGGTGTCACTGATGTTGCCATAAGACTTAGGATATTCCCATTCTCCTTGTGAGATAGTGGTAAGAGTTGGCTTAGTTCCTTGCCCAGTGATTTTATTCGAACTTGGGACAATTTAGCTAGAAAGTTCCTAGCTATGTATTTACCACTTGCTAAGACTGCTAGGCTGAGAATTGAAATAACTAACTTCTGCCAAGATGAGGGGGAGACTTTGTACGATAGCTGGGAATGCTTTAAGGAGTCCCTTAAACGCTGTCCACATCATGGGTTTTCCCAATGGATGCAGGTTCAAACATTTTTTAATGCATTGAACGCACCCAGCCAGACACTCATAGATGCAGCATCTGGAGGATCTTTGAGCAGCAAAACCCAAGAAGAGGCCTACAATTTGTTGGAAGAAATGGCTGAGAATGCGTATCAGTGGCCATCTGAGAGACTTTATATAGCTAAAGAGGAATGCAACTTGTAAAAAATTGGAATTGCTTATATTAGTTTTGATGTATTAGACTTATTATCTAACACGTGGTACTTTTGGAATTTAACAATTTGCTAGATCTTGAGCAGCATGTTGAGCCAAGCCAGGAGGACACTCTGGAGATTCAGGAGGAATTCATGGAGCCTTAATGAACCATTCTTCAGCCTTACTGTTTCTTTTTATTTTTATTTTAGTTCAGCTGTTATTTTTTATTTCAGTACTATCTTAGTAAATTATTTGTAATAATTCCTGGATGTATTTTATTTTCTTTTTTAAGATGAATGTTTATTTCAGTTCAGTGATCAATGTATTCTGGATGAATGCTTAGCTTCTGCACTTTGTTTATATTACTTATACTTAGTATTGTGATGTGATTGGCATATTGGAAATGTTGATATTATTGGACATATATTGGATTTCTCATCTTTACTCTCATAATCTAATATGTATTAGCCTAGTACTTAGGATAAGTATCTTACTCTTATATTAAGTATTAGCTTTCTACCCTCTTTATGGTTGAGTCAGTAGCCTTCAATGGTTTAGTTATAGCTATTCGGGGAGATGGGTTATGCCTTCCCGAGTAGCGCACCGCTCCGCCACCCAATTGAATTTGGTTTACACTCATTTTCACACGGTGACGGGGTGAGGCGCTACAACTCGACACTTCAAGCTGAAAGAGAATGCACATAAAAGTCCTTGTCACGAACATATGCTCGCTTTGCGAGGATTCTCGGTGTAAAACACCTTGGGGTTGAAATGGAATATTGATAGAGTAACATTAATTCTCTTCGCCCCATAGCTCACCAATTGGCATAAAGCTAGGTATGTTTGCATTAGTGCTTTGAGCCCAGTGTAAAGCTCTTGAGCCTAACTGCACCATTTCTTGAGCTCAGTCGAGAAGTCGATGCATGTGAGATGATAGCAACCAATAAAGCTCCACGGCTCAGTAGACATTAAAGGAGGAAGATAACTCATCGAGTTTTCATGGATGATGTGACATAGTCCATGTGGCCCGGTGAATCGACTTCCTCATCTAAACTGCGCATGTAGCGCGTGATGCAAGTTGGTGGAATTCAGGCTTATGTGATCGTCGAATTAAAAGAATATTTTGATAACATAGACGTAGGAAATCTTAATTAACTCAATGCGATCACATGAGAGTCTATGTGCTAAGATTGAATTCTTGTGCATTCATCTTGTGCACTAGACATGAGTTAGTTTGAATTAGAGGACCAATCTAAGGAATACTATCTTCACTTGATTTTAAATTGCATGAATTTTTTTTTAATTGAGTATGAGTATTAACACCTGTCCCTTAAAAATTGCATGATGAAAACCCAACTCTCTCTTTTTATCAAATAGTTTCTTACATTAAGATGTTTGAATTATTAATTAGGAGCCATTAAAAAGAATCCAAAATATCTTAGTCTAAACATTATTAAAAGTAGATAAATACCCCTTAGTATCAAAACACATCATTCCCTGAGGACGATAAATCTCAGAACTTATCTTCAAATTATTACTTCAGACCACGTACACTTACGTGAAAGCACAGATGTGTATTTACCGTCTGTCACTATTAATTCATTCAATACTAATAAATGCAAGTTTAAAAAAATAACCAAAGTAACTCAACCTAAACTCTCACATTTTAGCAGTATGATAACACTACCATTCAGGTTTATAATATTTTCTCTAAATATTTTGCAAAATAAAACTTACATTCCGACACAGGATTAAGAGAAATATAAACACATTAGCAGCAATAAGTACTATGTAAGTGATGTATGCACTTTACAAAAAACTCAAGAAAAATAGTTTAATCTATTGAAACTTGATACATGATATAAGTACTTAACGTACCTGATTCGTTTGTTTACTCTGCAAAACTTTGCTTATATAAATCTTGAAGCAAATAAATTTTGATAAAGCCTAGATCTTCTCCTTACTGTGGAAATAATGAGATAGTGCAGCATAAATCTCCACATTTAGGTGGTTTAGAGCTTCCAAGATCTTCTCCTTGTCATGAGATTTGCTTAGGGATGAAGTCCTTATGGTTTGGAGAGGAGGAGAAGAGGAAGAGAAAGGGAGTTTGACAAATGACTCCAAATGGAGGTAAAAAAGAAATAAAGGCATAATTTTATATTTCTAATTAGGGTTAGAAGGTCTATGAGTGCTTTTAAGGCTTGATCAAAGATATAATGATGTAGGTTTTATCAAGGTGAGATTTGAATAGTTCAAAATAATTTGTCTTAAATTTATCCTTAATTAAGAAAAATTTATGTGGAATAGGTATTGATGCTTTTATTTAGGTGATTTACATGCAAAACTCTCAATAATTATGGCATAATATTTTCTAATATGTCTAAAAATAAAATTTTAGTATTTCTCAAATATAATAGAAATATATCTTCAAAATTCAAATTTAAGATTCCAAAATGTAGATCTCATCAATAGGAATCCATAGACACTAAAATTATTTAATTTGGCCAAGTGGTTGTCTCGTAATTTGAGTTTGATGTTGGCCATAATCATATTTGCCCAACCAATAACAGTTGAGTTTTTTTTAATTCCTAATGATTTTTATCATAAATCATCCATTTTAGCTCCTAAAATTTTGAAAATTTTGATGCTAGCTAATTTGATGATGTAGAATTCAAAAATTCAAAAATATTACAATTTTAACACCCAAAAATATTTTATAACTATTTTTCATTTAAAACTATCATAAAATAACCAAGGAAAATTTCCTCATGAAAAAATTCAAAAAATTTACCACTAGCAAATTTGAGGGCGAGAAGTTCATGGGTGAAGTCAGATTTTTGATCCGAGGTCAATTTATTTTAGCTAATTTTATGAGTCCTAAAATTGGTTAAATAGCCAATTCAACCTAATGAGATCCATTTGACCCTAAAACTTTGGTTCTAATGACTTGATGGAAATAATGGAATGAAAATTAAGAGGTGATTAAGCTCATATTAACAAGGGTAACAACCTAGGGTTGTTATACCTGATCACTCCACAGCTTGCGTTCACCCAGTAACAGCTGTACATCGTAGTCCACCATATGAAACCCCAAAGTAATGTTATATGTTTAATTTATGCACTATGTATTTAATGAAAGATTTCAAAGATTTAGTCTTAATGTGTTGCAGCATTCATAGATGTTCAAAGATAATTGTAAGCCATGCAATATATGTTGTTTTCTATTTTAGTTATCTATCCTATAATTGGGCTAATCAAGTCCCCTCAATTGAATAAGGCATTCATCAAAATGCCTCAATCAATTGATACATAAGAGTATATAGATCAATGAGGTTTTGAAAATAATAATTTGATTAAGGTCCTAGTTATGTGTCAAAATAATTTATAAATATAATTGCAATGTTACAAGTAAACATCATATTATATTGCTATTACTGCAACTATCTAAACTATCTAATAACACTTCTACTTTTATGGGTTATTCTAAGTAGAGACTTAACTACTACACTACTTGGGTTGCTTGATTTCTATACTCAAGTCTTTTTGAAATTCTAGCTAAAGAATTCTTCAACTTCCAAACTTAATGCTTCACTACACTTAAGTTATAGGGTTTATATGACATACACTATCCAAACATTTAAGATAACACTATTCCTTAATTGTTCTATCTTTCATGCATCTTAAGGTTTTATGCTTAAGAATGTTGTTCTATTTAACTAATTAGATTGCCTTATTCTTAACTATGTTATCAGTAATTGATTACTAAATTATCCTTAGTCAAACTAGTGTGCATGGATATTATCCTATTTGTAGCAAGACTTAAGAGATTTCATTACTTCAGTTATAGTTGTCTAAATCATCTCACATAAGCTTACTAATCTAAACAATAAGTTTCTTCTCCTATATATAACGTTCCAAGTCTTGGTATTTCTATCACTAAATTTCCTAAGTTTAACTTCATTATTACATACTTAAGGTTTATAGACCTGTTAACGCCCAAGGAAACATCTAGCCTTGGGTCAATTAATAATCAATTTAAATAATCCAAAGCCTCACACTTTGCATAATGTGGCTACTTAAACTACATTAACAAAGTTGTATTAGGTTACTTGGATTGATCTCTAAGTCCTAGTGGAAAATAGTACTTTTCCTAAGGTGGTTCCATCATAACATGATATAAGTCCTATCTTAATAACAAATGCTATACTAATGGTTGCCCAATATTACCTTAGGTAATTCGCATTATCTAAGTATGGAATATAACTTCTACCTCCTAAAAGTTAGGATTTAACCTAGGTTATCTAGATGACAACTTATGTGTAAGTACTGATCTAATGTTTATTTAAGAGTCAAACTTATTATTAGACTTCCTATTTTGATCAAGCTACTAAGCTTAGACTAGTTCTAGGATTCATAGCTTGAAGGTTAGCATGGAGGTTTACTAGCATTAAGTTCATTAAGGTATCTAAGCTTTTAAAAATTTTAAGTCATCAACTTCACTAATTAGACTAACTAATTACTAATGTATTCTTAATAAGTAAGGTACTAGGTGAGGTTCTCAAACCACTAACTTTTAGATTCACATTAATGCACTTGGGATTCTAGAGTTAACAAAGAGGTTATACTTGCTATACTAATACTATGTTACTTAATAGGGTAACTAGGGTCAAGCCTACACTTAAGGAGTGTAAGGAACTAAGTTAAGCTTTAGCTAATCTCCTAAGGATTATACTAACGAATCTCATGTTCATGGGGAGTTAACTATCCATTTTCATTCGAGGGTCTAGGACTACTACAATCCTTAAGCACTAAATCAAGCCTTATGGGCTCACATAATCAACTTCTTTCTATATTGAGGCTCTTTCCTAGGTTTACTTGTGCTAAGACAAAACTCTACCTTTCTAGTTATTTTCCTACTCAAAGTATCATCTAATGTTGAAGCATGCCATAAGATAAGTTTTCTAAGGTGTCCTAAGGCTTAGGAGATCTAAATAGGCAAAACTCTAACTTTTGGAAATTTAGTATTATTTTATTTTAAGGTCAATAACTTATATTTCCCATTTGATGTCCAAATTATGCAAATATAGTGGTTATAATTTCCTTAAAGCATAAGAAGTACAATGACACTAAGTAGGGTCAAATCAAACATCAAATGGTCAATCTAAGCACTAATGATTGATATATTAAAGGTCATTAGCAAAATTAATTATCAAATTATAAAATTAACATCATATTAATGTCTTACACAATTTTTTGATCAAAATAACATATAATTTGAATAAATTTGGAATTATATTTTTAAAGATATTAAATTTATTAAAATTGAATTAAATTAATATTTGGATTTATTGTTCCTAAGGAAATGACCCGCACACATGCACAACTTTGCACACATGCTGACCCCATAGACCGCATGCGGGTCAGGTATTGTGCGGGGCTTGATGACAATGTCGCGCGGTCGAAGCTGACGACATTGTGCATGCCTTCAACAGAGATCGAAACCCATGAATTAGGGCATCAAAATACTCATAAGTTTGATTGATTCAGCTCACAATCCACATACCAAATTAAAGCTAAGGTTTTGATTTATCTAATGCACACATTAGCCCCATTGATCGACTAAGCTCACACCCTATAACCGAATGCTATAGTTTAGAAATTTACAGGTATTGTTCCATATCAATGAAATGAGCTCCGATCAAACTTGATTGAGCTTGTTCAGAGCTCACCAATTAACTCAAAAGATGAAGAAATTGATGAATGAATTCTAACAATGTGAATTGGACAATTGAAATGAGAGGGTTGGATGAGTACCTTCCATCGTTGATGGCTGAGTAGGGTTCGCCAAATTTGCCATTCACACAGCTCTGTCATTGCACTAACCTAATCCCGCAACTAACCTACATCAAATGCCATTGATTGAGAGTCTTAATGGCGCAAGTGAGGGACTCTATCGAGGGTCATAGTGTATGGGTACTGCCACAGACCAATCGTAGCTAGCAGGCACTAGGAGGTATAGTGGTACAATACCTCCCGTGTCGGAAGCCATCTGATCTTAACCATATGGCTCATGGACGATCCACCATTTGATCAGACGATAGACATATGCTGTCTGAGCTAACTGTTTAGGTAAATAGGATTATAAAAATTAGTTTAAATATTTAATAATTATTTGCTTTTTGATTTATCAAAATTAAATAATGAAATGAGCTCCAAGAATTTTTAAAAATTCACCCCTAGCTAATTTGGGGGTGAGGAACTCAAAAATGAAGTCAAATTTTTTATCGAAAATCAATTTAATTTTTTAATTTTTTAATTAATTAAATATATTAAAAAATTCACCAAAAATAAATGATCTTCATATCACACCAATTTTAAAGGTTGGCTCCTAAAGCTATTAGTAGTCTGTTGGCAATAGTTTTAACCTAATTTAGATGTCTAAAAGTAAGTAACAACGACAGGGTTGTTACAGACTTGCCTTCTTAAAAGAGGTGTCATCCTTGACATCTTAATAATTAAATAACTGTAAAGTTCTGATTAGGAAGAAATATCTCTAATCACAAAAATACCCAATAATATTGACAGAATAGTCATAAATGCAGTTTTGTAAGCTCGTATACATCCGAATTTGCAGATTCTATATTCACCATTCACTTTTTTATTATTGGTATATTATCACTCTAATTTAGTCGCTCTAACTATACTAAGTCACTATAGTGCGCCATATCACCCAAAAAATAGTAAGGGGCTGCAGCGCATCGTAGTTCCCATCAAACATAAAGCAAGGTGCTATAACGCGCTGTAGTGCCCATCGTCAAAATGTCTTGGAAACCTGCTCCAAAATAGCATTGGGATAGCCAAACTATTTAAAAATCCCCATTTTTCCACAACCTAATTTAATGCAAAACATTAAATCCTCTCATTTCCAAGATAATAAAGGGAATATTATTGAATGAAAATCCAAGTTAAAAAGGGGAATAATGATCACAGCTAAGGAGAAGAATGGCTGGATAGAGGATTTTAAATAGAAGTATAAAAATGAAAGAAGGGTTTTGATTTTGGTTTTGGAGAAGAGAATAATTTAGGAAGAATTCCCAACCCTAAGGAGAAGGAGATGACTGCATTTTGAGAAAGAGGAATAGCGCAGTGAGCAAAGAGAAGAGAAGGAGTTTGAGGAGAAAAGAAGACATAAATAATGCAAGGAGATATTCCTGAGTATTGTATTCTTAACTTATTTTCCTTGATATTTCTTTGTAAGATAAATGAAAATGCTCATCATTACTTGTAGCTTTCCTATTGTAATTACGCTAATGGCAGCCTAAACCCCCCTTGGGAAGGGTTGGGCATGAGCAAGTAGAAATCATGGTGTAGTGCTTATAAACCTTCAAATTAATGAAATGTCCTTTAGATTTGGAAATATTTAAATGTTTTATTACATGAGTGAGATGGAGAATGGTGAAACTATATTTATATAAATAATTTAATGTATGATTTTAAATGGAAGTCTCATTGAGCTTGATGATCACTTTGTCCAAAAGTTGTGCACTCTTGAGCATTGACGTCGCAAATGGTCGTGACAACATTCGCAATGGTAAAAGAGCCTGTGCATAACTTGGGACAAAAGCTTGATCATTTGAGCCATGAGAAAACCTATTCTAATATTCTCTGAGCCCCATAGCTCAGTTCATACCTATTGTGATATGAACTTGACACATGTGAGCTGAGAACCACCTATAGAACTCCACTGTTCACTCTTGATTTATGCGAGGGTTTTGAGCATGTTAAGCAGTAAGTGATGTGACATAAACTCATTTAGCTTGGCATCTCATCTTCTTAGCTAAACTAAGAGTAGATGCGTGTGATCCATAGGTGGAATCAAGATCATGTGGTACTTAACTTGAATAGAGTATTTTATTACTTAGACATAAGAGATAATTTCATTCATATTAAAGATCACATGGTTGTCTATGTGTCACAACCTTAGGTTGTTACCCTAGTTAGTATGAGCATAATCACCTCTTAATTTTTGTTCCATTATTTTTATCCAGTCATTAGAATCTAACCATAAGGTTTTGGAGATAATTAGACCTCATTAAGTTGAATTGACTATTTTGCCAATTTTAGAATTTAAAAAATTAGCTAAGATAAATTGACCTCAGATCAAAAATCTAACTTCGCCATTGAACTCCTGACCCCCAAATTAGGTAGGGGTAAATTTTTGGGATTTTACTATGAAAAACGTTTTCTCGATTATTTTTTGATGGTTTTACATCAAAAATAATTATGGAAAATCATTGGGTGTAAAAATTAAATATTTCTGAGTTTTTGAATTCTCCATCATCAAATTAGCTAGCAACAAAAATTTCATAATTTTTGGAGCAAAAATGGATGAGTTATGATAAAAATACATTTGGAATTAAGAAAAAAAAAATTCAGCTAGTATGGTTTCGGCAACTTGATTTTGGCTAACTTCAAACTCAAATCCTGAGACAACCACCTGAACAAATTGGACAATTTTGATGTTTATGGATTCCTCTCAATGAGATATACATTTTAAAACCTTAAATTTTAATTTTAAGGGTATATTTTATTATTAATTTTGTGAAATACTAACATTTTGTTTTTGGCCAAATTAGTCAATATTATGCCAAAATTGTTGAGAGTTTTGCATGTAAATCACCTAATTAAGGAAATCAATCATTATTCTATAGAAATTATTCTTAATTAATGATAAAATTAAGATAAATTACTTTGAACTATTCAAATTCCTCCTTGATCAAACCTATACTATTAGATCTTTGATCGATCCTTAAAGACACTCACAGACCTTCTAACACTAATTAGAAAGCTAAAATCTTGCCTTATTTATTCTTACCTCCATTTAGAAGCATTTGTCAAACTCCCTTTCTCTTCCTCTTCTCCTCCTCTCCAAACTATAAGAACTTTATCCCTAAGCAAAATCCCACGGCAAGGAGATGATCTTGGATGCTCTAAGCCACCTAAAGAAGGAGATCTAGGCTGTACCATCTTATTCTTTCCATTGAAAGGAGAAGTTCTAGGCTTCATCCAAATTTCTTTGCTTCAAGATTAATATAAGGAAATTTTTGTAGAGTAAATGAATAAATCAAGTACGTTAAGTACGTAGAACACGTATCAAGTTCTGATATATTAAATCATTTTACTTAAGTTTTATGTAAAGTGCGTACATCACCTGTATAAAGCTTATTGATACTAATGTATTTTTATTTTTTATAATCCGGTGTTGGAATGTAAGCTCTATTTTGTAAAATATTTGGTGAAAATATTATAAGCTTGCATGTTAAATATTTCACCCTACTAAAATGTGAGAGTTTGGGTGAATTCACTTTGATTATTATTTCAAACTCATATATAACAGTAAGAAATGAATTAATAGCATTTGCTTTATTCTTGAAGTAAATTATGTATATAAGAATATTAGATCTTTAAGAGAATCATTGTGTTTAAAACCTAATGTTTAAGCCTTGCATTTCATTGATTTTCTCTTAAATTAGAGAATCAACATGCTTAATGTAACTTAGTAAGTTAATAAAAGATGTTGATTGATTCAACCACCAGATTCAAGATTTATTGATTTATCTTATGACTTGATTATTATCCCTTAAAAATAAGATAATATGAGATTTGCACTCTTGATTGTAGACATTAATTTTCTAAAGTAACCTTGATTAAGCATGTAACCTTGCTTGAAATTTAGAATATTATGGATTATGACTTCAATCTTAGTAACTTGAATATTACAAATAGATTAATTTAAAGATTTAGAAGATCCTTAAAGGATAGAGATAATAAGTTGATTAACGTGATTCTTATCTTACTTTTGAACTTTAGTCTTCTTGATTTTCTCTTAAATAATAGAACCATCATGTATTCATTTTTAATTAATCAATAAAAGATGCTTGATTTATCAAATAATTAACTCCTAAATTCTTAATGATTTATATCATGAATTGAATGTCTAATTGTAAGATTAGGAATTAAGGGATTTGCATACTTGATTTATTTCCTTTAATCAATGATTAAACTTATAATTTTCAATGCAATTATATTTACCTTGATTGCATAATTAATCCTTAGAAATTGTAGATTTTAGATATAAGTAATAAGAGTTTTATATTTCTTGGAGGGTAAGAATAGTACTATGTTTAAATGAATAATACCACTTTAGATAAGATAACTCTGAGATAGGAAATGCTTATTTAATACATGATTCATCTGTGGTGAGATGACCTAAAATAGTGAGGTTAAGTTATTCAATTGTAGTATATCACCTTAATTGAATGACTTCTATGTCACATATTTGGAACTATTTTGATTAACACCTACTATGATGGAGAATGGATTAAATAGTTTGAAATTCCTTATTTTCTAAATTAGTCAGTTTAGAAATATAAAGAATGATAATATTTGTATTATTATATAGAGATTGTAGTGCATATCCATAGAACTGATTTGAGTTAATAGAATGTGGAATTGGTTGATTTATCTTGAATAGAATTATAGAGTTATGGTCTTATATTAAGTTAACAATATGAGTACAATTTAGGATAAACATCCCAATTCCTAAGTATGTTATAAGTAGGAGATTGAACAGCTTAGATTGAGAGAATAAACTGTAAAAGTATTTCATTCCCTTATCTTTGTGTGCATTGATAAGTACAGCTAAAGAAACTAAGTGTGTTAAGTTACCTTTCCTATAAACATACTAAGTACATATATGTACTCTTAACATGTGATAACTTAAAAGGTTATTAGAACCTAGTTTTTATTAACACTGATTTCAGATGAATTTGGATTAACATAAAATTATGATTTAGAGTATTGTTTTATATGGCATATATGAGTATATGTGCATATTAGGATAAAGCAGGTTAAATAGCTAGATAACCAGAAGTGATGTTTACTTTTATTTTGTTTTCTTGATTTTTGATGACTTGGAATTATTGTTGCATTAAGAGTATTTGGCATAAACTACATAAGCATAAAGCATCAAGAATCATTTGAGAACTTTAGGATGCATCATGCATCAAGGTTGAGTAGAAACTACAAGATGCAGCAAGCATCAGGATATTAGGATTTCTTTTGGATGTAACGTTGCATCAACTGCATAATTGTGGCATATTTTAGTGGCATATTCAAATGCATATATAGTGGCATTTAGCACAGTTCTATTTTCAATACTTTGTTTAGTTTATAGGTATTTTAGAATTGATTAACATTCAATTCTCTTACTCAATTACAATTTTGCTTTACTTTTAGTTTTTAGTTCAGTTTACTTTATATTTTTGCAGTAGATTTTTGTTTTATTGAATGTTAAGTAAAATCACTTAAATGGTAAAATAAAAATATTGCAGCCTAAAATGTATTTTGACTAATTATCTAATACAAACATTTTTTTCTAACTTGGCTGGGGCCCCGGCATTGTGAAACTGACAATGTCAGTTCCTGAGCAGTTTGAAGAGGCCATCCAAGAGACCCAGGAGAACTCGGAGGAGCAGTAGACGACATAGCTTTTACTTACTTGCTTAGTTTATCATTTAGTTGTGAGACGAGATATTTTCATTTACTGCTCTTTTATTTAAATTATGATTTCTAATAATTAACTCTGAATGTGTTTTCTTTTTCTTTTCTAAGATGAATGCTTTCTTATTCAGTTATGTAATGAATGCATGGAAAAAATGCTTTTAGCTTCTGCACTTTGAATATTTTTTCTACTTATTCTTAGTATTGTAATGTGATCAAGATGAAACTCGTATACATTGGATATATATACTCTTATTCTTTTACTAATTCCAACGTGTACTGCCCCGCCCCGTCGCAGCGTGCAAAAGAATTAAGTACGGTCATATCGGTGGCGGAGCGGTGCGCCACTCGGAGAGGAATAACCCATTTCCCCGAATGACTGAAAACTAAGCCCACCTAAAGGGCAGCTGACTCAACCTCAAGTAGGGTTGAGAGCTAATACTTAAGATAAGAGTAGCATCCTTATCCTAAATATTAGGCAAATACTTACATTGGATTTAGACAATTGGAATCTAATATATGTATAAGATACCAGCATTTCCAGTATACTGATCACATCACAATATTAAGTATAAATAGCATAAAAACAGAGTGCGGAAGCTTAAAGCAAACATCCAGACACATTCATCACAAAAGCTGTATAAAGCATTCGTCTCAGAATATAAAAGAAAATAAATCCAGAATTTTTACAAACAGCTTACTGAAATACTGAAATAAAACTAGGTACTGAACTGAAAGTACTAAGCATAAAGTAAAGCTGAAGGAGAGTCCACTAGCGCTCGATGGGCTCCTTCTGAATCTCCTAGGTGTCCTCCTGACCTGTCTCATATACTGCTCAAGATCTAGCAAATTGCCGGATCCTAAAAGTACCCCGTGTTAGACAATAAGTCTAACACATCGAAACTAATCTAACAGTTCTAATTATTCATTTAACATTTACATAATATAATTAAATCTGCAAAAAAACTGTAAAGGTAACTAAAAATACAAAACTGTCCAAGGCTGTCCAAAACTGAAGCAATGTAAAGTGAAGCTAAACTGTAACTGAATAATAAAAATAAATCAAAACAGTACTGAATACATACATCTAGTTGGGAATACTGCTTACTGATGATGCCAATGCATCCTAAAATTCCCCAGACAATGTATGCAACATTTCATAACTCATAAATCATTAATGATAGTTATACAGCCTTCTGATACTCACACATAATTCTGATACTCACACATCATGCTTATGCTCATGCTCATGCTTCTAAATTACATGAGATAACCTAGAAAATACTTTAAAATCTGATAATGAATTCAAAGTCTCCATTATGCAGAATTCTACTAAAAGGATTCTGACTCCTAAATTTTAATCTCGATAATTGGTTAAAGTTGAGAGTTTACTTAAAAATCATTAGCTGGGGAGATTTTATACACATATTTAGCATGTTTGCAAGAAAGGTAGATTTAACCCTTAGCTTGTTTAAACTGCACTTATCAAAGTGCACTATGATAAGAGGCAGAACCCAATCACAATTTATATGTCAAGCTAACCTGTTAAATAACCTAATTACAAGTATACTTAGTGGTCTACATAAAGTGACTTAAGGTACTTAGTTTGCTTAAACTGCACTTATCGAAGCGCACTACCATAGGGGGCAGAACCCGGTCACAGTTTATATCTCAAACTAAGGATCTTGTTCACTAATTGTAACACTCTTAGTCTTAGAAGATTTACTCTAACAGTACTGTATTAGGCTAATCCCATAGGATAACACCTGGTCATAAGTCCACATTGGAGTGAATCAACCAATCCTAAATATTACTGAATTAATCCAGTAATATGGGTATACCCTTCTATACCTAACCAATAATCTGAGTTCAGCAAATTCTATTTAATCAACAAGAATTTATCAAACCTATTAATCCTTACTCTAAGTAGGTGTATCCTACACAAGGCACCAAGGATGTGATCGAAGGATCACTCAACATAGGTAGTTACCACAAGGAATAAGTCATATTCTAAGTACTTTAGGTGATTCCTGCCACAAGGTACCAAGTTCAACTTCTAAAGTTATGAAGGATCAACTAGGTTTCTATCTTAATAAATTATAAAAGTCCTTCCTACCTCAATGTATCATTAGTTAAGGTCTTTAACCATTTCAATAATGATCCTATAGCAAGTCCCTTAAGATCTTACTCTTCTACTTCTTAAGGTTCACTTGTTATACTTAGGTTAAGGTGGTCAGATTAGATGATTAAAATTTATTTGATCCTTGCCTATTCTATAATCATGGGATAAAATCAAAGATCTTATTAGAGTTAGATCACTGCATAAATCATTACAATTTTATTTCCATCTTATGCTAATTGTCTTATATAAGAAAAAATCAAAGATCTAAAGTTTGGATTCAGATGGTTCAATCACACATATTCAATGTTATCCTTAGCACTTCTAATTTGATGATTTAAGATCAATATCAAATCACATGCATTATTAGAATAATATCAATTAAATTATCTTACAATCAAGTCAATTAATTAAGTGATTAAGGTTTAAATCTTAATTAAGACAAGTTAGGGTTTAACCCCTAACCTTTCTATCATTAAGACCAATGTTAATTTAAAGGTCAATGACAAAACAATGTATTATTATTGTATTATTGATGTCAAACTTTAGGTTTGGATTAAGTATTACCTACTTAATCAAGTTATCAAGATTCTTAGGTTCAAGTGTAGTTTAATATCAATTAAGTATCCAAGTAAATGTTAAGGTTTTCTAACATACATCCTAAAATCATGAAAACATAAGAACATAGAGATGACATAGAATAAAAAGGTAATTAATGCTAATCAAATTCTAAATCAAGCCAAAGAGATTAGCACTTAATCACAAATATAAAAGATCTAAGTTTTATGCCATATAGTTGTTAAATTATACCTAATTAATACAAGCAATTAAGATTCTAATACTTATTCTTTGGCATAACACATATTTAAGATCCATAGAAGATATGAAGGCTAATTTAAAAGTGACAAGTTTCAAATTTAACTTTCATATAAAATTTTATGCAATATTCAATTTTAGCTAAATAGCTTAGCCCCACTAGGGTCCTAGGGTCCTAGGGACCTTAAATTACCAAAACAGTGAAGTTTTGTCTATTTCAGCTAAAACTGGGTAGTTTTACAAAATATGGGCAGTTTTCTAAAAATTCTGGAAATTTTGCAAGTATGGGGCACTGCAGCGCACTGTAGTGCGCTGTAGCACTTTCCGCGCGGTAGCGCGCTGGAGCGCCTTTCGCGCAGCAGCGCGCGATTGCGATTTTAGCGCGACCGCGCTGCGACCCACTATGGCCCGCTGCGGCGCGCGGCAGCGGTTCAACTGTTCAATTAATTTATTTTCACATTTTCTAAAGTTTTCCGAGAATTCCGCTATCGCCCGCTACAGCGCGCTACAGCGCGCTGTAGCGGTCCATTTTGCAAAATATTGTCTGAATACTTTCATTAATATTTTTATATGTTTCGCCAAAATCTCGGTGCAGCCCACTGCAGCACGCTGCAGCGGCCTAGCTCTGCAACTTAGGGCGCTGCAGCGCGCTGCAGTGCCAGACGACATTTTTTACCTGGATGAAAACTGAAGGCCCATTTTTCGAGCTCAAATTCTCCCAATCTAGAGCATTTCACGAGTAGTTCCATATATCAAAAGAATGGTATTTCTGATACCTTTCCATCGACACCAAAATCGGCACAAACGGAGCATCCTAGCTATACTAAACCTGTCGATGAATGATAGGGTGTGCAGAGTAAATGAAAAATAGGGCAACACATTTTATATATTGGAGAGTTGTAATGGCTTGCATACTTAAACAGCTATCCAGAGATGCAAAAAGCACAATAGTAAGATGAATTAGACAAGGAGAGGATCTAAGGGGTACCTTTAACCCTTTGAAGGAGTGGGGGATGAAGGCCTCTCTACTTTCTTTAGGACCTTGGAGGAAGCTTCTTCAAGGTACAATAATGGAACAACAATGGGAGAAGGGGAGGTGAGAAAATTTCAGCAAGCCAAAGAAGGGGGGTTGAGCTTCTCTTTAAAGATGGAGGAGGAGGAGATAGGCCATCATGATTGGCTATAGAGCTAGGAGGTGAGGGGAAGGCATGGGAGGGAGGAATGGCTCTCAGCCATTCCTCTTGCGTGCAAAATAGGGAGGGCACTGAATGAAGTGCCAGCTAGGAGAGATGGAGGGGGAAATTGCAAATTAGGTATTACGTAATTACTTATTTATTTTCCTTAATTATTCAAAAATTCTGATTTTTGAAAAGCCCTCTAAAAATTCCCAAAAATTCACCCCTAGCTAATTTAGGGGTGAGAAATCCAACGGCAAAGTTGGAATTCAATTTCGATGACTATTTAATTATGTTAATTTTCGGGGTATTTAATTATATTAAAATATTGATGAAAATTTTGACGACTTCCAAATGCGTCCGAAACATCACCCCTAGCTACTTTGGGGGTCACGATCGCAACAGTGAAGTCAGATTTTGATTCGAGATCAAAATAAATACCTCAATTTTCTAATTAATTAAATCTTAAAATAATCCAAAATATTTGATTTAGCTCTGAATTGCTCCAAACCTTCAGAGTTTGGTTCTAATTACTTGATAAACTTAATGAAATGATACTTATGCTATGATTATGCTAAAATTAAGCTGGATAACAACCTTGGGTTGTTACACAACGTGTATACGTATCTTAACAAAAACTTAAGATAAGGATGTTACTTATCTTAAGGGCTAGTTCTTAGCAGTAGTTAGTAGGTCTAGGGAGGTTCAGCCTTCCCAAGTAACACACCATCCCACTGCCAATTATTAAGTATTTTATTAATCATTCTATTGTAAGATTGAACATCATTGGAAGGGTATTTGCTTATACACTTAAATTTCTTTTCTTCAAACCCGCTCTGATACCAACTGTAATGACCGCAATATTAGATCAAGAAATCCAATCCAATATTAGGTGTTACTGTAGTACTTAATACTAAGTTAGTTAGTCTTAGTGCACTATTAAGTACTACAGGGAGCAAATGGTCTCAAAAGAGAAAAACTAGATGCATAATATATTATAAGCCATTCCAGTCATCCATAAAAGAAAGTAAAGTCACATTACATAATAGTAAAGTAAGAGATCCATAGTTTAATTAAAACTATACAAACATTGACGTAATAGCACTAGTCCTCAAGAGATGCAAAAGTAATTAAAAGACAATAAAAAGTAAATATCTTCAATCAGTAGCTACTAGACATGATCTACCTTAGGTTCAAGACCCACTCCAAGCTCCTAATCTACTGTATTTAGTATTTAATATGGTAAGGCATAACTAAAAAAATAAAAATAAGTGATTATACTTAAAATGTTTAAGTATATTTTAGAGAAATTATGTTATATTAGATTTAGTGGATATCACATTTTCCATTTACAATTGTTTTAAGCGGTGCACAAAGCACTAAAAAGGAAAGTAAAGTAAGGACTGTAAAGTAATATTAAATAGAGGTAAATATAATAAAAAGAGGAAAGTTGGTACACAACCTGCATCAAATATGTAAGGAAAGTAGGTACATCTATAAATACAAGTGTATAATAAAAAATGGAAATATGTACAAATGACATATGCTAAGTAAACCATTGTATATAAAATGAATATATAAGCTGAACTACATTGCAAAAAAGTAAGCAAAAGAATTGAAAATAAAAGCAAACTTTAATATATGCAAGTAAGAAAAATCTCAGTCTCAATGATTGAATAAACAATTAAAGCAGTCATAAAGAATTGTAATATGAAAATGTTATTCATTTATCTTCATTTAATGTGTTTTGTTTTGCGAGAAAATTTACAGAACAATTGAGGAGTCAAGTATGTATACCCAACTATAAGAAAGTGGGGTTTCCCATAAACACATACATCCCCCCTAGTAGAATCTATGTGGTCTCCTGATCAGTCCATAGTTTACCTTGGCTCAATAACAAATGTAAATCGTAGTCCACCATATGAAACCACAAAGTAATGTTATATTCCTAATTTATGTACAATATCTTTAATGAATGAATTGAAGGATTTAGTCTCAATGCATTGCACCATTCAAGGATATTTAAAGCTAATTTTAAATCCTGTGATAGCCGTTGTTTTCTACTTTAGTTATCTATCCTATGATTGGGGAAAATCCTCATTTATATGACAAAATAATTTATAAATATAATTGAAATGTTACAAGTAAGCATATTATATTATTACTAATACAATAACTATCTAAGCTATCGAATAATAATTTTAGTATAATGGGACATTTTAAGTAGAGGTTTAACTGCTACACTACTTAGGTTACTTGATTTTTATAATCAAGGCTATTTGAAGTTCTAGCTAAAGGATTCTTCAACTTCAAAACTTAATGTTTCACTACACTTAACTTATAGGGTTTCTATAACTTACACTTTCCAAACATTTAAGTTAACACTATTCCTTAATTATTCTATCTTTCTAGCATCTTATGGTTTTATTCTTAAGAAATTGTTCTATTTAACCAATTAGTTTGCCTTATTCTTAAATATCTTACAAGTAATTTAATATTAGATTATCCTTAGTCTAACTATTGTGCATGGATATTATCCTGTTATTAGCAAGACTTAAGGGATTTTATTACTTAAGTTATAGCTATCTAACTCATCTCACATAAGTTTACTAATCAAAACAGCAAGTTTCTTCTCTTAATTATAAGGTTCCAAGTCTTAGTATTATTATCATTAAAATTCCTAAGTTTAACTTCATTACTTAGCACTTAGAGGTTCTAAGCCTCTTAATACCTAAGGCAACATCTAGCCTTGGCTCAATTACTAATCAACTTATATAATCATAAGCTTCGCACTTAGGATTATATGGCTACTTATACTATACTAAGCAAGTTGTGCTAAGTTACTTTGATTGATCTATAAGTGCTAGTGGAAAGCACTAGTCTTCCTAAGGTGGTTCTATCATCACATCTTATAAGTTCTCTCTTAATCATAAATGTTTATACTATAGGTTGCCCAATACTGCCTTAGGTAATTCTCATGATCTAAATATGGAATATAACTTCTCTCTCCTAAACATTAGGATTTAACTTAGGTTATCTAGATGACAATTAATTTGTAAGTATTGATATAATGTTTGTTTAGGAATCTAACATACTACTAAACTTTCTATTTTCATCACGCTACTACACTTATACTAGTGCTGTGATTCTTAGCTAAAAGGTTAGCATGGAGGCTTACTAGCCTTAAGTTCACTAAGAGGGAATTCTAATTCATTAATTTCACTAAATAAACAAAATAATTACTAATATATCTTGATAAGTAAGGTGTTAGTTGAGGTTCTCAAACTGCTAGCTTCTAGGTTCACATAAGTACACTAGGGAATTTAGAGTTAACTAAGAGGTTAGACTTGCTATACTAATACTAAGTTGCTTAATAGGGTAACTAGGGTCAAACTTACACTTTAGGTGTGTAAGGAACTAAGTTAAGTTCTTGATAACCTCTTAAGGATCATACTAATGAATCTCATGCTCATAAGGAGCTAACAATTCATTTTTATTTGAGGGTTTATGATTACTACAATCTTCAAGTACTAAATTAAGCATTATGGAATTACATAATTAACTTATTTTTATGTTGAGGCTCTTTGAGGTTTACTTGTGCTAAGCTAAAACTAGGTCATTCTAGTTATTTTCCTACTCAAAGCATCATCTAATTTTGAAACAAGCCATAAGATAAATTTTTTAAGGTGTCCTAACGTTTAGGAGACCTAAATAGGCAAAACCCTAAATTTTAAGAATTTAATATTATTTTATTTAAGAGTGAAAAACTTATATTTTCTCATTTGATGTCCAAATCATGCAAACATAGTGGCTATAACTTTCTCATAGCATAAGAAGTACAATGACACTAAAAAGGGTCAAATCAAATATCAAATGGTCAATCTAAGGACTAATGGCTCTTAATGACATTTAAAAGGTCATTAGCAAAATTAATTACCAAATTAGAAAATCAACATCATATTAATGTCCTACACAATTTGTGATAAAAATAGCATAATTTTAATATAATTTGGAATTACATTTCTTAAGATATTAAATTTGTTAATTTGAATTAAATTAATATTTGAATTTACTGTTCATAAGGAAATGACTTGCATGCACGCTGACCGCACGACTGACACGCAGGTCGGGCAGCATGCGTTTCCCAATGAAAGTGCCGCGCAGGTCAGGGCCGACCCTCCAATCACTATGCATTGCCTTTGACAAAGACCAACACCCGTGAGTTAAGGCATCAAAATAGTCATGGGTCCAATCTTTTCAGCTCGCAATCTGCATACCAAAATGAAGCTATGGTTTTGATCTATCTAATGCACATGTTAGCCCATCAATCGATGAAGCTAGCACCCTAAAATTCAATGCCCTAACTTGGAAATATATGGATATTGTAGCTACTATTCCATATCGATGGAATGAGGTTCAATCGAGCTCGTTCAGAGCTCTCCAATTAACTCTAAAGACTAAGAAATTGATAAACAAATTTTAACAATCTGAATTATACAATTGAAATGAGAGGGTTAGATGAGTACCTTTCACCATCGATGACTGATTCGGGTTCATCAAACTAGCCCTTCGCAGAGCTCGATCCTTGCCCTGACCTAGTCCCACATCTTTCCTCTGCCAAATTCCATCGATTAAGAGTCTTAATGGCACATGAGAGGGACTTTGGCAAGGATCGTAGCATACGAGCCTTGCCATAGACCTATTGTGGCCAACAAGCACGAGGAGGTACAGTGGTACAATACCTCTCACATCTGCAATCGTCTGATCTTAGCTAGACAGTTCACAGATGATTTACTATTCGATCAGATGGTGGAGAGATGCCATTTGAGCCAACCGTTTAGGTAAATAGAATTATAAAAATTAATTTAAATATTTTATAATTATTTGCTTTTATTTAATCAAATTAAATAATCAAACGAGCTCTGAAAAATCCAAAAATTTATCCCTAGCTAATTTGGAAGTGAGGAACTAAAAAATGAAGCTGGATTTTTGATCGAAGGTAAATTTAACTTTCTTAATTTTCTGATTAATTAAATATATTAAAATATTTGCCATAAATAAACGATCTCCAAATCGCACCAAATTTTAGGGGTTGGCTCCTAATACTATTATGAGTCTAATGGTGATATTTTTAACCTAATTTGGATGTTTAAAAATAAGTAACAATGATGGGGTAGTTACAATCCCGCTCCAAAAATTCCTCGATCGGCTAGAAGGAATTATCAAAAGGGTTAGACAGTCAGTAAGTCAGTATGATGCTTTACCCATAGTCTATGCATTCACTTTCATTATTTCTTTGAAAGGCAATGAACTTATTTTAGGTAGGCTTTAAGTTTTGAATGCGATTTACCTTTCCTTTTATGTATTAATATTGCATCTATTATATTTTTGCACTAAATAATAAATTATTTCATAAATTATTTGTCATAGGCACACTTTATATAAGTGATCAGCCTTATGACATATTATTCGATACAAAAGCTAGTAATTTGTTTATATTTGAAAAATGTGTGCAAGCTTACAACTTCCAACATTTAGATTAGGCAAACCATTATGTGTTCAGATGCCAGTAGGACCTGAGTTGGGTGCGGATAAATTTTGTAAATTGCATATTCCTATTAGTAACAAATCCTTCAAAGCCAAACTTATAATTTTGCCAATAACAAATTTGATATAATTATTGGAATGAAGTGGTTGAAAAAATATAACTCAATCTTCAATTCTCAAAAGAAGATGGTTACCTTAAGAAGCAAAAAGAAATTCGAGGTGTTTGTAGGGATACTTGGACTTACTGTATCCATGATTAATACAGTAGAGAACCAAGGGTTGGTAAGTAAAGGGTGCGATGCATTTTTGGTAACCATACTAGATGAATATAAGGATGATAGACCCATGGAAGGAATGAAAATAGTAAGAGAGTTTAAGGATGTTATTCATAATGAACTGTCAGGATTATCTCTTTTGAGAGAAGTAGAGTTCTCGATTAAGTTGATTTTGGGAACACAACCTAAATCAAAAGTTTCCTATCGAATGGTCCCTAAGGATTTGGAGGAGCTGAGAGTGAAAGGTGTGAAGAAGCATTTCAAAAATTGAGCAGCTCTTAACTTCTATACCAATCCTAGTGTTACCTCAAGAAAGAAAAGACTTCTAGATGTATACCGATGCTTCCATTAAGGACTAGAATGTGCCCTGATGCAAGAGCGTAAAGTCATAGTTTTTGTCTACAAATAATAAATGCCTAATGAGAGAAATTTTACTGTCCATGATCTAGAATTGATAGTTGTAATTTTTGCTTTGAAAATTTGGAGACATTATCTTTATGGGATAAAGTGTGATATATTCACATATAATCAAAGTCTAAAGTATATCTACTTGGAGAAGAAGTTAAATTGTAGACAAAAAAAGGTGGATAGAACTAATTTGTGATTTTGATTTGGAGATTATGTATCACCTTGGCAAGGACAATATTATAGCCAATGTGCTAAGAAGAAAAGTGACCTTATCTTCTCTATTAAACTATAGTACGTTGATATATAAGTTTGTAAAGTTGCATTTTGAGGTAATCAGAACAACTGATTTGTGTAATCTCTTATCTTTGTGTCAAGTGGAGTCTCTATTAAAGGCCATAATTTTAGCAACTTAAAAAAAGTATGAGAGTTACTCCAGACTCAAGGAAGATATAGAAAGTAGTAAACAATCTAATTTGTAGATGATGGATAGTAACTCTATATTGCAAGAGGAAAGAGTATGGATTTTGAAAGAGCAGTAGTTAGAAACTATGGTGGATGCCCATAATTCTAGATGCATTATTCACCCTAAGAGTAGTAAAATGTATCAATATCTTAAGAATACATTTTGGAGGCTAGACATGAAAAGAGATGAAGCAGATTTTGTGTCAAAGTGCCATTCATGTTGCTTAATGAAAACTACGCACTAGAAACCTAGCAGACTCTTAAAATATCTAGAGATTTCAGAATGGAAGTAGACTAGTATTTCCATAGATTTTGTAATGAATTTGTCAGAGAGTAAAACATGTGCCGACATAATTTGGGTTATTGTCGATAAGTTAACAAAATTGTCTCCTTTCACACCTTTTGGCTTTTAACACATTGTGCACCGCTTTAAATATATTATAAATTAAAAATGTGAAATACCCTAAATAAAACTAAACTAATAACCTTAAAATATACTTAAGCTTTATAAGTTTAACCATATTTTTCTTTTATTAGTTGTGCCATACCATATTAAATGCCAAATGTGGTAGACTAGGAGCTTGGACTTGAGGAGCAGCTTTGCAGACTCTTATGTACAGTTTTTTACTTTTTTTTACCCATGAGGATGAGTGTTATTACATCTTTTGAAGCAGTTTGTATATTTATATAACTCTATATATTTTTATTTTATTTTCTATGATAGATGTTGCATTTTCTTATTTCTAGATGGTTTGAATGGCAGATATACATATATTCATTAATTTTTTATTACATTTACTTTTCTTATCTCATAATATTCTTGGCCATGTAGTACATAAGAGTAGGTTATTTTCTACTAATTCAGTATTAAGTACTATGGTAATCATTTGTGTTGGATTGGGTTGTCCCTCATCTAACATTAGGGTATTACAATTTATCTAGATCTATTCATCTCTCTCTCTCTCTCTCTCTCTCTCTCTCTCTCTCTCTCTCTCTCTCTCTCTCTCTCTCTCTCTCTCTCTCTTTCTTTCCTTCATTCTATTTTCATAATCAAATTAAAAAGGCAAGTATTGATTACAAAAGTTTAATTAATCATGCAATGTACATCATTCCATGGATCACATTTCTTACATTATTTTTAAATATAGATATAAACGGTTCATGTCATATACAAGCTTGACTTAAGAACAAGAACATTAAATATGTGATTAAATATAAGACATATAAATCTAAAAGCACATAAAATACAATTTGTATTAAAATTTTAAATAGCAACCTAAAGCATGAATTGTTAGAATAAAATAACTAGAATCTAGGCTAGCATAAGAGAATTATGATTAGGCCTACCCTATTCTTTTCAATACTTATGCAAGCTAATCCTAATTCGAGTTAGATTTACTCCATGTATATATTAAATAACATAAAAATGATTTATTAAATATCATAATATAGTACAAAAACATGAGTTGATTTATCATGAACCAAGTATAAGAATCAATTGGGCTATCTTAGCCTAAGATGAATGGTATGTATAAATTAGGTTATCAAAGTTCTAAATTTAGATTGGATTTAACATTGACATGAATTGGAGAGTATATTTGGTCATAAGACTAATCTTATTAAGACATGAATTGGATAGTTATCTGCTTGCTTTATTTTCTATTTGGGTGAATCATTTCAAGGTGGCTTTCTAGTGGCTCTGGGAGTAAGTTAGCTTCGATCGATTTTTTCCTCTAATGTGGTCGCTGACCTTTCGTCAGTGCCTTTGTGGTTTTTGTGTTCTGGAACCAGGTCTCTATTTTTTTTCCCTTTATGGCTCTGTCGGTTCAATTTGACACTCCATATCTAATCTCCCTTTGGAGAGCGAGGTCGGTCAGGCTTCTCATCTGATCTGTCAGTTTTCTCAGGGGGATTGCATATTTGCCTTATCCATGCTGAGTCGCTTTGTTTTCTATCTCACCGAGTTCTTTTTATGGAGCCTTAAGGAGGGTGTGTAGAGGAAGTAGACATGAGGTAATATCCTCTTCCCCTGTCTCTCTACGTTCACTCGCCCTCTTGTCCTGCCAGAATGGAACTTGACGATTGGCTCATCATGCGTTCTGTTCTGAGCCGGCTATGGAGTGGTCCCTCTTTAGAGTTATTTTTCAGGAAATTTCGGCTTCACTGGCCAGCCATCTGTCTGGCCTAGGCTCTCTTGGCGCTGCCTTCTTCCAGTGTCCAAGCGAATCTCGTTGTGCTTATCTTTGGCCTAAACAAAGTTTTCTGGTTATGTGCCATCATATTTTTCAAAGTATGCAGGTTTCTGGAGTGTCTGTCGGTAGCGATGCCGATCTCCAGACATCAGCTGGAGTGTTTCCTCCTCCTTGTGCTCAGTTTTTGGCTCCTCATGTGGATCCTTACAGTGTTCATGGAAGTTCTATTTTTCTTTTTTTGATCCTTTGCTGGGTGATTGTGATTGGGCTATGGCTTTTTGTTTCTTCCTTGGCGCCTGTTTTTTGGTTGTGTTAGTTTTATTAGTTTGTTTCTTTCAGCAGTGACCCGGAAAGGTGCAAGTGGCCTTTGTGGTAATCATTGTAAGATCTAGATTACTTTATTAAAAAAATAAAATAAGAAAATAATATATATATATATATATATATATTATTAATAGCAAGATCTAGATTCAAATAGGAAATCGAAGATATTTTCCCTTAGCTTTTAGGGTTCCTTTGAGAACAATGAGGCTTCCAAGGAATTGAACTCAAGCTCAATTCATTTAGTTTAGTTGGCCCCAAAGGTAAATTGGTTAGTACGAATTAATTCCAAATGGCTTATGGGTCTTCAAAGATTATAAGAAGATTTTAATGGGAGTAGAGCTTACTAGGAAATCCTTAGTGTTACTTGGGACCTTCAAAGGACTGATGATGTTTTGGATAAGACTTTGTGGGCAAATGATGTCAATGGGTTAGCCCAAAAGAAAAGTTCTTAACATCAAAAGGGGCATCTCTACTAGCTTTTAGGGTTGCTTCAGAGGTTTTTGATGCTATAAGGTTCCTACAGTGGTTGGACTCAAACCGGAGGTCACCAGTTTAAGTGAATAGAAGGTGGTGGTTAAAGGGATCCAAATGATTTTTTTTTGGATTTCCAAAGGTAGAAGGGACTCTTTGGCAATAAGGAGTCCTACAAAATCTTCCAGATGCTTAAAGAGATGCTAATGGATGAGGAAAATGGCTTTGTGGGTTTTAGATAGTTGGAGGCATGTCTGGTGGTAATTTAGAAGGGAGGGGAGGTCGATAAATGGGGGAAAGAATTTTAAAGAAGTATGAGTGCTTTGAAAGTTTATGGTCAACATGAAGTTGTTGTAAAAGGTCTTTAGGTTTAAATAAAAGTATCTCCTGCTTGATGGATTGTCAAATAAAGTATGCATTTACTGTTGGTGGTAACTGACAGACTGTAAATACACGTCTACGTTTGCACGCAAGTGTACGTGGTCTGAAGTAATAAGTGGAAAGTGTTAGTTTCCGAGATTTATCAAACCATAGAGAATTTGTTGTTTTGTTACTAAGGTTTATCTATTCTCACTAATGTTTAAGCTATGATGTAATTAGTTTGAGTTAGTTCTAAACTAAGCATAATAATTACTAAGTAGAAATTAAGTCAGATAAAAGGAAGATGAGAGTTAGGTTCATCCCTTATGTCATGATAAGTTACTTATGCTTGATGATTCCTCAAGCATTGTATTTCTTTTACTTTAAATTAGATCATGTGCACATTGTTCCTCCTTGAGTTTTATCTCAAGGTTTCACAAGTTCAAATCCTGTGCACGAAATGAACACACAGTCGGTTCTATTTCAGCACAAAGATTTTTGTAAAATTTTAGGTTTGTTATTTTTATCTTATCTCTTGATCAAGAAGATGAGGATTATTTAATTTTTAAGATCTTATAAGCTTTGATTCCACTAGGAGCGTCACTCGCATCGCACATAGTTGAAATGAGGAAATAATATGTTGGGCTCAATGACTATGTCACCTCGTTCATGAGCACACAACTATTTCTTTCCCTCCTTCAATTATGTTGAGCTAAGGAGCTCACTTAGTGGGTCTTAGCAACACACATATCAACACTTTAGTTGAGCTTATTAAGGTGCACTAAGCTCAGGAACTTTTCTCACATAGTTCTAAGCTCTCATGCACTCATAGATCTAGCATCTAACCAAATGTGAGCTATGGAGCATAAGACACTTTAGTTCTTGAGTTCATTAGTTCATTTTCCTTTAATTCACAATCAAGACTATAGTAATACTAAGCATTTCTTGAGCAATGCATTGAGTTCATATATTTTAATAATACTTGAGGAAAACTTCATATAATTAAAATGTAACTATCAAACACATGAGATTACCCCAACCCTTCCCAAGGGAGATTTAGCTATCCATTATAAAAGAGATGAAAAAGAATACATACTTGGATAAAGACCCTTTCAAAATCAACTAACAAAAGATATTACAAAAGAAGAGTTTAGAAGATACTAGAAACGTTCCTTAGAAGTTATTCGGATCCTTCTTCTTCTTCTTGAAGTTCCTCTCTTAGGTCACTAGTGCTGCCTTCCTTCTTCTTATCCTTGGCAAATTGGCTCTTCCACTCTTGGGGAGTTCCTCTCTTCCACTATGCAACCCTTCTCCTTACTTAAGTGATTTGAGCAAAAATTAGAACCCTCCTCTAGTGAAGAGGAGTGATATTTATAGGAGAGGGGCTGCATTCATCACACTTAAGATCCAAACCAGCAATTCCAATTGAAAATTCTGAGCAGTGATGGAAAAAATCCCAATTGATGGTGAGGTGACTAATATCTTCATTTGCTTAGCCAATACATCACCTCATAAGCCTCCTTTTTATTTAAAAATGTAGTAGCTGTAGAAGGAATGATGATTGAGGACAAGATGCAGGTTAGGGGTCTTGTCCCAGCCGCATAATTCTCTTGCCAGAGGAAATTGCATCGGGACGCTGCAGCGCGCTACGGTACGCTGCGGCGTGCAATGGCGCAAGCAATTTTTGCTAAGTGTCCCATTGCCGCGCGTTACCGCGTCCATTTTTCGCAAAGTGTCCCGCTACAGCGCAATGTAGCGCTAGCATTTTAAAAATCGCACCGCTGCAGCGTGTTGTAGTAATAGCAGTTTGCAAAATGCACCGCTGCAGCGTGCGGTAGCGCCAGAATTTGCAAATCACACCGCTGCAGCGTGCTGCAGCGGCAGCATTTCGCAAAAGGCTCCGCTGTAGCGTGCGATCGCGCCCGCGGTTCGCAACTTGAACCACTGCAGCGTGCCATCGAGCTCGTCGTTCGTAACTTGAACCACTGCAGTGCGCGATCGCTCCCGCAGTTCGTAACTTAAAATAGTATTTTTCTATTTTTATAGTTATGATAGTCAACAAAAGATATCAATTTAGATTTTTGATATGTAAGTCAAGACATGTGCTTAACTAAAGTGATTCAAGTCATTTGGCATTTATATATTTTAACCTTGGATATGAAGTAAGGTTAATCAATTAATCTCCAAGTATTTGATTTTCATACTTGATACTAGGTAATGAGGAAGATTTCATAGAAACCTAGATTAGAGAGGTAGTGAAATATTCAAGAATATTGTGCCATATGTGCCCCTTCTTATGAATCACAAAGATGAATAAATTAAAGGAGAGATATTTTTCATCATCCTTTTTCATTTCATTCAATTGAGAGAGATATTTTTCATGATCTTTTTTTTTTTGCCTTTATTTTAGGGAGGAATACTTTTCTTCATCCCCAATTCATCTCTTTGTGATCATGAAGTCCTACAGAAGCTTAGCACACTCTTTTAGAGTACTCACCAAAATCTCAAGTCATAGTCCAAGCTTTCCCCCACACTTAGTTCTAAGCATATTTTAAATTTTTGGAGATTAGATTAACCTTAATTCATTCCTTGGTTAAGAGATTTTAATTCTATCAATACATTTGAACATTTTTTTTGTTAAGTACCATTTTACTTCATATCCTTGTCTTTATTGAAATTTTGTGACTTTCATTTCGTTAAAAACTCAGAAAAATTTGCCATTTTTTTTTTGAATACTAGAAAAATTAGGGAAGATGAGAATTCATAAATTAATATCTCAAAAATAAAACACACAAAATGAAAAATACAGAGAAAAACAACTAATGCAAAAAATAAAAAGAAAAATACTACCTATTTAATTTTTAGTTTCCTCATCTTCCTCCACTTCCTCCACATATGCAGTTTCGCAAGGGTAGCGCGAGTTCAGAATTGGGGCACCAACGGGTTGTCTTGGCAACATGGAAGGGTCCGGACCACCTTGCAAGCTCTAATCCTCGAACATCAGCCCGAGGGCCTCATGAAACTCAGACTGAAACTAGCGCTATTGAACGAGTTCTTGTTTAAAGAACCGCATGTCACTGGCCAAGGCCTTGCTAAGATTGGCCTGCTGGTTGTGGAGACGCAGCAGCAGCTTGTTGGTGAGGTTTTGGCCAGACAGAGTTGACATTTCCCCTTGCACGCCCCTTCTTTTCTTGGACTGCTTTCGTTCACTTGCCCGGGCATTCAGATTTAAGGGACTAAGGGTACAACCGGGGGGAAAGATGGTGTCAGAGGAGAAGATTTTGACCTTGGGTCTCGCAAAGCCCTGATATCAAAGACCCGAAGGCCAATGTAGCGTCGGGACCCTTAAGAACTTTCCAAAGCTGCTCAAAAAATAATACTCGAGATGCAAATCTCACCCAGCTTAACCAATGAGAACAAGAGGAGTGCTCTGGCACGAGTCACTTTAGTCAAGTGACTCGTAGGCATGACAAAGCTAGAAATGAAGACTAGCCAAGCGCTACTCGTATCCATTAATTCGGAACGAGAAATGTTGGCTAATTCTCCTTCCCATTCAATATTTTTGTGGAGGAGTTCCGACACGAGATCAAGGGGGTCTTGGCGAGACTCCAAGAGTTCCAAATAAGAGCAAGAACTTACCTCCTCGAGCTCATAGAATTGCTTGATTTGAGCAATCCCAAGGGTGACACCCTTACCTCAGCAAAAGACCCATTGTCCGGCCGCATCGATGGCATTTGCATATATCTCTTAGACAATAGCATGGTACGTAGGAGATCTATTAGTCACCATCTCCCTCCATCCTCAAGGGTCGATTTGTTCTACCGGAATGGGCAAGGCACTGCTGAAACTCCTCTCCAGAATTAATTTCTACTCAGAAGATATTGAATAAAATTGTTGCTCAGCTTCAGCGGAAGAGAACCTTTCTTTATTAAAGGTTCCCCCAGAAGAAGAGGCTTCGACCTCCTTTCTTGGAATTGCTTTCTTCCCGGAAGATATGATGAGCTATTAGATGAGAGCTAGAAAGAGCAAGAGTTGTGAGGAAGTAAGAGAGTTAAGAATAATGCAAGGATAACTGCCCCCTCATTGCCTCCCTTATATAGCCAAGGAAATCCAAGGCAAGAGAGTATGGTCAATAGGTCTTCTCCATGCCATAAATGTGGTGATCCATGTGAAGGGGGGGCAGCTTTTTCAGTCCCACTTTTTGATTGCATGGGCAACCCAAATTTCATGACTTTTTGATTGCATGGTTCCCAATATAGAGAAAAAAGAAAAGTTCTGCAGCTGGAGCAAACCGCTACAGCGAGCTGTCGCGGGATTTTCGCAGAGGCGCGGTATACATAGGGCAGCGCTGCAATTTTTTTTTTTTTTTTTTTGTATTGGGTTGCCTTTTAATAAGTGCTTAATTTAACATCTTTAGCTAGACTCGCGAATGATCAACTAATTGGATCCAGAGGTTTCTTCTTCCATAAGCTAAAGATGCTAGAGTGAGCACAACCCTCAGGGTGGCTCGAACCCTCGCCATCTCTTACTTCCCTCAGTGGATCTACTTCTTCGAATTCAAGTTTAGGGGGAGTCTTCTTCTTTCTTTTTCCTCTTCTTGTTTTCCTTTTTCTTACTCCTTCCTTGCTCCCCTTTTCTGATGAAGGAGTCGAGCTATGATCAGAATTCTTTTCTTCCAACATTAGATCTTCAAGAACATCATCTACCCATAATCTTTCTTTTCTTAATTTCTTCCTTACATCTTTATCCATTTCTCTTCGTTTAAAGAAGGTGGGTTTGAGGTAAATTAATTTAGTTTTCCCCTTGACGTTCACACTCATAACCCCGCGGCCTATATTAATGACAACTTTTACACTCATCAGGAAGGGTCACTCGAAAATGATCGTGGAATTTTTATTCCATCGATCCCACTTACATATCACAAAATCGGTGGGAACAATAAAACTTCCCAATTCGACTGCAACATTTGTTACCATACCGAGAGGGGTAAGTGATTCAAGATTTGCAAACTCTAAAATCATGGAGGTGTATTCCATTCCTCCTACCTTCAGTTGTTCATAAATATGGTAGGGCATAACATTGATCAAAGCACCAAGATCACATAAATGATCTAAAAATACTTCGTTTCTAATTATGCATGGAATGCTCAACATCCCTGGGTCTTCGTATTTTGGAGCAATAAGCTTCTCACATCATTGCCCCTTTCTCCTTCCCATGCCTCTAGCTCATAATCTGTTGCACTCGTTGTTCAGTATTAGTTCCCCCGAACACCTCTTCTGAATGAATAACACTAACCAACTCCCTAAGGTTTACTTCGATAGAACTGGGTAGAGCCCCTTGATGCCGAGTGGTCAGCTGCTTAGAGATTTGCCCTAGTTGGGTTTCTATATTCCTAAGGGAAGCTTCTATCCCTTGGATAGAGGCATCGTGGCGCGTGATGGTGGCATCGGTACGGCGCAAAAATTGGATCATTTTAGCCTTGAAGGAGTTGAAAGCTCCTTCTAAGTTAGAGTGATGATTGTTATTATTATTTCTATTATGTATGCCTTGTTGATTTGATGAACTTCCCCCATATTGATTTCCATTATTATTATTGTTACTCCAAGAGAAATAAGGGTAGTTTTTCTACCCTTGATTGTAGGTGTTGGAGTAAGGGTTGTTCATTGAGTTGTTATTTCTTAGATAATTAACTTATTCAGTGTTGATTTGTATAAATGGGTTATTTAAGTTGCAGCTTTCACTGTTATGCCTACCCTCGCACAACTCACAATGTATCTTTGAAACAACATTAACATTCATTCTTTCAATTTTCTCATTCAAGGCGTGTATCTCTTGCTGTAATGTCGTTATTTGGTTGGTCTCGTTTACCTTTATAGTTTCCTTTTTTAGCTTTTCAGAAGGCCACTAATATGCATTGTTAGCCATTTCTTCCAATAGGTCATAAGCTTCCTCTTGGGTTTTACTGCTAATAGAGCCGCCAGCAGCTGCATCAATGAGTGTCCTTGTAGGAGCATTCAAACCATTATAAAAGGTTTGCACTTGCATCCATAAAGGAAACCCATGATGTGGGCAACTCCTTAAGCATTCTTTAAATCAGTCACATCCATCATAGAGTGTCTCCCCTTCCAACTGAGTAAAGTTGGTTATCTCAATTCTCAACCAAATGATTTTTGCCAGAGGGAAATATTTGGCTAAGAATTTCTTAGTCAAATCGTCCCACATCCAGATGGAATCACTTGGAAGAGAGCTGAGCCAACTCTTGGCTCTGTCTCGTAAAGAGAATTGGAAAAGCCGTAATTTAACCGCGTCTTCAGAGACACCGTTAAACCTGAAGATGTCACATATTTCAAGGAAAGTTGAAATATGTGAATTCGGATCTTTAGTGGCTAATCCCCCAAATTGATTATTTTGCACCATACTCAGTGTGGAGGGTTTGATCTCAAAGTTATTGGCTTCAATATTAGGCCTAACAATTGCATGGGGGATTCCCATAATAGTGGGAAGTGCATAATCTCTTAGTGCTCTCCCCATAGCCACTCTTACTGGCTCTCCTAATGGCTCTACAGGATTTTCATTATCATTATCCATAACAGCTTGTTGGTTCGAAAGGTTTTGTTCTCTCCTAGCCTACAAGTAGGTTCTTTCAATTTTTGGGTCAAACAGATAATTCGTGCAAACTCTTCTACTCATACACTACAATAATTAGGCTATCAAGAACAAATTTAATAATAATATTCAAAAATTTAACAAAAATAAAAGAAACAAAAAAGAAACAAAAAGGTAAGTTGTTAGTGCTTATAATTACAAAAATCAAAGATTAAAAGTATATGCAAGGAAATACTTAAATTACGAGCTGCTTAAAGATTATCCTTAATATAAAATAATTCCAATTCCCTGTTAGCGATGCCAAAAACTTGACAGACTATAAATACACATCTGCATTTGCACGCAAGTGTACATGATCTGAAGTAATAAGTAGAAAGTGTTAGTTTCCGGGATTTATCGAACCATAGAGAATTTGTTGTTTTGTTATGAAGGTTTATCTATTCTCACTAATGTTTAAGCAATGATGTAATTAGTTTGAGTTGGTTCTAAACTATGCACAATAATCACTAAGTTGAAGTTAAGTCAGATAAAAATAAAAGGAGAGTTATGTTCATCCCTCGTGTTATGATAAGTTACTTATGCATGATGATTCCTCAAGCGTTGTCTTTCATTTACTTTAAATTAGATCATGTGCACATTATTCCTCCTTGAGTTTTATCTCAGGGTTTCATAAGTTCAAATCTTATGCATGAAATAAACACACAGTTGGTTCTATTTTGGCACAAAGATTCTTATAAGATTTTAGGTTTGTAATTTTCATCTTATCTCTTGATCAAGGAGATGAGGCTAATTTAATTTTTAAGAACTTATAAGCATTGATTCCACTAGGAGCGTCACTCGCATTACACATAGTTGAAATGAGGGAATAATATATTGGGCTCAATGACTATGTCTCCTCGTTCATGAGCACACAGCTATTTCTTTCCCTCCCTCAATTATGTTGAGCTAAGGAGCTCACTTAGTGGGTCTTACCATCACACGCATTAACACTTTAGTTGAGCTTAGATTAGAGTGCACTAAGCTCAAGAACTTTTCTCACATAGTTCTAAGCTCTCATGCACTCATAGATCTAGCATCTAACCAAATGTAAGCTATGGAGCACAAGACACTTTAGTTCTTGAGTTTACTAGTTCATTTTCCTTTAATTCACAATCAAGACTATAGTAATACTAATCATTTTTTGAGCAAGGCATTGAGTTCATACATTTTATTAATACTTGAAGAAAACTTCATACAATTAAAATGTAATCAAACACATGGGATTACCCGAACCCTCCCCAAGGGAGATTTAGCTATCCATTACAAAAGAGATGAAAAAGAACACATACATGGATAAAGGCCCTTTCATGATCAACTAAGAAAAGAAATTACAAAATAAGAGTTTAGAAGGTACTAGGAACGTTTCTTAGAAGTTCTCTGGATCCTTCTTCTCCTTCTTGAAGTTCATCTCTTAGGTCGCTAGTGCTGCCTTCCTTCTTCTTCTCCTTGGTAAATTAGCTCTTCCACCCTTGGGGAGTTCCTCTCTTCCACTATGCAACCCTTCTCCTTACTTAAGTGATTTGAGCAAAAATTGGAACCCTCCTCTAGTCAAGAGGAGTGATATTTATAGAATAGGGGCTGCATTCATCACACTTAAGATCCAAACCAGTAATTCCATTTGAAAATTCTGAGCAATGATGGCAAAAATCCCAATTGATGGTAAGGTGACCATTATCTTCATTTGTTTAGCCAATACATCACCTCATAAGCCTCCTTTTCATTTAAAAACATAGCAATTGTAGAGGGAATGATGGCTGGGGACAAGATGCAGGTTGGGGGTCTTGTCCCAGCCGATTAAATGCTCCTGCCAGAGGAAATTGCGGCGGGCCACTGCAGCGCGCGGTAGCGCGCTACGGCGCGTTGGGGCATGCAATGGTGCAAGCAATTTTCACTAAGTGTCCCGCTGTCGCGCGCTACCTCGTCCATTTTTTGCAAAGTGCTCTGCTGCAGCACGCGGTAGAGCCAGAATTTGCAAATCGAACCGCTGCGGCGTGCTGTAGTGGTAGCATTTCACAAAATGCTCCGCTGTAGCGCGCGGTAGCGGCAGAATTTACAAATCGCACCGCTGCAGCATGCTGGAGCAGCAGCATTTCGCAAAATGCTGCGCTGCAGTGCGCGATCGCGCCCGCGGTTCGCAACTTGAACCACTGCAGCACGCGATCACGCCAGCGGTTCGCAACATGACCCGCTGCAAAGTACGTTAGAGCCTGATTTTGCAAAATGACCCGCTGCTGCGCGTTGTAGCGCCGGCATTTCCCAAAATGCTCTGCTGCAGCACGTGATAGCGCCCGTATTTCGTGACACAACCCGCTACAACGGTTTCTTTTGGAAAATTTTGGAAAATTTACAAATAAGTCAGAATTCCCTGGATAGGCCTTTTTCCTGAAAAGATAAACATAATTTGATTAAAGGAGCAGTTTTAAGATCAAAAATGAATAAATTTTTCCTTTATTTTAGATATAATTTATGGATTCATCAATAACCTTAGCACTATGTTTTTCGGATCCATTTAAGCGGTTAAAGGGAGCTACAACTCTAATTTAGCCACATGGTAGGTTGTGTTAGAAGACATGGAGTCAATTGGAGTTGCTTGGGAGACCAGGGAACCATCGGACAACCATGGTACTTTTTATTAACTATTGGTGGTTGTATCATTGCAGTTAGTTTATAAGGGGAAAATGTACATTTGTAGGGACTATGAAAGCCATTGAGTCAAATCATGTTTTAAATCAGACGACATGTGATACACAATGGGTTATAATTATAATCGCCATACGATTAAAACAAAGAGTTGGCGGCTCATATTAAATCCACACATTAAATACTTATCCTTTGTTGCTGTATTAAATCTAGCTGTTTAGTTGTCTTACTTAAATATCGATTGTTAGATCAAAGGCCAGATCTGATGGCCTGAAGTCTTTTACCTTAACTTTGATTCTATCATTTGATCTGTTTGATTTTGATCCAGCGACACATAGCTTCCCTGCAATTTTGCTTAGATTGTGACCATCAGTTCCAACCTCATATCCGATTATCAAGATTTATACTTCCATTTATTAATTAAATCAGCCATAATGATTAAGAAAATCATAAAGTTTTTCATTGAAATAATTTAAATTATATTTTGTACATTTTAGCTCTTTTTAACTACAAAACTTATGAAATTTTATCCACTTGTATATTAAATTTTAGCTCTCATGTATAGCAGATCGTTAGCCACTGCCCACATAGGCCATGTCGCCTACGGACCCCTAGACTGGGCAGCCCGACCAACCCCTCCCCCCTCACCTTCCCTTCATCTATAAATATCACCAAAATCCTTCTATAAATGCTTACATTTCTTTTTTCTCCCTCCTCGGCTGACCGCCTCCTCCTCCCCCTAACCCCCATCAGCCTCCTCCAGCCGCCACCGACCTCCGTACTTTTTCACAGTAGCCGCCGGTGATGTGGAGACCCACCTTTGAACCGAGAAAAAGAGAGAGAGAGAGATTCTCTTAATTTTTAATTAAAAAAATAAAAATATAATGTTAATAAAATTAACTAATTAGTATTATTATTATTATTATTCTTATAATAATAATAATAATAATAATAATAATAATTATTATTATTATTATTATTATTATTATTATTATTATTATTGTTATTATTATCATTATTATTATTATTATTATTATTATTGTTATTAATTTTTTTTTATTATTGTTGTCGTTTTTCTATTTATTACATTTTATCATTTTATTTCAATCAATTTCAATTTTATCAATTTATAATTATCATTAATTTATTATTTCAATTATTATTATTATTACAAATAATAATAATAAAAGTGATAATATTAATATTCTTGTTATTATTATTATTATCATTATTATTATGTTTATTAATATTATTATTATTGTTATTATTATTATTTCATTTTAATTACTCTCAATTTCTTTTATTTATAATAGTTATAATAATAATAATAATAATTATTATTATTATTATTATTATTATTATTATTATTTTATTATTATTATTATTATTATTATTATTATTCTTTTATGTCATTCTAATTAATGCCAAAAAAATTTGCCAATTATTCTTTTTTAATTAATGTCATTTTACTTAGTATTAGTTTTGTTTATTGTCACTTTTATAAATGCTTATCACACTCTTAATAAAAGTTATGATGTCTTATATAAAGCTATATCATCAAAATAAATATTCAAAAAATGAAGATTCTTTATTACTTGACATGAACAGGTACTGGGTTGAGCAAACTTACAAGGGATATAAAAAGACTGTGCCATTAATTTGGAGGGGGTTAGTATTGGTTGAAATAAATTAAAAAGGAACAAATCAACTTAATTAGGTAAACATACCTTGATACATTCTGTTCTACACACTGCTGTCTAAGTAGAACACATAATTTTATAGTGATATGTTACATATTTTTGATATCTTAAAGTAGTGATAGCTATCTATTGTGATAATAAATAATGCATTTATTTGGAAAATATATATTTTTATTTTTTCTATATTGTCACGCTCTGATCTTTTTTTAACAAGAAAAATTTTTACAAAATTTTTAAATCTTGTCTATCTTGCTAATATTTATTACTAATATATATAATGTAATTAATGATATCAAAGTGCTTAGAATACTCTCTAACGGAGATTCAAAGTCTAGCATTTTTATTGTACATGCCTAATCAATATCTTATGGAAGAACTAGATCAACTCTAAAATGATCAATCGTTACACTCTTATTTTACTTTTCACTTTATAGTTGTCTATCTTTGTATTTAAAATAAAGACAAACATACTTATGTAAGAATATTGCAAGAATAATATTTCAATAAAGTATATTATTTATATTTCAAATTTGGATGAATGAATTTCTGTGATGCTTTGTATTATTAATCCAAATCCTGACTAAATTCCTAGGTAGGCGACCCTTGACCCCAGGTCCTCGCTGACACTCGATTGGAGGATGCCACATATGCTTTGGATTAAGCATTGTCCTTGTTTGTCTTGAGAAGCTATAATTCTGCTTTGTATTAGTTGAACTTTTTGATTAGTTTCTTCTATCAAATTAGAGCCATAGATTTGGGTGTAAGAGTGCACTGCATTTCTTTTCGTACAATGCTTTATATGGGGAAATACCGATACAAAAATAATGACCGTTATTGCAAGAATTTCTACTAATGGCAAGTGTTCTTACCAAATCATATATTTAAGTATAAATATAATTATTCATGCTATACATTTATCATTCTATTACAACTTCAATAATTATGATAGTCACTATATTATAAATATATTTAGCAATAAGAAATATTTTATACATACTTTTATGAGGAATGGTAAAATGGGGATAAAACTTAAATGAGGGGTTAACTTAAATCTGTACACATATTTTAATTATTTGGGACAACACTTTGGTAAGATTGGAGCCTAAATTAGGGTTTTCCAAGCTCTTGACTATAAGCAAGGATTCTAAAATAGTAAGCCCTTAATCTGAAATTTTAATTCAAATTTGCTAGAAGGGTTATCAAAGTGATGGAACGTTATCTATGGCCAAGGCTTCTTCTTAAACCCACTTATGGATCTAACTGGTGGAGTTTGGTGTTATTTCTTCTAAGGAATAATTACAAGTTGAGACATCATAACTTAAGTATAAAAATAGTAAACTATCACTTAAGTTAGAATATTAGGATAAAGGAAACTAGTTCTAAGTTATGTGCATTCATATGGACTAGTTGGGGTCAACCTAAAACTCCAAGCTTACAGCCTAAGTCAAATGGATTCAATGGGGTTATTAGAGATTCAACTTACCATTAACATTCTAATTTAGTGTTTCAGTTAATAAGAAACTCAGTTCTTACTTCAAAATAGGAAGTTTGGTTATTCTCTAAGGTATGGAAACTAGATTTTTTATACTACACAAGAGTACACATATGGGCTTTCATTCTCAATTATTTATTAATATTTAAATAAGTTTGACCTCAGATTGAAAATCTGACTTCACCATTGCATTCACCACCCCCAAATTAGCTAGGGGTGAAGTTTTGGATGCATTTGGAAATCATTAAATTTTTGACAAATATTTTAATATTATTTAAATACCTGAAAATTCGAGTAATTAAATACTCGTCGGATAAAAAATCCGAGTGTGCCGTTGCGTTCAGAAGACCTCAGTTAGCTAGGATTAATATTTTTAAAATTTTTGGAACATATTTATTAAGTTTAATTAATTAAATTAATTCAAATAAATTAAATAATAATATTAAATTTGAAATTTCAAAACCGCGCCCGCCTTTTTCTGACCGGTTCAGCCTGAACCGGTATTGCCCAGTTTGTAGAAACCGCGGGATTGAACCGCTGTTTGAACAGTAAATCCAATCAGGGCAGTAGATCATTCGATCAGATCTAACGGCCCGGGATCCTCCTCTATCGCGTTAGGGCACGCAAGCTACACGCGGCAGGACACGCGACACCTCCCGCCATGCTGCTCGCCATTTGTCCCTCCTCGCCGCTCAAGAACCCCATTAAGAATCCTATAAGCCTCTAAGCTTCGATGGAAGCATCTACCCTTTAGATCGAGAGCTGTCATCCTCTGATTTGAGTCCTGGCCGAAACACTAAAACTCTTTTTCCATTAGCAGGTACCTCTTATCCTCTTCTTTATTCTTAGATTTATGTTAAGACAATCAGTGTAATCCTTATTATTGCTTTATATTTTTCAATTGATGGATTGAATCGAACGATCGATCGAAAGATCGTTCGAATCGCACCGATTTACCCTAAAATCGCAAAAAGCCCTAATATTTGCGCTGAGGAAGATGAAGCGTCTTCCTCGAGCGAACTGGTCAGTTGCGACCGATTCGTCCTTCTGCCGCCACCCTGTCCGGTTCGCCGCGCCTGCAGACTGACTGCGTGGCATACCGCGGGATCCACGCCAGCCGCCGCGCGAATAAGGAGACACCACGTGGCCTCCTCTGATCTACTGGCATGAGTCCCACCTGCAGAAATTATAACAATAATTATAATAAATATATATATATATATTTATAATATAATTCTGTATATATCTATACTTATACATATACATAAATAATAAAACAAAATAAGATAAAATAAAAACAATTAAATAAATAAAAATATTTATAAATAGAAAATATATCATATAATTTAATATTAGATTAATAATAATAATATTAAACAAATATATCACATCAATCTATATTAATAATAATAATCAAAGTACAGTAAATAATATATAAACAGAAAATAATTAATAAAGATTAAATAATAACATTAATATAAAATATTAATAAATAATAATCAAAAAAATATAAATAAATAATAGATTAATTAAAAATAGATAAAATAAAATGAATAATTAACAGAAAATAAATATTTCTGAATTAATTAACTAAATGAAATTAAAAATAATCCAAAAACTTTAAAAATCTATAACTCCAAAAATACTTAACCAAATTATACAATTTAATATACCAAATTAATCAGAAAAATATAAGAAATATTATGATGCCAACAAAATTTTAGTAGGAGCAACATTTCATATAGTGACATTTTAGGATATTAATTAATTAGGGAAAATATTACAAATATTCAAATAACCCTAACTTGGTATACATTTACTCAAACATATCAAATATAGGTCTTAAAATACTCCTAAAATCATAAGTAATATTTTAAAAATATTAATTTTTCTGTTTGGATTAAATTTAGATTAATTACAATTAGGACTTAATCCTAATTAGCCTAATTTGACCAAGAACTTCAAATGACTATAAGTAAGTCAATTTAGCTCCAAATTAGGTGATCCAAATATCCATTTAAACTAGAAAATCCTAATTTATAGCAAAATGCAAAAATATTTAGGATCCAATAGTTAGAACTTCTAATTAACCCTAATTATTCTAAAACTTGATTAGTGAATATTAGCAAATATAATAATCCAAATTAAGTGATTTTAGTTTTAAATGACTCATAAAGTAAATTAGAACCTAAATATATAATTAGATTGATAATTTTGTGACTAAATTCACTAATCGCTCACTAAACACATTTAACCATAATTATTAAACCTAGAAATTAGATTAGCTATAACTTTGCCAATTCATATCAGAATTGAATAATTTCAAGTTCTATAAAAACCTTAAGACATCATCTTCAATAAATTAATAGAAATTTTATATTTTATTAAGGGTAAAATTACTAAAATGCCCTTATAAGGTCAAATTCCCAATTTGACCTTCTAAGGCATAAATAATTATAAAACTTAATAAAAATAAATTCAAATAATTAAAAATAGTTATAATACTACAAATCATAATAAAAACATTAAATTAATAAATTTCATTATTTTGGGAGATCAAAGAAATTAAATTTGGTTGATTTTATCAAAATAAGTCTGGTACGCAAATTTACTTATAAGTCTTATTTCAGTATTCTTATTTGAGCTATTTTCCATTTGTGTATTATTTGCATTGCTTACCGCATTTTAATCTGCAAAATATTTATATTAAATAGCGTGTAACAAAAAGAATGAAACACAGTTTATATATATTTTGTGGTGTTTATCTTTGGAGGGTGGAATGCAAAACTGGAATCTGTACAGATTGGGCTAGCTAGCAAGCCCCTGGGAGTTATATGGAGGGATTTAGCCTCTTGTAGGAAGTAGGCAAATCCAGAGGAAAGACACACCATCAGTTCCTATTTTGAGTAAGCTACCGACGGGTGGCGAGATAAGCTTCCTACAGATTATGCCTATGGGTTTACCCAATTGGGCTCAGGAGTCTTCGGACTCGACTTATTGTTACAAATGTTTTTGATAAAATTTATTTCATATATGTTGATTTTCACAGCTATTTTGCATGGCAGAAATTGAATTTAGAAATTGCTTACTTTATATGCAGTCTTTCAGTCATTTTCATACTTGATTCATACCTATTATAGGATGCTAGATTTATTCTTATAAGAATAATTTGCGTACTCTTACCTGATTGGTAAACTGAATTTTTCAGGTTTTGATAATTAAAAAGACTTAGAAGATCTTCCAAATTAAAAGAAGAAGAATTAAAGGAACCAGAAGAATGTAGATATTTTATTTCATATTTTGTAAATTTCAAACTGTTGTAACTTTTCATATATATTTTGGCTCTATGTATAAAAGGACTGTGGATTATTATTTTATTTTATTATGTCCTTTTTGAATTATAAAAATGTATATATTTTCAATTGAGATGAATTATTCTTTAAAGACTCTCGAACTTCGATCCCCGGTCGCCACAACTTTAATCTAGGTGCAAGTTATGATTAATCAACGTTGGAAAAAACCTATGCTATTGTTATTTAACATTCATGTGATATAAACTAGCAAGTTGCAATTGCTAATAAAATTTAAATAGTAATAAAATTAGAGATGTAACAAGATAAGGGCTAGTTTGCCTATATATAAGACACACTTATCTAATTCTAGACTTTAGTGAATTTGAGATTTCATGAGTATAGATTAAATCAATAGGTGATTAATGAAACTATTATTAGCTATGAATGGAGTGTAAGTTAGACAAGTAAATAACAATATGAAAAGTAGATGGAATGGTTAGAACTAATGCTTCATTTGAATCCTAACATGATACTAATTATAATGTGTTCAAATTTAAAATGACATTATAAATAGCAATATAAAAAATGGATCATGAGATTTATGTGTTAGACTAATTCAAGCACAAGTTAAACATGATTAGACCTAATTTGTTCTAATCCACGAACTATCTTAGTTAATTCCATTTAGAGCTATAAGTTATATACACAATAATTAATATAGTAAGAATCATACAATTACATCATATTAATCATATGATACAAGAATATAAATTGGTTCGGTATGAGAGAAGTACTAGAACTAATATTACTATCTTATGCTATGATGAAAATTCAACAAAAATTAAACTTATAATGCTTAGATATAGATTGGATCTATGCTAAATATGCACTGGAGATGTAATAATACTTTAAGATTTATTCAGATATTATCATATAATGATTATCATTAAACAACAATCAATAAGATATAAATTTAAAAATGAACTCCAAGTGAATGTGGGATTATACCTTCAGGGTTATGAGTCTAGTTGACACACCACAGGGTTAGGTGAGGTCTCATAATCTATCCAAGCTTAGGGCAAGAAGTTTTGGGCACATAAATATCAGTTACATATAGTTTAATAATCAGCCTGCAATTAGGTTATTCTTAGTTCAAAGTTAGATCATCATAGTAGTTGACTTATAGGTTTTAGTGGTTAATAAAAAAGTTGAAGGTATGCTATGAAAGATTTTAGTAAGCTAAAGCAAGCACTTGAAAGTTTAATGACTTAGAAAGCTTACTAAAATATATGATGGTTGAGAGGGAAGGGAGAGGCGGTTCTCATGTATCGAGATTTTAGGGCTTTAAGATAGTGTCTAACACCTTCAAGAGGTAGAGGAGAGTTATTTAAGCCAAGTCAAACACCTTTGAATGGCCTAAAATGGTGGATTGAGCAATGGTTAAAATTGCCTAAGGAGAACACCTCAGTAGAGATGAAGCAATGGCTAAACACTATAATAAGCTTATACAGTGTATGTGGATGTTTTAAAGGGTTTAGGGATCTAGCAAATAAGCTTAAAGTCCACTAAATAGCTTAGGTGATCGCCTAAATTCTAGCCAAAAATTGTTTCACCGTTTCTTAAGAAAAGGTTCAAACAAAGGCTATAGTTCAATTCAAATGCATTATTGATCTCATCGTGAAGGTGTAAGGTTCCATAGTTAGGAAATTGGTGATTGGTTCGTTGAATTTGTGAAAAATGGTTCATGGCTATAAAATTTCAATTAAGCTTAATCCTTGCAAATTAGATCCTTAAAAAAAGTTCCTAAAACATTCATAATAGACCAACAAATTATTTCAAATTAATTTGGGCTCTATTCGCTGCATCATTGTGAAATTCCCAAATTCCCAATTTGTATTAAAATATTAAATAACAACCTAAAGCATGAATTGTTGGAATAAAATAACTATAATCTAGGCTAGCATAAGCTAATCATGATTAGGCCTACCATATTCTTTTTCAAGACTTATGCAAGCTAATCCTAATTAGAGTTAGGTTTACTCCATGTATATATTAAATAACATAAAAATGATTTATTAAAAATCATAATATAGAACAAGAACATGAGTTGATTTATCATGAACCAAGTATAAGAATCAATTGGGCTATCTTAGCCTAAGATGAATGGTATGTATAAATTAGGTTATCAAAGTTCTAAATTTTGGTTGGATTTAACATTGACATGAATTGGAGAGTATATTTGGTCTTAAGACGAATCTTATTAAGACATCAATTGGAGAGCTGTCTACTTGCTTTATTTTCTATTTGGGTGAATCATTTCAAGGTGGCTTTCTGGTGGCTCTGGGAGTAAGTTGGCTTTGATCCGTTTTTTTCCTCTGTTGTGGTCGCTGACCTTTCATCGGTGCCTTTGCGGTTTTTGTGTTTTGGAACCAGGTATCTGTTTTTTTTTTTCCTTTATGGCTCTGCCGGTTCGATTTGACACTCCAGGTCTAATCTCCGTTCAGAGAGCGAGGTCGGTCAGGCTTCTCGTCTGATTTGTCAGCTTTCTCGGGGGGATTGCGTTTGTGCCTTATCCATGCTGAGTTGCTTCGTTTTCTGTCTCGCCGAGCTCTTTTTATGGGGCCTTGAGGAGGGTGTGTAGAGGAAGCAGGCAGGAGGTAGTATCTTCTGTCCCTGTCTCTCTACATTCACTCACCCTCTTGTCGCGCCAGAATGGAAATTGATGGTTGGCTCGTCATGCGTTCTGTCCCGAACAGGCTCCGGAGCGGTCCCTCTTTAGAGTTATTTTTCAAGAAATATCAGCTTCACTGGCCGGCCATATGCCTGGCCTGGGCTCTCCTGACGCTGTCTTCTTCCAGTGTCCAAGCGAATCTTGCGGTGCTTCTCTTTGGCCTGAACAAAGTTTTTTGGTTATGCGCCATCATGTTTTTCGAAGTTTGCAGGTTTCTGGAGCGTCTGTCGGTAGCGATGCCGATCTCCAGCCATCCGCTGGAGTGTTTCCTCCTCCTTGCGCTCAGTTTTTGGCTCCTCATGTGGATCCTTACAATGTTCATAGAAGTCATGTTTTTGCTTTTTTGATCCTTTGCTGGGCGATTGTGATCGGGCTATGGCTTTTTGTTTCTTCCTTGGCTCCTACTTTTTGGTTTTGTTAGTTTGTTTCTTTCAGCACGGACTCGGAAAAGTGTAAGTGGCCCCTGTGCTAATCATTGTAAAAACTTTTTCTTGATAAAATGAATGATTACTTTATTAAAAAAAAAAAATAAAAATAAATAAATAAATATATATATATATATATATATATATATATTTATATATATACTATAAATAGCAAGATCTAGATTCAACTAGGAAATGGATGATATTTTCCTTTAGCTTTAGGGTTCCTTTGAGAACAATGAGGCTTCCAAGGAATTGGACTTAGTCTCAATTCATTTAGTTTAGTTGGCCCCAAATGTAAATTGGTTAGTACGAATTAATCCCAAATGGCTCATGGGTCTTCAAAGATTATAAGAAGATTTTAATGGAAGTAGAGCTTACTAAGTAATCCTTATTCCTCAGTAGAGTTGAAGCAATGGTTAAAATTGGCTAAGGACAACACCTCAGTAGAGATGAAGCAATGGCTAAATAGTATAATAAGCTTATTCAGTGTATGTGGATGTTTTAAAGGGTTTAGGGATCCTGTAAATAAGCTTAAAGTCCACAAAAACTTAGGTGACCACCTAAATTCAAGCCAAAAAGGATTTCACCGTTCTTAAGAAAATGTTTAAACAAAGGCTGCAGTTTGATTCAAATGCATTATTGATCTCATCGTGAAGGTGTAAGGTTCAATAGTTAGGCAACTGGTCATTGGGTTCGTTGAATTTGTAGAAAATGGTTCATGGGTATAAAATTTCAATTAAGCTTAATCCTTGCGAATTAGATCCTTAAAAAAAGTTCCTAAAACATTCATAATAGACTGACAAATGAGTTCAAATTAATTTGGGCTCGATTCGCTGCATCGTTGTGAAATTCCCAAATTTAGATTTTTAGGGCATCCACAGCTTGGCCTGCGCGAGAACGACGACACTGTAGCACCAGGTTATCGAGGTACAACGATTAGCAGTGGATTGATTTTGGATCTTCCAATTGCACTATTATTTAAATCTATCAATTCTAAACCCTTTCACCGTTCCAATACAACATTGACTGTTGATTGGATCGATGGATTGGATGACTAATATTTCTTCCATCGTTTTATTTATAACGTATAAGGAATTATAAAAGGTATCAATGATATCATCTCTTCAATTTATATCTAAAATAAAATGAATTTTCATCAGACTAATATAATAATTAAAGTACGTGAAATTCAATAATGCAAAAGTATTTATATTGAATTCATTTTATTTTATTTTTATTTTTTCCAAAATATGAACTTAAATATTATTAAAAATTATCATCATTCAATGAAATAAATATTTCACAATACTTCTACAAAAACAACTTCAATATATTGGCATACTTATTTTAATGAAATTCCAAACGTTTTAAGAAAGATTTCAAAATGTGATCAAGGTTTAATTAAGGTTAGTTAAGCATGATTAAATCTATTAACAATCAAAGAATGCTCATGAATGTTTCTTAAATGAATAGTCGGTCGTTAATTGTGCTAATTAATTAGTTGGCGAATCCAGATAAACCGCCTGTTATTATCATGCACAGGCGTGCAGTACGACATGTTGGGCGTGTGGGAGCACTTCAAATAGAAGTACAGGTTATCCTCCCTGGTAGCTAGGCTTGTTTTGCCGTGCAATATGACATGTTGGGCGTGTGCGAGCACTTCCAACAGAAGTACATATTATCCTGTTAGCTAGGTTGGTTCAAAGCCTAGTATCTTTCCATTATCCAAGCAACCAATTTTGAGTATTCGGTGAAGTGGGTCACAGTGCCGCATGTCAGATCTTGGAGATTCTTGAAAAAAAATAGTCCGTCATCCGATCGCAAAGAGATTCGCTTTGCCAAAATAACTCAATACTCGATAGTGAGCAAATTATACAACACTTAGCAGTTGATTTGAGTGTTTGAGCTTACCAGGCTTTGTGTGATTAGTTGATCAATTAGATTGCGGCCATCGACGGGAACTTTTTTTCTTGGAAGAAGTTCAGTCATAACAGTGTAGTTATTGATCTACAGTAGTTTAAATCAAAGAACCCTAATCACTGACCGGATCACAAAACATAAACTCTTGGAAAAAATCATCTATACGGCTTAACTATAAATTTATCATAATTACTTGATTAAGAGCTAAATAATTATAGAGTTAGCTGCCTTTCAAATTACTCTAGAAAAACATCTTATAAATAAATTGAGAAGTTGTTGGATGGCGACAGTTGCTTCCAATACAATGAATTTTAAAACTAGGATTGCTTCATCTTCAAAAAAAATAACGGTAGACATGAAACAAAATACTCCACTGTAGCTTTCAGTGCATAGAGTCACATTCTTATGTCATTTCTTACACACAAATCTAACAATAAACATGAGTTATTTGGACGTGCTGTTAGTGTATCCCAATCTCTATATTGTATTCGCCCTTTTTCTCTTAGTGAAACAAAATCCTTCTGTGCATAGGAATCTTCGCATTCTTTTGTGATGTGAACTTATCATTTGTACTTATTTTTCATTTAGTTTATTGGGCATAAAAGCAAACTCTTTTTTTATAACAAACGTTGCACAATCATTTAGAATTAAGTATATTGAGTGACTCCACACTCGAAGACCAAATCACTAATTGGTCTCCCCTCCCAACAAGCCACTCCATCCTTGAAGAACAAACTTGCTTTCAAGTGTTCTCCAATACGACTTCATTTGCTTTGGTTGTTAAACTGCTGAATACTTTTCGAAGCAAATCAAAAGGAGGGAAGAATATGGCGCCAATCAGTGCCAATCAAGCATTTCGTGATCGATGCCGGTTTAAGGCGGTGCAATGGGTTTGGTAACTGATGCCAATTTATAGATGCATACTGATTGGCCAAACTGGAATCAGTTGAAATTGTCATAAGGCTATTAATAAGAATAGGGGATGCCAATATATATAGGAATGCTGGGCGTATTGTAACTGTTTTTGCTCATCTAGTGGAATACTTCTCCTCTACCCCTTGTGGGCGTATGTGCTTTTACATCGAATCATGTAAGAACACGTGTTTTCATGATAGTGTTTGTTATGTGGATTTTATTGTTTGTTTTTGCAATCACTGACATACCTAAAATTATGCGTCTGCTTGATCACGCAAGTGCACGTGATCTGAAGTAATATATGACATGTTAGTTCTCGAGATTTATCATTCTTTGGGAACAGTTTCCTTTTGTTACCAGAGTTTGCTTAATTTAGTTAATGTTGAAGTGCTCAAATAGTTGATAGTGTTGGTCCTGATTTAACAAATTAGAGTTTCTTAAATATGAAACTACTTTTGGAGATAATATGAAGAGTTAGGTTTTAGTATGCAATTCATTAAGAGTTCATGTAAGTACTATTCTTTCTCAATTTAGTGTCAAACAAATTTGATTATTTAATTAAAAATCAAGAAATTTAGTCTTCTCTAAGGAGACTCCTAAATGGGCTAAGTCTCGCCTAGTGCTCAGAGATGAACTCAAGAAGGTTCAATCTCGGCACGTAGACCCTCATGTGATCAATATTGAAGTAGTTCAATGCTTACGTCTAAGTTATAAAATTTATAGTCTTAGCTGTTCATCACATGAACTTGATTCCACTAATGACTCACTTGAATCACTTTGAGGTTTAGCTAAGGAGATGACTCATTGGGCTAGATGGGTTTATGTCACATCACTAATTGCACTCAATGCATCTAAGTTCTCGTATAAACCTAGAATGAGCTATGGAGCTCAACTAGTGGCTCTTGGCTCACGCGCGTCAACTTCTCCACTTAGCCAAGGTTTTGTGTTACGGCGTTCACGAAGCTTGTTACATAGCTCTAGGATGTCATGCACATATTTCTCACATAAGCTACTAGTGAGCAGTGGAGCTCAGAGATTATTAGTGAACCCATGGCTTTATTGATCAACTTAGATCTATGGTTGTGCACAGGCTACTTTTGCATAGTGAATGTTGTCATAGATATTCAAGGCGTCAACGCTCGACATGCACAACCTTAGTTTTTTAAGTGATTTAAGAGCTCTATGGTTTTCTTACAGTTAAAATATTATTTGCTCAAATATCTTCATTTCAAAACAAGCTTTTCCAATTCATTTATTCACAAACATTCAATCAAGAGAAAATGACTAAATGATATTCATTGATATTGAAGAGTACAAAAATTACATTCTTAAATCCTTACATACATATGCCCAACCCTCCCCAAGGAGGGTTTAAGCTGCCATTAAATCAAAAGTACAATGGAGACAACAAGAGAGAACAAGCCTTTACATGACTTTTACAAGAAATGAAATGAGTTAAGAAAATGTACAATACTCAAGGAACAGCTTTTGTGTTCGCCTGGATCTCTCTTCCGTAGATCTCTTCTTATTCCTCGCTCGATGTGCTTCTCCTTCTTCTTACAGCTGCAGCCTTCATTCCTTGGGCAGGGGGCTCTCTTCTATTTGTTCTTACAACAACACCTATACCCAAGAGCTTGAGATTGGAAAATTGGAACCCTCTTCTATTCTGAAATCTCCCTTTTATAACCTTTCCTCAGCTTATTAAGCATTCATTCAGCCATTAAGTCTCCATTATGAAAGTTGAATTTGCTTTAAATGTTTATTCCTTTATTCCATAGGTAATGAGGAGTTTTAACATTGAGTATTCAAATTATGATGTGTGGAATTGGAAATAATTAAATGCATGTGCCTTTCAATGTAGATTTGGCAAGGCAAAAATAATTCCAAATTATAGGCGGGCCCTATAGCTCGCTGTAGCGCCGAGCCCTCTATCAGTCCCATTCTATGGCGCGCTGTATCGCCTGTGTTTCTGTTAGGATTGCATTGCGGTGTGCTATAGCACTGAGCTTACAATTTGATGAACGCTACGGCGTGCTGCAGTGCTGAACTCTCTGTTTAATATGTGGTGTAGCACGCCGTAGCGTCTGAATGCGTTGTGGCATGCTGTAGTGTCAGAATGCGCTGTTGCACGCTGTAGCGCTGGGCTATCTATTTGAACAAAAGTCTTTCAAGCACGCTGCGACATGCTATAGTGCTGAGCTCTCTGTCTGGATCAGCCACGGCGTGCTATAATGTTAACCTCTCTATTATTTGATCACAATGACGCATCGCAGCACGATGTCTCTATTTGGATCCACCGCGGAGCGCTATAACATCAAGCTCTCTATTGTTTGAGTGTTACAATGCGCTGTAGTGCTTAGCCTTTTGTTTGGAGGGCACTGCGGCGCACTGTAGCTCATCTTTCTCGGGTTTGATCCGCCACGACACGCTGGGGCACGGAATGGCGCGTCGTAGCACCTCTCTTTGTCCAGGTTCCAAATTTCTTCGATGACCTTTAATTTCAACTCTTTTTTCTGAAATGCTACAGAAACACATATTAAAATACACTAAACCTACAAAAGCATAACGATTAACGCTAAATTAACTATGTTTGATAGTATCATGCAGGTCAGAGCTGACTCACCTAGCACTATTCATCATCTCTTTTGAGGACCGAGCCTACATCTTCTTGGGATTCAAAAGACTCATTACTTCGAGCTCCTCCTCTCGTACGCCATATATCAATTTGAACCTGTAATGATCTGCTTAAGTAGTAATAAGTTAAGTGTGCTCAGGTGGGAGCACTGCCAGGATGGGTGACCCACTGTGAAGTTATCTTATGAGGGTAAGAATTTAAAGCCAAGCAGGTTAAAGCAGATAGTACATTGGTGCTTAGGAGTTTGGGCTGTTACTAATGATATTATAGCAATCCATATGGTGCTAGATAGGAGCTAAGTGCAATAGAGGTAAAAAGCACCACCTCATGTGAGTAGCCTCTTAAATCCATGATGGTTAATATGGTTGTGGGTACCTCTTATTCCTGTAAGGGCCATCTCTAGTCTTATCTACCCAATGGGTGGTTATTAGATCTGTGTGTGGATACTGACGAGAAAGTCAGTTACTTAAGTTGGGGAGATTGTAAAAAGCCCCTTAACTAGTATTAAGTAAAAATCTTAAACATTGAGGCACATTTTCAGATAACTGTGGAGCTTTTAATAATAACTCCAAAGTTAGTACGCTCATGTGAGAACACTCCCAGGATGGGTGAGCTGCTGAGAAGTTATATTCTGATGGCAAAATAGTGAGGCCTATCAATTCAAAATGGATAGTACATTGGTGCTTAAGAGTTTAAGCTATTATAAAAGCACTCACTGAGTTCTTTCAAATGCCCCTAATACCCCTATCTGACTTCATGTAGCTCAGAGGAAGATGGTGACTTAGGGTTTAGTGTGGAAAGGGATTCCACCTTCCACAATGAACCTCAGGGGTGGAGCCTAATGTAATAGGCCCAGTAGTATTAGCATTTTTTTAGAAGACTAATTAACTCCAATTCACTTCTAGTACTATTATAATAGTATTATGAGCCTTCACCTCAAATTTGGTGCAATTTGGAGATCATTTGTGATTGATGAACATTCCTGATTATTTTGATAATTCTAAGAATACCTATTTTATTTTGACCTCAGAATCAAAATTAGAGTTTATTATTTATAACAACCCTAGTTATCACCTTAGCTAAGTTCAGATAAATTAAGCTAAACCAAGTCCTAATTTTGATACTATTAGACTCAATGGGTCACTTAAATCTAACCCTAGAAGTTTGAAATCAATCAAAGCTTCATTGAGAATTTTGGAATTTTTGCCTATTTTTGGACCCTGAAAAATACATAAATTAAATTGATGTCCAAATTAAAATCTGAGTTCATTTTTGAATCTGTCATACCCTAATTAGCTAAGGGTGAATTTTTGAAAATTTTGGAACTTATCTAATCCTAAATTGGATTTAATAATTTAATAGAAATTAAGTAATTAATTAATTTAATTTATATATAGGTTTTTATATTCCGGGATTTGCTATCGGGACCGTGGTAGATCTGCTACGGGGTCCCAACAGCAGGGCAGCATACCCGTCGTATGGATGCCTCATCACGCATCCTAACGCACTTGATCCTGCGGCTCGAACTACCCCGCGCTGTGATCTAATCCTGTCCGCTCGATCAGCATCCCACATCGAACGATCGAGATCCCTTCCATGGTTCAGTTAATAGAAACCCGCATCCATCCATTCATCTTCAACGGCCGCGTGATTAGACGGCTGAGGGTGAATAACAGTTGTTCATTATCATCCCCGCTCGACTCCCAGCCCGACCGCAGAGTTTCGCAAATATTCGCCACATCGATCCTATCTTCCACTCCTCAGCCTCACTCCTTAGGCTGTTAGAATTATCCCATTAATGGCTGAGCCTTTCCAGGCAACCCTGAGGCTGGGGTTAATCCCATTTGGGGTGGGCTATGGAGACAGCTCGTCCCGAGCCTGTGGCATGGTTCCCAACCATGGCATCCACCCTAGCCCTTCCCTGGCTATAAATAGTCCCCATAGCCCTTTCAGTGAAGCTACTGCTCACTATCTCCCCTAGCATTGAAGCATTTGAGCTCCTGCCATTCCTGTTTGTTGTAGCCTCCTAGTGGAACTCCCTATTGTGCACCGCTGATAGAGGGTAAGGTTTGGAGTTCAGACCCCCTTGCTGAAGCTTCTGCAATCATCTGGAGTACCCTGAGCTGATCGTCTGGCCTCTGTCACCTCTGCAATATTCAGGTACAGCCTCCATCCCTCTTTCTATTGAGCTGGTTCCATCTCACCCCGTAGCTCTTCTATCTTAGATGATGTGATAGGTTCTTACCTTAGCTTTCTACGAGGCACCTAAGACTTCTGGTGGCGAACTGACAGTGGACTAGATGACATAAATCCGTCTGAATGTGCACTGGCAGCCAATCCCCGAGACGTTGGATATCGGCGTTTCTCCTGAATAATTGAGTCCCAATTGAATCCTAAACTCTTCCTAGAGTGATTGTAGGCTAATTGCAATCATTGAACTCAGCCTGATCGATCGATTCGACTGGTATCGATCAACTCAGAGTGAGCCTGCATCAGTAAAATGCCTCAAATAGCACTCCATCGATCCAGACCGTCTTGGGACCCCTCGTCTCTTACAATCGCTTCTCCTATGATCCTTGAGTGTGTAGGGTTAGACTGTGGCTCATGGTATTGATCCTGTGAGGAGAATTAGCTCCTCACAGAGACTCCTTCAGTGACGTCTTGGTTGAGTAGCACCCCAGCAATCCGGCGCTTCCCAGATGGGGATTTCGGGTTCAGTCGACGCGTCTTCCATCCCTGAAGGTGTAGCCATCTAGACCTTGGCGTGGTGTGGCCGGAGCATGGAAAATTTGGCACTGCAAGTGAACCCTAGGGTTTGGGCGTTGGGGTGTCTCCGTGAAGATGAAGCACTGGCGCTTCAGGCAGGGTCAGACCCCGACCCGCGCCTTTTGCTTTTTGGGACGTTAATAATGATGGAATTTCCGAATTAATTTCCTTAAGGAAATTAATTTGGAAAATCAAATCATATGGTTTTAATTTAAATAAACATTCAGAATAAATTTGTTAAATTACTTTAGTGATACATGTCCAAATGGTATGATCTAATATACCATTTTAATTAGAAAAATGCAAGAAATAATAATATAAAATAAATTTAATGATCCAATGGTTAAATTTTAAATAATTGCATAATCCTTTTCTATTAATATTTAAATTATAATAAATTTAATTAATGTTCAAAAATGTTGATTAAGGTCCCTGATTGTTCATGAGACCATATAGAACTTATGTAGACTATAAAAAGTAATTTAAGATCTTTAATTTTGTTAATCACTCCTTAATTACTTTAAAATGAGATTAGTGAATTAAACTCTAATTTAACCTTTGATTTTAGGGAACTAAGCTTCTAATGCCTTATTAAGGATAGTGGAACCTATAAATGCAAACGGATCACTCTAGGATGCTCTAATTTTCTTAATCACCTTAATTTACCTTAAATTAAGATTAATATTAATTAAGCTAAATTAAATATTCAACACCTAAGCTAAGTATTTTTATTCACTTCATTAATCAATATGAAGTTTATTAAAATAGACTTGAATCAATTTAAATGATTAAATCTTAAAATCCCATTTTTAGCCTTAAGAGGGGTATTTTGGTTATTTTGACCAAAATCCTTAAACCCTTAAAATTAAGTGAAATATCTCTAGTTAGACTATTAGCACCTTTCTGAAATCTTATGTTAATAATATTGATGCTAAGTGAAGAAATATTAAGTTAGTCTTATTAATACCTTAAGACCTTAAGTGTCCTTAAAACCCTTTTTTTTAAGAGTTAGGCCTAATTACCTTTAAGTGCTCGACCCCTAGTCTAATAACTTAATTAAGTTGATCTTTAAGCTTGAATCCTAGAAGAAATACTCTTGTAAAACCCTTAAGTCTAAATCTTAGCTTAAGTCTAAAAGTGTTCAAATCTTAGACCTTAGATCTTAGACTTAAGATCATCTAAATTGAATTGAATTATCTTCTTTGGAATCCCTTAAGTGATTTATTGTTTAATCCCTTGAAGCCGTCCTTGTGGGTGTAGGATTGATTCAGTCTATAGAATAATATAATCATCCTAAGGATTGAATATAGATCTTAGATTCTAAGTTCTTAATTAATTATGTTATCTTATAATCACTAGAGTGACCTTTCAATTAAGATCGTAGTTTCTGAATCCTTCAGCTTATAAGATTCCTTATCTTAAATTTGAGTTTTAAGTGTGAACCCTAGATCATTATCAGGATATCCTCATGGATTTAGGATCTGAACACCAAAGTGGAGTTTGGATCCAGAATCTTTAACCTAGATTTACTTAATCAAGATTTAGGTTAAGAGAGAAAAATAACAGCAATTAAGTCACTGAATTATTTACTTCGAATCCTTATAGTTGTCATATAATTATGAATTATAACTTGTTAAGTTATAATGTTAACATTAAGGTCGTGAATCTGGGATTATACTCGATAGCTGGATATTGGAGATCCTAAACTTGTATCTTCTCAGAATAGTTAGTTGGATAAATTAAATAATAACAGATATCACATAAGTCTAGATTGAGTCTCTTGCTTACTTTGATTTAGATTGTTTTGTATGCCTTAAATATTGAGCCTTATTCCTTGAGCATAATAAGTAAACTTAGGATATAGAAGATACATCCTAAGTTAGTATTTAAAAAGCATAGCATTCATTCAGTTCTTTTAGTGCTTTTAGTTAGTAAAGTATGTCCTAGCTTAGTCTGCCTCTTCATTTCTAGTTTTGTTATAGACTTGAACCTAGCTCTGTGGATGTCTAGGATGGATACATATCTTATTCTATAAGTTCGACTCGGACCTAGCTCTACGGATGCCTAGGATGGATACATGTTAAACTTTCAGTTCAGAGGTCCTGTATGGCCTGTTTTTGTTATGGCAGTACAATGTCTTAGGCTTACTTCTACTTAAGTTCAATTTTTAGTATTTGTTTTGCTTTGCCACATGCTTCAGTGACCTTTCTCTTAGTGCTTGACTTACTTTGTCACATGTTGCAGTGACTTTACTTTTGCTCATTCATGTACTTAGTTTACTTTTTCCATATGCCTCAGTGGCCTTTTTCATATTAATCTGCATGTTTTATAAATACTCTTATTGTGTAGTATTAAATATTAGCATGTTTAGGATGCTAAGATTATGTGTTATTTCAGCACTTGTGTTCTTTATATGCTCAGCATATATTCATGTGATCATAAGCTTATTAGGATTAGATTTATTTCAGTAGTTGCAGTTATTTTGCTTTTAACCTCACCTTGTTTAATTGCTGCTTTGTATGTTATTTTTACATACTTGTTGATTAGCTATGAATGATTAGTTTATAGCTATCCCGTTCTTTGTAGCTTGTAGCACCTTATAATGCTTGCATGTTTAAAACCCATATATGTGATATCTTAAATATTCAGTTCACTTAAATAGCCTAAAATATACTTAGACAATTGCCTAACTGTAACATTTTTCCTTTGTTGGTTGGGGCCCTAGCATTTGTGATACCGACAAATGTCAGATTTGGAGCTGTTCATAGGCAGTACTGCAGGAGAGGAGCCAGTGCAGGAAGAGGATCTTCTTACTACTATTTAGTTAGATTTACTTTTTTGTAGTAATATTTTGAGAGATCCTTACTTTCATTTAATTCAGTTTATAATATACAAACTCTGGATGTATTTACTTTTTTATATTTAATCTGAGTTACTATTTCTTTTACTCTCTTATGCTATATTGTGATGTGGATGTTATATTATATTATTTCTTACTTCCTCCACTTTAATTTCTATTCATGTGTGTTCATAATTCTAGGTGACAAGTCCTTGGCTTAAGGTATGTTGGGTCCTACCTGACTTTACTTAAGTTGGGGATTTTCCATAGTTGGAGCACCGTACTCCCCGCGATTATGCTAATATCAGTATTCATGTCACTGCGGGATAGTACTGGGCCCCACATTATTGGATTCCTCACCCCCAAATTAGCTAGGAGTGATATTTTGGGAATGCCTGGAAGTCATCAAATTTTCCTTGAATATTTTAATAATATTTAAATACTCAAAAAATTAAGATATTAAATTGACTTCCGATTAAAAATCTGATTGTATTTTTGAGTTCCACACCTCTTTATTAGGTTTGGGTGAATTTTTAAGATTTTTTGGAGTCAATTTGGTTAATTAATTTTGAGTAATTAAAATGTTTATTTAAACTATTAAATTTAATTTATTTATATATATTATTTATAATCCAACGGACAAAATTTAGCAACCGATGAGGTGGGCTAAATAGGGGGCAGTAGAGCGCATCATTCAGAGCCATCGAGCGTTGTTTAGAGAGGATCAGACGATCTCGTTGTGATCCGATGATTTGATAGTCAGATCGAGATTCTGATCCGATGGTACAGGCTCTTTCCCTATACATTCTGCGACTCACCTGATTGTGGCCTAGCAGGGAGCTGACATTGTATCGCCAGCCTTGACTAAACCCTCCCCTAGCCTACTAGAATTTCCATTACTCTACTCTTCTCCTAAAACCTTCATCCTAGACTGATGCGAGCTTGGGAGTCCTGCAAGCGACGGTTGGTGCTGTGTCCCGATGAACCCTATTACATAACCCTAAGAGTTGACAAAGACAAACTGCCAAGTAATGATCCTCTCTTTATCCTTTGCAATTGAACTTCCCTAACGTTATTCTCGAGGCCTTAATTGCTTTATCGAAGCTCAATCGACTCGTTCAAGCCCGATTGAGCTCTTGCTCATTTAACTAGCCACAATAGTCTACAAGGAGTTTCTGGGTTCACCCTTTGGGACGGGCTTCGCGCTACAGGCTGCACCATCACCGCCAAGGACTGATTGATGGGTTGTTGGGTTGGCTTTGGCAAGAGCTTCTCCCCAGTATGCGGGTCAAGCTGGGGGACCCTCGAGTTCGATAGGGAATCCTAACCCAAGGAGCTCCCCTCCGAGTTAATGTTGGGGAGAAAGCAGTCTAGCGGGTTTGGGTCTCGGCTTAGGTTTTGTTGATGCGCCAGGCTGATTCAGTCGGGGCAGACCGTGCCATCACACAGTGTAGGTGCATGAACCTCGTGCAGACATGCGTCGGCCTCAAATATGAGGAGACGTGTGTTTGTCCGTGCAGCCATCATGTCGCCATCTTAAGTTTAGTGCCCGATAGACGTCGTTTCCATGCCGTGGCTTTCCGCATCGATAGTTAATTGGAATTTAATTTATTTAATTAATTAGTTTTAAATTCTAATTTTAATTCCCTCATAACTTTAAATATACATGTTCAAATAATATGAAATTATATGTTATTTTATTCTAAAAATGAGATGAACACATTGATATAATTCAATTTATATTTGAATACTAGTTTTTATAATCACTTCTTAACCCTAATTAGGAGTCTTGGAAATCCTAATTTTTCAACATTGTCCGATTTTGACCTACTTAGTGTTATTCTTCTCCGTATTATATAAGGATTTCACATTTGTAGTTATAGTTGTATTTTGCACTATTTGGACAACTTGGGTTTTTGGCTCCCTAATTCCTTCATAAATGTAATTTTACATATTCATTAGCCTGCTTAATAAGGTGTTTTATCCCTTGGACAATATGCATTATCATTTAATTTAATCATTCATGTTAGGTTAATTTGTAAGAATTAGATTAGAATAGTTAGATGCTTTGCTTAGGTTAGTAAACTAGCAATTTCAAGCCTCAACCTTAGGAGAAGTTATTGTAGGAGTGAAGCCTTCATTTGATTGCAATCCTAAATACAAGCTAACCATTATAATAAACTTATAATAATGGTTAGCTTGTATAAGGAGACCTCACATATCCTAGAGGAGGAATGTGAGTTTTTATATTTTCATGGAGACCCCGCTTCTTCACTTAGTTAGACAGGCGTGTCTAATTCCTCCCTCGTTCTGTAATTTATGCCTGCATAATAGAAAACCTAAATAACTTAAGCAATTTAAATTATTGGGTTATTATTTTATTATTGATTGTGAGAACTTGTCATAGCCCTGAGCTATACTTACTTTTCATGGTCTTTGACTATGCCTTCTTAACCCATGAGGCTAAGCTCTTTCTTACTTTACTTTACTATTCAGCTCTTACTTGTTGTACTATTATTTACTTATAGTCTCATATTCATGCAATACATATTATTTTACTTACATTTTCTGCTTCACTACTTTAGTTTACTTTTACTTAGCATAATATCTACTAAACATATTCATGTATTCATTATATACTTTCATATGCACATTAGTAGTTTCTAGACTTATTATGATGCTTTTATCCATTACTTGTTGTTGTAAGCTAGAACAAACATACTTGTGAGTTTTTACTCCTTACTATCTTTTTTACAGTTCCATTACCCTTACTTTGATGCTTAAAATGCTCTGCTTTTAGTATTTAATTATAAATTTGCATCTGTGATATCCAACTGAACTGTAATTAAACATTAGCCCAATCTTAAGTCTAATCACTTGTTTTTACTTTTTTTGCTATGCCCTATTGTATTTTATAAACCAAATTACAGTAGATCAGGAACATTTTTTGGATAGAGGAGTTGGACCTAGTACTGGGCATTAGTAGCTTTGAAGTTTCTTGCTTCTGCATCCTTATTTTATTATATTGTGAGATGATAGAGTTTATTTTCTTTACTTTTATATTTAGTCTGTAATAACTTAATTTCTATTATATTCTTACTTCATCCTATGATAAATTTACATTTGGTATTGCCTGCTTGGTTGGTATAGTGGATTGAACGCACTTTACTACTTTCATATTCTTCTACTTGTATATTTTATTGCTTAACTTACGCCCTCACAAAGATACTTGGCCACATATCACTTAATGTTGGGTTAGTTTCCTTCTAACCCAGTGTTAAGTGCTATGGTAACTCCCTAGCATTGGTTTGGGTTCTGATCCGATAATGGGGTCATTACACTTGGTCCCATTGGGATCTTAAGGTTGTGGTTGACCTTAGGATTCCAATTGGAATGTCGGATGCCGACGGTCGCACCCAACTACTCGGATGAGCCTCAAGCAATGTACATTAACTATAAAGGCCCAAGTGCGTCTGACCTAACTGAGTTTTATCAATACCAATTGAACTTTTTGATCAATAATACGATCTTCCAAATTGATAAACAAAACACATGCATTAATTAAAATAAAATGGAGGGGTTAAACTGTGTACCCATGGTCTACCGGGTAGATACTCCACCAGGCTTGTTCATCACGCTACATGGTCGGAACATCGGGCGAGCCTTCTGTCGGGTAGGTTAGGCTATAAAGTGTCATCTAAAGGTGCTGGATTGTCTATGACACAATGAATAAAAGGCGAAGTGGTTATTCTGAGCTGACGCCAGTGTTTCCCAAGCAGACACGATTGAGCCATTCATTGGCAGGTGAGGTCTCGATCATTGGATCGTGCACTTGATCCATTGGCGGGATCACATTTCACTAGCTGAATCGATCTCACCATTAGATCCAATCCCAAATATGGATGGATTTCACAGATGCAGTGGGTTTCGCTGCTTTGTGTTAGGAGCTGAGCAACAGATTTCCATAGTTGACAGTTATTTTGGTTAACTAAAATTATATATATATATATATATATATATATATATATAATTATTTTAATTATTATAAATTAATGCATTTAAATTACGCTTCATTTTCCGATTAAATGAATTCCAAAAATTTCCAAAACTTCACCATTATCTGTTTTAGATATGAGTGACTCAAAAATGATGTCAAATTTTTTATTGGAGGTCTAACAAATTATTTTATTTTTCCAATTAATTAAATTGATCAAGAGATTCATCACACTTAAACGGCTTCCAAACTCAACCAAAATTGCAAGGTTTGGCCTTAAGACTATTTTAAGACAAATAGTGTAGCGCCCCATCCCATCGCCGCACACAATTAATTTTAAGGAATAACAAATTGGCAGCAAAACGATGCGTTACTCAGGAAGGAACCCAACTTCCTCGAATAAACCTGCTAACTACAAGAATAGCTGGAACTGAACCTCAAGAGAAGAGGGCTGAGTACTAATCCTTTAGAAAAGTGTAGTATCCTTATCTTAAGTATTAGGTAAGGTACTCATGTATATCGTATTATGAATACAATTATGATCCAAGTTACACAAATACTAGTATTTTATGAATATTCTGATCACATCACAATGCTAAGTATAAGTAAAATAAAGATAGAGTGTGGAAGCTAAAGCATACATTCAGAAACATTTATCATAAAAACTGAATGAGACATTCATCTCAAAAAAAGAAAAGAAACAAAACATACACACTTATTACAACATTTTTATGAAATACAGAACAAAGTCTAATTACTGAACTAAAAATATCTAAATAGAAAGTAAAAGTTGGAAAAGAGTCCATTAATGCTCCTCGAACTCCTCCTAGATCTTATGAGTATCCACCTGATCTGGCTCTATGAATTGCTCAGGATCTAGCAAATACAAGAAATCTAACACATCAAAATCTACTCTAACATTTTACAATGATATCTACTATTTAACATTTAAATAGTTTAAATAAAATTGCAAAAAATGCAGTAAAATAACTAAAAGATTAAAACAATATAAATTTGAAAGTAAATTAAACTGAAACTATAAATTGAGACTGAATGTAAAGAAAATAAAGAATAAATCTGAAACTAAAACTAACTGCTAAAATGTAGATGAAATAGTAAACAATCTGAACCTAAGTAAATAATGCTGTAAAACTGTGTTGTATGCCACTAAATTCATTATTATGCATTTGAATATGCCACAAAACTATATGCCACTGATATGCTAACTTGGTACCTCATGAACACACCATAGATTTCCTAGGTGAGAAAATGGTTTGCTAACAGAGTCCTTAGGTAAGCCAAGCACTCCATTAATGCTGACATGACTTATGAATTTATGATATGCCAATGTTTTAATACTGGTATGCTTTAAATCATTAAAATCTAGAAATCAATTCAATATCCAATACTAATTCCATTTATCTCCATAATCCAGAATTCACTTAAGTGAAATTTGACTCCTATCTCTAATTTACTGAATTATTTTAGTTAGGTTTATATAGAATCATCAGCTCAAGAGATTGTATACACATAGTTGGTATGTTTCCAAGAAAGGTGAATTTAACACTTAGTTTGTTTAACTGCACTTATCAAAGCGCACGGCAATAAGGGGCAGATCCTGGTCATAGTTTATTCTCTTAAACTAAGCTATTAAATACTCTAATTACAACCATATTTAGTGCTTTAAGAAGGATAAATTGAGATATTTAGTTTGTTTAACTGCACTTATCGAAGCGCAAGATGATAAGGGGCAGAACCTGGTCACAGTTTATTCTCTCAAACTAAGCATCCAAGTTACTTAATTATACCACACTTATATTTGGAAAATTTACTATAAGCTGGAATGTACTTATCCAATCATATAGGATAAGACTGAGACTCTACTTTCCTACTTAGAGTGACTCATCTAATCCCAAGTTTTTTTGAAATGATTCAACACTATGGTTATACACTATCACATTCTACTAAAAATCTACTGATTTCCACACATCTATTTAGTACACAAGGATTATCAAACTAATGAATCCTCACTCCATTGGAATGGGTCCTACACAAGGTTCCAAGAATGTGACCTAAAGGTCACTCAATTTAGATTACTACCACATGGGAGAATCTCATGCTAAGTTCTTAGGTAATCCTACCACAAGGGTGTAAGATCAAGCATCTAAAGCCAATAAGGAGCATCTAAGTTCCTACCTCAAGATGTAAACAATAAGCTCTTCCTACCTAAATAGATTATTTACTTATGGCTTAACAATTATTGAATTATTCATGCCAAGGCAAGACCATAATGATCTTGTACTTCTAACTTAAAAGAAAATTTAAGTTTTATGCTTTACACTAATTCCACAACTCTTATTTCCTTAAGATTTGATTTGATCAGATTAGATGGGTAAGCCCATCTGATCAACTTCTATGCTAAAATCATGGGATTCAATCTTATAAATTATTAAGGAATGATTGGTTCGTAAATTCATTCTATTTTATAGGTTATATTATGCTGATGATCTTACTTAAGAGAAAATCAAGGATTTAAAGATAAGTATTCAGATTGACCAATCGCATAACTTATTAAAGATCTTAATAGTTCCAAGTTAATAAGTTATGATCAATATCAAATCAGGGGACATTATTAGAATTATGCAAGTTCATCTATCTTTCTAATCAAATTAATTTATTTAGAGTGATTAAGGTTTAGATCTTAATCCAGATAATTTAGGACTTAAATCCTAACTTAACCAAACCAAGACAAATTATTTAATTTATGGATCAATGACAAATCAATGGATTATTGGTGTATTATTGATATTTATTCAAGAATTAGGGTTAAGATTGATTTACTTAATCATTTTCTTATGATTCTTAAGTTTAATTAGTGATTAATATCAAATTAGTCATTCAAGCTGTCCAATCAAGCATGAGAGTTCTGTAATATTCATTCTACTATTATTGAAACATAAGAACATGAATTTACATAAAATAGAAAGTAATTAAGGCTAATCAACCTAAATCAAGAAAAATGGATTCGCATTAATTACAAATCCAACCCTTCAAATTTCATGAAATTTAGCAAGTGTGTTATGATAGACAATGTAAATAATCTAAGACTATACTTGTTGATTTTGGATAAGTAGAAACCCTAATTTTCACTAATCGTGTTTTTATAAGATTATGACATAATTAAAAGAATAATAATCAAAAAATTGTTTCACCTAGTACATGCATTCTACAAAGCATTAGAACATAATGGCACCTAAATCATGCAAATCGGCTAAGTAAACATGCTAATCTACCCTCATCAAGTTTTGTGGTAATTAAGCAAATTCAGAAAATCTAACTATTAAAAGTGCAATATTATTTTATATTTAGATTCCTTACATTTTTCTAAACATTTTGATTAATAATTTTATAGGATTTGGACCAGTGGATCTGAAGTTATTCAAATAATTTATTCTATATTTTTCTAATTTAATTTTCTTATGATTCAATTAATCAGATTATTTTACTTAAGGAAAATAATTCCAATTAATCAGCTTAATAATAAACGGGTTCGGCCCATTACCAAAAGGTGTGGATCAGCCAGAGCCCGGGAGACCCAGCACTGTAGCATGGCGCGGGTCATGGGCCGACCCAACCCGCACAATTTTGTCATTCCCAACCATACTTCCCTGAGGATCAATGAATTAGGGTTAGCTTTCGTGGCTAAATCTCAGGTGCCCCGACCACGCCTTGGCCCCAATTTGAGCCCTATGTGATCAGTGGACCAAGACACATCGATCTCACCCGTTAGCCCCTTATGAAGAGGTCTGGTTCGCCCGAACCTTACTCACCCAAGAGATATCACTATAGAGCTAATGTGGGGAGACAATTCTCCCCACAGTGGCCATTATTGGCCCTCAGTTTGATCCCTACACCTTCAGGGAGGTGAGACGGATCAAACCCTTAATGTGGCTAGGCCTAAGGCGCACTGGATCGACGGGCCCTTACTTGGACCCAGCATTCCTCAAGGGAACTTAGCCCGATAGATTGATTCAATTGATCTGGCTAGCTTAAGCCGTAAAAACACCTGTGGTGAGTTCGATTATACTATGACAATCATCCCGAATCAAATGGAGAAGTGCTAAAGCCTAATTGGCTCAGCGCATGAAAGGGGGTACTTGGTTCAACGGGGGAGCTTGGTTTGAACGACAGAGGAAAATGCGGGAGATGTTGAGCTTCAGAGGAGGGCTCTGAGGGATCATGAACACCAAGAGTCACCTCTATCAGCAGTTCATAAGCTTGGAGTGCCACGAGAAGCTCGAGCATATCAGCAATAGCGGAGAGGGAATTCAACTTTCATTGATCAGCAAGAGATTCAATAAAGGGATCCTGTGGCTATTTATATCCTCAAGGAGAAGCCAGGGAAGTTTGATCGGGCTTGGGTTGACATAAGGGCTCGAGCCATGGTCGATCTCCCAATTTCCACAACGAGAGCTAACCATGCCACGGGGCCCAATAGGGTTGATATGCCATTGAGGGAAGATCCCCAATGGCATGCTAAGGTGGAGGTGTGAGTGGGGGATAGGCTAGAGTGTCAGGGGTACAAAGGATACTCCCTATCGGGAGTGGAGTGCGACGGGGAAGAAGATCCACAGTGGCGGGTGCTTCTTATGCCATCTGATCTATAGATCAGATGGAGCAATGGCTCAGATTGCTTGGATCCTAACGGCTGATCGCGGGAGCAATTCGGGCCATAGGATCCATGGATAGATCTATGGCAGATCCGCGACTCCACGGATCTGAATCCTAGCAGTAGGATCGGTGGGATGGACGGCAGGATGGAGCGGGGTCCCACTGTCGTGTGACCTGGGTTCCACAGCGAATTGTCTGTGGTTCGCACAGCGGATCCCAAACGTGTAAATCAGTTTATGGTAGATTTGCAATTATTAAATGTTGGTATCTCTTATGTGCAATTATCCCAATTTAATTTATATTGAATTATGGTCCAAATGACCTCCAAAAATTCACAAGCTTTTACCCTTAGTAAATATGGGAGTGAGGAATTCAAAAATACAATCAGAATTTAATTATGAGGTGAAAATATTTTATGTCTTAATCAGGGTATCTAGTTTGATCAAATGGCTAAATTGCCCTAGGGAGGTCCAATTGACCTCTAATTTTGATGGTTAACTTAAAATAGTATATTGAATATATTAGATCTATAATTAAGGCATGATTAAGCTTAGATTAATCTAGGTAATAACCTAAGGTTGTTAAAAATAGAGAGGTTCTTAAGCTAATCTTGTGAATAAAAATTTGAGTAATTATTATGGGTTGCTAAACAATTGCTCCTTTAGCATCTTAATATCCTCCATGTCTAATCTTATAATCATCATAGCATCCTTGTTTAACAAAAGGATGATGTAGAAGACCTTACATTGCTTCATATAACAACATTGATCCGCTTGGCACTTTTAGTACCTAGTTTCTAACATGAATTTGTTGAATCTCTTGTACCATTGCATAGGTGTATATCTTAGGCTATAGAGACTCTTCTTGATCTTGCACACAAGCTCTCATTTACCTTTTTCTTTAATCTTGTACCCCTATGGTTGGTGCATATATAATTTATCCTGCTACTCTCCATCAAGAAATGCAATCTTTACATCCATTTACTCCAGGTGTAAATTTTCAACTATGATAATATTCAAACACTAGTTGATGGTGGTCATCTTTACAACTGGATGGAAGCCCTTTACTACAAGCCTCATCTTATAGCATTTGCTCCCATTTAGTTTTTCCTTTAGCTGGTAAACCACTTATTCTTAAGGGCCTTCTTTCCAGCTGGTAGTGATACCAACTCCCATGTCCCATTTAAAATTAATGATATCATCTCATCATTCATGGTAGCCTCACACTTACTAGAATCATCAACTTGAAGCACCTCTTCAATACTTTTTGGTTCACCACCATCCATTAGTAGCAGATAAAATAATGAAGGAGAGTACCTATGTGGCGGTCTAGTGACTCTTGCTGATCTCCACAAATTAGATGCTTATGGTTCAATATGCTTACCACCCTTCTGAGCATCTTCCTATACATTCACTTCTAACTCAATGTTGTCATCGACTTCTATGTGCTGGGGCACACTATTTAAAGAAACCTTGGAATTAGTTCTGACTCCAAAATAATCGTTGTACATCTCACTTTCATTAAAATTGACATCTCTTCTTCTAATAATCTTATAGTTATTATAGTCCTAGAACCTATGGCCAAATCCACCTATGCCCTATCCAACAAATGTACACTTGATGGTATTTGCTTCAAGCTAGCTCTTGGATCTTACATCAACATGCACATGTGATGAACAATAAAATACCTTGAGGTAGTTTAGCTTCACCTCCTTTCCACTCCAGGCCTTCTCAAGATTTTCTTCATTTAGGAGTACTGAGGTTTTCTTATTGATCAAGTACAATATTATGTTTAACAGCCTCTGCCCAAGACTATTTTGGGAGACCTACATGTAATCTCATGCTCATAGCTCATTCTGTGATTGTCCTATTCATCCATTCTACAACACCATGCTATTGGGGTGTTCCTCAGACTACAAATTCCCTCTTGATTCATAGAACTCCTTGAACTTCTTGTCACAATACTCGCCTCCATTATCAGATCTTAAGAGTTTAATCTTTTTGCTGTCTCATTCTTGACCAAAGCAAGCCATTTCTTAAACACATTAAATGTGTCAGATTTGTGCTTTAAGAAAATATACCCATACCTTCCTTGTGTGGTCATTGATAAAGGTAATGAAGTATGTGGATCCACCAATAGAGGAAGTAGGAGCTGACCCCCATATACATGTATGCACAAACTAAAGTATTTAACATTTCATCCCTCTTCCATCCTTATAAAATGCAACATTTTTCTACTTGACCAACACACAATCCTCATAGAAATTTAGGTTCATTGACTGCAGTCTTGGGAGCCTTACCTTTCACTATAGGGATTTCAACCCCCTCTCACTCATATAGCCAAGCCTCCGATTCCATAAACCCACGTCTATCTATTCTACAGTTGAAATAGAATTAGTGACTTTATTGATTAGGTAAAGCGTACCTTCTATATTGCCTCATGCAATAATGAGTATGTCCTTTGTGATCTTCCATGAATCCCCTGCAAATCTTGTACTAGCCCTCTCTGGCTATCTGGCCAACTGGCTAACTAAAATAAGGCTTCTTCTTAAGAACAACACATGCCTAACATCTTTAAAATTCTAAATTGCATCACCTGGGAGCTAAATGTTCACATGTTGTTTACCTACAATACTGCATGCATTCTCATCTCTTAGGTACACTTTCTCAATGTCACCCTTAGTGTAATTCTTGAAGGCACCTCTCATAGTAGTAGCATGAAATGATGGGCCCGAGTTCACTACTAGGACTCCGTACTGACAAGTGACAAGACCAATGCATCCTGGTCTTCTTTTACTGAAATATTTATCAAAGTTTGGTCTTTTCCAACTTTGGATTCTTCAAGGTAGGGTAATATTTCTTGAATTGTTCAGATTTTCTACAATTCAAGCAATTTGGTTTTCACTTTCAAGGCCTTGACTTTTCCCACCTTCACTCAGACCTATTGTTGTTGAATCTCTAGTCTACACTTCTTCCTCTAGTTTTGGCATTTAGGGCAGAACTAGAAGTTTCATTGTTCGACCTTTTTCAAACATCTTCATTTAGTATTAGCCCAAATACATTATTAAATTTTAATTTATTATTTTCTGATGTGTTGCGTACAATAGTGACCAAACTGTCCTAGTTTTTTGGCAATGAAGATAACAAAAATAGATCCTGCACCTCATCATTAAACTTAATGTTCACAGAACACAATTGGCTTGTAATGGTGTTGAACTCTTTAAGATGTTTAGTTACTGACCCACCATTTGACATCTTCATATTAAACAAGTGATGCTAGTGGGCTAACTTTTTTTGATAAATTAGGTATTTAAATATTGAATGGATTGGTAAGTTCATGTCTCGGTATGATTTCTAGAGTTTGTGGTTGGTTGGTTATGACTTTAGAGTGGACTATCTAAAGGAAAGCCAAGACTAGTCCAGATTAAGCCTAGTTTGGGCTGATTTAAAATATTGCTTCTGTAGGTGGGGTTTTAGCGGGTTAAAGGGCTGGAAATAAATTAATATAGGTAGCCTAAGATGTTTAGTTTGAATCTGGAGTAGATGGCTAGATTTGATGGTGTTTAGATGGTGCTAGGTTTGATGGTGTTTAGATGGGTGTCGAGGGGTAGGGAAGAAGACTAGGTTGGGCTATTTTTAGATTTGGCTATGGAGGTTGGGGTGAAGTTTGGAGAGTGTTTGAGAGATTAAATAATGATTTAACAATTTTAAAGGATACTTAAGATGTTGGAGAAGATGTGTGGATGGTTTGAGATTATGAGAATAAGAATATAGTTAGAAAATAAAATATAAATAAGATAATAATCTAACTCACCAAAGATAGGTGATAACTTTAAAATTTATAGTAAAATATAGAAGTAAAAACATATAAAACACCAAATGAAACTGCATAATTTGTTGGGAATTTCTACATTTTAAGAAAAATTGGAGAGAAGGCAAGCTGGAGCTGAAAAATAAAATTTTGGATAAAAATCGCAGCAGCGCGCCACAGCGCGCTTCAGCGAGCCATGGTGGATGAATAGAAAGGAGAGACTTGGACTTGACCTGCACAGCTTGGAAGAAAACCACTGTGGCACGCTACAGTGCACCATAGTAGGCCATAGTGACATTTCAAGAATATTAATTGAAACTTTATAAGAACTAATTGAACAGTAAAAATCTGTGATTTCAAACTTTTCACCACTATAGCGGATCCCCAGCGTGCCACTGCGCGCCAACCCCCATGAAGAATAAAGCTGACCTGGAAGCAAATCTGCTGTAGCCCACATCCGTGCGCTACAACGGGCTGCAGCATCGCTTACGGTGAACCATATGAAATCAAGGAAAAAATTAATTGAACAGTGAATTCGAAACTCAAACCACCACAGCGCACTGTGGTGAGAATCTGAATTAACTAGACTCGCCACAGTGCGCTGCAGTGGAATATTGTTTTGAACTAAGCTACTCCTGCGTGCTACAGTGGAACCCCAGCTAAACAACAGACCTAGAGTAAAACTCTACAGAAATAGATGAAATTGTTGCAGCGCGCTGCATTGGCCGATGTAGAAATTCCCAGAATTCACATTAATAACAGCATAGGGAAGGCTGCAAATTCTAACATTTGGCCTTCCCCAGCCTTTTGAAAACCAAATTAATCTTAAAGTCTAGTGAATCCCAATAGATTATTGGAACAAAACATGAATGGTTTGCATTTAAGAAAGGGAAGATGAAAGGTCACTCAAGATTAATGAAAAAAGGGGCTGAGAGCTTCCTTATTTAAAGAAGATTTTTAGGCCATACAAGGGTTCCCAATTTTAACATTCATTGATCCAAATTATAAGCTGCTGTGGGAAAGAGAAAAAAAACTCTCCAAGGAAAAAATTTTAGAATGATTTTGCAAGTTCAAGAGGGAAGAGAAGCACAGAAACTTGGAGAACAAAAGAGAGGGAAGGAGAAAGAACCAAGAGAACCCTAAAAATCCAGGGCTCTTCCTAGTACCATTTCTCATCCTCATCTTGTTTTCTTTATTTATGAATCGATATCAAGGTTCATGTTCTTTTATATTTCTTGTTGTATTAAAATTATAATGGAAGGCTAAACCTTCCTTAGAGAGGGTTGGGCTATAATTATGTGCTGAGTAAGGTGTATGGTGCTGTATGTTGAATTTATAATGAATAAAATTTAAGCTAAATTTTTATTTAATTTTTATTGAATGCCTGGAATGATTATCAAATGTAAATCTTTAATAAACTAAATCTAGAATGAAAATCTTTTTATAAAACATTAAAAAACTTGTGCTCCAATTCTCACTGATTGGATTAGAGCAAGGAGTGAGTGCAATAGAGTTGAGAGCTACGTCATAAGTTCTCAAGTTCATTAGCACCACTCCTTTAGTTCATCCGAGAAGTTGAAGCTTGTGCACCAAGCTCCCCTTCAATCATGCTCTGCGGCTCAGCAAAGTAGAATGAGGGAGAGATCATTGAACACCCATGGATGATGTGACATAGTCAATTGGGACCGATGAATCCTCTCCCTTAGCTAAACTGCGTGTGTAGTGCACGATGCTGATTGGTGGGAATCAAAGCTTGTGAGGTCCATTAAACTAAAAGAATGTTTTGGTAACCTATACATAGGAAATCAAAATTAAACTAACTATGATCTCATAAGAATCTATGTACTGAAGTAGAACCCGTATAATGTTCTCCTTGTGCAATTAGAGGACCAATCTAAGGAAGGCATGTTCACTTGATTGATTAGGCATAGTAAAATTACTTTATGAATTGCAATGACATGATTATAACACCGAGTCGTTACAAGTCACATAATGAATCCTCAATTCTCTCTTCTTAAAACAAATAGTATCTTCAATTTAATCTTTGCTTTGTTAAATTAGGAACCACACCAAAACCAAAATACAAATTGTCTAAACATTATTGAATGTATATAAAACTTCGTAACAAAACCACCATTCCCTGTGGACGATATAAATCTGGAACTTACCATTCCAAATTATTACTTCGGATCACATACACTTGCGTGCAAGCATAGACACGAAACATAGGTCTGTTAAGTTTTTGGCGCCGTTGCCAAGGAACGGTTTCTTAGTTTTGTATTAAGTACAATCTGCTATTAAATAGTAATTTAGATCTTACATAACTTTGCAAATATTTTTTTTAGTTGCTGTAATTATACGTGTGCTAACTTTAGTGTTAATTTAGATTTTTCCTTAGCTATTTATTATTGAAAAAATCCAAAATAACTAAGAGCTAAACTGAACTGTTGGAAATCCAAGTTGCTAAATTTGTTTTGTTGAAAATAGTTTGCTAGAATTGTATTGCTTATTTACTCTCTTAGGGTGATTTGAATTGCTAAAGTGTTAAACTTATTTGCTGTGATTATTTTGTCTAGCTGAATTTGTGAACTGCATGAATAGGGAAGAAAAGGTAGATATCTTATTTGATCCTGAAATTGAGCAAACTTATTTAAGAGCTAGAATAGAACAACACTTGCTGAATGGAAACCAGGTTGCTATTGATATTTTAGAAGCTAATCCATTAGGAGAACAAAGGGGTATGGCCTTAAGAGACTACGCACTGCCCAACAGTTAGACCTAATATTGAAGCCAACAATTTTGAGATCAAGCACTCCACTCTTAGTATGGTCCAGAATAATCAGTTGGGGGTTTAGCCAATGAAGATCCTAATGCCAATATTGTCAACTTCTTAGAGATATGTGATACATTTAGATTTAATGATGTTTCTAAAGACACTGTCAAATTTAGGTTATTCCTATTTTCCTTGAGAGACAGAGCCAAGAGTTGGCTTGGTACATTACCGGGCGATTCTATTCGCACATGGGTTGACTTGACTAGGAAATTCCTAGCTAAATACTTCCCACCCGCCAAAATAGCCTGACTATGAATTGAGATAACAAATTTTAACCAAATAGAGGGAGAGACCTCATATGATGGCTGAAAGCGCTTTAAGGACTGCTTAAGGCATTTCTCGCATCATGGGTTTCTATTGTGGATGCAAGTGCAGACTTTCTATAATGGATTGAATGCACCCACATGGACACTCATTGATGTAGCCGCAGGTGGATCCCTAAGTGGTAAGACTCAAGAGGTGGCCTTTGACCTTCTAGAAGAGATGGCTACTAATGCTTATCAATAGCCTAATTAAGAGTTTAACATAATAAAAAAGGAAGCTAACCGAGTAAATGAAGTCAACCAAATTGCTGAACTAAAAAATCTAGTTTCTCAACTAAACCAAAGACTTGAGAGAATGCAACTAAATTCATTTCATGGGAATAATAGTGAAATAGAAGGTGTCAATGCTATTTTAAACTATAAAAATAGTCAAGGTGAGGATAGAAGGGTATTAGATCCCGCCTTTAGATAGTTTAGAAGGTCCATAATTGATTTTATGAACAAGATTGATGCAACATAAAATTGTCATGAGCACACTCTTTTGAGTCAAGAGGGAACGGTTAAAAGAATTGAGCTGAAATTAAAAGAAATAATGAGACAAGAAAATAAACCAGTCCTAGTTGGAGCAATAAGGGATTGTCGAAATAAATCAGGAAATTCTACAACCTTAAGAAGTGGAACTATGGAACCTGCTGTGTGTAAGACATCTGAGAATAAATCTAAGGAATTAAGAGAGGAACCAATCAAGGAAGAGCATACTAACGAGGGAAAAGAGAAGGAAGCAAGGGAGGAAGCTCAAATTCAGTCAACGAAACAACCTGAATACACTCCTCACATTCCTTACCCTCAAAGAAATGGCAAGAGAAAAATTAAATGATAAATTCCAAAAATTCTAGAAATAGTTAAAACCCTTCACATAAATATTCCTTTTGCTGAAGCCTTAGATCAAATGCCCAGCTATGCTAAATTCATAAAAGACATCTCATCCAAGAAAAGGAAGATAAATGAGAAAGAAACTATAGCCTTGACAGAAGAATGTAGTGCCATTCTTCAGCTGAATATCCCCATAAAAATAAAAGAACCAAAGAGTTTCACAATTCCTTGCACTATAAGAAATCATTCATTTCAAAATGCTCTATGTGATTTGGGAGATTCAATAAATTTAATGCCAATCATTTCAAAAGGCTCTATATTATTTGGGGGCTTCAATAAATTTAATGCCAATCTATATCTTTAAGAAGTTGGGAAATAATTACTTAAAACCTATATCAGTCCTTCTTCAACTAGCAGATAGATCCGTGAAAACTCCCATGGGAATCTTGGAAAATGTTCTAATCAAGGTTGATAAGTTTATCTTCCTCGCTGATTTTACTATTTAAGAAATGGAAGATGAAAACTAAGAGATTCCTATAATTCTAGGTAGACCATTCCTTGATACTGGTAAAATATTGATAGATGTGGATAAAGGGGAATTAAGTCTTCACTATAAGGGTGAGGAGGCTAGGTTCAATATAAATGATGCAGTGAAGCACCCAACTAAGCCCAATAAAGAATGCTGGAAAATTGATTTGATTGAAGAGGTGCAGATATCGGGAGATGTAGGAGAATTTGATTATGAGATTAATGAGAAAACTATAGACCTTGAGGGTGAAGGTAAGGTAGATAAACTAATTGAGGAAAGAAAGACAATTCAATGGTCCATTGATGAACCTCCTGAATTAGAACTAAAACCTTTACCAAACCACTTGAAATATGTTTATCTAGGGAAAGGAACCTCACTCCTAATAATAATTTTTGCATTACTGAGCAAAAATTAGGAAGATCAATTGTGCAAGGTTTTGAGTGAGCACAAGAGGGAAATAGGGGGAGTATAGCTTACCTTAAGGGAATTAGTCCAACTTTATGCATGCACCGTATTCTCTTAGAAGATAATTCAAAACTATCCATTAAACCTCAAAGGTGTTTAAACCCAAACATAAAAGAGGTGGTTCATAATGAGATCATTAAGCTTTTAGATGCTGAAATAATTTTTCCTATCTCGGATAGTCCTTGGGTGAGCCCTATTCATGTGGTGCCAAAAAGAGTGGGATGATTGTTAATCTTAATGACAATAATGAATTGATCCTAACTCAAAAGGTGACTGGGTGGAGAGTTTGTATAGACTATAGGAGGTTGAATAAAGTGACTAGGAAGGACCACTACCCTCTCCCATTCATTAAGCAAATGTACAATAAGCTGGCAGGAAATCCTTATTTCTGTTTTCTCGATAGTTATTTCGGGTACAATCAGATTTTGATAGCTCTGAAAGATCAATAGAAAACTACTTTCACCTAACCCTATGGAATATTTGCCTTTAGGAGGATGCCCTTTGGATTGTGTAATGCACTCGCCACCTTCCAACATTACATGATGGCTATCTTTTCTGATATGATAGGAGAGTTTCTAGAGATTTTCATATCCTTTAACCATTGCCTAACCAACTTAAGTAAAGTTCTTAAAAAATGTGAAGACACCAATATGATTTTGAATTGGGAAAAATGTCACTTCATGGTAGAAGAAGGAATAGTCCTAGGTCATCTAATCTCAAGAAAAGAATTGAGGTGGACAAGGCAAAGATTGAAGTGATTGAAAAACTACCACCACCTACTAATGTAAAAGGAATAAGAAGTTTCCTCAGGCACACGAGATTTTATAGAAGATTTATTAAGGACTTTTTCAAAATAAGTTTACAGCTGTGCCGTCTTCTAGGAAAGGATGTGGAGTTTAACTTCGATGAAGGTTGTGTGATGGGATTTAATGCAATAAAATGTACCTTAATTATAGCCCCCATTATTTCTGCCCCTAGTTGGGATCTCCCATTCAAAATAATGTGTGACACTAGTGATCTTGCTATAAGGGTAGTCTTAGGTCAGTGGAGAGAGAGAACTCTATATTCAATATATTATGCTAGTAAACTAATGGATGAGGCCCAAAGGAATTAATCTACCACTAAAATAGAAATGCTAACAATTGTTTATGCTTTCAACAAATTCTGATATTATCTCATTGGGTCTAAAATAATTGTATACACGGATCATGTTGTAATTAAATACCTTCTTCAAAAGAAAGAAGCAAAACGATGCCTCATACGCTGGGCTTTGCTTCTACAAAAGTTTAATCTTGAAATTCGTGATAAAAAGGATTGTGATAATGTGGTGGATGACCACCTCTTAAGATTAACCCATCTTGATCATGAAGAAGGAGTGGAGATTTGTGAAACATTTCTCGATGAGAAACTCTACACCATTGCTGCAAGTAGACCTCCTTAGTTTGCTGATTATGCGAACTATCTTGCCGGAAAGGTAATTCCAAAAGAGTTGACTCTTCAGCAAAGAAAAAAATTCTTCGCCGACATTAATAACTACTTTTGGTATGTTCCTTTCCTTTACAAATGTTGTGCTGATCAAATCTTAAGAGATGTGTTCCTGAATCTGAAGTGAACAATATCCTCTATCATTGCCACACATCCCCTTATGGAGGTCATTATGGGATTGATTGCATAGCTGCTAAGGTGCTGCAATTGGGGTTATTTTGGCCTAAATTATTCAAGGATGCAGCTGAGTTTGTCAAAAGCTGCTACAAGTGCCAACGAACCGGGAATATAGGAAAGAGAGATGAGTTACCACTAAATGATATATTTAAAGTTGAGTTGTTTGATATTTGGGGTATTGATTTTATTGAACCATTTCCCACCTCCAAATCCAACACTTACATTCTTGTAGGAGTTGAGTATGTTTCAAAATGGGTAGAGGTAATTTCTTGTGCGAATAATGATGCAAAAATAATGATCAAATTCCTAAAAGAACATATCTTAGCTATATTTGGAACACCCAGAATTTTGATTAGTGATGGGGGGAAGCATTTCTGCAATAAACAACTAGAGAATCTATTGCAGGGCTATGGGGTGAAGCACAAAGTAGGTACTGCATACCACCCTCAAACTAATGGGCAAGTTGAAGTGTCAAACTAGGAATTAAAGAAAATCCTTGAGAAAGTGATTTGCCAAAATAGAAAGGACTGATCCACTAAATTGCTAGATGCATTGTGGGCTTATAGAACAACATTTAAGACCCCTCTATGAATGTCTCCCTACAAGCTCATATATGGGAAGTCCTATCACTTGCCGGCAGAACATGAACACCGAGCCTTTTGCGCCATAAAAATTTTGAATTTTGATTTCAAACATGCAGAAGAAAGGCGAATCCTATAATTAAATGAGTTAAATGAATTCAAGCTGAAAGCATATGAAAGTGCCAAGCTTTATAAAGAGATAACAAAAAAAATGGCATGACAAACTAATTAAGACAAAACACTTTCAACTTAGGATGAATGTATTTTTATTTAATTCAAGATTGAGATTGTTTCCAGGGAAATTAAAGTCTAGGTGGATAGGCCCATTCATAATAGAGAAGGTAAATCCCCATGGAGCAGTAGATATCACTTCAAGGGATTGGACATTCAAGGTGAATGGGCAGCGATTGAACCCATATTTAGAAGAAAGCGACTTGCATGAGAAAGGAGGATGAACTTTGCAAGTCCTTCCAAGGGAAGGAATTACTTAGGAGAGGCTACATGCGTTAGGCTAAGACATTAAATCAAGCACTTGGTGGGAGGCAACCCATGCCATTAAGGGGGTGCTATTTTAGTTTTTAATTTCTATTTTTTGTTTTCCTTATGTCCTTTTTCAATAAATAAATATTGGAATTTTTAAACCCTCATGATGCTATGACTATATTACAATTAAATTTTTTGAAATAATTACTATTTGGATTCAATAATGAACTTCAATGTAAAATCTTATATCACTAATTATGCTTACCTAAGGTGATCAATTGACATGACAACCCTACACTTCAAAAATAAGCTAAAGAGCATGAGTGAATTTCAGTTTCCAAGGATTTAAAATGAACATATGCTGAACTCTAAGTGTGGGGGTGGGGAAACCTAAAAAATTAAAATCAACAATTAGCAAAAGTCGAGTGAACATATGAGTGTGCTAGGCTCCCATAGGACTTAATAATCACAAGGAACTGAATTAGGGATGAAGAAAATTGTCTCTCCCTTGAGCTAAAATTTTAAAAAAATGAAATTGGGATGAGGAAAAATCTCTCTCCTAAATAAGAAATAGGATGAATAAAAATGTCTCTCCTATAAATGTTTTTGTTCTTTATGATTCATAAGAAGGAGCACGCATGGCATAAAACTCTTATTACTCACTAATGCCTAGCTAGAGTTGAAAATCCTGAGATGATTACCCACCCCCAAATGAAGAATAAGCATTAACCATTTGATATTAGAAACTAAAAAGGAACAGGCACTTGGAACTTAAATGAGGAAGATAGTAATGGTTGGAATTCTAGAAATCACCCCAACCGAAGGTAATATTTAGTGACATAAGAATTTCACATTAGCATCCTAAATTGAATCCATAATTAAGAAAATCTTAAAATCCACTTTGAGCTAACTCAAGAATGAGCAAGAATTTAAGTATGGGGGTGTGATAAATCCAAAATTTATAGTAAAATATAGAAGTAAAAACAAATAAAATACCATATGAACCTACATACTTTGATCAGAATTCTTACACTTTCAAGAAAATTTGGAGAGAAGGCAAGTTGGAGCTGAAAAAAAAAATTCTGGATAAAAACCATTGCAGTGCGCCACAGCGCACTACAGCGGGCCAAGGTGGATAAGTAAAAAGGAGAGACCTGGACTTGACCTGCACAGCTTGAAAGAAAACCATTGTGGAATGCCATAGCGCGCCACAGCGGGCCATGGCGACATTTTAAGAATATTAATTGAAACATTATGAGAACTAATTGAACAGTAAAAATCTATGATTTCAAACTTTTCACCACTATAGTGCGCTCCCAGTGTGCCACAGCGTGCCAACCCCCATGAAAAATAAAGCTGACCTAGAAGCAAATCCATTGTAGCCCGCCTTCGCGTGCTACAGTGGGATGCAGCGTCATTTAAGGTGAACCATATGAAATCAAGGAAAAAATTAATTGAACAGCAAATTCAAAATTCAAATAGCAACAGCGTGCCATAACGAGAATCTGAATTAACTCGACTCGCCACAGCGCGCTGCACCGGAGCAATGTTTCGAACTAAGCTGCTACAGCGCGCTATGGCAGAATAGCAGACCTGGAGCAAAACTGTACCTAAATAGATGAGATCACTACAACACACCACAGTGCACTACAGTGCGCTGCAGCAGTTGATGCAGAAATGCTTAGAATTCACATTAATAATAGCATAGGGAAGGCCACAAATTCTAACCTTTGGCATTCCCAGCCTTTTGAAAACTGAATTAATCTTAAAGTTTACTGAATCCCAATGGATTATTGGAACAAAACATGAATGGTTTGCATTAAGGAAGGGAAGATGAAAGGTCACTCAGTATTAATGAAAAAAGGGGCTAAGAGCTTCTCTATTTACGGAAGATTTTCAGGCCATACAAGGGTTCCCAATTTTAATGTTCATTGATCCAAATTATAAGCTGTCGTGTGAAAGAGAACTCTCCAAGGAAGAAATTCCAGAATGACTTTGCTAGTTCAAGAGGGAAGAGAAGCAGAGGAACTTGGAGAACGAAAGAAAAGGAAGGAGAAAGAACCAAGAAAACTCCAGAATATTAGGGCTGTTCCTAGTACCATTTCTCATCCCTATCTTGTTTTCTTTATTTGTGAACTGATGTCAAGGTTCATGTTCTTTTATATTTCTTACTGTCTTAAAATTATTATGGAAGGATAAATCCTCCTTGGAGAGGGTTGGGCTGTAATTATGTTCTGAGTAAGGTGTATGGTGTTGTATGTTGAATTTACAATGAATAAAATTTAAGTTAAATTTTATTTAGTTTTTATTGAATGCCAGGAATGATTATCAAATGTAACTCTTTAATAAACTAAATCTAGAATGAAAACTTTTGTATAAGACATTAAAAGACTTGTGCTCCAATGCTCACTAATTGGATTAGAGCAAGGAGTGAGTGCAACAGAGCTGAGAGCTATGTGACAAGTTCTCAAGTCCAATAGCACCTACTCCTCCAGCTCATCCGAGAAGTTGAAGCTTGTGCGCCAAGCTCCCCTCCAATCATGCTCTGCGACTCAGCAAAGTAAAAGGAGGGAGAGATCATCGAACACCTATGGATGATGTGACATAGTCAATTGGGACCGATGAGTCTTCTCCCTTAGCTAAACTACGTGTGTAGCGCACAATGTTGATTGGTGGGAATCAAAGCTTGAGAGATTCATTGAACTAAAAGAATGTTTTTGGTAACCATGACGGAAATCAAAATAAAACTAACTATGATCTCATAAGAATCTATGTACCGAAGTAGAACCCTTAGGGTGTTCTCCTTGTGCACTAGATTTGAATTTGTTGGAATTAGAGGACCAATCTAACAAAGACAATGTTCGCTTAATTAATTAGGCATAGTAAAATTACTTTATGAATTGCAATGACATGATTACAATACCGTGTCCTTACAAGTCACATAATGAATCCCCAACTCTCTCTTCTTAAATCAAATAGTATCTTCAATTTAATCTTTTCTTTATTAAATTAGGAACCACACCAAAACAAAAATACAAATTGTCTAAAAATTATTGAGCATAGATAAAACATCGTAATAAAACTACTGTTCCTTGTGGACGATATAAATCTGGAACTTTCAATTCCAAATTATTACTTCAGCCCACGTACACTTGTGTGCAAGCGCAGCACGAAACATAGGTCTGTCAATAGGCAATAAACTTGACACCGTAAGCACCAAGCAAAATGAGAGCTATTCACCACAAAATTCCTTCATTCAAGTTACTTCATTACATTACATTTTAGTTCATATTTATAAGCAAAAAGCCTCTTGCCCTATGAGCTTTGAAGGGAAAATATGAAGGGAAAATTTGGAAGGAAAGATAGGTAATTAGTAATTGGTGATGGAGTAACTCCAACTTCTAGCATTAAATATTTTTCTCATAATATGGCTGGCCAACATGTGCCTTAATAAATAAACAAGTGCAATATTAATAAAAATAAAATACAAATAGTAAGCCCAATAATTGGGCTCTTTATAGGGCTTTTGATTGTGCTCTTGTAATTGGGCCCACCTTTAAATTCTTCCCTTGAACTTTAGCTATAGATCTTATTGTTTGGCCTTTAATAATATTCTTAGCATGTGCTACATCAATAAGCATTTCATCAAGAAAATTTTATTAGAAGCTGAAGGCTTCTCATATATTCATGTTAGGGTTACCATGAGATCTACAATGGTTGTTATGTCCAAAACTTCCCAATCCTCATTTGTCATAGTTGCAAGTTTCTTCTCAGCTCCTCAGAGTGGTAAATACAAATTATTTTGATAAAGCAAATATTCCATTTACATTTTCCAAAAGGCAAAGTTTGAGCCATTAAACTTCTCTATTTTGTGTCTCATTATGTCGGTCATTGCTCCCACATAAACTAACAAACTTTTGAATCACTCTATGATATCACTTGTTATGATCTAAATGGCTGATTTGCATTGATGTTACAAGATAAAATATCACAAAATGTAAGCCAACACAAGCAAGCAAAAAATATACCACAGTACAAAATAGTAATCACGGTATAAATCACAATAGCATCCAAAGACTATAATTTAAGTGGAGAACACAAGAATGGGTAAAACTACAATGACACACCACACAGAAAAATCCACTATGAATAAGAAGATTATATAGCTGCAAAGAGCTTCATCTTCCCAAAAATAAGAAGGATCTATAGCTTACAAAGTCTCCTAATTAAGTTCTTCTCTAGAAATCTCCTGCTCTCACTCTTGTTTGAAAAGGACCAATAGCCACCACACCACCAAATTAGGGTTGATAACCTTAAGGAAATATCCCCTTATATTTCCTTATATACTTAGACTTCAAAAGGACCCAAAGGACCCAAAATTCTCCTAAAAATTCTTAGGGGATACCAAAATCTGTAACATGACTTTCGTAGGGGCCACGACACACCGAGGCATCCCAGTCTCGAACCACGAGAATCCACAGTGTACCTAAGCGCCTTGAAAAACACCATGACATGCTTTCACACATGGCACTCAATTCCCATGTGCCACAATGCATTGGGGCACCTAGCCCTTGACTGTAATGACTGCAGGGTGGTTCGAGGCACGTCGAAGCGCTCTAATTGCTCCTTACTTATCCAGGAACATCCTGGGACCTCCTGAAAACCTATTGGAGCTTCATTGGTGCCTTCATGGATGATCTAAATAGTCTCCATATCTCAACGTAAATGAACATTATTTTGTATATAAAGAGACACTTGTAATCTCTTAGCGGTGTGGATAGCCATCACTTTGATAAATCATGCATTTACACCAAATTAACCCCAATTTTTTGTATTTGTTTATGTTGGAATAAGTTACTATTAATATATTTTTGCATATTTGTTTATTTTTTATTTTACAAAAATTGAAAGCAATCCAATAATTATACACTTGAAATTGGCTAACGAGAGCATTCAGGCACTCTGGCATGCCTAGGCTCCCCTATCCAGCACTTGAGTAGCAATTGACATAGAGTTTATCGCTTAAGCATGCTGCAGGTACCAACTAACCATCAAAATATAAATTCATGCACTCAGAAGCTCCTTGAGTGCAAGATATATAGAGAGTTATGCACTAATGCGCACCCTGGGCACCAACCAAATTGACATGCAAAAAGGCAAGCGCTCAAGCATGCACTGGGTGCCAACTGAATTGAAAGCATTATGCTTAAGTGTTCCCTATATACAAAATTGGTAGAGGGCCTAATGCCCAGGCACCAGATGCATATGTACCAAAATAAGCCATGCGCCTAAGGTGAACTTAGGCAACTAATGTTGTTAAGAATACGATCCGCCTAAATTCAGTGACAAAATAAGACAACTCTTGGCATCCCATGGGTAGTTTGAAAGGGTTATAAAAGGAAAAAAATAAAACCTTAAAAGAGGAGGACCTTTTGGGAGACCTATTGAGAAAAATATATAGAGAATTTTTAGCTGCCTCAAGTGGAAAAAAGCTAAAAACCTTAAAGTTGTCATTAGAAATCTATAGAACAAAAAGGAATAAGAAGGAGAAGAAGAATAGAACCTTTAACGGACATTCCTTCAGTAACCTCTTTATTTTTCTCTTTTCTTGCTATTGCAATTTATTGTTGTAAGAAATAACACTTACTATTTTTTATTACTTTGTAATTGCAGCCTAACCCTTTATCAAGGAGTATTAGGCTAGACTTGTGTAGTAATATTTTCATGTGTAATGCTGAGGTTTAGTTTGTGATAATCTTGTGACTTATGATGTGTTATTTATTATAAATCATTGAATGTTTGTTTTATATGTTCACTATCTTTTCTTGACACAATTCATATTGCACTCTCACTTTATTTTGAATCAAAAGTTTTGATTAAGGAATTATGTACACATAAATATTTGTCTCTCAGTTACACTAAAGTCTTGATCAAAGCAAAAGTTATGATAAAAATTTTATGTGCATATGAGCATTTCTTGTTCTTTCATGTTCTGGTTAAATACAATCTTTCACTTAGATATAAGGCTAGATTAAGTAATTGGATGTTGGAGTAGAGACATCTACATGCTTCTTTTAAACACAAGTCTATCAATGTGCATGTGAGAACAGGGATAAAAATCTTGTTCCATATGCACTAGATAGAGATTGTCGAAAGGTTATTAAGAAACCATCATTAGGACTTTAAGTTCTCAATTCAAGGGGTCACATATGGAGATCGACTAAAGATGACCTTAGAGTTCAGTGATGAGTGTGGGTCGTGTGTGAGACATCACTAGTGGTTCACAAATCTGTAGCTCCTTGAAACACTAAATATGATTCACACTAGTTATTCAAATTAAGCTCATTATGTATTGAAACTCATGAACCATTGTTGATTAGCCAAATTCTCCCCGATTCCCTAAACATTGTTAAGTTCCTCATTTAATTGTAGATTTACTTTTTGCATCGTAGAGTAAATTTAGATTAAAACCAAAACAGTTAATCAATCATTTAGGCATTTGGCAATGAAATTAGTAGCTAGTAACAATCAATTAATCCTTGAGGATGATAAATTTAGAACTCACTGTTGCTTTATTATTTCAGACAACGTGCACTAGCATGTATTTAAAAGTCCACTATCTTGTGGCTCATCAAGTTTTTGGCATCGTTGTCAGGGATCAAAAGACGATATTAGCAAAATTTTCAAGCTAAACACTTTTTGTTGATATTTTATTTTTTTACGTACTGATTGTAGAGATATAGCACCGTTTAGGCCAACTGAACCTTGAGTCTGTGCATGCAAAGTTTAGGAGATCAAATTATTTTGTTGATCTTGAGATTGACAGAACCTTTCATAGAATTCAGTGACAGTCAGGATTTAATTTAGAAGATCAGTCAATGGCAGATCCAAACCTTAGAGAGATTCACAACAAAAAAAACAATAATAATGCTAGAGCATTAAGGGAATATACATTGCTAAGTATAGGGTAAATTCCCAATTCCATAGTTAGACTAGGTATACAAGCAAACAATTTTAAAATTAAACCTCGCACCCTACAGATGGTACAAACATTCAATTTAGTAGGCTACTAGTTAGGACCCTAATATGCATATATCAAATTTGCTTGAAATTTGTGATACATTTAGATATAATGGTGTTACTGATGACGCCATTAAACTCGAGTTGTTCCCATTTTGTTGAGAGATCATACAAAAAGAGTTAGTTAAACTCACTTCCTAGTGATTCAATCACTTCCTGGGATGAATTAGCCCAAAATTTCTTAGTAAACTGCTTTCCTCCTGCTAAAATTGGAAGATTATGAAATGAAATCTCCAACTACATTCAGCATGATAATAAATCATTATATGATAGTTAGGAATGATTTAAAAAGTTTCTTAGGAGATTCCCTTACCATAGCTTGCCCCTATGGCTACAAGAGCAGACATTCAACAATGGTCTGGATGCAAGCACAAGAATGCGAATAGATGCAGCATCGGGCGGAAATTAAATAGTAAAATGCAGGAGCAAGATTATGATTTCTTAGAATAAATGGCTATGAATTCCTATCACTGGACTACAAAAAGGATACAACACTCTAGGAAGCAATAAACTAATGCAATAAGCAATGATCTAATAGCTCAATTACAGTAAGTGATAGTAGCCCTAAATCGAAATCTAAATGCAATGTCAATGCAGTGTAAGAGATAAATTGTGAGTTGTGTGGGGGTGCACTCACAAGTTACAATTTCAATTTGAATGGCCCATTTGAATCCTCAAATACCAAAAAGAATGATTTTATTTTCATGATAACAATCAGCCACAACAACAATACAACAACCCATAATCAAACACATATAACCTTAGGTGGAGAAATCACCCTAATTTTTCTTGAAACAATAATCAATGGGAAATTCTACCACAGTCTCAACATAAGAACAACAACTGTTATGGCAAATCAAGCACTCAAGAGCAACCACCTGAATTAGCCCTTGAATGTTCTTTCAAAGACTTTAAGGCATTGACACTCCAGTTCATGCAATGAACTAAGGCTACTTTGAATTTCCATGAAGCCTCGCTCAAAAGAACTGAAGTAGCCCTATGAAACATAGAAGTGCAGATTGGTCAACTCTCATAGCAACATGCTAGCTGACCTCACGGTGCACTACCAAGCAAAACTAAGGTGAATCCTAAGCAGATGAAGGGTATGATTCATTCTCAAATGTCAAATGCTAGTAGCATTAAATCTGGTTTATAAATTTATTTTGAAAAAACTATAACTCGCACATCACTTAATGCTATAATTAAATTTTAAAAATCAGCAACTAAGATTCCCTTACCACCTAAACTTAAGGACCCGGTAAGGTTTAACATTCCTTACACCATAGATGGTAGTAATTTCTTATTCCCTTTATGTGATTTCAAAGCATCAGTGAATGTAATGCTATATAATAGTCATGAAAAGTTAGAATTGGGGTATGGTTGAGATATAGGCAACCATCAAACTAGCATATTTATCTTGAATGATTCTAGTGGGCATGCTGAAAAATGTAATAGTGCAAGTTGGTAGTTTTAAGGTTGTTGGTGAATTAATAGTATGTGAGATGGATGTATGGAGTTATGAAGTTACAATTACTTTTTGAAGGCCCATCTTGGCAACCACTTGCACTTTGATAGATGTAGAAAATAGAACTATGTCGCTAAGAGTACATGATAGGGTTGAGTAAATTGATTTGTTGAGTGTTGTTGTTTCGAGGAGAAAAATAAAAACCCCTGACTTGAGAGAAGGGGGATATAAGGAAGAGGTTAAGAGAGAGGACTTTTTCTATGACTATGCAGAGAAGGCCAAAATAAATGAAAAAAGTGGTGTTGTTAGTGGAGATAGTAGTTCCTTTAATTATCTGGAGGGTTACCCCCAATCAAAGAAAAAGAAAACATGTAGGAAAAAAAGGAAAAGTAATACAATAATTTAATGAATGACCCCCAAAAACTAAAGAAGCAAAAGAAAGAGCTCATGGAGAAAATCCTCTGGTATGAATGCAAGAAGAAGCATAGATTTAGATATGCATGAATTTGATCTTAAGCAAGCTAGTTCTCACCCTAAGGTAGACATAAATCCTGGAAGTTCAAGATACAAGAATCAATTTTTTGAGAGTAAACACCATCATGCAGAGGATGTTAAACCAAGTGCATGTGGAACCTTAGGTAAGTAGTTACTTCAGATTTTGTTTAAAAATCATTTAGTTTATGTGTTAGCCATTATAAAGGTGGTAATCATAGAGTGAGAAGGGAAATGAAACAAAATTTGAAGTCAGGAAGTAGGTCTTGTATGCTTCATGGGCAAACTAATTCCCAAACGTTCAAGTGCGCTCATGCGCCCAATACTCAAGCGCAAAATGCATAGGTACTCTTCTACGCCCATCCTTCTAGAATATAGACATCTTAAATTCCTAAGCACTGCTGTTACGAACAGTCAACCTACTGTTCAATTGAATATACTTGGGGAGTTTGTGACAACTATTGATACCAATGGGACTTAAAGTTTTAGCATGTGCTTTTTCTCCAAAAATTAATTTGGTCAAAAATGGTTCCTTATTCACTATGTTAACCACCAAATGGAATTTTTCCATGTGAACACATATTGATTGAATGTGTGAGATTCTCATATGGTGAGGCTTTGAGTTCAGCCTAATAAAGACCATAAAATCTAAATTCTATCGTTCACACATTCTCTTGTTATCATCTAAGAATTCATTTTGATTTCATCCTCTTCAAAGGCCAACTCATAGGAAAATAGATCATGACCTCGAAAACAAATGTAGTAGAAAAACTTTAGCCATCTGATTCCTATGATAGGAGCCATCTTGCTTCATATGAAGTTGCACAACACTTTTAATTGATTACATCATAGAAAATGGTGATTAAAAAATGTGGATTCGATGCCCCCACCTTGATATAATGATGCATATAACTTATCAAAATTAGGAAAATTTGTGTGAGCACCCTACTATCATAAGCATTCCACTCATCTAAAAAGTGTACGCTAATGCAGTGAAAAGTAAGAACCAAAGAACTAGGGTGCATATAAAGTTCATGGATTTTTCTGAAACGGCTAATAACACACTCTATAACTTGAAAAGGTTGAGCATTACAAATATAATAATTATATAATCAATGATTTCAATGTTGCCTATGTTATCAACTTTTTCACCGATACCCCAACTTCTTAGAAGGATGCGATGGCTAATTTCCCCAGCTCTACCTTAGCCTAGAAATCTAAATCAAGGCATTTCCTCTTCTCTAGTAAAATAATGTGAACTAGTCAATTGAGTGATGTAACAAGAGCCGAGCTAGACAAAAATTTGCTATTAAGAAAATAGGACCCATAGATGTGGGGAAGCTAATTTTTGATCAGCTATGAAGTGCACTACAAGGGAGTTGTCTGGCAATGCCATTCAAGTCATTGATCACCAATATTTTCATGGTATAAGGTGTCATCAACAACGACCGGGAATTAGGCTGTTGCTAAGCACTGTTGGGATGTTGAGACTATTCAGATCAATGTTGAGGTGTTGATAAGGCTCTGGTGGGCTTTTGGGAGGTTTCGAACTGATACAAGACAATAAGGGAGAGGTCAGGTGTCATAATGCCATGGCATGTAGTAATGCTCTAGGGTTCCCATCATCCAGAGAATGGAGAGCTACAGTGCACCCCAATGGTAGGCACTCAAGAGACTAGAGCACTACACCACATCATAGTGTGCTCTAATGGCACACAGTCTAGAGACTAGGGCACTACAATGCACCCCAGTGCTATGAGCATCAGAGACTTGGGTTCTATAGAGCACCCTAGCGCCTGCCCACCTGAAGCCTTGGGTGCTACATAGTGTCATAGCACTAGATATACTTTTGCTCTAGTTTTGGTGTCACCCTATGTGATTTGGGGGGTATTTTGAACTTTTTATGTCCGAATGTTGCTGTAATATATAAGAAAACATTATGGAGATGTTTCCTAAGTGAGTTAGTAGTTTTACAAAGGCTTTTGCATGTTTGGGAGAACTCTAATAAGTGGTGGCTACTGCTCTTTGCCTTCAACCTGGAGTAAGAGATGGTGTTCATTGCATAAGAAGAAATTGATTGGGAGGCTATGTAAGTGGTAGATCTTTCTTGTTCTTATGAAGGTGAAGCTCTTTGTAACTTGTAACTTCTTCATTCATAGTGGAAATTTAAGTGTGGTGTGGCTCTGTGATTTTTCCCATCCTTGGGTTTTCCATGTAAACATTCTTATGTTTGGATACTTGTGGCTATACATGTTATTATGTTGTGTTTATTTTATGCTTGGTTGATTTTTTTGATTACTTGGTAACCGTCAATGTGACCCTAGTCCTCAAACTCTAAAGGATAAAACACTTCCATCGCATGCTCACAACAATTAGTATCAAAGCGATCATTTTTGTTTTCTTGTTGTTCTAGGGTTTGTAGTTTGAGTGAGAGGATTCGCTAACAAAATGAGGCACAAAATAGATAAGTTTAACATCACAAATTTTTTTTTTTGGAATTAACAAATGAAGGATTTCCTCTTATAGAAGAAGTTGTTGTAGTTAAATCTCAGCACCATCAAACACACACTTCGCAGCGAAAGTGATTTGATTGTGCACTCGATCGAGGACCGGGATTGCATTGACGGTCACCAAACAAATTTGAAATCACAAAATCGCAAGTAGAAAATCACACAACACATGCATGCATGATAAACACAAACATGCAAACATCCAAACACTGAAAATTACATGGAAACCCCAAGAACAAGAAAAACCACAGAGCTTAACCCTTGACAAGGAATACATAAGCTCTTACTCTAAGATCAAGAGAAGAGGAAGTAGCCACCACCAAGAGTCTCTTCTCCAACATGCAAGAGGTTTCTTGCACTGCAGCTTCCTTAGGACTTCACCTTGGGATCTTCTCCTAACAGCATCAATCATCCTCTAATCTAAAATGCCAACATAGAAAACTCCTCCCAACTGGTTTGCTTAAGTACCCAGCTCAATTTCAAACCCTAAAAGGTCAAAAATGCCCTCCAGTTTACTCAGGGCATAACCTGAACTAGAGCAAAACTCCGCTAGGCGCTACGATGCGCTGCAGTGCTCGTGCTTCAAATAGCCTGCCTTGTGGCGTGTAGTAGTGCCTGCACCTCGGGATGGAACCCACTGTGGCACGTAAGAGCACTCGCCTTTTTAATAGCTTGCTTCTTAGGATGGATCCACTGTGGCATGCTACAGCGCCGATTTCTGTTGTGCCGCATTGAAGCACCTGCTTCTCTATCTGTAGACTGCTGAGACACGTGATATCACCTCCGTCTCAGGTAAGGCCTCTCTAGGGCGCGCTACAGAGAATTGTTGCATCTGTGTTGTTCCCGAACTTCACACCTTATTTTGAATCACCTTGGAACCTACTAAAAGCTCAATGTAGAACCATTAGCATCTTTATGATGGACTAAATGGTCTCCACAACACAACAAACTTCCACTTGTAGACCTTTAAGAAATCATCCCCTCTTCTCTCTTTAATCTTTCATTGTCTTCTTTTATTCTTATCAAAAACATGGTGTGGCTCACCCCCGCTCTCTCTTCATGTACCAAGGTCAACTAAAGCTTCACATAGCTTCAATTTCTCCATTGTTACTGCTTTTATAAGCATATCAGCCAAATTCTTAAAAGTGTGGATCCTCTCAAATCTAAGTCATCCTTCTTCCAATAGTGTCCGGATGAAATGGTAATGAAGTTTAATATGCTTTGTCCTGGCATGAAATGCTGCATTCCTAGATAGGTGAGTAGCACTCATACTATCAATGTAAGTCTTTACATCCTCCTTCTCCTTGCCCAAATTTGCCATAAGACTCTTCAATTAGATCATCTCCTTACTTGCCTCTATAATGGCCACGTATTCTGCCTCCGTAAGAGATAGTGACATAATATTTTGTAGCCTGGAGTTCTAGCTCACCGCTGTACTTCCTAACGTTTACACAAAACCTGTACTGCTTCTTCTGCTATCAACATCACCTGCAATATTTAAGTCTACATAGCTCTATAAAATAATATCAGATCTTCCAAAGCATAAAGCTTTGTTTGTTGTACCTTTCAGATACCTTGAGATCCACTTGACCACATCCCAATGGTACTTTCCTAAGTTTCCCATGAATCTGCTAACCACAGCATAAGCAATATCCAGTCTCATACAGATCATCGTGTACATAATGCTCCCAACTACTGAAGCATAAGGAACCTTCAACACATGCTCCTTCTCTTCCTCATACTTTGGCATCTCCTCCTTTGTTAAGTAGAAGTGACTTGCTCGAAGAGTGCCACTATCTTCGCTTCACTCATGTTGAATGTTTTCAATAGATTTTCAGCATATTCCTTCTGTGATAGCTTTAGAATTCCTACACTTCTTTCTCTATTAATTATAATTCCAAGAATTTGCTTGGCCGGCCCTAAGTCCTTCATGTCAAACTCCTTTGACGTAAGCTCTTTCAGCATCCTTATTTCCTCCTTCTCTTATCCTGCAATCAACATATCATCCATATACAGCAACATAATGATATAGGAGGACTTACATTATCTTATATAACAATAGTGATCTGCTTGGCATCTCTTGTACCCTGAATATGACATGAGCATGTCAAATCATTTATACCACTACATTGGCTCTTGTTTTAAGCCATAAAGGCTCTTCTTGAGCTTACACACTAGCTCAGCTTTTCTTTTCTCTTGAGTTTTGTACCCTTCAAGTTGTTGCATGTACAACTCCTCCTCCAGCTCTCAATGAAGGAATGCAATTTTGATAATAATTTGCTTCAGATGCAAATCCTCAACCGCAACAATGTTCAATACAAAATGACTATCATCTTCACAACTGAGGCAAATATCTCACTGTAGTTGACCCTATGCCTTTGCTAGAAGCCCTTTACTACAAGTCTCACCTTATAGCACTTGCTCCCATCCATTTCTTTCTTCACCCAGTAAAACCACTTGTTCTGAAGGGCCTTCTTCCCATGTGGTAGAGGTGCCAACTCCCATGTCCCATTTGACATGAGTGATGCCATTTCATCATTCATAGTAACCTCCCACTTGATAGAATCTTCAACATGAAGTGCCTCTTCTAAGCTTTCAGGTTCACCATCATCCATTAGTAATATGTAAAATAAAGAAGGGGTGTACCTCTGTGGTAGTCTTGTGACTTTTGAGGATCTTTTCAACATAGGTGTTTGTTGTTCAACATTGACACCCTCCTGAGCTTCTACTTGTACTGCAACATCTACCTCAGCACAGTTCTCAATTTCTATATGCTGGGGCTCAACATCTGAAGCATTATTGGAATCAATCTTGACTCCAATACAATTCTTGTATATTTTGCTTTCATTGAAACTAACATCCCTGCTTATGTTGACCTTCTGGTTCTGATTGTCCCAGGATCTATAATCAAACTTGATTACGCTATGTCCAACAAATGTGCACTTGATCGGCTTAGCTTCATGCTTACTCCTGGATCCTGCATCAATGTGCACATATGATGAGCAGCCAAATATCTTGAGATGATTCAGTTTCACCTCCTTTTCACTCCAAACTTCTTCACAAATCCCTTCATTCAAGGGTACAAAAGGTCCCCAATTTATCAAGTAAATCACTATGTTAATAGATTCAGCCCACAACTGCTTTGGGAGTCCGCATGCAATCTCATGCTTTTAGATCTTTCTGTGATTGTCCTATTCATTCATTATGCAACACTATTTTACTATGGTGTTCTTGGGACTATGAACTCCCTCTTGATTCCTCTCAAGACATTGAACTACTTGAACTCCCTATCCAGTACTCACCGCCATTATCAGACCTTTAGCATTTAAGCTTTAATCCTATCTCATTCTCCACCAAAGCTAACCATTTTCCAAATACATTAAACACATTATACTTATGTTTTAGTAAGTAAACCCATACCTTCCTCGTATGGTCATTAATAAATGTGATGAAATATGTTGCTCTAATTATGGAAGAAGTAAGAGCTGGCCCCCATACATTTGTATGCACAAACTCAAGTTTTTTTCTTTTCAGCTCTCTTATAACTTTGGAGAATGAAACCTTCTTCATTTTGCCCAGCACACAGTCATCACAAAAATCCAAGTTACTAACTTCAGTCCTTGGAGCTTCCCCTTTGAGTGTAGGGATTTCAATTCCCTTGGTGACTATTAATGAGTCTCCTATAAAACAAGTGCTATAGCTATTTCTGGTTAGCTGGATCACAGAAATTAGATTTCTTTTTAGATATGGCACATGTCTATCATCTTTGAGCTTCCAAACTGCGCTACTTTGTAGCTGAACATCCACATCACCTCTACCAATGATGTCACAAGCCTTATCATCTCCAAGATATACTTTCCCCAAGTTACCCTTAGTGTAATTTTTGAAGGCACTCCTCGACGGAGTTGCATGTAAATATGTGCCCGAGTCCACTACCCAGAACTCCGTGTTGACAAGTGAGAGGATCAATGCATCCTGATCCTCCTCAGTTGAAATATTTATGGTGAGGTTCATCATCTTATCACCACCACTTGGCATCTTCAAGGTAGGGCCATCCTTCTTGAAGTGACATGTCTTCCCATAGTTATAGTAATTCAACTTTGCTTTTTTGGGCCTTGATTTTCCTTATTGAGATATTGACTTATTTCTATTATATCTCCTTTCAGTGTGTCTTCCCCTACTTTCGGCATTCAATGCTGAGGTGGATGCCTTCCCATTGATTTCTTTTGCACCTCCTCACTCAGTACAAGCCTGACAATATTAATGAATCTCAACAATGCATTTTCTGATGAATTGCTGATGGATGTAACCAGCCCATCCCAAATGTCAAGTAATGAAGAGAGGAACAACAAAGCTCAGACCTCATCATCAAAATTGATGCCCATTGAACTTAACTGGCTCGTCACCGTGTTAAACCCATTGAGGTGTTTAATCACTAAATAGCCATCCGTCATCTTCATGTTAAATAATCTCTTCATCAAGAAAACTTTATTCAAAGCTGAGAGCTCCTCATCATTCTCATCAGGGCATCCATGAGATCTACAGTATTTTTCTCATTAATAATGTTAAAAGCAACAGAGGAAGAAAATGATAAATGAATCAAAACCAGTGCAGTTCTATCAAGAACTTCCCACTCTTTGTCAATCATAGTTGCAAGTTTTCTGCCAGTTCCTCTCAATGGAAGATATAACTTCTTCAGGAAAAGCAGATCCTCCATCGGCATTTTCCAGAGCGCAAATTTCATTTCGCTGAATTTTTATATCCTGTGTCTCATCACGTCAGCCATTGCTCCCACTCAAACAGCAAATCCTAAGATTAACAAGGTAACCTTTGCTCTGAAACCACTTGTTGGAGTTAAATCTCAGCACCACCGAGCACACTCTCTATAGCTAAAGCAGATTGATTGCGCTCTCAAGGACTGGGGTTGCATTGACGGTTACAAAGTAAATCCAAAATCACAAAATTCCAAGTAGAAAATCACATAACACAGGCATGCAAGATAAATACAAATATGCAAACATCTAAACACAAAAAATTACATGGAAATCCAAAGAATGGAAAAAAAATATGGAGCCATAACACAAAAATTTCACTATGAGGCTTGAAGAGTCCAGGGTTACAAAGAGCTTAACCCTTGACTGGAAATACACAAGAACTTACTCTAAGATCAAGAGGAGAGGAAGGAGCCACCACCAAGAGTCTCTTCTCCAAAATGCAAGAGCTTTCTTACACTGCAGCTTCCATCAGGCTTCACCTTGGGATCTGCTCTTCACAGCAGCAATCAACCTCTAATCTGAAATGTAAACATAATAAACTCCTCCCAACTTGTTTGCTTAAGTATCCAGCTCAATTTCAGACTCTAAAAGGTCAAAAATTCCCTCCAGTTTACTTTAAGTGTAACCTGAACTGGAGTAGAACTCTGCTAGGCGCTATGGTGCGCCGTAGCACCCATGCTTTGAATGGCTAGCCGATGTGGCACGTGGTAGCGACTGCGTCTCTGGATGGAACCCACTGCAACATGCGGGGCACCAATTTTTGCTGCAGTAGGTTGAAGCATCCACTTTTATGTCTGCTGACCGCTCGCACGCCTTTGTCTCTAGTGAGGGATTGCTAGGGCGTGTTCCGGTGTGCCGCAATGTCTGTGTTGCTTTTGAACTTCACACCTTGTTTTGAATCACCTCAAAATCTCGTGGAAGCTCATTGGAGCACCATTAGCATCTCCATGATGGACTAAATGGTCTCCACAGCACAACATAAGTTTTATCAACCACTTAGTTGAGCTGACAAAACATTGGCCACTATGTTAGATGAAGATTGGGAGGATGTTGATAGAACTACTTTAGGTTTGGTTCACCTTTCATTGACTCCTTCCATTGCATTTAATATTGTTAATGAGAAAATTATTTTAGATCTCATGGTTGCTCTGATAAGGATGTTGTGAAGCTTTAGCTTCCAATAAAGTTTTTCTAATGAAATGACTATTTCACATAAACATGTGGACATCTAGTCAGTAACTAAACATCTGAATGAGTTCAACACTGTGATAAGTCAGTTGAGTTTGGTGGGCATCAAGTTTGATGATAAGGTTTGAGCTCTATTATTCCTCTATTCATTACCAGATAGTTGGGAAGGGCTGGTTACAGCCATCAGTAACTCATTAGGAAACAAGTCATTAATATTTGACGATATTCTTGTGTTGGTACTAAATGAAGAGGTGCAAAATAGATCTCATGGTGAGGCATTTACTTTAGTATTAAATGCTGTGAGCCGAGGAATAAAAGTAGACTAGAGACCTAATAGAAATAGGTCTTTGTCAATATGAGGAAAACCAAGAGTTAGAAAAGTAAGGCCTAGTTGTTCGGACTAGGGAAAGGAAGGTCACTTCAAGAAGGACTGCCCCATCATGAAGAAGATAAGTGGTGGGAGCGGGAGCAAAGATATGTGCGACACAGTAAGGGTTTTATCAGAAGAGGGTCAAGATGCACTGATCATTTCACTTGTCAACATGAAGTTCTGGTGGTGGACTCAGGTAAATCCTTTTATGCTACTCCTACAAGGGGTGCCTTCAAGAACTACACCAAATGTGACTTGAGGAAGGTTAAACTAGGAGATGACAAGGAATGTAATATCATAGAAAAAGGTGGTGTGGATGTCTAGCTACTAAGTGGTGTAGTTTAGAAGCTTAGAGAAGTTAGGCACATACCGTGTCTAAGAAAGAAACCTAATTTCAGTTAGCCTGCTAGGTAGGGAGGGTTACAATATGATCTTTGCAGAGGACTCATGGAAGGTCACTAAGAGTGCACTTTTTGTTTCATGGGGCAACATGGAAAGTACATTTTACCTTATTAATAAAGTATCTGATTCTATTGCAGCTGCAGAATAGATAGATGTGGGTCTATGACACCGAAGGCTTGGCCACATGAGTGTGAGAGGCTTAAAATCCTTGTAGTCAAGAAGAAGACTCCCAATATTGAAGTCAGTGTAATTGAGTTTTTGTGAAGATTGTATACTTGGCAAACAGAAGAATGTTATATTCTCAAAAAGTGGAAGAGATCTGAAAGGCAGGAAAATTGACTTGGTGCATACAGATGTATGGGAACCTGCTTCAAATTTTTCAATAGGAAGAGCCACATACTTTGTCACCTTTATTGATGACCATAAAAAGAAGGTATGGGTTTATTTCCTAAAACTTAAATTTGATTTGTTTGATGTGTTTGGGAGATGGTTAGGTATGGTTGAGAATGAGACAGGGTTAAAGCTTAAGTGCTTAAGATCTGATAATGGAGGTGAGTATTATGATAAGAATTTCAAGAATTTTTGTGCCTTGAGAGGAATTAAGAGAAAATTTGTAGTTCCAAGAACACCACAGCAAAATGGTGTTGTATAACAGATGAGGCTGCATGCAGGTCTCCCAAAACAATTATGGGCTGAAACTGTTAACACAACAATTTACTTAATAAATTGGCGACATTTTGTACCCTTAAATAAAGGGATTCTCAAGGACGCGTGGAATAGAAAGGAGGTGAAACAAAACTACCTCAAGGTATTTGGTTATTCATCATATGTGTATATTAATGTAGGATCTAGGAGCAAGCTTGATGTAAAAGAAATCAAGTGCACATTTATTAGATATTGCACATACGAGTTCGGCTATAGATTCTAGGACAATCGAGATCAGAAGTTTATCAGAAACAGAGATGTTATTTTCAATGAAACTGAAATCTACAAGGAATATTTTGAAATTAGGACTATTTTGAAATTAGGATTGATTCCAAGGTTGCTTCAGATGGTGAGCCCTAGCACATGGAAAATGATGCCATTGTTGAGCCATAGTAGCATATATAGGAAGATGTTTAGTAAAGTATTGAAGAAATTGAACCACAAATACCCATGTTGTGGATATCCATAAGAGTCACAAGACCACCATAGAGGTACTCTCCTTTCTTATTTTGTTTGTTGCTAACTTATGGTGGTGAACTAGAAATCCTTGAAGAGGTGCTTCAGGTGAATGATTCAATCAAGTGGAAGGCTACCAGGAATTATGAAATGGAATTAGTCATGTCAAATGGGATATAGGAGTTGGTAGCTCTACTAACTGGAAAGAAAGCTCTTCAAAACAAGTGGCTTACCAGCTGAAGGAATAACCAGATGGGAGCAAATGCTACAAGGCAAGGCTTGTAGTAAAGGTGATGCAGGGCATCAACGAAATCATCATTGATGTGCCAGATCATAAATTAGTTTTATGGTACTATGTTTTATTTTCCTATTTTTGAGTCCTATGGGCTTTTGTATTCGTTACATAAATGGGCCTTCACCCTAGCCCATATATTGTCATGTGAGTTATCCATGTGAAAGGACACTTTAGTCCTTCATGAGAGAGTTGGTTTATGATTTATTTGGTCATTTGTGTGACAGGACATTTTAGTCGTTCATGAGAGAGTAAGTATACGGTTTTTTTTGGTCATTTAGAGGAAAGAACACTTTAGTCCTTCATGAGAGGTTGCTTAATGGTTTTTGTGGTCATTTGGCATGTATTTTCTAGCTATAAATTGGCTACCCTCACATGTGTTATGGCATTGCAAGTGATAAAAACAATACTCCCTTCTTCTTTGTATTATGTGAGCTTCATTCTTGAGTGAAGGACTTCTTGAGGTGGGGTTTGCAATTCCTGGAGAAGGACTTCCAAGAAAAGAATGTTTGATCTGCAGCAAAGGACTGCTCATAGAAGTAAATCTTATTTATTGTAAGCGCATATTCGGTAATAAGGCACCCGTAAGATCTTCTCCATTTATTTTTATTTTCTTTCCTCCTACCTTACAATTGTGCTCATTTAATCCTAGCTCTCATTGCTTGTAAATGCTTATGACACCTCTCTTTATTCTCAATAAGCGACTCACATATCCACTAGTATTTTAAATATGGAAGGTTAATTTTGTTAATAAATTGGCAGATTTGATTATGTTACATGTCATCACCCTGAGTCTACATCAAAATGGCTTTCAGCAATAACACGTGGCTAATTATAGTGAGATATTTTCCTTAGTTTTGAAGATGACTGCTATCAGAGTAGTGCAATACATTATTGTAGTTGAAGATTTGCAATTTGAGCAAATGGATGTAAAAACTGTGTTTCTTCATGGAAAACTAGAGGAGAAATTACACATTCATCAATTGGAGGGGTACAAGGCTCAAGAGAAAGAAAAAACAAAGTTGGTGTGCAAGCTCAAGAAGAGCTTCTATGGCTTGAATTGAGAACCCAGGCAATGGTACAGGAGATTTGGCAGGGTCATGTCAGAAATTATTTACAAGAGATGCTAGGCAAATCACTATTGCTATATAAAATATTGTAAGTAGAGCTTTTATGGCTTGAATTAAGAACTCAGGCAATGGTACAGGAGATTTGGTAGGTTCATGTCATAAATTGCTTACATGAGATGCTAGGCAGATCATTTGGCATGTATTATTTTGCTATAAATTGGCCCCCCTCACATGTATTATGGCATTGCAAGTGATAAAAAAAATACTCTCTTCTTCTTTGTGTTATGTGAGCTCCATTCTTGAGAGAAGGACTTCTTGAGGCGTGGTTTCCAATTCTTGGAGAATGACTTCCAAGAAAAGAAGGTTTGATCTACGGCAAAGGACTACTCATAGAAGTTAATCTTCTATATCGTAAGCGACATATCTTTGCTAGTTGCGATGGGCTAGTTACTGCCATCACTAAATCATTGGGAAACGAGACATTAATATTCGATGATATTATTGGGTTGGTGCTAAATGAAGAGGCGCAAAATAGATCCCATGGTGAGGCATTTACTTTAGCGTTGAATGCTGAGAGCCGAGGAATAAAAGAAGACCAAAGACATAACAGAAATAGGTCCTTGTCAATATGAGGAAAACCAAGAGTTAGAAAAGTAATGCCTAGTTGTTGGAATGGAAAGGAAGGCACTTCATGAAGGACTGCCCTATCATAAAGAAGATAAGTGGTGGGAGCAAAGATATGTGCCACATAATGAATGTTTTATCAGAAGACGATCAGGACACAATGATCATGTCACTTGTCAACATGAAGTTCTAGGCGGTGGACTCAAGTAAATCCTTTTATGCTACTCCTACAAGGGGTGCCTCCAAGAACTACACCAAATGTGACTTGAGGAAGGTGTAACTACGAGGTGACAAGGAACGCGATATCATAAAAAAAGGTGGTGTGGATGTCTAGCTACTTAGTGGTGCAATTTAGAAGCTCAGAGAAGTTAGGCACGTACCGTGTCTAAGAAAGACACCTAATTTCAGTTAGCTTGTTAGGTAGGGAGGGCTACAATATGATCTTTGCAGAGGACTCATGGAAGGTCACTAAGAGTGCACTTTTTGTTTCATGGGGCAACATGGAAAGTACATTTTACCTTATTAATAAAGTGTCTGATTCTATTACAAAGAATAGATAGTCGCGGGTCTATGGCACAAAAGGCTTGGCCACATAAGTGTGAGGGGCTTAAAATCCTTGCAGTCAAGAGGAAGACTCCCAAGATTGAAGTCAGTATACTTGAGTTTTTATGAAGATTGTATAATTGGTAGATAGAAGAATGTTATATTCTCTAAAAGTGGAAGAGAGCTGAAAAGTAGGAAACTTGACTTGGTGCATACAGATGTATGGAAACTAGCTTCTAATTTTTCAATAGGAAGAGCCACATACTTTGTCACCTTTATTAATGACCATATAAAGAAGGTATGGGTTTATTTCCTAAAACTCAAATTTGATTTGTTTGATGCATTTGGGAGATGGTTAAGTATGGTTGAGAATGAGACAGGGTTAAAGCTTAAGTGCTTAAGATCTGATAATGGAGGTGAGTATTGTGATAATAATTTCAAGAATTTTTGTGCCTTGAGAGGAATTAAGAGGAAATTTGTAGTTTCAAAAACACCACAGCAAAATGGTGTTATATAACAGATGAGGTTGTATGCAGGTCTCCCAAAACAATTCTGGGCTAAAACTGTTAACACAACAATTTACTTAATAAATTGGCGACATTTTGTACCCTTAAATAAAGAGATTCTCCAGGAGGCGTGGAATGGAAAGGAGGTGACACTAAACCACCTCAAAGTATTTGGTTATTCATCATATGTGTATATTAATGTAGGATCTAGGAGCAAGCTTATTGTAAGAGAAATCAAGTGCACATTTATTAGATATGACACAGGCGAGTTTGGCTATAGATACTAGGACAATCGAGATCAGAAGTTTATCAGAAACAGAGATGCTAATTTTAATGAAACTGAGATCTACAAGGACTATTTTGAAATTAGGACTATTTTGAAATTAGGATTGATTCCAAGGTTGCTTTAGATGGTGAGCCCTGGCACATGGAAAATGATGACATTGTTGAGCCATAGTAGCATGTATAGGAAGATGTTTAGTAAAGTATTGAAGAAATTGAACCACAAATACCCATGTTGTGGATATCCATAAGAGTCACAAGACCACCATAGAGGTACTCTCCTTTCTTATTTTGTTTGTTGCTAACTTATGGTGGTGAACTAGAAAGCCTTGAAGAGGTGCTTCAGGTGAATGATTCAATCAAGTGGAAGGCTACCAGGAATTATGAAATGGAATTACTCATGTCAAATGGGATATAGGAGTTGGTAGCTCTACTAACTGGAAAGAAAGCTCTTCAAAACAAGTGGCTTACCAGCTGTAGAAATAACCAGATGGGAGCAAATGCTACAAGGCAAGGCTTGTAGTAAAGGTGATGCAGGGCATCAAAGAAATCATCATTGACATGCCAGATCATAAATTAATTTAATGGTACTATGTTTTATTTTCCTATTTTGGAGTCCTATGGGTTTTTGTATTTATTCCATAAATGGGCCTTAACCCTAGCCATATATTGTCATGTGAGTTGTTTATGTGAAAGGACACTTTAGTCCTTCATGAGAGAGTTGGTTTATGGTTTATTTGGTCATTTGTGTGAAAGGACATTTTAGTCCTTCATGAGAGAGTATGTATATGGTTTTTTTGGTCATTTAGAGGAAAGAACACTTTAGTCCTTCATGAGAGGTTGGTTAATGGTTTTTGTAGTCATTTGGCATGTATTTTCTGGCTATAAACTGGCCACCCTCACTTGTATTATGGCATTGCAAGTGATAAAAAAAATAGTCTCTTCTTCTTTGTAATATGTGAGCTTCATTATTGAGTAAAGGACTTCTTGAGGTGGGGTTTGCAATTCTTGGAGAAGGACTTCCAAGAAAAGAATGTTTGGTCTACGACGAAGGACTGCTCGTAGAAATTAATCTTCTTTATTGCAAGCGCATATTCGGTAATAAGGCTCCCGCAAGATCTTCTCCATTTATTTTTATTTTCTTTCCTCCTACCTTACAATTGTGCTCGTTTAATCCTAACTCTCATTGCTTGTAAATGCTTATGACACCTCTCTTTATTCTCAACAAACGACTCACATATTCACTAGTATTTCAAATATGCAAGGTTAATTTTGTTAATTAATTGGCGGATTTAATTATGTTACATGTCATCACCTCCATTCTACATCAAAATGGCTTTCAGCAACAGCACGAGGTTGATTATAGTGAGATATTTTCCCCAGTTTTGAAGATGACTACTATCAGAGTAGTGCAATATGTTATTGCAGTTGAAGATTTGCAATTTGAGCAAATGGATGTAAAAACTATATTTCTTCATGGAAAACTAGAGGAGAAATTACATATTCATCAATTGGAGGAGTACAAGGCTCAAGAGAAAGGAAAAACAAAGTTGGTGTGCAAGCTCAAGAAGAGCTTCTATGGCTTGAATTAAGAACCCAGACAATGGTACAGGAGATTTGGCAGGTTCGTGTTAGAAATTGTTTACAAGAGATGCTAGGCGAATCACTATTGCTATATAAAATATTGTAAGAAGAGCTTCTATGGCTTGAATTAAGAACTCAGGCAATGGTACAGGAGATTTGGCAGGTTCATGTCAAAAATTGCTTACAAGAGATGCAAGGAAGATCATTTGGCATGTATTTTCTATCTATAAATTGGCCACCCTCACATGTATTATGGCATTGCAAGTGATAAAAAATATACTCTCTTCTTCTTTGTGTTCGGTGAGCTTCATTCATAAGAGAAGGACTTCTTGAGGTGTGGTTTCCAATTCTTGGAGAATGAATTCCAAGAAAAGAAGGTTTGATATACGGCGAAGGACTACTCGTAGAAGTTAATCTTCTTTATTGTAAGTGACATAGCTTTGCTAGTTGTGATGAGCAGGTTACTGCCATCAGTAACTCATTAGGAAATGAGTCATTAATATTCGACGATATTGTTGGGTCGCTGCTAAATGAAGATGTGCAAAATAGATCCCATGGTGAGGCATTTACTTTAGCGTTAAATGCTGAGAGCCAAAAAAGAAAAGAAGACTAGAGACATAACAGATATAGGTCCTTATTAATATGAGGAAAATCAAGAGTTAGAAAAGTAATGCCTAGTTGTTGGAACTATGGAAAAGAAGGTCACTTCATGAAGGACTACCCTATCATAAAGAAGATAAGTGGTGGGAGCAAAGATATGTGCCACACAATGAATGTTTTATCAAAAGAGGATATGGACGCACTGATCATGTCACCTGCCAACATGAAAATTTGGGCGGTGGACTCAAGTAAATCTTTTTATGCTACTCCTACAAGGGGTGCCTTCAAGAACTACACCAAATGTGACTTGAGGAAGGTGTAACTACGAGATGACAAGGAATGCGATATCATAAAAAAAAAGGTGGTGTGGATGTCTAGCTACTTAGTGGTGCAGTTTAGAAGCTCAGAGAAGTTAGGCACGTACCGTATCTAAGAAAGAAACCTAATTTCAGTTAGCCTGTTAGGTAGGGAGGGCTACAATATTATCTTTGCAGAGGACTCATGGAAGGTCACTAAGACTGCACTTTTTGTTTCACGGGGCAATGTGGAAAGTACATTTTACCTTATTAATAAAGTGTCTGATTCTATTACAAAGAATAGATAGACGCGGGTCTATGGCACCAAAGGCTTGGCCACATAAGTGTGAGGGGTTTAAAATCCTTGCAGTCAAGAGGAAGACTCCCAAAATTGAAGTCAGTGTACTTGAGTTTTTATGAAGTTTGTATACTTGTCAGATAGAAGAATGTTATATTTTCTAAAAGTGGAAGAGAGCTGAAAGGCATTAAACTGGACTTGGTGCATACAGATGTATGGGAACCAGCTTCTAATTTTTCAATAGGATGAGCCACGTACTTTCTCACCTTTATTGACGACTATATAAAGAAGGTATGGGTTTATTTCCTAAAACTTAAATTTGATTTATTTGATGTGTTTGGGTTATGGTTAGGTATGGTTGAGAATGAGACAGGGTTAAAGCTTAAGTGCTTAAAGATCTGATAATGGAGGTGAGTATTGTGATAAGAATTTCAAGAATTTTTTGGCCTTGAGAGGAATTAAGAGGAAATTTGTAGTTCCAAGAACACCACAGCAAAATGGTGTTGTATAACAGATGAGGTTGCATGCAGGTCTCCCAAAACAATTCTGGGCTGAAACTGTTAGCACAACAATTTACTTAATAAATTGGCGACATTTTACCCTTAAATAAAGGAATTCTCGAGGAGGCGTGGAATGGAAAGGAGGTGAAACTAAACAACCTCAAGGTATTTGGTTATTCATCATATGTGTATATTAATGCAGGATCTAGGAGCAAGCTTGATGTAAAAGAAATCAAGTGCACATTTATTAGATATGGCATAGGCGAGTTCGGCTATAGATTCTAGGAAAATTGAGATCAGAAGTTTATCAAAAACAAAGATGTTAATTTCATTGAAACTGAGATCTATAAGGACTATTTTGAAATTAGGATTATTTTAAAATTAAGATTGATTCCAAGGTTGCTTCAGATGGTGAGCCCTGGCACATGGAAAATGATGACATTGTTGAGCCATAGTAGCATGTATAGGAAGATGCTTAGTAAAGTGTTGAAGAAATTGAAACCCAAACACCCATGTTGTGGATAGCCATAAGAGTCACAAGACCACCATAGAGGTACTCTCCCTTCTTATTTTGTTTGTTGCAAGCTTATGGTGCTAAACTGGAAAGCTTTGAAGAGGTGCTTCAGGTGGATGATTCAATCAGGTGGAAGGCTACCAAGAATGATGAAATGGACTTACTCTTGTCAAATGGGATATAGGAGTTGGCAGCTCTACTAACTTTAAAGAAAGCTCTTCAAAACAAGTAGCTTATCAGCTGAAGGAATTACCAGATGGGAGCAAATGCTACAAGGCAAGGCTTGTAGTAAAGGTGGTACAGGGCATCAACAAAATCATCATCGACGTGGCAGATCATAAATTAGTTTAATGGTACTATATTTTATTTTTATATTTTGAGTCCTATGGGCTTTTGTATTTGTTCCATAAATGGGCCTTCACCCTAGCCCATATGTTGTCATGTGAGTTATTTAAGTGAAATGACACTTTAGGCCTTTATGAGAGAGTTGGTTTATAGTTTATTTGGTTATTTGTGTGAAAGGACATTTTAGTCCTTCATGAGAGACTAAGTATATGGTTTTTTTGGTCATTTAGAGGAAAGAACACTTTAGTCCTTCATGAGAGGTTGGTTAATGGTTTTGGTGGTCATTTGGCATGTATTTTTTGGCTATAAATTGGCCACCCTCGCATGTATTATGGCTTTGCAAGTGATAAAAAAAATACTCTCTTCTTCTTTGTGTTATGTGAGCTTCATTCTTGAGTGAAGGACTTCTTGAGGTGTGGTTTGCATTTCTTGGAGAAGGACTTCTAAGAAAAGAATGTTTGATCTTCGGCAAAGGACTGCTCGTACAAGTTAATCTTCTTTATTGTAAACGACATATTCGATAATAAGGCTCTTGTAAGATATTCTCCATTTATTTTTATTTTCTTTCCTCCTACCTTATAATTGTGCTTGATTAATCCTAGCTCTCATTGCTTGTAAATGCTTATGACACCTCTCTTTATTGTCAACAAGCGACTCACATATCCACTAGTATTTTAAATATGCAAGGTTAATTTTGTTAATTAATTGGCACATTTGATTATATTACATGTCATCACCCCCATTCTACATCAAAATGGCTTTCAGCAATTCCCCAGTTTTGAAGATGACTACTATAAGAGTAGTGCAATACATTATTGCAGTTGAAGATTTGCAATTTGAGCAAATGGATGTAAAAACTGTGTTTCTTCATGGAAAACTAGAGGAGAAATTACACATTCATCAATTGGAGGGGTACAAGGCTCAAGAGAAAGGAAAAACAAAGTTGGTGTGCAAGCTCAAGTAGAGCTTCTATGGCTTAAATTAAGAGCCCAGGCAATGGTACAAGAGATTTGGCAGGTTCATGTCGGAAATTGTTTACAGGAGATGCTAGGCGAATCACTATTGCTATATAAAATATTGTAAGAAGAGCTTCTATGGCTTGAATTAAGAACTCAGGCAATGGTACAAGAGATTTGGCAGGTTTATGTCATAAATTGTTTACAAGAGATGCTAGGAAGATCATTTGGCATGTATTTTCTGGCTATAAATTGGCCACCCTCACATGTATTATGGCATTGCAAGTGATAAAAAAAATACTCTTTTCTTCTTTGTGTTAAGTGAGCTTCATTCTTGAGAGAATGACTTCTTGAGGTGTAGTTTCCAATTCTTGGAGAAGGACTTCCAAGAAAAGAAGGTTTGATCTGTGGCAAAGGACTACTCGTAGAAGTTAATCTTCTTTATCGTAAGCGACATATCCTTGCTAGTTGGGATGGGTTGGTTACTGCCATCAGTAACTCATTAGGAAATGAGTCATTCATATTCGACGATATTGTTGGGTTGGTGCTAAATGGAAAGGCGCAAAATAGATCCCATGGTGAGGCATTTACTTTAGCATTAAATGCTGAGAGCCGAGTAAGAAAAGTAGACCAGAGACATAACAAAAATAGGTCCTTGTCAATATGAGAAAAATTAAGAGTTAGAAAAGTAATGCCTAGTTGTTGGAACTATGGAAAGGAAGGTCACTTAAAGAAGGACTGCCCTATCATAAAGAAGATAAGTGGTGGGAGCAAAGATATGTGACACACAGTAAATATTTTATCAGAAGAGGATCAGGACGCACTGATCATGTCACTTGTCAACATGAAGTTCTGGGCAATGGACTCAAGTAAATCCTTTTATACTACTCCTACAAGGGGTGCCTTCAAGAACTACGCCAACTGTGACTTTAGGAAGGTGTAACTACGAGATGACAAGGAATGCGATATCATAAGAAAGGTGGTGTGGATGTCTAACTACTAAGTGGTGCAGTTTAGAAGCTCAGAGAAGTTAGGCACGTACCATGTCTAAGGAAGAAACCTAATTTCAGTTAGCCTATTAGGTATGGAGGGCTACAATATGATCTTTGTGGAGGACTCATGGAAGGTCACTAAGAGTGCACTTTTTGTTTCATGGGGCAACATGGAAATTACATTTTACCTTATTAAAAAAGTGTCTGATTCTATTGCAAAGAATAGATAGATGCGGGTCTATGGCACCAAGCTCTCATTACTTGTAAATGCTTATGACACCTCTCTTTATTCTCAATAAACAACTCACCTATCCACTAATATTTTAAGTATGCAAGGATAATTTTGTTAATTAATTGGTGGATTTGATTATGTTACATGTCATCACCCCCATTCTACATCAAAATGGCTTTTAGCAATAGCACAAGGTTGATTATAGTGGGATATTTTTCCCAGTTTTGAAGATGACCACTATCAGAGTAGTGCAATAAATTATTGGAGTTGAAGATTTGCAATTTGAGCAAATGGATGTAAAAACTGTGTTTCTTCATGGAAAACTGGAAGAGAAATTATGCATTCATCAATTGGAGGGGAACAAGGCTCAAGACAAAGGAAAATCAAAGTTGGTGTGCAAGCTCAAGAAGAGCTTCTATGGCTTGAATTAAGAACCCAGGCAATAGTACAAGAGATTTGGCAGGTTCATGTCAAAAATTGTTTATTAGAGATGCTAGGCGGATCACTATTGCTATACAAAATAATGTAAGTCATCCTATATCATTGTTTTACTGTATGTGGATGATATATTGATCACAAGATCATATATGAATGAGATAACGATGCTGAAGGAGCAAATATCAAGGGAGTTTGACTTATAAGACTTGGGCATGGCCAAGCAGATTCTTGGGATGAGAATCAAAAGGTAGAGACATGTAAAAACTCTGAAGTTGGCTTATAATGACTATGTTGAAAAGGTGTTTAAGAGATTCAACATGATCGAGGCAAAGCTAGTGGTCACTCCCCTAGTAAGTCACTTCAGTTTTTCAAAGGATCAAACTCCCAAGACTGAAGAGGAGAAGGAAAACATGATGAAGGTTTCTTATGCTTCAGCCGTTGGGATCTTTATGTACATGATAATCTGCACAAGACAGGATATTTCACATGCAGTGGGAGTGGTCAACAGATTTAAGGGAAACCTAAAAGATACAGTGGACAAAGCACTTTGTTGTAGTAGGTTTCACATTACTCTATAAGGCTTTGTTGATTTAAACTTTGCATGAGTTATTGATAGCTGGAGGAGCACTCCTGGATATGTATTCACATTGAGAAGTGCAATGGTGAGCTGGATCTCTATGCTACTTAACATTATTTCTCTATCCATAATGAAGGAAGAGTACATTACCATCACTAAGGCGAGTAAGGAGATAATTTGGTTGAAGTGATTTATGGTAGGATTGGTTAAGGAGTAGGAGGATGTGAAGCTCTACAATGAGAGCATGAGCGCTATTTACCTAGCAAAGAATGCATCCTTTCTTGTCAAGACGAAGTATATACAGCTTCTGTGCCATTTCATCAGGACACTGTTGGAAGAAGGATAGCTTGGATTAGAGAAGATTCACACTTTGAAGAATTTCACTGACATGCTTACTGACAGATAAAAATACATATCTGTGTTTGCACACAAGTGTACGTGATCTGAAGTAATAAGTGAAAAGTTTAGTTTCTAGGATTTATCGAATCTCAGGGAACGATTATTTTGATACCGAGTTGTATTTTCTTTCACCAATGTTTAGATGATAAATTTGGTTGATTTTTGTGGTTCCTAATTAACAATACACAAGACTTGAGTAAAGATATGTTTTGATTAAAAAGGAGAGAGTTGAGATTTTGTTATAACATATGCAAGGGTTGGTTATATAACTTTATTGTTTGAATGTAGATGTTCAATTTAATTACTTTATTAAACTAAGTGAACACCATTGGAATTGAAGTATACTTCAATTATATTGGGTTTAAGTTTAGTGCATAAGAGAACTCCTTTTGGGTTCCTCCTTAGCACATAAACTCTTATAAGACATGATTCGATTAGTTATATTTTGATTCCTTACGTCTAGGTTACCAAAAATATCTTTTAATTATAATGATCTCACAAGCAAGATTCCATTACCGTGCATCATGCGCTTCACACGCAGTTTAGCTAAATGGGAGGATGCATTGGGTCAATGGATTTTGTCACATAATCCATGAAATTCCCAATGTCCACTCATCCCTTCTACTTTGCTAAGCAGCAGAGCAAGGTAATGAAGAGCTTAGTTCTCAAGCTTCAATCTTTTGGAGAGCTATTAAGGGAGGGTGCAAGTGAGCCTTGAGAATTCTGTCATGTAATTCTCAACTCGACTCGCACTACCTTCCTTGCTCTTACCCAATTGATAAGCATTGGAACACAAGCTCTTTTAATTATAATAAATAAGAGTTCATTTCATCTAAGCATTCATTCAATATGGAAATTAAACAACACAAATAGTTTTTTATTACATTTTTATAATGTCATCATACAACCAATATTTCCCTTACATAATTCTACAACTACATCTCAACCCTCTCCAAGGTATTTTTAGCCTACTATTACTAAACATGAAAGATCATACATGCAAAGAAAAATGAACGTCGCCATCAATTCATGGCAAGAAATTAATCAAGGGAGTTTAGGAGAAATATAAGGTAACACCCGGAGAAATTCTGGGGTTCTCTTTACTTCTCCTGTGCTGTCCTCTTGAAGATATACCCTTCGTTCTTTGCTGTCTTTTCTCCCTTCTTGTTCTTGGTCATCTCTTCCCCTTGAATAGTTCTCCTTCTTTCTCTTCCTGCAGCCTTTCTTTAGGTCTTTTGAGTAGCAAGATTGGAACCCTTTCTCAATCTTCAAGTCTCCCTTTTATAGACTTCCTTTTCTGTTAAAAATTTAATTTAACAAATAAATCTCATTTAGAAATATGTGTTTTGATTAAACGATTCTTCATTTATTTCCTTGGTAAAAAAGGGATTTAGGTTATTTGTATTTATGTTTTATTGAGTAAAATAATTAAACTAACCTCTTGCTCTTCCTCTTTATGGCTTAAACATGTGCCTTTTATAAGAATATTTATAATAAAGATTTCTCAATCTTTATTACATCTACCCCTTCATCTTTCTCATATTTTTAATTTATTTCTTCATAAATTATTTCTTGAGAATGAGAAGTTTTAAATTAATTTGATATAAATTTTAGCTGTTGGAAGGGGAAGAATTCAATTCTTTGCCTTCCCTATGCTGTCTTGAATGCTTATTTTTGGCAAAAACTATGTTGGGCGCTGCGACGCGCTATGGCACGCTGCGGCAGCAGCGTTCCAAACACTATTCCACTGCGACGCTCTACGGTAGCAGCACTCCAAACATTGTTCCTGCATAAAAATTATTATCTTTTCTTCGGTCGCGGCAGCGTCCGATGTGGCGCGCTGCGGCGTGCTACAATGGATAAACTTTTGAATTCACTATTTAATTAGTTTCTCTATAGTTTTATAAATGAAAATTTATCCACTGCGGCGGAGAAAGTTGCGTAACACCGTTCAATTACTTGTTTATAAAGTTTTAATAAATCAATGAGAAATGACACTGTAGCGCGCTGCGGCGTGCAAACTTGCGTATTACTATTCAATTACTCGTTTCTATAATTTTAATTTATCCTTATCGATATCACGCTATGGCGCGCCGCGGTGCGCTGAGGCGGTTCTCTCCCAAAATTGCATATTTAAGCTAAATTTTAATTTACTCATCTTTTATCCTGAAAAGTAGCAAAAGCACATCAAAATATATAATTTTAATTAAAAAGTGCTTACTTTTATTAACCTATTTTACTACAAATCTTGAATTTATCACTTACAAAGTAGTAATAGTGGAGAAACTCAATCTATGTGCGTGAAGAAAAGGCGGTGGTGAACCACAACATGTTCTTGACAAATATTTAAGAAGACAATAAATGTTCAATGCTAAAGGAGAAGTGATTCCAAATAGGTCTCCAAGTGGGAGATTCTTAGGATGTGTAGACTATTCAGATTATTATGGAGGTGTTGATGAAGCTTCGGTAGGCTTCCATGAAGTTTCGGAGTGATATTGGACAAGCTGGGAAAGGTCAAATGCCATAGCGTGTCATAATGTGCCATGCTATGGTGCCTAGCATCTAGAGAATGGGGAGCTACAGTGCACCCCAGTTTCATGCACTCTGGAGATTGTGGCACTACAACGTGCGGTGGTGGACCATAGTGCGCCTTAGCGACAGGCAGTTTGAAAATTGGGGCACTACAATGCGCCCAGCGCTAGGTGCACCAGAGACTTGAGCTCTACAGTGCACCCTATCACCGAGCCAGCCGAAGCCTGGGCGCTACAGCATGCCATAGCTCCATACAAATTTCTGCTCTATTTTGGCATAGCTCTAATTGATTTGGAGGGTATTTTGGATTTTTGGGGTTCGAATGTTGCTAGAATATATAAGAAATATAATGGAGATGTCTTCTAGGTGAGTTAGCAGTTATGCAAAGAATTTTGCATGTTGGAAAGAACCCTAAGAGGTGGTGGCTACTACTCTTCTCCTCAACCTTGAGTAAGAGCTAGTGTTCCCTACAAAAGAAGAAATCAATCAAGAGGCTGTGTAAATGGTAGACCTTTCTTATTCTTGTGAAGGTGAAGCTCTTTGTAAATCTATAACTTCTTGATTCATAGTGAAAATTTTTGTGTGGTGTTGCTCCATGATTTTTTCCATCTTTGGGTTTTCCATGTAAAGATCCTCTTGTTTGGATGCTTGTAGTTGTGCATGTTTTTATGTTATGTTTATTTTGGGCTTGCTTGATTTTATTGATTGTTAGGTAACCGTTAACGTGACTCCGATTCTCAAACCCTAAGATATAAAACACTTCTGCCATGTGCTCACAACAAGAACACCCCTGACAAAGAGCAACATTCCAATGACCAGGTCGACAAAGCAACATAAAGGTCACCAATAAACAGAAAAATGGAGCTTAATCATCAACTGCAGCTGAGATAAGAGGAGAGGTAGAATACATTTATTATCGGTTTGACAAACTCGTCGATCTTCATATTAGTACAGGAAAATGCGTTAAGTCCAACATCACCTTCATCATGGAGTTCATGAGAACCAACAAAGCTATGCTACTGAATGTTTTAACGAAATGTTTATATCTTCCAATCATTGGCAGATGCACGTAGTCCCATAGAAATCCATCCTTCCATCATTCCCTCGACTGATCGATGTCCATACTATAAGGATATCAACAAGAACCCATGGATGTTGATTAAGAGGAGGGCTAACCTAGAAATATCTCTCTTTCCTATTTTTATCTATCAAGTTGTTTTTGTTCTTTCTATTTTTGAAGTTTATCTTTGTTAGTTTGTATTTTTGTACTTGTAATGATCATATGTTAGATTAAGTAATCTAATCCTATATTAGGTGTTACCACAGTACTTAATACTAAATTATCAGGAATAACCCAATATTAAGTATTACTTGAGCCAATAATCTAATGAGATGGTAAGTAAATGTATAAGTAAATATTTATTTACTGTTTTAGTCATACATAAAATGAAAAGAAAATATCCATCACAAAAAGTAAAAATATATAGATAAATAATTTATTCAAATAGTTTTTATGCAAATGGCACTCATTCTCACAAAATATAAATAACAATGCTGTAGAATCTTCAGGACTATCTTGCTCCTCTTGATCAACCTCTGTCTTGCACGCTAAATCACCTCCCAGCTCCTAATCTATCATATTTGATTTTTAATATGATTTGGCACAACCAAAAAGATGAAAATATGGTTAGACTGATTAAATTCTAAGTATATATATATGTGTCTGTGTGTGTGTATTTATTATAATGTTATGGGATATAACACTTTGCTATATACAATTAAACTATATGCGGTGCAAAAATGCATTTAAAGAATAATACTATAAATAAAATAATATTTATAGTATGAAATTCAAAAAGGATAAATATACATACTAGTATGGGATGCTGAGATCTTGCAAAAATCTGTTATATAATGGTCGTAGGTATATACAATTGCGCATATAAAGAACTATGTAAAGTAAATATGCTCAATTGAAATTAGGATAAGTAACTATAAAAATTATATAAGAATATAACTGTAGTAAACTAAAATGTATAAGGTGACTATAAAGTACTGAAGTAATAGTAAGTAAAGTGAAGTTAGCCTCTGGGATTGAATAGACAGTAATACATAGTTATTTAGACTGTATAATGTAAGAGATATTACACAGTCAATGAGATTGTGTGTAAAGTATGTTAAATTTGTTGTTTAGTTTATTTTAACTTAATATGTTTTGAGAGCACGTACAGAACAAATGAAGAGTTAGGCATGTTTGCCCAATTGTATGTAACAGGGTCTCATGTATAATTACACAATCTCCCTCTAAGATATGTTTAGTCTCTTGATCTCTCCATAGCTTGCCTTGACTCAAAATTATTGTACAAATTGATCCACCAAGAATGAAACCTCTTATATGTATTATTTTAAATTTTATATATGCACAAATATCTTAATGTGATGTTAATGGCATTTAGGCTCAACATATTGCAGTAATCAAGGATTTTAATTTTAATTGTGAATTGTGTGATATCTCTTATTATTTTATTTATTATCTAACTTTAATGATTGTATCAAATCCCCAATATAATTAAGACATTAATTGAATGTCTTAATCAATTGATAAACAGTCTATATATATATATATATATATATATATATATATATATAGTTTTCAAAAAAATTTAATTTATTTGATATTATTAGAGTGTTAGACTTAGGAGGATAAACTAGGATTTATCATAAAGTTTCTGACCAGTCTCTTGCACTTTGGCATTATCTAAGATATCATAATCTATATCTAATTCTGAGCTCTTACTACAAAATTACTAAATTGTTATGCCTTATTTTGACTAAAATAATATTAAATTATTAATCTAAAATAGGTATTTTTAAATTAATGCCAAACTAACATAGTGATGGTATATAATGATTCCACATATCCTAAGGAATTCAACGACATACTATATATTGAAATTAGAGCTATCTAGGCTCAAGGGTTTACTAATCGCTCATAATAGCAATTAGAAAAGTTATTAGTAAATTAATTATCAAAAATAAAATTTTATTTCTTATTAATATTCTACACTTTTTTTTTATCATTTTGATGTATAATTTCAATATATGGATTTATATTTCTCATTTTTTTTCATTAATTTATTTGGAATTAAATTTTCCCAAAATTCTATTTTATTCAAAAGGGAATACTCCTTTGAAATATTCTTTTTTCTTTATAAACTGCAGAATCGGGCCGATTGGGTTGCATAACCCAAAAGGCCAATGGATATTCGCACTGCACTGTGCCGTGAAGGTCGCAGGTCACAGATAAACCCGCTAGGCACTGTGTGTGTCCTCGGTGGAGACGTCCCGAGCGAAAATTTGAGGTTTCCTAAAAAACCTAAATTCTTGACTTATTTGAAATTAAATTGGACGTTTAATATGCAAAAAATGTTCGCACTAAAAAGATCTATCGATCAAGAACCAAAGCTCAATACGAAATCATCTGAATTGCCTTAACCTAGTTCTAGTCAGTCAGCTGTCTTAGGTTTACTATGGAGAGGCAATACTCCTTCCTCAATGTGTCATTTGGCTCAATTAGGATGTTATTATGTTCCTTGAGGCAAGGCCGAGCCAAAGAACCATAAAGCCTTAGTGGAGGAAACTTGGATTGTTGGGGCAAGCTCAACCCCGAGCACTGCACACTACTATACATGTTGGGCCTATCGAACTACAACTGAGCTTTCTTAAGCTCAATTGAGTTTGACAATTATTATGGCATCAATGGAAATAGAAAATGATTATTTAAAATGAAGAGGGATGGAGGTACCTTGGTTGTAAGCTTGCAAGTTGCAGTTGAGTGGAATTCGCCAATTTCGAGTGCACCTCAGACTTCTACTGACTCCAGAATTTGCCAGATGTCACATCGTGGCGTGGGCGTCAGTCGCAGTCGTTGGTGGCTTGAGGAGTGGAGTAGGGGATGAGAGGGGACAAGATGATTCTACTAGAAATAGGTTAAACAAAAAGTGAGGATGGAATGCTTCGTGGGAGATAAGGGAAGAAGGAGTCACCGAGGCAGAGGATGATCGTGTGTACAAATCCTTTGCTCCACTAACAAATGTGTTGCACTTGAGATGATGATGCAACTCAGTGTTCCAATGAATTGTGATCATCGGATCATCTCAGGTGGCCCTGATTTGATCCAATGAATTTAATTAATCCAGATTTGATACCAATCGTTAAATCTGAGTCTAGATTGAGCGTCTAGTATTAGATTAGACAGTGGGATTAATTATTGTTGTCTGATCCATCAAGCAGAGAGGCAGAATGGTTCAAATGACACAAAACGATTATTTCGTATTTGCAACTATGCAACAAATTTCTGCTAAAATCGAATCTGACGATTATGTTGTTGAAGAATTATTGAAGTTAATTTAATTAAATAGTTTAAATTAATTTAATTAATATAATTTGTATAAATTCACATGACTTGACTAAACGATCTCCAAAAATTCTCAAATTTTTACCCTTAGCTAATTTGGGTGTGAAAAACTCAAAAATAAAATCAAACTTTTGCTTGTCGTTCAAAATAATTTTCTTATTATTTTAATTATATAAATAGAATAAAATATTTAATTTAGTCTATTAACTTCCAATTTGACACAAAATTTTTGATTTTTATTCTAAAGTTAATTGAAGTCTCATGGTGGTGTTCCTAGACAAATAGGCTAATTAAACTAGCTAACAATCTTAGATTATTACAGTACAACTTGAGCAATTATTTATTTTCAAGCATAATGAATTAAATAAATGAAATTTACAAAGGAAGCTATACTAGTGAATGTGTTGTCTTGTAACTTTGAGCATGATGCTAAAGAAAGAGTTCATATTAAATGACTTTTATGTTAGAAAACCAATTTAAGAAGAACTTAAATCTTATAGAGTTTGGTTAATTCAAAATAATTTTATAGAAGACAACATAAAATCCCTTGTCAATGTGAATGATGATAATGGGGTGTTATGCTCCTATCATTCTCATTAGTATAATTCCTAATGCTAAATTGCATTTAGTTATAAAACAAATAGTGTGAGTGAGTTATTACTCTCAAAAAAAAAAAAAGGATGAAGAAAAATATCACTTCTTATAATCATGATTATATCTCGTGAATAGGGAAACATATGGCACTTAAGAATATCCTAAGCCCTTGCTTTAATATTTTCCATTGAATAAACAAACTTACTTCCGCACTTAAATTTAGAAGATTCATCGATAGAGGGACCACCGTGCCCAGGCACGCTCAGTTGCCAAATGCATTTGTATCAAAACAGGCCACGTGCCCCTGCACACCCAGGCCCCCAATGCAATTCAAAATATGAACTGTATAAATTCAATGACAAAATGAGGTGACTCTTGGCATCCCATCGATGATTTTAAAGGGATATAAAATCATTATAATAAAACCCTACAGGAAGAGGACCATTTGGGAGGATTATTGAGGAAAACACTTAAAGATTTTTTAACCGTCTCAAGAGGGAAAATGGTAATAACCCTAAAGATGCCATTGGAAAGCTGTAGAAAAAGGAAGAAGAAGAAGGAAAAGAAGAAGAAAACCCATAACGGACATTCCTTTAGTAACCACTTGCATTTTCTCTTTTCTCGTTGCTGCAATTTATTATTGTAAGAAATCATGTTGTCTTTAAAAGTTCAAACATTTTTTATTTTCTTTTGTAATGGTAGCCTAAACCCTCCTTTTGTAGAGGGTTAGACTAGACCTTAGACCTTAATTTATTATTGTGGTTTTTCATGTGTAATTTTGAGATTTAGTTTGTGATAATCCTGTGAATGACTAATGTTGTTATTATAAAATCATTGAATGCTTGTATTACAAGTTCACTATCCTTTCTTGACACCATTCATGTTGCACTCTTACTTTAGATCAATTAAGAAGTTCTAATCAAGAGATTATGTACACATGAATGTTTGCCTATCATATTACACTAAAGTCTTGATCGAAGAAAAAGTTCGAATCGAGACTTTATGTGCACATGAGCATTTCTTATTCTTTTATGTTCTGGTTAAATGCAATCTCTAACTTATATATAAGGCTAAATTAAGTAAAGGAATGTCAAAGTTGAGACATCTACACTCTTCTCTTTGAACATGAGTTTGTCTATCTGCATGCAAGAACAAAGATGGAAATCTTGTTCCATTTGCACTAGATAAGGATTGTTCATAGATCATTAAGAAACCACTATTTGGATTTTAAGGTCTGAAGTCAATGGGTCTCGTATGGATATTGACTAAAGATGACCATAGGGTTCAAATATGAGTGACCCATGTGTATAAGAAATCACTTGTGGGTTCACAAATCTATAGCCCTTGAAACACTAATTATGATTCACACAAGTTATTCACAGTAAGGTTAGCATGTATTAAAACTCATGAACCATAGTTGATCAGCCTAATTCTCCTTGATTCCCTATATATTGTTAAGATCCTTATTTAATCTTTGATTTACTTTATTTGCATTGTAGAATAATTTTAGCTAGAAAATGAAACCATTAATCAATCGTTTAGGCATTAACAATGAAATCAATATCTAATAACCATCACTTGATCCCTAAGGTGAGAAATTTGAAACTCATCATTCCTTTATTACATTAGACCACATGCACTTGTGTACTAAAACACACTATTTTGTGGCATGTCAAGACCCAAAACTTTTTATGTGAAAGCGAACATTCAGCTTTGAGAAGTTGGTTAGTGAAGCAAGGTGACCCTTTTTTCATTCCTCACAAGATAACAACACATAAAAGAAATTATGTGATATTTCTAACACGAAAAAAATATGATAATATGACCCAAAACATGAAAAAAATAATTCAATCTCCAGTAGTTACTTTTTGTGCAGATACTCGAGTTATGGGCCTCATTTTTGCAGGTATTTGTTGTATGACATTTTTTATTTAGGCCTTGGTATGAATAAATATAAAATCATATTTAAAACTTTTTGATTAGTGTTCAAATATGAGTTCTATTCATTTTAGACTTAGTGTTCAAATATGAATTCTATTCATTTTAAACTTTTTGATTAGTGTTCAAATATGACATTTTTTATCTTAGACTTAGTGTTCTATTCATTAAAACTTTTTGATTACTTTACATTTTAAGTACAAGAAAAAATTTTTTAAATAAATTTTAAGATTTAAATTAAATTAAGCTAATTTCACAAACTTTGTCTCTTAAGGAACTAGTTTGGATTATTATAAAGCTAATTGTTTAATTCTTATAGCAATTTATTTCTAAGTTTCTTATATTTTAAATTTATTGTTTATATCCTCATTTTTTAAATATGCAAAAGATTTCATCATAACCATAAATTAATAAGTTACCATAATCTTCCAATGTTCAAGGTCCAAGTTGTGTATAACCTAAATTTGGCTTATGGGATAAGCTCAAAATGATAGCTAATTTTAGCTAAAATTAATCTAAATTTTCTTAAGAGTGTGCCATTGCCTCTGAGGTTTCTTGGGCAAAGCAATATTGCAAGGCACAATGGATTTCAAAAGGGGAGGATAGTTTGAAATTATTTTACCATTTTATGTCTTTTAGAAGGAATGGCAATTGGCTTTACTACGGCATTGTTGAAGATGAAAGATTGTCAGATGATATTGGATAGCTTACTTTTCCAAACATCTTAAATCTCATGTTGTCGCAGGGGAGTTCCTGACATTTTTTGCGACTATTGCTATCCAGCATCATTATACGCTGTGTAGGATACCTTTTTCTATAGAAATTAAGGCAACTATCCAGCAATACTACACGTCTTGATATCCTTACATTCCTTTTCTACAAAAACCTAGGATATCACGGAGCCTCACTTTTGTGTTGGTGTTATTCATTTTTTCACTTCTTGCGTTACACCGCGATGGCTAAACCCCTCTATTATCACCCTTATTAGTCAAAACAAAAATAAGAATTCTATTGTAGACTTTAGGCCCATTTCTCTTTTTAATACAATTTATAAATCATTGTGGGTCGACTCTCACCACAAACCTTATTGCACTTGTGAATGAATCCTTCATATATTTCCACTACTCTTTGTGGAACTTGTTTTGGACCAAGATTGATTTAAAAAAAAAAGCTTTCAACATCATTAGCATGAAGTTTTTATTGAAATGCCTACATCAGATAAACTTGTTCACTTTTTTGTGATTATTAATGGAGTTTCTAATGGTTTCATCTTCTATGAATTGGCTTGGGACTTGGTTGTCACTATCGCCCATTATTACTATTGCTATGAATTTCTTCCCTAAAGTGCTCGAATCTGCTTGTGTCGATGGCACTGTCACTCCTATCCATATTAATAACTTTCAATGTTAGCTTTATTAAAATAAATAAATATATATAATAAATCAAGATGAGTTTAATATTTAGATAAGTGTTATATTTTTATTTTTCATTAGATATAAGTGAAGAAGTGTGTCTTTTTATTAGGGATGTGCCTTTTGAAGTGTCTTTTTTATTAGGGATGTGTTTTTTCATTCACACAACTTAGACTATTATATTTACTAATATATTTGTTAAATTTTATGAGCAAGAATAAAATATTATTCCAATATATTAAATTCTATCTTCTTTCTTTTATACGAAGACGGTGAATTACTCAATTGCTCTTTCTTTACATGGTATCAGAGCTTGGTTGATAATTCATCTTGCAATTATTCTGGTTTCTCAACAATGGAAGATAGTGGTAGTTTCCGTGGTTTGGGATTTGATATGCTCACACATACAAATTTCAAGAAATGGAAATCATGCTTAGAGAGTTATTTGTTGGGAGAAGATTTGTGGGAAGTTGTTGGTGGAGATGCACAGGAAGCGGTAGCGTCAACTGGAACAAATGACCGGGAAGTCAAGGCATGGAAGAAAATGAATGCGAAAGCAGAGTTCACTCTAAAAAGGACTATCTCAGCAGACTTGTTCGATCACATTATAGGGTGCAATTTGGCGTCAGAAATTTGGGCATCTCTTGATGGTTTGTTCAATAAAAAAAATGTGGTGAGGCTTCAATTTCTTGAGACCTACTTGGTGAAAGCAAATCAAGGAGAGCTTTCTATTTCTAAATTCTTCCTAAAGTTAAAAAATCTCTGTGCTGAGATTACCGCATTGGATCCGGAAGAGCCAAACTCTGAGGCAAAGATGAAGAGGCATATTATCAGAGGATTATGAAAGTAGTATCTATCATATGTCACAGCGGTGCATGGATGGGCTACTCAACCATCTCTGATGGAATTGGAGAACCTCTTGGCATCTCAAAAAAGTTTGGCTAGACAGATGGCAGGAGTGTGAATCTCCGGTGAAGGCGGTGATGTTTTATACACCGGAAAGAAGAAATACTCGGATAAGAAAAAGAGGATAGATAGTGAAAAATTCTCTGCCTCATATAAGGAGGGTGGTGCTCATTTCTCTCCAAGAATGATGAAGGAAAGAAAGTTGTCAGATGCTTCAGATGTAATAAGGTTGGACATTACAAGTGTGATTGTAGGGTCAACCTCACATCAGGTCATACAACAAAGAAGGAAGAAGGTATAAAATAGGACGAAGGTTGGGGGAGATGTTTCCTTGCCGAAAAGGTCTCTACTGTGGAAGCCTTAGCCTCTGTGAACTTCGAAGATGATTGGATCATTGATTCTGAATATGGACACCATCTTACCGGTGATGGGTCCAAGTTCTCATCTCTGTGAAAGTATGAACGAAATGATGCAATCGTGACAGCGGATAACACAGTCCATGCGGTGGAGCAGGAAGGGATTGTGACAATGGGTAGTGATCAAAGTGCACTCACATTAAAGAGTGTGTATCACGTGCCGGGCATGAAGAAGAATCTTTTTTTAGTAACAAATGTGGTTGATGCAAGGTACCATGTGCTTTTTGGGCTGATGGAGGTAAGGTTTCTACGAAACTTATATTCGGTAAAAGCAGAGGTGACTCACACTAGAAGACGAGATCGTGATTTGCTTGTTCTTTCAACAACATCATATGTGGACAAGATGAAGAGCAACGATAGTGCTGTAATTTGGCACAAAAGGTTGGGGCACGTTGGCATGGAAAAGTTGAGAGTGATGGTGGCAAAGAGTCTTGTTAGAGACTTACCTAGCTTATCTTCTTTCAGTGACGGGCATGTATGTGAAGGATGTCAATTTGGGAAGGCTCATCGTCTTCCATTTGACACGTCTCTCTCGAGGAGCAAGAGACCGCTAGAATGCATCCATAGCGATGTGATGGGGCCAACAACTACCTCATCTTATTCAGGAAACAGATATATGATGTTGTTTGTGGATGACTTCTTACGTTACACGTGGGTGTATCTCTTAAAAGAGAAATCAGAAGTGTTCGGTAAGTTCTTGGACAAAAGATCAAGAAGCTCAGAACGGATAATGGTGGAGAGCTTACATCTGCCTAGTTCTTTTCTTTCTGCCGCAAGCATGGAATTAAAAGGGAGTTATCTTGTGCTTACACGCCGCAGCAAAATGGGTTGGTCGTAAGAAAGATTCAACATATTACTGAGACTTGTAGGTGTTGGTTGCATGCCAAAGGAATTCCCAAAACCTTATGGGCGGAGGGAATGGTTTGTGCGGCATATGTGCTAAACCGATTGCCATTAAGCCGGAACAATCAAAAGTCGCCGCATGAACTTATATTTGGAGAAGTGCCGAGTGTGAAGCACATGCGAGTGTTTGGAGCAATTTGTTATGTTCATGTCCCAGATATACGAAGAACAAAACTTAAAGCCAAAGCCATAAAGTGTGTTTTCATTGGCTAAGATGAACAAAATAAGGGCTGGAAATGTATGAACCCCATACTCGAAGGTTCATTATCTCTCGTGACGTGGTGTTCGACGAATTGACATCATATGATGGAGGGTCTAACATCATGTTGGAAGAGAATAGAGCAGTAGCAAGTCTTGAAGAAGAAACTGAAGAAGAATCAGTTGAGTTACCAGTGTCTCCAGGAGCCCCATACTCTTCAAATTCAACGTCAATGGAGACGGAGTCAAGAAGGAGAGGGAGTAATGCTTCAAGTCATGGTGATGGGGGAGCAAGTGCAGAGACAAGAGGTGGAGAGTAGTTCTACTCTTAGAAGATCAAACCGAATGATTGTGCCACCTGCCCGTTATAGAAAAGGAAATTTAGTAACAATGAGTTCATGCTACTTTGCCGGCCCACTTGATGAGCGGGAGCCGTTGTGCTATGATGAAGCTAAAAGCGTAAAACAATGGGTAGAAGCCATGGAAGAGGAGATTAATGCCTTCAAGAAAAATGAAACATGGGATCTTATGCCCAAGGTTGATGGCGTTACCTCGGTTACTTGCAAATGGGTTTATAAAGTGAAGAAAAAAACGGACAATAGTGTTGAGCGCTTCAAAGCTAGGCTTGTCACTCGAGGGTTCTCACAAAAGTATGGAGAGGACTATGAAGAGACGTTTAGTCCGGTTGCAAAGATGACATCGGTACGTGTGGTGATTGCATTGGCAGCATGCAAAAGTTGGAAATTGTGGCAGTTGGATGTAAAGAATGCATTTCTTTATGGGGATATTGATAAATATATCTTCATGGTGCAGCCACAAGCATACGTATCCAAAGAGCATCCGAATTATGTTTGTAAGTTGAAGAAAGCACTATATGGTTTAAAACAAGCACCGCGGGCATGGTACGGAAAAATAGCAAAGTACTTGCAATTCTGTTGATATTTCGCTTCAAATTCTGACTCAAATATGTTTGTGAAGCAGCGTGGCAACCTACATGTTCTTGTGCTTTTGTACGTTGATGATATGATTGTGACAGGAAATGACGATGGGGAGGTGACAATGCTTAGAGAGGAGTTATCAATTCGGTTCTAAATAAAAGACCTAGGTGAACTTCACCATTTCCTTGGCTTGGAAGTTCAAAAAGTGAAGAAGGGACTAATTATACGTCAGACTGGATATGCTAGGAAGATCGTTGAACGATTTGGCATGAAAGAAGGCAAGTCATGTTCCACACTCTTGGAAACGAACTCGAAATTAATTTGTGAAGAAGGTAGGATTTTAGTGGATCCTAAGCCATATCGTGCACTAGTGGGGAGTTTGATTTATTTAACGATCTCGAGGCCAGATATTTCACATGCGGTGGACCTAGTAAATCACATATTGATGCAGCTAAAAGAATTCTCAAATATGTCGGGTCAACCTTGGAATTTAGGTTGTTGTATGAGAAAAACACAAATTTTGTGTTACATGGATTTACAGATGCGAATTTTGTTGGAGATAAAGATGATAGGAGGTCGACATCTGGGTATGTATTCATGTGCGGGTCAGCAGCAATCTCATGGTGTAGCAAGAAGCAGGATTGTGTGTCCATCTCCACTACCGAAGCAGAGTACAAGGCATCATCTTTAGCAGCTCAAGAGTGTATCTGGCTTCGTAGACTTGTGGAAGATGTGTTTATGAAGATTGAAATGGCTACTACACTCTGTGGGGATAACGAGAGTGCCTTTAAACTTATGACAAACCCAGTTTTCATGCTCGGACAAAGTATATAGAGATTGAGCACCATTTCATTCGGGAAAAGGTGCTTGATGGTGCCATTACTATGGAACATGTACGGAGTCATGAAAATGTGGCAGACATATTCACAAAGTCATTGCCAAAAGGACCATTCAAACATCTTCGTAGTTTGCTTGTAATAGTATCAAAAACGCATCTTGAGGGGGAGTATTAAAATAAATAAATATATAAAATAAATTAAGATGAGTTTAATATTTAGATAAGTATTATATTTTTATTTTTCATTAGATGTGAGTAAAGAGGTGTGTCTTTTTATTATGGATGTGTCTTTTGAGGTGTGTCTTTTTATTAGAGATGTGTCTTTTGAGATGTGTCTTTTTTATTAGGAATATGTTTTTTCATTGACACCACTTAGACTATTATATTTACTAAACTATTTGTTAAATTATATGAGCAAAAATGTTCCAATATATTAAATTATATCTTCTTTCTTTTATGCGAATATGGTGAATTACTCAATTGCTCTTTCTTTACAAGCTTATGCCAAGCAATTAGTCATGCTGAATCTATCATTGGTAAGTACCTTAAGAGTGCATTTCTTTCAGCAATTGGAACTTTATTGATAGTTGTTTTTCTAATAAACTATTTCTGGTGTTATCAATCTTTGGAGAGGCGCTCGGAATGCTAACATTATGAAGCTGATTTCATTCCGTGGAGAAATATGCTTGATTCTATTTAGATCTATTGGAGGTTTCAGTGCTGCTGTTGCTTGTGGCTCTTTCCTTGAGGTTCTTCAAAGTGCATGCATGGCACACACACTATGTTGCTTCTCTTTGCCTTGGCCTGCCGATGAAGCGTTTAAATTGCTTCATTAGCAAAATTCACGCACTATCTATAGTGAGTGAGATGTACACTGCATTTCTACTTAATGGGTTGGATCCTGCATAGAAAGCTGTTGACTGTTTCACAGTAGAATCTCTTTGTTTTTTTTGCATTGTATCCGCATGCAACAAAGGGGTTTTATTTCATTTCTATGCCGCATGCATGCACGTATTTATGCATCGTCTGCATGAAATTGCTTAGTTTATACATCTTCTGCTAAGCCCTCACAGTCTCTTAACGCCCTATAATGCCTACAATTAATAAGCTGATAATTTAAGCAACCTTATTCTTTTTCATTTGTTGACACACTTGAAGAAAAGCTTCGTTTTTAAAGATAAAATATTTAAAAAATCTCTTTCAATAATTTGATAGTTTAAAGCAGAATAATAAATACTGTATGCACTTCACTTGAAAATCTATGTAATTCAAATAATAAATACTATCCATACACAAGACTTTATCTCATCATCAGCACTCAAAAAGCTGAATATGAAAATTAATAATTTGTTCAATGAAGATCAGCCCCTTAAATATAACATGGGATTAAGTTGTTAGTATCTCATTTGGCTCATGATGATGACCGCTTAGTTTTCTCAGACAAATATGTAAGCTCTACCAAAATAATTGGAGAGCTAGTCGATTATCTATAGGAGCTCATCGGAGTCTCGCCGTCGTGGAAGCTAGGTACGCTCTCTCAGCCATCCTCTTTACTCAATCTCTTAAATTCCAGTTTTATTATTGCATTTTGAGACCTGGTCTATCTTTCCTTGAGCTCGAGTGAACCTGAATGGTTAGGATTGCTCAAGCATGTACTATGTTGTACAATGCATGAGCCCCTAATTTCCTCAACTAGTGCTCCTGGCCAACCCAGTCACCCAAGATAGGTCCTAGGGTTGGTTGGCCTTGACTCAAGGAATCTATCGATGGGTTGCTTTGTAACAACCCTAGGTTGTTACCATGGCTAATCTAGACTAAGCAAGATCTTAATTCTTGTTCCATTAAACTCAAAATGTCATTAGAACCTAACCCCAAAAATTTAAGATCTATCAGAGCTCAATTGAATCACTTGGCTATTTTGCAATTTTATTGACCTAAAAAATAAGGTAAATTAAAAATATCTTCAGATCATTATTTGACTTCATTTTTAAATTTCTCACCCCCAAATTAGCTATAGTGAATTTTTTTTAAAAAAATTGAGGTCATTTAGGCCTGAAATTGGATTTAAATTGAATTGGAAAAATTGGATAAAAGGGTTTCTCACAATTCATAATTGCATTTTGACCCTCCAATGGTCAGCAAATCTCTCGGATCCAATGTGCGAACCGCAGGCAATCCACTGTATGACATAATGCATGCAACAACTGATCCTTGGCGCTTCCTAGTCATTTGATTCTCAAATTTAATTGCACTGAATTAATCAAGCGAACCTTGCTCCTCTCCCGTCAGATTTTGAAAAAATCCTACAGCCATGACTTAAACTTAGATTCATCACTTTCAACCCAAACCTCGTAGACAAGCAATCTCCTGGATCCACTGTACGGACCGCAGGCAATCCGTTGTATGACAAAATGCATGCAACAACTGATCCCTGGCACTTCCTAGTCATTGGATTCTCAAATCGAATTGCACTGAATTAATCAGGCCAACCTTGCTCCTCTCCTGTCAGATTTTGAAAAAATCCTACAGCCAAAACTTAAACCTAGATTCTTCACTTCGTCCCAAACCTCACAGACAATAAATCTCCCCCCCCCCCCCAACAACCCACGACTCATCCAAGTGGGCAGTGTGATAGATCTTCCCTGTCTCCCACCTCTGTTGGTTACAACATCCTGAGGCCTATGGATTTTTGGGTCTGCTTATATAACAACCCAGGTTATTACTTAGGTTATTAAAAACTAATACAAGTCCTAATCATGATTTCAATTCACTAATTACATCATTAGGAACCTATCACAAAAACTTAGTCCAAATCAGGAGTCAATTAGAACAATTCCTGATTTTTGGGAATTTTCAGAAACCCTTGAAAATGACCTATTTAATTTGACCTCAAATCGAAAATCGGACTTCGCCATTACGCTCATTGCCCCAAAATAGCTATCGGTGATGTTTTCATGTCAATCAAAAGACGTCAAAATTTTGGCGAATATTTTAATATTATTTAAATACCCCGAAAAAAATCAAATCATTAAATACACGTCGAATCAAAAATCTGATTGCGTCATTGCATTCTTCACCCTTCATTTAGCTAAGAATAATTTATTGGGATTTTTTTAGCATAATTAAATGGTTAATTTTAATTAATAAAAAAATCAATATAAATTATTTAATATTATTATTATTATTAAGTAGTTTAACGGCGCCAACTAAAGCGAATTGATGTCGTAACATTTTGTCGCTCGTGTCGTCTGATCTGACAGCTCATTCTGATCCGTCTGATCGAAAGATCACACGGCTCTGAGATCGTCCTCCTCGGCGATCTCTGGGTGTCGAGGGTTTCGACGTGCATCGCCCTAGTTTCGCACCATGCCTCTACTGCCGCTCAGCATTGCTTCTAGACTCCATTAAATCCCTAATTGAGCTTCCCTCGTCTGGTTCCACCCTTCAAGATCATGTGGTAGACAGAGACTTTCCAGATCAAGCCCTAGCATTCTTCTACCATCCTCACTGAAGTACCTCCTACTCCTTTTATTACTTCCTTTAAGCATTTCCTTGTCAATTATTGCATTTGGTATTTGGGTGCGATCGATCACACCGATTAAACCCTAATCACGTATAACTGAATGGGAGGGAAGGCGAACCATCTCCCGATTTAGGGTTGAGGCAGGTCGAGGCCGACCCGCAGTTCGCATTTCGGGTCGATCCGTAGTAGGTGGGGTCCATGCAACATAGCTGGCACCCTCACGGATCGACGCACGTCGATCCGCTGTCTGTTGTAGAGGCGGGTCCCGCTTCGTTCCCTCATCGCGTCCTAGACCGCTGCGTGGCTCTGGGACCCACCTGCGCGATCAGATGCCTGTCGCGTTAATCTTCTGTGGGACCCACTGCAAGGATTAAATCAGATGGAATTTATTTTTATTAACAAGTATGAATTAATATAATTCAAATCAAATTAATTAAATTAATTATTCCTAAAACCTTAGGCAATCATATCTTACAAAATACAAACTCAAATAATCAAATAAATATATCATTTTAATCAGCAAAAATCAAAGAATATTATAGTGATATTAAATTTCTAATAGGACTTATATTTTGCATAGTGACAATTTAGGGTGTTAAATAATTACAAAAATATCACAAAATTTCATTTAACTATAACTTTGTAACCATTAATCCAAACATACCCAATATGGGTGTCAAAGTAATCAGCAAAGCTTCAGGATTAATCCAGTAGTATTAATTTTGTTGTTTGAGATATATTTAGGCTAATCACTTTTTGACCCAAATCCTAATCTTGTAAAGCTTATAACTTTTTACTCACTAATCCAAATATAGTCAATATGGGTCTTAAAGTGATCAGTAGAACCTCTAGAATAACTTAATAATGTTTAATTCATTATTTGAATTAGTATGTGCTTAATCACTTTTAGGACCTAACCTTAATTATCCTAATTAACCCTAAATCTTCAATTGATCATAACTTGGTCAATTGTGCTCCAAATTGGGTCTTCCAATATATAATTTTTTTATTATGAAGACCTAATTAATGGTAAACTAAAATATATATATATATATATATATATATATATATATATATATTAGATCCAATGGTTAGATCTCTTAATAAACCCTAATCACCCTAAATCTTGATTAGTAAATATTAGCATAATTAATAGTCCAAATTGAGTAATTTTAGTTTCTAATTACTCATAGAATAGGGTAGAACCTAGTGGTGTGATTGGTTTAATGATTTTGTGATTAATTTTACTAATCACTCACTAATCACTTAAACCCTAATTAAGCCATAAATTAACCAAATGAGGTCCAATTTGGGTCTACTCCTAGTTAAGGTATTCAATGGGTTATAGGAAAGCTATAGCCACTGCATTTACTAAATTTGGACTTCAAATGGAAAAGTTAAGTTTTTGACCCCAATTAGGAAACCTTAATTTGCCTATATTATCCCTAAATCTTGTATTGGCCATAACTTGGCCAATACTTATCAAAATTTAGTCATTTTAGATTCTATGAAACCCTTAGATAGTAAGCCTTAATAAACTGATAGAAAAATTAGATTATATTAAGTAAAATTACCAAATTTCCCCTATGAGTCAAATTTCTTAATTTGATCTCATAAGTCTTAATAATTATTCAAATTTGATGTACTTACTATATATCCTCATATTATATAGTAAGTAATTATTTGCCACTGAAAATTTCTAATTTAAAGTCTTAAATCAAAAAGTAGATTTTTAGACCCTTAAGGAGGAGCAAAATGGTCATTTTTCCCAAATTTAGGGTTAAGTGTCTTTAAGCTCTAAATTTATGTTAAAATCCTTAAAACTAGTGTAATAGAGTGTTTTTGAATTTAATTCCAATTATTTTTATCATTAATTAAGTTTAGAACTAAAACCCTATTTCCTCCCTTAGGAAAATTCTAAGTAGTCTTTGGTTGTAGGATGTGAGATAAATCTCACATCATACCCCTTCTTTAGCCTCGTTGTTGGCAATACTAATTTAGGTGCATTTCTACTTTAAGTTTGATTGTCTTGTTAAAATCATAGCAATTGTCTTGTTAAAATCATAGCAGTTTCAGTTTCATAATTTCTATTTCAGTTTACATTTTCAGCACTTACTTATTTACTGTCTTATTGCATATACTAGCTTTATTTATATTTAAAGGATGCTAGTCTTACTTGTTGTTTATTTTCATAGGATGTTAGTCTTGCTTTCAGTTACTTAATTCTTTCATATATTTTCTTACTTTATGTTGATTAGCATAAACTTAAATTGATCATAAGCATGTTTAGGATGAGTTTTTCTTTTAATTATTAGTATTTATTTTTTATTTTATGCCTAACCTTGTTGCAGCTATAGTTGAAGGTATATGCTTACTTCCTCTTTTGCTTAAGTTATAAACTTATTGTTTATAATTACATTTTTATTTTCATATGTATTATGCTCCTATACTTGCTTGTATTTTATGTTCTTAATGATGATATCTAGATAACTTAATAAAATTTCAACTTAAAATGTACTTAGACTTTTTGTCTAATTAGAATTTTCTTTTGTTGGCTGGGGCCCTATCATTGTGAAACTGATAATGGTATATTTTGAGCTTTTTGAGATTGTGGAGCCTTCTGAAGACCAAGTTTAGGAGGAGAATCAAGTTGTTGAAGAATCTTAGATCTTAGTTCTTTACTTCTTTTGCTGTGAGGATGAGTGTTTACTTTATTTCATTTCAGCTTTTATCTTTTAAAAAAAAAAATCATATTGTAATAATACAAGGTTACCTTTATACTTTTTGCTACTTTACTTATTCTAAGTTGGATGCTTAGTTCCTTATATATTGTAATGATTGGATGTTATATTTTGCTTCTGCATTCTAATTTCTTATATATATCATTTAGTGAAGATCTTTTGTAAATGGCAATTCCCTTAATTATAATGGGTTAGGATGTGCGCCTAATCTATTCATAAGTGAGGGACTTGTCATTTGGTGACAACTACACCATAATCATGTTAACTTAAGAGTTAACGAGACCACGGTGGGGTCGGGCCACCACAGTTGGTATCAGAGAACTCCATAAGGTGTCAGATTGGAAATTTGTATTCCTCTCTACCTAATGGATTCTTCTTCTGCCACTTCATCACTATATGAATACTTGAAAAAACATCCATATCATTATCAGTATAACTCAAAATAAAGTAAGGAATGAGAAAAACTATAGTAAACACTAAAGTATAAATATCTAAATAATAATATATGCTCAACAAACTAGAAGGATTTAATGATAACTATAGGCATAAAAGATACTTAAGAATGGCGTTCATGAGTTACTTAAGAGAATTTGAGGCTATTTGGAGATACAAATTTCAAATGAGACTAAAGCAAGGAAGATCTATAGAAGGGGTGTCAAATGAAGGAGCTCAAGTATTAAATAAACTACTAAAGGAAGGCCCTTATAGAGTGCTTGATTTTCCCATTTTGGCTAAGGAATGGCTCGCAAGGGTGAACCATATTTTTAGCACTTTGGAATGGCCAAATAATATTAAAGTAGATGTAGTGTTATGTCTTCTAAGAAATCTTGCAAGAGAATGGTGGATTGACACTTACAAGAGTTTATCCAAGGAACTTCAAAGAGAGCGTCGCAAACTCACTTACGAAGATTTTTGTATAGCTTTTTCTATTAAGTATATAAGCTAAGATCTTTATTATGTAAAGATCTATTCTATGTTTTCTTGATTTGTAATAACTTCATATTTGAAGAATTATGAAATGCTGGTGATGTTCTAGTTCTTTTTCAATAAGACTAAGAATGCTGATTTTTATTCTTAGAAAATGAATCCCGCTACTTCTCCTAACAATACTCCAATTAATGTGTCCCATCTTCTAATGATCCCCCAAATAATGCAGTTGCGACATCTAACGACAATAATGCGGATGAATCAATTTCTATGAGAAGTGTGATGAATACTTTGAACCATTAAGATAGACCCAATTCTTCTCTTTGATCGAGCCAGCCATGGGAGGCAAGCCCAAGGGGCTAATCACGCCCCTCAAGGCTATAAATAGCTCTGAGATTATCATAGTGAGCTTTTTGCTCACTGTGCTCCATGCTAAGACCCAAACTATGTGCTATCTTCTAAATTTTCTCTCTACCATTTACAGTCGGCCCTCACAGTTAGCAGGTATCTTTCCTAGCATGATAGTGGGTGAGGTTTGGTGTTCAAACCCCCAATAGATTGCTGGCAGTATAAGGAAGCTATTTGTAGAGATCTTGGACCTTGACATGCCCACGACTCCCCTGAATTCACTCAATTATGTCTCTCATCAATTAAAGCTGCATGAAAAGAATTATCCCATGCATGACCTCATACTTGCTACAGAAGTGTTCGCGCTTAAGATTTGGTGACACTATCTGTATGGCATTTTGTGTGCAATTTTCATTGACTACTAGTGTAACAACCCTAAGTTATCATCTAGCTTAAACCAAACTTAACTACACCTTAAGATTTATCTCATTATATTTATATGATCAATAAGAGATAATCCTAACAATTTAGGGTCAATCGAACCTCATTAGGATAAATTGGCAATTTCATCAAATTAGGAACCCTAATTAATAGGCAAAATATTTTGATCTCTAACCAAAAATTTGATTGTAATTTTGAATACCTCACCCCTAATTTAGCCAGGGGTGCAAGTTTGGGAATTTTTGAAGGTCATTTAGGCCATAATAGAATTTAAATTAAATTGGGAAATTGCATAAAGGGGTTCCCAACATTTTATAATTGCAAATCTAATCATCTAATTGCTGCAGAGCCTGGGTCCCGTGATAGTAGATTCAATCCTCATCTGGCTATCACTCCATTGCATCCTATGGCTTAAATCTATTAGCATCAGGGCGTTGATCGAGCATTGGATTGAGCCCTGGGATCCCACGGCCCAGTTCATTTCGGCTCTGGTAGTTAGGATCCGGAAGATCAAAACTGTTCTGCAATTTTGATAGATCAATTAGATGGATGCCAAAGGCTCCACAATTGTGGATCTTCGTCCCCACTCGCTTGCACTCCCGACAGGAAAGATCCCCCATATGCCAGCTTCCAGCCCTGTCCCCCGCTCCTTCATCCACCTCAACAAAGTTGTTAGGCCCTTTCCGAATCGATTAAAAGCCATGGACGTGCCCTGAAGCCCGGTTGTCCCTAAATTAGAATTCGAGAGCTCAGCTTCGGCCCAAGATTTCAGGTCAATCCAGCCCAATCAGCCTCTGCCCAACTTTACCCTGAGGCTATTTTATAGCCTCAGGAATTGTCCAAAGAGCTGTTTGCTCTCTGTGAATCCCCAATTGGAGTTCTCCCACCCCAATCCTTTTCCTCTCAGCTAGCTCTATAATTCCAATCTCTCTCAGCATCCCAACTCTTTCCAGCTGAAATCAAAGAGTGAATCCTAGTGTTTAGGATCCTTAGCTTCCCGCCTCTCGGTCAGTCATTATAATCAATTCTAGTAGTGTCAGCCAGTTTCCCGATCGAACCAAGTACCTTCCCTTGCTATACTAAGTTGAGTAGGATCAATATTTCTCCAATTTGTCTCATAATTGAATACTTAAGCTAAACAAACTCAATGCACGCATCCCTGAGGCCTGGGTTAGGCCTGATCAATCGATACGATCGATCAGGCTAACATTTCCTCGGTAGGTTGGGTTCGAGTAAGGACCCAGCATCTGGGTGAACCCTGTGCTCCATGTCCATAGGAGTTTAATCCACCTCACCTCCCTGATGGTGCAGGAATTGAGCCCAGGCAATTCCATAGTCTCTATGGGGAGTATTTTATCCCCATAGTAGCCATCATGGGAAGGCCTCGGGTGAGTAAGGTTAGGGCTACCCTAACCTTCTCACAGAGAGATTCTAGGGGCATTCGACAAGTCATGGTCCCCTGATCGTGCAGTGATCAAATTTAGGCCGTGGTGTGGACGGGGCACCCAACAATTGGCTCAAGAGCCTAACCCTAAAATCCTACGGGTCGGGAAAGTTGGGAGGAGGAAGACGCACTGTGCGGGTCGGGCCAACCCAAGACTTGTGCGATGCGACAGTGGCGGGCCATCAGGCACAACTGACCCATGCCTTTTGTATTTGGGCCGCCTATATTTAAATTAAATAGGATTATTGGATTTATTTTCCTTAAAGAAAATAAATTAGAAAATGGAAATTTTATTAAAAATATTCTGAATAAATTAATTGAATAACATTTTAAATACTTATCCAAACCATATGAAATCATAGCAAAAAAATATTATGAATAATAATATACAAAAATATTTCAGTTTTTGTGGATATAATTTTTAATTTTGCCTAATGACTCAGTAGCTTAATTAGTGAAAATTAGTATGATTAATCATCCAAATCTTATGATTATGGTTTCCTTTGGTCACTTAAGTTTTGTAGGAGGCATGTGCTAAGTAGAATAATTTTCTAATTTGTATTTTTCTAATTATGCCCTAATCTTTGTTTTATATTATTATTGAATATTAGGGTTTGTAATTAGTCAAACTTGCATTTTATAGTTTCTGATTATTCATATGATTAATTAGATCTTATCTTCCATGTTGCATCAATTTTTGATTATTAATCCTATAGATATGTGATAATCCTTATAGGGCTTGATTAGTGATTAATTAGTACTTAATATTCTTTAATTTGGCTAAATAGATTTATATATATGCTTCTTATTCAGTAGTATGCATGTTAAAGAGCCTACTTGTTAATTTAGACATTCAATTTCATAAACTTTTTAATTAGGGAAAAACCCTAGTTTGTATAATATGACTAACTATATGTAACCTAATGCTGATTTGATCTTTAAAAATTAATAAAGGACTAAATGATAACATTATAAGTCAAACTCAGCATGAACACCCTTAATTAAGTCATAACTAATTTCTACCCTAAACTTGACTTGATTAATTTCCTAAGTAAGCTAAACCTAAATTGAGAACATTGATTTTGCATCCAATAATCTGCATGAACTTAATTAACACTTATTGATTTGACATTAATTCTAGACAAGTAAACTAGATGAATTAATTCTTGCCATAATTCATGTGATTTAAAATCTTGATTTAACCTTAAGATCCTTGATTTTCTCCTAACTATGACTATTAGCATAAACTGATCTCTATAGCAAGATTGAATTATAAAATGATCAATTCTTAATAAATTCTATGGTTTTATCCTATAATTGGTGTGATAGAATAAATTGATATAAGTTAGGATTATATGTGTGATTGATGCATCTAATGTGGATGATGGAGTTTATAAGTTTAACTGAAATTTCATAATTCTAAGAACTAGCTTGTGATTATAAATGTGATGATTAGTGCTTTAGATCTTTAAAGAATAAAGATAGTTCTAAGATTTAGTAAGTGTTATACCCTTATGTAAACTAACTCTTGAGGTAAGAAAGGCTTTATTGTCTCATTTTGAGGTAGGAACTTAAATGTACCATAACAACATGATTGATCCTAAAACCTTATGGTAAAATAAATTAAGGAGACTAGATTTGAGATTATCCCTTGTGATAGTATCCCAAGTTGAGTGGCTTTCATGCCACATTCTTGGAGCCTTTGTGTATGAATCACCACAATGGAGAAAGGATTCACTAGCTTATTATTCCTTAATCATTAAATACATTATTAGAATGAGAATCAGTAGTATTATCATATGGAGATGATAGTGCATATTCATAGTACTAATTTAGTCAGTAAAAGATGAATTGGATGATTTACCTCGAATAGAACTATTGAGTCTCAGTCTTATCTTAGGTAATTAGATAAGTACAGTTCAGTTCAGGATAAATATCCCAAGTTCAAAGTGTGTTACAGATTGGGAGATTAACAGCTTAGTTTAGTTTGAGTGAATAAATTGTAAATGGATATGTCCCTTATCCTTTTGTGCAACGATAAGTACAGTTAAACAAACTAAGCACTAAAGTCACCCTTCCTAGGACATACTAATCATGCATATGTACTCTTAACAAATGATAAATTAAGATATGGATTAAATGTTGAATTCAATAAATCCATAGTAGATTGATATAGTTCATTAGCCAATTTCTAATTTGTGGAGACAAATGATTATTTACTTTAAGTTTTGAACATTTTCTAATTTTAATGTTTTAAAAAGCATATAGTTATTAAAGCCTTATCATATCATGAATTGCATAAGTATATCACTACATTAGCGGAGCATTGTGCTCACTTAGGAATCTTTTGGCGGATCGTGGTGCTCACCTAGGATCTGTTAGCGAAGTGTCTACTCACCTAGGATTCTGTGGGATGTCATGTGACATAAAGGTTATGCATATTTGAAGTATTGTATTATATGGCATATTCAGATGCATATATACATATTTAGTAGCATACAGCACAGATTTGTCTCAGCATCTTATTTAGTTTCAATTTCCTTACAATTTTTAGTTTTTAGTACTTTGTGTTTTAGATATTATCTTACTTCACTTTTAGTTCTATACAGGTTTATATTTTCAGCTGTTTTAGTGCTTTCTGTAGTAATTTTTTCTTACTTAAATGCTAAATCTCTTAAACTATAAGGGTATGTTGTAACTTTTGATGTGTTAGACTTATTGTCTAACACGTCTAACACGGGGTACTTTTTGTTCTTTTCTTTTGTCCGGGAAATTGGCATTTTATTTTTGGATCTGAGAATTTGTCAGATCTATAGCAATTTGAGGAGCAGGCTTTGGAGACTTCCCAGGGGATCTAGGAGGAACTTGTGGAGCATTAGCTAACTCAATTTATAATATCTGCTTAGTTTACTTTTTGTAGTAAGTGAGAGACTATTTTTATCATTTATTTTAAGCAAATGGTCTGTAATAATTCTAACTTTGGATATATTTTCTCTTTCTTTTCTTAGACGAATACTTTTACTTAGCTCCTACGATGAATGAACTAGATGACTGCTTTAGTTTTCGCACTTGTTATTATTACTACTTGTACTTAAGTATTGTGATGTGATCAACATATAAGAGATGTTAATACTCATATATATTAGATTCTTATTAAATCTACCACACATAATCCAATGTATGTGAGTACTATATTTAATACTTAAGATAAGTACTTTACTCTTATCTTAAGGATTGGTCCTCAATTCTACCTTGGGTAGAGCTTCAAGTGTCAGTTACAATATTCAGGGAGGTTCAGCAGTCCTTCCCGAGTAACGCACCATTCCGCCGCCAATATTATTATCCTTAAATATCTCTGTTGTGCATGCTGATGGGATGGGGCATTACAACTTGAGCTTAAAATATATCTTTACCATGCGCGAATTGAATTGCCATCAAAGGAGATAGTTATAACTAACCAGTAATTATGATCTAAGTATTCAGTCTCATCCTGGTAAGGCAAATATAGTAGCAGATGCTCATAACTGTCGTGCTACTCATTGTGCTATGATTGTTGAAAGCCCTTTAGTAGAGAAATTTTGTAAGATGTTTTTAGAGTGCACAGAGAAATACTGAACTCAGTAATATAATTAAGTTTGGTTAAACCAACTTTTCTTAGTGACATTTCCATCTTATAAACAAAGGATGGAAACTATCTAAAACTCAGAGCCGACATTGAAAGTGGTCGCTAGAATGACCTGCAGCTTCATGGGAATATTATTTATCAAGGGAATCAACTCTGGATTCCTAAGTCCATGCATCAAGAGATTCTAGTCAGAGGACACAATTCTAGATATAAAATTCATCCTGGAAAAACCAAGATGTACCAAGATTTGAAGCAATCATTTTGGTGGTCAAGGATGGAAAGGAGTGTCGTTGAATTCATGGTAAAGTGCCATGTGTGTAATTTAGTTAAGGTCGAGTATCAAAGGCCTAGAGGTCTATTTCATCCATTAGAAATTTTTGAGTGGAAATAGTTTGACATCTCGATAAACTTTGTGATGGGATTTCCTCACATAAAATCTGGTGTCAACGCAAGCTAGGTCATCATCGATCGTTTGACCAAATCTGTTTAATTCATTCCTATCCATCAGAATAACTCCGTTGAAAAGCTTATGATGTTCTATATAAGGAAAACTATCATGTTTCATAGAATTCTCAAATCTATAGAATCTAATAGAGATAGCATATTTACTTCCAAGTCTTGACAAGCAATGCATCAAGACTAGAGAACTACCCTAGCTATGAGTATGATATTTCACCTCAAACTGATGGTCAAATAAAAAGAGCAAATCAAGTGCTTGAAGATTTGTTGAGTCTTTGTATTCTCAATTTTAATGGAAGTTGGGAGGAAAATTTGCCGCTAGTCAAACTAGCATAGAATAATAGTATACATGATAGCATCAAGATGGCTCCTTATGAGGCATTGTACAAAAGAAAATGCAATACTCCATTATCTGGTCTAAAACTAGAGATGTTCAATTGTTTGAGTCAAAATAGGTTGAAGTGACTAATAAGAAGGTAAGACTCATTCAACAAAGAATTCAAACTACACAGGATTGGCAGAGCAATAACATGATTCTCACAATCATACTCTAGAGTTTCAATATGATAATTTTGTTTATTTGAAAGTAAGTCCCATGAAAGGTGTCTACAAATTTGGTGTGGATCATAAGTTCAACCCTAGATATATTGGATCATTCAGAATCCTATCAAGAATTGGGTCATCTGCTTATAAGCTAGAATTGCTTGATGATTTCTCCACAGTGTACAGTATGTTTCACATATCCTCACTCAGAAGGTGCCTTCAAGAACCTCATCACCACATTTCCATTCCTTTAGTAAGCCTTCAGTCAAATTTATCATTCATAGAAGAACCAATCATAATTTTGGGCAAGGATCAAACGGAGGGTATAAGTCGTTCTATCCCTATGGTCAAAGTGTGGTGGCAGAATCGTAATGCTGAAGAAGTCACTTGGTAAAAAGAATCATGTATGCGATTAAAGTATCCAAGGTTATTTGAGATCCCTGGTACTATTCCAAACTTCTAATAAATTATTTTTATTATTTCTTTGCTTCATTCTTCCTGCTTAGGTGAAGTTGAGGATGATATCGTTCTTAAGTAAGAGAGTCTGTATTATTCCTAGGTTGTTACCATGGCTAATCTAGATTAAACCAAGTCTTAATTCTTTATTTATTAAACTCAAAATGTCATTAGAACCTAACCCTAAAATTTGGGATCCATCGAAGCTTGATTGAATCAATTGGCTATTTTGCAAATTTATTGACCTAGAAAATTTGCAAAATAAAATTGATCTCCAAATCAAAATATGTCTTCATTTGAATTCCTAACCCCCAAATTAGCTAGGTATGAAATTTTGAAAATTTTTGGAGGTCATTTAGGTCTAAATTGGATTTAACTTAAATTGGGGAAATTTCATAAAAGGGTTTCTCACAATTCAAAATTGCATTTTGACCCTCCAACGATCAGCATATCTCCCAGATCTATTGTGCGGACCACAGGCGGTCTGCTGTATGGCCTAATGCATGTGTCAGCTAATCCTCAACACTTCCTAACCATTTGATCCTCAGATCGAACAGTGCTGAATTAATCAAGCCAACATTGCTCAGCCGTTAGATCTTGCCAATATCAGACCGTCATGACTTCAACAAAAAGTGTTCACTTCATTTCAAACCTCCGAGCTGAGTGGTCTCACCTTTGACAGCCTAATGGCTCATCCACGTGGGCAGTACGGGGGATCCTCCTTGTCTCCCACCTCCACTGGTTACAACGGTCTAAAGCCTAAGGATTTTGAGGTTTTCCCTTATCAAGTCAGACACAATTCTTCTCTTCGATCAGGCTAGCCATGGGAGACCATATCAAGTGGATGACCACCCCCCACATGGCTATAGATATCCCTGAGATTGCTACAATGAGTTGTTTGCTCACTATTCTCCATGTTAAGACCCTAACTGTGCGCCATCTTCTAAAATTTGTCCTACCATTTCTAAGTGGCCCTCCACAGCTAATAGGTCTCCTTCCCGGTGTAACAGTGGTCTAGGTTTGGCATTCAATCCTCAATAGGTTGCTAGCAGCATAAGGAAGTTGTTGGTAGAGAGTTTAAACTCTGATGTGCCCTCAACTCCCTGGAATTCACTTGACCTTCTATGCCTAGGTATCCCCACTTCTCCCTTGAGCTGATCTAGCTCCATTCATATTAAATGTTGTTTGATTCGACCTTAGATACCATGTTAGGGTCATCCATTAAGTGATTGCAAATAGTCCAGACACTAGCCTGGCCTGGCAGCAGACCAGATAGTGGAGTTCACTATTTAGAAAGGTGCTTGCTGCTAGCCAGCCCGTCTGCCCTTTACACCCCATAGTAACTGGTGCTCAATAATACATCCAATAGCCACTGAGTGTGATTATTGAGGCTTAACAATCAACTGGTTTGATCAGGATCAATTGATTCAGCCTGATCGGTCTAAATCAATCTGACTCACTTTAGTGCACCCTCGTGAGTAAGGTCCGGATGATCTAGTCGATCATCAGGTGTGGTTAATGACCTTATCGCTTTGTCTGTAATTCTTGATCGTGTGGGGATTAAGACGGAGCGATAGCGAGTTCTCTGTGGGGATAATTTGCTCCTCGTAGTAAACCCTAAGTTTATGGCTCATTTGAGTAGGGTCTCAATGTCTCCTACCTCCTCGCTAAGGGCTTCGATGGGAAATTAGTATGTCTTTATGAAATTAGGGCGTAAGGTGGACCGGTGGTTGAGTATTTAGCAGAAAACCCTAATCTTAGCGACCCTGACATCGAGGATTTTTGTGCAGCTAAGACGCATAGTAACGAGCCAGGTCAGACCCTCACTCGTGCCTTTTGCATTTGGGTTATTTAAATAACCAATTTTCTTTAATTATCTTTTCCTATTAATTCAAATATATAAATTCTAGGCCTATGATTATATAATAGAAATATTTCAAATATATTTATGATAGAATTTAGTCAGTTTAAATTCAATTTCTATGATCCAATAAATTATTTTAATCAAAATAATGTATAGAATACGAATATGCAAAAATAATTAGGTTTCGGTGATTATAATTCTTAATTATTCTCTAATCACCCCAAACTTGGATTAGCAAATATAAGGCTTAATCCTTTGCTAAATCTCATGATTAAGGTTTCTATTTGTTTATTTGATAGAGGAGATTTGGTTTGTGCAATAAAAAATATTTTTTTGTAATTAATTTTGCAAATCACTTGTTAATTACCTAAAGCTTTAATTAGTGAATAATTAAGCTATTGACACTGTGAGTTAAATAATTAAGTTGTCTAATGACTCTTTAGGTAGTATAGAGCCTAATGGTAACCTTAAACCTCATTTCCCAAAGTTAATTTTACTAATCATCTCTTAATGGGCCTAAATCCTAATTAGTGCTCATTAAGCTCAATTCTTAACCAAAATTAATGTTAAAGGTGTCTATCTTCCTCTTAGACAAAAACTGAATCATTTGGAATTAAGTAGATTCAATTTGGAACTCTAAAACTTAAAATTAACTTTGAACCCTTAAGGAAGGGTAATTTAGTATTTTTGAGTGAATCATGATTTAAGTAATATTTAGGTTTTATAATCTTTCCATTACCCATAAAATTAGTAAGTAAGCTGATTAGAACCTTATTTAAGTTTGATTGGACCATTATTAGCTTAATTTTCTTTAATTATAATTTTTACCCTAAATAAGGTAAGTATATCCTAAAGCAAGTGAATGTGGATTTAGAATCCACATTCCTTCTCATAAATCTTTAACATAACATTGAGAACCACTTATAATCAGTGTGGACTTGTTAGAACTCATAAGTCTATCATTTAGACTAAACCCTAGTTTAGCCTAGAACCTAGTTTTTGAGAAACTTGGGAGGTGATTTGAGGACTCATATTTCTTTTTAAGCTTAAGTCTAGTAGTTTTAAGTTAGCTTTGTTCTGTTGAGAGCTCACTTATCTCAGTAGAAAGGTCTAAATAAATATTTTAGACAAATTCTAGTTAGATCAAACTTAGCCAAATATACTTAATATTTGATTATTCTTTTAACAATTATGAGTTGCATCTGATTAGTCGCAATATAACCTTTAGTTTTGTTAAGTTTTTATTGTGCTCAAAAATCTTCCCTTAGCTTATAACGTTATATAGTTTAGGATTTTGATGCTGGTATTCTGAGTTAAGAGACCCAAACCCCATGTGTGGGAGTTTAAGCTTTTAACTTTGAATCTTGATAACATTTTTCAAGATTGGTTTGGAAGGTTAAAACTCATCAAATAGGATGATTGATTTTATTATTTAACTCCAGTTGGTGATATTATCTAGTTTTAGATTAGAGTTGATTAGTTCTAATGTTTGACTTTATAGGATCACAACTCTGAGAAATTACTAGATAGTAGGATATTAGAGATTCTGAGCTTGTTTTTTCTCAGAATAGTTAGAACAAATAAATAGATAATAATATATATCACGTAAGTTATTAGTAGAGTCTTGTTTATTTCATGATTTTGATGCTTTGCTTCCTTATTTTGAGCCTTTTTGCCTTGAACGCGTCACGTAGATAAATTTGATGCATGAAAATGAAAACTTAGTAAGATTAGTATAACATTTGCATTGGGTTCATATCTAGACGAGTGATTATGTATACAAATTACAACTAATAGAAAGGTTGTAAGGAGAAATAAGGATGCTTGACATGTACTCATTGGGGAGAGGTGTGTCTAGTTTGGGAACCCATTTCAGTTTTGCAGATGGGTTAACTCCTCTGCTACTTGTAGACATGTCTATAGAACTAAAGTAAATCAACTAAAAGAAACTTGCATTATATTTTTGTCTCTTCAGTTCAGTTCAGTTTCTGCTTTAACTCTGAGTAGCTAAATGATTTTATGAGATTTTACAATATATTTCTTGTTCTTATGGCTTTGTTAGCCAAGTTTCTGATATGGCCATTTTACCTCGTAACTGTATGTTATTTCATGCTTTTACTTCAATTCAACTTCTTATACATATTTTGCTAAAACTTATATGAATGTTAGGATGATAGTCTTAATTTCTGTTTGACTTGGTCTATTAATATGTATCATTATTTAGTTATATATGTTGTTTACTTAGCATATTTTTTATGATCATATTCATATTAGGGTATTTTCTTTAGCCATTCCAATACTTTATAGTGTTATATATATATTTTATAAATTAATCTTATTGTAGCTTCTAGTCTTGAAGTATGTTTTCTGCATTTAACTCATGTTGATAAGTTATAAATGCTTTATTTATAGCTTTCTGTTTACTTGTGGCTTGCTACACCTATTGCTTGTTTATTATTGTTTATGTTAAGATATGATATTCAAAAATTACAGAATTCATTAGATCAGCCTAAAATATACTTTGAAATATGTCTAACATTAGATCTTTTTATTTCCTTGACTGGGGTCCTGGCATGTAAGAACTAACATATAAAATCTAAAGTTTTTTTAAGAGTTTACACTAAGTGGGAGAAGGAGCAAGAGGATGATCCTACTGTGATAGCTTAGCATTTTTATTTGGAAGAGAGTGATCCTTGGCTTTTCAATCTCTTTACTTTTATTGCATTTTGATTTGTAATAATTAAATTCAGCAATTTATGTTTCTTATTTCAGCGATGTATTATCTAAGATGCATACTTTATATTGTTTTCATTTATATTATTTGAATGTGATGAATGGATGTATGTTCTTTCTTATAGCATCCGCACTCTGTGATGAATGTTTGTATATACTAGTATTGTACTCTGAATTATCATTATTATTATTAGATAGTTTGGGGCACAATCATATGTCCGAGTACTTAGCTACTCAAACATTTTAGTAGGATTAGTGTGAGCAATGTAAGTATTTCTCAGCAGGCATTTATTTTGTCAACATAAATCTAGAGTAATCATTTAGTGATGATCCATCCCCTCACTAATTATACTTGTATATGCAAGCCACGGAGTGGGCCCCCGCATACTTAGCCTGTGTGGGCCGCTGTGGAGGTAGAAATTCACCTACATAGTAAACCAAAGTTTAGGAAATAAAGGCTAGGCTATGTCAACAACTACGACACTATTGCTTGAGGCTTTTGGGCCTGGTGAATGTGTCGTGACCAGAGGAACACGATGGTACATGTAATGGAGCTCGATGATTCATGGACAACTTGAATTTAGCATCAAGAGTAAACCTTTGATGCGACACGAGCTCGACAAGGGGCTGGGAGACGATGAACAGCACTGGATCAAGCAGCCCATGACCCGCACCATTCGATAGTGTTGGCCCATCGAGCCCCATTGACCTGACTGAGTTAACCCCTCCCGAGAATATGCTAATTTTAATAAATGAACCTTAGGGAAATAATGCAAATTAAAGTATTGAAATATTTTGAGAAATATAAGTCCAAATATAGCTAAATAATATACCAAAATGAACAGATAATGTGTAGAAGAATAATATGAATTTAACTTCAATTTTGATAGCTAATATTACTAATCACCTACTAATTATTATTAAGTATAATTAAGATCTAAGTTAGTCATTTAAAGTTCAAATTGACCCTACTTATCTTCATTGTGCTACTTATATTAAAGGAAATGTATGGCCACTTATTTCATCTCATTTGGACATCAAATGGTAAATATAGTTTCTTGGCACATAATTAAATTAATATTTTATTCAAATATTTAAGGTTTTTCCCTATTTATGCTTCTTAAACTTTAGCTCAACATAGATAAACCTAGATTATAACTTGTTGAACCTTATAGTATGGTTTTCATAGGGAAACCCTTGGATTAGCTTAGCATTGTTCTAACCCTAATGAACTTAGGGTAGAAACTTAGCCTTTAAGAAGGAGAGAATGATGAGAGAGGCCTGGACTTGATCTAGTTAACTAATTAGGATTATGATAGTCTTACCCTTAAGTAAGAGTAGAGTGGAAAGTGTCCCATGCCCAAGTCTCACAAAATCCACCTATAAAAGCCTTTAATTAGGTTAAACCTAGTCTAACATCCTTCCTTCCTTAAATTTAGGAGTGATTTAACCTACTTAGTACATTATTAGGTGGAAGGTAGTGAATATAGTGAAATTGTTAGTAGTCTAATCTATTTAGTTAATCATTAAGTTCCCATTAGAAAGAATAGAACTTTGAAAGTAATATTTATAAATCCCCCATATTTATAACTCTTATTGGAATGTTAGTAGGTAGTAAGTAGATTAGTTGTAGAGTATGAAAAGACCTTAGCCCTAGTAATATTATTAGACTCAAATTAAAATAGAGCCTTTAATGAAACTTCTAGAATGAGAACCCTAATATTAGTCTAAAAGTAGCAGTTTATGAAAGAGACATTAGTAGTTTAAAGTTATTTGATGTAGAATAGGTAAAATAGAACTTTATTTTCTTTATTTAAAAGTATATTTGTAAATCATCATTTTTCAATTATATATATATATATATATATATATATATATATATATATATATATACATATATATATTCAATTGACTTAGAGATTAATAATGTTTAAGTCAATTGGGGGCTTGATTATCCCTAATCATTAAAGTAAATAACTTAATTAAATAATAATAAATATCAGATGGTTTATAATTAATCTTGAAATCCTTGAATGTTGCATTGCATTGAGACAAGAACTTTGAAAATTCATTAAAATATTATGAACAAATAAAACTTTAAAATACTATAGATATGGGTTTCTGATGGTGGACATTTGATCCATGGTAGCCTTGAAGTGATTTGGAGACCATACATATCATAGTGGGAGAGTGTGTGTGTTTTGGGATACCTTGCTTCTTTTGGTTAAGCAGATGTACTTAACTCCTCATTTGTTCTATAATGTGCCCGCAAAATAAATTTTAATTAAGATAAATTACCTTAAAATGCAATTCTCATAATATTATTGATTATCAATGATTTACCGCACTCTTATGACTATGCTTTACTTAGTTAATGAAACTAAACTTTACTTTACTTTACTTTCTTCTATTATTATATTATACTTTGTAGTTTTACTTTAACCTTCCTTGTAATGTATGTTAACTTAGATTTTACTTGCATTTTTCTTTACACTGCTTTAATTTTACTATTATTGTTGGTACAAAATTTGAACAACACCTATCACACTCCGCAGCGAAATCGGTTTGCTTAGAGCGCTCGATTAAAGACCGGGGTTGCGTTGATGATTATAAAGCAAATCCAAAATCATAAAACCACAAGTAGAAATTCCCACAGCACATGCATGCAAGATGAGCACAAGCACACAAACATATAAACACAAAATAATACATAAAAACCCAAGAATGGGAAAAACCACGGAGCCACGCCATATAAAATATCACTATGAAAACTTAACGATTACAGAGTTACATAGAGCTTATCCTTTGATAATAAATACACAAGCTCTTACTCTAATATGGAGAGTAGATAAAGCAGCCACCACTTGGAGTGTCCTCTCCAACATGCAAGAGGTTTCTTGCATTGCAGCTTCCTAACGACTTCACCTTGGGATCTCCTCCTCATAGCAGCAATCTGCCACTAATCTAAAATGCCAACCTTATGAACTCCTCCCAACTTATTTACATAAGTACCTAGCTCATTTTTTAGACCTAAAAAGGTTCAAAATTCCCTCCAATTTACTTAGGGCATAACCTAAACTAGAGAAAAGTCTACCAAATGCTACGGTGCGTTGTTGCGCTCACGTCTCGAGATGGAACTTGCTGCGGCACGCGGTAGCGCCCGTGTTTCAAATATCCTGCTGCTGCAGCGCGTGACAGCACCCACATTTAAGGATGGAACCTGCTGTAGTGCATGGTAATTCCTGCATTTTGAATTGCCTACCACTGCAGTGCGTGGTAGCACCCTCTTTTTGAATTGCCTGTGACTTGGGGTGAACCCGCTGCAGCGTGCAGCATCATCAATTTTTGTTGTGGAGTGTAGCGTCTGTGCTGTTGCTGGACTTCATAACTTATTCTGAATTGCCTCAGAACCTCCCGAAATCTCACCAGAGCACCATTATTATCTTCATAATAGACTAAATGGACTTCATAACACAATAATCTCCCACTTGAAAACCTTTAGAAAATCATCCCCTCTTTTATCTTTGATTCTTTATTGTTTTCTTCTATTCTTGTCAAGAGGGTGGTGTACCTCACCCCCACTCTCTCTTCACATACCGAGTCCAATAGAAGCTGTACATAGCTTCACCTTCTCCACTATTAATGTTTTAGTAAGCATATCAGCTGGATTCTTAGAAATGTGAATCTTTTCAAATTTGAGCTGCCCTTCTTCTAACAGTATCTGGATAAAATGGTAACTGAGTTGAATGTGCTTTGTCCTAGCATGAAATGTTGCATTCTTAGCTAGGTGAATAGTGCAAATTTGAAGATTACAGAATTACAAAGAGCATATCCTTTGATAAGAAACACACAAGCTCTTGCCCTAATAGGGAGAGGAGAGTAAGCAGCCTTGACTTGGAGTATCTTCTCCAACATGCAAGAGGTTTCTTCCACTACATATTTCTTAGGGCTTCACCTTGGAATCTCCTCCTCACAGCAGTAATTAGCCTCCAATCTAAAATGCCAACCTTATGAACTCCTCCCAACTTATTTGTTTAAGTACCCAGCTCATTTTCTAGCCCTAAAAGGTTCAAAATGCCCTCCAATTTACTTAGGGCATAACCTGAACCGAAGCAAAAATTTGTCAGGTGCTACAGCGCTCCGTAGCACCCATATTTTGAATAGAAACCCGCTATAGTGTGTGATAGCGCCCGCATCTCAGGATGGAACCCGCTGCGATACACGGTAGCACCCATGTTTTGAATAGCCTCATGCTGCGGTGCGCGGTAGCGCCCGTGTTTCAAGTTGGAACCCGCTGTGGAGCATGGTAGCTCCCGCGTCTCAAGTTTCTTGCCACAGTGGTACACAGTAGCACCCGCCTTTCGAATTGCTTGTGACTTGGGGTGAACCACTGCGGCGCACTACAGTCGATATTTTCATTGCAGTGCGCCTTAGCGTCTGTATTGTTGCTGAAATTCTCTACTTGTATCGAATGGTCTCAGAACCTCCCAAAAGCTCTCTGGAGCACCATTAGCATATTCATGATGGACTAAATGGTCTACACAATACAGTAGTTATTTAGCATACATTCATGTTGAACTTATTCATGTTTCCTTCATTTTTCATGTGCTCACTAGTATTTTAGGTGTATAGTAATTTTCTTTCTTACATGATAGTGCAAGCTAGAGTAGCCCATTATGAGTACTCTTACTCTTTTTTCATTTACTTTTCAGTCTTTTATATTTTTAGTACATACCTCCTCTTATTGCTTTGTGCACCGCTTTATTTAAAATTGTAAATGCTAATGTGATATCTACAAAAATTAAATAAATAAATAAAACTTAGTATAACTCTAAAATGTACTTAGACATTTTAAGTCTAAGCACTTTTTTTTTTATTTGTTGTGTCCTGCCATATTATAAATTTAATACAGTAGATCAGGAGCTTAAAGAGGAGCTTGGACTTGAAGCAGATCTTAACCTTCAGAAGCAACTGTGAAGATTTAGCTATAAGGATGAACGTTTTATAATTTTTTTAAAATTGTTTATAATAACTATGATTATGGATATTATTTTTGTTTTTCTTTTATGTGATGAACGTCTTTTCCTTCTTTTTCTCTTGATAGTTTGGATGATAGATACAGCTTTATATATTGTACTTTTATTACATTTTTTTCTTGTCTCAAGAAATTCTTGCCCACAAATGCTTAATAGTGAGTTAATTTTCTATATATTCAGTATTTAGTACTACAATAATTCCTAATGGTGGATTAGTTTATACTAACTTAACACTAGAGTGTTATTGTTGGTACTAGAGCTAGGTTGAGAAAAGAGAACAAAGTAAATATTTATCTATCCAAATCAACAACATCAAAAAGTAAACAAAAACATTAGTAAACACGCCTTGGAATAACAAATATTTTATGGATAATAATAACTCAACTCAATCTAATCTTCGATAATTCTTCATATGGTGATTTACGAGTTAGATGTAGACTACTATACTAATCTGTTCTTCCAATACTATGATGATGATTATCAAAATGGACTCAAGTTTGGAAGACTTTATTTAGGAGTATCTCATAAGAAGGAAGATTCTAGCTCTTCTTCCACATTAGAAGAGATTAGAACCCTAGTTGAAATGATGAAAATCATGGTGGAAGATCAAGCTCAAATAGCCCAAAGAGTTATGAATCCTCATGCCCCTCAGATAATTCATGTTACTCCTCAACCAATGCCCAGTCCTATTGTAGATGGTTTCCTTTAGACCTTCCTCAAGCTAAATCCTGCTAACTTCTTCGGATCCGTTACTCCCATCGAAGCAACTAATTGGTTAAAAGTTATTGAGAAGGATTTGGCTAGCATTAAGTTACCAATGAGTGAAGTGATTTGTCTCACCACCTATACGTTTGCCAAAGAGGCTGAATACTGGTGGGACAATGAGCTAAATCCCACTTTGTTGGGGTTGATGTCAAAGAGATTCTGTGGGAATAGTTTGAATAAGGTTTTTCTTAGGGAGGAATTCATTCATCCATCTGCCTAAGCAATTATAAAAGATGAGTTAATCCAATTAACCTAGAGGAATTGAACTATGTTGGCATATGAGATGGAGTTTCAGAATCTGCCAAGATTTCTCCCGACCTTGTTTGTACGGAAGCAGCAAGGTGTAGCTGCTTTTTTAAGGGATTAAAATATTCCATTAAGGATCACCTTGTGTCCCAACACCATGATAGCCTTGCAAAGCTATTGGAAGGTGCAAGATTGATCAAGCATTATAGTAACAAAAGGAGCTAAAGAAAGGTCCCACCCATCCTCATCCATATAAGAACCATTTATAAGAAACCAATCTCAGCTGCCGAGGATTTATTTGATGACCCCGAACTAGCAAGGAATGCAAGGTGGGCAGTGCCAAAAGCCCCATCCATATGGGAAGTATTATCATTAGGGTTACATGTGCTTTACTTGTGTAGGGTTGACCACAAGTACTAGGATTGCAGAGCAAGTTGGACAATTGACAAAGTAAAAATTAACCATCCACCAACTATTCAACTCCAATTTTGATGAGAACCCTAGCTCCAGCATTAGCGATAATGCTGCCTCCGGTAGCAAACTAGGTGCAAAACCAGAGAAGAGCACCTCAACCTACTTCCAGGCCTCCTCAAGCAAGGAATAGCCCTAAGGGTAAAATAGTTGTTCAGTCTGCCACTTTACCCCGAGTTTATGTGCTGACTCTCGTTGTCACACAAGGGGACAACATAGTCATTTTAGGTAAGCCCTAAGTTTATTTTATGTGTATTATCATTCTTTTATGCATGTTAAATTTGCTTGTTTGAATTCCTATAGTAGATAATAAATTAAATTTAATTCATCATAGGAATGTTGTATATAGATAGCCAACCTTATAACACATTATTTGATATGTCCAACAGTAGTTAATAAATAAATTTTAATCCATCATAGGAATGATGTATATAGATAACCATTATTTGACACATTATTTGATATGGGTATTAGTCACCAATTTATATTAGAAAAAAATGTTCAATCACCAATTCAGATTAGGAAAGTCTTTGCACATACAAATGTTGTCTGGAGTTGAAGTGCATGCAAATAAATTTTGTATTATTAATATCCTCATTAATAATCAACATTTTGAAGCCAAGCTTATAGATATGCCAATAACCAACTTTGATATAATTTTGGGAATGAAATAGTTGAGCAAATACAACTCAATTATAAATTACCAAAAGAAGAAGGTTACCTTGAGGGTAGGCAAGAAACTTGGTGTTATTGCATCATTAATCAATGTGGTAGAAGCTGAGAGGTTAATTAGTAGTTGTCGCAATACGTGTTTGGTGACCATGATGGGAGAAGCCAAAGGAGATGATAAAGTTATGAGAGAATTTTTGGACATATTTCCTGACAAATTGCCAGAATTACCTACTATGAGAGAAGTAGAGTTTTATACTGAGCTAATTCTAAGGACTCAACCCAAATTGAAAGCACCTTATCAAATAGCTCCTAAAGATTTGTAAGAGCTAAGGGAGCAATTGCAAAAGTTATTAAAGAAAGGTTTTATTTGACCAAGTATGTCCCCGTGGGGAGCCCCAATGTTGTTTGTCAAAAAATGATGGCTCTATGCAGACATGCATCAACTTCCATGAGCTAAATAAAGTGACTGTCAAGAACCAGTATCCTCTGCCAAAAATTGATGACTTGTTTGACCAGTTATCATGAGCAAAATGTTTCTTGAAAATATATCTAAGATCCAGATATTATCAGATTAGGGATGAAGATATCCCTAAGAATGCATTTAAAATCAAGTATGGGCATTATGAGTTCTTAATTATGTCTTTTGGACTGACTAATGCTCTATCCATATTTATGGATTTGATATAGGGCATCTTGAAACCCTATCTTATCGAATTCATTATCGTGTTCATAGATGATATCTTAACATATTCCAAATCTGAAGTTGAGCATGAGGAGCACCTCAAAGCTGACTTAGAGTTATTAAGTAGCAATAAATTATTCATTAAGTTTTCAAATTGCAAATTTTGGCTAAATTATGTGGCATTCTTAGGCCATGTTATCGATGTTGAAGGGATTAGAGTAGATAAAAAAAATAGTGTTGTTCAAAATTAGGTGCAACCCAGGTCCATAACTGAAATTCAATGTTTTCTGGGTTTAGTTGGCTACTATAAAATATTCATATAAGGATTTTCTCAAATAGCCTCTCCTCTAGCTAAGCTGGCTAAAAAGGAAGTCCCTTTTATTTGGAGCCCTGAATGTGAAGAAGCCTTTCAAAAGTTGAAGAATTTGTTAACTTCTACGCCACTATTAGTACTACCTCAAGAGGAAAAAGATTCTTAGGTCTACATTGATACCTCTAAGGTATGACTAGGTTATGTTCGGATATAAGATAGGAAGGTGATAGCTTTTCCCTATAGGCAGTTAAAACCTAATGAGAGAAACTACCATGTCCATGATTTAGAATTGGCAGTGGTAGTCTTCTTTCTTAACATATGGAGACATTACCTGTATGGTGTTAAGTATTATATATTCATGGACCACCATAGTCTGAAATATATCTTCATGTAAAAGGAGCTTAATTATAGGCAAAGAAGGTGGCTAGAACTGATTTGTGATTATTTATCGTCAATGCCCTAAGTTGAAAGATGATGCTATCGTCTCTTTATTGCAATAGTGCATTAGTTGGTGAGTTTGAGAAGATGAAGATCCAGCCGATCAAAACTATTGAATTGTATAATCTTATGTTTACTTGTCAAGCTTGATAACCACTAAAGGAATGGATCTTAGTGGCTCAGAAGTAAACTAAGAGTTACTCCAAGTTTAAGGTAGATAACAAGAGTGATGACCCGAAGACCGAGGTTGGGAGATTACAAGTAATAATATGAGAATAATCATCCATCACAAAAACTACTCAATAAAACAATATCCATATAGCATAGAGCCAAAACATTTAAATTAAAGTTATACAAATTGTCTAAACTTAGATAAATATAAAACATTATAAAATTCAATTAACAAGTCTCCATCTCACTCTTGAAAATAGGATCCTTTCTAGCTTTTGAAATCAATTAGCATTCCACTTCTAATTCTCACAACCTGTATTAATTATCAATCAATCAAGGATGAGTATGTGATGTATCTAAAAGTATTAATTTCTAACATCCAATATAGGTTGCAAAATTCAATGTAATAAAGTATGAAGAAAACCTCAGAATTACAATTTCAAGATAATGCTAATTTCAACTAGCAATGCTCAAGCGGCTCAAATAATTTTAAAGTAAAATATAAATTAGTATAAAAGAAAATAATTTAGTATAAATATAAATTGACATGAATGAGAATAACTTAGCATAAATTTAGATTGGCCTGAAGGGAATGACTTAGCATAAATTTAGATTGGCATGAATGGGAATAAGTTAGCATAAGTTACTATGTGACATAAATATATCATTTTGGGCCTAAGACCCCCCAAGCTTCACTGAGAACCCCAGATGTTAGTATCAAAATTATTCTAAGAAGGTATACACTTACCTGTCAATAATTACTCACATATATATCATTTTGGTGACTCTTTTCTCTGGATCTTCTGCTCCTTCCTAGTGGACTAGATCCCTCCTTATATCTTCATGGGTTGCTAGCAAACCCTACTTGTACAAGTTTAATTTTGTTCTACCTCCAAAGATGCTAACCACATATATTTGTCACAATAATTTATGGAAAGTAAAAATTCAGTTTAACTTATCATAACAATGGGGTACATGCAAAGGCTGTATATATTCAAAATGAAGTAAGCTCAAATAATGCTAAACATAGTACACTTAGAATATCTCTATGTACCTGATTTGTTCATTTACTCCACAAAACTTTCCTTTTATAAATATGTTAAAAATTAATTATTATATATTAATCTACTATTTAAGAACCTATGAAATGATAATATAAAGGTTCTGGGTTAACATTATAAAGTTTGGGGAAAAACCATAAAATTGGTTATGTGATGTGATTATGGTTTTATAGTTAACTTTGGATACCTAAATGAAGGTCCAAATGACAATTTCAACTACTGATATTTAAATGAAAGTTGTTCCTAATGGATTGGAGATTAAGCACAATTACATTATTTTCCAAACTTTTGACCTAACAATAAAGATCTAAATGGAAAACTAAGTTTTGTGTTCAACAATAAAAGTTTTCCTAACATAACATAGAGTAATCATGCCAAAAATTAACTAAATCTAATTATTAGATTAAAAGTTATAAAAATAACATATTAAGAAAATTTCAAAAATTTGTTAAAAACTATTCTCTGTATTTAAATGGGTGTTTGTTGAAATTTGACTGCTTAAATGGTGACCTTCCACTGCTCACAAACTATAGAAGAGCAATCAAGCAAGTTATAGCACTCAGAGCTTAGTGGATGAAAAGTTACAACTCTCCAAAGTTGACAAAAACAAAAAAGAAATTAGAAAAAAAAATGTATAAATATAGTTTTTTTTTCTCAACTTTGGGGTAAATTTTGAACATCTTATATGTAAAACAAAGGTGTAATGTCTTCTAGTGATTTGTTAAAAATACAAATGAGAATATGTGTGCAAAATTATAATAACTAATTTTGAATAGAACAAGAATTATGTAGTGCAAAATAAGGATGAAGAAATATAAAATATTTGAATAAATCAAAGAAAGTTTTCTTTAACTTTTATGAATATACACATATAAATTATGCAAACTAAAATATTATTGTGGGTGTACTTATAACCTACCAATATTTTAATTATCCTTTATTGGATTGATATATATATTGCCTAATTTGGGTAAAGATGAAATTTTAATATTTGTTGATAGGTAATTTGATAATGCATAATTTAAAAATTCAAAATTATTTAAATTTTGACACCCACAAAGTTTCTATTATTATAAAAATTTTCTGATGGAAAAATTTATAAAAATTTCCCAAAATTCTCCAAAATTAGTCTTAACTGTCTGATACTTTTGTTTTACAAATATAACTAATAGATTACTCAAATTAATTAAGATAATAATCAATAATTTTATTCACTCATTATCTTGGAATTTTATAGTATAAGACTTGAATTGTGGTTAGATGGTAATGGTATTGTGTTCCAGGAAAAAATAATATGGATTCCCAAGAAGTTGCAATTAGAAACTCTACTTGAGGCCAATAATTTGGGATACACTATTCATCCTGGAAGTAGTAAAATGTATCAAGATCTGAAGAAGTCTTTTTAGTGGCATGACATAAAAACAGACATTGATGTATTTGTTTTCTAAGTTTCATTCCTGCTCCTTAGTCAAAGTTGAGCACCAGAAGCCTTGTGAACTCTTTAGACTCTTAAAGATTTTAGAGTGGAAATGAACTGATGTATCCATAGTGTTTGTGATTGGTTTGCCTAAAAGCAAATTGGGTGCTGATGTGATATGGGTAACTGTTGATAGTCTAACAAAATCCTCCCACTTCATACCGATCCACCAAACAAATTTAGTTGATAAGTTGGCAAGGGTGTACATAAAAGAGATTGTTCATTTACATGGTATGCCCAAACTCATTGTGTTAGATTGATACAACAAATTTATGTCCCATTTTGGCTAGCTATTCAAGAAGATCTGGAAACTAACCTAGCAATTAGTACAACCTTTCATTCTCAAATGGATGGTGAGACTGAACGTGTGAATAAATTTCGCAAAGATTTGTTGCATCTTTGTGTGTTAGATTTTGTAGAAACTTGGGAAGATCACCTAGCTTTGGTGGAGTTTTCCTATAATAATAATTGCCAAGCCAACATTGGAATGGCTACTTTCAAAGCACTCTACAGAAGGAGATGTAATACTTCATTGGCCTGGATAGAGGTAGGTTGATGAGCCCCATAATTATAGTCATTTTCTTGTTTATATTGCATATAGTTAAAATCTCAAAGATCTTGATGACTGCCTTATCCAAGAAGTTGTGCACTATCAAGCGTTAATGCAACAAATGATTGTGATGCCATTTTTTGTGTGAAAAACGCTCGTACATAACTTTGGACAAGTACTTGATCATTTGAACCATGAGGAAATATAACCAAAGAGTCTATGAGATCTATTGCTCATTTTATATGAAATTTATGCATGTTAGATGAGAACCACCTATAGAGCTCCATAGCTCACTCTTGATTTATGCAAGGAATTTGAGCACATCAAACTATGAGAAATGTGACAAGCTTATTTTGCTTCGCATCTCATTTACATAGCTAAATAAGAGTAGATAGATGTAAGCCATAGCTGGAATCAAGATCATATGATCCTTAACTAAAAATGTTTATTTTATCACTTAGACGCAAGAGATGATTTTGCTCATTAGAAGATCACATGGTTATATATGTGCCGAGATTGAACCTTATAGTGTTCGCTAATATAACAACCCAAGTTGTTAAACTAGTTAATCCAAGTTAATCTAAACCAAACCAAGCTTTGATTATCATTTCATTAGACTCAAATAGTCATTTAAACCTAACCCTAGAAGCTTGGGATCAATTGGAACTCAATTAAGCAATTGAGTTATTTTGCCAATTTTAGGATCCTGAAAATTGCCTAAAATAGCTTAATCTTTCAATTAAAATCAAATTGTATTTTTGAATTCCTCACACTCTAATTAGCTAAGTGTAAAATTTTAGGAATTTTTGGAACTCATTTAGTCCTAAATTAGATATAAAATTACTAAGATTAATTATAATTAAGGGAATTATTATTAATTAAATAAAATTATTATTTATTTATTTTCTTAGTGGGATTTGCTATAGGGACCGCGATAGATCTGCTGCAGTGTCCCGACAGCAACACAGCTATCCTAGCAAATGGATGCGATAGCACGAATACTAACGCATTAATATGACAGCGCTGAGGCTGCGACTAGAACCATCATCAATCGCAGGATCATATCTGCCATTCAACGACTAACATTCCATCTACGATTCCATTTATCTGAAAGTGCATCAGGCCCTCCATCTCCTATGGTTTTATGATCAGATGGCCAGCAGACTGACCTGCCTTGTTCATCTTCATCTCTGCTCAATTGATGGCCCGACAGAGAATATGCGATCATAATAGCCACACCAGCGCTTTTCTACCACTCCCCTTGCCACATCGGATGGCCATTGCTAGTCTTTCCAATTTGGTTAAGCATTTTCCATCATGTCCCAAGTCTGGCTAGCTCCCTTTAGGGAAGGACCAAGCATAGAGCTCTCGGGCCTAGTTTGACCCATGGGCCGACCTCTCAAGTATCTCAAGACTATAAATAGTCTCAAAATCCTTTACAGTAAACTCTTTGTTCAATGTGTTACTGCCATTAAAGCAAAGGAGTCCCTACCTTCCACAGTTCACTGGCTATCATTTGAAGCTTCTTGGTGATTCCAGATGCTGTGTACCACTGATAGAGGATGTGGTCTAGTGTTCAGACCCCCGGCTAAGCTGCAGTGATCACCTAGAAGCACAAACATCATCCAATCCTCCTCTATTGCAAATATATTCTCTAAATCCAGGTGCAACCTCTACCCTTACCTCTGTCGAGCTGATTTTAGCTCGACTTCTACTTAAATATACTAGATGCTATGCTATGACCCTATCGTAGACCCTCGATAGGTAGCATTGGTGTTTTGAAGCCTCGCAATGAACCAGACAATGAAATCACTATCTGAATAAGTGTCATCATACCAGCCATCAAGCCTCTATGAATCCCTAGCAATCATGATCTTTAATGGATCATAATTGCCTCAACAATTAATTGCTAAGGTATAGCAATCATTGAGTTAATTCGAGTTAGTGATTCAACTCTAATCGATCAACTTGAACTCAACTCGCATCAATGCTCCACTGTGAATAGCATCCCAGCTAACCAGTTGACCAGCTGGCGCAATTTCTCACCCAATTTCTTCCCCTCCGTGCCCTGAATGTATTAGGATCAAGCTAGAGTGGTGGCATTGTCTCTGCTAAGAACTCTCACAAAATTTGAAAACCAGTTAGTAGTGCTTTAGGTTGAGTAGCCATCCAGAGGTCTAGACTGTTCTGGTTAGGGCTTCTAGGTCCATCAGGTGCGCCTTGACTCAGGGATGGTGAGCGATCAGTGCAAGGCAGCCGTGTGGCCTGATGATCACGAATTGTGTCTCTGAAGCTAACCCTAGGGTTAGCTGTCAAGGATTGAAGCATTGATGAAAGCGAACAGTAGTGGGTCAGGTCAGACTCTGACCCGCATGTTTTTATTTTTGGGCCAAAGTAACTCTGCTAATATTTCTGAATTAAATTCTTTATGAAAATTAATTCAAAAATTATGAATCATAGAATCTTTTTAATTAAAAACCTTCTAATTAAATTAATTGAATAACTTTAGTTATACTCATCCAAATGATATAATCTAATATACAATTTTAATCAGAAAGCTATAAGGAACAATAATGTAAGATAATATTTTACTTTCTGTAATTTGAATTTTAATTTAGCCTAATCTATCTTAAATCTTAATTAATGAATAATAATTCATTTAAAGGCCAAATTGCCTATTTAGTGCCTTTGATTATTCATGAGATAGAGGAGAACTCATGTATATCCTTAAAAATACTTTGAGAGTTCTAAACTCTCTAATCACCTTTTAATTACCCTATATCTTAATTAGTGTCTAATGACTTAAATTAATCTCTAAATTTGTCTAACCTAGTTAATTATCTTCTTATGTTTATTGATGAATCCATAATTTATATCATAAATAAAAGAAAATTTTCATACAATTCCTTATTAGAAATAGTCCACCTTGATCAAATTCTACTTATTTTCAGGTAAAATATGAGCTCAGCAATTTCTAGGAGAATCTAGAGTATTTCTGCAATTTTTGGGAGAAAACCACTGCAGTGCGCCACAGTGCGCTCCGGCTACTAGCAAGCAGAAAGCACTAACCTAAGGGGATTTCTGGAATCTGGAGAGATTCCGCTACCGCGCACCACAGCGCGCCCTAGCGCGCTACCGCGGAAGAAGAGTTGAACTTATATCGCCACAACGCGCTGCGGCAGGTAAGTTTTTGTATTAGAACTGCTACAGTGTGATACAGCCGGTAAGTTTTCAAATTTGAACCACTACAGCGCGCCATGGCAGGTAAGTTCTCGAACTTAAACCGCTACATCGGGTAAATTTTTGAACTTGAACCGCTACAGCACACCGCGGCGGGTAAATTCTTGAATTTGAAATGCTACAGCACACCGTGGCGGGTAAGCTCACGAACTTAAACTGCTACAACAGGTAAATTTTTGAACTTAAACCGCTACAACGCACTACGGTGGAGAAATTTTTGAACTTTTAACCGCTACAGCGCACCACAGCGCGCTGCAGCGCGCTACCGGGAATCGAGTTCGAATGACAAAAAATGCTATATCACGCTACCGCGAATGGAGTTATGAACTTAAAATGCTGCAGCGCGCCATAGCGCGCTCCAGCGGGCGCCAAAATTCTATCTTCTCAAGGTATTAATTACGGCTGAGATAAGACTCCCATCCTGCTGCTTGTCTCCCAGCTGCCTTATCTTCTGCATCAGAATAATTTTTAAGAGAAAAATGAAGGTTTTGAAATGATTATGAGATTTAAAAATGGAAAAGAAGATGTTATTTCATGCCTCAGGTGGGCTGAGCACTCATGACAACAGAAATATGGAGGGAAAGAGGTATAATTTGAATGCAAGATAGGAGATTGACTCCTCTATAAATGCAGCTTCTTTATATAAGAAAAAGGTTCCCAATTTTCACTCAAAAATTCTAGCTTTTTAGAAGACTGCATAGAAGAAGAAGTAGACCTCTCCAACGGAGGTTGAAGAGACTATTGCTAAAGGAGAATGAAGTCAAGCTGCACTAGGGAGCTAAGGGAAAGGAAGAGAGGAAGAAGATGAGAGATCTAGAGAACCCTATTAAGGGATGTTCCTAGTACACTCTAAATCTTAGTTTTGATTTCTTTTTAGTGGATCATGAAAGGGTCTTCATCCTTACATGTTTTTCTTCTTGTCTTAGCTATATTGGAAGGCTAGACCCCCTTGGGGAGGGTTGGACTGAATCCATTGTGAAATATAAGGGACTTAATGAATATTGGAGAACTTCCTCAAATATTGAAATAAAATCAATATTTGAATAACTTAATGAGATCACTCAAAAATAATGTTGTGAACTAAATGAAAATTATGTTAAGTAATTATAACAATAAATATGAATATCAAAATTACTGTCTTGTGCTCCATAGCTCATTGCTTAGTTTAGAGCTGGACATGCATGAATTGGTGCTTAGAACTATGTGGAAAGTTCTTGATCCTAATTGCACTATGCTCTAAGCTCATTTAAGAAGTCAAAGCGTGTGAGCTAAGTCCTAATAATGAAGCTCCGTTACTCAGCATACGTGAAAGGGGGAAGAGGATTTATTGAGAGCTCATGGATGATGTAATATAGTTCATGGAGCCCAATGAAATCACTTCCTTATCTGAATTGCGCATGACACGCGTGATGCTCGTTAGTGGAATCAATGCTTGTGAGATTGCCTAACTAAAACTATTATTTTGGCAACCTAGACATAGGAAAACTGAGATGCCCTAATTGTGATCTCATGAACTTATAGGAATTAGAGGTCAGCTCTAAGGAATGTAATGTGCACTTGATTATTTGGCATGACCATGAAAGAATGAGAAGTGCTTGAGAAGTAATTCAACATGAGTCCCTATCAATTCACATGGAGGAAACCCAACTCTTTTCTCTAAATCAAACAGTTTCTTAAATTAGAATTATTGCTTTGTTAACGGAACCAAATCAAAAAATTAAAGTCATACCGTTTAAACATTATTGAATATAGATATACCTTAGTAACAAGATGCACCATTCCCTGAGGATGATAAATCTCGGAACGTACACTTGCGTGCAAGCGCAAACGTGTATTTTACAGTCTGTCAAGTTATTGACGTCATTGCCAGGGAATGGTAATTGTTTGCTATTAAAGATAATTTACTAATAAATAGTGATTTAAGCAAATCTCTTTGCATATAGTTTTTATTTTGTTCTTGTATTTATTTTTGTACTAATTTATAACTTAGATTGACCATTTACTTTTCTTTTATTTGCTGAACTACTAAATGATATTGCTATACTTGTTCTTCACAACTTAATTTCTAAATCTGTATGAGTAGAAAACATTGTGCTGAATATCTTTTCGATCCAGAAATTGAAAAAACTCATCTATGAGCTAGAAGAGAACAAGCCATCTTAAATAACCAACAAGCTATTATGGAAAACTTTGATGAAATTCCTAGAGAGCCTTTAGGAGAACCATGGGGTAGAGCACTTAGATATTATGCCCTACCCACTATTAGGGGCATTTCTCACACAATTGTTAGGCCAAACATAGAATCCAACAATTTTGAGATCAAACCTTCTACACTCAATATGGTTCAAAATAATCAATTTGGTGGGTTAGCCACGGAGGACCCTAACTCACACATTTCAAACTTTCTTGAAATATGTGATATCTTTAGGTTTAATGGTGTTTCTAAATATGCCATTAAACTTAGGCTTTTCTCTTTTTCTCTAATAGATAGAGCCAAGAGTTGGCTCAGCTCTCTCCTGAGTGATTCTATCCGTACTTGGGATGATCTCGCTAGGAAATTCCTAGCGAAATATTTCCCTCCGGTGAAAACTGCTCCACTGAGAATTGAGATAACCAACTTCAATCAATTTGAAGGGGAGACGTTATATGATGGGTGGGATTGCTTTTAGTAATGCCTAAGGTGATGTGGGGTTCCCTTTATGGATGCAAGTGCAAACCTTTTACAATGGCTTGGATGCTCCAATAAGGACACTCATAGATGTGGCTGTCGGTGGCTCAATTAATAGCAAAACCCAAGAAGAGGTTTATGACCTCTTAGATGATATGCTGACAAATGCCTATCAATGGCCTATCCAAAGAAATGATCACATGGCTAAAAATTAATGTAACTCTCTAGAAAACTCGCAACAAATTCGTGAACTCCAGAATCAAATCTCTCAACTCAATAAAAAGTTAGAATGTGAACAATTAAGATCTTGTCAAGAGGGAGATTATGAGTTAAGGAATGTCAATGTAATTTTGAATCATGGTGGAAGTAGAGAAAGGTTGTAGAACTCCTTTAACAAATTCAAACATCCACCACTTAATTTATGAATAAAATTGACGCCGTGCTAAACCGACATGAACATACTCTTTTAAGGCAAGAAGAGTTAGTAAAAAGAATTGAACAAAAATTAAAAGAGATCATGAGACAATTAGAGAAACTGGCTTTAGTAGGAGTCATTAGTGAGTGTTAGAATGACTCAGGAAACTCTATAACCCTATGAAGTGGGAAAATAATAAAATCAGTTGTGAATAAGGAGGTTGAAAAGACGATCACAACAAATATAGAGGAACCAAAAGAGGAGGAAGTAATGAGTAAGTATGAGAGGAATGAAGTAAGGTATTCTAAGAAGGATCAACCTAATGACCAACTTGAGATTACCCCTAACATCCCCTACCCTCTGTGAATGGCTAAAGAGAAACTTGATGCCCAATTTCTCAAATTCTTAGATACTTTTAAAACTATTCACATAAATATTCCTTTCGCTGAAGCCTTAGAGCAAATTCTGAGTTATGACAAGTTTATGAAAGATATCCTATCAAAGAAAAGAAGGATTGATGAGGGGAGACCATGGCTTAAATAGAAGAATGTAGTGTAATCCTTCAGAGAAAGATCCTCATTAAGAGAAAAGATTTTGGTAGCTTCACTATCCCTTGCACTATTGAGAACCAATCTTTCCAAAAAGCTCTTTATGATTTGGGTGCATCCATAAATCTTATGCCATTTTACATATTCAAGAGGATAGGAATGTATCACTTGAAGCCTACCTCTATTTTCCTCCAATTAGCTGATAGATCTATAAGAACCCCTTAAGGAATCATTGAAAATGTGCTTGTAAAAGTTGATTAATTCATCTTCCCAGCTGATTTAATAATCTTAGAAATGGAAGATGAAAACTAAGAAATACCCATCATCTTGGGTAGACCATTTTTGGCTACCGAAAGAACATTGATTGATGTCGATAAAGGGGAATTGAGATTACAATATGGAGATGAGGAGGTAAAATTTCATGTAAATGATTTTATGAGGCACCCATCTAAGTCCAATGAGGAGTGTTGGGGGATCAATTTAATTGAAGATGCATTGATATTGGGAGATGTGGAAGAAGAGGGGATGCTATTGAAGGAGGAAGATGAGGACCTCACGGAAGATGGAGTGATTGAGGAGTTGATCAAAGAAAGAAAATTAATTCAACCTTCCATAAATGTCCCTCCCGAGTTAGAATTAAAACTTCTTCCTTCTCACTTAAAATATACTTATCTCGGGGCGGGGACATCCCTTCCCGTAATAATTTCTTCCTTGTTAAATCAACATCAAGAGAGGCTATTATTTAAGGTTTTAAAAACCCACAAGAGAGCAATTGGATGGATTATAGCAGATCTAAAAGGAATTAGCCCAACTCTTTATATGCACTGTATCCTTTTGGAGGATAACTCTACTCCATCGATTGAACCTCAAAGGTGTTTAAACCCTAACATAATGGAAGTAGTTCACAAATAAATTATTAAACTTTTAGATACTAGAATCATATTCCCCATCTTTAACAGTCCTTGGGTGAGTCCTATTCATGTGGTCCCAAAGAAGAGTGGGATGACTCTTTTGCTCAATGATAACAATGAATTGATCCCCACTAGAACTGTGACCGGATGGAGAGTGTGCATTGATTTTACGAGGCTAAATAAAGTAACTCGAAAAGATCATTACCCTCTCTTATTCATAGATCGATAGGTTGGCTAGGAATCCCTATTTCTGTTTTCTTGATAGATATTCTAGATATAATCAGATCCTAATTGCACCTGAAGACCAAGAGACAATAACCTTCACCTACCCCTTTGGGACTTTTGCCTTTAGGAGAATGCCCTTTGGGTTATGTAATGCTCCGGCCACTTTCCAACACTGTATGATGGCTATTTTCTCAAACATGATAGGGAAATTTTTAGAAATCTTTATGGATGATTTCTTTGTTGTTGGAAATTCTTTCGACCATTGTCTTGCCAATTTGTTCAAGGTTTTAAAAAGGTGTGAAGAAACGACTTTGATCTTAAATTGGGAAAAATGTTATTTTATGGTCGAAGAAGGTATTATTCTTGGACATTTGATCTCTAGGAAGGGAATCGAATTTGATAAGGCTAAGGTTGAGGTAATTGAAAAACTCACTCCTCCTATCAATGTAAAAGGAATTAATGGTTTCCTTGGCCATGCAAGATTTTACAGAAGATTTATCAAACACTTTTCCAACATAAGCTTGCCGCTCTGTAGACTACTAGGAAAAGATGTCGAATTTAAATTTGATGAAAATTGCTTAAAAGGTTTTAATGTTATTAAAATCGCCTTGATCTCTGTTACCATAATTTCTACTCCAAATTGGGATATCCCTTTTGAAATTATGTGTGATGCGAGTGACCTTGCAGTTTGTGCTGTCCTTGGGCAGCGAAAGGAACAAACCATCTATTCAATTTACTGTACTAGTAAGCTCCTAGATGATGCCCAAAGAAACTATGCCACCATGGAGAAAGAACGCTTAGCTGTCATATTTGAATTCACTAAATTCAGGTCATATCTCATTGGGTCTAAAACTATTATTTACATTGATCTTGTGGCCATTAAGTATCTCCTTCAAAAGAAAGAAGCAAAACCCCACTTAATACGTTGGGTGTTGCTCTGACAAGAATTTGATCTATAAATTTGGGATAAAAAGGGGAGTGAGAATGTGTTAGCTGACCATCTATATAGATTGACCCACCTTGAAAGTGATAAATTGATTGATATAAGTGAATCATTCCTCGATGAGAAGCTGTACGATATTGCATTGACAAAACCTCCATGGTTTGCTGATTTTGCAAATTATCTTGCAGGAGGAGTTATACCAAAAGACCTGAACTTCCAACAAAGAAAAAAATTCTTTGCTAACATAAAAAATAACATTTGGTATGATCCCATCCTCTATAAATATGTTGCAATGATCAACTCCAAAGGATATGTGTGCCCGATTCAAAAATCAAGGACATTCTCTACCATTGCCACACATCCCCTTATGGAGGGCACCATGGAATTGATCAAACTGCCGCTAAGGTGCTTCAATTTGGTTTCTTTGGGCCTCATCTATTCAAAAATGCCGCTGAGTATGTAAGAAGTTAAGATAAATGCCAAATAACTGGAAACCTGAGCAAAAGAGACAAGCTTCCTTTGAATGGAATCTTTGAAGTGGAGCTATTCGATATTTGGGGAATTAATTTTATGGGTCTATTTCCTTTATCCCAAACTGACATGTATATTCTTGTTGTTGTTGAATATGTTTCAAAGTGGGTAGAGGTGCTTGCATGTGTGAATAATAACGCTAAAACTGTTGTCAAATTTCTCAAAGAGCATGTGCTTGCGCGACTTGGTATGCCTAGATTCCTCATAAGTGATGAGGTAAAGCATTTCTACAATAAGCAGCTTGAGAGTTTGCTAAGAAGCTATGTAGTAAAGCATAAGGTGGGAACTGCATACTACCCTCAGACTAGTGGGAAAGTAGAAGTATCAAATAGGGAACTAAAATAGATTTTGGAGAAGATAGTAAATCAAAATAGAAAATGATTAGACTTCAAAACTTCAAGATTCCCTTTGGACGTATAGAACTGCTTTTAAAACTCCCTTAGGAATGTCCCCCTACAAACTTGTGTATGGTAAATCTTGCCATCTACTTGTAAAGTTAGATCACCATGCTTTTTGGATCATCAAGAAATTGAACTTTGATTTCCAACAAGCAAGAGCAAGGAGAATGCTGCAATTGAATAAGCTTGATGAATTCAAATTGAATGCTTATGAAAGTGCCAAAATGTACAAGGAAAAGACAAAAAAATGGCATGATAAATTAGTTAAACCAAAACATTTTCAACCGGGAATGAAGGTGCTCCTTTTTAATTCAAGATTCAGATTATTTCCATGGAAATTAAAATCAAGGTGGACAAGCTCATTTACAATTACAAAGGTCTATCCTCATGGAGCCATAGATGTCACTTCAAGTGAAGGAACCTTCAAGGTAAGTGGAAATTGATTGAAGCCATATTTGAAAAAGAGTAACTTGCAGAAGAAAGGAGGATGGACCTTACAAGACCTTCCTATGGAAGGAATCACATAAGAGATTTTAGTTGCATCAGGCTGAGATGTTAAAACAAGCGCTTGGTGGGAGGCAACCCATGCCTAAATTAGGTTGTATTTTTTTCTTATTCTCATTTCTAGTTTTTCTTTTTTTTGTATTTTGTTTTTCTTGAAAGAAATAAATTATGGATTCTTAGATTTTCAAAATCTTTCTATGATTTTCAAATAACAAATTTATCTGAATTTTTCAAGACTATGAATGTTAAGGAAATATCAATGTGAAAATTAATTGTCAACCAGAATTTGCCTAACGAAAGATGACTGAACTCATCGGCAACATTTAATCATCAAAATAAAAGAATGGTCTCTGGTTGTATCTAGTCTCCAAATATTTGACAAGATCAATGTTAAGGTCTAAGTGTGGGGGAAAACTAAGAAGCCAAAACTAATGATTATAATTGAGTAAACTAAAGTGTGTACTATGCTCCTATAGGACTTCATGATCATAAAGAATTGGAATTGGAATGAAGAAAAATATCTTTCCCTAAAGCTCAAAGAGAAAACAAAAATAGGGATGAAGAAAAATATCTCTCCCAAGAAAAAAAATAAAAAAATGAAATAGGATGATGAAAAATATCTCTCCCAAAATTTTAAGTATCTTTGTGAATCATAAGAAGGAGCATGTATGGCACAAAACTCTTGGTTACTTACTACTTCACTAGTTTAGTGAATTCTAAAAAACCTCTCCCATCATGTAGCATCAAGCATTACAAAGCTTAAAATTAGAGACTAGTCAATCAACCATGGTTCATAACCGGAGTTAGAAAGGCTTAATGGCGAAAAATTTACTAGTCATTATGAATTCTCGAACATGGACCACTACAGCGCGCCGCGAAGAGTAAGTTCTCAAACTTAAACTGCTACAGTGAGCTACAACGGGTAAATTTTCAAACTTAAATCGTTACAGCGCACTATGGCAAAAAAGTTTTCGAACTTTTAACCGCTACAGTGCGCCACAGGGCGCTGTAGCGCGCTACCGCGAATCGAATTCAAAAGACAAAAAATGCTATAGCGCGCTACCGCGGATGGAGTTACAATGGGCGCCAAATTTCTATCTTCTTAAGGCATTAATTGTGGCTGAGATAAGACCCCTATCCTGCTGCTTGTCTCCTAGCTGCCATATCTTCTGCAGTAGAATAATTTTTATGAGAAAAAGGAAGGTTTTGTAATGATTATGAGATTTAAAAATGGAAAAGGATATGCCATTTCATGCCTCAAGTTGGCTGAGCACTCATGACAGCAGAAATATGGAGGGAAAGAGGTAGAATTTGAATGCAAGAGAGGATTGACTCCTCTATAAATGCAGCTTCTTTTTAAAAGAGAAAGGTTCCCAATTTTAACTCAAAAGTTCCAGCTTATTAGAAGGCTGCAAAGAAGAAGATGGAGACCTCTCCAAGAGAGGTTGAAGAGACTATTGCTAAAGGAGAATGAAGTCAAGTTGCACTAGGGAGCTAAGGGAAAGGAAGAGAGGAATAAGAGGAGAGATCTAGAGAACCCCATTGAGGGTTATTCCTAGTACACTCTAAATCTTGCTTTTAATTTATTCTTAGTGGATCGTGAAAGGGTCTTCATCCTTGTATCTTTTTCTACTGGTATTAATAGTAATGGAAGGCTAGACCCCCTTGGGGAGGGTTGGGCTGAATCCATTATAAAATATAAGGGACTTAATGAATGTTGGAGAACTTCCTCAAGCATTGAAATAAAAATTTGTGTTTCAATGACTTAATGAGATCACTCAAAAATAATGCTGTGGACTAAATGAAAAATATGTTAAGTAATTATAACTATAAATATGAACATCAAAATTAATGTCTTGTGCTACATAGCTCATTGCTTAGTTTAGAGCTGGACATGCGTGCATTGGTGCTTAGAACTATGTGGGAAGTTCTTGAGCCTAATTACACCATGCTCTAAGCTCAACTAAGAAGTCAAAGCATGTGAGTTAAGACCCACTAACAGAGCTCCATTGCTCAGCATATATGAAAGGGTAGCCCAATGATGCACCAATGGATGATGCGACATAGTCCATGGAGCCCAATAAAACCACTTCCTTATCTGAACTGCGCATGACACACTTGATGCTCATTAGTGGAATTAATGCTCATGAGATGGCCTAACTAAAACTATTATTTTAGCAACCTAGACATAGGAAAACTGAGATGCCCTAATTGTGATCTCATGAGGATCTTTGTGCTAAAATCGAACCCAAATGTGTTAATTTCATACATAAGATTTGAACTTGTAGGAATTAGAGGTCAACTCTAAAGAATGCAATGCGCACTTGATTATTTGGCATAACCATGAAAGAATGAAAAGTGCTTGAGAAATAATTCAACATGAGTCCCTATAAATTCACATGGAGGATACCCAATTCTCCTCTCTAAATTAAATAGTTTCTTAAATCAGAATTATTGCTTTATTAACAGAACCAAATCAAAAAACTGAATTCATACTATTTAAACATTATTGAATATGGATATACCTTAGTAACAAGATGCACCGTTCTCTGAAGATGATAAATCTCAGAACTTACCTTCCAAATTATTACTTCAGACCATGTACACTTGTGTGCAAGTGCTGACATGTATTTTATAGTCTGTCATTTATTAGAACCTATCTATGAGTTTAGAATCCCATTTCTTCTAAAAGTGATTAAAAGTGATTAAAAGTGATTACAGTCTGTCATTTATTAGAATAATTTCCTTAATCATTTTTCTTAGCCATTAAAAGTGATTATTGCTAATCAAGTTTCCCTTAAGTCCAAACTTGATTTTTAAAGCCTATTAGAATTGAGTAGAATCAGTTGGGAAGTTCAAATCTTAAAATCCCAATTTTTTCTTGGGAATGGCATTTTGGTCATTTTTACCAAAAGTTAGGTTAGCCCTTAAACCCTGAGAATATCATTAAAATGCTTTTAATCAAAAATATAATGGCTTAGGATCATTCATTGAGGAATTTCTTAAGCTTCTAATTCTCTTGAAATTCACTTAAATAACCATTTAAAATCTTAATGTGATCGTAGACCCTCCATATGAAATCACGAGATGGAGTTGAATCTCATGAAATCAATATTATATAACTTATCTATCATCAAATTCAATTATATCATTCTTCTTAAAAAATTATCTTAATGGAAATCTTAAATCTAAATTTTAGTAAGATCTTAAGTAATTAGATCTAAGTTCTTAGATCTTAGACCTTAATAGTTGAGCTATTCATTTAGATGAAGTCTTTATTGAATTATGTCATTCATTCTTGAAGTTCTTTAGTGATTAAATCATTTGAACCCTCCTTAATGGGTTAGGTGTATTCAACCTATAGAATAATGAAATTATTCTATAGATTGAATATAATTCTTAGATTCATAATTTTCACTTGATTATTTTATCTCATGATTGTAGAATCATCCTATCTAATTAGGATTATATTTTTCTTAATCTTTCAACTTTTAAAATCTCTACCTATAATGTAAGTTTAGTGTGAACCCTTAAATCTTTAGAAGATTAGTACCTTGAATTTAGATTCCAAACCCCAATTGAGAGTTTACACTTTACATCCTTATATCTTGATTTGCATAGTCAAGATTGGGGTTGAGTTATTAAAATATAATAATCAAGTCATTGAATTCTTATTTAACCTTTGCAATCATCATTTCTGATTATGAATTAGGACTTGTTAAGTCCTAATGTTACTTTTTAAGGTCATGTATATAGGATTTTACCTGCTAGTTGGATATTGGAGATCCTAAGCTAGTACTATCTCAGAATAGATAGAACGAATTAAAAATAGATTACAACATATATCACATATGTTTAGTAGAGTTTCTTGCTTACTTTGACTTTGTTGATATGCATACCTTAGATGGACATAGGATACTTAATGAGTATCCTATGTTTGGTTTTAAAATGCACAAACATAATTTAACTTTAATCAATATATTCAGTTCTTTAGTTTTCAGTTCCATAGAGTGCATCCTAGTTAGTCTGCATTTTTAGTTCAATTATTTTATTATATAATCGACTCGGATCCACCCATGATAGGGCTTGGATGATACATGTCTGATTCTATAGTCTGGCTCAGATCCATCGATGTTAGGGCTTGGATGATACATGTTGGATTTTCTATACAGTAGCCTTATTTTGGCCCATTTATGTTATTACATTACAAATTTAGGCACACTTCTACTTTCAGCTCAGTTCAATTTCAGTTTGTTTTAGTTCAGTGTCTTGTTCATCCATATTTTTTCAGTTATGTTTTACTAATTTCTGCATGCTTTTGCTATTCATATCCGCTGAATATTTTTCAATTCCATTTTACTTAGTTTTTGCACATACTAGGATGCTAGTTTTACTATAGTTTATTTTCTTACCTTAGTTTAGATTGTATTTTGTAAATCAGCATGTATTTATTAGATTATAAGCATGTTAGGATGAGTTTACTTTCAGCACTTTTAGTTATTATATATTTATTTTCTAAACTTGTTGCAGCTTTTAGTTAAGGTATGTTATTTTACATACTTTGCTTTGTTAAGTTATAAATGTTTTGATTATAGCTATCCTATTCTTTTGTTGCTTGTTGCACCTCTTCAAAATGCTTGCATGTTTAGTAATACATGATATCTTAAACATGTAGTTTCATTTAATCAGACTAAAATGTACTTAGACAATTGTCTAACTGTAATTTTTTCTTTTCTTGGCTAGGGCCCTGGCAATGTGATACCGACAATGTCAGATTTAGAGCTATTTATGGAGGTAGCTTTAGGGGAATAGCTTAGTCAGGAGGATATCCTTCCTACTATTGTTGAGGCTTAGCTAGTTTCCTTTTCTATTTGTGAGGATGAATGTTCTCTTCATTTTAATTCTATTTATAATAATTAAATATTTTGGATGTATTGAATTTCTTATACTTTCATATAGAGTTGAGTTACTATCTCTATTCTTATGCTATTGATATGTTGATGTATGACTTACTATTTTCAGAAGATAAGTCTTTCAGCTAAGCCGGGTTGGATTGATTCCTAACTCATCTATAGTTGGAAGCTTTTCCTCAGTTGGTGATCGTCATCACCATAATTATGTTAATATTAGTATTAGAATGACCACGGCGGGGACGGGGCGCCACAATTGGCATTAGAGAACACCACAATGTGTTTGATTGGTATTTGCATTCCTATCTATCTAATGGATAGTTCTTCTAAAACGCATGCATCAAAACATAACATCCATAGCACAATATTCTCAAGTAACTATATATGAAAATGTGAAATAAAAATATCCACATGAGATGATACATCACTCTCAAGTAACTTTAAAGAACTAATAAATTCTCTTGATAGAATTAAATGGAGTGTAGAAGATCTAAATTAGACTACTACTTAATCACATTCAATATTGTCTAAGAGTACGACTACCTTTGGGGTCGGGAAAGCAGAAGATCTGTAGCTGGAGGTTCAGTTAAGGGAGTCCTAGTGCTGGACAAACTTCTTTGTCAAATTGTATTCAGAGTTCTTGACTTCCTAATATTAGCCAAGGAATGGTTGGATCATGTGGAGTCGGTCTTGGATCATATAGAGTGTCTGGATTCTATCCGCGTCGACCTTATGACCTTTCTGCTCCAAGATATTGCTGAAGATTGGTGGATCATCACCAAATGGAAGTTGGAGAAGAAATGCAAGAGGAAGCTCCACGTTATTACCTTCGCAAACTTTCATCTCGCATTCTGTGCCGAGTTCATTAAGAAAAACTAGAGCTTAGTGTAGAGTAGTTAAAGTGATTATAGCCTTTATCATTTCATGTGTTAGCATCGATATGAGCTTATCCTTCCTCTTAAAGCTTATTTGATCTTCACCCTTTGAGTAAAACATTTTTGTTATTTTCAGATTCAATGTCAAAACTTTGTCTCCTTTCTTTAACTCTATTCTAAAGTAAAGATTCATCTTGCTAAAATAAGATGAATCCCAAATCACCCCAATGATATTAAGACTGTTGTAGCTTCTAGTAATTCTACTGATGAGGTAATCAACTAGGAGGATGGTAGCAAAAATGCTAGAAACTCACACCCAGTAAGCCATAGCAATCAAAAGAATAATGGCCATTCATCCTTTGCCAGTAGTAATTAATAGTCCTGCACCAGTAGTACCTGTACAATATTCATCTCACTCATCCCATCATTCTACTGATAGACTTCTCCATAGTTTCCTAGGGTTGAGACCTTCTACTTTCAGTGGAAATCTATCCCCTATGGATGCAGCCAGTTGGTTGAAGATGGTTGAAAAGAACCTAATTAGTCTCAAGTGCCCAAACTATGAAGTGATCTGTCTAACTTCACATTTGTTCCATGATGAAGCAAAATACTTGGGGACAATGTCAGGAATACCTGTTTTGTTGACTACAATATTGAAGATATTCCTTGGGTTGAATTTATAGAAGTATTCAAATCTGAGTTCATCCCTTTATTGCTTAGAACATCATTGAAGATACAGTCCATAGGTTGAAGCAAGGAAGTCGAACTGTCTCAGATTATGAGATAAAATTCTGGAGGCTAACCCATTTTTCCCTAGATTTGATCAGATCTGAAGCTGCAAGATGCCATCATTTCCAAAGTGGATTACGTGACTCTATTAAAGATCATGTCATTCCACTTCATCTCACTGAGTTCTCTCAACTCGTAGAGATGGCAAAAGTGGTGGAGCACCACCAGTCAAAATGGGATCTTAAATAAAAGCTCCATATTGCTCTGAATCGTCACGAAGCCTTCAAGAAGTACATACCTCAATCTGCTAAGGTCTATCAACTTGAAGCTTCCCCTCCTACTGAACCTATTTAGGGAAATAAACAGGCCTCCTCCCTATGGCAATTGTTACCACTTTGGCCATAAATGCTACCCTTGTGGTTGTCAAGGCCACTGATTCTATCATTGCATGCACTCAAAAACTGTGGACAGTGTCCGTATAAGCCATTCATAGTGGAACTAGGTCCTCCGAGCTTCACCTCTAAACAAAAGAGATCCAGGGTTGGCAATAATGCCAGCTCCTATGGCTGAAGCAGCAAGGGAGCAAGTTATCGCTCCAAAGTTCCAAAATAACTTCAAAAAGCTGGCCATTAATCATCCTATTGGTCCTGCTCGAGTATATGCCTTAAAACCTCTAGAAGCCATAGAATATAACATTGTGATTTCAGGTATGCATATTGAACCCCTTCTTTAATTCATATTTCTTGCATATTAATATTGCAATTAGTAATGCAATCTATTTCCCTAAACTTTAGGAACACTCTATTTTAATGACAAATCCTGCAGTGTGTTATTTGACACTGGAGCCAGTCATTCTTTTATATCTGAACATTTTGTCAGCATCCTTAATCTACCTACATACAAATTAGCTAAGTCGCTAAATGTTGAACTTCCATCTGGAGCCCAACTCAGTGATCATAAGTTTTGTGATGTTAAAATCTAGTTAAATAAGCAAGCTTTCGATTTCAAGTTAATTGTTTTGCCTCTAGCCAATTTTGATCTTATTCTTAGAATGAATTGGCTTAGTAGTCACAGCGCAGTAATAAATTTTCTAAGGAAGAAAGTCACTCTTCATTATCATGGCAAGCTTGAAACCTTCGTAAGGAAGATTAGTACTCAGCTATCTTTAATAAATGCAATTAAAGCTGAGAAATTAATCAGTAAGGGGGATGTGATGCTTTTCTTGACACCATGATGGGTGAAGTCAAAGAGAGCATTCCTCTATCCGAATGTAAGATAATAAAAGATTTCGCCAATGTATTCTCTGACGATCTATTAGGAGTACCTCCATCTAGAGAAATAGAAATCTCTATCGAGTTAGTTATTGGAACTCAACCAATATCTAAATCGCCTTATAAAATGGCACCTAAGAAACTGCAAGAGCTTAACAAATAGTTACAATAGCTCTTAAGCAAAGGCTTCATCAGGCCAAATATGTCACCTTGGGGAGAGCCAGTTCTGTTTGTAAAAAAAAAAGATGGATCTATGCGAATGTTTATAGATTATTACAAGTTGAATAAAGTCACCATCAAGAACAAATATATATTGCACAGAATCGATGATTTATCTGATCAGCTATCTAGTGTTGTTATATTCTCCAAGAACAATTTAAGATCAGGATACCATCAGTTGCGAGTAAATGATTCTGATGTCGAGAAGACAGCTTTTAGTACTCGCTATGGCCATTACGAATTTCTTGTGATGTCTTTTAAATTCACCAATGCGCCATCGATATTCATGGACTTAATGCCACGAGTCCTAAATTCATTCTTAGACAAATTTGTGAACGTCTTTATCGACAATATTTTTATCTATTCTCAAACTCAGAAGGATCAAGAAGATTATTTAAAAGCTGTATTAAAAACCTTGTGTGATCACCATTGTATGCCAAATTCTCCAAGTATAAATTTTGGCTAAATTTTGTAACATTCTTGGATCACGTAGTTGATGCCCAAGGTATTCGAGTATATCAAAAGAAAGTAAGTGCAATCTAAGATTGGGTACAGCTCAAGTCAGTAACAGATATCAGAAGCCTTTTGGGACTAGCCAAATACTACAGAAGTTTGTCAAAGGCTTTGTAGCGACCCCAATATAGGATTTGAAAACTAATACATTAGTGGAGCGCTACCACAACACTTAACATCAGGTTGGAAGGAAAACCAACCCAACTATTGAGTATTGTGTGGCCAAGAATCTTTGTGAGGGTGTCAAGTTAAAAGGTGTAGTGGAAAAAGAAGAACGAAGAAAGTAGAAAACTAAAAAAATAGAGTTAATTACAAGTAGGAGTTGTACAAGCAAGCAGAAGTAGAGAAAATTGAAATTTCATGCAATTAGAAGATTACATATAAGAAGAAGATATTTAAATTCATCCACTTATCCAATCCAAACAATTTAAATATGAAAGTAAATTCATCATAGAGTAAGTAAAAACATTGCAGAAAATTTAATTATTATAAACTTAAAATTAAAGGATAAATATGAAAAGTTCACTCTCTCATAAAAATAGTAAATGGAAAAAAATGTACAAGCAGAAATAATTCTTCAAATTACTAATGACCAGCACTAGATCTAGCTCCACTGCTCTAAAAATGCTCCTGATCTACCAATTTTTTGTATTTAAAATATGGTAGTGCACAGCTATGAAAAGAAAAAAGTGGTTAGACTAAAAAATCTAAGCACATTTTAAGATTGCCTAAATTTTATTATATTTTCTTTGGATATTATTGTGCTCTGGAGATCTGTTAGTGCTCAGGAATAGCACAGGAGTCAGTTAGCTAGAAAGTGCTACAGCATTTGTTTTATAGGAGACTCATGGAAGGTCACTAAGGGTGCACTCATTATTGCATGGGGCAATATGGAAGGTACAATTTACTTAATCAAAAAAGTGTCTGATACCATTACAGCTGCAGAAGTGATAGATGCAGATCTATGGCACCAGAGGCTTGGCCATATGAGCGAGAGGGGATTGAAATCCCTACAGTCAAATGGGAAACTCAAAGGACTGAAGTCAGTAGACTTGGATATTTGTGAATACTGCATGCTGGGCAAACTAAAGAAATCTTCATTCTCCAAAATTGTAAGGGAGCTAAAAAGCAAGAATTGGAATGGTTGCATACAAATGTTTGGGGACCATCTCCAACATCTTCCATAGGTGGAGTAACATACTTTGTCACTTTTATTAATGATCATACTAAGAAGGTATGGGCTTACTTTACAACATAAATCTGATATGTTTGATGTGTTCAGAAAGTGGTTAGCTTTGGTGGAGAACGAGACATGATTAAAGCTGAAATGCTTAAAGTTTAATAATGGCGGCTAGTATTGTGATAAAGAGTTCAAGGAGTTATATGCCCTGAGAGAAATCAAGAGAGAGTTCATAGTCCCTAGAACACCACTACAAAATGGAGTTGCAGAATGAATGAACAAGATAATCATAGAAAGATCCAGGAGCATCAGATTGCATGCGGGTCTCCCAAAGTAGTTCTGGGCTAAATCCATTAACACGGTCGTGTATCTAATCAATTGGGTACCTTCCGTACCCTTGAATAAAGGGATCCCTGAGGAAGCTTGGAGCAGAAAGGAGGTGAAATTGAGCCACCTCAAGGTATTTGGCTGCTCATCCTATGTGCATAATGATACAAGATTCAGGAGCAAACTTGATGCTAAAGCAATCGAGTTCACATTTGTTGGATATGGCATGAGCGAGTTTGGTTACAGATTCTAGGACAATTAGAACCAGAAAGTCATCAAAAGTATGGATGTCACTTTCAATGAAAGTGATGTACAAGGATTGTATGGGAGTTAAGACTGATTCCAAGGATACTTCAGATGTAGAACCCTGGCACATAAAGATTGATGACAGCAATAAGCCAGATGTTGGGGAACATGAAGAATCTTAGGAGGGTGTCAATGTTGAACCACAAACACCCATATTAAGAAGATCATAAGATTCTCTAGACTGCCTCAGAGGTATGCTCTTTCTTTGTTTGATTTGTTACTAACTAATGGAGGTGAACTAGAAATCTTGGAAGAGGCACTTCAGGTTGAAGATTCAATCAAGTGGGAGGATACCATGAATTATGAAATGGCATCACTCATGTCAAATGGGACATGGGAGTTGGTACTCTTACCAGCCAGAAAGAAGGCTCTTCAGAACAAGTGGGTTTATCGGGTAAAGGAAGAGCAGAATGGGAGCAAGCACTACAGGCGAGACTTGTAGTAAAAGGTTTCTAGCATAGGCGTGGGGTCAATTACAGTGAGATTATTTCCCCCAGCAGTGAAGATAACAACCATCAGGGTTGTGCTGAATATTGTTGCAGTTGAGGATTTGCATTTGGAGCAAATGGATGCTAAAATTGCATTCCTTCATGAAGAACTAAAAGAGGAGCTATACATGCAACAGCTTGAAGGGTACAAGATGCAAGAGAAAGGAAAGTTTGAGTTAGTGTACAAGCTTAAGAAGATCCTCTATGGCTTGACTTAGGCACCAAGGCAATGGTACAAAAGATTTGACATGTTTATGTTAAAATCAGGGTACAAGAGATGTCAGGCAGATCACTATTATTTTATAAAACATTATAAGTCCTCCTATATCATTCTATTGCTATATGCAGATGATATGTTAATCAAATATCGAATATGGAGGAGATAAGGATGCTAAAAAAATGATGTCAAAGGAGTTTGACATGAAGGACTTGGGGTCGGCCAAGTAGATTCTTGGAATGAGAATCAATAGGGAGAGAAGTGCAGGAATTAAGCTGTCACAGAAAATTGTTAAAAAGATTCAACATGAATGAAGCAAAGCCAGTGGGCACTCCCCTAGCAAGTCACTTCAGCTTATCAAAGGAACAGATGCCAAAGCCTAAAGAAGAGAATGAGCATATGCTGAAGGTTCCTTATGTGTCAGCAGTTGGGAGCTTGATGTACGCAATGATCTGTATAAGACCAAATATTTCCCATGCAGTGGTAGTGGTCAGCAAGTTCATGGGAGACCTAGGGAAGCACCATTGGGATGCGGTCAAGTGGATCCTAAGGTATCTGAAAGGTACAGTGGGCAAATCTTTATGCTTTGGGAGATTTGATATTATTTTATAGGGCTATGTAGATTCATATCCTGTATGAGATGTTCATAGCAAAAGAAGCACTATAGGTTATGTTTAAATATTGGGAAGTGTAGCAGTGAGCTGGATCTCTAGGCTACAAAACATCGTGTCGCTTTTTGCCACGAAGGCAGAATACATTGCCATCACGGAGGCAAGCAAGGAGATGATCTGGTTGAAGGGTTTCATAACAAATTGGGCAAGGAACAAAAGAATGTGAGGCTCTTCAGCGCTAGTATGAGTGCTATTCATCTAGCAAAGAATGCAGCCTTTCATGCTAGGATAAAGCACATACAACTCTATTACCATTTATTACAGACACTGTTGGAAGAAGGACAGCTAGGATTAGAGAAGATCCATACTTCTAAGAATCTAGCTGATATGCTTACCAATGTTATAATAGTGGAGAAACTAAAGCTAGTTGAGCTTCAGTTGGCCTCGATATGTGAAGAGAAGGCGGGGTGAGCCACACCACATCTCTTGATAGACACGAAAGAAGACAATGAAGGAAAAATGCAGAAAGAGGGGAAGATTGCCTAAAGGTCTCCAAGTGGGAGATTATTGTTGTGGAGACCTGTTAGTGTTTAGGAATATCATAGGCGCTACAGGGCGCCGTGGTGCACCATGGTGCACCGAGCGGTCCCAACCCGAGGCGGAGGCGCTACAGCGCGCCTTAGCAGTCAGCAATTGAGAAGCAGATGCTGCAGCACGCTGCAGCAAAAATCATCACTACAGCGCACCGTAGCAAAAACTGGTGTGGCAGCGCACCACAGTAGGTCCATCCCAATGAGAGCTGTGATTTTAGCCTCATGATTTTGTGATTCTAAGATTTCTTGGTAACTCTCAACGCAATCCTAATCCTCAAAACTGAGCGCAATCTTTTATCAATCACTTTTGCTGCAAGAAGGAGTTCTGCACTCGGTGGATCTAGCACCGCCACTCTAAAAATGCTCCTGATCTACTATTTTTTGGTATTTAAAATACGGTAGGGCAGAACTAGGAAAAGAAAAAGGTGGTTAGATTAAAAAGTCTAAGTACATTTTAAGATTGCCTAAATTTTATTAAAGTTTATTTGGATATCAAATATGCAATTTACAATTAAAAATCTACAGTGGAGCATAAAAGTATAAGAGTAAGGAGGAAAAGTAGCTGTGAGAAAGAATAATAAATAAGAAAAGAGTAATAGCTCACATGTAGGTTTGCTCTAGCCTGCAACAACAAGTAAGGGACAAGGCATCCTAATGGGGTTATATAAACTACTAATGTGCATATGAAAATTTGAAATAGAACATGTATATGTCCAATGAATAATTATGTTAAGTAAAGCAAAGAAAAGTAGTAAAGTATAAAATGTAATTAAACAATATACACTACATGAAAGTAAAATTGCAAGTAAATAAAGCATAGTACAAAAAAATGAATGTGCAAAGTAAGGAAAGTAAGGAAAAACCTTAGCCTCTTGGGCTAAGAATACATAACCTAAGACTATAAAAGTAAGTATAGCTCAAAGGCTGTGATGATTAAGCATAATAAATACAATTGTGATGACCCAAATATGCAAATTATTGAAGTTATTTTTGTTCCCTAAGCCTTAAATCTTGTGACCTAAACCTCAAAATCATTATAAGTCACAAGATTTAAGGCTTAGGGAACTAGTAGGAAAAGATAAGGCTGAGGAATTACTATACTTATGGAAATGGAAGTTAAGGTTCTACTTACTAGACTCATTCAACTAGCTTGTAATTGAAAAGCTCTACCCAAATCAACCACTAATCTAGCTAAAATCAAGTAATATGAGAAGTCTAGGTGTATGGAAGAGGAAAGATTATAAGCTACAAGCTCTATGTCCATTATAAGTTATAGGTAATAAAGTTTATGAGACATCTAAAACACATTAAGAGAGCTAAGGAACTTCTATTCCAATACTTAGCGATCTTAAATAAGCATTAAGAACTAAAGGAGAAGTGAACAAAGGTTCTCCCTAATTGTTAAGATCTAGTCCAAATAAGTTCATAACTTATAATTTAATATGTACTAAGGCTAACTAACTAATTGGAAATATTATTAAACTCTAAAGATCCTAAGCAAATCAGAGTTTCAAAATAAATCCTATAACATCTCTCCTAAGGTTGAAGGTTGAATCAATAATATGCTAAGTATCCAAACATCTAAATAATGAAAATTAAGTTTCAAACATACAATTAAAATAACATGAGGAGTAAATAAAATGAGGCATGTTTGTTGTCCTATGATTTAAATACCTAAAATAAGCATGTTAAGGAATTATGATATTACAAAATTATCCAATTTGAGGAGCCTGATAAATCCAAACACTTTTAAGCTAGAATGGTATACTTTGATGGGTTTTCTCATTGATTTTAGGGAAAAAGAGCAGCTGAACTAGATCTGGGAAAAAATAGAATATATGGAAGAAAATTGCCGCAGCACGCCACAGTGCACCATAGTGGGCACAAACCTGAGAGCTCGGCGCTACCACGCACCGTAGCAGTTACAAACAGAGAGCTCGGTGCTACCGCGCACCGCAGCGGGCACAAACCCAAGAGCTCAGCGTTACCGTACATCGTAGCAGTTACAAATAGAGAGCTCAGTGCTACCACGCACCACAGCGGGCACAAACCTAAGAGCTCGGTGCTACTGCGTGCTATAGCGAAAGATCACTTAGCATAATCCAAAAATGATACAATATTGTGCACCACAATGGTAATCAAACAGAGAGTAAGATGCTTCTGCGTGCTGCAACGGACACAAACCAGAGAGCTCGTTGCTATAGCGCCGTATCGGACACAAACCCAAGAGCTCGGTGCTACCGCGCGCCACAGCGGGAATTCACTTAGCAAATAATCTAAAGAAAAATAGCTGCGGCGCACCGTAGCGCCCGTCAAAATTCAGCCAGGAACAACCATCCAATTCAACATAAGGAAGTCCAAAAATTCAAATCCTTGGTCTTCCCATAGCTGTCTTAACTCCAATTGCATTTAATCTTTTCATTTTAAAGAGGAATAACAAAAATATTTATTAGCAAGTCATTAAATAAAAAGGAGTTGAAAGGGGTGGAGGTTGCATCAATAAAAGCAAGGGAAAAAGACTTAGAAAGGGTTCCCTCTTTAACATTCCTAATTCCCAAATTCAGAAGTTGTTGCAAGAGAGAAAGGAGAACCCTACCTAAGGAAAGAGATTGTGACCATCATAGAAAAGCAGGAAAGAAAACTTGAGGATCTGGAAGGAAGGCAAGTTAGAGAGCAAAGCAAAAAATAAGGATAACGCAAAATGCTGTTCTTAGTATTTTTCCTTAATCCCATCTATATTCCTTTCTGTAAGAACCATGCAAATATTCATTTACTTGTCTAATATTTTCTGCATTTCATTTGTGATGGAAAGCTAAACCCACCTTAGGGAGGGTTGGGATAAGTCATGTAATAGATTATGGCATAAAAAGGTGTTTATACTAAATTTCACAATGAATAAAGTCTTCATCATTTTTTGGCTTAGATATGAATCTTGTTATTCATGCTGTGTAAATGAATATTTTTCTTAATTAAATAATTATTAACGAGGAAAATGCGAAGCCAACTAACCATACTAAGTTTATGGAAATGCACATAAAAGTTCACGTCACGAATATATATTCGTTGTGCGAGGATTCTCAGTGTAACCACCTTAAGATTGATATGATGAGTTGAACTTGGTAATTTAACTCTCTTAGAGCTCCATAGCTCACCAATTAACATAAATCTTGGAATATGTGCATTAGTTTTTAGAGCCCAGTGACAAGCTCTTGAGCCTAATAGCAATTTTTATTTGAGCTAAATTGAGAGGTTGATGCATGTGAGCCAAGAGCCACCAATTACTCTCCATAGCTCATCATAAGTTAAAGGAGGAAGATGAAGAATTGTGTGCTTGTAGATAAATGTGACATAATCCACTTGGCCCAATAATTCACTTCTTTAGCAAAACTGTGAGGGAAGCATATGATGCTAATTGAGTGAAATTAAGTTTATGTGATCATTGTAATTAATATTATGAATTCGATAACTTAGACATAACAAATAGGATTTAACTAATATTGATCACATAAGGGTCTATGTGTCGAGATTGAATCTTCTTGAGTTCATCTTGAGTACTAGGCGTGACATAGTCGAAATTAGAGAACACTCTAAGGAATGCTATTGGCACTTGATTATAATTTGCAAGTGAACAGTCTCATAAAAAGTTGATAAATACAAGTACTTACACCAATCCCATAGCAAATTACATGATAAAACCCAACTCTCCATTCTTCTCAAACTAATATTTTTGAAATAAGAACTTTGAACTGTTAATTAGGAGCCAACAAAAACACAAGCCCAGCAATTTTTCAAACATCAGTGAAACAAATAAACTTTAATAACAAATCACTTCATTCTTAGTGGACGATAATTCTCAGGACTTCAATCCCTTATTACTTCAGACCACGTGCACTTGCGTGCAAGTGCAAATATGTATTTATAGTCTGTTAAGTTTTTGGCGTCATTGCCCGGGAGTGGTGATCTATTTCATATCAAAGACAATTTATTAGTAATTGGTGATTTAAAATTTCTACTACATATATTTTCTAATTTCTGTAATTTACTTTTCTATTAATTTTTGTAGTTTTTATTTTAATATATGGAGTAATCAAATCTCATGGCCATGCACAACAATAATCAAAATTGGTGTAGGTAGTGCGGGGGAACACATCCAAGTTCTGATTGTAATAAAAGGAACCATTTTGCACCTTCAAGAACAAAACTGATTAATGACATTAAGTATGATCACAATTTGCAACACTATTACAATCACTCTGATATGAATATTAATAACACAAATTGGACGTGTGAGCAAACTTACTTATAAGAATCAGTGGAATATTTTAGTGGCAATGTGAACAACAATTTGCACAAAACTGAACTAACATTGATTAGGCATAAGTTTAATCTAGAAGATCAAGAGCATTTATGTAAATCAATTGAGGCTAATTTAGAATTTATATTGTCAAACATAAGAAGTTGATCAAATGTAATCTGAAATTTATGTCTCCTACACACCTCAAGTACATTTAGCTCAATATTTAACAATAGGTGACACATTATTTGAGGATGAATGAGGTAAATTAATTCAAAATAATGAAAGTGTCAAAACCATTTGTGGCATCTCAAACATTAACAAACCCCTTAGCAATCTTAATGATTATTGTGTGCAATTTAAATTTGTTGAGAAATGCTTTGATTATACTCCTAAGAAAATTGAATTTTTCGCCTTTTTACAAAATGAAATTAAAAATGATGAATTTGATGAGTTTTGTGACAAACATAAGGTAAGAAATGTGAAGAATGAAAAAAAGAATAAAAAGAAGAACTATTGTAAGTTAGAAGACACAAGCTAGACCTTGAGGGAAAAAGATAGTGTAGCTGACATTCATAACGATTACAGTATTAAATAAGCTCGTACTCATCCTAAAATCTTAATGAAAATCTAGAAATAAAATTTAAAGGGATATAAACTCTTTTTGGTTAGGTTGTGGACATTAAACTAAGTGCTGGTTGGGAGGTAACCTAACAAATAATTTTAGATTTTTATATATTTTAGATTCTAAGTAGTACATGTGTGTGTCAATAAAGGAACAGGAGGAATCTCGAGCATGATTGCAATAATGACAATTCATAATTATTTATATTAGATTGTTTAATTCCTTATTCCTCCTAGTAAATTATTTTTAATCCTTTCAGTTGTACTTTTGTTTTTGCTTTTGTTTAATAAATCTTAGTGCATCGCATCCCCTAAATTTTGCGCCAATAGAATGTAATTATCTCAACAATTTTTTTAAAAATTTTAATGGGCTGAATTCGATTGTGATGGAACATGTGAAGATTTTTTTATTCTAAATTACTTAATAAGAGGTGATCAAGTAAAACGAACACTTTTAAAAATTTTCATGCTAAATCATTTTATACTCATTTTACTATAAGTCTCCTCAATCAAAAATATATGATGCTTTAAATTTAAGTGTGGGGGTGGGGTTAAGGAACTTGATTTAGAAATATAAGAAATAGTGAAACAAAGAATGTGCTAGGTTTTTATAGAACTTATTGAACATAATGAAAATAGATGAGGATGAAAAAAAATATCACTCCCTTGAATTGAATGCAAAAAAAAAAAATTTAGGAATGAAGAAAAATATCTCTCCTAAAGTAAGAAAAATTGAGAAAAACAGGATAAAAAAAATATCTCCTGAAAAAAATTATTCATTACAATTTATAAGAAGAATCACAAATGGCACAAGATTCTAATACACTGAATTTGGCTTTGTCTTAGTCGAGCAACCCTAGATACCCCCCCCTCCCCCCGAAAATAAATTGTCGAGCATCATACATTTGAAAATGGAAATTAAAATAGTCAAAAGAGAGGGATACATTATTAGGGAACTTGTTATAATTTGAATCTTTTTAATCACATTGTTAAGTAACATATGAAATGACAAAAATACTTCACACATCCTATTGAATTAGGAAATCTAAAAATCAGATAAATTCATTTTTTGAGCTTACTAAAAAACGAGCAAAAATTTAAGTATGGGTGTGATAAATCTAAGATTTATAATAAAATAATAGAATAAATACAAACACTTTTAAGCTAGAATAGTATACTTTGATGGGTTTTCTCATTGATTTTAAAGAAAAAGAGGAGCTGAGCTAGATCTAAGCAAAAACAGAAAATATGGAAGAAACCCATCGCAGCGCACCACTGCACGCCATAGCTGGCACTAACTCGAGAGCTCGGCGCTACCGCGTGCCATAGCGGGTATAAACAGAGAGCTCGGTGCTACTGTGCGCCGCAACGGACACAAATCCGAGAGCTCGGCGCTACTGTGTGCCGCATCAAAAGATCACTTAGCATAATATGAAAATGATTTGCTACCATGCGCCGCACCGGTAATCAAACAAACAGCAAGGCTGGTCGTGTACCGCAGCGGGCACAAACCCGAGAGCTCGGCGCTATCGCGCGTCGCAGCAAACACAAACCCGAGAGCTCGGCACTACCGCGTGTCATAGAAGGCACAAACAAGAGAGCTTGGCGCTACCGCACACCACAGCGAGCATTCACTTAGCAAATTTTCTAAAGCAAAACTGCTGCAGCGCGCCGTAGCACCCGTCAAAGTTCTAGCCATGAACAATCATTCAATTCAGCGTAGGGATGGCCAAAATTTGAAATCCTTGGTCTTCTCACAGGAGCCTTAACTCCAATTGCATTTAATCTTTTCATTTTCAAAAGGAATAACAAAAATATTTATTAGCAATTCATTAAAGAAAAAGAAATTGAAAGATTGGACATAATTTATTTCAAAGGAGTGGTGGATGCATCTATAAAAGCGGAAATAAAACTTATAAAAGGTTCCTCTTTAACATTCCTAATTCTCATTAATAAAGTTTAATCTATTTTTTTTTCGGTTGTATCTCCTTTTTGTTGAAAGGTTGATTTCGGGCCGTAGTTTCGGCCCAAATTTTCGACCTACATTCAGTCCCACATTTGGGCCCAATTTCTTTTGCTTAAGATCGGTATTTTTTTTTTGGACCAAATGCTGAGTATATAAATAGATTAATGTTCAATTTAATTAATGGCATTCGTTAATTAAAATCCATAGTTGTAGAATTATTATTAATTTTACATTAATAATCCTAATACCGATTTTAACATTCTCGATAATTAAGAAGAAAATTTATAAAACATAAAGATGATATTAAAACTATATTACGATGATTCAATTTATTAGACTTATTTCTCTTAATTTAAAGTTTAATTAAATAAACGCAAAATTTTATTAGCTCTCAATTTGCAAAATAATTAATCAATATATGCAATATTATATATTATTTTGATCATAAAAATATGTAGATTAATAATATGCAATTTAATTTTTATTTTAATAAATATTTTAATTAATCAATATTTAGGATTAATTAATTAATTATAAATTAATTTCATCATTTTATGTGACCTAATTTGATCATTTAATGTATAAATTAAATGATCAAATAGTCCATTTCACTCACAAAAATGTGAGGATTATTAATATGAAATCAAATTTAACATTTGAACTCTGATTTTCTTAATCACTTGTTAACCCTAATTAGGAGTCCCGGAAACCCTAAATTTTAAACGTTGTCCAAAAATTGAGCTACTTAGTGTCATTTTTCCCCTTGAGAAATAAGGATTTCAATTATATGTATATCATTTTCATTGGACAATAAATTGTGATTTTAGGTTTTTGACTATTAATTAGTATTATTGTGATGAATTCTAATTTTCTTAGATAGCATGTTTTAGGTTTTATAAAACCTTAAGATAGTTAATATGTCACATTTATTATTTCTCATGTTCAATTAGATTACTTTTAATTGAGCTTAGTTCTCATTTTTTATACATGTGAATTAATTGCAAAATTGCTTGATTCACCTTTCAACCTTAAGGTAGAAACTATGGGATTGATTTAAACATAAATTATAGTTGATCTCTAGAATCTACTTGTCATATCCATTAAGAGTAATTAGCCTTAATACTTTTACAATTGTAGATTATTGGATCTGCTAGGACTAGCCTCTAGTGACTAGACTAGAGCTTAATTTATTTATCCTAATCTTAAAGTCTTCAAATGATTTCTTTATGAGCTAGTAATAGGAATTTATAATTCACTTAGAGTAGTTTAGGAATCCTATCAAATTCCTTAAACTTTAGCTATTATGGTACTTAGAACTTGTAGTTCTTAAATTCCATCTTTTATTTATTTTTAACCTTTCATTCTACAATAACCTAGCTTGTTTAGTATTTGTTTTGGATATAACCTTCAAACTACAACCTAGCTAGAGAGTTTTAGTGAATTAAACCTTAATTTTTAATTTCTTAAGTTTGATAATTTCTTGATCTCAATATTTCCTACTAGTCACCTAAGCTTTGATTTAATTATCATAATTAAATCTTATAATTTAGGATTAGAATAGGACTAGTTTCTATTTATATTGATTATACTTATAAACTATTTTGTTATATCATAATAAATGAATTGAAACTATTATTTTTAAAACCCCAACTACTACTACTATTTATAATTGACTTGAGATTAATATTCAAGATTAATTGGGAGTTCAATTAGCTCCAATCGTTAAGTATATCATTAAAATTAGATAACTTTGGATATCATTTTGTTGCAATTATTGAATTTTCTTTGATTGTTTGCTTAGCTTTGAATTTTATTCATTTGAATCATTTATATATGATATTGTGCATGAATAAAACTTTCATATTAAAAATAATAGGAGTTTATATTGTTGGATAAGCCAAGGGTAGGCTAATAAAGAGTAATAAGGTGACCTCACATTCTTAGAGGATGAATATGAGTATTACTTGTTTTGACCCCGCTTTCCCTTGTTAAACAAACGTATTTAACTCCTCGCTTCATTCTATATTTGCCCGCAGAATGAGTACTTTCTAAGACAACTTTAATTAATTAACATATGAGATCTTCTTCAATCTTATAGATTGTTAAGACTCATCATAGCTTTCAACTATGTTACCTTTCATAATTCTAAACTAATAGCTTAAGATCTTCTTCCAATTTCTATACTATGCATTTTCTATATTTTAGTATTGTACTTTACTTATTTATAATTTACTTAGATTATACTGAATGTTGTTAAAATTACATTTAAATGCTTCACTGTCTCTTTTCCTTATATAGCATAAGTTCATTTGAACATACATGCTTTACTTCATTTACTTTTATGTGCACCTTAGTTTCTTTCTAGCCTATTTTGGATGCTTTTACCCTTATTTTACATGCAGGCTAGGATGTTTATTTATGTGAGTATTCTTACTCACTTTACCTTTTATTTACTTCCATTTTCCATACTTTTATACTTACCTTCTTGCACTCTTGCTTATGCTTATGTTTTAACTAGTAGTGATATCTAATTAAACAATAATATGCTTAGGCCAATCTTAAAATATACTTAGACTATTTAGTCTAACCATATTTTCTATTTCTTAATTTTGCTTTATCATATTTAAATGCCAAAATATGATAGATCAGGTGCATTTGGAGACTAGTGGAGATGGACCAAGTGCAAAAAGCTAACTACTTCCACTTAAAACTAATATAAAATATAGCTTATTAATTTTGCAAGTGAGCTATTGCTTTCCTTACTTTCTTTAAATTAATGTTGGTTTGTAATAATTAAGTCATTTACTTTTACATTTATTATGCGTGTGTTAGAATTTAGCTTCATACTTAAATGCTTAGGATATGATGAATCGATGAATGTAACTGAATGTTAAATAATTTATTAGTTACATAATTAACTTGCATATTTACTTTACATATTAAACTGGAGCTTAGCTACATATTCACTTTGTATGTTAATTGGAATTAGTAATATACTAGATTTCATATAGAATTGGAAAATAGTTACATATCTAAGTTGAGAATCTCTTCTTATCTCCTTGTATGTATTAAGTGATATGTGAATTATGTAAACTCTAGGATAGATAATTGTTACATATGTGTTTTCCTCACCTCAAACTATTAGAATTGTAAATGAGCAATCCCATATAACATATTGGCTTTACTTTAGAATAAAAAATAAGCAATCCCATGTAACAGATTGACTTTATGTTAGAATTGGAAATGAGCAAATCCTATGCAATGAATTAGCTTTATATTAGAACTGGAACTAAGCAATCCTATGTAATGGATTAATTTCATGTTAGTTTTAAATTGCTTTTCTTTCAATTTAATCTTCCATTGGAATGGAAGACTTGCATGCCTAAATTGCAGGTGTTTCTTTAGCTAAATACAGTAGAGACTATGCCAAAAATTTTAAGAATTTAATTACTTATAATAAATTGGAAAATTGTAGACTCATGTTTCACATGTTAAATATTTAGAATTTTCATCTCTGGAATTGCAAGTACTCACATCAATTACTTTTAAATTATATTCTCACATATTCTTACATGTATTATATCTTCATATGTATTTCACATAGCACATTTCATAAAATTCCTTCCATCTTAACTTAAGACCCTCTTCTAAATCCTTGGCCAAACATAATATCAAATGATTTGGATTAGTTTTCTTCTAATCTAGTATTAGATATTGTGGTGACGTATCAATGTTGAGTTTAGTGATTCTCAAAATTAGGGTCATCACAGAAACTCTCTTTCTAAAGTAGTCTATAACTGTGTTATACTTACTTAACCAATATATACCTAAAATTATGTCAAAGTTTGTAATCGACATAACCATAATTTTGGATTGAAAGAATTGGTTACTGATTAGGATGTCTACCAAACATAACTTATTAGCTCACATTTCAGCATCCATTGGCATCTGCACTCTTAAGGCATTGCCCAGGATGAAATGTTGGAGGTTGAGGGAAGAAGCACAACTCTCGGACATAAAGGAGTGGCTTGCACTCATGTCAAAGAGTGTGTCTTAGAGTTGATTCTTAATAATTAGAGTTCCTATTGCAGGGAAAATAAACTCTAATTATAATTAATAAAATTTAAAGTTGGAAGTACTAAAAATAAAATGCAAGAAAAATAAAAGACAGAAAATAAAAAATTAAATGAAGAATGTACCAGTAATTATGTTATTGTCATCTTGAGCAACAGCAGGAGAATATAAACACACGGTACCGTAGAAGGTTGAGAAACAGCCTTGCCTTTAGCAGTTTTACTAGACTGCCCTTGCTTTTGAGCAAACAGAGGTGCACCATCCTAACCTTGAGCATTTCCACTAGTAGAAGGAGGCATTAAGGAAAGCACTGGCACTTAAGAATTAAGAGTAGTATGGTTCTAAGCAAATGACTGGCCATTGATCCACATTTAGTCCATTGTCCAGTTCGCCCGGTAGTCCCAATGGCGATGGTTGGTTCTACCACAGGTGTAACATCGATCGCCAGTGTGGTAACACTTACCATAAAGGTGCGGTCTGTTACATCTAGTACCAGGTCTTCCTTATTGATTTTTACTCTTAGATAGCTGGAATACCTGAGGACCCTAAGGACATTTTTTTTTGAAAGGTTCAGACCTTAAAGACTAGGGATGGGGATGCTTCTTGAGCTCCATTTGCACTTGATGGTGCTCAATCATATGCACACCTTCTAGAAGTTTTGGAAAATCATCCTGATGTTGAGACATCATATGACACTTAATATAATCGTTCAGACCCTTTAGGAATCTACTCCACCTAGCCACTTCGGTGCGGACTAAATCTAGAGCAAAATGAGATAACTTCAATAATTCTATCTCACAGTCATGAACTGAATGATTACCTTGAGTAAGCTGCATAAAGTCATCCTCAATTAAGGTTTGGGCAGAGGAAGGAATGAATTATTCACGAAAAACTTGTTCAAACTCATCCCATAGGATATCCTCTACTTGGATGCAAGAGAAACAAGCCTTCAGCTCACTATTCTGCCAGTATTCTGTCTCTTCATGAAACAAGTGCATGGTGAGATAGATGCACTCACTTTTAAGACATTTTATATTGGCTAATGTCTTTTTTATTGCCTTAAATTAGTTGGCTACTTCAATGTGTGAAGCAGATCCATTAAATGTATGAGGATTCAAACGAATGAAGGTAAGAATAAAAGTGTTTACCACAAGGCCAGGAGCTGGTTGTGGGGCCATAAGAATGTCAGAAGGAACTAGAAAGGGAGTTTAAGGATGAGTTGGAAATGGTTGTGATGGAGTGGGAGAGATTGAGATGGAGCACTAGACAAGGTTATTCTCTCAGTTGCATTTGTTTGCGCTTCGATCATCACTCACATCATTTCCATCAAATTCTTAATCTCATCAGTTTGAGATGTTGTAGCAGAAACAGGTTCTGTCACCATAGGCAGAATAGAGTTATTTGAATTAGGATTCATATTAAGAAGTGAAAGAAAGGTACAATTTAGTAAGAAAGAAAATGGAAAAGGATATACTATAATTTGAAAGATAGAAGATAAAACAAAATAAGATAGAAGCTATAAATAAGAAGCTACTATAAAAGGGAAAACTAGTCTAAAAGGAAACTGATGAATCCATAAATTATATCTAAAATAAAGGGGAAATTTCATTTATTTAAGATATTTTTTGCTGTTCCTAAATCAATTTTTTCCATCTTTTTCAAGAAATAGAATCCAAAGGAGCTCTAGGGAATTTCTGCAATTTTCCTAAAAATATAACAAAGAATTCCGCTACAGCGCGCTGCAGCGTGCGGTCGCGTGCCACAGCGGGCTGCAGCGGAAACATTTAAACTATACTAAACAGGCTCCCAATTAATTGAATAGTGTTTTTCACAGAATTCACCGCTACAACGCGCGGTTGTGGGCTTGCAGCGGTTTATCGCGAAAATATTTATGATTATTAAATGGGGGCTCAACTAATTGAACAGTGTTTTTTGTGGAATTCACCGCTACAGCGCGCGGTCGCACGCTACAGCGGTTTATCGTGGAGGACTTGGCTATATGAATCGGGCCTCCCAACTAATTGAACAGTATTTTTCGCGAAATTTACCGCTACAGCGCGCGGTCGCGCGCTGCAACGGTCTGCCGCGGAGGACTTGGCTATATGAATCGGGCCGCCCAACTAATTGAACAGTATTTTTCGCAGAATTTACCGCTACAGCGCGTGGTCGCGCGCTGCAGTGGTCTGCCGCGGAAATATCTCTCTCTATATAATCTGGAAAAAGAACTAATTGAACAGTATTTTTTGCGGAATTCCTGCCACAGCGCACGCTGCAGCGGTCTACAGCGGAGGACTTGGCTAAATTGCTAGGGACCTGGGTATGCTAAAGCACGTCGCTGCACGCTCGAGCGCTCTGCAGCGACCCGCCAAAATTTTTCCCAGACAATGCATTTAATGCGGCTGGAGGCATGACCTTTATCCTGAATGTTGTCTCCAACTATCATTTCCTGCAGCAGCCATTTTTGTAAGCTTTGAGGTGATATGTGCCTAAAAAAATGAGATTATTATCACCTCACCCTAAATTAAAAATTAGTGCAATGATGAATTCAGCATTTTGTATGGAAATTCTGGTTGCTTATGGAGGAGAGGAGCATGCAGCCCTCCCCTTCCTATAAATACCCCTCCTCTTGACTAGAGGAGGGTTCACAATTTTAGCAAAAATTCCCTAACTAAGGAGGAGAGCCAAAGGAAGATAGAGCTCCCCAAGGGTGGCAAGACAAGCTTTTGCAAAGGGAGAAGAGGAAGAAGGCAGCACTAGCAACCTAAGGAGAGGATAATTAGAAGGAGAATAAGAATTTTGGAGAACTTATACGGAGCGTTCCTAGTATCTTCTAAACTCAATCTTGTATTTTCTTTTTAGTGACCATCAAAAGATCTTTATCTATGTATGTGTCTTCCTTATTTTCTTATGTAATGAGTAGCTAAACTCCCCTTGGAAAAGGTTAGGATGAAGTCCCATGATGCATGATGTAATATTGTTGTATGAATGTTTTCCCTCAAGCATAATGTATTTGCGATTTTAATGCCTTACTAAGAAATTTTCATCTAAATTAGTCTTGATGTGTTTATGAGGAAAGAACTAAAAAAATCCAAGATCTAATTATCTTGTGCTCCTTAGCTCACCTTAGGTTGGATACTAAATTTTGAGTGCATGGAAGCTTAGAACCATGTGAGAAGGTTCTTGAGCTCAATGCACCTTAACCTAAGCTCAATTTAAGAGTTGATGCAAATGACGTTAAGACCCACTAAATGAGCTCCTTAGCTCCACATAATTGAGATTGAGTAATAAAGTGTTGAGTGCTCATGAACTAAGTGACATAGTCGTTGAGCCCAACATGTGATTCTCTCATCTCAGTCATGTGAGATGCAAATTGATGCTCGTAGTGGAAAATCAATACTTGTGACATCCTAAGATTTAAGAAAATTTAACTTCTCCTTAAATAAGGAGAAAGTGAATTAACTTTAAATCTCAAGAATCTTGCAAGAATCTTTGTGCTAAAGTAGAACCGAATGTGAGTTCATTTTGTGCACGAGATTTGAACTTGTAAGCCTTTGAGCTAGACTAAATGACAACAATGTGCACCTGATTTCAATTGAACTAAATGATAAAGCCTGAGAAACAAATCTACACAAGTATTATATTATTTAATGTGGGATGGGCCCAACTCTCCTCTTTCTTTAAATCTTGATATTTACTTAGTGAATATTCGTGCTAATTTTAGACCAACCAACCAATACATAATATAGCTTAAACATTAGTGAGAATAGATATACTTTAGTGCCAAATCAACCAATTCTCTGTGGTTCGATAACTTCCTGGAAAGTCACACTTTCCACTTATTACTTCAGACCACGTACACGTGCGTGCAAGCGCAGACGTGTATTTACAGACTGTCAAGTTTTTGGCGCCGTTGCCGGGGAATTGGTTTTTGATTTGAATTAAAGATAATATATAAGTAGCTAGCAATTAAGCATTTGATATTTTTTTTGTATTAGTAGTTTTATATTTTCTATTATAATTATCAAGCTAACATTTTATATATTTTTTTGTTTATTTTCATTTCCAAAATATATCTGTTTGATCTTTATTACTAAATCGTTCTTGATAAGCTTTATTGAAACTTGTATGAGTAAAAGAGTCTATACTAAATATCTGTTTGATCCTGAAATAGAACGAACATACTTACAAGCTAGGTGAGAATAAAACTTATCAAACCAACAAGTTGTGATGGACACTTTCACTGAAAACTTAGAAGAGCCTAGGGGTAAAGCACTGAGAGATTATGCATTGCCCACGGTTAGGGGCATTCCCCATGCGATTGTAAGGTCGAATATAGAAGCCCATAATTTTTAAATCAAACCCTCTACGCTAAGTATGGTACAAAACAATCAGTTTGGAGGATTTGCCACTGAAGATCCAAATTCACATATTTCAACCTTCCTCGAAATATGTGATACCTTCAAGTTTAACGGCGTCTCTGAAGACGCAGTTAAATTGAGGCTATTTCCTTTCTCACTGAGGGATAGAGCCAAGAGTTGGCTCAGCTCTTTACCGAACAATTATATCCGTACTTGGGATGATTTGGCTAAGAAATTCTTAGCCAAATACTTCCCTCCGGCTAAAACTATACAGTTGAGAATTGAGATCACCAACTTTACTTAGATGGAAGGTGAGACTCTCTATGACGGGTGGGAACTCCTTAAGGAGTACCTCAGACGTTGCCCACATCATGGGTTCCCTCTCTGGATGCAAGTGCAAACCTTTTACAATGGTTTAAATGCTCCGACGAGGACACTCATTGATGCAGCCGCCGGGGGATCCATTAGTGGAAAAACCCAAGAGGAAGCCTATGACCTCTTCGAAGAAATGGCAAACAATACTTACTAATGGCCACTTCAAAGGAATTATTCCAAGGATAAAAAAGAGTATAATTCACTAGGAAACTCATAGAAAATCCTAGAACTGCAAAATCAAATTTCCAAACTTAATAAGAAACTAGAATGTGGTTATAAGCCCTTTACAGGAGAATGATGGGGAATTGAGAGATGTTAATATAATCATGAATCATGGAAGGAATGGAGCAAGATTTGAAAACTCTCTAAAAGAATTTAGAAACTCTATTATTGAATTCATGAATAAAACTGATGCCACACTAAACAGGCATGAGCATACTCTCCTCAGACAAGAGGAGACGGTTAAAAGAATTGAACAAAAATTGAAAGATATAATAAAGCAGCTAGAACAACCTTCACTAGTTGGGGTGATCAGGGAATATGAAAATGAATCAGGTAACGCAATCACTTTAAGAAGTGGAAGGGTTGCTCATGAGATCGTGAGAAAAGAGAATAGCGAAGATATCACTAAATCTAGAGAGAAAAAAGAGGAAGAAAAAATAATAAGGACAGAAGAGATTGTGGCAAGGGATGCCGCAAGGGATGAACATAGAGACGCACCTAAGGAAACCCCTCATATACCTTATCCTCAGCATATGGTTAAGGAGAAACTCGATGTCCAATATCAAAAATTTCTTGAGACTTTTAAAACTCTTCACATCAATATCCCATTCACTAAAGCCCTCGAACAAATGCCTAGTTATGCCAAGTTTATGAAAGACATCTTATCCAAGAGAAGGAAGATTGATGAAAAGGAGACTATGGCATTAACTAAGGAATTCAATGCAATCCTTCAAAGAAAAATTCCCACTAAAAAGAAGGATCCTGGGAGTTTCACTATCCTATGCACAATTGGATGCCAATCCTTTCAAAAATCCCTTTGTGATCTTGGTGCTTCTATTAATTTGATGTCTTTCTACATATACAAGAAACTAGAAATTGATCAGTTAAAACCTACCTCTGTTCTACTCCAATTTGCCGATAGATCTGTAAAATCTCCTTTAGGAATTGTGGAAAATATACTTGTAAAGGTTGACAAGTTCATCTTCCCGGCAGACTTCATAATCTTGGACATGGAAGATGAAAATCAAGAGATTCCTATTATTTTAGGTAGACCTTTCTTGGCCACAGGATGAACCTTAATTGATATAGACAAAGGGGAATTGAGGTTGCGTTATGGAGAGGAAGAGATTAAATTCCATGTAAATGATTCTATGAAACACCCTTCTAAGTTAAATGAGGATTGTTGGGAGATCAATTTATTAGAAGAAGCTAGGTCAATAAAAGATGTGGGAAAAGAGGGAATGATGGGAAGTGAGGAATACGAAGTTCCCACTGAAATGGAAGTTATTGAAGAATTAATTGAGGAAAGGAAGATGATTCAACCATCGATAATTTTCCCTCCTAAAATTGAATTAAAACCTCTTCCCTCACATTTAAAATACATATACCTAGGAGAAGATAAATCACTTCCTGTAATAATCTCCGCTTTGTTAACTAAACATCAAGAGAATCTTTTATGTAACATTTTAAAAGATCATAAGAGTGCAATCGGGTGGAGTATTGCAGATTTGAAAGAGGTTAGCCCAACTCTGTGTATGCATCGTATCCTATTGAAGGACAACTCTAAGCCTTCAATTGAACCTCAGTGGTGATTAAATCCTAACATCAAAGAAGTAGTTCACAAGGAAATCATCAAGCTCTTAGATGCTGGGATCATTTTTCCTATTTTTAACAGCCCTTGGGTGAGCCCTATACATGTGGTTCTCAAAAAGAGTGGGATGACCGTTATTCTCAACAGCAATAATGAGCTAATCCCCACTATAACTGTGACAGGTTGGCGAGTTTGCATCGATATAGGAGATTAAATAAAGTAACTCGAAAAGACCATTATCCCCTTCCCTTCATTGACCAAATGCTTGATAGATTAACATGAAATTCTTATTTCTATTTTCTTAATAGTTATTCTGTATACAATCAAATCCTGATTACGCCTGAAGACCAAGAGAAAACAACATTTACCTGCCCCTTTGGAACCTTCGCCTTTAGGAGAATGCCTTTCGATTTGTGTAATGCTCCAGCTACTTTTCAACGCTGCATGATGGCTATTTTCTCTAACATGATAGGAGAGTTCTTAGAAATCTTTATGGATGCTTTTTCTGTGGTTGGGACCTCTTTTGATCATTGCCTAATTAATCTGGGAAAGGTGTTAAAAAGATGTGAAGAGTCAAACTTGATCTTGAATTGGGTAAAGTGTAATTTTATGGTTGAAGAGGGTATCGTTCTTGGTTATTTAATTTCTAGGAGGGGGATAGAGGTCGATAAAGCTAAGATTAAAGTAATTGAAAAACTTCCTCCTCCCATCAATGTTAAAGGAATTAGAAGCTTCCTAGGGCATGCTAGTTTTTATCGCATATTTATTAAGGATTTTTCAAACATAAGTATGCCACTTTGTAGATTGCTTGGAAAGGATGTTTAGTTCAATTTTGATAATAATTGTCTGAAAAGATTCAATACACTAAAAACTGTCTTGATCTCTGCTCCAATAATTTCTGCTCCAATCTGGGATTTACCTTTTGAAATTATGTGTGATGTGAGTGACCTTGTTGTAGGCGCTATTCTAGGGCAATGAAGAGAGCGAACCTTCTATTCAATTTACTATGCTAGTAAGCTCCTTGACGATGCTCAAAGAAATTACGCCACCACGGAAAAGGAGCTTTTAGCCGTTATTTTTACTTTTACTAAATTTAGGTCGTATCTCATCGGGTCTAAGACTATCATTTACACAGATCATGCTGCCATTAAGTTCTCCTCCAAAAGAAAGAGGCAAAACCACGTTTGATACGATGGGTGTTGCTCTTACAAGAATTTGATCTCAAAATCCGGGATAAGAAGGGGAGTGAAAATGTGCTTGCTGACCATTTATCCAGATTAACCCACATTGATCATGAAAGTCGACAGATATTAGTGAATCATTTCCTGACAAGAAGCTCTATGGGGTAGCTACAAATGATCCTCCCTAGTTCGCTGATATTGCAAACTACCTTGCAGGAGGAATCATACCAAAAGATATGAGTTACCAACAAAAAAAGAAATTTTTTGCGGATATAAAAAATTATTTTTGGTATGATCCCTTTCTGTATAAATGTTGCAATGATCAACTCCTAAGGAGATGTGTTCTTGACTCTGACACCAGGAATATTCTCTTCCACTGCCACACATCTCCTTATGGAGGATACCATGAAATTGAGCGAATGGCTGCGAAGGTGCTTCAATCTAGATTCGTTTGGCCCCATCTATTCAAGGATGCCGCTAATTTTGTCAAAAGTTGTGACAAGTGCCAAAGAACAGGGAATTTAACAAAAAGGGACGAGCTTCCTTTAAATGGGATTTTTGAAGTCGAACTATTCGATGTTTGGGGAATTGACTTCATGGGACCCTTCCCCTCGTCCCAGGCTAATCTGTATATCCTTGTGGCTGTTGAATATGTTTCAAAATGGGTTGAAGCTATGGCATGTGTCAATAATGATGCTAAAACTATGATCAAATTTCTCAAGGAACACGTGCTAGCTAGATTTGGAACACCCAGATTCTTGATCAGTGATGGGGGAAAACACTTCTGCAATAAGCAGTTAGGGAATATATTAAAAAGCTATATGGTAAGACACAAGGTGGGTACCCCCTACCACCCTCAAACCAGCAGGCAAGTTGAAGTCTCCAATAGAGAACTTAAACAAATTTTGGAAAAAACTGTAAACCAAAATAAAAAGGACTGGACTTCAAAACTCCAAGATGCCCTTTGGGCTTATATAACTGCCTTCAAAACCCCTCTAGGAATGTCCCCGTATAAGCTCGTTTATGGAAAAGCATGTCACCTTCCGGTGGAACTTGAACACCGTGCCTTTTGGGCAATAAAGAAATTAAATTTTGACCACCAAAAGGTAGCGGCGTAGCGACTGCTGCAACTAAATGAACTTGATGAATTTAGGTTAAATTCCTATGAGAATGCCAAGTTGTATAAAGTAAAAACAAAAAAATAGCATAATAAGCTAATTAAACCTAAGCACCTCCAACCAGGAATGAAGGTATTGCTTTTTAACTCTAAATTAAGACTTTTTCCTGGAAAACTAAAATCATGTTGAACAGGACCATTCACCATCACTAAAGTTTTTCCTCATGGAGCTATCGAAGTTGCCTCAAATAATAGCGCTTTCAAGGTGAATGGAAATCATCTGAAGTTATACTTGGAGGAAGGTGTCTCTCAAGAGAAGAGAGGGTGGACCCTTAAAGACCTCCCTGATGAAGGAATCACATAAGCTCTTTCTTGTGTCAAGCTGAGACACTAAAACCAGTGCTTGTTGGGAAGCAACCCAACAACTAACTAGGTTGTATTTATTCTTTTTCAATTTTTCTTTTCATCTTTATTGTAGTTTGTTTTTGTTTTGAGATTGCAATTTATGAATTCTCATATTCCTGCATTTATTGAGTTAATCTTAAGTGACATATTTTTTTTGAATTTTCAAAAAAAAATGAAAATCACAAAAATGCAAAAATCAAATGAGATATAAGTAAAAGAATGCTTAGCAAAAAAATGATTAAATGAATTATAAGCAATCAAATGAGAGATTGAGGAATGAATGGAGGAAAATCTAAATCTCTAAAAAAAAAAAAATTTAAATAAATTCTTGAGATAAGTATGGGGAAAGGCATAGGATTTAAACTAAAAAAATATATGGAATGGATTCTAAATGGACTGTGCTAGGCTCCCGTAGGACTTTATGATCACAAAAATGTTAGGGATAAAAAAAAATGTCTCTCCCTAAGAATGAAAAGAACAAAATATTTATGAAAAAAGAAATGATGAAAAATATCTCTCCCAAGTGAACAAAATAAGAAATGATGAAGAAAAATATCTCTTCTTTAAAAACTTTTCATCTTTGTGATTTATAAGAAGGAGCACATATGGCACAACTCTAAGAATCTCTAAACTATATCTTTAGTCTAAAAACCAAAATGTATGGAACCCATCACCTATTATCAAGCACTAAAAAATTTAAACATTTGGAGATTTAATGACTTAACCACCTTAGTGACTCAATTGAAAACATTAAGATTGCTACGATGTTCATTTCATTTTCTGTTGCCATGCACATATTTTTACTTATACTTATTTCAATTACATCATTATGACTTTCATTCATTCAAATATAGAAAAAATTATCTCTTTGAGCTTACTCGAGTACGAGCAAGAATTTAAGTGTGGGGGTGTGATGAATTCATAAATTATATTAAAATAAAGGGGAAAATTCATTTATTTAAGATATTTTTTGTTGTTCCTAAATCAAATTTTTCTATCTTTTTCAGGAAATGGAATCCAAATGAGCTCTAGGGCATTTCTGCAATTTTTCTAAAAATATAACAAAGAATTCCACTACAGCGTACTGCAGCGCGCGGTCGCGTGCCGCAGCGGGCTGCAGTGGAAATATTTAAACTATATTAAACGGGCTCTCAATTAATTGAATAGTGTTTTTCGCAGAATTCACCGCTACAGTGCGCGATTGTGCGCTGCAGCGGTTTATCGTGAAAACATTTAAGATTATTAAATGGGGGCTCAACAAATTGAATAGTGTTTTTTGTGGAATTCACCACTACAGCGTGCGGTCGCGTGCTGCAGCGGTTTATCACGGAGGACCTGGCTATATGAATCGGGCCACCCAACTAATTGAACAGTGTTTTTCGCAGAATTTACTGTTACAGCGTGCGGTCGCGCGCTGCAGCGGTCTGCCGCGGAGGACTTGGCTATACGAATCGGGCCGCCCAACTAATTGAACAGTATTTTTCACGGAATTTACCGCTATAGTGCGCGGTCGCGCGCTGCAGCGGTCTGCCTCAGAAATATCTCTCTCTATACAATCTGGAAAAAGAACTAATTAACAGTATTTTTCGCGAAATTCCTCGCCACAATGTGCAGTTGCGCGCTGCAACGGTCTACAGCGGAGGACTTGGCTAAATTGCTAGGGACCTGGGTATGCTAAAGCATGCCGCAGCACGTTACAGCGCGCTATAGCGCGCTGCAGCGGCCCGATGAAATTTTTCCCAAATAATGCATTTAATGCGGCTGGAGACATGACCTTTATCCTGAATATTGTCTCCAGCCATCATTTCCTGCAGCAGCCATTTTTGTAAGCTTGAGGTGATGTTGTGGCTAAAGAAATGAGATTATTGTTATCTCACCCTAAATTAAAAATAGTGCAATGATGAATTCAGCATTTTGTATGGAAATTCTGGTTGCTTATGGAGGAGAGGGGCATGCAACCCCCCCCCCCCCCTTCCTATAAATACCCCTTCTCTTGACTAGAGAAGGGTTCACAATTTTAACAAAATTTTCCTATGGAGGAGAGCCAAAGGATGAGAGAGCTCCCCAAGGGTGGCAAGGCAAGCTTTTCCAAAGGGAGAAGAGGAAGAAGGCAGCACTAGCAACCTAAGGAGAGGATAATTAGAAGGAGAAGAAGAATTCCGGAGAACTTCTATGGAGCGTTCCTTGTATCTTCTAAACTCAATCTTGTATTTTCTTTTTAGTGACCATGAAAGGGTCTTTATCTATGTATGTGTCTTCCTTATTTTCTTGTGTAATGAGTAGCTAAACTCCCCTTGGGGAGGGTTGGGATGAAGTCCCATGATGCATGATGTAATATTGTTGTATGAATGTTTTCCCTCAAGCATAATGTATTTGTAATTTTAATGCCTTACTAAGAAATTTTAATCTAAATTTGTCTTGATGTGTTTATGAGGAAAGAACTAAAAAAATCCAAGATCTAATTATCTTGTGCTCCTTAGCTCACCTTAAGTTAAATGCTAGATTTTGATTACATGGAAGCTTAGAACCATGTGAGAAGGTTCTTGAGCTCAATGCACCTTAACCTAAGCTCAATCTAAGAGTTGATGCAAGTGACACTAAGACCCACTAAATGAGCTCCTTAGCTCCACATAATTGTGATTGAGTAATAAAGTATTGAGTGCTCATGAACTAAGTGACATAGTCGTTGAGCCCAACATGTGATTCTCTCTTCGCAGCCATGTGAGATGCGAAGTGATGCTCGTAGTGGAAAATCAATGCTTATGAGATCCTAAGATTTAAGAAAATTTAACTGCTCCTTAAATAAGGAGAAAGTGAATTAACTTTAAATCTCAAGAATCTTACAAGAATCTTTGTGCTAAAGTAGAACCGAATGTGAGTTCATTTTGTGCACGAGATTTGAACTTGTAATCCTTTGAGCTAGACTAAAGGACAATAATGTGCACCTGATTTCAATTAAACTAAATGATAAAGCTTGAGAAACAAATCTACATAAGTATTATATTATTTCATGTGGGATGGGCCCAACTCTCCTCTTTCTTTAAATCTTGATATTTACTTAGTGAATATTCGTGCTAATTTTAGACCAACCAACCAATACATACTATAGCTTAAACATTAGTGAGAATAGATATACTTTAGTGCCAAATCAACCAATTCTCTGTGGTTCGATAAATTCCCGGAAAGTCACACTTTCCACTTATTACTTCAGACCATGTACACTTGTGTGCAAGCGCAGACGTGTATTTACTGTCTGTTAGAAACTAGTACAAAAGGAAACTAGTGTGATCATCTATAGAACTTTGCATAAAACAAAAATTTAAAATACTAATATATAAGAGCACGGTGGAGATGTTTACTTGCTCAAATGAGCACGTCAAAGGCGTGAACCCACCAATCATCAGCGTAATTGTCGAAGAGTTGGTCCATAATCTTGAAGCAAATGTGGTCGGGGCATCCTATTACTACGAAGGTCTCTGTGACATAGGAAAGCAATTCCCTTGCCAGCTCTAGGATGCAGTCGCCTCGAAATACGCAGTACTTCAAGATCTTGTTCAGAACATCACCTCCATCTTGAGACACTCCAAAGTACAAGCGGTCATACATCAATCCAAACCAATGATCATCCTCCTAATATTGGAAGAACATTCTAGTAAAGTATTTTAGTTCACTCTCACAGTCTGCCATCTATGAGTTTAAATTAAAGTTTAAGTTAGAAATTTAAATCAATTATTGGATTAGTAATGCGTTTACTATCTTATGATGACATTTTTAAAAGCTTTTGTTATTCTATATTATTTGTTTTGGATAAGTGGATGTTCCTTTTAACTTCACTTTTTCAACATGGCTCTGATACCAACTGTAGTGACCCCAATATGGGATTTAAAAACTAATCCAATAGTGTAGCGCTACCACAGCACTTAACGTCGGGTTGGAAGGATAACCAACCCAACTATTGAGTGATGTGTGGCCAAGAATATTTGAGAGGGTGTTAAGTAAAAGGTGTAGTGGAAGAAGAAGAAAGATGAAAGTAGAAAAGTAGAAAAATAGAATTTATTGCAAGTAGGAGATATACAAGCAAGTAGAAGTAGAGGAAATTGAAATTTCATGCAATTAGAATATTACATGTAAGAAGAAGATATTTGCATTCATTCACTTATCCAATCCAAGAAATTTAAATATAGAAGTAAATCCATCACAAAATAAGTAAAAACTTTGCAAAAAGTTTAATTATTACAAACTTGAAATTAAAGAGCAATTAAGTAAAGTTCACTCTCTCACAAAAACAGTAAATTGAAAGAAATGCGAAAGCAGAACTAATTCTTCAAAGTACTAATGAACAGCACTAGATCCTGCTCCACTGGTTTGAAAATGCTCGTGATCTATCTTATTTTTAGTACTTAAAATACAGTAGGGTCACAGCCAAGAAAAAAAAAAAGGTGGTTAGACTAAAAATTCTAAGTATATTTTAAGATTGGCTAAATTTTATTAAGGTTTATTTGGATATCACATATACAGTTTACACTTAAAAATCTAAAGCGGAGCATGAAAGCTTGAAAGTGAGGAAAATTAACTGTAAGGAAGAACAGTAAATAAGAAAAGAGTAAAAACTCACAAGTATGTTTGCTCTAGCCTGCAATAACAAGTAAGGGAAAAGGCATCCTAATGAGGCTAGAAACTACTAATGTGCATATAAAAATATGAAATGGAAACATATAAATGTCCAATGAATAATTATGCTAAGTAAAGAAAGGAAAGCAGTGAAGCAGAAAATATATTAAAACAACATACACTGCATGAAAGTAAAACTGTAAGTAAGTAAAGTGCATTAAAAAATTGAAAGTGCAAAGTAAGAAAAGTAAGAGAAAACTTTAACCTATTTGGCTAAGAATATATAGCCTAGGACTATGAAAAGCAAGAATCGCTCAAAGGCTATGATGAGTACACATAATAAATAAGATTGTGATGACCCAAATATGTAAATTGTTAAAGTTATTTTAATTTTCCATTCTGCGAGCAAAATTACAAAACGAGCGGGAGTTAAGCACATTTGTATAATTAGTAAGAAAAATAGGGTCTCAAATTGAAAATATACACTCATATTAATCCTCAAAGAATGTGAGGTCTCTTTATATCCCCCCAAGCCCATGTTTGGCCATCACCAAAAAGGACCCCTATGTTTTATTATGAATGTTTTATTTATGCACAATATCTTGTATGTATATTCGTGGTTATGGTCTCAATGCGAAGCTTTGCATTCAAGGAAGAACAAGTAATTGTAAATGATAGATGGTAAATGCACATCTGTGCTTGCACACAACTGTACATGGTCTGAAGTAATAAATAGAAGGTAAGTTCCAAAATTTATCGTTCCAAAATTTATCATCCTCAGGGAATGGTGTGTTTTGATACTAAGGTGTATCTACTTTTAATAATGTATAGACTAAGATATTTTAGATTTTTAGTGGCTCCTAATTAATAAATAAAATATCTTAAATTAAGATAATATTTGATAAAGAATGGAGAGTTGGGTTTTCATCATGCAATTGTTAAGGGACATGTGTCAATACTCAAATTTAATTAACTTTTAATGAATTTGTCTTCATGCAAGTTAAAATTAAGAGAAATTAGTGTTCCTTAGATTGGTCCTCTAATTCTGACTAACTCACCTCTAATGCACAGGTTGAACATGCAAGGGTTTGATCTTAGCACATATACTCTCATGTAATTGCAATGAGTTAATTAAAATTTCTTATGTCTAGGTTATCAAAATATTATTTTAATTTAGTGATCACACAAGCTTGATTTCCACTAACTAGCATCACGTGCTACTTGAGTAATTTAGATAAGAAAGTGGATTTACCAGGCCACATGGACTATGTCACATTATCCATGCGCACTCAATGAGTCATCTTCCTCCTTTAAAGTATACTGAGCCGCGGAGCTTGACTAGTGGCTCTTGGCTCACATGCATTGACTTCTCGACTGAGCTCAAGGAATGGTACAGTTAGGCTCAAGAGCTTGTCACTATGCTCTAAGCACTAATGCTCACATATCTAGCTTTACGCCAATTAGTGAGCTATGGGGCGCAAGAGAATTAATGCTACCCAATCAACCTTCTATTTCAATCCCAAGGTGTTTTACACTGAGAATCTTCAAATAGCAAAAGTGTGTTTACGGCGAGGACCTTTATGTGCTTTCCCTTAAGGCTTGAAATATCAAATTAACTTAGTATTGTTTCATTACATTCACTTTAACTAATATATTTCCAATCATTCCACACCATGTAATCAATAACATATCTCAACATAAGATTAAGAAATTTTATTCATTAATAAAAACTCATACAAACACCCTTTGCCCCTTTAACCTTACATGATGGAGGCCTAACCCTCCCCAAGGAAGGTTTAGCCTTCCATTAAAACGAAAAACAAAGAAGATACATTCAAGAAATAGAACCCTTTCAATGGCACACTTCTTCTTTCCTTGGAGAGGTCTCCTTCCTCTTCTCTTACAGCAAGCTTTTTATTCCTGATCAATGAATGTCAAAAAGGGGAACTCTCTCTTAGTCTTGCATGGCTGTTTAAATAAGTAAGTCTTCAACCCATTTGCAATGAATTATGCCATCCCTTCAACTCCCACCATGCTTTAATTGCTTATAATGATAAATATGCTGAGATTCCTTTGAAAAAAGAAAAGAATTGAATTATTTGGAGTTTCAAATAGCTATGGAAGGTAAATGGTTTAAATTTTTGACCTTCCCTAAGCTATCATTAATGCACAAAATTGGCAGAAATTATGGCAGGTGCTGTGGCGCGCTGGAGCACTCTACCTTCGAATAGAATCTATTGCGCACCTGTATTAAAATTCATCTATTTGATCTTTCATTCCTCCATGGCGCGTTGAAGCGCTTAACTTTCGAACATGGTCCATTGCACGCTTGTATTTAATTTCATTCATTTTATCTTTTATTCTACCATAGCGCGTCATAGCACTTGACTTTGGATTTGAATCCACTGCAGCGCGCAGTAGCGGGTCTAATTTAATTTCATCAAATTTATATACCACTGTGGCGCACTGTAGCGGCAAACTTTTGAAAGTCATACGTCATAGCATAGTGTGGTGGATATAATCATTTCATTTAAGTTTTCATTCAGCTGCGGCAAACTTTTGAAAGTCATATGCCGCAGCACGCTGTGGCGTGCTTGGGCACGCGGCAATGATTTTCCTCCATAATTTGAGTTTTACTCCAGAATTTGAGTTTTGCTCCAGAATTTCCTCAGCTTGTCTTTATACTAAAAATATGAAGAAAAACCATCAAAGTAGATAATCCTAACATGAAATTTATAGTATTTCTTCTTTCATTTTATTATAAATCTTGAATTTATCACACCCCCACACTTAAATTTTTGCTCGTCTTGGAGTAAGATCAAGATATGCTTTTTTTATTTTTATTGTTTATGGACTTCAATTATAAAGTGTCAAACATTTCATCTTTTCATAGCCTCCGTAATAATGTGATTTAGAAAATTTTAGCTTTTAATATATTCCAAACTCTTGTTCTTTATCCCATCTCCAATTTTCCTTACTCATGATGCTTGCTTCTTCATTACTAGGGGGGGAAATATTTATGAGTTCACCACTAAGATAGGTTGGAATTACTGAGGTAGAGCTTAAGTGACATATGTGTTTCTTCTTATAAATTGCAATGAAAAATTCTAAATTCAAGAGAGATATTTTTCATCATCCTGTTTTTCTCAATTTTCTCAGCCTATGGAGATATATTTTTCTTCATCCCAGAAATTCTTATTTTTGCATTCATTTTCAAGGAATAGATATTTTTCTTCATCTTCGATTAAGTTCATTGCAATCATGAAGTCCTTTAGAAGCCTAGCACATTCTTATGTTCACCTTTTCCTGCCCTTCTTAGTTAGATCCCTTAGGTTCCCCACCACCACACTTCGATTATTCTCATCATTTAATTTGGAATTGCTTGGAGACTCAATTTAGTTTAGATATGAACAATTGGATTGGAAGGTTTTAAGGCTGGCCTTTTGTTCGATCACAAGTTAATTAAGCATGCTGTTAAGATAAAAGTTTTCATTATTAAATAATCCTTGAATCCATAGCCTTAAAACATTCAGAAAAGATTATAATGCGAGCAATTTTAAGTATTTTCGCACAGCACATGGGGATAATGAAATTTCAAAATTCATTAAAAATCAAATGGTACAAAAAATAAGGAAAAGCAAAAGAAAATGCAAAGAAATAAATTCATAAACAAAAAGAACCATACAACCTTATCAATCTTCTTCTTCTTCTTCTTCTTCTTCATCTTCAGCATGTCGGTAAGTGTAGTACGCCGGCAAAGAGGTGTCCTGAATGGGGTCGCCAATTGGGGCCTGTGGCAGCACTATATCACTCAGCTCTCCATGCAAACTCCAATTTTGGAACATTATTCCAAGGGTTGCATGGAACTTTGTTTGGAATTGATGTTGTTGGGCAAATTCTGCCTTGCAGAACTGCATGTCCTACGCCATGGCTTTCCCCAGATCCACTTGATGGGCAAAAAGTCACGCTATACCTTTCTCCAAATATGTTTGGCTGGAGGACGATGAAGCTTCTCCTCCCCCCCTTCTTTTCTTGCTCCCCTTTTTCTCTTGAGAGCAGAAAGGTATGTTCTTACAAGAAAGAGGAGCTTGGGGAGGGATTGTGATGTTGGTGGACAGTACCTTGACCCCTTGGGCCAAGCATATACCAGAATTGAGGGACCCAAATGCAAGTTCAGCACATGACCCGATCAGGGCGTTCTAGAGCTGCTCAAGAATGACTCTGGAGATATGGATCTCTCCAAGTTGCTGAATAGCGCACATGAGTAGCGCCCGTGACAGAGTCACCTCACTAAGATGCCTAAATGGCATAATAAAGCCGGAGATGAGAACATGCCATGCATTTCTCAAGTACGTAAGAAGGGCTCAAGAAATGTTGGCTATGTTTCCTCTTCAATCCGCATCATCGTGGGTGAGGACACTAGCTACTTCCATTGGGTCAAAATTGGAACCTATGAGGGACTAGTAGGAATAGTCAACTACCTCCCTCAACTCATAAAATTTTTCTATCCATTTGAGCCCAAAAATCACCCCTCTTCTTACAAAACTTTTATGCCCCGTTGCGTTGACGGCGTTGGCGTAAACTTTCTATACAATGGGGGGATAAGAGTCGGTCTGTGAACCGACCAGCCTATGCATTCCCGGTCTCCAATTTTTTCATAGTGCACTGTGTAAGGAAGTAAAAAGTCCTTCTCCGAGATTAATTTTCTTCTCGATGTCACCTGCATGAACCTCTGTTCAACCTCCAAGGAAGAGAACTGTTTTTTGTTGAATGCTCCTCCAGATATGGAGGCGCCTGCATCTTTGCTTGCCATGCTCCTCTTTATGAAAGACATGGTTCTTTTTGGATGAGGTTTAAAAATTCATGGAGATTTGAGAAATTGAAGTGAATGTAAGCATGTGTAATTTAAAGATTCAAGCTAGTGTGAGCCTCTAGCTTCCTCTTCATATTTAAATAACCAAAGAAAATTTGAAGGATTTTTACATAAATTGATCCTTAAAGTCATAGTTAAGCTACTCAAAGATGTTCTCATGTCATTCCTTTAATGTGAAATAAAATCAGCTTTAATTGTATGGAAATCACAGCTTTTCATCATTCATTTTTTATATTTTGAGTCCCTAGGTGCGCTGTAGCAACTTTGACTGCTTAGGGAATCCCAAGCAGTCAATATATGCTCCTGTTGTGCGCGGCGTGCTGTAGCGCACCGTGGTGCGCTGTAGCGCCTTAAGACTTACAAATTCTTGCATCAATGCTCATTTCTGCTACAGTGCGCTGTAGCAGCAAAATATGCTACGGCGCGATATAGCGGCTGAATTCGCTGCAGTGCGCTATAGCAGCTGAATCCATTGCAGCGCGCTACGTCGCCTTCCAGAATTCTTTTTGTTTTTGTTATGTCATGTTGTTTTATTTTATTTTTGTTGTTTTCTATTTTAAACTAATCAACTCCTAAGTTCAAATGTAGCAAAAATTACTTGGGTTAACTCCCAAGAAGCGCTTGGTTTAGAGTCATTAGCTCGACACATATAAGATTTTTAAGGAATCACACAAAGCAGGGGTTTCCTTTTCCATAATTTAGAAATACATGAATGAACGCCAACATGAGTTGTGATCAAACTCATGACTTCATTAGTCTCCTTACCTCCTACCCCTTCTTCAAAAATTGGAAGAGAGGCTCCCTTCTTCTTTCTCTTCTCTTTCCGAGTTTCTTTTTTTTATTTTTCTCTTTAAACTCACCTCCATATGAAGTGCTAAGACTAGTTTCCGATTTCTTATCACTGAGAGTAAGATTCTCCATATCAATATCCTCACAAACATCCTCTTTCCTAACTCTCCTTTTCTACTCTAACTCCAACGCATTATGTTTAAATAGAGTGGATTTTAGATATATTACTTCAGCTCTCCCATGTATTTTTATGCTCATAACACCCCTAACTACATCAATAATAGTATTGGTATTGGCTAGAAAGGGTAATCCAAAAATTATAGTGAATTTTTCATTCCACCTATCCCATTCACAAACTATAAAATTAATTGGGACAACAAAACTTCCTAGCCCCACAGGCACATTTCTTATAATTCCTAAAGGTGTTAAGGAATCTAAATTGGCAAACTCTAGAATCAAAAAGTGCTCACCATCCCTCCTATTTTAAGATGTTCATATATATGGTAGGGCATGACATTGACCGAGGCTCCTAGATCACACAAGGGATCTAAAAGAGCCTCGCTCTTTATCACACAAGGGATGTTTAGCCTACCAGGATCCTCACATTTTACTGTCACTAGCCTTTCATTTCTAAATTTTCTAATCCCTCTTTCAATTCCCAATTCTATTTCATTTATCTCACTTTTACTTTCAAGGTGGTCACCCTCAATTCCATCAATGTGCATGACGCTCACCGTCTCTCTAGGATTTACCTCTGTAGAACTAGGCAAAGTCCTTGCTGTTGAGTGGACAGCTATTGGAAATTTTGCCCAAGTTAAACTTTAATATTCCTAAGAGATGCCTCTATCCCTTGTATGTAGGCATCATATTTGGTGATAGTCAATTATGTCCTACGCCTAAATTGAATTGTTTTTGCCTTGAAGGCATTAAAGGCTCCTTCTAAATTTGAAGATTGAGGTTGAAGATTGTTCCCATTATTATACCCTTATTTGTTAGATAAATTGCCCCCATTAAAATTTTTGTTATTGTTATTATTAATCCACAAAAAATTAGGATGATTTCTCCATCTATAATTATATGTGTTGGAGTAGGGGTTATTCATCATATTAATTTGGCTCAAGTTGTTGTTCCTTAAAAAATTCACTTATTCAGTGTTTAAAGGAGCAAAGGGGTTGTTTAAGTCACATTTTTACTTGAGTGCTTACCCCCACATAATTTGCAGTAAATTTCTTGAATAGTTTTGATATTCATGTTCTCTATCTTGTTATTCAGGGCATTAATCTCATTCTGTAGAGCTGAGATTTGATTGGTTACATAATCTAGTTTGATTCCCTCTTGTTAGGATTAAGCCTCTCAGTGGGCCATTGGTAAGAGTTGCTGGCCATCTCTTCTAAGAGATCATAAGCTTCTTCTTGGATTTTGCTACTTAAAGATCCACCCGCAGCTGCATCTATGAGTGTCCTTGTGGATGCATTCAATCCATTGTAGAATGTTTGCACTTGCATCCACAAAGGAAATCTATGATGGGGGCAATGCCTTAAGCAGTCCTTAAAATGCTCCCAGCCGTCATACCAAATTTCTCTATTTTGTTGAGAGAAATTGGAGATCTCATTTCTCAACCTCACGGTCTTAGCAGGTGGAAAGTACTTAGCTAATAATTTCCTTGCTAAGACGTTCCAAGTTCTAATTGACTCGCCATGTAAAGAACTGAGCCATATTTTTGCTCTCTCTCAATGTAAAGGGAAAAAGTCTGAACCTAATAGCATCATCGGACACACCGTTAAATTTGAAAGTGTCGCATATTTTTAAAAAATTGAAAATATGCGAGTTATGATCATTGGTAGCTAGACCACTAAACTGATTATTTTGGACCATATTCAATGTTGAAAGTTTTATTTCAAAGTTAATAGCTTGAATGGTCGGTCTAACAATTGCATTGGGAACTCCACTATGGTTGGCAGGGTATAATATCTAAGGGCTATACCCCTATTGTTTTCTAACACTTCCCCAGGGTTTCTTAATTCATTATCCATTTTTACTTGTGGTTGGGTTGAATTTGATTGTTCTCTCCTAGCTCGTAAATAAGTTCGTTCAATTTCAAGGTTAAACACTATAGTAGAACAAGTTCTCCTACTCATGCAATTTCAAAAATTTAGCTAGAATAAACAATTAAGCAAATGAGTTTAACAGCACAGCAATTGCAAAATAAAGAAACTAAATTAAAATCTAACTACAATTAGCAACAAATAAAATTACAAAAAAATAAAAGTAGATGCAAAAAAAGATGTCTAAATCACTATTGACTAATAGATTTTCTTTAATACAAAACAAGAAACCATTCCCCGACAACAACGCCAAAAACTTGACGATAGTAAATGCACATCTGTGCTTGCATGCAAGTGTACGTCGTCTGAAGAAATAATTTGAAGGTAAGTTCCGAGATTTATCGTCCTCAGGGAACGGTGTGTTTTGAATCTAAGGTGTATCTACTTTTAATATTGTTTAGACTAAGATATTTTGGATTTTTAGTGGCTCCTAATTAATAAAGCAAAGATCTTATATTAAGATACTATTTGATAAAGAAGGGAGAGTTGGGTTTTCATCATGCAATTGTTAAGGGGTAGGTGTTAATACTCAAATTCAATTAACTTTTAATATAATTATCTTCATGCAAGTTAAAATCAAGTGAAATTAGTGTTTCTTTGAATGGTCCTCTAATTCTAACTAACTCATGTCTAGTGCACAAGATGAACACGCAAGGGTTCGATCTTAGCACATAGACTCTCATGTGATCGCATTGAGTTAATTAAGATTTCCTACGTCTAGGTTATCAAAATATTCTTTTAATTGGGTGATCACACAAGCTTGATTTACACCAACTAGCATCACGTGTTATATGCACAGTTTAGATAAGGAAGTGGATTCACTGAGCCACATGAACTATGTCATATCATCCATGACAACTCAATGAGTCCTCATCTTCCTTTAACATTTGCTAAGCTGCAAAGATTGATTGGTGGCTCTTGGCTCACATACATCAACTTCTCGTCTGAGCTCAAGGAATAGTATAGTTAGGCTCAAGAGCTTGTCATTGGGCTCTAAGAACTAACGCACACATACATAGCTTTATGCCAATTAGTAAGCTATAGGGCGCAAGAGAATTAATGTAACTCAATCAACCTTCTATTTCAATCCCAAGGTGTTCTACACCGAGAATCCTCGCACAGTAAACTTTTGTTCATGGCAAGGACCTTTATGTGCATTTCCTTTAGGCTTGAAATATCAAATTGACTTAGAATTGTTTCATTACATTCACTTTAACTACTAAAATATTTCCAGTCATTCCACAACATGAAATCAGTAACATATCTCAACATAAGATGAAAAGATATTATTCATTATTGAAAATTTGTACAAACACCCCTTGCCCCTTTTCTCTTACATGATGGAGGCCCAACCCTCCCCGAGGAGGGTTTAGCCTTCCATTACAATAGAAAACAAAGATACATTCAAGAAATAGAACCCTTTCATGGTTCAACTAAAATAAAATTAGCAAGAAGAGTTAAAGAGAATACTATAAACAACCCTTTCGTGGCATTCGTTGTTTCTTCTTTGGCCTTCCTATCTTCTTCTCTTAGTCTTGCATGGTTGTTTAAATAAGCAAGCCTTCAGCCCATTTGCAATAAATTTTGCCATCCTTTCAAATCCCAAGTTTTAATTGCTTGTAATGATAAATATGCTAAGATTTCCTTGAGAAAATGGCAAGAATTGAATTATTTGGAGTTTCAAACAGCTGAGGAAGGCAAATGATTTGAATTTTTGGCCTTCCCTATGCTGTCATTAATGCACAAAACCAGCATAAATTATGGTGGGCGTTGTGGTGCGCTAAAGCGCACTGTTGCCCACTGGAGTGCTCAACCTTCGAACAAAATCCACTGTGCACCTGTATTAAATTTCATCTATTTGATCCTTCATTCCATCGTGGAATGCTGCGACGCGCTGAAGCGCTTAACTTTCGAACATGGTATGTTGCACGCTTGTATTAAAATTCATTCATTTGGTCTTATATTCCACCGTGGTGCGCTGTAGTGCTTGACTTTCGATTTGAGTTTTCCTCCATAATTTGAGCTTTACCCCAAAATTTGAGTTTTGCTCCAGAATTTCCTCAGCTCGTCTTTTTCCTGAAAATATGAAGAAAAACCATCAAAGTAAACCATCTTAACATGAAATTTCTAGTATTCTTCTATCATTTTATTATAAATCTTGGATTTATTGGTAAACTATGTGATATCTATTGTTATCTAATTTTTAAGGATCTAACTTAATGATAAGAACTAATTAAACTCCCAATTGACTTAGAGATATTGATCTCAAGTCAAATATAAGTAATTATATAAGTCATTGGAGTTTTGGAAAATAGTAGTTTGATTTAATTTATGTAATGACAGAATAGTTTATAAGTATATTAATGCAAAAATGAAACTAATTTTACTCTTATCCTAAACCACAAAATCATTACAAGTCACTAGATTTAAGGCTTAGGGAACTAGTAGAAAAAGATAAGACTGAGGAATTACTATACTTAAGGAAATGGAAGTTAAGGTTCTACTTACTAGACTCATTCAACTAGCTTGTAATTGAAAGGCTCTACCCAAACCAACCACTAATCTAGCTAAAATTAAGTAATATAAGAAGTCTAAGTGTATGGAAAAGGAAGGATTATAAGCTACAAGCTCTATGTTCATTAAAGGTTGTAGGTAATTAAGTTTATGAGACATCTAAAATACATTAAGAGAGCTAAAGAACTTATATTCCAATACTTAACGATCTTAAATAGGAATTAAGAACTAAAGGGGAAGTGAATAAAGGTTCTCCCTAATTGTTAAGATCTAGTCTTAATAAGTTCATAACCTATAATTTAATATGTACTAGGGTTAACTATACTAATTGGGAACAATATCAAACTTTAAAGATCCTAAGCAATTCAAAGTTTCAAAATCAATCTTATAGCATCTCTCCTAAGGTTGAAGGTTGAATCAATAATTTGTTAAGTATCCAAACATCTAAATTATGAAAATCAAGTCTTAAACATACAATTGAAATTATATGAGTAATTAAAATGAGGCATATTTATTGTCCAAGGGTTTAAATATCTAAAATAAGCATGTTAAGAAATTATGAAATTATAAAATTACCCAATTTGAAGAGCAAAATACCTAAAATATTCAATTGTTGTCCAAATAAAATAATATAAGTAAATATATAATTCTTATAGCATAAGGAGAATAATGACACAAAGTAGGTCAAAATCGGACAATGTTGGATTTTTAAGGTTTAGAGGACTCCTAATTAGGGTTTAAAAATCATTAAGAAAATTAGGGTTCAAAACCTAAATTGAATTATGCTATTATTTTCTTCTCATTTTTTTGATCGAAATAATATATAAATTGGTATAAATTGATAAAGTAATTTGGAAAATACAAGAAAATAAAATATACAATAGTTTATCATTAACAAATGATTTCTATTCATGCAAAGAAAAAAAATCGCATCAAATTAATTAAATAATTGACTGGCGCTTACATGTACGAGCAAGGATTACGGGACATTCGACGTGAAAATGAAGAGTCGGTCCTGACCTGTGAAAGGAGGGTCCCCACGTGGCGGTAGAGCCATCCAGGAGCTGACACGTGTACGCGCTAAAATCGAGGTAGACCGGCGGGATTAGCGCAGTTCACGCGCGGTTCACTCATGCGAACTGCACAGTGCCGCAATTCCCCTACGGCTACCTTTCAGGTGAGCCATGCACTGTGCGTCTCCTTCCTCCAACAGAGCCCGAGGATGGGAGAATTAGGGTTAGTTTTAATATCACGACCAGGCGACCCCACAAGGCGTGCGACCAATCGATCGAAAGCCATAAATGATCTCTTATCGTTGGACCTTAAACCCACATGCCTCGATCTTCCTAATAGCCAAAGATTTATGAGAGGAATGTGAGAGGTTTGGATAGATGACGGAGATCAATTCAAACTCTTCAGAGTTTGATTTAACCTTGACTCCACAATAATCAAACCCTAAGCATGATATCTAATGTATGGACAATCAAATAATGTGATAGAGGAAGATATTAGAATATTATGGAGGGTACCTTACACCTTTGATGATGCGACTTAGGGTTAGGGTCGACAGGAATGAGACAGCTCAAACCTCTATGGCAGGAGCTCAGGAAGGTGTCAAGAGTGAGAGAAGGGAGGAAACTATGGTGAATTAACCATTGGAGAAGCTTAAAGGCCGCGGGAGGAGGAGACGAGGCATACGATGCCTGTAGTAGCAGGAACATGATCAAGCCGTAGAGGAAGATGGACAGGGAACATATCCGGACTGTTGGATCAAGGCGCTGATCCTACAACCATATCTGAACAATCGATCCCACCCGTAAAATCAGATTTGAGAAAGGTGCGACTGCCAGGATGATGGTGGATCATTGTTTTGTGGTTTGCACATTTCAGTGGATCTCCGTCGTTTCAAAGATGTTGTTGGAAATTAAATATATATAATACATTTAAAATTAATTCAAACATATTATTTAATTAATTAATTATACTTAATTTAATACAAAAAATTAAATAATCAAACGGACTAAGAAAAATCCTAAAATTTCACCCTTGCCTAATTGAGGGGTGAGGAACTCAAAAATACAATCAAATTTTTTATCAGAAGTCAATTTAATTATTCTAATTTTTTGAGTATTTGAATATTATTAAAATATTCAAAGAAAATTAGATGACTTTCAAACGCTCCCAAAATACCACCCCTAGCTAATTTGGGAGTGATGAGCCCAATGGAGGACTTTGACTTTGATTCTTATGTTTAAATAAAATAGGCATTCCCAAAATTATCAAAAAAATTAGGAATATTGGGAAATCTCAAATGATATCCAAATTACACCAAACTTGAGGTGGAGGCTCTTAATACTATTATAAGAGTATTAGAAAGGAAAAGAAGTTGATTAGTATACTAATTAACAGGTTACAACACTATGGTTATTACAAGCTTCTCCCATATTGCCTCACCACTGACTAAGCTAACACAGAAACTCATACCATTCATTTGGAGTTCTGAATACGAAGAAGCATTTCAAACTTTAAAGGATGCACTCTCTTCTGCCCCAGCGCTCGTTTTATCTAAAGAAGGTCTAAACTATCAGGTTTACACTGATGCATCTAGAATTAGTCTAGGATGTGTATTAATACAAGAGGGTAAAGTAATATCTTATGCCTCTTGTTAATTGAAACCTCATGAAAGGAACTATCCTGTTCATGATCTCAAACTTGCTGTTATGATCTTTGCTTTGAAAATCAGGCATCAATATTTATATGGAGTTCAATGTTCCATTTTCACTGATCACAAAAGTTTGAAGTATATATTCACTCAGCATGAAATAAACTGGTCGACAGACAAGGTGGTTGAAATTAATTAGCGATTATGATCTAAGTATTCAGTATTATCCTAATAAAGCGAATGTTGTAGCTGATGCTCTTAGTTATTGTCCTACATTATCTACTATGGTTACTGTAAGTTTAATAGAAGAAGAATTTCATAGCTTGATATCATACCAGTTTGCTACGATATGCTGAGTATGATGTTAAAAGCACCGTTGAACTATTAGAAGCCAATCATTCCAAAAAGCCCTCTATGAACTAGGTGCATCCATAAATTTGATGTCATTTTATATATTCAAGAAGTTAGAAATAGATCATTTAAAAGCCACCTCTGTTCTCCTCCAATTCGCTGATATATCCATAAAAACTCTTTTAGGAATCATGGAAAACATGCTTGTAAAGGTTGATAAATTCATCTTCCTAGCTGATTTTATAATCTTAGATATGGAAGATGAAAACCAAGAAATCTCCATTATTCTTGGTAGACCATTCTTGACTACCGGAAGAACTTTGATTGATATCAATAAAGCGGAATTGAAATTGCGATATGGGGATGAGGAGGTGAAATTTCAGGTGAATGATTCTATGAGGCACCCCTCTAAGCCCAATGAGGATTGTTGGAGGATCAATTTAATCGAAGAAGCTTGGTTAATGGGAGATGTAGAAGAAGAGGGAATGCTAGCAAAGGAGGAGGATGAGGACCCCACTAACGAGGAAGTGATTGAAGAATTGATTAAGGAGAGGAAAATAATTCAGCCTTCTATTATTTGCCCTCCATAATTAGAATTAAAACCTCTTCCCTCACAATTAAAATACACTTATCTAGGGGAAAATGAATATCTTCTAGTGATAATCTCCTCTGTGTTAACTCAGCATCAAGAGAGTCTTTTATGCAAGGTTTTAAAAGAGCACCAGAGAGTAATTGGATGGAGTATAGCTGATCTAAAAAGGGGTCAGCCCAACTCTTTGTATGCACCGTATCCTCTTGGAAGATAACTCCACTCCATCAATTGAGCCTCAATGACAATTAAACCCTAACATAAAAGAAGTAGTTCACAAAGAAATTATTAAACTCTTAGATGCTGGAATCATTTTCCCCATCTCTGATAGTCATTGGGTGAGCCCTATACATGTGGTATTTAAAAAGAGTGAGATGACAATGGTGCTTAATAATAATAATGAATTGATCCCCACTAGAACAGTAACCGAATGGAGAGTATGCATTGATTATAGGAGATTAAATAAAGCCACTCGTAAGGACCACTATTGTGGCGGCCCTACCCCGCCATGGTCATGTTAACTCTTGAGTTAATATGATTATGACAAAGGGGGTCATCTAAATGACAAGGCCCATGCTTATGAATAGGTTAGTGACTAATATTAATCAATCATAAGAAAAAACTTTATCATTTCTCAAAAGATATGATCACTAAATGAAAATAAAAGACAAGCAGAGTGTGAAAGCATATGTACAAACATCCATCCATCATATAAATACAACAGTTCAGAATAAGTAAAGTGCTAAAAATAAAATTTTACCCTGTATTATTACAATATTTAAATAGTTTAAAAAAACTGAAAAGAAACACTCATTCTCATAAATACAGAAAGGAAACTAAGAATCTTCAGGAACACGCTCCTCCTCCACAGACATATCTCTTGAAGGCTCTATCACCCCAAATAGCTCAGAATATACCATTGTCGGTTTCACAATGATAGGGCCCCAGTCAACAAAAGAAAAATCTAGTTAGACAATTGTCTAAGTACATTTTAGGGTAATCAATTTATTAAGTTTATTAGATATCACCATAAACAAGTAAGCACAAAAGTATATAAATAGGTGCAAGAACACGTAAGAAAGAATAAGTAAAGCTATAAATAATTTATTTATACCTTAAAGAACTAGAAAGTGCACATACCTCCTCCATAGCAACTGCAACAAGATCAGGTAAGTATAAAATAAGTGACTAGAAATAAAATATATTTTAAATATGCTTATAATCAATCCAAGACTATGCTAATTGACATATAAGTAAATGAATATGTAAAACGGCAAATGACTAAAGTGAAACTAGCGTCCTATAAATATAAATAAGAAGCACAACTAGCATCCTATAAGCAGAAGTAAAGCTAGTAAATGCTGAAGAACAGTAAGTAAGAAAGTACTGAAATGTAAACTGAAATAGTAAGTATGAACTGAATTTATTATGACTGAAATAAGATAAATAATTTAAAGTAGAAATGTACCTAAATTAGTAATGCCAACAAAGGTATAAAAGGATGTAAGGCATGAAGTTTATAGTCTAACGTATACAATCCTAGCTGATTTTAGGTCTAGGACTTGGTTAGACTCACTTTAGACAGACATATACACCCCTAGCCTGACATAGGTCTAGGTTCAGCCTGTACTAAAGTATGGGTAGGAAAAAGGCATACTAATTAAGCTACATTCTAATTATCATATGTTCAATTTAATAATGATGATGACATATGCAATGTTGATTATGCAAAACAAGTTGATATGAAATACTTTTCAAATGTTCTATGCCTAATATATGTGAACGAAATATAAGGCTCAAAACAAGGTAAGCAAAGCATCAATTTCAATGTGAGCAAGAGACTCAACTAGGACACAGGTGATATCCATTTGTTATCTAATTTAATCATTCTATCTACTCTAAGTTACACAAGTTCAAGATCTCTAGGTCCTACTATCGAGTGTAGCTCAGATTCACGTCCTTATAAGTTGGAAAACAATTAGAACTAGCCAAGTCCTAATTGATTAAATCACTGATGACTATGGTTAAATAAATAAATCCATTGACCTATTTAATAATTTTAAGAATCCCAAACCCATCTTGATTAGCCATATCAAGATGAAAGGGTTAAGAACTAAACTCCAAATATGGGGTTTAATCACTTAATCCAAAGGTTCATCTACGAATCTAAGGTTTAAAACCCATATCTCACAAATTAGATTAAGGCAAATCCTAATGATTAAATTAATATCATTAGGATAAATCTCTACCCTTAATTCTAAGATTTAAAGATTAAATAATCATTAAATAAACTAAGAGAATCTATAAACTAGTAAGCTCAAGGTTTCATCTATTGAGTAACCCAATTTACTCAATAGATGAATTCTAACCTAAGATCTATTCCTTAATCTTAGGAATTAAGGTTCTTAATCACTAGGAGTATCTCTCAAACACATATCCTAACTATTGTTATAAGACTTATGGGAACATCTAAGAAAGATTAAAGAAGGAAGGAACACTCAAATTTTACTTAAGGATTTCCTTAAAGGCTTAAAATGAGATTTTGATAAAAAAAAACATATTAAGGTTTGAACTTGCATAATTTCTATTTTAAATCATTTTATTTATTGATTAGAATGTTTATAATATGATTTTAGGGCCTTAAAATGCTAAACCCTAAATTTGGGCAAAATGACTATTTTGCCCCTACTCAAGGGTTCAAAGGATCAAATTTTGATCTAGGATTCCAAATCTAAATTTTTCAGTGGCAAAGTGTTTCTTACTATCTAATATAAGATTAGACAGCAATTACACAAATTTTAGATAATTATTGAGCCTTATGAGATCAAATTAATAAATTTAATTTATAGGGGCATTTTGGTAATTTGGCCTAATGAAATCTAAATTTTTCATTCAGTTTATTGTTACTTACTGTCTAAGGTTTCCATAAAATCAAAAATTACTAAATTCTAATAAGTATTGGCCAAGTTATGGCCAATACAAGCTTAAGGGTAAAATGGTATTTAAGGTTTCTTAATTAAGGGTCAAAAATCTTAATTTTGTCAATTGGTGTCCAAATTGAATAAAATTAGTGGTTGTAGATCACAAATGATCCATTGATCACAATGACTGGTAGTAGGTTCAATTTGGACTCTAATTGGCTAAGTTATGGCCTAATTATAGTTAGGGTGATTAGTGAGTGATTAGTAAAATTAATCACAAATTCACTAATCTAAACATACCATTAGGTTCTAATGCACTCTAGAAGTTCTTTGAAACTTAAATTGTTCAATTTGGATAATTAGATTTGCAAATATTCACTAATCAAGTTTTAGAGTAATTAAGGTTGATTAGGAGGTCTAACCGTTGGATCCTAAATATTTTTTCAGATTACTATAAATTAGATTCTCTTAATCCAAATGGATATAAGGATCACCAAAATTGGAGTTCAATTGACCAACTTATAGTCAATTGAAGTTCTAGGGTTATTTGACCTAATTAGGGTTAGGTCCTAAAAGTGATTAGGCTCAAACTAATCCAAACAACAAAATAAACATTACTAGATTAATTCGTAGGGTTTTCTGAGTACTTTGAGACCCATATTCAATATATTTAGATTAGTGTGTGCAAAGATATGAGAGTTTGAATAAAATAACAATTTTTGTAAAAGTTTAAATACCTAAAATATCACTAAGTGAAACATTGGTCCTATAGCAGAATTAATGGCATCATTAAATTCCTTGCATTTTTTTGATGAATTTAATATATTTATTTATGTGATTTGGACTTATATTTATTTAGTTATTAGTGTTTAAAGTTTTAATATTAAATTTAATTTAATTAGTTAAAGTTAATTTAATTCTGTTTAAATTTTTTTTATATTTTACATTTAATTATCTGTGCAGCGGGACCCACATACAGGGATAGAGTGGACGGGTCGCGGGTACCGACCCGACAGCGCTGAGAGTGGGGCCCGCCATTTGCCCCGCGAACTGGTCGAAAGGGCCCGACCCGAAATCCCTAACTCCTTCTCCTCTGCTTCGACGGACGGGAGAGGATTCGGACGCCGACCTAGCCGACACCACTGCATCTCCTTGAGTCGAAACGCCTACGGATCATCGTCACTTAATCCACTCTTGCTAACAAGATAAGCAACTTGAGACACAACGACTCCTAACACTCTTCACGATTAAGCCCTAAATTACGGTGATCGATTATAATCGACGCATCCTAAGCAAAATTTTTAGTTTACAATATCGATTTATCAGCGTAATTGATCGTAGTATTATTGGTATAATACAATACCATAGAAATAGACAGGAACTTGCAATAAAGACAGGTATCTAGATTAAGATGAATGAATCGAACATGAGGTGAGAGTCTTAACTTTCAATTGAACATTGTAATTTGATCGAATAGAGTGCAACGATCACATATTAAAGGAAATTGCAAATGCACTAGGATGATAGAGTACATCTATTTTTGTTTCGAGCGCCTGGAAAATTTGAGGTCCACAGAAAGGATGAGTTGAATGGATTGGTTCTTCAGATGAATTCAATCGAAAGAGCCTTGAATGTAGAGGCTTAAAGGAGGCTTCTAAGCGGCTGTCGCTACGCATAGAGGCGATGCCGCCGCATGCCCGAGCCCTTGACACGCGCAGTGAGCAGAAGAATGGAGAAGACGATCCACGATTGTCCGATGGGATCGATTGGATGATCCAGAGAAGAGGCGCCCAGATCCGACGATGCTAATGAAAGTAGACGGCACGATTTAAGAAGGAGACGATGGATTAAGCAGATTGACGGAAATCGTAAATCTTAAATAATTAATATTGAATATTTGACGAAAATCCAACGACTTCCAAATGCATCCAAAACTTCACCCCTAGCTAATTTGGGGGTAGTGAACGCAATGGTGAAGTCAGATTTTTGATCCGATGTCTAAATAAAAAGCCAATTTCTAAGGTTTTGGGATTTTCTAAAAATCCAGAATTGATCCAATTGATTCTTGATTTAACCTAGATCTTTGAGATGAGTTCTAAATGACTTATTTAATATACTAGAACCATAATTAAGACTTAGATTAGTCTTAACTGACCTAAGTAATAACTTGGGTTATTACAACTATCCCCTCCCATTTATTGACCAAATGCTTGATAGATTGGTAGGGAAACCTTTTTTCTGTTTTCTTGATGGGTATTCAGGATATAATCAAATTTTGATTTCACCTGAAGACCAAGAGAAAACAACATTCACCTACCCCTTTGGAACTTTTGCTTTTAGAAGGATGCCCTTTGGATTGTGCAATGCCCCAGCTACTTTTTAGCACTGTATGATGGCTATTTTCTCTAATATGATAGGGGAATTTTTAGAAATCTTTATGGACAATTTTTCTGTTGTCGGAAGCTCTTTCGATCATTGTTTAATCAATCTGGAAAAGGTTTTAAAAAGGTGTGAAGAATCAAATTTAATCTTAAATTGGGAAAATGTCATTTCATGGTAGAAGAAGGTATTGTCCTTGGACATTTAATCTCTCAGAGAGGAATAGAAGTTGATAAGGCCAAGGTCAAGGTAATTGAAAAACTTCCCCCTCCCATCAATGTGAAAGGAATTAGAAGCTCTCTAGGGCATGCAGAGTTTTATAGAATATTTATTAAGGACTTCTCCAACATAAGTTTGTCACTTTGTAGATTACTAGGGAAGGATGTTGAGTTCAAATTTGATGAAAATTGCTTAAAAGGTTTCAACGCCATTAAAACTGCTTTGATCTCTGCTCCAATAATTTATACTCCAATTTAGGACTCCCCATTTGAAATTATGTGTGATGCAAGTGACCTTGCAGTTGGTGTTGTCCTTAGGCAATGAAAGGAACTGACCTTCTATCCAATTTATTATGCGAGTAAGCTCCTTGATGATGCTCAAATAAATTACGCTACCATGGAAAAGGAACTCCTACCTGTCATCTTTGCTTTCACTAAATTCAGGTTGTATCTCATTGGGTCTAAAACTATTGTTTACACTGATCATGTAGCTATTAAGTATCTACTACAAAAGAAAGAAGCAAAACCTCGCTTAATACGTTGGGTGCTGCTCTTGCAAGAATTTGACCTAGAAATATGGGATAAAAAAGAGAGTAAAAATGTGCTAGCATATCATTTATCTAGATTGACCCACCTTGATAGTAATAATTTGACCAAAATTAATGAATCCTTCCTTGATAAAAAGCCTTCTGTTATTGCTTCAAATTAATCTCCCTGGTTCACTGACTTTGCAAATTATCTTGCAGGAGGAGTAATACCAAAAGACATGAACTACCAACAAAGAAAAAATTCTTTGCTAATTTTAAACATTATTTTTGGTATGATCCCTTTTTGTATAAATACTGCAACAATCAGCTCCTAAGAAGATGTGTTTCAAACTCTGAAATCAAAAATATTCTCTATCACTGCCACACATCTCCTTATGGAGGACACCATGGGATTGAGCGAACGATGGCTAAGGTGCTTCAATCCAGATTCTTTTGGCCCCATATGTTCAAAAATGCAGCTGATTTTGTCAAAAGTTGTGATAAGTGCCAAAGAACCGAAAACTTAAGCAAATGGGACGAACTTCCTTTGAATGGAATTTTTGAGGTGGAGTTATTGATGTTTGGGGAATTAACTTCATGGGACCACTTCCCTTATCCCAAACCAATATGTATATTCTTATTGCAGTGGAGTATGTGTCCAAATGGGTTAAGGTGTTAGTATGTGCGAACAATGATGCTAAAATTGTTATTAAATTTCTCAAGGAGCACGTGCTAGCTAGATTTGGGACACCCATATCCATAATTAGTGACGGTGGAAAACACTTTTACAATAGGCAGTTGGAAAGTGTCCTAAAAAGCTATGGGGTAAGGTGGGAACCCCTTACCACCCCCAAACTAGCCGGCAAGTTGAAGTCTCAAATAGGGAACTCAAGCAAATCTTAGAGAAAACTGTAAATCAAAATAGAAAGGATTGGTCTTCAAAGCTTCAAGATGACCATATAGAACTGCATTTAAAACCCCTTTAGGAATGTCTCCTTATAAGCTCATTTATGGTAAGTCATGTCATCTTCCGGTAGAGTTGGAGCACCGTTCCTTTTGGGCAATTAAGAAATCGAATTTTGACTCCCAAAAAGCAAGTGCACGGAGACTGTTGCAATTAAATGAGCTTGACAAATTCAGTATGAGAGCGTGAAATTATATAAAGAGAAAACAAAAAAATGGCATGATAAGCTGATCATGCAAAAATATTTTCAACCTGCAATGAAAGTACTGCTTTTTAACTCAAGATTAAGATTATTTTCAAGACAATTGAAATCAAGATGGACAGGACCATTTATTGTTACTAAAGTTTTCCCTCATGGAGTAGTTGAAGTAGCTTTAAGTGATGGCACTTTTAAAGTAAATGGAAATCATATAAAGATGTACTTGGAAGAAAGTATTTTATAAGAAAAGGGTGGATGGACCCTTCAGGACCTCCCAGATGAAGGTATCACATAAGAGATCTTACACGTGTCAGGCTGAGATGTTAAAACAAGCATTTATTGGGAGGCAACCCAAGAATAAATAGGTTGTATCTTTTCTTAATTGCATTGCTATTTTTTATGTTTTTCTTTTGTTGTTATTATTTTTATTTTGAGAAATTAAATTATGGATTATCATAGTCCCAAAATCTTCCTATAACTTGCAAATGGCAATTTTTTTTGAATTTTTCAAGTTTATGGAAGTTACAAAAATATCAATGAAGAAATTAATTATCAACCAAGGGTTGCTTAACAAAAATTGACTAATTCTTTGACACCATTAAATCATCTAAGCAAGGGAATAATTTTAGGTTGAGTCTAATCTCCAAAATTTAAATCAATGCTAAGGACTAAGTGTGGGGGAAAGCTTTGGAATAAAAACTAGTGATTAAGGTGAGTAATCTAAAAAGAGTGTGCTAGCTCCCGTAGGAGTTCATGATCACAAAGATTGGAAATTGGGATGAAGAAAAATATCTCTTCCTAAGAATGAAAAATTGAAAAAAATCGAAAAAAAAAAAAATTGAAAAAAATAAAAATAGGGATGAAGAAAAATATCTCTCCCAAAGAAAAGAAATGAAAAAGGATAATGAAAAATATCTCTCCTAAAATTTAAGCATCTTTGTGATTCATAAGAAGGAGCACATATGGCACAAGCAAACTCTTGATTACTCACTATAATCCTAGTTCAGTAATTCCAAGAAACCTTCCCCATTACCTAGCACCAAGCATAAATACATTTAATTGGAGATTAGTCTATTAACCTCAGTCAAAATCAAGATTAGAAAAATTTAAATGATCCCAATTGCTCTTGTCATTTTAGTTAAGCATGAGTTTTGAATTGCAAATCAAACCCTCATTGATATTACTTGTTGACTCTCATACCTAAGAAATAGAAAAATACTATTTTTTTTAACTTACTCATGAGCAAGAAATTAAGTGTGGGGGTGTGATAAATCTATAATTTATCCTAAATAAAGAAAAATTTCATTCATTTTCATATCGAAATTGTTTCCTTAATCAAATTTTGCCTACTTTTCAGAAAAAATGCATACCCAACAAATTCTGGACAATTCTGAAAAGTTTCCAAAAATTTATGGAAGAAATCCACTACAGTGGGCAAACTTGCAAAATTCTGGCATGAGAGCGCGCTGCAGCGAATCAACTTGCAAAATTCTGGCGCCATAGCACATTGCAGTGGACCAACTTACGGGCTCTGGCGCTATAGCGCGCAGCAGCAGAGAAACTTGCGAAATTCTAGCGCTACAGCGCTCTGCAGCGGGTAAGCTTGCGGGGCTCTCGCACTACAGCGCGCCACAATGGGAGAACTTGTGGGACTCTAGCGCTATAGCGCGCCACAGCAGAAGAAACTTGCAGGGCTCATGCGCTACAATGCGTGCTAGAGGACCATCAGAAAAAAGTCTAGAATGCCATAGCGCGTCGCCGTGGACCAGTTGACAAAAATCGACCATTGTAGCATGCCACAGCATGCTACAACGGCGCACAGAAATTTAGTCTGGATAGGGCATTTATTAGTGGCTGGGACAAGACCACCAACCCGCTCCTTGTCTCCCAGCCATCATTCCTTCTGCAGCAAAATTAATTTTAATGGAGAAATAATATTTTGAAGTGATGTTAATTTTAAAGAATGGAAAAGTAGAGGTCACTTCTCCCCTCAAGTTGCATTTGAAATGATCACAACAAATTCTTAAGAGGGAAGTGCTAAAATTAAAAGAAATGGAGTAGAATGTAGCCCCTCTATAAATACAACTCTTCTTGACTTAAGAATTGGCTCACTAACATCCTAAGTAAGAAGAGGGCTGCATAGAAGAGAAGAAGAACTCTCCAAGAGTTGAAGAACTCCTCTTGCTAAGGAGAAGAAGGAAGAAAGACAGTACTACAGACCTAGGAGAAGCAACCAAGAGCAAGAAGAGGGGAAATATGGAGAACTTCATCAAGGGAATGTTCCTAGTATTCTCTAAACTCTTGTCTTGTGTTTTCTTTTTTTAGTTGATCATGAAAGAGTCTTTATCCATGTATGTGCTCATTTTTATCTCTAGTATAATGGAGAGCTAAACCTCCCTTGGGGAGGGTTGGGGCAATCCTATATGAATTGAAAGAGATTTTTTGTGTATGAAAATTTTCTCAAGCTTTAATAAAAGTTTTGACTTAAATGACTTATTAAAGAAATTAAAAGGACTATTGTGAACTTGAATGTGGACTAAATGATAAAGGACTAAATGACTTCAAGGACTAAAAAGTCTTGTACTCCATAGCTCATCCTTAGTTTTGATGCTGGATTCATGAGTGCATGAGATCTTATAACTATATGAGAAAGTTATTGAGCTTAGTGCACCTTGATCTATGCTCAACTAAAAAGTTGAAGCATATGAGCTAAGACCCACTAAATACGCTTCATTGCTCAGCATACGTAGAGGTATGGAGTAGATTCTTTGAGTGCTCATGAATGAGGTGACATAGTTATAGAGCTCAAATAAAGTCACTCCATTATCTAAATTGTGCATGACATGCGTAATGGTCTTAGTGAAATGAATGCTTATAAGATATTAAATGAACAACCCTTATTTCTATAATCAAGGAAAGAGGGAAAAACCAATAATCTAAAATTGTATAAGGGTCTTTGTGCTGAAATAGAACCGACTGTGTGTTCATTTCAAGCACAAGATTTGAACTTGTAAATCTTGGAGTTAAACTCTAAGGAGGACAATGTGCACTTGATTATAAATTTAATAAAGAAAAGTGAATGTTTGAGGAATCATCATACATAAGTCATCTAACATATCATGTGGGAGAGACCCAACTCTCCTCTCCTTTTATCATAGTTATATTCTACTAAGAATTATTGTGCTTATTTAGGAACCAATTCAACAAAATACGCATAGTTTAAACATTTTTTAACATAGATATACCTTGGTAACAAAACACCCGATTCCCTGAGGACGATAAATCTCAGAACTCACATTCCAAATTATTACTTCAGACCATATACACTTGCGTACAAGCGTAGACATATTTATAGTCTGTCAATATCCTATATATAATGACTTTAAACTGCTAGGCTCTCTTTCATAAACTGTTAGTTTTAGACTAATACTAGGATTCTCATTCTAGAAGGTTCATTAGAGGCTCTACTATAATTTGAGTCTATTAGGATACTAGGCTAAGGTCTTTTTAAGCTCTTCAACTAATCTACTTACTACCTACTAACATTCAAATAAGAGTCCTAAGGATTGGGGATTTACTAACAAAACTTTTATAAGTCCTATTCTTTCCATTGAGAACTTAAAGGTTAACTAAATAGATTAGACTACTAATGATTTCACTATATTCGCTAACTTTCACCTAATAATTTATTAAGTAGGTTAAATCACTCCTAAATTTAAGGAAGAAAGAATGTTAGACTAGGTTTAACCTAACTTCTTAAGGCTTCAATAAGTGGATCTAGTGAGACTTGGGCATGGGACACTAGCCATTCTACTCTTACTTAAGGCTTAAACTATCACAATCTCAATTAGTTAACTATATCAAGTCATGGGTTCTCTCATCATTTTATCTTTCTTAAAGGTTAAGGATCTACCATTAGTTCATTAGGGTTAGATCAATACGAGGATAATCTAAGTGTTTCTCTATCAAAACCATATTATAAAATTTATTCAAGTCATAATCTAGGTTTATCTATGCTAACTTAGGGTTTAGGTAACCTAAATGGGGTTTGAATAACATATTAACTTACTAAGTGCCAAAAATCTATATTTACCATTGTTGTGAAAAAGGCACAAGCAAACGACGAAAGCTATTTGAGCTCAAGGATCAAGTTGCATTGGCAGTTACCAAGCAAATAACGAAATTACAATAACAATAAAATAGAAATCACAGCACATACACATGCACAACCACAAATATCCAAACACAAGGATTTTACATGGAAAACCCAAAGATGGGAAAAACCACAGAGTCACACCACATAAAAATTCTACTATGAATCAAAATAATTATGGAGTTACAAAGAGCTTCACCTTCACAAGAACAAGAAAGATCTATTGCTTACATAGCCACCCGATTGATTTCTTCTATAGTAGGGAACACCAACTCTTACTCTAGGATGAAGAAGGAGAGCATCAGCGACCTCCCTTTTGGGTTCTCTCCAATAGCATCCAAAACACTTAGCTTTCCCTTAACTACATAAAAAATCATCCATATTGTTTCCTTAGTACTCACCCAACATTCAAACCTCAAATGATCCAAAATCCCCCCAAATTGCTTAGGTTGACGCCTAAACTAAATTAATTTTCTGCATGGCGCTACAATGCACCTGTAGAGCCCTAGTCTCGGGTAAGCAGGTGCTAGGGCGCACTACAGTGTCTTCTGGCTATCAACATCTCCTCAAGATCTAAATATATATAGCCTTGTAGAGAAATGTCAGTTCTACCAAAGCAAAATTTTTTGCCCACTGTACTTCTTAGGTACAACAAAATCCACTTGACAATGTCCGGTCTCATGTAGATCATTGTGCACATCAAACTTTCAATCATTGAAGCATAAGGAACCTTTTGCATATGCTCATTCTTCTCTTTAGTCTTAGATATTTGGGCCTTTGATAAACTAAAGTGACTTGCTAGGATAGTGCCCACTGACTTTGCCTTGATCACATTAAATCTCTTAAATACTTTTTTAACATAGTCCTCCTAAGACAGATTCAAAATTCTCACACTTCTCTCCATATTGATTCTTATCTTAAGGATTTGCTTGGTCGACCCCAAGTCCTTCATGCCAAACTCACTTGACATCTACTCATTCAGTATCTTTATCTCCTCTATATCCAATCATACGATCAACATATCATCCACATAGAACAAAAAGAAAGAGGACTTATACTATTTAATATAATAATAGTGATCCCCCTGGCATCTCTTGTACCTAGTTTTATATATAAACTTATCAATTCTCTTGTACAGTTGCCTAAGTGCTTATTTTATGCTATAGAGGCTCTTTTTGAGCTTGTATACTAACTTAGCTTTACATTTCTCTAGAGTTTTGTTCCCCTTTGGTTGTTTTATGTGTAACTCCTCTTTTAGCTCTCCATGAAGAAATGAAGTTTTGATGTCCATTTGCCCCAAGTGCAAATCTTCAATTGCAATAATGTTCAACACAACACTGATGGTCATCATCTTCATAACTAGAGCAAAGATCTCACAGTAGTCAACTCCATGCCACTGTTGGGAGCCCTTTACTATAAGCTTCTCCTTGTAGCAGTTACTCACATCTAGTTCTTGCTTTAGTCATTAAACCCACTTATTTTGAAAAACCTTCTTTCCAGCTGGTAGAGCTGCCAACTCCTATGTCCTATTTGACATGAGTGATGCAATTTCATCATTCATGTTAATCTCCCACTTGATTGAATCATCTACTTGAAACACCTCTTCAAATCTTTCTAATTCACCACCATCCATTAATAACCGATAAAATATGGAAGGAGAGTACCATTGTAGCAGTCTCGTGACTCTTGAGGATCTCCACAACATGGGTGTTTATGGTTCAACTTCAACACTCTCCTGAGTATCTTCCTGCACACACACATCCATTTCAACTTGTCATCAACTTCCATATGTAGGGGCTCACTATCTGAAGCAACATTGGAATCAGTCATAACTCTAATTTTACTCTTGTACATCTCACTTTCATTAGTGACATCCCTATTTTTGATAATCTTCTAGTTATGATTGCCCTAGAATCTGTAAACAAACTCACCCGCATCATATCCGATAAATGCGCACTTGATCACATTTGCATCAAGTTTGCTCATGGATCCTACATCAATATGCATATAGGATAAACAACCATATATCTTGAGATGGTTTAGTTTCACCTCCTTTTTGCTCTAGGCCTCCTTGGAAATCCCTTCATTTAGGGGTACAGAAGGTCCCATTTTGACTAAATAAACCACCATGTTAACAACTTTTGGCATATTTTGTGATCGTCCCATTCATCCTATTAAATGCATCCCAAAAATTTCCAATAAATCACCCTTAGCTAATTGAAGGGTGAGAAACACAACGGCGCACTCGAATTTTTGTTTCGACGAGTATTTATTTATTTGAATTTTCAGGTATTTAAATATTATTAAAATATTCGACGAAAATCCAATGACTTCCAAATGCCTCCAAAACTTCACCCCTAGATAATTTGGGTGTTCTGAATGCAATGGTGAAGTTAGATTTTCAATTTGAGGTTTAGATAAAAAGACAATTTTCTAGGGTTTGGGATTTTCTAGAATTTCTGATTTTTGACTCAGTTGACTTCTGGTTTGACCTAGGTTTCAAAGATGAGTTCTAAATTACTTAATTAGTGACTTATAACCTTAATTAAAACTTAGATTAGTCTTAATTGAGCTAAGTAACAACCTGGGTTGTTACAAACTCTCCCACTTAAGAATGATATCGTCCTCGATATCACTCAAGTGAGAAAAAGAATTTAAGTAGATATAAAGAAACGAATTAAAATAAGATAGAGTTGAAGAATCACCTTGATTGAAAAGGTTTGGGTACTTTTGATGCATATCCACCTCTTTCTCCCAGGTGGCTTCATTACAAGACCGGTTCTTCCACTGAATCTTTATTATTGGAATAGATCGATTCCTTAATTTCTTCAGATCACGATCTAAGATTTTAATTGGTTCTTCAGTGTAAGAAAGATCAGGCTGAATTTTGATAGCAGGATATTTAATAAGATGAAAAGGATCTCGAAGACACTTTCTTAGTGATGAAACATGGAATACATTATGAACAGCAGCAAAACCTTCTGGTAGCTCTAATTTATAAGCTGCTGAACCAATCTTCTACAAAATTTTGAAAGGTCCAACGTACCTTGGACTGAGCTTTCCAGAAACTCTAAAATGATAGACTCCTTTCATCGGGCTCACTTTTAAGTATACAAAATCTCCTTCGTTGAATTTTAGAGGACGATGACGGTTATTATGATATTTACTCTGGCTATCTTGAGCTGTTCTGATTCTTTGCTGAATGAGTTTGCCTTTCTTATTTGTTTCTTCCACTAGCTCAGATCCATATAATTGGGTATCTCCTGTCTCAAACCATGCTAGTGGGGATGAACATTTTCTCTCATATAATGCTTCATATGGTGCCATCTTAATACTTGATTGAAAACTATTATTGTATGCAAATTCTACTAAAGGAATATGCTCTTTCCAGGATCCTGAAAAATCCAACATACATAAATGCAGGAGATCTTCTAAGACTTAATTTACTCATTTTATTTGGCCATCTGTTTGGGGATGAAATGCTATACTCATGACCAGAGTTGTGCCTAAATCTTGATGGACAGCCTGCCAAAATTTAGAAGTAAAACGACTGTCTCTATCAGATACAATTATTTTAGGAATTCCGTGCAATCTGACTATTTCCTTAATATATAGTTTAGCCAATTTCTCCACCGAGTCAGTTTGACAGATTGGAATAAAATGAGCAGATTTTGTAAGACGATCTACTATAACCCATATTGAATCAGTTCCAGATCTAGAACGAGGCGAACCCATGACAAAATCCATGGATACATCAGTCCATTTCCATTATGGAATTTCTAGTTGGTGCAATAAGCCACCAGGCTTTTGATGCTCTGCTTTTATTAAGCAACATGCATGGAATTTTGCAACAAATTCTGCAACACTTTTCCTCATTCCTGGCCACCAGAATGATTGTTTTAGGTCTTGATACATCTTAGAATTCCCTGGATGAATTTGATATCCTGAATTGTGACTTTCAATCAAGATCTCTTTCTGCATGGATTTAGGAATCCAGAGACGATTATCCATATAAATAGCACCTTTCTTAAACTGCAATTCTGGACGACGACCACTTTCTATTGCCACTTTAAGGTTTAAATATTCATCATCCTTGCTTTGAGAGATTAAAACATCTCTATGAAAAGTAGGTTCTATATTACTCATGGATATCATAGTACTGATTGAATTGCCTTTAGCAAGAGAAATTTCCATCTTACGAAACTCATTCATTAACGGACTTTCTGAAATTAAGCTGTTAAGAGTAGTGTGACGACTTAACGCATCAGCTACCACATTAGCTTTTCCTGGATGGTACTGAATATCTAAGTCATAATCACTAATTAATTCCAGCCATCTTCTTTGCCTACAGTTCAATTCTCTTTGGGTAAAGATGTACTTCAGACTTTGGTGGTCTGTAAATATTGAGCACTAAACTCCATACAGATAATGGCGCCAGATTCTTAAGGCAAAAACTAATGCTGCCAATTCTAAATCATGTACAGCATAGTTCCTTTCATGGGTTTTAAGCTGGCGAGATGCGTACGCTATAACTTTGCCTTCTTGCATTAATACGCATCCTAACCCAATTCCAGATGCATCTGTATACACCTGATAATTAACTCCTTCTTTAGGAAGAACTAAAACTGGAGCAAAAGTTAATGCATCCTTTATAGACTGAAATGCAGTTTCACATTTTTCTGACCAAACAAATGGAACTGCTTTCTAAGTTAATTTTGTAAGTGGCGCAGCAAGCTGGGAGAAACCTTTAACAAACTTTCTGTAGTATCCGGCTAGACCCAGAAAACTATGAATTTCAGTAATTGTCTTGGGCTGAACCCAATCTTGAATAGCACTAATCTTGCTCTTGTCTACTTGAATTCCACGAGCATCAATCACATGGCCAAGAAATGATACAGAATCCAGCCAGAATTCACACTTAGAGTATTTAGCATATAATTCATTCTCTCTAAGTTTATCCAGAACTAATCTCAAGTGTTCTTCATGATCCTTTACTGTCTTTGAGTAAATTAAGATATCATCAATAAAAACTATTACGAATTTATCTAAGTAAGGTTTTAGAACTCTCTGCATTAAGTCCATGAACAGAGATGGGGCATTAGTGAGACCCAATGACATTACTAGGAACTCGTAATGTCCATATCACGTTCTGAACACTGTCTTCTCTACATCTGAGTCCTTTACCTTCACTTGATGATACCCTGACCTTAAATTAATTTTAGAGAACACTACAGCACAGGCAAGCTGATCGAATAGATCATCGATACGAGGAAGTGGGTATCTATTTTTAATAGTGACTTTATTCAGCTCCCTGTAGTCTATGCACATTCTCATAGACCCATCTTTCTGCTTTACAAATAACACCGGAGCTCCCCACGGAGACATGCTGGGCTTAATGAATCCTTTATTTAGTAGTTCTTGCAATTGCTCTTTTAACTCTTGTAGTTCTTTCGGGGCCATTCTATATGGTGCTTTTGATAGAGGTTGTGTTCCCGGAACTATATTTATTTCAAATTCTACTTCTCTGGTCGGTGGTAAACCAGGCAGATCCTCAGGAAAAACATCTTCAAAATCTCTAACAACTTTTATTTCAGAAATTAGGGTTCTTTGTTACTGCCCATCATTATCATTAGAATATAACTACAGCCTTTGCACACCATCTTCTCTGCTTAGATTGCATTAATTAAGGAGCTACTAGTGCTGAACTTCCCAATAAACTTTGCTGAAGCTCCTGAAGTTTGTAAGATAACCTTCTTCTTTTGATAATTTATAGTAGCATTATGCATACTAAGCCAATTCATGCCTAGTATGATATCAAAATTTACTATAGGTAGCATAATTAACTTAGCTTGGAGGGTATGGTTATTGATTGGTACTTGAACGTCACAAAATTTGTTTGCACTAAGTTGGGCTCCAGATGGAAGTCCAACACTTAAACCTTCGCAAGTTTGTAGCATGGTAGTCCTAATCTCTTAGCAAACTTTTCAGAGATAAATGAATGACTAGCCCCAGTATCAAACAATATACTGCAGGGTTCATCTTTAAAGTATAAGGTGCTTAATTAATAAAAATATAGACTTTAGGAATTTCTAATTTCAGTAAGAAAAGAAAAAGTTGCAAATTGTACCTGAGACTACGTTGTTGTCTTCTGCTGCTTCTACAGGAGTGAGATTGTACACTCTTGCCTTCCCAGCAGGTCTGCTGTCAGATGTCTGAGCTGTTGATTGATTTGGGTTTGAAGGCTTTGTAGCATATTAAACCTTTGCAAGGGTTCGCTCTTGAGCAGGAGGTGGCATAAGAGTCATCTAAGGCTCTCTGAAATTGATGGGAGTAGCACGGAATATTTTATTCGTACGATTTCGTTCAATAGTTACTCCATCTATGGTTTTATTTGATCGACAATCCTAATACGCATGACTGTGCTTTCCGCAGGTGAAACACACTCTGCCGAAATGGTAACATTTTCCATAAGGATGAGGCCTATTACATGCGGCAGTTTGGCTTGATGTTTCTGTGGTCTCCATCTGATATACCCTTCCTTAGTTTGTTCGTTGTTGCTTGAAGTTCTGAGGGTGTTTATTCATGTTGAAAGCCCTTCTTTTCATGTCTTTAATGTTTTGATGATGTTCCACTACCCGTGCTGTCTCAACCAGTTTCTCAAACTAGGTGTGTTGTAGGGGGTCACATGATCTTTAATGGATTCTCGGAGTCCATTCTCGAATCTGAAACATCTGTCCGCTTCAGTAGGAACCAATTGAGGTGAAAATCAGATGAGCTTCCGAAATTCTGAGGTATATTTAGCTACTGATCGATTTCCTTGGGTTAATCTTAATAATGATTCGCCAATGATGTTCTTAGTGGATGGTGGAATAAATGATTCCTTGAACGCTTGAACAAACCAGCTCCATTCTATTTCATCCAATTTAAATTCCTCAAAACACGTATTCCTTTCTTGCTCCCACCAATATTCTGCTTCTCCTTGCAGAAGGTGAGTGGCTAGTCTTACAAATTGGTTGCTTGAACAACCCAGACTAGTGATGTTTTTCTCTACTGACATCAGCCATGCCAGAGTGTCCATTAGTGATTCAGACCCTTCAAAGGTAGGCGGCCTTAGTCTTAGGAAACTGTGAAGTATCCCATCTGCGGACTGTCGAAAGGTATTGGGAACTTGAGGGGCGGGAGATGCTGAAGAAGTGCTGGCATTAGTGGAGGGTATTATAGATACTAACTTTTGAATAGCTAGAGCCTGCTGATTTTGATTCTCTAGCATTGCAGTAACCATATTTCTCAGAGAGGTTATTTCATCCATAGTATTAGAAGAGGCCACGGTATTGTTTGGAGCATTGCTCACAGACGGTTGAGGGTTGAGTGGAGTGTTGTTTGGAGATGTAGCAGGATTTATTTTCTTGAAATCAAAATAACTATCTTGAGTCTTTCGTTAAAACAAGATATAAGATAACTACTACTTTTCTCATTTATTTAAAGTTTATTGAAATAGCATGATACATCATCATAGATTATGTAACTATTCTCATCCTATATACTCCTTTATAAATGCGACACGAAAATCTTCATAAATCAGTTCTCGTCCTTCTTCTTGAGCTTTCTGGAAGAGGTTCCCATAGGAGTTGGTCCACCATTTCTTTACTCGACCTCGTAGGAGACATAATACTACTTCTAATTAAATATTATTTGGCCATTCCATTACACCAAATATGTGATCAACCCTTGCTAGCCATTCTCTAGCTAATATGGGGAAATCAAGGCCTTTATAAATGCCTTCCATAAGTAGTCTATCTAAAACTTGTGACCCTTGAGCAGAGACACCTGCTACAGTCCTTCCTTATTTCTTTCCTAGCTTATCTTCATATTTCCATATGATCTCGAACTCCTTCAAATATGTCATGAATGCCATTCCTAGATGATCTTTTATTCCTATAATTATAATCATTTTACTTTAGATTTTGTTGAGCATATATATTTATATAAGTAGATATTTTATGACTTTATCATATTTATGTTTGTTTCTTGACTTAGCTTATTCTGAGTTATTCTCATAATGAGATGGATGTTATTCAAGTATTCATTTAGTGATCATATGGCAGAAGGACAGTCCATTAGGTAGAAAGGAATGCAAATTCCAATCTGACACCTTATGGAACTCTCTGATACCAACTGTGGCGGCCCTGCCCTGCCGTGGTCCTGTTAACTCTTAAGTTAACATGATTACGGTGGAGGGGTCACCAAATGACAAGGTCCCCACTTAAAAATTGGATTAGACACACATTCTAATCCAACTTAACTAAGGACTTTGCCAATCAACCCAACATACTTTCACTAATTGATCATACAAGAACTCAGAGTATGGAAGCAATAAAAGTATAACATCCATCCATACAGTATAAATACAATAATACAGAATAAGTAAAGTGCTGAAAGTAAAGATTTAACCTGTATTATTACAACATTTTAAATAGTTTAAAGAATGACTGAAAATAACTCTCAATCTCACAGGCAGAAAGAAAGCTAAAACTATATGTCTTCAGGAACGGGCTCCTCCTCCAATGGCAAGCTCTCCACTGGATCAACTGCTTCAATAAACTCAGAACCTACCATTATCAATTTCATAATGGTAGGGCCCCAGCCAACAAAAGAAAAACTAGTTAGACTATTGTCTAAGCATATTTTAGGGTAAACAATTTTATTAAGTTACTTGAATATCACCATCAACCAGAACTGAAGCAATAGGGGCAGAAAAGTATACAAAAAGAACAGTATAAAATTATAAACAAACAGTTTATAACTAAAGCAACTAGGAAGTAAGCACATACCTCCTCCAAGCAACTACAACAAAGACAGGTAAACAAAAAGGAAAACTAGACAAAACTGAAAAGAAAATATAGCCTAAACATGCTTATGATCAACAAGATTATGCTAGGTGACATACAGAACTTGAACAGTATAATTCTGAAAGCAACTAACATCCTAGGTGTACATATGAAAATAGTAAATAAAATTAGCACCCTATATAGAAACACGTGCAGGAAAGCTGTAAGTAAAACAGTGCTGAAATGCAGAATATACAAATAAAAGTAATAACTGAAAACTGAAAATTGCAATGACTATCCAAGCCACTCAACTGAAAGCATACTCAGCAAATCTTAGCCGATGGGCTAAGAAAGAAGCTCTGAACTGAGTATCACTAAAAGCTCTTAGCCTGATGAGCTAGAACCAAATGTAAGTGTACTTGAATTAGTATAACCATATCAAGATCCTGACTCTATAGTCAGTATGGCAAGAGTCTATCCATCCTATCTCACGGACTAGGCATGGTCATAGACTGTCGGACATTAAACCCTCGACAAGGTTGCCGACCCGAACGAGTTGATCGAAGAGGTATGCTAATCAAGCTACACCTTACAAACCACTTATAAAAAAGAAAACATAATGCTGCTTATGAATATTCAAAGTTGACATAAGATATTTATCAAATATCTTAAGTACATAATATATGTTCAAGGTAATAAACTCAAAATCAAGGAATGTGAAGCATCAAAATCAAAGTGAGCAAGAAACTCTATCTAAAATACAGGTGATATCCGTTGTTGTCTACTTTATTCGTTCTATCTACTCTAAGGTACATAAGTTTCAGAATCATCAATTCTTACACATTCTGTAACTTAGAATCATGAATCCTATAAGTTGAAAATAATTAGGACTGGCCAAGTCCTAATTATATATAATCAAAAGACAACTACTTGATATAAATAAATAAATCATCGACCTAATTTGATAATTTAAACCATCCCAAGCTATCTTGATTAGCCAAATCAAGATGGAAAGATTAAGAATTATACTCCAGATGATGGGGTCTAATCACTTAATCTAAAGGTATAACTAAGGGTTTAAGGTTTAGAATCCCACCTCACAGATTAAGTTAGGGCAAATCCTAATGATAAATCAAATTCATTAGGATAGATCTCTATTCTTAGTTCTAAAGTTTAAAGATCAATTAATCATTTAATAAACTAAGAAAATCTATAAACTAGAAAACTCAAGGTTTCATCTATTGAGTACCCCAATTTACTCAATAGATGAATTCTAACTTAAGATCTATTCTTAATCCTAGGAATTTAGGCTCTTAATTTCTAAGAGTATTTCTCATGACACACTTCCTAACTAATGTTATAAGTCATAAGAATAGATCTAAGAATGATTAAGGAAGAAGAAACCACTCACTTTAAGACTTAGGAGTTTTCTTTAAGGGCTAAGATTGAGATTTTAAATCAAAATCTTATTTAGGATTTGAACTTAACTAATTTATGTTATAAATCATTATATTTACTGATTTTAATGATTATAAAATGATTTTAGGGCCTTAAGATGCTAAACCCTAAATTTGGGCAAAATTACCATTTTGCCCCTACTTAAAGGTTCAAAAGATCAAATTTTGATCTAGGGTTCTAAATTTGAAATTTTCTTTTAGAATGTGATTCTTTACTATCTAATGTAAAATTAGACTGTAACTAAATTAATTTTTGGTGATTATTAAGCCATATTAGTGAATTTAACTCATAAGGGCAAATTAGTAATTTGGCTAACTGAAAGTTAAATTTTCTTTCAGATTATTGTTTTTTACTATCTAAGGTTTCCATAGAACCTAGATTTACTAAATTCTGATAAGTATTGGCCAAGTTATGGCCAATATAATATTTAGGGTTAAAAGGGTTAATTAAGGGATTCTTAATTAAGGGTCAAAATCCTAACTTTATCAATTAGTGCCCAAATTAAGTAAAATTAGTGGCTATGGTTTACAAATAGTCCACTGATTACAATGACATGTGGTAGGCTCAATTTGGATCTAATTTGACTAAGTTATGACCTAATTAGGGATTATGGTGATTAGTGAGTGATTTAGCAAAATTAATCACTCAAACACTAATCCAACCTTATAGATGGATTCTAAATGACTCTAGGAGTCCTCTGAAACTTAAATCACTTAATTTGGATTACTAGATTTGCTAATATTCACTAATCAAGTTTTGGAGTAATTAAGGGTGATTAGCAAATCTAACCGTTGGATCTAAAATATTTTTACAGATTACTGTTAATTAAGTTTTTCTGATTTAAATTAATATTTGGATCATTCTATTTGGAGCTCAATTGATCAAGTTATGGTCAATTGAAGTTCTAGGGTTAATTAGGGTAATTAGGGTTAGGTCCTAAATGTCATTAGGCAAATACTAATCCAAACAGCAAAGTGAACACTACCAAATTAATCCTTAGGGTTTTTTGATCACTTTAAGACCCATATTCAATATGTTTGGATCATTGGGTACAAAGATATGAGCTAAATAAATTTTATAACATTATTATTTTTTTAACTTAAATAAACCCTAAATATCACTTTGCTAAATACTAGTCCAATTACAAAATTATTGGCATCAATAAATTCCTCATATTTTTCTGATCAATTTAATATATTCATTTGCATAATTTGGATGTATAAATTGCAAGTTATTAAGGTTTAAAGGTAGGTATTTAATTAATTAATTAATACTGTTTTAAATTTAATTAATTAATCTGTTATTTATATATATATATATATATAATTATAATTTCGTTTAATAATTAAACGTTATAATTACATATATAATTTTTATTAAATTTGCAGGACACGTGGCGGAGAACAATTGGGTGGGCAGCAGACGGCGGGCCCCACTGGTCAGACAGCTGACCCGTGTGCCACGCGTCGCGCTGCGACTGGCAGCGCGTGCGAGGTGGGTCCCGCCACAGCAGCTGAAGCGCCACGGGCACGGGCCACGGGCCGGGCTCGGGTCGACCCGGCCCAACCCGAGAGATTATCTCCCTCGCACGCTCGACCCATCGGCTGGAAGCTAGGTCGCCGAAAATGACGGCGTTATCATCGTCATCGGAGGTCGACCCATATACCGATCGAAAGATCATGATCTTGAAGAGATCTTTCGATTGGTACCTTAAACACTGCCGGAGGGGGAGCACAGCTCCGGCATTTTTTAGCCCTAGCCGACCCTGTCGAAACTTAACGGCTTGCACTGTATATGATTCGCTAAATTGGATCGATCGAACTCGTTATAATTTGATCGCTCCTGGTGAATTGACAATCTATACTATGAAATAGAGTTTTGAAATGAAAAATCTAAATTTGATTGTAAATGTTAGAAGATCGGGTACCTTAGGTTTGGACGGCTGCAGAGAAACGAGGTTCGATCTTAGGCTCGGGGCTTCAGGGTTGAAAACCGAGCAACCCGGACTTTGGAGGTCTTATAATAGTCCTTAAACGGTGGCTTAAGAGCAGTGGGGAGGCCAGCTGGCGACTGCGAAGCTCGGCGAGGATTTTAGGGCGACGCGTGCAGCTCCCTTGAGCCACACGGCGCTCTCGCGGGGACGACGGCTCACAGCCATCTGATCCCGCGATCAGACGGTGCGGAGAGCGTCGTCAGGATAGACGGCGCGAAAAATAAAATGGGTAACGGCGTTGGATCTAAGTGGACGGCGCCGTTAACCTTAAAAAAATATAATTATTTAATTTATATTATTCATATTTAATTAAATAAATTTACCCTATTAAATGCATCCCAAAAATTTCCAATAAATCACCCTTAGCTAATTGAAGGGTGAGGAACGCAACGGCGCACTCGAATTTTCGTTTCGACGAGTATTTATTTATTTGAATTTCCAGGTATTTAAATATTATTAAAATATTCGACGAAAATCCAACGACTTCCAAATGCCTCCAAAACTTCACCCCTAGCTAATTTGGGTGTTCTGAATGCAATGGTGAAGTCAAATTTTTTAATTTGAGGTTTAGATAAAAAGACAATTTTCTAGGGTTTGGGATTTTCTAGAATTTCTGATTTTTGACTCAGTTGACTTCTGGTTTGACCTAGGTTTCAGAGATGAGTTCTAAATTACTTAATTAGTGACTTAGAACCTTAATTAAGACTTAGATTAGTCTTAATTGAGCCAAGTAACAACCTGGGTTGTTACAATTAGTCTCTTTATTTGGATAATTTTTTAATAAACATATTAGCAAGGATGAAGTTTTGCAATCTAGGGGTTTTTCTTTGGCATCCATATGTCATTGTTGTGAGCATGTTTTCCTAGAAAATAGGGTGGCTGAGCAAATTTGGGGATGTCTTAATTTAGGTTGAAGTTTGAATGGGGCCAACACCATTGCTGGTTTGCTAAGTATGTGGAATGGCGTCAGAACTTCCAAAAAATGCAAGATCCGTGTGGGTAATATTATGATGCTTGTGCGGTGTGGATAATTTGGAGGGATCATATCATGCCAAATATGCTTTGAAGAGTGCTAATTTGCTCTTTCTCTTTAAATACACTAATAATGAGGTTGTTGGCTTGCTAAAGGGCATCCCAAAAGGTAAGCTAAAATGAAAAAAATTTGACTCTAATAAAATCAACTCAACATTCCAAGTTCACAATGAAATTCATCCCTCGATTAGATAAGCTGAGTAAGGGTTGTGGAGGCGGGATTCAAGGCTTAAGGTTTGGGGCATTTTTTGTGCTATGGCTTTATGCTGATCTTTAGATGAAGGGCATTTGGCATTCGGAGACAGTTGCAATTCTCTTGGATTGGTTGTTATTAGGACTTTGTGGGGGTAAGCATTGCTTTTTTCATCTTTGGTTTATTTGGATTCGTGATTTCCTATTGCATTGCTCGTTGTGTATATTTATTTGTTGTAAAGTTGGTTGTATTTGTTTGGGGTGGATGAATGTTGTTGTTTGGTTGTCTCTGTTTGGTTGTATGATATTGCTAAGTTATACATTGTGTGGTATTTCGGGATTGTGATGAACATTTGTGAGTTTGTTTGTAGGTATGATGTGATGATGGATTTGGAAGTGCTATTGGGGACTGCTTTTCTATGGGAGTTCAAGAGTTGCTGTAGTAGAGGTCAATGTAGGGAGGTGATGCCATGGTGGTGCGACTTTGGGACCTTGGAGGTGGCATCAGGGTATGGAAGCCAGTTTGGTGGATTGAAGGAGATGCGCTTGCTCGAGGCTCGTGCTTGCAGGCTTTAGTAGAGGGTGATTGCTTTTTATCATATCTGTTTGTTTTTGTCTGGCACTACGTAATTCTGTGGTGCTTGTTTTGGTGTTTTCTTTTGGTAAAGAGGAACCTCTTAGGGTATTCCTTGAGATTTTCAATTATTATTTTTTTGAGCCGACCTTTGGATATTTTAGAATTAGTTCCCTATAACCATCCAGCCCCTTGTATATACTTCTTATATTAATAAAACTTGTAAGTTTCATATATATATATATATATATATATATATATATATATATATATATATATATATATAATAGAAAACAAATATTAATATTGATATACATTTACATAAATATTAAAGATTTGTTGGAATGCTTGAAAAGTCATATCTAAGTGTAATTGAGCAATAAAATCATAATTATAATAACTATATCTTTATTTAATTTGCAATGTATTTGCTAATTTATAATAATAGTTGTGATGCGCTCACTAAGTAATATATATACAAATACAAATTATTTTATAGGAGACCATTCGCACAAAATACATTAATCACACAATAACAAAAAGTTTACATGAATACAATTTTTAAAGATCAAATAACTAAGATTTAACAATTATCCCAAAGATAATACAAATTAATAAAGCAAATAGATATGCAAATAACTTATTACCTCAGAGTTTTGTATGTTTCATAATTCTGAAAGATGCAACATATTTTGAATAGCTATACATCGAGCCTTTTAGTCTTGGTGGCCAATCTGATCGGACCATAAGAAGAACAAAGATCACTCCGAGACTCCGAGATGAAATCCTAACAATCATCCCTTTGGAGCTAAAAAAACTAAAATCTAAATGATTTAGCACTAGATGAGTCTCTCCAATCCTTGAAAATAATGAATTTATGATCAAAGTTAGTGGAGTTGAGTGAGTGATTGGACCAAATGAAAGAAGAGCAAAATACATAAAATCATCTAGACAACAATCAATGATAGCAAAATTAAAGTCAGATGTAGATAGAGAATGACTGGCCATAACCTTCACTCATTATGTCCAACAAGACTAGATGACAATCAATGATAATAAAATTAAAGTCAGATATAGACAGAGAACGACTGACCATAACCTTTATATTCATTATGATTGTATTAAAATCTCCTCCCCCAATCCAGGAGAAGTCACTACTTTTGCACATCCTTAAGAATAATAGCCTAGCTTTCTCTATCAATAATATGAGATTGCTTTCATGAACAAAAGTAAGAACTTGAATTGTAGAGGTGTGAAACTTAAAATGATTGCCTTGATCACACTCGTTCAGAATTCAGCATCCCACCCTTCCTTCCAACGCATCCAAATCTTATTAGATTTCGAAGTACAAACCTCCTTAAAGTTAGCCAACTTGCAAATATTATTTGCTAAAAAAAGAATAATTTTAGGATAGAGAAGTATTCAATGTTCTCATTTAAGCAAAAGGAGAAAAAGAATCACAACAGTACTCAAGTTATTAAGGTATTCAATTCCAACTGATAATAAAATCAACAATAATGACAACATCAACTTTTTGAAGATTTAAAATCCATAAACATCAATTAACTGAATAATCCTATGACATTTCAACCACATACACAACAATCAAGCAAAATAAATCTAGCAAAGCAGCAATTATTAAAGGACAATCAAAATAAAAATTTTGAGGACTTGAACTAACATCTGAACTATATTAAGAACTAGAAATAGAACAAACAATCAACAGACATCAGTAGTAACATCCAAAGCCAGAATAATATGCCCTCAATATGGCAGTAAAATTGAAGTTATTTATCAGCGTTATATAAGAAAACCTGCTTTGTTACACATGATGGAAATAATTATTTTTCCAGGCTATGCACAGTAATTCTTTATAGAATAAATTCATTTGCGAATAAATGTCCATGGTCCAGTTGCTGAGCCCATCCTGTATATAACACCAAAAGAATAATTGACTAGTTTAGTTGGATCATCAGATATGCTGAAGAAAAAGTTCATGTATTGTTCAAAATTTTTAGTAGTGTAGATACACATTTGTAAGTGTGCATGTGCCATGCACATTAATGCATAAACTATGCATGCCCAAATTCATGCACATACATACTTGATTGCATGTATATTTTATGATTTATGTAAAACATGCAACTCTCAGGTAATGAACAGTTGAAGTTTGCTTGAAAAACACTTGATGATGATGAAGATGATGATGGAACAATGGTAACAATACCTCCAAACACTAGCAAACGTTCTCAAAGTCATGTAAATTGTTAGTGCAATCCATATTCCAACAAAACCGTGGCTTTTAGAAAGAAACACCAAAGATGGAATGCTCACAGATGCAACTGCAACCTGAAAATTCATAGTTGAAAAAGTAATTAATAAAAAAAACAAAGATAAATTTAAGATAACTTGAAAATATTTTGACAGTAAACTCACCATAGAATAAGCAGAAAATGTGTAATCTGAAGCTCCAAAGTTGACACCATCAAATACAAATGCCAAAGAGTTTATAGTTTGAGTACCAGCAATAAACTGTATTTAGCAACAAAAAATTTTGTTCAGACTTTCAAGCATTGGGGCTAGAGTAGTAATTGTAAAATGATAACAATAGTATAACAAGATACAAATGTAAACTATACTGAACAATATAGGTTTTGTTTTCAGCAATTGCAGCTGTCTAAAAAGAACTGCTATAAGTTTCTGCATAACAAGTTGTTTGGGTACCCTATTTCGGCCACACTTTGTGCACGAAATCAACAATGACCAGCTGCGGTCAGCAAATATTACTATTTATAAGCTAAACAACGCAGCATCTGGGCCACACTTTGGGAATGGCTTCCTTAATTGCTTTCTAAAGGCTGTTTTATATAAAACAAACAAAAAGCAAATTCCCCAAACAACAAAAACCAAATATAAAGCAACTTTATATATAACTCACAGGGACGGCTTTGTGAACTTCTGATATCACATTGGCATCATTTGTGAAGAGTCCCGACCCAAATTGCAAAACAATTCCCAACAACACTGACAGGGCCAAACCAAGCGCTACACTTAACTGAAATTTATTATGTATGAGATTATAATAAATGTAATATTTATCAAAATATAGAAGGGTTTCAACGAGAATGAAACTTAGATATACTTTACCTGCAGAACTCGGGACGCAGAAGCTGCTACTTTTTGAAGATCTCCCATAGCAAATGCACTAGCCAATATAGCCTGGGAAAAAAATTAAAGTTCATTTGATATTTTTTTTCTACTTCAGAATTAATTTTGATAATTTAGGAGAAGAAAATTGAATGCTGAATGAACAATCGGAGACATAAACGGGCTTACAAAAGTTACAAAACACAAAAGAACAAAATATAAAAAGGAATAAAAGTTCAAAATGTAGGGATTATCTTTCTCAACTGATATGCAGATTAAATTATCTTTCCCAATAATAATGTAATGCAACATTCTTTGTTGTTTTATATTATCCATTGAAGGTAGCAAGATTATACCTGCCCAGCAACAGCCAATCCATCAGCAAGGAGAGATGTGGATAGCCAAACTTGCAAACCAATTTGAAAAGCAGCCATAGGAGTTGGTCCATGGCGTGCAGCAAGTGATGCCGCCAGTGTAACACAAAAAGTCACTGCAATTACCCTTGCCAGAAGCAAAAAACCTGATTCTCAAGAAAATTTTATAGAACGTGGATCATTAATTGACCAAAAAAGTACTGCGAAAGAAAATGAAGCATCGGTGAACATATATAAAGAGAAAGAATGTGTAGATTCTAAAATTAAATGCAGAAATTTAAAACACAACAAATTAAAGGGAAGATGAAACTTAGATTTAGTAATACGGTACTTTTGGAATTAACTTAGCTAATCTTAGTTTAGCTCAGCTACTTTCAAACAGCTTAACAGTTTAACCTAACTAATCCAGCTTAAATTCAAAACACTAATTAAAATCAACATAGCAATCAAACAGCTTAGCTAAGCGCGCCATCTAATCTCTTAGGCTAAGAACTTTTATTTGATTTCCTAAATGAATATGACATAGCAATGAGTCAGAAATTTCATATCCATGGAGTTTAACTTTAAGCTTAAGCTTATGTTTTTCATCACAGCTAAAAGCTTCAAAAGCTGAATAAATTCCAAATTTTTAGATTAAATTATGTATCATCCTGATACAGCCTCTAATTTTCACATCCGCCAATTTCAGTTCTAATTTGCTTTTTGATTTCTTCATCATATGCATAGGCTTACATTAGCAGATTCAAATTTCAATTAATCAAATAATTTATGTTTTTTAATGATTTTAAACACTAAATTTAATCCCTCGCTTTTAGAAAAATAATTGCAGCCTTATAATTATAATTTTCTCAATTCCCATATTTTACAGTTCAATCTTTTACACATTTTGGCAAAGTCAAAGTTTGATGCTGAACTCGTATATTTTAAGTTCCTAACCTTCTACACTTCATGGTAAAATCAAAGTTTGATGCTGAACTCATTTGTTATAGTTCTCATTCTTTTAAACATCTTGGTAAAATGAGAGTTTGATGCTCAACTCTGTCTAAACCATCGGTCAAATTCATGAAATCACATTTTCTCTTTCTGCATGTATAACTTAGTATTTATTCCAGTGTTAATGCCAATCTAGATTTCAAATTGCTTAAATTCTATTTACAGTTTAAGTTTACTCAAATAACATTTTCTGGCTTCAAAGCATCCCTTTTGTGCTTGCTATAGTTTTTCTTTCATAAAATTGACCCAGAAGATACTAAAAGCTCATTAAAGGATGATGAGCTGTGCAAACACAATACAATAGCATAAAAAATTTTTTAGAGAATATTAGGCCATGCGTGGGACACAATGAGGTTAACTAAATGAAAATAGTGGACATACGCTGATTCATAATGAGCATAAAGCCATATATTTTACATATGATTAAAGCACCCATTTAATTTTCATTAATTCAGATTAACAACTAACACAGCAGATGATGGATTATGTTGAAGTTCAAATACTTGAGTCAAGATGTCAATGTAAAAAATTTCATAATAAGTATCTCACCACAACTGAGAAACCTAGCAAATTTAAGAGACTTGATGGTACGTGGCACAATCTCCACCTTTTTTATTAATTTGCATAGCAGTATAATGGTGATAAGGTACCTACAAGAAAGAAATTTCTTCACATGTAAACTGACAAGAAATATCAAAATATAATTACAATAACAAATGGGAAGAATATAGAACTTACTGAGATATGACATGGGCAATGGCTGCACCACTAACACCCATGTGAAAAACAAATATCAGCAATGGATCTAAAATAATGTTGGTCAAATCTCCCGCAGCTGCATTGTGAAGAAAGCAACAGAAAAGTAGAAACCAAATATTAGTATTAGCAGAGGAAAATTATAGGTGTCCCATTAAATTAGATGCTCCAAAATTAGTATTGTATTATGCAAGAAAAGAATGAAACTGATAGAAAATATTTAAACTAAATTGTTAAGCAGAACATGAGATTAAATATAACAATTAATCAGCATATTAAAGTAGGAATGGCAGCAGACAGCTAATCATAAATCCAGAAGCTTACGCAGCATCAAGGAAAGAACAATGCTGCTTTTGCATCTATATGATTGTAAGATACAGAATACTTATAGGGATGCTGATGCTTTATTGAATCATTTCATTTGGTTTCACATTTAAAATGCATATCTGCGTTTCTATGCAGTACAAGAGAAGTGTAGAATTTTATTGCAATGCAAGCCAGTAACTATTGCACTTTTTCCCGTAAATATTATGCTAGCGTAAATATATTTAGTTCTTTACATAGAGTAATAATTCATTTTGTAACGCTTTCCAGGGATGCTTATGCTTTATAATTTTTTGCAGGAAACATAAGGCATGAAGCACTAAAAGCACACAGATTTGATAAAAGTTACAGGCAACAATCAAAAAAACATTATGAGGATGCATCCATAAAGGCAGGGAAAGTCGTCATGTTAAGAATTATAATAAGAGACATCTAGCAACCACGGTGTAAAAATTATAGAAAAGTAAGCTAATGCTCACTGGTAGCATATAAGGGTGTCCTAGTGTCTTTGAAGCCACGAAAAACCCCTTGCATGGCCAAAGTTAGAAGTACAGCAGGTGCACCAGCAGACCGCAATGTCAAGTATCTCAGTGCCGGGGCTAGCATTGGAGACCCCTATTAAATAAAATAAAATATAGAAAGTTAAATTATGCCATTAAGTAACATTGAAACATTTAGAATGAAAATACAAATAACATTTGATACTTTTCAATTTGGATAGTATGATTCAAGCAATCGTTATGTGACTGCTTTAATAATTTCACATGCAATAAGTTAGCTCACTCTAATAGTTACCTAGTGGATAGTTATTTAACCATGGGCATTAACTTTTAAAAATTTAGAAGGGTAGGCCTGCACATAGCCTAAAATATGCACGAGGGGATAATCAATAAATACTAAAAAAGATATTTCTATCAAACAAAAATGAAAACAATTTTTAAGTCATTTAAAATCTCCTTATTTCTATCCGATTATATTTGTCTCAATAATTAGTTCGACTTCAACTAACAGTTTTCAGCACATTTATTTAAGAAACTACACAATACATTGTTCAATTCTATTTAGATCGATGATTGTTAAGTTTAAATACACATTGTTCAATTGTGTTTATCATGTGCTTTCAAGAATATATCCCAGGCTTACTAATCAATACTTGCACTTACTGATTGCAATACAATAACCAAGAAAGAGAACATGCAGCCAGAATAAGAATAGTTTCTAAAACTCATATTGATAATTTTTTAATAAAGAAAAAATCAATTGTACTACAAATATTGTAATGCTGGTCAAAAAAAATCTTGAGAACCCAGTATTTGAAGATTCTGGTTTGAAAAAGAATAACAAGCAAAAAATTATGCCATATGTCAAGATAGTTGAAACTTAAAAATAAAAATTGAGATAGATTCAAAAGCAAGGTTTTAAACCTTACACAATAGGGCTTTCAGTGGAAGGCAACTTTTAAAAGCAAAATACTGCTAGTGATAATTGTAATATGGCTAAATATAATTTTAAAAATTATAGAGCAAACAATAATGATTCTAGGAGGTAGTAGAAATTATGTCAAAGAAAACATTCTATAAGAAAATCTCTATAAGAAGATGGAGAAATTTGTCAAAATAGTCCCTTGACTTTTGCAATTTATTCATTTTAGTCATCAACTCTTATTTATGAACAAGAGTTGAGGACTAAAATGAACAATTTGCAAAAATCAAGGGACTATTTTGAAAATTATCTCTAAAAAGAAGTTTAAATGAATAAATAAGTAGAATTAGAAGAGATATAAATAAATGTCACAAGTTCAAGAAAAATGTGAATGATGTTAAGAGTCTAAATGAGAAGCAGATATAGTTGATGGAGAAGAGCAAACATATAAATTAGCCATATTAGGAGAGAAAAACAAAAAATTTGACGAAGTATATTAAGAATATTAGTCCAAAAATAACTTTCTTGAATATAGATATTCAATAAAAAAGAATAGATTGTTTTCATAAGCTTTTAAATGAAAATTGTAAGAATGTAATTAGCTTGAGTGAGTCTAGTAACTCAAATGGTCAATTTGATTCAGATTTATCTTGACTTATGCTAAAGCTAAAATGAGATAAGCTACTAAACAAATAAGTTGATTGTTTGCTGAGAAAGATAAGTCAGGAAAGGCTTTTGATTTGCATTAAAGGGTTAAAATTTTACTGTTGGTATATTATTAATGTAATTTTATAGTATATAATTAATTTTTAATGCGTAATTAATGTGCAATTGATATTAATACTTAAATAGTAATTAATTAATGTGTACTAATAATCACTTATTGTGAAATTAAACATAATTACCATGTACATAGAAATAACTTGATAAATAATAAATATGCAAAGAATAATGATGCAAAATTAATTTGTAAATACTTTACTAATTAATACATAATTATTTATTAATACATGTTGATTTAATAAATATTAATATATAGCTAATATGAAATTAATTAATTTTTAGTTAACACTTTTTGATACAAAATTAGGTTACTAGTATTAATACACAATTAGTAATAATACACAATAAATATATAATTATATAACTAATTATGATATAATCAATTATTACATCATACTATATTTAATAATATGCAATTAGTAATTGTTATTCAACTAGTAAGAAAATGCAAATTCAATTAGCTAATATACAATTACATAAATAACTAATACTTAAATAATACATAATTATCAATTGCATAATTAATCAATACTTGTTAAATACATAATTGATAAATACTAATTAATGTGCAATATTAATTAATATGTAATTTTAAAATAGCATGAAAAAAATTCTCACCAACTTTAAGCATTTGGTTTAAGCTTATGCTAACTTAAGCTAGTACAAGATTAAAGTATTAACTAAGCTAGTGCAAGATTAAAGCATTAACTAAGCAAGATAACTCTTAAGCTAATAAAGCTTAAAGTTACGCATAAAATAAAAAAACACTAATACATACTAACTGCTCTTTCATTTGGCTAACAAGAAATGTAGAGGTTTGGCATGCCTTATAAAAAATGAATAGCAAAAAGTTGTAGATTCAAATGACATCCCTAAGGATGTGTATAAAAGTCAAAGTGAAAGGTTCCTAGCTCATCAAGTTATATAATGTGATTTTGAAGATTGAAAATATGCTTGAGGAGCAGAATTTTAAGTATTTATAAGAACAAGCATGATGTGTAGAATTGTGAAAATAAAAAGAACTCAAATTAATTAATCATACTTTAAGAGTTTAGGAGAATTGTGAGAAAATACAAATTACAATGTGGTACTAAGAATTTATAACTTCAAATTGGCTTCATGCCAAATAGACCAAGAGGTTTGATCAAAACATTAATACTATTTGATTTTTATGGTTCTGAAAAATAGGTAACGTACATTTAGAAATTCATTGGAGAGTATTGACAAGAAAAAGAGCTTGTGTTGTTAATAAAGAAGGTATTAAAGGCGTGTTTAAATTACATGCGTTTAAAATGATTTGTCAAATAAATTTATGTATTTTAATTGAACTAGAACAAAAGAGATGCCATTTCTGCTTAATGTTAAGTTTTCATGTGCCAATGATGCCATCTATCATATGTTATGTTTTACACTTTGAATAAAAATATTTTTTTTAAAATCTGAGTGAAAAAGTTTACTCCATAAGCACTCATGAAGAGATGTGGGTGAATATGTGTATCCTTTATAAGCATTTGTTCACGAAGAGATGCAAGTAAAGAGGTGTCCTTACATTGGCACCTCTTTGTTATATATATATATATATATATATATATATATATATATATATATATATATATATATATATGTGTGTGTGTATGTATATACTCTGAGTGAAAAAGTGTACTCCATAAGCACTCATGAAGAGATGTGGGTGAATATGTGTATCCCTTTATAAGCATTTGTTCACGAAGAGGTGAAAGTAAAGAGGTGTCCCTTCATTGGCACCTCATTGTTATATAAATACATACATATATATATATACAATTTATATGCTTTGAATAAATGAAAAAATAGTGTTTTGGTATTTTGTAAATATTTTTAAGAGTATTCTCATGAAGCAAGTTTGGGAGTCATCGTCTCTTTTGATGAATATTCAAAATCTCTAGTTGGTAACTAGAGTTTAATGTTTTTTTTTCCTTAACACATTTCCATCATGCTCCTCAACAACTCTGATCTTCATCTTCTCCCCTCTAACGTGCCAATTTTGGCATCAGTGCTCGGTCAATAGGGAAATGAAAATGAGAATCAAATTTTAGGGGATGTTTGGTTACAATAGTTAGGCAAGATTCAATAATGAAAATTTCCCAAATCCTCCAAACATTGATTAGAACAGTTGAGGGATTTAACGAAAATCCAAATTCTCCGGTAGGACCTTAAGTTCTGCAAATGTAAGGAAAAGGCTAAATCATGCAAATTTTGAGTATCTCAAATTTTTAAGATTTAGCAATTTACATATTAGAAAAACAAACAGGTGAAGAAATAAAGGCTAAAACATGCAAATTTTGAAAATTTCATATTCTTAAAATCGGCAATTTACTTACGAGAGAAGCAAAGCTGAAGGAAAGTGAGAGATGCTGCTAGAGATAATTGTGAATTTCTTTAAGAAAAGAAAAAGAATTGGAAGTGAACAAAGGGAGTTCTTCATGGAAAAACCTCATATTTACTAAGTATATTCTTAAGAAAGTAATATGCATTACCTATATTTTTATTGATATAAATCTAATTATGGAGTGTAAATATGTGCTATTATCGATATTAATCAAACTAATATTTAAATCCTTATAAATCTCAAAATAGTGCAACCAAAAATATTCCAAGAATTATTTAACAAATAGTGTACCAAATGTTTTTATGGTTCTAGGAATTTTAGGATAAAATAAAAAGCCAAAGTAAAAAGGCAATTTTCACTCACAATTTTTGTTTGGGGTCTTTACATACATACCACACATGCATACCATAAACTTCTTTGTTTTTATATTTAAGACAAGCTTTTAAATATTATAAACAAAATCAAATATTTAAGGAGTTGTGATAAGTATATAATCTTCAAAAGCATAGTGTTAAATATGATTTTGAAAAAATGTTTGTGGCATAAATATAAAAGTCCCTTTTTATTTTCTATAAATACTGTCATACAATACAGTTTAGCACTAGCCAATTTAGCATGTATTGAAAATTTTCAATTTATTTATTAGCATATATAAAATTTGTTATTAGGAAAATGATCAATTAATTTGATAAAAAATAAGGCTTATTTCTCTTTATTTTTATTGAAATAAAGTGAATAATAATGTGAGTAACTTAGGGGCTATTTTGCATGAGAAAATTTGCAAAAATGAGGGCAAAGTAATCTGATTATAGTGTAATAAGATTTTTATTTTTTGGAATGAAGTAATTTGAGAGTGTGATGTTTTGAGTTAAATAAGTTGGTAAGATAATCCCAAATCAAATTTTTTTTTGAGAATTTAAGTTTCGTTCGAGCAATTCGTTGATCGAACTCCGCCGGGATTCGTTCGTTCAAATGAATCGTTCAATTCGCTGATCAAACTTCGTCGGGATTCGCTGAGAAGACGCTGCTCGGAGAGGGAGTTTGATTTGTTCGTTCGAACGAATCGAGGTCGGAGAAACACTGCTCGGCTGTGCCGCTTCTTCCACATAATCCCGAGTGAAGCCCGATTCAAGCGTAATTCAATTACGATATTTCTTTATGTACGAAGATGCTGTTTGGTTTGAAGTAAAATAAGAGTATAGTAAAAAAATTTCGAGTAAAGTGAGATTACCGCAGTTTGGTTTGAAGTAAAACGGATGAAAATTTTTCACACTAAACCGATTTGCGTTAGTATATATAGAAACAACGTAATCGAGTTACACTCAATTCGAGTGTAATTTGAGATTACGAGGGCGCAGCGGAGTGGCGATCAAGTGAGCAGGCGGCGGAGGTCTTCTCCGTCCACGGCAATAACTTTCTGAATTGTTTGAATCAATTTCGTTCGAAATCGATTAGAACAAAATCATTCTAATCAATTTTTTTCGAATCGATTTCGTTCGAATGAAACCTAACTTTCAAAAAAAAATTGATTGGGGATAATCTTGCCCAATAATTTATTAAAAACACCACTTTCTCAGATTATTTCATTCCAAACAAAAAATCTTAAATTTTCTGAAAAACTACCAAACAACAGTAAGTAATATGATTACACTATAATCAAATTATTTTACTATCAAATTTCTCATATTTTCTCATGTCAAACAACCCTGAATGCAAAATCGAGTTACAATGTAAAAGTTTTTCACCCATTTTACTTCAATCAAACGCAAGTAATCTCACTTTACCCGAAAAAATTTTACTTTACACTAATTTTATCTCAATTCAAATAGGTCTAAATAAAAGATAGAAATACACAAAGAAAGAGAGCAAAAATGCCTCAAACATAAAAAATGATAAATATTTCTAGAACAAGTATTATCTTGAATTTGGAACTACCTCTAAACAAGCTACAGTATTTAAAAGTGCGAATTTACTTGTTCACATTAAATAATATAAGATTATTGTCAAAACCTTTATGGTTTTCTACAGGCTATTGAGTCCTCGTACTAATACTTTGTTCATAGTCAATTCCAACATATTTTCATGTATTATCACATAAAACAATGTAATAAAATTGGCTAAACAAATCATCGGTTATTCCTCATTCCTCTCTAGGTAAAGCATCAGGAAACTTGAATGCCACTTGAGTACTAGGTAATAGCACATTACCAAATAATATTTATACCTTGATATAACCTGTAATGGTCAATATCCTATGTATAGTTCAATTACAAGACCATGCAAATAAATATATCTCGCTCAAACTAAAAAATTTATTCCTATATCACTCTCATAAAATTAAAAATTATAGGCAAAGCCAGTTTCTAATTAACGAATGAAACGTAATAAATGATTGAAAGATTTGCAATCCTATCCACATACCCTTTTCACTCCCATTACATGCAAGACAGATTTTGCTGTGACAGTGAGAAGGATTGCCTGAAGAATTCCAAGAACTAAGCCAACAACTAAGGCTGTAGACACAGATGGAATGCTTTTCCGCTTATTCCCAATTTCTGAAAAGTTTGTGCATGTATTGATAATAATTGGCAAATCGCATCTGTTCTTTCTAGCATCGGAAACTGGTTTCAAGAAATAGGCAGTGACTCAGAAGTAAACACCAATATATTATAGTGTTACTACAAAGCGTAAATTGTTTGTTCCTTTATTATTCCAATTTATTTTTTCAGAGTTTAAATACAAAAGTATTCAATGCCTACCTTCGCTGAAAGGAAATGACTCTTTAGTTTGATCTATCATCACAGAGGGTTTTTCCAAGTCAACATTTCCTTTTTCTTCAAGGATTTTGCTGCATAATGCATCTTCCTCTGCTACAAAAGAAGTAGTAACACTAACAAGAGGATAAATAGCAACCTTTGAAACTTGGTTGAATATAGCAATAGAAACTCCTACAGCAGCGAGCTCCACTGAACCTGTGAGAATTATTGAAAAAAAAGTAGCGCCATCGTTTAGAAGGTCAAATTTTATGGGTATCATTAATAGATTGATCATTCAAATAAAGGTCAAATTTTATGGGTATCATTAATTGATTGATCATTCAAATAATAAGTCAAGTATGAAGCAAATATTTTTCTAGAATCTTTTTAAAAACTGTACTGCATTAACTAACAAACAACGAATACTAGAATAATGATCAGATACTCATACAGCATTACATCACTGATTTTTGTCTTTAGAAAACCTTGCAGATTAAGCAATATATATATCAACATTTAAGTCATTATATCCAGAAAATCTCTCTCAAATGATATGAATGCATAACTTATATGAAACAAGAACAGCTATCCAGAGATGAATGCATAGAACAGATAACTGATACTCCAGTGAATTCATTTGTCTCACCGCCATAGTATGGATGGCACAGTAACTATAATTTACCCAAATTCAAAAATGCACGAAAAACCTCCAAATTATAAGGGTGCTATTGTTTTACATATCAAACACGGTTGGTTTTGAATCTATTCTCACAATTTGAGGAAGGATGGGCCCATATTTTTCTCTAGGAATGGACAACTCACTGTGCCTAATTGAATATGCACCACCTGTCTTTCTCTTGGATAATTGAAACTCCACAACACTGCTACACAAGACTCCCCTCCATTTCATACAGTTTAAGACAGCATGACAGCGTCATTGTATCCAATAAGCCATCATTAAGCAAAGGGAGCCAATTGCAGCTGACCCTTGTGCCTGGTAAGGAACTTGGACAACAAGGCTACTAGCTAGACCTGCAGCACAGGAGGTAAGAAAATAAGGATTGTCTAACTAAAACAAATTTAAACAAGAGCCATCAGTCCTAACTAAGCAGCATATGTTTTCTGGTTATTCCTATATAACCCTTAATAAACCTAATAAATTGGTTGTGTGTTGGTAATTATAATGAATTCTATTCCTTATAAGAGAGTTTAAGAGTTTCATACAGATGTAAACTTTCAAATCCTCTTGTGAAAGACTTAAAATTCCCACCTTCGCAACTTACTCTCCTCATAAATTTGAGGTTTGCCATTATTTTTTCTAAAGTCTGCTTGAGCTGAGTTTTCAATTCATTTACCAATTCAACGAATCAATCAGTTTTCAAGTCAACTATTTTAATCATCGGAGGTCCTTCCAAAAAGAAAAACTCCAAGAATGGAAGCTACTTTCTAGTTTCTTTAATTACTGTGTTTGTGATTCAGTTTTGAGCTAAGGAATTCCATATGAAGAACCCTAGATCACCTTCCAGCACACAAGCAAAAGTACGACATTTTAAAAATATTATATAAATAGAAACACGATCATTTTATTGTATGTTTTAGAGGAAAACAAAACAAAAAAGTAAACAATGAGTATGATGCCAATATGACATTGCTTATTTATCATTACGCACAAAAATTCCTTAAAATGAATGAAGATAATTTAATGAGCCAAAAGACAAACCTAAACGGCCAACAAATGCAGTATCAACCAAAGAAGCAAGTGGATCAGCTGCTAAAGCCAGTGCTGCAGGAATTGCGATTCTCGCAATCTCCCTCCCGAGCTCATCCAACTTGAAAACACACCTGATTATTTTAGATAGAAAAAGGCGCACGCATAAGTACATTCACAATAAACAAAAGTTTTTTATATAAAAATCAACTTACATAGATTAAAGCTTATCTGTATCACAACTCTTACCATATGTCCTGGAAAAATAAATATACTCCAGCCTTCCTTGGAGTTCCGGGAGGTGATAAAATTGGAGCACCCATCATAGCTTCATCACCAGTATCAGTCTTACTCAAAGCCACCAATACATGTGGAATGTTTCTTGTTTCTTCAAGAGGATCAAGACCACACAGCACCTTACTTGATGCATCATGAGTCTTTTCCATAAGTAAAAGACTCTCTAAGTTGGATCAAAAGTAGAGGTTTCTGATTTCCTAATTAGAAAAATCCAGGGTAACTAGTAAATCCTCAAAAAATTCATGAATTGCAGCTATGAGAGAAAATTTACAGCAAATATCAATGAACTATACTCCATAATTTTAGATCAAATACAATCATGCAACTAGAAAAACAGTAAAAATGTAAAATCAAACTTAGTTTAAAAAAGTCGGCAAAGTTCAATCTTGAAGTTAGCAGGGACAATTAATGAAGTACGCATCTTGCAGTGTAAAAATTAAAAAAAAAAAAACAATGGCTCTTTATAAGCATGGGCATTGAGGTAATTCTGCATGTTCTATGAATCCTTTGAAGCTGACAAAAGAGCAGGTATCAGTCTACAGAGTTGCGCATAAAAAAAAGAAGAAAAACAAAAAAGAGCTGCATGAAAATAGAGATGATTCCATAATAAAGTGCAAATGTTAATGCATATTAGATAGAGAAGTCAGTGCCAATTTGGTTGTTTCTAAGGATGTAGTGCTTGTGTTCAAAGTTAATTTAGTGCTAGGTACAAATGAAAATATCACTAGACTTTGAGAAACACAAAGCGGGGACCAAAATAATCGACAATATAAAAATTATTCAGATAAAATCACAAAGCACCAATCACCTGCATAAGAGTCAACAAAACAAAACAGCCACTGTGTTAAAAGGAGAGCATATTGTTGTCCTTATCGTGTTCTGCCATTCCTAATCAGCCTCCATATAGCTTAATTACTGAGCAACTTGGCTACATTGCATAACTCAAAGACCTCCAAAAACAACCTCATAACAACTTCATCTTAAATATATAAAAGTATGTAATCTAAACAGCCCGTCAATGCATTTACAATCAAGAGATCACCTCAGAAGAAAAGAGAGTGAGATAAAGTTAAAAACTATATATAACCATATGAATTTAGAGCATCATGACTGAGTTCTTCCAGCTGGGAAACAACTAGCCTATCAATCTTTCAGCTTTAGCATTGCACGCCCATTAAAAATAATAGAATAGAAAAAGCGTTCAGATGCAGGAACTTAGAAAATTGTCGCACTATGCAGATTTAAAGCTTCTACGGATAACCCTCTGCTTTCATCGTTCGAAATGAGCTCCAGCATCGTCTCCATTTGAAGGTACATTTCAAAAAATAAGGCTTCCTCCCCTAGTTGTGGAAAATGGAACTTCAAAAACCCAGTGCAAGAACAGTTTCTAGGATAGTTGCATGAAAGATGGATCCCGATGCTCCGCATCTGCTCCGCCTTAGATAATCTGGGATCTAGGGTTTAGAGTAAATTTTCTTAGGTTTCCGGTATCGCTGAGATCCGTTCTCGAAGAAACTGTGGATCTCAGTGGAGTTTTTTTATTTTTTTTTTTTTTGTTTACCTATTTATTATAAATTTTATTTTATTTTAAATACACCTTCTTTAAATACATCTAATCATATGTTTTAGAATATAATTCATGTAAATAAAAATTTGTATCTAAAATATGCAAATATATATATAGATATCTTTTTCCTATATATTGAAAAATATAGCATTTTTAGTAAATCAAAATAGGATTGTTAAGTATTATTATTTTATTATCATTTCAACTTTTCTATATATATATATATATTGGCTATTTGGTAGTAGGGTTGGCTTCGAGTCAGTCATTACTCGAACTCGACTCAAATTTGCTCGAGTTTGAATTCGAGTCAAGTTCGTGTTGAGTTCGAGTAAATTCGACTCATTTTAAATAATATTCGAATCAAGATGTATGACTCGAACTCGACTCGAAAATCAAGTCGAGTCAAAATGCCTAGAGTTCGAGTTCGAATTTTGAGTTTTAAATCAAATTGCCAACCCTATTTGGTATGATCCTCTTATAAAAATAAAAAATTAAATGAATCTATTTTAATCTATTTAAATTAAAAAATCATTAAAACTAAATTTATTTATCTTTGTATGAAAGAATGATACAACTTCAACATATAAATTCATTTAAATAATCATTTTATTTGAGTATATAAGTTAAATGTTTATTTCTATAAAAATTCAATGGTGATTAAATGTTTGGGGTTTAAGAACTAAATTTTAATGTAATCAGTTATAGAATATTTTTGTCAATATATTACTAACCTCAAGGTAATAAATCATCAGGCAATGATAAAATGTGAGAGAACTTATTTTATGTTAGTATAATTATATACACATGATCTAAATCTTAAGCACTTCTAGATATCCAAACCCTAGACCTTCCTGAAAGAGGGGAGAGGCAGAGTTTGAAATAGGAGTCCAATGGAGATTTGATCGAGGAGAGAGGTGACAATAGCGATAGTCATCCATCTCCATCTAGATCCCTCCTCCCACTTAGAAGGAGCTCTCTCATCTGAATGCAGGGGATTCAAGTTTATAGGAGTATGTTTTGGTGATGAAGCTTGAAATAGGTATCCATTGCATAACCCATTGTTTAATAGTGAGATTTATAAAATAATTAGCTATTAAAACCCAAAATCACCGGTGCTAATTAAGGCCTAAAACAAGTGATATTTGGTAATTTCTAGTTCATCAAGAATGCAAGCACTTCATGATTTGACAACTCCACAAAGATATGTCGATAGCTAATCAAACTAGGCAACAATCTTTGGATAATTCCAGGACACGATGTGATTACTAACCTATTTTATGAACAATCGGCTCAAGGAGATGCTCATGTCAAAAAGCTTAAAAGAAGTCTAGCAATACAATAGCATCGGTCTACCTCCAAAGGAGGACAAAGAGCGAATGAGTGAGACAATGGGTCCCCGAATATAAGAAACACCAAAACACCTTAACAAATGAGTGTGTACCCCAAACTAATGGAGACAAGAGTTCCATAATTGGGACCTAGAATAGTATGGAAATCACTCGTGATTATCTGAAGACAAATTTGGCAAACAAAGCAATAGAGATCTTACAATCGAGGTTTGAGAGCACTGAACTGAAAAAGGATCGGCCACCAGAGAAATTGACCTACTAAAGGAGGCCGCGGATGGAGATTTGATTGAGGAAAAAGGGGGTGACAACAATAGTCACTCATGCCCGGTCCATGGGCACAAGAAAATCATTTGAATATAACCTTACATGATGCATTAAAATAAGGGGAGCGGAGATGCTATGTTGTGTGGAGACAAATGAGGGTGTGATCGATGAGGGGGCACACACTCATAGTGGGGACTATGTCGATTATACCAAATAGCAACGAGCAGCATAAGTACAATAAGAGAGAGAGAGAGAGCAGCATAAGCATACAATATTTTTTTCACACCTCTAACCATCCTTCAATAAATTTTGAAGGATCGATTTTAAAAATAAATTTAAAAGGAAAAGATAAAACTTTACATAATTTTTATCATATATTAATTGATTCATCAAGATCTATTAATATTTTTTTACATGAAATTATTGATAATAAAAGCATATACAAGAAGAGATGAACCAATCAGTTCAATAAAATAAAAAATAAAAAATAAAATGTGCGCACGCCCCCACCCACACTCGCACGCACCCACCTGCACTCGCGCGTGCGCGCACCCAGTCATACTCGCATGCACGCACGCACACACGCTCACGCACGTGCACACCCACCCACACTTGCATGCATGCAAGCACACACACGCACCTACGCATGTGCGCGCGCATGTACACACACACACACACACACACATATATATATATATATATACATATATACATATATCCCATCATGTGAAACACTAGTTATCACTATTATTAGTACTTTCCCACATGTATTGATACTAAATCTAAGGCACTGTAAGACAAATAAAAAAACATTATGATTTATAGAAACATGGTGAACAGTTGAAAGATAGCGTAATGCATATTTTATCCTTGCATTTGCTTAATTTTTCCACATAAATGTATTCAGTTCTATAATAAATTGTTGTTAAATCTCTCTTAGCCTAAGCCATGCTTTTGCAAAGTGTCATCGGTTCTCAAGTTTAAATCACTGAGGATAAAGTATGTCAAGGGGTATTAAATTGATCTTGAGTTCAAGAGGCTACTTTGGTCCTCAATGCTCAATTCTACCTACACTGTAATCTTTTTTCTCAATCAACTCATTTTCATGAGCTGACTTAGCATCAATCGATCATTCTTACCTATTTGATCATTTCTTCTCTATCTTCCCCTTTTCAAATTTTTCCATAATTTATTGGACAAATGTTTTTATATTCTCAGCATCTCATTTACCCTCACTTCACACCTAAAATGCATTTGATTAGTTAGATAATTCTTTTTAATCTTGGAATGATCATTATTACCAAAGTTAAACCTTTCTCGATTATAATCATTTGTTGCACTATTATGGTTTAAAATGGAGATAACTTGGCAAACTACTTGATAGTGTGCAAGAGCATGAAGAGAGATTTTCTCAACTTGTATGTGCCTAAAGTTAACTTTTACATGTAGATCAATTGAGCTACTCCTAATTAAGATGGAGTGATATGCAACTTGATAAGATTATCATTTAGATCAACAAATCACCCTACTAGTGATTGTGGAATGACCATGGTTGATACTTTAGTTTTTCATTAACTTGCTTTGCTTACTTCCTGGACCATAATGTCCCTCCATTACATCCTTCATTTCTTTAAAGCATGTGCACTTCAATCTCCATGTTCAATTACCCTATTATCTATCCTCCTTACTCTTCAATTATTATCAAGGACTGATCTGTAGTCTCTCCCAATTTTTATTATTTGGGAGACATTGTTGTTACATATGGAGTATCTATCAAAGGTATTTGTTGTCCTCCAACTTCCACTTCTTTATTTGGCTCTCAGTGTTTGTAAGAGGTTAGTGACTTTATTAAGATTGTTAATATCATGTGTCTTGACTTATGTTATATTTGAAACTAAAAATAATTCCACTAGTTAGTGGTGCTCTTAACATATTCTAATATTTAATTATCGGGTAGTTCATTTTTGCTAGTACATGGGCTATGTTGATCCCTCTTGCATTTGTAATTAGTGGTTCATTAGTGATTCTATTTTTTGATAGAACTACTTTGAAAGTAATTGTATTTGGCTAGTTAGAGCTTCCACATTCCTTTTTTGAATGGCTTACTTAGGTATTTTTAGGATCATCTTTCTTCTTCCTCTTTTACAATCCTTGCTATGAAAGTCACTTTTATTTTTTAAGCATAATCCCATGCTTCTTTTTTTTGCAGGAATAAATCTAGGACCTAAGCCTACCATTTAATTTTTATTATTGGTCAACCACCATATCTTCTTATCTATTTATATATCTAAGCTCAATGATGCATGATCAGCTACATTAATTAGCCAAAGGCACTACTTTACGTAGTACACTAGTACATATAAATATGCGAGATTTTGTAAAATCCTTTGATCAATTTCATTAATTAGCCATTCATTTCTTGACGCAGTCTATGAACTTTATCCATAAATAGAAATCCATGATTACAATTGTTGGGCTACTTGCCCAATGCTATATGCTTATGCATGCAACCAATCAACATTATGATATTTCATTGATAAGTCACTTATGTTGGATAAGGTCACTAATAATCTTTTGTAATTATCTACAAGTGGGATTTTGAGTTTTGAAAAAAGTGCCCCGAAAGAACATTCTAAGAAAATACTTAAATTAGAGGCATATTAGATATGACTTATTGATTTGATTCAAGCATTGTCTCGAATCTCGCCCTCAGTAGATTCCATCTCCTCTCAACTCTTTTTGTTAGCTCAAATGTGATGGTTGATACTTATGGTCAGCTATGATTGGTGATGAAGAGTTTTGAACTTTTGATAAAAGGGAAGGATTTCATTGATTATTATTCTCCATTTAACAATAGTTAATGGTTTGTCATCCTCCAACTCTCTTAATTGATGAGGTAATTCTACCATTAAAGATCGTTGTCGATACATTTCTTATAATTGCCTCTTTTACTGCAAATAGTCAGTTCTGGTAAGGTTCAAAATTGATTTTGTTAATTCCATTAATGTTATAACAACGATGCTTTTTGGTGAAGTAGGAGAGATGTTGATTTTAATGCCCTTTATTTTCTTAAATTTTTTTGTTCCATTATTTGTCATAAATTGATTATTGGTGTGGCAGATGAGTAATGCTGACTGTAATATGAATCAAAATCTTTACCATATGTCACCGTGATCAAGGTGGCCATAAAATTCTCCACCATCACCCAAGAAAAAAAATTAGATTTCATCGGTTTATAGTTCTTAAGGTTTTCAATCATGCAATTCAAAATATATCCCTTGTTGTGATTATGTGACAGAGTGAGGATAATTGCTTACATAGCACATAAACATTCCTTTGAGTATATATAATACAATTTTCAATTTATATAGCACATATCTTTTTTCTCTATATTCCTATTGTATTTTATTTAACAACCTAAAATACATACATATATACGCACCATCAGATTAGCTCGATGGAACTTCCAAGTAGCTCCAGTGTGTATATATATATATATATAATATCTTCTTAATTTAAAAGCTAATTATGAGTTAAATGCCATTTTTCAAAATCATATTAACTAGAGGCATTAAAATGTCGTAAAAATACAAATAAATAGAAGACATACTTTATACAATATATATATATATATATATATAGCCTTACTTTGTAGAACTCAAATTAAGCTCTTTCCTTTCTTCTCTAAAGCCGCCCGATCCGCACTGGTGCTGGATTTCAAGCCAAGAGAAAATTAGCCATCACTGACCCAATTTAAGGAGCAATTAGTTGACTAATGCAGTGGGATCACATTAGTGGGGATTAGAACATGTTGGCGTGTGTGTAGGATTTCCATTATGATTTTAATTCAAATGCTTAATCGCCAAATTAGCTGCGTATTATGTTTCAACCAGCACTAATGATGTAATGCTGCTGGCATAACAAAACTTTATTTGACCGTCAAATTAGTTAATGTTCATCTTATATTTGAATTGTGTTTTTTTTTTAAGTCATAAGCTGATAAACTTTTGTGCATTAATTAGTTGTATATTTATTGACATTGCACTCTTTAGACTTGGCATTTTTAAATATTGTTTTTAGTAGTGAATGGAGTGTCGGTTGTTGGCAAGTGCTGAGACTATTGGATGTTTGACAATGATTGGAGTACCGCCGGTTTATATTCTATAAAATGCTGCTACGATACCACCATCGAGCGCGGAATAATTTGTCAATATGATGCTAAAGCGAAGTCAACTCCAGACCCTCGTAGTTACTTAGTCAGTATCTATCGAATCAAGCTTCCTCTTTCGTTTCGGAACTAGACCCGAGGTCCTCCCAAGCCGCGACACCCTGTGCTGCTTGTGCTTACTGTTGGGATCTCTAAGGGTTTAAATTAATACGGAACAATACTTGAGAATATTGAGTAAGCCAAAATAAAGCATGAACAATCACATGCAATCACAAACATAACCACAAGAAAAATGATTTACATGATTTAGTGTTAACACCTACGTCCACGGAGAGGAGAGAAAAAGTTTCACTATATAGAAAGAGGGGATTACAAAGATTTTTTAGGGTTTACAAACCCTTACAAGACATTTAGGAGTTTCTTCTTCCTTGCAAATGGAGCAGCCATTACACCAAACTAAAAATGGGGGCTAATAGAATTTTCAAAAAAAAAAAAAAACCCTAAAAATGGGTTAAGAAATATATATATGCTACTAATAACTGAGAAAAACAGGCCACTGGCGCTACAGAGCGCTGTAGCGCCTGCCTCATGGGCTGGCGCCAGCTGTGGCGCGCCGTAGCGACTTCCTCCAACCCGCTCCTCCAATTTATAACAATCTCCACCTCATATTTCATGTACTATACATGAGAGCTGACTCTTTTAAACTCTCTATCAATGCAGCTGTATCAACTTGGTTGCATACGTATCTGCTTCCCAAGGGAATCAAGCCGACCGTAGTTCCAACAAATGAGAAGCGTATAAATGCTTCTCCAAATTCACCAAGGTTTTGCAATGGGTGAATTTTTGAACTGTGAGCACCTTTATCAACATATCCGCTGGATTACATTTAGTATTAATCTTCTCCAGTAAAATCTCACATTCTTCAATTACGTCTCGGATGAAATGGTGTTGGACATCACTATGCTTTGTGCGAGCGTGACAGATCGGATTAGTAGCAAAAAATATGGCACTCTAGCTATCACAGTGAACTACTACCTCCTTTTGCTTCGCACCCACATCTTCCAGCAAGCCTTTCATCCAAATAGCTTCCTTGAACACTTTAGTAACTGCCATATATTCAGCTTCTATCATAGACAAGGAAATTATAGACTGAAGAGTTGACCTCCACCATACTAGACCCCATGATAGAGTGAATATATAACCAGTTGTTGAACGTCTTCGATCTAAATCTCTGGCATAGTCTGAGTCCACATGTCCAACGCATAAGTCAGCTATTGAGGATTGCTTCTAAGATAATATGCCAACACTAATTGTACCTTTTAGGTATCAAAAAATCCCCATCACTACTTGCCAGTGATCCTTCCCAGGATTGTGATATATCGGATCACAACTCCAACAGCTTGAGCCAAATCCAGTCTAGTGCAAATTATGGCATACATCAAGCTCCCAACTGCACTAGTATATAGCACTTTGTACATTTCTTTCTTTTCAAATTTATCTTTGGACATTGCTCTACAGATAAGTGAAAGTAAGGTGCTAGAGGTATACTCACAAATCTTGTAGTTTCTTCAATTCTAAATCTCCTCAGCACCTTCTCCAAATACTCCTTTTGAGTTAGTCAAATATTCCCTGCTGTTCTATCCTAACAGATTTCCATTCCTAATATTTTTTTTCCTCTCCCAAGTTCTTCATTTTAAAGATTTTTGACAGTTGATCCTTCTTATGATCCATCTCTGTCTGATCTGAAGTAGCTATCAACATGTTACCGACATACAATAACAGGTAGATGAAATTACCTTGAGGCAACCTCCTGAAATATACATAATAGTCAAATTAGCTTCTTTGGTCTCATCCTTTTCTATAAACTGATCAAATTTCATGTACTATTGACTTGGTGATTATTTTAGCCCATAAAGAGGCTTTTATAATTTCCATACCAAGTCTTCTTTTCCTGGCTCATTGTGCCCCGGGGGCTGTACCATAAGGATCTCCTCTTGTTCTTCGTGCAAGAACGCTATTTTAACATCAAGCTGCTCAAGCAGCAAATCAAACTGTACCACCAAATCTAAGAGCACATGGATCGATGAGTGCTTAACAACTAGGGAGAACACTTCATCATAGTCGATCCCTTCTTTTTGAGCAAAGCCCTTGGCCACTAATCTTGCTTTGCAGCGCACATCAGCTTTCGAGGATCCTTATTTCTTCACATACAACAACTTGCACCCAATAGCCTTTCTTCCTAGAGGGAGTTTCTCCAACCTCCATGCCTTATTTTTGTGAAGAGACTCCATCTCTTCATACATAGCCTGCTTTTATAACTTTTTTTCTAAGCCTGTTACCACTTCTTTGTAATGGGAGGGAACCTCATCCTCCAATACGGACAATGCATACGTGACATAGTCTCTGAGCCAGGCTGGCTATTACAGTGCATTCCTTCTAGGTCTATCTTTAGCAATTGACTCCTAAACAGGAGCCTCACAATCAATGTTAATTTGTTCTTTATCATCACCAATATGGTCTTTATATGTAGGAGTATCCTTGATGTGATGTGAAGTTCTTTGTGGAACAAATGGGGTTGTCTCAAAACCCACTCTCTGCCTTCTTGTAAAAATCTCTGTATTATCCTCTACCTGATGAGAACTCATCAATCTCAAGAAAAACTCTTTATCAAAGGTGACATTTCTGCTGACCACAATCCTCTTGTAAACTGGATCATATAGCTTATAGCCCTTCACTCCCCGCCGATAGCCCACAAAAATTGCTTTTCTAGCTCGCGATTCAAGTTTATCCTTCCTTACATGATAATAAGCTGGGCAGCCAAAAATCTTCAGTTGATCATAATACGCAGCAAGATGTCCGAACCACAACTCAATTGAAGTCTTCTTGTTTAGTGCTGCAGATGGCAGGTAGTTCACCAAGTAGCAAGCATAGTATAGGGCCTCCGCCCAATAGACTCTCTCCAACCCAGCATTGGACAACATACACCACACTTTTTCCACCAAGGTATGGTTCATTCACTCTGCTACCTCATTTTGCTACGGTGTTTCTCTTACTGTGAAGTGGTGTTCAATCCTTGAATGTTGATATTCCTTAATAACAGAATCATATGTAAACTCTCTGCCATTATCCGATCTGATCATCTTGATTCTCTTGCCAGTTTGATTCTCCACCATCTTCTTCCAATTTATAAAAACCTCAAGTGCATTTGCTTTACTCTTCAAAGTGTACACCCATAAAAATATGGAGTAATCATCTATAAAAAAAATAAAATACCTTCAACCACCAAATAATGCATTCTTCGTTAGTCCCCAAACATATGTGTGCATATATTCTAATATATCTTTAGTGTTGTGGAAGCAAACACCAAAGGGTTTGCGTGTTTTCTTGCCAAGATACAATATTCACAAAATTGTAGTTTGCAAGAATTTATACCTTTAATAAGCCATTCCTTCTTCAATGCTCTCAGTGAGGGTTCCCCTGCATGTGCTAGCCATATATACCATAATGTCATAGCATCTTCAAAGTCCTCCACCATAGTTATTGAACCTATTGCTATACTTCCTTGCAGGTAGTAGAGGTTCTGTTGTCCGACTCCTCTCAGATAAGTCATTTCCCTTGCTGATCTTTAGGACCCCTATCGCAATCACCACCTTAAAGCCCTTGGCTTTTAAGGCTCCAATAAATAGTAGGTTTTTCTTCATCTCCAGTATATATCTGACTTCTTTCAATTCTTGAATTATTCTAACATGTGTCTTAATCATCACACTTCCAACTTTAGCAATTCTATATATGACATTGTTCCCCATTATAACGGCACCGCTATTCGTTTCTCTATACGAACAAAACCAGTCATTCTGAGATCATATATGGTATGTCGTGCCAGTATCCATAATCCAACTGGAGTTGTCGGCTACTAGACCCATATAAACAATAACAAGAGACACATCTTAGTATAAACCCTCCACCACATTCTGAATCCACTCGTCCGCTACTTTCCTTTCAACTTTGGGTAATCCTTCTAATGTCCCGTTTCCAAATAGAATGCGCACTACTTTTGCTCAATGCTTCAACCTTTAGATTTTTCTCTTTTTTGGAAGTCTGCATTCTTCTTTGGCCATTGCTTATTTTTCTCCGGTCTTCCTCTTTGGAGTGTAAGAGCCTAAGATATATCTTATTTGTTAGACTCTTTATCCTATCTTCTGAACTCATGATTCACTATGGATGTAGTCACCTCCTCATATTTCAGAACCTCCTTCCCATGGCTTAAAGTCATGGTAAAGTACTCATACTCATCCAGCAATGAGTTCAACAGTAAGAGGGCTTTATCTTCATCCTCCACTATCTCATCCAGATTCAACAAATCTGCCAACAATTTCATGAACTCATTTAGTTGTTCATCTATAGAAATTTCCCTTCTCATCTGAAACCTGTAGAGGCGCATTTTCGTATGGAGTTGATTTTCCATGCTCTTTGTTAGATACTTGGCTTCTAGGAATTTCCACAACTTCCATGCTAATGTCTCCATCATGACTGCATATTTGATCTCCTAAGTTAAACAATTGTGGATTTATAACAACCCAGGTTGTTACCTCAGTCAATTAGAACTAAACCAAATCTTAACCTTGATTATAATTGTAGCATCTCGCCCCGTCACCTTGTGCAAAATAAACTAAATTTGGCGGCAGAGCGACGCGCTACTCGGGAATGCATAACCCATTTCCTCAAATTGGCTAGCTAAAGAAACTAGCCACATTGAAGGCTGCTGACTCAACCCAAGAGGAGGGTCGAGAGTCAATACTTAAGATAAGAATAAGATACTTATCCTAAGTATTAGACTAATACATATATTTGATTATACAAGCAAGTAAGGGATCAAATATATGTTCACAAATATCAGCATTTTTAGTATGCTGATCACATCACAAAACTAAGTATGATAATATAATAACAGAGTGCAGAAGCTAAAGAAAAATATCCATAATATATTCATCTTAGAATAGTAGTAAGCATTCATCTCAGAAAAGAAAAGTAAAAGTGCATCCAGAATTATTACAAGCTGTTTATAGAATAATACAGAAGTAAAGTCTAACTAAAGAACTGAAATAAAAGCAAAAAAGTGGCAAGCCTGAAGGAGGGTCCATTAAGGTTCCACGTAGTCCTCCTGGATCTCCTGAGAGTTCTCTTATCCTGGCTCAACAAACTACTTAGGATCTAGCAAATTGCTGGATCTCAAAAGTACCTCATGTTAGACAAGAAGTTTAACACATCGAAACTAAACTAAATAGTCCTAAAATATTTATAATGTAATGGTAAAGTAAATAAAATTGCAAAAAACTTATAAAGGCAAATTAATAACTAAAACTATATAAAACTGAGCAAAGTAAAGCTGAACTATAAACTAAATGCTAAAAATAACAAAAAATAACAAATGATCTGAAATTAATGTAAACACACCCAACACTGTGCTATATGCCACTAGAATTATGCATCTGAATACACCACAATACTGTATGCCACTGATATGTAACAAAATTATCATTAAATTGCTATGAGTCGTATGATCCACTATACACATACATCCATTTGGGAATACAGTTTACTGTGATGCCGATGCATCCTGAAATTCCCCAGTTAATATATGCAACATTTCGTAACCCATAAATCATCACTGATACTGATGCATAATCACTGATACTCATACATCATGCTTATACTCATGCTCATGCTTCTAAGCTACATGAGTTAAATCCAAAATTCTAGAAATACTTTGAAATTTAATAATGAATTCAAGGTCTCTATTGTGCAGAATCCTGCTAAAAAAATTCTAACTCATAGATTCTAGTTTTGATAATTAGTTGAAGTTGAGATTTTTACTTAAAAATTATTAGATGAGAAGGTTGTATACACATATTTAGCATGTTTCTAAGAAGCATGGTTTTTAACACTTAATTTGATTAAGCCACACCTAACGAAGCAATCTTCGATAGGAGGCATCATCCAATGGTAATTTGTATCTCAAGCTAAGCCATTAAAATACCCAAATCATAAGCACACTTAGTCTTCTAAAGAGGGTAACTTGAATCACATAGTTTGCTTGAAGCACATCTATGAAAGTGATCATCGATAGGATGCATCACTCGATGGTGACTTTTATTCAAACAAACTAATGGTCTAAGTCCCTAATCATAACACTCTCAAGATTGAAAGATTTATTCTAAGTGGGACTATATCTGACTAAACTCGCAGGATTGAACATAAACATAATCTTACATTAAGATGAATCAATCAATCCTGAATACTACTTAAATAATTCAGCACCATGGGCATACTCTACTGTACCCAACCAATAATCTGGGTTTAGACAATTCTATTTAATCAAAAAGGATTTATCAAAGATATCAATCCTTACTCTAATTAGGCGAGTCCTACACAAGGCTTTAAGAATGTCATCAAAAGATTATTCAATATAGGTTTCTACCACAAGGGAGAAGTTCTATTCTAAATGCTTTAGGTGATTCCTGCCATAAGATGTTAAGATTAACTTCTAAGGTTAGGAAGGATCATCAAAACTTCTACCTTAATAAGTTACAAAAATTATTCTTACCTCAATGTGTCAATCTTTAAGGTCTTTTAAATATTTCAAGAATGATCCTATAGTAAGATCCTTGAGATCTCACTCTTCTATTACTCAAGCTACCATTCAAGATTTACTTATTAACTTGGATTAAAATGATCAGATTAGATGATTAAATTCATTTGATCTCATTCTATCCTATAATCATGGGATGAAACCAAAGATATTACTAGAGGTAGATTATTTCCTAAATCATTACAATTTTATAATTTATCTCATGCTAATAGTCTTATATAAGAGAAAATTAAAGATATAAAGCTTAGATTCAGATGGTTTAATCACACATATTCAATATTAACCTTAGCACTTCTAATTCAATAATTTAAGATCGATACTAAATCAGATGCATTATTGGAATAATGTCAATTGGATTATCTTACAATCAAGTCATTTGATTAAGTGATTAAGGATTTAGATCTTAACCAAACAGGTTAGGGTTTAACCCCTATTTTTATCCAACTAAAACCAATTGTTGTTTTATAAATCAAATGTAAAAAATCAATATATTATTGATATATTATTGGTGGTAATCTTAGATTAGGATCAAGTATTAATAACTTGATCAAGATCTTAAGATTTCTTAAAGTTAATTAAGAATTTTAATTGCTTAATTCTAGTATGTTAAAAAGATCAATTGTGTGTTAGGATAAATGAGTTAAGTTTATTCACCTTACTGTTATAAGGTGTATTAATAGAAAAATTCAAAGAAACAGAAGGTAATTAGTGCCAATCAAACCTTAATCTAAAATAAAAGGATTAGCACTCAATTACAAATCTAACCATTAGAATTTTATACAACTTGGAAGATATAATCCATGCAATCATGTGAATAATTAGAGACTAAGTTTACTAAATTTGGATAATCAGAAACCCTAATTTTCACTAATCATATAATTATAAGATTAGAGCATATTTAAGAATACATAAATCAAAAAATAAACCACCTAGCACATGCATTCTACAAAGCGTAAGAAATATAATGGCACCTAAATCATGCAATTGGGCTAAGTATACATGCTAATCAACCCTAATTAAATTATGCAATAATTAGGCTAATCTAGAAAATCTAACTATTAAAAGTTCAATATTATTTTATATTTTGATTCATTATGATTTCCTGATCAATTTGGTATATAATATCATAGGGTTTGGACCAGTGGATCAAAAGTTATCACATTTATTTAATTTGTATTTTTCCAATTAAATTCCCCTATGATTCAACTAATTGGATTATTTTTCTTAAGGAAAATAAATCCAATTAACCAGATTTAAATAAAATGGGCTCGACCCATTAACAAAAGGCGTGGGTCAGCTAGGGCCTAAGAGATCCGGGACTGTTGCACTGTGCGGGTCATGGGTCGACCCGACCCGCACAGTGGGTTCGTCCCCGCCTTGATCCCTCTCAACAGAGGCTTAATAGGGAAACCCTAAATGACAAAATTATCCGCCTAGAGTGCATACCTTGGTCTCGAGTCAATCACAAATCCATCCTTGAGCCAGGATCCACTAATTGGGACTCGAAGCCCCCTGTGAGGAAGTCTAGTTTTCCTGGACCTTACTCGCCTGAGAGCTCCCGAGCTGGAGCTACTATGGGGAGACAATTCTCCCCATAGAGGCCATGATTTGCCCAGGGCTTGATCCCTACACTTTTAGAGAGGTGAGGTGGATCGAAGCCCTCTGGCCTGAAGGTCTGAGGTGGGCGGGATCGCTGGGTCCTTACTCGGACACAACCCCTCTTTTGGGACTTAGCCTGATCAATCAATTTGATCGATCGAGGCTAGCTCTAAGCACAATTATGATTGCCTTGAGTTAGGTTCAACAATACACATCATTATAAATCAAAAGGAGGAAAGCCCGAGCAGCATTGGCTCAAAACTTGCAAATGGGGGTACTTGGTTCGACGGGTGAGCTCACAGACGACGCAGAGGGAGAATAAGGCACCAGCTAGTTCCCTTGAGATGAGCTAAGGGTTCTTGAATGCTAGGAGACACCTTCAATTAGCGTTACACATGCTTAGAATGCTTGGGAAGCTTGGACAAACATCAATGGAGGAAGGGGGGTAACCGACTTGAATTGATCAGCAAGGATCAAAGAAAGCAAACTTTATACATGCTTAGAATGCTTGGGAAGCTTGGACAAACATCAATGGAGGAAGGGGGGTAACCGACTTGAATTGATCAGCAAGGATTAAAGAAAGCAAACTTTATAGCCTCAGAGGAGGAATGGGAAGCTTCCAAAGGCCTATGCTTGGGCTGGGTAGGCCCGAGAGATCGGGCCATGACCAAGCTCTTAATTTTCTAAATGTAGCTCGACCGGGTCACGAGGCCCGATCAGGGTTCCTTGCCAAGATGGAGGAGGTCCGAACGACTTGTTGAGGTGGACGCAGGAGTGGGAGACAGGCCTAGCAACTGGCAGTATGAGAGGGATTCTCTGTCAGATGCGAGTGAGAGGAAGACGAAGGTCCACAGTAGCAAGATGTTCAGATGCTGTCTGATCTATCAATCAGATGGCATTACGGCTGGGGTTGCTCGGATCTTAACAATCGATCGCGGGAGTGATCCTGGCCGTAGGTTCCATGGATTCATCTAATGGTTGATTCGCTATCCCGCAAAATTAAATCCGGATCATGGGATCAAATGGCTCGATGGTGGGATCAGCGAAACTTTGCTCTCATGTGACCCGAGCACCACAGCAGATCGCCCGTGGTCCGCACAGCGGATCCCGACCGTTTAATCGGGTATAAGAGTACATTTGCAAAATGGAATTGTTGAAAACCTTAAAATGCAATTAGACTATTTTAATTTAAATTAAATTATGGTCTAAATGATCTCCAAATTTTACCAAAATTTTACCCTCAGTTAATTTGGGGGTGAGGAATTTAAAAATACAATCAAATTTTAATTCTGAGATCAAATATTTTTAGGTCTCATTTAGGGCATCTAGACTCATCAAAATGCTAACTGAACTTAGGGAAGTCCAATTAACTTCAAATTTTTAGGATAAGCTTAGCTTGATAATCTAAATGGGATGGGATCAAAATTAATATATGATTAAATTGAGAATTAATAGGGTAACAATCTAGGGTTATTATAATAATGCACTTAGTTAGTCATTACAACCTTACACTAAAGTTTTGGCCCAAATCAGGGGTTAATTGGATCAAACCCTGATTCTGAGAATTTCAAGAATCCTGGAAATTGACCTAATTATTTTGATCTCGAAATCAAAATCTGACTTCGCCATTGCGCACATCACCCCAAATTAGCTAGGGGTGATGTTTTAGAAGTAATTGGAAGTCATTGAGTTTTCTCATTTTAATATATTTAAATACCCGAAAGTTAAAATAATTAAATAATTGTCAGAATCAAACTCCAACTTTACCATTGAATTTCTCACTCTCAAATTAGCTAGGGATGAATTTTAAATATTTTTTAAAGCCCGTTTATTCATCTAACTTTAATTAGAAAATTGGGTTAATTGAAATTTAGAAATAAATAAATAATTATTTATTTAAATCCATTTTATTTTGTTCCTCCGGCTAGCTCCATACCCTATTCAATGCCTCCCCTCCTCTATTCACACGCAAGGTCCTTCCTTCTTGCTAAGGGGAGCCTTCTCCTCCTTGCCTTGGATGGGATGGCTCCTTCTCATCCCATACTAGCCATGCCTGCCACCTCCTCTTCTCCTCATTTAAAATGGAGCCTCAGCCCTCCTTACTTCCTTTGTTGTCAAGCTGAAGCTCCTCCTCCCCTTCCCTTCACTTGTTGTGCTTGTTGCTGAAAGAGCCTTCAAGCCCTCAAGCTCCCAAGAAACTAGCAAAAATCAAACTCCATTCTTGCAAGCCAAGGTACCTATTGCTATTATCTTCCTTGTGCTCCTTATTTCTCCATTTTTGCAAGGCCAAGGTACCTCTTTGGTACTTCTTCTCCTTATTAAATAATTGCTTCCTTTACCTTACATGTCTATTTCATGCTGATAAGAACCTGTGTTTGAGATGTAGAGATCATGAGAGCTCATTAATATTGTAAGTTTTAGGGTTGATGAACAACTCCAATTTTCCTTCTTCCTATATACCTAGACCTTTAGCCTCAATGTTTGCCTTGTTAAAATGATCGTTTCATATTAATTTTGGTATCAATGGAAAGGCCTTGAAAATACCTTTCAATTAGTATATGGCACCACTCATGGGGTGTCCTAAATCAAAAGTATTTGAGAGCCAAAGGGGACATGTTTGGGTTTTCGCACAGGCAAAATCACCGTCGAGCCCTACAGCCCACCGTAGCTCCCGATTCTCGGCCAGGAGGCACTACAGCGCATCGCAATGCCCATGTCTAGGGTTAGCTACGCTGTAGCGCGTCACAGTGTTCCACAGCGCATCATAGCGCATGGCCCTTGGCCAGGGGATACTACAATGTGCTGTAGCACCTATGCCTCTGGAAAACTGGCACCATAGGGTGCCGCTACGCCTAGCTCTCGGTGAGGGGGCACTATGCGCGCCGGAGTGCCAAGAACTGTCCAGGATGGCCTAAACTTCATATATTTCATATTTTAATGACTCTAGAACCCTATTGGGGCCAAAATATACCAAAATATGAATTTAGTAAAATCAAGCAGTATGTGAATTTGGAGGTAATTTTGAACATGGAAATCTACCATTTATCCTGAATGGCATGTTTTAAATCCTAAAATTACGCTTTTAGACCCTAAAACAGTTTTGGTCATAACGTAATCATTAGGCATTAGAATTTAATATCTTAGACTCTATGGGATCCTTAGACAGTAAACAATAATAAACTAACTAAATTTTTAGACTTCACTACGTAAAATTACTAATTTGCCCTTATAGGATGAAATCCTTAATTTGAACCCATAAGACTTGATACTTGTTTAAATTTGATGTACATACAGTCTATCTTCTTATTAGATAGTAAGGAATCATTTAGCATCAATAAAATCCAATTTGAAGCCCTTAATCAAAAATTAGTATTTTATACCCTTTAGTAGGGGCAAAATGGATTTAGGTTAAGTGCCCTTAATCTCTAAGATATTATTTAAATCATTAAAACCAGTAATAAAACTGATTTAAAATCTTAATGTAACAACCCCAGTTGTTACCCAAGTCATTTAGGACTAATCTAGGTCCTTATCTCAGTCTTAATACTCTAATTAGGTCATTAGGAGTTCACCACCAAGACCTAGTCTAAATCTAGAGTCAAATAGGTCAAATCCTGATTTTTGGGAAATCCATAAACCCTAGAAATTAACCAATCTAAATTGACCTCAGATGAAAAATTGGACTTCGCCATTGCGCTCATTACCCCCAAATTAGCTATGGGTAATGTTTTGGTGGCAATCGGAGGTCGTCGAAATTTCATCGAATATTTTAATAATATTTAAATACCCCGAAATTTGGGAAATTAAGTACTCATCATAATTAAAATCCAACTTCACCATTGCGATCCTCACCCTCGAATTAGCTAAGAGTAAAATTTTAGAACTTTTTCGGAGCACATTTATAAAATATGAATTTTTCCTTTATTTTAAAGAATTAATTACTTAAATTAAAAGTAATCAAAAATTTCATTTTCCCCATTTGCAAGTCGAAGGTACCTCCTTTACCCCTATTGAATGGATTCAATGGCTACTTTATTTCAATCTTATACTTAGTTTGCATCCTTAAAAATCTGTATTTAGGGTATGGAGTTCATTAGAGCTCATTAGGCTATGATTCTAGGAAGATGAAGCTGCTCTGTTTCTCTTCTTTTCTGCATACCTAGTCCTTTAACTCCACTGCTTGCATTGATAACATTATTATTTGGTATTGATTTGGGTATCCATGGAAAGGTCTCAGAAATACCTTTCCATCGGCATATGGCACTGCACGTGAAGTGCTCAAGGTTGAGAGTATTTAAGCCTGAAAAATGACTCATTGCAGTTTTTGCACAGGCGAAATCACCGTCGGGCGCTGCAGCATGCCGAAGCACCCGAAGTTCAAAATTGGGTCTACCGTAGCGCACTGTAGCTCGCTCCAGCGCGCTGCAGCGCGCCGCAGCACCCGAAGTTCAAGTTCGAATCCGCCATAATCCGCTGCAGCGCGCTACAGTGCCGAAATCCGTTGCAGTGCACCACAACGCCAAAATCCGCTGCAGCACGCCACAGCGTCGAAATCTGTTGCAGCGTGCCACAGCGCTGAAATCCGCTGCAGCATGCTGTAGTGCATGGCTTTCTGCCAGAAGGCGCTAGAGCGCGTCGTAGCGCCAAAACTGTCCCCTAGCATTGAAATGACCTTAACTTGGTCATTTGTACTCCAAATTAAGAAATTCAAGATGCTAACTAGCTTAGAATTTTAGTACCACTAGTAAACTAAAATAATATTTATGTTTTGAATCCTATAACCTTAGTTAGGCCATAACTTGACCAATTGAAGTCCAAATTGGGTCTACTCCTAGTTAAAGTACTCAGTGTGATATAGAAAAGCTATAACCACTAAGTTTGTTGAACTTGGACACCAAATGGAAATGTTGTCTTTTTGACCCCTCTCAACCTTAGGAAATTCCATAATTGCCCTTGAAACTAAAATGACTATAACTAATTTATTAGACCTCAGAATTTAGTGTTCTTTGATTCTATAGAATCCTTGAATAGCAACCAACAATAAACTCCATAAAAATTTAGATTTTATTAAGTGAAATTTACTAAAATGTGCCCTAGGTCAAAAACACTAGTTTGGACCTATAAGACCCTTTTCTTATCCAAATTTGGTGTACTTACTGTCTATCTTTATATTAGATAGTAAGGAATTATTTAACAGTAAGATCCCAATTTAGAGTCCAAAATCAAAAAGTAGCTTTTTGGACCCTTAAGTAGGGGCAAAATGATCATTTTACCCAAAATTTAGGTTAAGTACACTTGACCCTTAAAATACCCTTTTATATCCAAAAAATCAATAATAGAACTGATTTAGGATCAATCTAGGTCATAAATCTCTTAATTGGAATAATTTGTAAAAATATCTCAATTTTAGGTTTGAAAATCTCTAAGTAAGGGAGATGATCCTTACTTAGCTAAAATTTATCCATAACCTCCCTAATTAAATAAAATCAGCAAGTATAAAGAAATATAATCAATTCTTAGAAATTTTCTAAGTCTTATCATTATGAATCATCACTTCACCTTAGGATATATTCTTTAAGAATAAGGTTAAATATTAGGTTATATTTCATTCATTAAATAATAGGATTATTTAATAAATGAATCCTTGATTTTTATTAGCTTCTAGATTTTCATAATTTCATCTTTGATTAATTTATCTTTCAATCTTAGATTAAGAATAGGAGAATCATCCTATGAAGCTTCACTTTGCTTAATAGGATTTACCTCAATCATTAGTTCACTTAGAACTGAAACCTTAGACCCTTAGACCTTACCTTTGGATTATGTACTTAACTCCAATCTCGTGCTATTAAAATCATAATCCTTAGTTTAGCAGATCTTCAGATCATAGTATCGAACATCTAAATTCATTAATTAGGTTAAAATGATTTATTATTTAACTCATAGTCTACATCAATTTTATTTTATTAGGATCTAGCTAGTCTTACTATTTTGTAATATATAAGGCCATACTTTTAAGTTATACTCAATAGTGAGAATTGGAGATCTCAAACTTGTGCAACTTATAATAATTAGAATAGTTTAATTAGATAATAACAGTATCACAATGTATAGAAGAGTCCGTTGCTTATTATTTGATTATTGTGCTACGTATTCTTTGTATTTTGTGCTTAATCCCTTGGATATGTCATGTTAGAAAACTTTGTGCATAAAATTAAAAATTAGAATAATTAGGATAATAGTTTTCTTGGGTTTAGATATATTATAGTAGGTTCTGATACACATTTACCCTAATGGATAGGGGTAAGTAGTAATAAGGATGCTTAACATTACTCATTGAAGAGTGTGTGCTAAGCTTGGAACTCGTATAGTCTTGCAGACGTGCTTGACTCCTCAGCCATTTTTGGATGTGTCCACAGAAATAAAAGTAAATTAATTAAAAGATTCTACATTTGTATTTGCTGCCTCTCTAGTTATGTTATTATTTTCTATCTGCCCTAGCCCAAAAAGGCTTTGGGAATTTCTGTTTGCCCTAATCCAGAAAAGCTTTGGTAATTTCTGTCTGAGCCCGATTGGCCAATTTTCTAATATGGCAGTTATACATACCTATTTCAATTTTAGTTTACTGTTTACTGTGTTATTGATGCATGTTATTTTCAGTCAGCTGTACTTTACTTGCCAGCTTACTTGTACATATTTATAGGATGCTAGATTTTTGCTGCTTACTATATGTTCCATTTTAAGATTTACTATTTTAAATCAGCATATGTCATATGATCATCAGCATTTTTAGGATTAGACTTTTCTTTCAAGTATTTTTTTTTACTGCATTATATATGTATGCCTATTCTTTGCTTAGTTTCTTTGAGATGTGCTTTCTGCCTCAATTCCTACTTAGTTATAAATATTATATTTATAACTTATTTTGCTCCTTATATGCTTACTGCTTACATGCTAGATAGTTGTTTTGGTTCTGTACATGTAAATGGTGATATTAATAATTCGTGTAAAATATTCAGCCTAAAATTTATTTAGATAATTGTCTAATAAGATTTTCTCTTATTGACTGGAGCCCTAGTATTATGAAACTGATAATGTCAGATTTAGATAGGTTTGAGGAGTTTGGTGCTGAAGAGGAGGAGCCATTTATTGAAGAGGAGCATCAATCGGGTGATCCAGAAGCTGCCTAGTTTTATTTCTGCATATTGTGAGGTTGAGAGATCTTTTATTTCAGTCCTTTAAACTATTTATTAAATGATGTAATAATACAAGTACCATAATAGTGTTTTTTATTCTTTACTGTACTTTATACTCTGAGATGTGTATTGCACTTTTTCCTATTTATTATGATAATCTTAATGTATATTTGTTTTACTTTACTTCTACACTTTGATATGTATTCACTTAGTGACTGAGTTTATGGCATGTATGTAATGGCTAATCTCTTCCTTGCTAGTGGATTATGGTCTATACTTAATCCAATCTTAAGTAAGAGATTTGGCAAAGTGACACTCCACTCCTTAGTCTAATGATTGTAGATTAAGGGGCGGGGCACCACAACTGGTATTAGAGAATTCTATAAGGTATCAGATTGGAATTTACATTTCCTCTCTACCTAAGGGATGATTTTTTTGCTCAGACAGTCAATATACAAAAACATTATAGTTTATATCCAAGTTACCTCAATATTCTGCTCAGAAATATTCTGCTCAGAATAAAGAGGTATAAGAATGAGAAATACATACAGAGATAAGATAAAAGGCTTAAAAAATATAGACTAAGATATAAGTAAACTAATTTAACATATAAAAACGTTAGACGCTCAAAGATGATATTTTTGTGGTATCACTGGTGATATGAGACTATGTGGGAGTATGTCTTTCAGTTCCACCAAGGGTACGGAAGGTAGGTAGAAGGGGTATCAGAGTTCAGCGTCCAAGTGCTAGATCGACTACTTCAACACGACGCTTTCAGGGGGTTTGATCTCCCAGTTTTAGCCAATGAGTGGCTGAAACGGGCAGACTTCATGTTTGAAGCTATTAATTGCCCAGACGACATTAGAGTCTCCATTATATCTCTTCTCCTACAAGATGAAGTCGAGGAATGGTGGAATGTCACCTTATGGGCACTCACCCATAAGCATGAAATAATGCGGAGGGAGTCCACCTATGAAGACTTCAACCGTGCTTTTACTGCTAAATATAATAAATAAATATCTTAATCTTTATTCTTAGGCTATCTATTATATCCTCCTGCATCAGGTATCTTAATTTTGAATGCATAATAGAGTTATCATATTTATCCTCTCAAAATCTGAATTGGGCTATTATTTTATAAAATTTAGATTATTCAATAATGAATCCTGAACAGAGCTCTTCTCCCGCCACCACCGGTAGTTCCTCTAGTGAGGTAAATGCCTTGCTAGAGGCGGTTAAGATCATGGTGGACACCCATAATAAACAGGCCAAGAGAGTGGCTATCAAGCCTGATAGGTAGAGTGTATGGAGCGATTACTCATAGCTCAAATAAGCCAGAATTGCTCAAATCCTGAAACCACCATAGCCCCTCACTACTCGTTCCAACACCATATTCAGTATGTTGATGGACTGCTACTGTGGTGCCCCATCCCCTAATCCACAAGATTAGACTTAAAGGATGGTGTGCCACTCTGGCAAATCCCCCACTTATCATTGGATTAGGTAAGGTCCACAATCCACTAATAAGGGAAGGAGGTGCACAGAATGAAAAGAAGAGATTAGTCACTAAATTAATACAAATGCAGAGTGTGGAAGCATATGAAATAAATAGTACATCCATTTCATCATACATCAAACATGAATTAAAATGAAACATAGTTCAGAAAATAGCAGTGCAGAAAAGTAATCACAGTCACAAGTTCCTGTATTATTACAGCATTAATAAATAGTTTAAAGAGACTAAAATAAAATCTAAGAGTCTCTCATCCTCACAATGAGCAGAAAGAAACTAGGCAGCTTCTAGATCACCCTGCTCCTTAAAGCTATTCATATCTGATATTGTCGGTTTCACAATGCTAGGGCCCCAGCCAATAAGAAAAAAATCTTATTAGATAATTATCTACGTATATTTTAGGTTGAAAAATTTATATTAATTATTAATGTCACCATTTAAACTTAAACATAAATACATGAACTGACTTGCATAAGAGCAGTAAGCATACAAAGAACAGGGTAAGTTATAAATATGACATTTATAATTAAATAGTAATTGAGGCAAAAAGGCACACCTTAAGCAGCTAAACAAGGAATGGGCATATACATATATAATGCAGTAAGTAAAAGTACTGAAAGAAAAGTTAAATCCTAAACAGGCTGATGATCATATGACATGTTAATTAAAAACAGAAATCTAAAAATCATACATATAGTAAGCAGTAAAGTCTAGCATCCTATAAATATGTACAAGTGAGCAGGTAAGTAAAGAAATACAACTAACTGAAATAACATGCATTAATACTATAATAAATAGTAAACTGAAACTGAAACAGGTATGGAAAATTGCCATATCAGAAAATTGGCCAATCGGGCCCAGGCAGGCAAAAATTTCCAAAGCCTTTATGGGCTAGGGCAGACAGAATAGAACTGTAGAACTAAAGAGGCAGTAAATACAAATGCAAGATATTTTAGTTATTTTACTTTTGTTTCTGTGGACACATCCAGAAATAGCTGAGGAGTCAAGCACGTCTATAAGACTATACGGGTTCTATGCTTAACACACACTCCTCAATGAGTAATGTTAAGCATCCTTATTACTCCTAACCCCTATCCATTAGGGTAAATGTGCACCAGAATCTACTAGAATATAAATGAACCCAAGACAACTATTATCCTAATTATTCTAAGTTTTCATTTTATGCATAAAGTTTTCTTACATGACATAAGCACAAAATACAAGGAATGTGTAGCACAATAATCAAGTAGTAAGCAATGGACTCTTCTACACATGGTAACACTGTTGTTATCTAATTAAATCATTTTAATTATTCTAAGTTACACAAGTTTAAGATCTCCAGTTCCTACTATCGAGTGTAACTTAGAAGTACGGCCTTATATATTACAAAATATTATGACTAGCTAAGTCATAATATGATTAAATTAATGTCGACTATGACTTAAATAATAAATCATTTCAACCTAATTAGTGAATTTGGACGTTCTATACTAAGATTTGATCAATACCTACTAAACTTCAAATTATGATTTTAACACCACAAGATTAGAGTTAAGCACATAATCCAAAGGTAAAACCTAAGGGTCTAAGGTTTCAGTTTTAAGTGAATTAATGATTGAGGTAAATCCTATTAAGTAAAATCAAGCTTAATAGGATGATTCTTCTATTCTTAATCTAGGATTAAAAGATAAAATAATCAAAAATGAAATTATAAAAATCTAGAAACTAATAAAATCAATGATTCATTCGTTGAATAACCCATTATTTAATGAATAAAATATAACCTAATATTTAACTGTATTCTTAAGGAACTGATCTTAAGGTCTAATGAGGATTCTTAATGATAAGACTTAGAGAACTTCTTACTGATTTTATTTAATTAGGGAGGTTAGGGATGGATTTTAGCTAAGTAGGGCATATTAACCTTACTTAGGGATTTTTAAGCCTAAAATTGAGAAGTTTATAAATTATTCCAATTGAGGGATTTATGACTTAAATTGATCATAAATTAATTTTATTACTGATTTTACTAAATTAAAAGGTATTTTAAGGGTTAAGGGTACTTAACTTAAATTTTGGGCAAAATGACCATTTTGCCCTACTTAAGGGTCCAAAAAGCTACTTTTTGATTTAGAGCTCCAAATTGGGATTTCTTACTGCCAAATAATTTCTTACTATCTAACATGAAGATAGACAGTAAGTATACCAAATTTGGATAAGAAATGTGTCATATAGGTCCAAACTAAGGTTTTTGACCTAAGAGGTATTTTAGTAAATTGCACCTAATAAAATCTAAATTTTTATGTAATTTATTGGTGGCTGCTGTTCAAGGATTCTATAGAGTCCAATAACACTAAATTTTATGGTCAAATGAATTAGTTATAACCATTTCAATTTCTAAGGGAGATTTGATAATTTTCTAAGGCTAAGAGGGATCAAAAAGCTATCTTTTCCATTTGGGGTCCAAATTCAGTAGACTCAGTAGTTTTAGCTTTCCTATATCACACTAAGTACTTTAACTGAGAGTAGACCCAAATTGAAACTTCAATTGGTTAAGTTATGACCTAATTAGGGTTAGAGGCATTTTTGTAAATTATAATTTTTCTAGAGTTCAAAACCTAAATATTATTTCAAATTATTATTGGCATTGATATTCTAAGCTAGTTAGCACTTTAAATTTTTGGATTTGGAGTCTAAATGACTAAGATATGGTCAAATCAAATTTTTGGATGCTAGGGCGGGCTGTGGAGCGCTATAGCGCACTGTAGCACCTTCTGGCCAAAAGCCAGGCATGATGGCATGCTTTAGCGCACTATGGCAGATCATAATTTGAACCTCGGGCCTACAACGCGCTAGAGCGCCCGCCGATAATTTCGCCGGGGCTTGAACCGCAATGAGCCAACTTTCAGGCTCAATTACTCTCAACCTAAAGCAGTTCACATGCGGTGCCATATACCAATGTAAAGGTTTTTTCGAGACCTTTCCATTGATACCCAAATTGTCACTAAAAGATTAAGTTATCAATACAAACAGTGGGGTTAAAGGACAAGGTATGTAGAAGGATAGAAAAATAGAACAACTTCATCTTCCTAAAATCACAACCTTAATGAATTTTAATGAACTCCATACCTTAAATACAAATGTCTAAGGATGCAAACTAAGTATAAGAGTGAAATGAAGTAGCCATTCAATACATTTAATGAGGGAAAGGGAGTACCTTGGCTTGACAATGTCAGATTTTCTAAGGGAGGCTTGAGAGCTTGAGAGATCATTTCTTCTTCTTCTTCAATCGCTAACAAGAAGAGGGAGGGGCTGAGATTGCTTCCTGCAGCAAGCACAACAATGTAGGGAAGAGAGCAGCTCAACTTGGCAAGGGAGATAAGGGGGGACCGAGAGCTAAGGCTCTTTTAATGGAGAGGAAGCATGGCTCATCAATGAGCCTTCCCATCAAACATGGGGGGCAAAAGGAAATGACAGCAGCTTACGTGAGTGTATGGCATGGAGAGAAAGCTTCTGGGAAGGAGGGAATGGATAGCATAGGGATCAGCTAAGAGGGAAATTAAATTTATTTTTGCTTTGAATTAATTTAAGTAATTATTCTTTAAAATACAGAAAAATTCAGATTTTATAAATGTGCTCCAAAAAATTCCAAAATTTCACTCTTAGCTAATTCAAGGGTGAGGAATGTAACGACGAAGTTGGATTTTAATTCTGACGAGTATTTAATTTTCTTATTTTTTGGGGTATTTAAATATTATTAAAATATTTGACAAAATTTCAACTTCCGATTGCCACCAAAATATCACCCATAGCTAATTTGGGGGAAATGAGTGTAATGGTGAAGTCTGATTTTTGATTCGAGATCAATTTAGATAGGTCAATTTTCATAGTTTATGGATTTTCCAAAAATCAGGATTTGATCCATTTGACTCCTGATTTGGACTAGGTCTTGGTGGTGAACTCCAAATGACCTAATTAACACTTAAGATAAAAAATTTAGGATCTCGATTAGTCCTAATTGACATGAGTAACAACTTGGGTTGTTACACGCTCCCTCACTTAAGAACAATGTCGTCCTCGACATCACTCAAGTGGAAAGAAAAGATAAGATAATAGAATATGAATTGAATTGAAACTTAGAATGCTAGGAAGGAATACCTGGATTCTCGAAGAGTCTATGATATTTGATTCGCATATCTGACTCATTCTCCCAAGTGGCTTCATTATGAGAGTGATCATTTCATTGAACTTTGATAATTTTGATGGCACGATTCCTAAGCTACTTGCGATCTCAGGCCAAGATTTGAATTGGCTCCTCGGCATATGAAAGATCAGGCTGTATTTGGATTTCTGGGAACTGAACTAGGTGAGAAGGATCTCTGAGGCACTTTCTTAGTGATGATATATGGAATACATTGTGGACTGCTGTAAAGTCATCTGGAAGATTTAGTCTGTAGGCGAAAGAACTTATTCAACTTACTACCTCAAATGGACAAACGTACGGGGACTAAGTTTCCATACTATGCCAAATTTGAAGACTCCTTTCATTGGACTGACCTTCAAGTAAATGAAGTCTCCAATTCTGAATTCTAGAGGATGATGATGAATGTTGTGGTATTTACTCTAACGGTCTGGGGCTGTACAAATTCACTATTGAATCAATTGAACCTTCTTGTTTGTTTATTCTACTAATTTAGATCTAAAAATCTGAATACTGCCTGTCTCTGACCATGCCAATGGAGTACTACACTTCCTGCCATATAAGGCTTCATATAGAGCCATTTTTATGATGGCTTGAAAGTTATTGTTATAAGCGAACTCTACTAATGGAAGATGATCTTCCCAAGATTTAGCAAAATCAAGGATACATAGTTTAAGTAGGTTTTCAAGAACCTGATTTACTCATTCCGTCTGACCATCCATTTGTAGATGAAAGGCTGTACTCATTGCTAGAGTTGTGTCTAGGCCTTGGTGCATGGTTTGCCATCACTTGGAGGTAAATTGATTGTCTCTATTGTATACAATCAACTTGGGAAATCCATGAAACCTGATTATCTCCTTGATATAGAGCTTTGCAAGTTTCTCAACTGAGTCTATTTGCCGGATAGGAATGAAATGAGCGGATTTGGTCAATCGGTCAACTATGACCCAAATAGCATCGACTCCAGATTTTGCATGAGGAAAACCTATAATGAAGTCCATCGATATATCCAGCTATTTCCATTCGAGAATCTCAAGTGGATGAAGTAAACCACCGGGCCTTTGGTGTTCTGCCTTGACCAAACTGCAAGCGTGGCATTTTTCAACAAACTCAGCTACATTTTTCTTAATTCCTGGCCACCAGAAAGATTATTTCAGGTCTTGATACATCTTTGAGCTCCCAGGATGAATTTGGTATCCAGAGTTATGGCCTTCAATTGGCACCTCCTGATGCATGGACTTAGGGATCCATAGATGATCCCCTTGATATGTAGCACCTTTATGGAATCGAATGTCTATGTGACAACCACTTTTGATGGCTTGTTTAAAATTTAGGTACTCATCATTCTTCATATGAGTGATAGATACATCTCCGTGGAATGTGGGCTCCATATAAATCATTGAGAGTATTGTACTCACCTGAACACTACGTGCTGACTTGATATCCATCTTATGAAATTCTTCTTCAAGAGAACTTTTAGAGATAAGAGCATTGAGAGTAGTATGACAACTCAAAGCATCAACTACAATATTTACTTTTCTAGGATGGTACTGGATATCTAGGTCATAGTCACTGATTAGTTCTAGCCACCTTCTCTATCAGTAGTTTAACTCCCTGTGAGTGAGTATATACTTCAAACATTGATGATCTGTGAATATTGAGCACTGGATTCCATATAGAGAGTGATACCAGATCTTTAGAGTGAACAATACAACAGCTAGTTCGAGGTCATGAACTGCATAGTTCCTTTCATGAGGCTTCAACTGACGAGAAGCGTATGCAATGACCTTTCCTTCTTGCATTAGCACGGCACCAAAGCCTATACCAAAGGCGTTAGTGTATATTTTATATTTCACTCCTTCCTTAAGCAGAACTAGAACAAAGGCAGAAGTAAGCGCATCTTTTAGTGCATGGAATGCTGCATCACAATTTGGCGACCATTCAAATGGTATAGTCTTCTGGGTGAGTTTGGTGAGTGGAGAGGCTATTTGAGAAAATCCTTTCACAAACCTTCTATAATAATAGGTCAAACCCAAGAATCTTTTGATTTCTGTCATTGACTTGGGTTGCACCTACTCTTGGATTGCAATGACCTTATTTTGATCTACTTTGATCCCTTGAGCATCTACTACGTGGCCTAAGAAGGCGACAGATTCAAGCCAAAACTCACACTTGGAGTACTTAGCATACAACTGGTGGCTTCTTAGTTCTTCCAATACTGCCCTGAGATGACATTCGTGTTCCTCCTTCGTCTTAGAGTATATTAGAATATGATCTATGAAGACTATGACAAATTTGTCAAGGTGTGGCTTTAAGATATGCTGCATTAAGTCCATGAAGATTGAAGATGTATTTGTCAATCCAAATGACATCACTAAGAACTCATAGTGGAAATATCTGGTTCTAAAGGTTGTCTTTGCTATGTTATAATCTTTCACTTGCAGCTGGTGGTATCCTGATCACAGATTAATCTTGGAGAATACTTTTGCTCATGCTAATTAATCGAACAAATCGTTAATGTGGGGCAGTGGATACTTGTTCCATACTATCACTTTATTTAACTCTCTATAATCAATGCACATCCGCATCGATCCATCCTTTTTCTTGACAAATAATACCGGTGCTCTCCATGTTGAAGAACTAAGCCTGATAAGACATTTCTCCAATGGCTCTTGCAGTTGCTTATTAAGTTTCTGCAATTCCTTAGGTGCCATTTGGTAGGGTGCTTTGGAGATTGGTTGGGTTCTTGGGATAATGTTGATTGCAAACTCTACTTCCCGTATAAGTGGAAGATCGGGTATGTCTTTGGGAAAAACATCGGTGAATTCTCAAACGATGGTTTTCTAGGCTAGGGGAATGTCTTCCTTCTTTTCTCCTAGTATTGTCACTAGGAAGGTGTTGCAACCTTTACTTATTAACTTCTTAGCCTTGATAGCATTGACTAAATAAGCTCTTGTACTGAAGTTCCCAACAAATGACCTTACTTGTCTACCGTCACCCAAGGTGATCTTTTTCTTCTAGCAATTGATGGTGGCGTCATGCTGACTTAGCCAATTCATTCCCAGGATAATGTCAAAATTGGCTATTAGCAAAACTACAAGCTTGGCTTCAAATTTTGTTTCTCCAATGGGGATTGGTATCTTGTATAATTGACAGGCTTGTAGTTGAGCTCCAGACGGTAATCCTACACCTAAAGGGTTTGCTAGATGGTGTAATGATAAGTTGAGAGATTTTGTCCAGCTCTTAGAAATAAAGGAGTGACTCGCTCCAGTGTCGAATAAGATGTTACAAGGATTATTATTTACATAGATTGTACCTAATTACGGATGCAGTAATTTACTAGCTACTTTAAGCAAGTAATACTAAAAAGATAGATTGGTTTAAAAGTGTGTACCTGACACCACATTATTATCTTTTGCGGCTTCAGTAGGAGTGAGAGCATAAACTCGTACTAGACCAGCCGGTTGTTTGTTGAAAGGTTGCCGGATAGGTGGTCTTGGAGCACTTGGGTGGGGGGGGCAATGGCTATCTCACGCCGTTGACTAGAAGGAGGAGGTGGCAGTGCTAGGCGGACCATTGCAGGCTTCTATAACTAATTAAAAACTCATTGGCATTTGGAGTGATCGATCTGGTTGCCGTCGATAGTATCGGTGTAGTTGCACCGATAGTAGGAGTGACCTAGCCTCCGCAATTGAAGCAGTTTCTGGTCTTATGGTAGCATTGCCCATATGGATGGGGACGAGTGCAGCCATCGAAAAGATTTGTTAACAAAGTTCCTGCCTCAAGTTGATATACCCTAGCTATCCTAGGGTTATCGTACTGAAAGATTATTGTCTCGTAGCTGTGCTTAGGTTCAGATGCCTCGTCAAGTTCTATCATTTTAGTGGATTCCAGTAGTTCCGGGAAGTTGGTAGAGAAGTGGGAGACAACTAGCCTCCAGATGGAGGGTCTAGTCCATTTCGAAAGCGATGGCATCTATCGGATTCTATAGTTACGAGGTTAGAGGTGAATCTTGCTAGTTGTTGGAATTCAGACTCATATGCCGAAACTGAACAACTTCCCTACTGCAGCTTAAGAAATTGATCGGCCATCGTATGCCTGGCAGAAGTGGGGATGTACTGGGTCTGAAATGCCCCTATGAATTCATCCCAAGAGATGTCTTTCAGTTCCAAGTCTACAAACAATGTATGCAGATGTTGTCCCACCAATATTCTACCTCACCTTGGAGGAGATGAGTCATCAGACGGATTAGTTCAGAACCCGGGCACTTGATGCTAGTGAGGTTCTTTTATACCATTCTTATCCAATTTGCCGGGTCAATGGCGGAGAGACTCCCATCAAAGGTCGGAGGTCGGAGGCGCAGGAAGCTGTGTAGCAGCCCATCAGCAGACTGAACATGATGCTGGAACGAATAGTGGGGGGCTATGGTGGTTTTAGGAACCGAGCAATTCTGGCTCATTTGTGCTGTGAGCAGTCGCTCCATGTGTTCTACCCGTCGGACTTGAAGTTTGGCCGCTCTCTTGGCCTGTTTATTGTGAGAGTCTACCATGATTTTGACTGCCTCTAACAAGGCATTCACCTCACTATAAGAACTTTCAGAGGTGGTGGGAGAAGCAATTTGTCCGGGATTCATGATTTCTTTCCAGTACGATTCTGAGTTAAAGGCAAAACATTTTCAGAAAACCAGAAAATAAAAGATTGCAACACTTTGTTACTTTTATTAACTAGAGCGAACATGAGGGTACATCATCAAATATAATAGATAAAACATGAGGTACCAAATGTAAAACATAGAATCTATCCTATGTATTCTTTAGTGAAAGCTTGGGTAAAGTCAGCGTAAGTCATTTCTCGGCAACGGCGAGCAGACCCATGTTCAAATACCCATACTTTGTGAGCCCACCACTCCTCAGCGTAGTCTTGAAGGAGGATATCAACGATGTCAAGTCGAATACAATCTGGGTATCCCAGATCATCGAATACTTTGGTTACACGTCGTAACCATTCACTGGCTAAGATAGGGAAGTCCAACCTCCGGTAGACGGCATCCTCCAGCATCCTTTCCAACACGCTGGCTCTTGTTGGGGAGACTCCTTGGACTTCTCTCTCGTATTGTTTTGCTAGGTATACATTGAACTCCCACCTTTCTTCAAAGTTGGTGAAAAAGTCATACACTGACATGATCATATAGTAATGTCCCTAGGTATCCATATTAAGTAATTTGTTTTGGTTAGGTTGAATATTTTATCTTACTTGTGCAAGCATCTTCATTTCTATACTCTTATTATCCTGAGCTTATGATTATGGTACCTTGGATGTAACTCTAGTATTCAATTAGTGATTGATTGGCAGAAGAATTATCCATTAGGTAGAGTGGAATGCAAATTATAATCTGTCACCTTATGGAATTCTCTCATACCAACTATGGTGCCCCATCCCCTAATAAGCAAGATTAGACTTAAGGGATGGAGTGCCACTCTGGTAAATCCCCCACTTATCATTAGATTAGGTAAGATCCACAATCCACTAATAAGGGAAGGAGGTGCACATAATGAAAATAAGAGATCAGTCACAAAATCAACACAAATGCAGAGTGCGGAAGCATATGAAATAAATAGTACATCCATTTCATCATACATCAAACATAAATTAAAATGAAACATAGCTCCGAAAATAGTAATGTAAGAAAGTAATCATAGTCACAAGTACCTATATTATTATAGCTTTAATAAATAGTTTAAATAGATTGAAAATAAATCTAAGGGTCTCTCATCCTCAAAATGAATAGAAAGAAACTAGGCAACTTCTGGATCACCCTGTTGATGCTCCTCCTCTATATAAGGCTACTCTTCTTCAACACCCCACTCCTCAAATCTATCAGAATCTGACATTGTCGGTTTCACAATGCCAGGGCCCCAGCCAATAAAAGAAAACTTTTATTAAACAATTGTCTAAGTACATTTTAGGATGAATATTTTACATGAATTATTAATATCACCATTTAAACTTAAACATAAATACATGAACTAACTAGCACAGGTGTAGTAAGCATACAAGGAACATGGTAAGTTATAAATATGATATTTATAACTAAGCAGTAATTGAGGCAAAAAGGCACACCTCAAGTAGCTGAATAAGGAATGGGCATATACATATATAATGCAGTAAGTAAAAGTACTGAAAAAAAAGTCTAATCCTAAATATGCTGATGATCATATGATATATGAAAATTAAAGACAGAAATTTGAAAATGGTATATATAGTAAGTAGTAAAGTCTAGCATCCTATAAATATGTACAAGTAAGTAGGTAAGTAAGAAAATACAGCTGACTGAAATAACATGCATCAATAATACAATAAATAATAAACTAAAACTGAAACAAGTATGTAAAACTGACATATCAGAAAATTGGCCAATCGGGCCCAGCATAATTCCCAAAGCCTTTCTGGGCTAGGGCAGGTAAAAATTCCCAAAGCCTTTCTAGGCTAGGGCAGATAGAACAGAATAGCAAAATTGAAGAGGCAGTAAATATAAATGCAGAATATATTAATTATTTTACTTTTGTTTCTGTGAACACATCCAAAAATAACTGAGGATTCAAGCGCATCTGCAAGACTATAGGGTTCCAAGCTTAACACACACTCCTCAATGAGTAATGTTAAGCATCCTTATTACTCTTTACCCCTGTCCATTAGGGTAAATGTGTACCAGAACCTACCAGAATATAACTGAACCCAAGGCAACTATTATCCTAATTATTCTAAGTTTTCATTTTATGCACAAAGTTTTCTTAAATAACATGTCCAAGGGATTAAGCACAAAATACAAGGAATGTGTAGCACAATAATCAGGTAGTAAGCAAGGGAGTCTTCTACACATGGTGACATTGTTGTTATCTAATTAAACCATTCTAATTATTCTAAGTTACACAAGTTCAAGATCTCCAATTCCTATTATCTAGTGTAACTTAAAAGTACAATCTTATATATTACAAACTATTAGGACTAGCTAGGTCCTATTATGATTAAATCAATGTCCACTATGAGTTAAATAATAAATACTTTTGGCCTAATTAGTGAATTTAGATGTTCTATACTAAGATCTGATCAATACCTACTAAACTATGAATTATGATTTTAACACCACGAGATTGGAGTGAAGCACATAATCTAAAGGTAAAGCCTAAGGGTCTAAGGTTTTAGTTCTAAGTGAACTAATGATTGAGATAAATCCTATTAAGCAAAATCAAGCTTAATAGGATGATTATCCTATTCTTAATCTAGGATTGAAAGATAAAATAATCAAAAATAAAATTAGGAAAATTTAGAAACTAATAAAAATTAAGGATTCATTCCATTGAATAACTCTATTATTTAATGAATAAAATATAACCTAATATTTAACTATATTCTTAAGGAACTGATCTTAAGGTGCAGTGAGGATTCATAATAACAAGAATTATAGAATTTCTTATTGATTTTATTTAATTAGGGAGGTTAGGGATGGACTTTAGCAAAGTATGGCATATTAACCTTACTTTGGATTTTTAAGCCCAAAATTAAGATGTTTACAAATTATTCGAATTGAGGGATTTAGACCCAAATTGGACTTTAATTGGTCAAGTTGTGACCCAATTAGGGTTAGGGATATTTTGGTAACTTCTAATTTTTCTAGAGTTTAAAACTTAAATATTATTTCAGATTATTGTTGGCACTGAAATTATAAGCTAGTTAGCACTTTAAATTTCTAGATTTGGAGTCTAAATGACTAAGATATGGTCAAATCAATTTTTTGGATGATACGGCGAAAGTTTTAGTCTAAATGACTACAATATGGTCTGTTTGACTAAGATATGGTCAAATCTATTTTTTGGAGTCTAAATGACTAAGATATGCTACAAAGTTATCTAAAAGATTTAGTATGTAGGCGGAAGAACCTATTATAGCTGCTACCTTAAACAGATCAACGTAACGAGGACTAAGTTTCCCTGCTATGCCGAATCTGAAGACTCCTTTCATTGAACTGACCTTCAAGTAAGTGAAGTCTCCAATTATGAATTCTAGAGGACGGTGATGAATGTTATGGTATTTACTCTGACGATTTTGGGTTGCACGAATCCACTGTTAAATCAACTGAACCTTCTTATTTATTTTTTCTACTAATTCAGATCTATACAGCTGAACACTGCCTGTCTCTGACCATGCCAACGCAGTACTAAACTTCTTGCCATGCAGGGCTTCATATGGAGCTATTTTTATGCTGGCTTAAAAGCTATTATTATAGGAAAACTCTACTAATAGAAGATAATCTTCCAAAGATCCAGCAAAATCAAGGATACATAGTCTAAGTATGTCTTCAAGAACCTGATTTACTCATTTTGTCTAACCATCCATTTGCGAATGAAAGGCTGTACTCATTGCTAGAGTTGTGCCTAGATCTTGGTGCACGGCTTGCCAGCACTTGGAGGTAAATCGATTGTCTCTATATGATACAATCGATTTGGGAATTCCATGCAACCTGATTATCTCCTTGAAATAGAGCTTCACAAGTTTCTCAACTGAGTTTGTTTGCCAGATAGGAATGAAATGAGCGTATTTGGTCAATCATTCAACTATGACCCAAATAGCATAGCTCCAAATTTTGCGTGAGGCAAACCCATAACGAAGTCCATCGATATATCCATCCATTTCCATTCAAGAATCTCAAGTGGATGAAGTAAACCACCAGGCCTTTGGTGTTCTTCCTTGACCAAATTGCAAGCATGACAATTTTCAACAAAATCAGCTACACTTTTCTTTATTCTTGGCCACCAGAAGGATTATTTTAGGTCTTAATACCTCTTTGAGCTCCCAGGATGAATTTGGTATCCAGGGTTGTGGCCTTCAATTAGCACCTCATGATGCATGGACTTAGAGATCCATAAATGATTCCCTTGATATATACCACCTTTATGGAATTGAATGTCTATGCGATAACCACTTTTGATGGCTTGTTTAAAATTTAGGTTGATCATCCTTTATCTGAGTGATAGATACATCTCTGTGGAATGTGGGCTCCATATAAATCATTAAGAGCATTGTACTCATTTGGTCACTACACGCTGACTTGATATCCATCTTACAAAATTCTTCTTCAAGTGAACTCTTAGAGATAAGAGCATTGAGAGTAGCATGATGGCTCAAAGCATCAGCTAGAACATTTGCTTTTCCTGGATGGTACTGGATATATAGGTCATAGTCACTGATTAGTTCCAGCCACCTTCTCTGTTGGCTGTTTAACTCCCTCTAAGTGAATATATACTTCAAACCCTAATGATCTGTGAATATTTAGCACTAGATTCCATATAGATGGTGACACTAGATCTTTAGAGCGAACACTACAACAACTAATTCGAGGTCATGAACTGCATAGTGCCTTTCATGAGGCTTTAGCTGATGAGAAGTGTATGTGATGACCCTACCTTCTTGCATTAGCATGGCACCTAAGCCTATACCAGAGGCATCAGTGTAGACTTTATAGTTCACTCCTTCCTTAGGAAGAACTAGAATGGGAACAGATGTAAGCGCATCTTTTAGTGCTTGGAATGCTGCATCACAAGCTGGTGACCATTCAAATGGTACAGCCTTCTAGGTGGGTTTGGTGAGTGGAGAGGCTATTTGAGAAAAGCCTTTTACAAACCTTTTATAATAACTGGCCAAACCCAAGAAGCTTCTAATTTCTATCACTGACTTGGGTTACACCCACTCTTGGATTGCACTAACCTTGTTCTGATATACTTTGATCCCTTGAGCATCTACTACATGGCCTAAGAAGGCGATAGATTCAAGCCAAAATTCACACTTGGAGTACTTGGCATACAACTGGTAGCTTCTTAGTTCTTCCAATACTGCCCTAAATGACATTTGTGTTCCTCCTTCATCTTAGAGTATATTAGAATATCATCTATGAAGACTATGACAGATTTGTCAATGGCATCAAGATACGTTGCATTAAGTCCATGAAGATTGAAGGCGCATTTGTCAATCCAAATGACATCACTAAGAACTCATAGTGGCCATATCTAGTTCTAAAGGAAGTTTTTGCTATGTCAGAATCTTTCACCTGTAGCTTGTGGTATCCTGATTGCAGATAAATCTTGGAGAATACTTTTGCTCCTGCTAATTGATCAAATAAATCTTCAATGCGGGGCAGTGGGTATTTATTCTTTACTATCACTTTATTTAACTCTCTATAATCGATGCACATCAGCATCGATCCATCCTTCTTCTTGACAAATAATACTGGCGCTTCCCATGGGGAAGAACTAGGCCTGATATGACATTTCTCCAATAGCTGCTGTAGTTTCTTGTTCAATTCCTACAATTCTTTAGATACCATTCGGTATGGTACTTTGGAGATTGGCTGGGTTCCTGGAATAATGTCGATTGCAAACTCTACTTCCCGTATAGGTGGAAGACTGAGTAGGTCTTCGAGAAAAACATCGACAAATTCACAAACGATGGGATTCTAGGCTAGGGGAATGTCTTCCTTCTTTTCTCCTAGTATTGTCACTAGAAAGGCGCTGCAACCTTTACTTATTAACTTCTTAGCATTGATAGCATTGACAAAGGAAGATCTTGTACTAATGTTCCCAACAAATGACTTTACTTGTCTTCCATCACCCAAGGTGATCTTTTTCTTTCGGCAATTGATGGTGATGTCATGCTGACTTAGCCAATTCATTCCCAGTATAACGTTAAAATTGGCTATCCGCAAAACTACAAGCTTGGCTTTGAATTCTGTTTCTCCAAATGGGATTTGTATCTTACAAAATTGACAGGCTTGTAGTTGATTTCCAGATGGTAGTCCTATGCTTAGAGGGTTTGCTAGACGGTGTAATGATAAGTTGAGAGATTTCGTCCAGTTCTCAGAAATAAAGGAGTGACTCACTGTAGTGTCAAATAAGATGTTACATGGCTTATTATTTACATAGATTGTACCTAATTACGGATGTAGTAATTTACTAGCTACTTTAAGCAAGTAATACTAAAAAGATAGATTGGTTCAAAAGTATGTAGCTAACACCACATTATTATCTTCTACGGCTTCAGTAGGAGTGAGAGCATAAACTCGTGCTGGACCAGCCAAATGTTTGTTGAAAGGTTGCCGGATAGGTGGTCTTAGAGCATTTGGGAGGGGGGCAATGACTATCTCATGCCGTTGACTAGAAGGAGGAGGTGGCAGTGCTGGGCAGACCGTTGCAGGCTTCTAGAACAAATCAAAACCTCGTTGGCATTTAGAGTGATCGATCTGGTTGCCATCAATAGTATCAGTGTAGTTGCACTGATAGTAGGAGTGACATGGCCTTCCATAATTGACGCAGTTTTCGGTCTTATGGAGCATCGCCCATATGGATGGGGATGAGTGCAACCATCAAAGAGATTTGTTGACGAAGTTTCTGCCTCAAGTTGATATACCCTAGCTCTCCTAAGGTTCTCATGCTGAAAGGTTATCGTCCCGTAGCTGCATTTAGGTTTAGATGCCTCGTCAAGTTCTATCATTTTGGTAGATTCCAGCAGTTATGCGAAGTTGGTAGAGCAGTGGGAGACGACTAGCCTCCATATGGAGGGTCTAGTTTGCTTTGAAAGTGATGGCATCTATCGGATTCTGTAGGGATGAGGTTAGAGGCAAACCTTGCTAGTTACCGGAATTTAGACTCACATGCCGAAACTGAATGACTTCCTTACAGCAGCATAAGAAATTGATCTGCCATTGCATGCCTGGCAGAACTGGGGATGTACTGGGTTTGAAAAATGCCCCTATCAATTCATCCCAAGAGATGTATTCCAGTTCCAAGTCCACGAACAACATATGGCGGATGTTGTGCCACCAATATTCTGCCTCACCTTGAAGGAGATGAGTCGTGAGATGAATTACTTCAGAATCTGGGCACTAGATGCTGGTGAGGTTCTTTTCTACCATTCTTATCCAATTTTCCGTGTCAATGGCAGAGAGACTCCCAGCAAAGGTCGTAGGTTGGAGGAGTAGGAAGCTGTGTAGCAGCCCATCAGCGGACTGAACATGATGCTGGAATGAATAGTGACGGGCTATGGTGGTTTCAAAATCCTAGCAATTCTGGCTCATTTGTGCTGTGAGCAGACGCTCCATGCGTTCTGCCTATAGGGCTTGAACTTTGGCCGCTCTCTTGGCCTATTTATTGTGAGATTCTACCATGATTTTGACTGCCTCTAACAAGGCATTCACCTCACTATAGGAACTGTCAGAGGTGGCAGGATAAGAGTTATGTCCGGGATTCACGATTTCTTAAATGTACGATTCTGAGTTAAAGACAAATCGTTTTCAGGAAACCAAAAAATAAAAGATTGCAACACTTCATTACTTTTATTAACTAGAGCGAACATGAGGGTACATCATCAAAAGATAATAGATAAAACATGAGATACCAAATGCAAAACATAGAGTCTATTCTATGTATTCTTTAGTGAAAGCCTGGGTAAAGTTAGTGTACGTCATTTCTTGGCGACGACGAGCAGACCCATGCTCAAATACCCATACTTTATGAGCCCACCACTCCTCAGCGTAGTCTTGAAGGAGGATATCAACGATGTCAAGTTGAATAAAATTTAGGTATCCTAGATCATCGAACACTTTGGTTACCCATCGTAACCTTTCACTGGCTAAGATGGGGAAGTCTAACCCCCGATAGACGGTGTCCTCCATCATCCTTTTCAAAACATTGGCTCCTGCTGGGGAGACTCCTTGGACTTCTCTATCATATCTTTTTGCCAGGTATACATTGAACTCCTACCTTTCTTCAAAGTGGGTGAAAAAGTCATACACTGACATGATCATATAGTAATGTCCCTAGGTATCGATATTAAGTAATTTTTTTTAGTGAGGTTGTGTATTTTATTTTACTTATGCATGCATCTTCATTTCTATAATCTTATTATTCTATGCTCATGATTATGGTGCCTTGGATGTAACTCTAATATTTAGTTAGTGACTGATTTGCAGAAGAGCAATCCATTAGGTAGAGAGGAATGCAAATTCCAATCTATCATCTTATAGAATTCTCTGATACCAACTGTAGTGCCACATCCCCTAATCCGCCAGATTAAACTTAAGGGATGGTGTGTCACTCTGGCAAATCCCCCACTAATCATTGGATTAGGTAAGATCTATAATCTACTAATAAGGAAGGAGGTGCACATAATGAAAATAAGAGATCAGTCACTAAATTAACACAAATGCAGAGTGCGGAAGCATAAGAATTAGTCAGTACATCCATTTCACCATACATCAAACATTAATTAAAATGAAATATAGCTCAAAAAATAACAGTGCAAAAAAGAAATAACAGCACAAGTATCTGTATTATTACAACATTTATAAATAGTTTAAAGAGATTAAAAATAAATCTAAGAGTCTCTCATCTTCACAATGAGCAGAAAAAAACTATGCAGCTTCTGTATCACCCTGCTGATGCTCCTCCTCTATATAAGGCTCCTCTTCTTCAACACCCCGCTCCTCAAATCTTTCAGAATCTGATATTATCAGTTTGACAATGCCAGGGCCTCAGCCAATAAAAGAAAAATCTTATTAGACAATTTTCTAAGTACATTTTAGGCTGAATATTTTATATGAATTATTAATGTCATAATTTAAACTTAAACATAAATACATGAACTGGCTAGCATAGGAGCAGTAAGCATACAATGAATTGGGTAAGTTATAAATATGACATTTATAACTTAGCAGTAATTGAGGAAAAAAGGCACACCCAAGTAGCAAAACAAGGAATGGGCCTATACATATATAATGCAATAAGTAAAAGTACTGAAAGAAAAGTCTAATCCTAAATATGCTGATGATCATATGGCATATGCTAATTAAATACAGAAATCTAAAAATGGTACATATAGTAAGCAGTAAAGTCTAGCATCCTATAAATATGTACTAGTTAGCAGGTAAGTAAAAACATCTAACTGAAATAACATGCATCAATAATACAGTAAACAATAAACTAAAATTAAAATAGGTATGTCAAACTGCCATATTAGAAAATTGGCTAATCGGGCCCAGCATAATTTCCAAAGCCTTTCTGGGCTAGGGCAGGCAAAAATTCTCAAAGCCTTTCTAGGCTGGGGCAGACAAAATAGAATAACAGAACTGAAGAGGCAGTAAATACAAATACAAAATATTTTAGTTATTTTATATTTGTTTCTGTGGACACGTCCAGAAACAGCTGAGGAGTCAAGCATATCTGCAAGACTATACAGGTTCTAAGCTTAACACAAACTCCTTAATGAGTAATGTTAAGCATCCTTATTACTCCTTACCCTTGTTCACTAGGGTAAATGTGTACCAGAACCTACTAGAATATAACTGAACCCAAGGCAACTATTATCCTAATTATTCTAAGTTTTCATTTTATGCACAAAGCTTTCTTACATGATATGTCCAAGGGATTAAGCACAAACTACAATGAATGCGTAGCACAATAATTAGGTAGTAAGCAAGGGAGTCTTCTACACATGGTGACACTATTGTTATCTAATTAAACCATTCTAATTATTCTAAGTGACATAAGTTTAAGATCTCCAATTCCTACTATCTAGTGTAACTTAGAAGTACGACCTTATATATTACAAAATATTAGGACTATATAGGTTATATTATGATTAAATTAATGTCCACTATAAGTTAAATAATAAATAATTTTGGCCTAATTAGTGAATTTAGACATTCTATACTAAGATCTGATCAATACCTACTAAATTAGGTATCATACCACGGGATTGGATCAAATCAATTTTTTGGACGCTACGACGGGCTGTAGCGCGTTATAGCGAGTTGTAGCGCCTTCTGGCCAAAGGCCAGGTACTTTGGTGCACTGTAGCGTGCTGTAGTGTGCTACGGTAGACCCTAATTCAATCCTTGGGTACTACAGCGCGCTGTAGCGCAATGTAGCGCCAGACGAAAATTTTGCCGGGGCGAGAACCGCAATGATCCAACTTTTGGGCTCAATTACTCTCAACTTAGTGCACTTCATGTGCGGTGCCATATACCGATCAAAAGGTCTTTTCGGGACCTTTCTATTGATATTAAAATCATTACTTAAAGATTAAGTTATCAATACAAATATTGGGGTTAAAGGATAAGGTATGCAGAAAGGAAGAAAAACAAAACAACTTCATCTTTCTAAAATCACAACCTTAATGAGCTTTAATGAACTCCATACCTTAAATACAAATTTCTAAGGATGCAAACTAAGCATAAGAGTAAAATAAAGTAGCCATTGAATACATTTAAGGGGGGAAAGGGAGTACCTTGTCTTGACAATGTTTGATTTTCTAAGGGAGGCTTGAGAGCTTGAGAGATCATTTCTTCTTCTTCTCAACTGCTAACAAGAAAAGGGAGGGGCTGAGGTTTCTTCCTGCAGCAAGCACAACAATACAGGGAAGAGATCAGCTCAACTTGGCAAGGGAGATAAGGGGGGACCGAGAGCTAAGGCTCTTTTAATGGAGGGGAAGCATGGCTCATCAATGAGCCTTCCCATCAATCATGGGGGCAAAAGGAAATGGTAGCAACTTACTTGAGTGTATGGCATGGAGAGGAAGCTGTTGGGAAGGGAGGGAATGGACAACATAGGGATCAGCCTAGAGGGAAATTAGTTTTATTTTTTCTTTGAATTAATTTAAGTAATTAACTCCTTAAAATTAAGAAAAATTTGGATTTTATAAATTGCTCTGAAAAATCCCAAAATTTTACTCTTAGCTAATTCGAGGGTGAGGAATGCAACGGCGAAGTCAGATTTTAATTCTGATGAGCACATAATTTTTCTATTTTTTGGGGTATTTAAATATTATTAAAATATTTGAAGAAATTTTAATGACTTCCGATTGCCACCAAAATATTATCCATAGCTAATTTGGGGGTAGTTAGCGCAATGGCAAAGTCTGATTTTTGATCCGAGGTTAATTTAGATAGTTCAATTTCTATAGTTTCTGGATTTTCCAAAAATCAAGATTTGGTCTATTTGACTCCTGATTTGGATTAGGACTTGGTGGTGAACTCCAAATGAACTAATTAGAACTTAAGATAAAAAATTTAGGATCTGTATTAGTCCTAATTGACATAGGTAACAACTTGGGTTGTTACAACTGCACAGCTTCTTGCACCTTAGACCTCCTGCCTTTGATGGAAGTCTCTCCGCCATCGACACGGCCAATTGGATAAAAATGGTGGAGAAAAATCTCACTAGCATCAATTGCCTGGATCCTATAGTAATCCATCTGATGACTCATCTCTTCCAAGATGAGGCAAAATATAGGTGGGACAACATCTGCCATACACTGTTTGTGGACTTAGAGCTAGAAGACATCTCTTGGGATGAATTCATAGAAGCATTTCAGACCCAGTACATCCCCACCTCTGCCAGGCATATAATGGTAGATCAATTCCTCAAGCTACAGCAGGAAAGCCGTTTAGTTTCCGCGTATGAGTCTAAATTCTGGTGATTAACAAGGGTTTGCTTCTAACCTCATCCCTACATAATCTGGTTGAGCCATCATTTTCAGAGCAGATTACAGCCCTCCATCTGGAGGCAAGTCGTCTCCTACTGCTCTACCAACTTCGCAGAATTTTTGGAATCCGCCAAAATGGTAGAACTCGATGAGGCATCTCAACCTAAGCACAGCTATAGAAGGGCTAGGGTATATAAAATTGAAGCAGGAAACTTGTCTGTAGATCCTTGTGATGGTTGCACTCGTCCCCATCCATATGGATAATGCTACCATAGGACTAGAAATAGCTTCAATTGTGGGAGGCTGGGTTACTTCTACTATCGATGCAACTACACCGATACAATTGACGGTGACCAGATCGATAACTCCAAATAACAATGAGTATTTGATTAGTTCCAAAAGTCTGCATCAGTCCGCCCAGCACTGCCACCTCCTCCTTCTAGTCAATGGCGTGAAATAGCCATTGTCCCCCACCCAAATGCTCCAAGACCACCTATCTGACAACCTTACAAAAAATGGCATGCTGGTCCCGTATGTGTATATTCTCTTACCCCTACTAAGGTAGCAGAGGATAACAATGTTGTGTCAGGTACATGATAAATTTATAATTTATATTCTAAATAAAGGAAAAATCTATTTCATTTTAGATATTGAAACTGCTCCCTTGATCAACTTTTGCCTATTGTTAAGGAAAAATGTCTCTCCTGCAATTTCTGGACAATTCTGGGAAGCGTCTAAGAATTCCCCAGAATAAAACCATTGTAGCCTGCTATAGCGCGCTGCAGCGCGCTAGAGCGTGCTGCAGCAGGTGTACTCACGAAACTGAGGCGCTATAGCGTGCCATAGCGAAAGGTTTTGCAAGACTCTGATGCTATAATGCACCGTAGCGGGAGAACTTGCTGACTCTGACACTATAGCGCACCATAGCGGAAGAACTTGCGGGACTCTGGTGCTACAGCATATGACAGCAGGAGAACTTGTAGGACTCTGGCCCTACAGTGTGCCACAGTGGGAGAACTTGCGGGACTCTGGTGCTACAGTGCACCATAGTGGGAGAACTTACGGGACTCTGGCACTACAGTGCGCTACAGTGCGCTATAGCGAACTATCCGAGAAAAAGCCCAGAATGCCACAGCCCATCATCGTGGATCACTTTATGAAAATAGACCACTGTAGCGCGCCACAGCACGCTACATTGGCGCGTCGAAATTTTGTCTGGACAGGGCATTTATTGTGGCTGGGACATGACCCCCAACCTATTCCTTGTCTCCTAGCCATCATTCCTTCTGCAGCAAATTTAATTTTAATGGAGAAATGATATCTTGAAGTGATGTGAAGATTAAAGAATGAAAAAGAAGAGGTCACTTCACCACTCATGTTGCATTTGAAATGATCACGACAGATTTTTTAAGAGCGAAATGCAGAATTTAAAAGAAATGGAGAGGAATGCAGCCCCTCTATAAATACATCTGTTCTTGACTTAAGAAGGGTTCCCATCTTGGCTTACTAACATCCTAAGTAAGGAGAGGGTTGCATAGAAGAGAAGGAGAACTCTCCAAGGGTGGAAGAACTCCTATTGCTAAAGAGAAGAATGGAGAAAGGCATCACTACGGACCTAGGAGAAGCAACCAAGAACAAGAAGAAGAGAAAATCCGGAGAACTTCATCAAGGAACGTTCATAGTACTCTCTAACTCTTATCTTTTTTGTTTTTCTTAGTTGATCATGAAAGGGTATTTATCTATGTATATGTTCTTCTTTATCTATAGTGTAATGGAGAGCTAAACTTCCTTTGGGGAAGGTTGGGGCAATCCTACATAAATTAAAAGAGACTTTTGTGTATGAAACTTTCCTCAAACTTTAATGAAATTTGTGAACTAATGACTTGTTAAAGAAATTAAAAGAATTGTTGTGGACTTGAATGTGGACCAAATGATAAAGGAACTAAATAACTTCAAGACTAAAAAGTCTTGTGCTTCATAGCTCGCCCTTAGTTTTGATGCTGGAATCATGAGTGCATAAGAGCTTAGAACTATGTGAGAAAGTTCATGATGCCTAGTGCACCTTGAACCATGCCCAACTCAAGAGTTGAAGCGTGTGAGCTAAGACCCACTAAAGAAGATCCGTTGCTCAGCATACATGAAGGGAGGGAATGAATTCTTTGAGAGCTCATGAACGAGGTGACATAGTCATTGAGCCCAAATGAAATCACTCTCTCATCTGAACTGTGCATGACACGTGTGATGCTTTTAGTAGAATCAATATTTGTAAGATCTTAAATAAAGAACAACTCTCATATCTATAATCTAGGAATGAGAGGAAAACCATTAATCTAAAATCTTATAAGGGTCTTAGTGCAGAAATAGAATCGACTGTGTGTTTATTTTGTGCACGAGATTTGAACTTATAAATCTTGGAGTTAAACTCTAAGGAGGATAATGTGCACTTGATTTAAATATTAAGTTAAGAGAAAAGGAATTGCTTGAGGGACCATCATACATAAGTCTTCTAACATATCTTGTGGGAGAGACCTAACTCTCCTCTTCTTTTTATCATAGTTATCTTCTATTGAGACTTGTTGTGCCTGTTTAGGAACCATTTACACAAAACACGTATAGTTTAAACATTATTGAATGTAGATATACCTTAGTAACAAAGACCTAATTCCCTAAGGATGATAAATCTCGGAACTCACATTCCAAATTATTACTTCATACCACGTACACTTGGGTGCAAGCGTAGACATGTAATTTACAATCTATCAGTACACACTTCTAAACCAATCTACATTTTGGTATTACTTGCTTAAAGTAGCTAGTAAATTATTGCATTTGTAATTGGTACAATCCACGTAAATAATAAGCCTTGTAGCATCTTATTTGCACTGGAGCTAGTCACTCCTTTATTTCTGAGAGTTTGCCAAAATCTCTCAACTTACCACTATACCATCTAGTGTGTCCTCTAAACGTAGGACTACCATTCGGAGCTCAGTTGCCAGCTCATCAGTTCTGTAAGATACAAATCCCTATTGGAAAAACAGAATTTGAAGCCAAGCTTGTAGTTTTTCTAATAGTAAACTTTTACATTATCTTGGGAATGAATTGGCTAAGTCAGCATGATGCCACCATCAATTGCTAGAAGAAAAAGATCACCATGGGTGCTGGTAAACAAGCAAAGTCATTTATTGGGAACTTCAGTACAAGAGCTTCTCTGATCAATGCCATCAATGCCAAGAGGTTAGTAAGTAAAGGTTGCAGCACCTTCCTAGTAACAATACTAAGGGAAAAGAAGGAAGACATTCCCTTATCCAAAAATCCCATCGTTTACGAATTCATCGATGTTTTTCCTGAAGACCTACCTAGTCTTCCACCTACACGAGAAGTAGAATTTGTAATTGACATTGTCCCAGGAACCCAGCCAATCTTTAAAGCTCCCTATTGAATGGCACTTAAAGAATTGCAAGAATTGAATAAACTGTAGAAGTTATTGGCGAAAGGTCTTATCAAGCCTAGTTCTTCCCCATGGGGAGCGCCAGTATTATTTGTCAAGAAGAAAGATGGGTCAATGCAGATGTGTATTGATTATAGAGAACTAAATAAAGTAACCATAAAGAATAAATACATGCTTCCCCACATCGACGATTTATTTGATCAATTGGTCAGAGCAAAGGTGTTCTCCAAAATTGATTTGCTATTAGGATACCACTAGCTGCAGGTGAAAGATTCTGATATAGCAAAGACAGCTTTAGAACCAAATATGGCCACTATAAGTTTCTAGTGATGTCATTTGGATTAACAAATGCACCTTCAATCTGCATGGATTTAATGCAGCGTATTTTAAAACCCTGCCTTGACAAGTTCGTCATTGTCTTCATAGATGATATTCTAATATATTCTAAAATGAAGAAGGAACACGAGTCTCATCTTAAGGCAGTATTGGGGGAACTTTATGACCACAAACTGTATGCCAAGTACTCAAAGTGCGGGTTTTGACTTGATTCAGTTGCTTTCCTTGGCCATGTGGTGGATGTGTAAGGAATTAGAGTGGATCAAAATAAAGTCAGTGCTATCCAAGATTGGGTTCAGCCAATGATAGCCACTGACATTAGAAATTCCTTGGGTCTAGCTGGGTACTATAGGAGGTTTGTGAGGGCTTTTCCTTGATAGCTGCCCCATTAACTATGTTAACCCAAAAAGAAGTGCCATTTGAATGGTCTCTATCCTGTGAGGAAGCATTTCAAGCACTGAAGGATGCACTCACCTCTTCCCCAATCCTAGTTCTTTCTAAAGAAGGAGTGAACTACCAAATCTACACCGATGCCTCTAGCATAGGTTTGGGAGCTGTGCTAATGCAGGAAGGGAAGGTTATCGCCTATGCTTCCCGATAACTGAAGACCCACGAACAGAACTATTCCATCCATGACCTCGAATTTGTTGTTGTAGTGTCCGCTCTAAAGACTTGGCGTCAGTACCTCAATGGAATTTAGTGCTCAATCTTCATCGATCACCAGAGCCTTAAATATATATTCACCCAGAGGGAGCTAAATTGCAGACAAAGAAGGTTGTTGGAATTAATTAGTGACTATGACCTGGACATTCAGTATCATCCTGGAAAGGTGAATATTGTGGCTAATATATCCATGGACTTTGTCATGGGATTGCCTCGTGCAAGATCTAGCATCGATGCAGTTTGGGCCATCATCGACTGTCTTACTAAATCAGCGCATTTCATTCCAATACGTCAAACTGACTCTGTCGAGAAGCTAGCAAAGTTATTCATAAGGAGATAGTGAGGTTGCACAGAATTCCCAAAACTATCATGTCTGATAGGGACAGTCATTTCACTTCTAAATTTTGGCAGGCTGTGCATCAGGATTTAGGCACCACATTAATAATGAGCACAACTTTCCACCTGCAGACATAAAATAGAAAGAGTTAATCAAGTTCTAGAAGATCTTCTCCATCTTTGTATGTCAGATTTCTCAGTTCTTGGGAAGATCACATCCCTTTTGTTGAATTTGCCTATAACAATAGCTTCCAAGTGAGCATCAAAATGGCTCCATATGAAGCTCTATATGGTAGAAAGTGTTATACTCCTATAGCATGGTCTAAAACAGAAGATGTTTAGCTATATGGCTCTGAGTTGGTGGAAGAAACAAATAAAAAGGTAAGGCTCATCCAGCAAAGAATTAAGACAACTCAAGATAGGCAGAGCAAATACCACAATGCCCATCGTCGTCCTCTAGAGTTCCAAGAAGGAGATCTAGTATACCTAAAGGTCAGTCCCATGAAAGGTAGCTACTATTTTAGAGTTTCTAAAAGCTTAGCCCAAGATATGTTGGACCATTTAAGATCATAAAGCAAATAGGGTCAGCAACATACAAGCTAGAACTGCCTGAAGACTTTGCTGTCATGCATAATGTCTTCCGCATTTCATCCCTCAGAAAATGCTTAAGAGAACCGTACCACCTAGTCTCTATTCCTCCAATAGAGATCTAGCAAGATCTATTGTTCCTAGAAGAACCTATAAAAATTCTTGAGTGAGATCAAAAGAAGTTAAGGAGCCATTCCATCCCAATGGTCAAAGTGCAATGGAAGAATTGCTATCTGCTGAAGTCACTTGGGAGAAGGAATCGGATATGAGAGCCAAGTATCCTGGTCTATTTGAAAACATAGGTACCTTTCTTAATTCCTTAATCTTTCAATTCAATTCATTTTCTTTTATCTTGCCTATTTTCTTTCCACTCGAGTGATGTCGAGGACGACATTGTTCTTAAGTGGGAGAACCTGTAATAACCCAAGTTGTTACCAAAGTTATTTAGGACTAATCCAGGTCCTAATCTCAGTCTTAATACTCTAATTAGGTCATTAGGAGTTCACCACCAGGGCTTAGTCCAAATCAAGAGTCAAATGGACCAAATCCTAATTTTTGGGAAATCCAGAAATCCTAGAAATTGACCATTCTAAATTAAGATCAGATCAAAAATTGGACATCACCATTGCGCTCATTGCCCCTAAATTAGCTAGGGGTGATATTTTGGTGGCAATCGGAGGTCGTCAAAATTTTATTGAATATTTTAATAATATTTAAATACCCCAAAATTTGGGAAAAGTAAATACTCGTCTGAATTAAAATCTGACTTCACCGCTGCGATCCTCACCCTCGAATTAGATAAGGGTGAAATTTTGGGATTTTTCAGAGCACATTTATAAAATCTAAAATTTTCCTTTATTTTAAAGAATTAATTACTTAAATTAAAAATAATCAAAAATTCCATTTTCCCTCTTTTTCTTCTAGCTGAATCCTATGCCGTCCATTCCCTCCTTCCCAGCAACTTCCTCCCCATCCTTGCACTTGAGTGAAATCCTGTTGCCTTTTTCTTCCCATTCATGTTGATGGGAAGGCTCATTAATGGAGCATTGTCCCCTCCTCTCCCTTAAGAGAATCTCTAGCTCCTCTTCTTCCCCATTTTCCCAGCTAAAGCTCTCCTCCCATTTCCTATTTTATTTGCTGTGCTAGCTGTTAAAGAGAAGTTCTCCAGCCCCTCAAACTCTCAAACTCCCAAGGATCTTTCAATAAATCTGTCATTTACAGGTCCAAGATACCTCCTTTCCCCCATTAAATGGATTAAATGACTAATTTATTTCACTCTTATACTTATTTTGCATCTTTAAAAATCTATATTTAGGGTATGGAGTTCATTAGAGCTCATTAGGTTGTGATTCTAGGAAGATGAAGCTGCTCAATTTTTCTTCCTTTCTGCATACCTAGTCTCTTAACTCCACTATTTGCATTGATAATATGATTGTTTGGTGTCAATTTGGGTATCAATGGAAAGGCCACGGAAAGACCTTTCCACTGATATATGGCATCGTACGTGAAGTGCTCTAGGTTATTAGTAATTGAGCTTAAAATGTGACTCATTACAATTTTCGCACAGGTGAAATCACCGTCAGGCGGCGCGCCCGAAGTTCGAAATTGGGTCCGCCGTAGCGCGCTCTAGCCCGCTACAGCGCGATGTAGCACCATCGCTCGCTGCAGCGCCACAGCGCGTTGCAGTGCTCGTAGTTTGAGTTCAAATCCGCCATAATCCGCTGTAGGGCGCCATAGTGTTGAAATCCACTATTGCGCGCTACAGCACGCCGTAGCACGTCGTAGCGCCTGACTTTTGGCTAGAAGGCGCTACAATGTGCCGTAGCGCTAGAACTGTCTGCTAGCATTGAAATGACCATATCTTGGTCATTTGTACTCTAAATTAAGAAACTCAAGATGCTAACTAGCTTATAATTTTCGTGCCAATAGTAAACCAAAATAATATTTAAGTTTTAAATTTTATAAAAATCAGAAATGACCAAAATACCCATAACCCCAGTTAGGCCATAACTTGACCAATTGACGTCCAAATTGGGTCTACTTTTAGTTAAAGTACTCAGTGTGATATAGGGAAGCTATAGCCACTGTATTTGCTAAATTTAGATACCAAATAGAAATGTTGGCTTTTGACCTCTCTTAGCCTTAGGAAATTCTATAATTGCCCTTGAAATTGAAATGGCTATAATTAATTTATTAGACCTCAAAATTTAGTATTCTTAGACTCTATAAAATCCTTGAACAGCAACGAACAGTAAAATATTTAAAAATTTAGATTTCATTGCAATTTACTAAAATGCCCCTAGGTCAAAAACCTTAGTTTGGACCTATATGATCTATTTCTTATCCAAATTTGGTATACTTATTATCAATCTTCATATCAGATAGTAAGGAATCATTTGGCATTAAGAAATCCCAATTTGGAGCCCTAAATCAAAAAGTAGCTTTTTGGACTCTTAAGTAGGGGCAAAATAGTCATTTTGCAAAAAATTTAGATTAACTACCCTTAACCCTTAAAATACCCTTTTACATCCATAAAATTAGTAATAGAATTGATTTAGGATCAATCTAAGTCACAAATTTAGGTTTGAAAATCTCTAAGGGAGATGATCCTCACTTAGCTAAAATCTATCCCTAACCTCTCTAATTAAATAGAATAAGCAAGTGTAAGGAAATTCAATCAATTCTTAGAAATTCTCTAAGTCTTATCATTAGGAATTCTCACTTCACCTTAGGATCCATTCCTTAAGAATAAGGTTAGATATTAGGTTAGATTTCATTCATTAAATAACTAGGTTATTCAATGAATGGATCATTGATTTTTATTAGCTTCTAGATTTTCATAATTTCATTTTTGATTAATTTATATTTCAATTCTAGATTAAGAATATGAGAATCTTCCTTTTAAGCTTGGTTTTACTTAATAAGATTTACCTCAATCATTAGTTCACCTAAAACTGAAACCTTAGACCCTTATACCTTACATTTGGATTGTATACTTAGCTCCAATCTTGTGGTGTTAAAATCATAATCCTTAGTTTAGTAGATCTTGATCAGATCTTAGTATAGAATGTATAAATTCATTAATTAGGCCAAAATAATTTATTGTTTAACTCATAGTCGACATCGATTTAATCATTTTAAGACTTAGCTAATCCTAATATTTTGTAATATATAAGGCTGTACTTCTATGTTATACTTGATAGTGAGAATTGAAGATCCTGAACTTATGTAACTTAGAATAGTTAGAATGGTTTAATAAGATAACAACACAATCACCATGTATAAAAGAGTCCTTTGCTTACTACTTGACTATTGTGCTATGCATTCCTTGTATTTTGTGCGTAATCCCTTGGACATGTCATGTAAGAAAACTTTGTTTATGAAATAAAAACTTAAAATAATTAGGATAACAATTGCCTTGGGTTTAGTTATATTCTGGTAGGCTCTGGTGCATATTTACTCTAATGGATAGGGGTAAGGAGTAATAATGATGCTTAACATTACTCATTGAGGAGTATGCGTTAAGCTTAGAACCTGTATAGTCTTGCAAATCTACTTGACCCTCAGTCGTTTCTGGATGTTTCCATAAAACAAAAGTAAATTAACTAAAAGATTCAGTATTTATATTTGTTGCCTCTTAAGTTCTACTGTTATATTCTATTTGCCCTAGCCTAGAAAGGCTTTGGAAATTTTTGTCTACCCTAGCCTAGAAAGGCTTTGGAAATTTTTATCTGCCCTAGCTTAGAAAGGCTTTGGGAATTTATGTATGGGCCCGATTGGCCAATTTTCTGATATGGTAGTTATACATACTTATTTCAGTTTCAGTTTACTATTTACTGTATTATTGATGCATGTCATTTTCAGTCAATTGTACTTTACTTACCAGCTTACTTGTACATATTTATAGGATGCTAAATTTTTACAGCTTATTATATGTGCTATTTTAAGATTTAATATTTTAAATCAGCATATGTCATATGATCATCAGCATATTTAGGATTAGACTTTTTTTTCAAGTACTTTTACTTATTATATTATATATGTATGCCTATTCTTTGCTTAGTTTGTTTGAGGTGTGCTTTCTGCCTCAATTTCTGCTTAGTTATAAATGCTGTATTTACAACTTACTGATATACCTAAAATATGTTTACGCTTTCATGCAAGTGTACGTGGTCTGAAGGAATAAGTGGAAAGTTTAGTTTTTGGGATTTATCGAATCTCAGGGAATTGGTTGTTTTGTTACTAAGGTATATCTATGATCACTAATGTTTAAGCTATGAGTATATTGTTGAATTTGGTTCCTGAACAAGCATGACAACTCTTAGTAGAAAATAACTCTGATAAAAGGAAGAGTAGAGTTGGGTTTCTCCCATATGATATCATAGATAACTTATGTATAATGATTCTTCAAGTGTTCATCTTTTCTTTACTTCATTTTTAATTAAGTGCACATTGTCTTTCTTAGAGTTTTAACTCGAAGATTTACAAGTTCAAATCTTGTGCATGAAATGAACACATAGTCGGTTCTATTTCAGCACAAAAATTATAAGATTTTAGATTTTTTTAGCTTTCCTCTCATCTCTTGATCATGGAGATGAGGGTTATGTAGTTAAGATCTTACAAGCATTGATTTCACAAAGAGCATCATGCGCATTAAGCATAGTTTAGATGAGGGTGTGATTTTATTGAGCTCAATGACTATGTCACCTCATTCATGAGCACTTAATGAATCCATTCCCACTCTCAAATATGCTGAGCAACGGAGCTCAATTAGTGGGTCTTAGCATCACACACTTTTACTCTTTAGTTAAGCATAGATCAAGGTGCACTAAGCTCAAGAACTTTCTCACATAGTTCTAAGCTCTCATACACTCATGAATCTAGCATCAAGACTAAGAGTGAGATATGGAGCATAAGACTCTTAGTCCTTGAATTTCATTTAGTCCCTTTTCCTTTGGTCCTCATTCAAGTCCACAATAGTTCTTCACATTTCTTAAAAGTCATTGAGTTCACAAGTCTTATTTAAGCTTGAAAAAAGTTTCATACATCATAGTATCATTCAATATGTGTGGGATTGCCCCAACCCTCCCCAAGGGAGGTTTAGCTCTCCATTATAAAAGAGATGAAAAAGAACATATACATAAATAAATACCATTTCATGATCAACTAAGAAAAATAAAGACAAGATTTTAGAAAATACTAGGAATGTTCCTTGAAGTTCTCCGAACTTTTCCTCTTCTTGCTTGTGGTTGCTTCTCCTAGGTCCCTAGTGCTGCCTTTCTCCTTCTTCTCCTTAGCATGAGGAGTTCTTCCAGCCATGGAGAGTTCTTCTTCTCTTCTATGCAGCCCTCTCCTTACTTAGGTTGTAGTGAGCCAAGTTGGATACCTCTCTTAAGTCAAGAGATGTGGTATTTATGGAGGTGGACTGCTTCTTTATCCTCACATTTCAAAAATCTACATTTTACTTTAAAAATTCTAGAGCAATGATGGCCAATTCCACTTGATGGATGAGGTGACCATTGCTTTTCCATTGTTTAATCTTCACATGACAATTTTCCCTATAAAAATTTGACCTGTTGTAGAAGGAATGATGGCTGGAGATAAGTTGTTGGTTGGGGGTCCTGTCCCAGTCGCATTTAATGCCTGCTCAGAAAAAATTTCAGCGGGCTGCTGCAGCGCACTGTAGCGCACTATAACGGAAATTTTTGCAAAGTAGGCCACTGTGGCGCGCTTGGGCATTTTGGTTCATACATGGAAGGGCCACTGCAGCGCGCTGCGGCATGCTATAGCACTAGCAATTTCGCAAATGGCTCCGCTGCAGCGCGCTATAGCGCTAACACTTTGTGAGTTGCTCCGCTGCAGTGCAATGTAGCGCCATCGCTTTGCAACATACTCCACAACAACGCACTATAGCGCCAGCGCTTCGAGAGTTGCTCCGCTATAGCATGCTCGAATTATGGATTTATCACACCCCCATACTTAAATTCTTGCTCGTCCTCGAGTAAGTTTAAAAAATGGTATTTTTTGTTTTTTAGGTATAATAGTCAACAAGAAATATCAATGAGATTTTGATTTGCAATTTAAAGTTCGTGCTTCATTGAAATGGCAAAATCTTTTGACATAAATTAAATGTTCTATTCTTGGATATGAACCAAGGTTAATAGACTAAGCTCTAAGTATAAATATTTATGCTTGGTGCTAGGTAATGGGGAGGTTCCTTGGAATAACTAAGCTAGGGAGGTAGTGAGTAATCAAGAGATTTGTGCTATGTGTGCTCTTTTTTATGAATCACAAAGATGTAAAGATTTAAGGAGAGATGTTTTTCATCATCCTTTTTCATTTCTTTCATTTGGGAGAGATATTTTTTATCATCCCTATTTAACATCGTGCTTCTAAGTTATACTCGTTAGTAGGAATTTGAGATCCTGGACTTGTGTAACTTGGAATAGCTTTAATGGTTTAATAGATAACAACTGATGTCACTTTGTATAGTAGAGTCCCTTACTTACCATTAACTTACTTGTGCTTTCGCATTCCTTGTACTTTGTGCCTTATTTCTTGAACATGTCATACAAGATAATGTTATTGCATAAAATGAAACATAGATTATCTAGGATAACATTTGCATTGGGTTTAGTTATTTGTTGATCTGGCGCATTTTACCCTAATAGACAGGGGTAAGGAGAAATAAGGAGTACTTGGCATTACTCATTGAGGAGTGTTATGCTAAGTTTGGAAACTATATAGTCTTGCAAATGTGCTTGACTCCTCAACTGCTTATGGACATGTCCACAGAAGTAAAAGTAAAATAACTAAAATATTTTTTGCATTTGTGATTACTGCCTATTCAGTTCAGCTTCAGTTATATTACTTCTTGCCTAGCCTCGGATGAACTTAGAAATATTTTGTTGCCTTAGCCTCCGCGTTGACGCTAAGAACCCTTTTGATATCAGTAGGATAGATTAGCCCTCTTCTGATATGATAGTACTTACATACCTATTTACTATTTACTGTTTACTATTTATTATTTCCTATTTACTATTGTACTTAACTTTATTCTACCTTGCTTTACCTATTTACTTGTATATTATAAGATGCCAGACTTTTATTGCTTATTTATATGTAAAATTATTGTATTAATTTCTTATAAATCAGCATATGTTATATGATCATCAGCATGTTTAAGATTAGATTTTTCTTTCAGTACTTTTACTTACTATATTATACATATATGCCTATCCTTGCTAAGTTTACTTGAGGTGTGCCTTTTTGCCTCAAATCTTATTTAGTTATAAATGATGTATTTATTACTTATCCTTCTCCTTTGTTTACTTGTTGCACCCTTATACTTTACTTGCTTTTATAGTCTAAGTAAGATGTTGATATTATAAAACTCATGAATTATTAAAAGCCTAAAATGTACTTGGACAATATGTCTAACTAGATTTTTCTTTTCTTTGGCTAGGGCTCTATCATTGTGAAACCAACAATGGTAGATTCTGAGTTATTCAAGGTAATCGAGCCTTCTAAAGATTAGATTTAGGAGGAGGAGCATGTTGCCGCTGAAGATCCTTAGCTTTGCTCCCTTTTATTTTGTGAGGATGAGAGCTTTATCTTTTTTATTTAAACTTAATTAATGTTATAATAATACATGTATCATCTGACTATGTTTTCTTTATTGCACTATTTATTTTGAGTTGTATGCTGCATTTTCTCTATTTATTGTGGTAAAATGGATGTATGTTTACTTTACTTTGCTTCTATACTCTGATTCTGTATTTGCTTCGTGACTGATTATGTAGCATGTATACATTGGCTTATCTCTTTCTTACTAGTGGAATAGGGTTACACCTAATTTAATGTTAAGTGAGGGATTTGCCAAAGTGACACACTACCCCTTAGCTTAATCTTGTGGATTAAGGGGTGGGGCGCCATAACAGTACCTTAGTTTAGCTAATGGAGATTTTTCTTTCGCTTGAGATGAAGCTTTAATAGACCTATATCTTTCTCCCTCTTTCAAGATTCCTCAAAACATGTAGAAAGGTCAGGATGTGTGTTGATAAATGGAGGGAGGTATGAGCTAAATTAGAGGATAAGATGCAAGTGGGGATGATGGGTTTGATTAAGGGATTAGCTACAGGAAGTTCTTTATTTACTGCAAGTGGGGAAGATGGACATGAGCTATTGAGCATGTGACAGGCCTGTAACATCCCTATGTTGTTACTTATCCAAATATTAAGCTTAATTGTATCATAATTATCATTCCCTTAAGCTTATCTGGTCATTTGAACTAAACCCTAAAATTTTGGAGTGATTCGAAATCAATCTAATATTTGAAATATTTTAATATTTAAATTAATTAGAAAATTAAAATATTTAATTTGACCTCAAAATTGAAATCCGACTTCGCCATTGCATTTGTCACCCATAAATTAGCTATGAGTGATGTTTTGGAAGTATTTGGAAGTCGTTGAATTTTCATGAATATTTTAATGTATTTTAAATACATCAAAAATTAGGATAAATAAATTGATCTCCAAATTAAAATATGACTTCGTCGTTAAGTTTCTCACCCCCAAATTAGCTAGAAGTGAATTTTTTGGGATTTTTCGGAACCCGTCTATTAATCTGAGTTTTAAAGCATTAATTCATTAATTTAATTAAATTAAAAAATTCATCAAAAAATAAAAATCCATTTTTTTCTCATTTCCCTCATACGATGGACCCCGCCTTTTCCTTCCTGCATTCACCTCCCCCTAATTCCTGTGCACACAAGACCCTCAGCCCTTCTCCTCTCCATTTCTGCAAGTCCTACTCTCCCATGCTTGTGATGGGATGAGTCAAGCTCATCCCATCCAAAAGTCATGCTCTCCTCTTCCTTTAAATGGGAACCTCAGTTCTCCTTTCCTCTTCATTTGCTCAGCTGAAGCTCCTTCCCCTCTTCCTCCACTTGATAGCATCTAAAGAAGAAGAAGCTTCTCCTCTCAAGTTCAAGCTCCCAAGAATCCTTAGAGAAATCTCCATTTGTAAGTCTAAGGTACCTCCCTTTTCCCCCATTAGTTGACCTAATGGCTACTTCATTTTGTTCTAATGCTTATTTCACCTCCTAAAAAATCTTTGATTAGGATATGGAAATCATTAGAGCTCATAAGATAGTAAATTTTGGGGAAGAAAATTAATTCTACAAAAATAATTTTTGTATACCCAAGCCTTTAGCTTCATTATTTCTATTGTTAAAATAAATTTTTTATATCGATTTTGGTATCAATTGAAAGGTATCAAAAAGACATTTCCAATGGTATATAGCACCACACTTGAGGTGCCCTAAATCAAGAGTAATTGGGTGCCAAATGGGACATATTTCAATTTTCGCATAGGCAAAATCACTATCGAGCTCTACAGTGCGTCGTAGCACTTGTCTCTTGTCCAGAAGGCGCTACAGCATGCCACAGCATATGCGTCTCAGGTTGTCTATGCCATAGCATGCCACAACATGTCATAGCATGCCACAGCATGCCATAGCACCCAACTCTCGGGAAATCTGGCGTCGTAGCGTGCCACAGCGTCTAAAAATGCTGCAGCGCGCCACAGCGCTAAAATCCGCCGCAGCATGCCGCAGTGCCTGAAAGCACTTCCGTGTGCTGTAGCACCCGAGTCTCATGAATTCTAGTGCAATAGCATGCCGTAGCATCTGTCTTTGGGTCAGGGAATGCTACAGCGCGCCATAGCACCCAGGTCTCACATTGGCTAGTGCCATAGTGCCTGTCTCTCGGCCAGTAGGCGCTACTGCGTATCGCAGCACTTTCAGGCGTTGCAGCGCGCTATAGCATGCAGAACTGCCCAGTTTTTCCCAAATTACTTATTTTTTATATTTTATTAATCCCACAACCTTAATAATGCAAAAATATACCAAAATTGAACATAATCAAGATTGGGCAAAAATGTACCAAAATCTTAAATTCTTAAGTTCTTGTTTGACTATTTTATCTTATGACAACTTGATTTAGCCTTTTTATAAGATCAAAATTTCTTTAATATTTCAGCTTCTAAGATCCTTTACCTTTAGAATAAGTGAAGGTGTTAACTCTTAGATCCTTTGAAGATTAGTACCTATAATTCATGTTTAAACCTCAATTTGGAGTTTGAACCCATAATTCTTAAATATTGATCGGCATAATCAAGATTGGGTTTGTGCTATCAAAATAAAATAATTAAGTTGTTTATTAATTACTTAACCTTTGCAGTCATCATTCTGATTATAAATTAGAACTTATTAAGTTCTAATGTTAAATATAAGGCTATAAATCTGGGTTTATACTGGATAGATGGATAATGAAGATCCTAAGCTTGTACTATCTTGCATAGATAGATACTGAAGATCCTAAGCTTGTAATATCTCAGATTAGATAGAATGAATTCAATTAGATAATAATAGATATCACATATATTTAGATGAGTCTCTTTCTCGCTTGATTATTGCTGCTTCACATACCTTGTATTTTGAGCTTTATACCATGACATAATGGTTAAACATGGGATATTTTGATAAATATCCTATGTTAGTCTTGAATGCATAATACACTGATTCAGTTTATTCATTATATTTCAGTATATTCAGTTCATTCAGTTTTTCAGTACTCAGTTCAGTATAGTGTATTCTATTTAGTCTGCCTCTTCAATTTAGTACTTATGCAATAGAACAAACTAGGCCTAGCTCTATGGTTAGCCAGGATGGTATTTGTCTATTTCAATAAATTTAACCAGGCCTAGCTCTACGATTAGCTAGGATGGTATTCGTTAGACTTTTCGATTCAATGGCTTTGTTTAGCCTATTTTTATTATGGCAGTACTAGTTTAGATACATTTCTCTATTCTAATCTTCTAAGTTTAACCAGGCTTAGCTCTATGGTTGGCTATAATGGTATTTGTTAGACTCTCTTTCAGTTCGGTGACTTCATTTAGCCAAGATATATATATTATCAATTATGCATATTTTCTATTTTTAGCTCATTTTTAGTTCATTTTAGTACTGTTATTTTAGTTCAGTACTTTTCAATTCCGTACTTGCATATTTTAGGATGCTAGTCCTTATTTCAGTTCTCTTATGTTTGAGTATAGATTTTCTTTATGCAATCAACACGTATTTATTTGATCATAAATATGATAGGGTGAGTTTACTTTTAATTCTTTTAGTTATTATATATGTATATTTACTGCCTAACATTAATTTCAACTTTGGGTTGATGTATGTTAATATACATACTTCATTTTGTTTAAGTTATAAATGCTTAGTTTATAACTATCCTGCTTCTATTGCTTGTTGCACTCTAAATACTTGCATGCTTAGTAAAATATGATATCCTAAATATTTAGCCTCATTTAATCAGCCTAAAATATACCTAGATAATTTATCTAACTGTAAGTTTTTCTCTTTCTAAGTTGGGCCCTAGCATTGTGATACCGATAATATCAGATTCAGAGTTGTTCGTTAATGTTGCTACATGTGAGGAGTTAGGTGAGGAGGATCTTCTTGCTGTTGAGACCTAATGATGCAGAGCACCTACGTAATCATCGTCGACGCACCAAATCATAAATTAAACTTAATATTTTCATGATTATATATTGTATTTTTTATTTTGCTTACATTGGCTTATTTGTGGAACTCATTTAAATGGGCCTTTAGATTAACCCATTTATCATGTTTTTTGTCATGAGTGTTATTTGAGTGAAAGGACACTTTAGTCCTTTATGAAAGAGTTGATTTAAGGTTTTTTGGTATTTTATATAAAAGGACACTTTAGTCCTTCATGAGTAGTTTGGTTGAGGGTTTTATTAGTCATTTGTAGGAAAAGACACTTTAATCCTTCATGAAAGGGTAAGTTTATGATTTTGATGGTCAATTGACATATATTTGGCTATAAATAAGCCAATGTCTTATGTATCATGGCATTGAAGATTGAATGAAAATATATTTCTCTACTTATTGTGTTCATTAGTACTTTCATTCTTAAGAGAAGGAAATCTTGAGTATTGCAAACCTTAGAGAAGGACATCTAAGGAAGGAAGAAGATCCTACAATGAAGGACTGTTTGTAGAGGTCAACTTCAATTATCCCCGCTTCGCCACCGGTTGCCTTAACTTTGACACAGGTTAAATCAACCATAGCTCTTATTTATCTCTATACTTTATATGGTAAAGATTTTGTGTGTTAGTATAACTGTGGCTTGAATCATCTCAATCTCATTTTTTTAATTTCGCATTTGTACGCAAAATTCGCCTTATTTTATCAATACTCGATCGTGAGTAATTTGTTATTTTTATAGGTGTAAGAATTATCATACCCTTCGCATATGCATTTACTTTGTCCTACACCTAACTAGTTTTTTTTTTACATGTGAGGATGAGAGAGTTCCCTTTCATTAAGTTTGTTTGTAATAATTAAATGTTCTGAATGTATTCTTTTTTCTGCATTTTTATATTGAGCTGAGTTATTGTCTTTCTTTCTTTACTGTGTTGTGGATGTTATGCTCTTATCTACTTTCGATACTTTGATATTTTGATGCTTGACCTTCAGTCTCAGGCAAGCCTCTCAGCAAAGGCAGGTTGGGTTTATTCCTGACTCGACCATGGCTAGAAGGATTGTCATGCGGGGACCATACTCACCGTAATCTTGTTGATTTCGGAATTAGCATGACCGTGGAGGGTGCGGGGTCCCACAAGTCCCCACTTGCAAATTTGATTATTTAATTCAATACATTTTAGTAATTAAATTTAAGCTATCAAACGAGCTTCAAAAAATTCTAAAATTTCACCCATATCTAATTTTGGGGTGAAGAATTCAATGGCGAACTCCAATTATGATTTGGAGGTAAATTTAATTATTTTAATTTTTCTAATTAAGTAAATGCATTAAAATAACCCTTGAAGTCTAATAATTGAAGAATTCTCCAAAACTACCAAAAATACTAAAAGTACGCTTAACAATGACAAAATTTTATTTTGTCAATTTATTGCATTATTTGATTAAACAGAAAAAGGAGAAATAAAAAAAATAAATATATCAATTAAAACTTAATATTTTGCAGTTAGCTTGAAGGTTTATTGGCCTTAAGTTTACAAGAGTATCTAAGATTTAGACATTCCCAACTTTTTAACTCTTTTAACTTGCTAGGTACTCACTATCAATTATAATATAAAGGGTTTTAAAGTGAGGATTTTTCTAACCATTAGCTTCTAAGTCCTAATTATTATACTAGGTGCCTTAAGGTTAGTTATGTGGTTTGACCTCTATGATCTTCTATAGTTACTAATTTAATCATCTACAATGCTAGGATGGTTTAGGTTACTTCTATATCTAAGGAATGAAAGGTATTATATTAAGCTCAATCTATCATCTCAAGGTTTCTACAGATGTGTTTTATAGTCATAAGAAACTAACCATTCTATTTTCATCCAAAGGTTTAGAGAAATTACACTAAAGCAATGCCAAAATCTCATACTATCCTCTCATTTCTACAATTGAGACTCTTTCCTAAGTTTACTAAATCTAGAACAACCTAAATATTTTTTTACCAAACACATGCCCTAGGGTGCAATCAAGGCTCATCCTAAGTTTTGATTTGCTGTCCTAGGGTTTAGGAGGCTAAAAATGGGAAAATTCATAAACTTTAGAATTTAATATTAATTAAATAAAGAATTCAAAATTTTAGATTTAATATTTGGTGTCCAATTAACATAAAATTAGTGCCTATAGATTTCCTATAGCATATGGAGTACAATGACAATAAGTAGAGTCAATTTGGACTTCAAATGATTAATTTAAGCCTTAATTACACTTAATTATAATTAGAAGGTGATTAGAAATTTTCTTGTCAAAATAGAAATTAGTTTGCATATTATTGTTCTACTCATTTTTCTAATCCTTTTAGCATATAATTTAGATATATTAGGATATGCAATTAAGAAGTTATTTAGATAATTAAATTGGAATTAAATTAACATAAGTTCTAATTTTAATTAGGTTTCCAAACTGCGACTTTGTAACATCCAGACAACGGGTTTCCTATTCAGTGGTCCTCGACCGCACAGTGTCGTGTTTGGCCGAACCACAACACTGTTCTTTTCTCCACGATAACTCAGACAAGATGGAGCTAGGGTTTATCACTCTGACGATAACTTAGATCATCACTATGACGATTCTGACGACATGTGACTCGTCAAAAGATTGCTAACGATGAGACCTAGCTGATAAACCTAAAAGATCTAAGTTGCTTGGTTTAATTTGCTATCCCCAATTTGGATTTTTGGCCCCTTTAAGGTTCATTATGGAGGGAAAATTCTCTCTCCACAGTGAGCGAATTGGCTAACTGACGGGCCCATTGCTTTCCTTGAGTCGTGGCTGACCCAAGGATACCCTCAGTGAGGAATGAGACCATCGAGAAGGGAGAAAATTCCTTTGAGGGGGGCTCAAGCACTGTACAATACTATATAGGCTTGAGCCACTACGGCTCGGCTAGCCATGCCCGAGCTTAATTGATCTTAGGAGACGATATAATGGGCTAAGGCATCCAATTACGAAATTAAAAATGCTAGAATTAAATGATGGAGATGAAGATAAACCCGTACCCAGTGTCTGCGATGGTGAGGCTTCAACGAGCATATGAGGTCGATACAATAACTCTCACTTTTCAATTCAGGCTTTAAATGAATGGGTAGGAGAGTAGGATTCCATTGCTGGGGTTATTAGCAGCTGAAAGGGTCAGATCCATTTCTCCTATGGTTCGTCTGGTGCATTAGACAACTCAAATTAGCCCATAAGGTCGATCAAACTCACGGGCGGTATCTCAGCCATTGGATCTGGGCCTGATCCAACGGTTGAGATCAGATCAGTCGTGGATCTGATCTAGACCGTTTGATCTAAATACGAGAGACCATAGGACGACCAAGATTAATGGATCTGGTTACCCCGTGTTTTAAACCCAACATCAGATTTTTGCTGTTTTGTGAATAGGGTTAACGGCCGTTGGATAAATTAGGTTAATTTTTTAATTATTTAAATTAAATTATAAGAATCTTGCCATTTAAAATTAAGCTATCAAATTAGCTTCGAAAAATTCCAAAAATGCACTCCTCGCTAATTTAGGGGTGAAGAACTCAAAAATGAAGTCAAATTTTTAATTGGAAGTCAATCTAATATTCTTATTTTTTAGGTTATATAAATTGCTCAAAATAAACTTTAAAGTTAAAGAATAGCTAAATTATACCAATTTTAGGGGTTGGCTCTTAATGCCACTAGGAGCCTAATGGCAAAGTTCTTAAGATATTTAGACTACTCAAAATTTGGTAATAACACTAGATTTGTTACAACCTTACTTTGTCAACACCTTGTTGACAGCACACCAAACTCCTCAAACATCATTCTCATCTCCACGGCAAGTCGTCACCTCCCCACGGTGAACCCTCTTTGAACGGGAAGGACCAAAACGATAAAAAAGTGTATGTGGGGAATTTTCATTGAGCAAATCAAAATATTAAAAACTATAATAAGAGATAAAAATAATTAAAATAATTTTGACTCATAATATTACTAATTTATTAACCATTAATTTTTATTTTTGCTCATAGCTACTATCTTTTATTTTTGCTCGTAATATTTCTTTATGCAATTTTTCTACTCTTTAATTTTCTTACTCTTTTTATTTTATTTATTTATCAATTAATGATAATGATAATACTATTATTATTATTATCTTATAAGTATCATAATATTCATCTCTAAATAAGTATATATGCATAACATTTTCATAGAAAATAATGAGATCATTTCCTTCCTATTATTATATTCACTGTCTAGGATAGATAATAATAACAAACTTTAAGTGTAAATTATTATATAAATAATAATAATATTATTATTATTATCTCTAATTATTTTCTCAACTTCTCTCTAAGCATATATATATATATATATATATGCTCTTAAGAGTTGATAGTTTGTCTTATGCAAAAAATTGCAAAGGTGAAAGTAGAGTTTTGAATATATGAATGCCCTGTTAGGGCTACAATTTGAGCTTATTTTTTGATTCTATAGTAAATAAATGTACATAAAATGATAGGAGTCACTATGGGGACTATTTTACGAGTATATGCAAACACATGCTTAGGACGGTGTTAGTTCGACATATATAGCATACGAGGGGCATATAAAGAGAGTTAAGGGATATGGTATTGTAATAACCCGTTGTTGTTACTTAGAAAACGAAACTTAAACAGTGTATGAAACGGATCCTATTGATAATAGTTAATAGCTTTTGAAGAAGATCTTCAAAAGAAGAATAATTAGGACACTAAAATAGTGCTCATAAAAATAAACAGCACCAGATCGGCAACTTTAGTGGGGATGGAAGGAGATAAGATGGCAACTTTAATTATAAGTTGCATAATGCAAGAAAAAAGCATGCAAATTAGCTTCACTAATAAAATTAATGAATCTAATCATAGTGTTTAACTCAAATAATTTAATTATAAATCAAAAGATATTTAATTAGTATATAATTTAACTCTTACACATAAATAATTATTGACAAATTGACCAACTTTTGTTAATTAGTACAACTTCTTTCTTATCAGTACGGATAGTGCAAAATCAGATAAGATGGCAATATGGTTAGTGCTATTTTCATCACCTTCACAAATATTATAAGATTTTATTATGGGTTCTCATTTAGTACTTCTTTTATAATTTTAGATAATTAATACATCTAAATGTAATATTAAATTAATAATAATTGAGGGTAATTAAATATATATTAAAAATATTTAATTATTTTAGATAATTATGAAGTATTTTTCAATCAAATATTTGGGACTTCCCAAAAATATCTTGTTCATGAAAGCATTACATGGCAGTAGCAAACAAGGTTGATGAATATGCAACAAAATAGTGATTAAAGTATATTATGCACTTTCCTCAGTATACTTACAGTAACAATCAAAACAACTAAGGATTACAAAATCCTGTGCCTCTTTCCAAAGAAAAGTCTTTCAGGACAGCTAAGAGAGTGGCCTATCATTTCTCGTCTAAAATCATCTCGCTCGAGAGAGATAAGCAGACACATCATCTAAGAGATTTCCAAACCAACGGTTGAGACAAATCTTTTGGTTGTATTATTATATCGTTTTCTTACAGTAAAAAACATGCATTATGTGTTAAAACGCGTTAAAGTAACGAATTTGAAAATGTTTATTGTATTATATGTGTAGGCAACACTAATATTTTATTCTTAACTAATTTAATAATTTTTTGATTTCCTTCTTCTTTAGTTATATTTGGCTATTGTGCTGTGTTTATCAAAAATATTAGGTACAAGCAAAATTATGATTAAATTTACTATCTAAAAATTATGCATTATGTGTTCATCAAAGAATTTTATTGTATTATATGTATGTACAAGTAGTATTATAATCTTAAATAAATACATATTCATACAAAATCTCTTAGATTGCTCTTATGCATCTTTATTTTGACCATTGTGATGTGTTTGCTAATAACAACTGATTTAAATTCGCGCTATTAATTCCCGGGCAATTAATAGTAGATATATTGAATAATAACAACCCGTTTAATTCCTACTAGAAATGCATGTGCGTTTAATGGTAGATGATTTGAATTCCTACCAATAAACGCACGGCCAAATGGGAATTAATTAAATTGTTTATATTACTACTCAATTGCTATGTATACGCTTGTATTACAACATTATATGCATGAATAAGATTAATTATTTTTCTCTATCTCGCTACTTCTTGTGCGTCTCTTCATGATGTCAGAGCGATACCTCATCTTCAATTTTTTAATACAGAAATAATGCCTCTTCCAACCTCTGTTTCTATCAGGCGAAAGATTGTTTATATACAATAATATCCTTCTCTCCAAAGTTTCGCCACCCCTCATCGCATCCAAAACCACTCGTACCTTCTCTAATGGCATTTACCAATGCTGACTCCGAAACAATAGAAACCTCTGAAACACGTAACTCCTCTTTCACAAAAGTCTCCAAGGACCTAAAATTCATATTATCCAACATTAAAAACTTGATTAACAACCCTTTTACTGCTGATAATTATCTCATTTGGAGAGCTCTAGTTTTTTATCTATTCAAATCTAATATTCTACATGGCCATTTGGATGTATCGATCCCGTACCAATAGTATCTAGCCCCAATTACCCCTTCAAGATCTCAATCGACCAAAATCTCACACCTGCTATACACTCAATCATATCTCCCTCCATTCTTCCATACATCCTTGAAGCTTATTGTTGTGCCAATGCGTGGAGCAATATATCCAAATGTCTCCAAGGAACCAACCGTTCTCGAGTCATTCAACTCAAAAATGAATAACATAATGTATCACTGAAGGAGCACTCCATGCTTGATTATCTCTCAGAAATTAAATCTATTGTGGAAAAAAATATTGCCATAAGATCTAAAGTTAATGATGAAGAAATCCTCCTCTACACTCTCAACGGTCCTCCTACTACCTACCAGACCTTCAAGAAATCCATCCGCACCAAACTGGCACCCAATAGTTTGGATGACATATACTCACTCCTTTGTAGTGAGGAAATTAATGTCCAACAAGATCTTAGCAAAGAACTTCAACTATGCCATTCCTCCCAAACACATCAACCAAACCACATGCCCCTGTTCTCAAGAAGATTTCACAAGTGAGGACGCACCAGTCAAGGTTGTGGTCACTTTACAACTCCCTTCTGTGGCTCTTTATCTGCCACACGCAACTCCAGAGCTCCTCACATAGACTGTCAAATCTATAGCAAGCTTGGATACATAGCCAGAGATTGTTGGCATCATATGAATGCCAATAATAGCCGCTCACCACCAAGTAGCAACCTTGTGTATCAACAGTCTATTTGATTCTAATTGGTACCTTAATTTGGATGCCTCCACCCATCTCACAAATAACTACAGCAATTTGTCTATTGTTGATTCCTATCACAGAACTGATAGAGTCACTATTGAAAGATGTCAGACTCTTCCAATTTCTAGTATCGGTAATGGCATTTTGCTTACCCCCACTCATAAGTTCCTTCTAAATCAGCTACTTCACGTTTCTCATAGCAAATATACTCTTCTTTCCTTTCACAAGATAATCAAAGATAATTCATGTTCTATTTCATTCAATCCTAATGGCTCCATTATAAAGGACCTCAAAATAGATATATCGCTCCTTTAAGGCACCTACACCAAGAATTTACAAGATTTGTTCATCACATGAACCTCCTCCTCCCCGTCAAATTGCTCTCTAGTCTTCAAATACTGCAATTGCACCTCCATGGCAACTTCGGCCAGGCCATCCCAGCCATTAGGTTAGACATCTTCTACATAAGCACTCTCATACTCTTGACTCAACAACCACCATCACTCATGCTCAATCTGCTTCACCGCCAAGCACCACAAATGTAATCTTTATGATTATGTAAAGGCTATTAAGTTACCACGAGTTAATTATAATTGCAAAAATAGTGGTGGAGCACCGAATTCAGGCAACCTGCCCAATAGGATCTGCCTAACCACTAAGAGGGACATCATATGCAGGAGTTAACAATCAACCATGAGGCCCTTAGTCTAATATTTAGAAAGATCCACTTCACCAATTAAATAGGAGGGGTCTTGTTATAACCATATTACTAGATTGAGTAATCTAAACCAGCACTAGGTGTTACTTTTAACGACCCAATTGCTAGATTAGATAATCTAATCCAATATTCAATGTTACTGTAGTACTTAATACTGGGTTAGTGAGTCTTAACCCACTATTAAGTACTATGGGGGGCTAAGGGTCTCTAATATGGAAAATAAGATGAATAATACTATATAAATGCATACCATTCCAGCCATCTAGAAAAGAAAGGAAAATACATCACAAAATAATAAAGTAAAATATTCAGAGTTTAATTAAAGTTATCGACAGACAACGATTACACGTCTGCGCTTGCAGGCAAATGTACGTGGTCTGAAGTAATACTTGGAAGGTAAGTTTCGAGATTTATCATCCTCAGGGAATGGTGCGCTTTGATACTAAGGTATATATATGTTTAACAATATTTAAACTATATAATTTCAATTTTTAAATTGGTTCCGTTAATAAGTAAAATTATGAGTTAAAAAACTCTTTGATTTAGAGAGGAGAGTTGGGGTTCCTCCAGGTGAATTGAAAAGGACTCATGTTGCAACACTTCTCAAGCAACTTTTTGTTCTTTCATTGTCATGCTAATTAATCAAGTGAGCATTGTATTCTTTAGATTGGTCCTCTAATTCCTACATGTTCAAATCTTGTGCATGAGATGAACACACTAGATTCTATCTAGCACAAAGATTCTCATGAGACTATAATTAGAGCATCTTAGTTTTCCTACATCTAGGTTGTCAAGACATTCATTTTTTAATTAGGAGATCTCATGAGCATTGATTTCACTAAGAAGCATCACACGCATCACATGCAGTTCATATAAGGAAGTGACTTCAACGGGCTTCATGAACTATGTCACATCATCCATGAGCTCTCGATGAATCCTCTTCCTCCTTTCACGTATGCTGAGCAATATAGCTCAGTTAGTGAGTCTTAGCTCACATGCATCGACCTCTTGATTGAGCTTAGAGCATGGTGCAATTAGGCTCAAGAACTTCTCATATAGCTCTAAGCACTGATGTATACATGTCCAACTCTAAACCAAGCTATGAGCTATGGAGCACAAGACGTTATTTAAATGTTTATTTTATTATACTTATATATTCTTAGTAGATTTTCCATTCTGTTAACAACATGATTCAAAAATAAATTTATAAAGTCATTTGAAAACAGATCATTATTCACTGCTTGAGGAAGTTCTCAAACATTCATTTTGTCCCTTACATTTTACATGAATTTAGCCCAACCCTCCCCAAGGAGGGTCTAGCCTTCCATTACAGCTAAGATACAGAGAAAAGCATACAAAGATGAGGACCCTTTCATGATCCACTAAAATGAAATCAAAAGAAAAATTAGGAATGTACTAGGAATAGTTCTTATTGGGGTTCTCTAGATCTTCCTTGTTCTTCCTCTATTCTTTCCTTTTAGCTCCCTAGTGAAGCCTTTCCTTCTTTCTCTTCTAGTAATGGCCTCCTCAATCTTCCTTAGAGAGGTCTTCTTCTTCTTCTAATGCAGCCCCTAAAATCTAAGATTTTGGAATGAAAATGGGATCCCTTCTTTTGTCAAGAGAGGCTGCAATTATAGAGGAGTCTTCCTCATTTTGAATTCTGCTCTTCCCTCCACCAATTTTCTATAATAAGTGCATATTCCACTTGATTCCTGCACTCTTGCATGAAATAATTTCATCTTTTGCATTTTTTAATTCTTGTTAACATTTCAAATCCCATCTTTTCTCTTAAAGAATTTCATTGGCAGAGGATATGTCAACTGGGAGATAGGTTACTAGCTGGGGGTCATGTCCCAGCTGTAATTAATGCCTTTAAAAGACAGAAAATTTGGCCCCCGCTGTAGCGGGTTATGTTTCGAAAACTCATCCGCGGTAGCGTGCTGTAGCGCCTTTACGTTTTGAACTTGATCCGCGGTAGCACGCTGTAGAAGCTAAGTATTGAAGTTTGAGTCCACTGAGCCTTAAGGTTTCATCTGCAGAAGCGCGCTGTGGCGCACTGTAGCGATTTAAGTTTTGATCTTTTATTTGCGGTAGCGCGCTGCAGCGCGCTGTGGCGCGTTGTAGCGATTGAATTTTTAAACTTTCATTGGCGGTAGCGCACTGCAGCATACTGCAGCGCCCTGTAGCGCATTATAGCGGTTTAAGTTTTGAGCTTGACTTTGCTATAATGCGCTATAGCGAAATCATTCCAGGCTCTAGAAATCCCCAATAGCTGTAGCACACTATGGCGCGCTATAGCTCACTGTGGCACACTATAGCGCACTGCAGTGCCCTGTGGCGCGCTGGAGCGCACTGTAGCGGTTTTCTCCTAGAATTTGCAGAATAGCTTCAGATTTTGCTTAGCTCTCATTTTTCTTGAAAATAAATAGAATTTGATCAAAGTAGGTTATTTCCAATAGGGACTTGTACGACTTCTTATTTTATTTTTCTGTAAATTATGAATTCATCATACTCCCACACTTAGATTATTACTCATCCTCGAGTAAGCTCAAAAAATGGTTTTTTTATTCTTAAAGTATAAGAGTCAAAGTTTTAATATCATTGTGAAATTTATTGTCATTCAAAACTTGTTGTAACTGAAATGACTAACAAGTCTTCAGCCACTAAATGTCTTTGAACTCTGGTTATAGTCCTTGGTTGCTTCCTTAGTCTCCAAATTCTAAATTTGTAATGCTTGATACTTCATTATGGGAGAGGTATTATAAACTAGTGAGGCTATGAGTGACCAAGAGTTTTATGTCATATATGCTCCTTCTTATAAATCACAAAGATACACTATTTTCTAGTAATTCACCCCTAGCTAATTGAAGGGTGAGAAATGTAGCAGCGAAATCAGATTTTGATTTCAACGAGAATTTAATTTTCTCATTTTCCATGGTATTTAAAATATTTTAAAATATTCCTCAAAAATCTAATGACTTCCAAATGCTTCCAAAATATCACCCCCAGCTAATTTGGGGGTAATTAGTATAATGGCAAAGTTTAATTTTTGATTTGATATCAAATTAAATAGGCCAATTTTCAGGATTCCTAAAATTTCCAAAATCACGATTTGATTCATTTGACTCCTAATTTAGACCAGGTCATTGTGACAAACTCCTAATAAATTAATTGATATACTAGAATCATAATCAAAACTTGGTTTGGTCCTAATTGACCTAAGTAACAATCTGGGTTGTTACAGACTCCCCCACTTAAGAACAATATCATCATCGACCTCACTCAAGTGGAAAGAACGATTACCAGAATAAGATTGTGAATTAAAATGAAAAGGAGTTAAGAAAGTACCTTAATTAAAGAGGCTCGGATATTTTTGACGCATGTCCACCTCTCTCTCCCAAGTAGCTTCATTTTGAGAATGATTTTTCCATTGAATCTTGACCATATCAATAGAACGATTTCTTAGTTATTTTTGATCTCGGGCCAATATTTGGACTGGCTCTTCAGCAAAGGTTAAATCAGGTTGAATTTGAACTTCTAGAAACTGAATTAAATGAGAGGGACTTCTGAGACATTTCCTTAATGTCTATATGTGGAATACGTTATGGACAGCCGCAAAGTCATCGGGTAGGTTTAGTTTGTAAGCAAAAGATCCTATCTCTATGTTATTTCAAATGGCCGGACATAATAGGGACTGAGTTTCCCAGTTATGCCAAATCTAAAGATTCCCTTCATTGGGCTAACCTTTAAATATACAAAATCTCCAGCATTGAATTCTTTGGGTCGGTGGAGAATATTATGATACTTACTTTGACGGTCTTGAGCAGTACGAATCCTTTGTTGAATTAGCTGAATCTTCTTATTAGTTTCTTTAACTAATTTAGATCCATATAACTGCACACTTCCCAATTCAGACCAAGCTAGTTGAGGGCTGCATTTTTTGCCATATAAGGCCTCATATGGAGCTATTTTAAAATGAGCTTGAAAACTGTTATTATATGCAAATTCCACCAATGGAAGGTGTTCTTCCCAAGAACCAACAAAGTTGAGAATACATAATCTAAGAAAATCTTTGCCAAAGTTGTCCCCAGATCCTAATGTCCTTCTTGCTAGAACTTTGACGTAAATCTATTGTCCCTATCGGACACTATTAATTTAGGTATTCTATGTAATCTAATGATCTCCTTGATGTAGAGATTAGCTAGCTTCTCTATTGAATCTATTTGATGAATGGGGATAAAATGCACAAACTTGGTCAATCGATAAACTATCACCAATATTGCATTAGCTCCTAATCTTGCATGGGGCAAACTGATTACAAAGTCTATGGATATGTCTAACCACTTCCATTCAGGAATCTCAAGAAGATGGAGCAAACCACCAGGTCTCTAATGCCCGGCCTTAACTAGGTTACAAGCATGGCATTTAGATGCAAAATCTGCTATACTTCTTTTCATTTCGGACCACCAAAAAGATTATTTCATGTCTTGATACATTTTATCGCATCCAAGATGAATCACATATCTTGAGCTATGGCCCTTAATTAACACTTCACGATACATGGATTTGGGAATCCATAAATAGTTTTCTTGATAAATAGCACCCTTATGAAAATGAAGATCAGTACGGTGACCACTCTCGATTGCTTGCTTTAAATTCAAGTATTCTTCATCTTTAGTTTGTGAAATAGATACATCTCTATGGAAAGTGGGTTCCACATTACTCATTGAGATCATCTCACTGAACATATCTCCATGAACTGGTTTAATATCTAACTTGCAAAATTCTTCCTCTAAAGAGCTAATGGCAATCATAGCTGTAAGCGTAGCACAATGGCTAAGGGAATCTGCTACAACATTGGCTTTTCCAATATGATACTAAATGTCTAGATCATAATCACTGATCAATTATATCCATCTTATTTGTCTACAGTTTAGTTTTCTCTAAGTGAATATGTATTTCAGGCTCTGATGATCTATAAAGATGGAGCATTGAACTCCATACAAGAAATGATGCCAAATCTTTAGAGCAAAAACTGATGCCGCTAATTCAAGGTCGTGGATAACATAGTTCCTTTTGTGTGGCTTTAGCTGACGAGATGTGTACACAATAACTCTTTCATCCTGCATTAGAACACATTCTAGACCAATTTCTGAGGCATCTGTGTATACTTGATAATTTACACCTTCTTTGAAAAGGACTAGTACTGGAGCAGAGGATAGTGCATCCTTCAAGGTCTGAAAGGCTTCTTCATATTTTGGCGTCCAAATGAAAGGCAGTGCCTTATGAGTCAGCTTGGTTAAGGGAGAAACAATCTGGGAAAAACCTTTAGCAAACTTTTGGTAATACCCTACCAAACCCAGAAAGCTCCAGATTTCTATCGCGGATTTAGGCTGCAACCAATCTTGAACAGCATTGATCTTATGTTGATCCACGCGAATTCCTTGGGCATCCATCACATGCCCTAAGAAGGCTACTGAACTTAACCAAAACTCGCATTTAAAAACCTTTGCATACAACTCAAGCTCTCGAAGTATCTCCAATAAATCATTCTTAAATGATTCTCATGCTCTTCCAGGGTTTTGAATAGATGAGAATATCATCAATAAAAACAATACTAATTTTATCTAAATAAAGTCTTAGAACTCGCTACATTAAGTCCATAAATATCGAGGGTGCATGTGGCGCCACACCCCTTAATCCACAAGATTAAGCTAAGGGGTGGTGTGTCACTCTAGCTAACCTTTCACTTATTATTAGATTAGGATGAAATCCACAATCCACATACTAAGGGAAGGAGTAAGCATATAATCAAATATTCAGTCACTTAATAAGAATTCATATAGAGTGCGGAAGCGATTTACCATAAGAAACATCCAAGCATCACAACATAAATATAATGAAATATATCTCAGAATATAAGCATAGAATCCAAATACACAGTCACGAGTACCTGTATTATTAGTACATCAATTTAAGTTTAAATAATGAAGGAAAAATGCGCTCATTCTCACTTATAAAGAGAAACTAAATAGCTGCTTCTTCCACAGGCTCCTCCTCTGGATATGGCTCCACACTAAGATCCTGATCATCCAACTGAAGAGGATCTGCCATTGTCAGTTTCACAATGTAGAGCCCTAGCCAAAAAAAAGAAAAATCTTGTGTTAGACAATTGTCTAAGTACATTTTAAGCTGATAAGTTTCATGTGTTTTGTAATATCATCATTTACATTCTCTAAGCAACAACTATATAAGGTAATAAGCAATATAATAAGGAAGGAAAAAGCTATAAATAATTATTTATAACTTAAGCAAAAAGAGAGGCTAAGACATGCCTCAAATACAAGCTAAATAAGGTAAGTCATATGAATATAAATAACTAAACAGGTATTGAAAGAAAATACTACATCCTCAATATGCTGGTGATCAAAAGAAATATGCAAATTAAAATAACTGAACTCAGTAATGATACATATAAATAGCGGCAAAATTCTAACATCCTAAAATATATAAGCAGTACAAAGAAAATAGTTGACTAAATAAAAATGCTGAAAAGTAAGCAAAATATCAAAACTAAATATATATGTAAACATCTGTGTACCAACTGCCATACAGAAAAGAGTTAATTTAGCCCACCGAATATTAACGATCTTAACACCATCACGGCTAAGGCACAGAATCGTGTACCCCTAGTGTCAACAAGGAGACTAGGCAATCAACACACAATAAATCTTCTCTTAGTGTCAATAAGGAGACTAAGCAAACAGAAGATATGAACAAGTCTTCCCCTAGCGTCAACAAGGAGACTAGGCAATCAGAAGACATAACTGAGAGGCAGCTCTAACACATACAATTATTATTTTTAATCAATCACTTTAATATTTTCACAAGGAATCTAAGGAGTTTCCATATTTTCCTAACATTTTATTTATGCATCAAATGTCTTATATGATATGCTCAAAGAAATAGGCACAAAAGTACAAGGTATGCGTAGCAACAATCATCAAAGTAAGCAAGGGACTCTACTAAACATGGTGATATCATTTGTTTTCTACTTAACCATTCTAACTATTTCAAGTTACACAAGTTCAGGATCACCATTTTCTTACTATCGAGAGTAACTTAGAAACTCGTCTTTATAAGTTAAAAGGATTAGAACTGATCGGTTCTAATCTAGTTCAATCAGATAGACGACTATGAGTTGAGTCAATAAATCATACGTCCAAGTTTTGTGAATGTTCTATCTAAGATCTGATCAAGATCTTCTAAACCTATAGATTATAGATTAAACACTACGAGAATTAGGTTTAATCACATAATCCAAAATGGGTAAGACTAAGTTCTAAATTTTATTCTATAAGTGATCTACTGATTATGGCAACCCTATTAAGTAATTAAACTTAATAGGATGAATTTCTTATCTTAACTCTAGGATTGAAAGATAAAATAATCGGAATAAAATGTAAAATCTAGAAACTAATAAAACCAAGGATTCATTTATTAAAAAACCTTATTTTTCAATAAATGAAATCAAACCTATGATCTAGTCTTAGTCTCAAGAATAGTCCTAATGTGATGTGTACAATCCTAAAGAAAAAGACTTAAAGAACATTTTAGGAAGTTTAGCTAATTTGATTAAAAAGCTTAATTGAAAGATTTTAAGATTTAATGAGGGCATGATATGAGATGAATCTCACATCATGAATCTTAATACTTATTTATTTTGCACAAAAAGAAAAGGTGCAATTCAACTCACAATTCTATTATTATTTGATCCGCTATTTTTATTATTCGATCCGCTCATTACTATTCAATCTGCTATTTTTATTATTCAATCCGCTGTTCCTAACTCACCTCTTAAGATCAATAACATCTTTAATTAAAATTTTATTCAGGTCTTGTCACTTGGGATGATGGTCAAATGCCTACAATTTAAACTAAAATGGAGAGTGAATACTTCTTACTTTATCAAAAACCTTTCCATCAATTTAACAGTGAAGTGTTTGCATCGAGCTGTTAGTAAAATAACTCATCGATAATATTGTTTATTCTCCTTATTGTCATTATATGATAGAGAAGAAAAGAAGTTGGTAAATGTATGATTTAAAGGAAGTGCTAGTACTTTGCGATGATTTTTTAGTTTCAGAATACTTAAAAGTTTATCTTCGATTTAACTATTATCCTTGAGTGTCAATTATATTTTGATTCGATATGTTTAGCATATACAACTCTGAACTACAAGTAATGATTAAGCCTATGCAATATATGAATGTTAGCATAATTTATTTATGTGAAATCTTGAACTTGTTGGCTCTTATACTTATAAACATGCCTTCGTATAGTTAATAGTACTTTTGTTTTAATAGATTTGCTATAATCTAGGTGCATGACCCTAATAACGCATTAGGATGCAAGAGGGCATCAAATCTATTTAAATACTTCCATAATCGTTATTTAATTGAAATATTAGGAACAACACATACATTTTCTAAAGGCAGGAAACACATTTCATCACCAAGCTCATGATGGTCACAATCGCTTCAAGCTTTCATACATTCAAATCCATTGCATTAGATGTTCCTTTTATTTGTTTTGTATTGCTTTTCTACTTGATTGCATTCCAGCATGTTTGAAAGTAATATGATTAGGAAAACCGGAAGTCAATTGAAGCTTGTGATTCTAATAAAGCAAGGAAATGCTTCATTCGACAGGAACGTGCTCATATATATATGAATTTATGCAGAAATTGATACATATGACAATTCTATACAAGTTAATAGGTGTTTAATTACGGCTATAATTATTAAATTAAATCTAAGTTATCACTTAGTACTAGTTAACTCTAAAAGTAATTAACTTAATGCTGATTGAGATTTTCTAATAAATTTAACAGTGGACTTATATCTATATATGTATACGTAACTTTATATATGTAAGAATACAAAAATAATAAATACTTTTATTTCTAAATTAATTGTCGTTCGCTTGTCTTTAATTAACGTTTATTATTGTTTGATCTTAACTTAATATCAGTTTATTGTTTCATTAATAAATCTTCAGCTAATGAATTTGTTAATTATTATCTAATCTATAATCTAAATTATTTAAATCAAACTACTCAATAATTTATTATATCTTTTAAGTGCCCAATATGTATACATATATATACTTATAATAATATATATATATATATATATATATATATATGTAAATTAATAATATTTTTCTGCAGGTATTAATGGCGTTATGACCCAGCTGCCACGAAACTTTTGAATACGAATAATTTTATAGACTTGAGATCTCAATATCGACAATATAAATTCTTGTGTTTTTTGCTTAAATGAGATAAATCTCTTACCTACTTCAAATATCTAAATCGAAATTGATTATTATTAAATTGACACATTGGCAATGTTATCCACCGACTAAAGATCAACTCTGACCATCCTAATGATGTCATCAACTGAGGTTTTATAGTTAAAACTTATTTCAATCTAATTTCTTATGACTTAAGCGCTTATTTTCAGCTAGGAAGTTTATTTCAAGTGTTCTTAATATGATTGTGAGCTCATTTAGGCTCCAACTCAGTTTTTATGCCACAAAAAATGTAGCCATTGGTTTGGTATCTCTCGGCTTGCTTGCTTTTATTTTTTGTTTGTTTGTTTGTGAAACACTAAATCTCTACTTTTCTTAATAATGTATTTTGCTTTATTTGATTACTAGCTTTTGTTTTCACTTTTATTTTGAATATGTTAATGAAAGTTTGAGTTCCGTAAACAGCAGATAAATTTCTCATCATCATCAAAATTTGAACAGAGCAATTCATTTGCATCATATATAAAAAAAATTACCGATAGCATTAATTTGTTTCAAGATAGACTTTAGGAAGCAATACATTCCATATTGAAGGTTTCAGAAATTGAACTTGAATGAAGATTGACAATACTCTATCTTCATGCATTCGAATCATACAATAGGGTAATGAGGTACCTTAAGAGATGGGTGCGCCGAGCGGAAGATCGGGAGGGATGAAGGGAAGAGGTCGGCGACTCTTTGCTGCCGAACTCCAAATAGAGGATGTGCTGGGCTGAGGGGCTCGGACGAAGCTCTCGGCCGATCAGCCGACGGGAAGTGGCTCGGCAAGTGGAGAAGAGGCGTAGGCTTGGCTTTGAGATGGAGAGGGGTCAGCTGAGAGTCAAGGGGAAAGACACGAGTGGCGGAGCCAGCGAGGAAGCTTTGAGGGCCTGGAGGCGGAGGTTGCGAGGGCAAAGCGACGCGTGTCACGCGAGGGGAAAAAGAGGCGAGGCCGCTCGAGTGCTCGAGAGGGGAGGGAGGGGCCGAATGCGTGCGATCGAGAGGCTTTAGGGAAGGAATCGGGAGGAAGAAAAAAGAAAGAAATAAAAGAAAAAGAAAAAAATAAGATATATAAAAAAAAGAAATATTTATTTATATTTAATAAATTTAAAACATAATTTTCCTAATTAAAAATACATAGTTTAATGTTTTTCCAAAAATTCCTAGAAAATCAGTCCTAGCTAATTGAGGGGTGGGGAACGCAACGGCGAAATCGGATTTTGATTCTGACAAATTTTTAAATTTCCTCATTTTCCGGGTATTTAAATATTATTAAGATATTCGTCAAATTTTGACAACTTCTGATTTCCACCAAAACTTCACCTCTAGCTAATTTGGGGGCAATGAGCGCAATAGCGAAGTCCGTTTTTCCATCGGAGGTCAAAATAAATAGATCAATTTCCAAGATTTCTGGAATTCCCAAAATAAGGATGTGATCCGTTTGACTTCTGGTTTGGACTAGATTTTGGTGGTTGACTCATGATAATTTAATTAGCATTTAGGACCAAGATTAAGACTAAGATTAATCATAATTGACAATGGTAACAACTTAGGTTGTTATTGTGCATTGGTAAGACCAAAGGACATCACTATAAATTCATAATGTCCATAACAAGTACGAAATGTTATCTTCTCAACATTTGTGTCTTTCACTCGTAGTTGATGGTAGCCATATCGCAGGTCGATCTTTGATAATACAATCGCACCGGATAAATGACCAAATAAATCATTAATTCAGGGAAAAGGATACTTATTTTTAATAGTTACTTTGTTCAGCTCTATATAGTCTATGCACATTCGCATAGACTCATCATTCTTCTTAACAAATAAAATGGGGGCTCCCTATGAAGACATGTTGGGCTTAATAAAACATTTATTCAAAAACTATTGGAGTTGCTCATTAAGCTCTTGAAATTCTTTTGAAGCCATTCTATAAGGAGATTTTAGCAATGGCTGTGTACTGGGAATTAGGTTAATCGAAAAGTCCACCTCCCTTAATGGTGGTAATCCAGGCAGATCTTCTGGAAATACATCTATGAATTTTCTAACCACTTTAATATCTGAAATAGAAACTTCTTCCCTGTTGCTACCCATCATCGTTACCAAAAAGGCCATGCAACCCTTATTTATTAGTTTTTCTGCCTTGATTGCATTAATCAGAGAGCTTTGAGTACTAAACCTCCTTATGAAGATTTCTGAAGCATCTTGTGAATGTAAGATAACGCAGAACGACTTCGATGGAGAGGATCATATTGTATGTGTCTTGCCTGATGTACGGGATTTCCACGATTCTAAAAATTTGGTAATAATATTAACATATATAATTTAAAATAATTAAATTTTTTGAAGTTTTTATTTAAAAAATATATATAATATATTTTGTAAATATTTTGATTGATATAACTAAAAATTATGAAATTTGTATAAAAAAAATAAATTCTAAGTTTTCATATTTCATATATTTTAAATCCATTAATAAGTAATCTAAATGAAAAAAAAAATAAAAATTAAAAATTAAAAAAATAACAATATAAAACCGTACAAAAAATGACTCTTTGTGGGTGTATTTGCAAGCCCTAGACCTCCTTAAATCGCTCTCTCTTTCTGCGCGGAGTCTGCCGAACAATGGGTTCTTTGAGCAAAAGATTTCCTTCCAAAGGCCGCGGTGAGGGCATCCTTGCAAAGCTCTCTCAGTCTCAGATCGTCGTCCGTGGAAGGGAGGCTGTCGGAGAGGCCGGCAATGTTGCCAAGAAGCTTCTCTGGAGCACTGGCAGGGCCGCGTGGATCGCAGGTACGACCTTCCTAATCCTCGTTGTTCCTCTCATCGTTGAGATGGACCGCGAGGCACAGATGAATGAGCTCGAGTTGCAGCAGGCCAGCCTCCTTGGCACCCCTCCCTCCTCCATCGCACCTCAGGCTTCCAAGTGATTTGCTTCAATTTTTTTCCCCTACTTTTTATAAGATCAGAATCAGGATTCCTCGAGGAAAGCTTCCTCTATTTTCTGCAAAGCTTGATACCTTTACGAGTTCGGTGCGGGTCGGATTGGTGAATCTTGAGCTTGAGCGTATCGTTTCAATAATACTATCTTTCGTCCCTTTTCTTAGACTTCAGAAAATTTTGTTGACTTTCCAGGTTTATGGATATCCTGCTGCTCAACTAGAGTTCTGTATAAGTGGTATTATTTTGTGTTTCGCGTGCTTTATTGTTTTTGCTTGTGCAATTTCTTGTGTGCATGCTTGAAACATGTTTCTATTGGTTGTGTTAGATAATTAGAAATGGGGCTGCCTTTGAATTATCACTTCATGCATGTTTTACTTTGATGGATTATTTTCTTAATGTTGAATTATCTTGAATGTTATTAAGAGGGGATGATTTTCTACTTTATGCAAGCGCTGAATGCGAAAATTGATTATTAGGATTTAGTTGTTCATATATTATTATTGCTGAGACAAAAAAGGAAACATTGTTTTTTTTTCTTTTTTTGCTGTTACATGCTTGAAATCTTGTTGTCGTCTCAAGAAAACACTTCATATTACTTGTTTGTCATGTAATTGATTTGGGAACTACATGTAATTTAATGAATTATAAAGCTGAAAGTTTTCTCTAATTATTTATATGTTCAATGTGAGTTCATCCTTAATTCCATGAACCTCATTAATGGTGTAAATTAGTCCAACCCAAAGTATATGTTGAATAACTAGACTCATTATCATATGGCTATCATAATAGGAAAACCTTCAATTTAGGATGACTATGATAAATCACAAACTATAAAAAGATTAGGTAGTGCAAACAATAATAAGGCTTTTTGTGGTTCAACTTAAACAAGTCTTAGCATATGATTGTACAAATTGACGGAATTCTTGGTATATAGCTAGAAAAGAGTGTAAAATTTGACTCTTTATTTTATTTGTTCAGCCCTTTTTTATCCTTTGTTCTGTACTATCCGGACACAAAATCTTTAACCAATCCCAAATTCTGCAATTTATAAAAGGGAGGACAAGTCAGTCAAACAATATATAATGTACCACTTGGCATTATAGTTAAAAATTTTCACTTCACATTATTCCCTAATTATCTTCTAATGGAGGAAGCTCAGCATTGTACTCTTTTATTCATACCTTCAATTTTAATCATTTCCAATTGTTGGCTATTGCCAATTCTTTCTTCTGGCCACTGTTAACTGTTTACTAATGAAGATGATGCAATGTGTCATGTTACTTTTTTCTTTTCTACTGTCAGCCCTTGCTATGGGAAAAACCTATGATCTCCACATTGTCATCATCAACGTTAAAAGAGAAAATTTGCTGCATTGCTGCATAATCTATGGTGTTTCTGTCTTGTGGCTTTCACTTTTGATAGAGTATTGAGGTGATAGATGTGCGCCTTTAATTGGTATATAGAAGATTATTTTTGCATTCTTGGATAAATCTTAATCATGTCAAATTTATAATTTGCATTCAATTAAGTTGATTTGTATGCTCAACATGCTATTTTCAGAATTTTGATTTGAGATAACTATTTTATAATAAACTCGAACAATTTTGTTGTTCGAGATTCGATTACTAATATACTGTCATGAGCTGGTCAACACTAAAAGTCTTACCAAAGATGAAAACAAGGATAGAAATATTATCATTTCTAACTAAAAGTTTTTGGTTTCTGTTAATGCAACTTTTACCAAAGATGAAGCTTATTTTACTCCCTTTATTTTCTCCTTTATTTTCAGAGAGAGTGCCTTTATAGAAGATAATGACCAAGACTGCTTCCTTCTTGATTTCTCACTGTTTGAGAAATACCCAAGCGTTCACCACTAAAATATATATCACTACGCTTATTTACTACATACGATCCATATCCACCATAATTAATTGCACCCATGGAATCCCAACTTATTAGCAAATGGCTTTCTCAAATGCACTCAAGGTAAAATTAATTTCGCTCCATATCTACAATTGTCTCAAAAAATAGAAAACCATGGTAGCTCTTGTTGAAACTTTACTAATATATCTTAATATGTCCTTTGTTATTAGAAAGAGGATGAGGTAATGTTTTAAGCCTCAATTGCCAAATATTTATCTTTCAAAAGATATTTACCACATCATAAAATTATCATGATCCATTTAAACACCAATATCATTCTTACATCTCTCTTTTAGAAGTTTTAACCTAAAAAAATTGGAAAATGCAATGAATATTTAAATGATGATTCTTATGAAAAAAAAACTTGCCAGGTGTTGGATCTACTAGAAGGAAAAAGTAAAATGCAAAGTTCTCACACTTGAAAGATACAAAAGATGAACGATGCCTAAGAAGGATTACACTTAAATATATGAGATTGACTATCAAGAAATATTTACATTTGTTGCAAAATAAAATATAATAAATATAAATATTTTTATTGCTTCAAACTATAATTTATCTTTTCTGCATTTTGACGTAAAAATACTTTTTCCCATGGGGATCTTGAGAATATGATGTGTGAATATACATACCTTCTAGATTTATTACAAATATTCATGGTAACAAAGTGCATCAATTGAAGATTACATTTTATGGATTAAATAATCACCAAGAGATTTGTTTGGAAGTTTTCAATAATTATAAAATCTATCCATATAGGCAAAATTAAGAAGATCATACATTTTTATTAAACACTTGGGTATAGTGAGAGTAACTGCTCATTAATAACAAGTAATCAGAAAGAAAGAAGGGTAAGAAGGGTTTTGGCATGTATTTTGTAAGAGAACATGAAGCGAAAGAATTAGGAAATTTAAAATATTTTCTTGGGGTTTGATCAAAAGAAAAACATATATCTCCAAAAAAATACATTGCGGATCTCCTGCAGGATACATGAAAGTCAGCATGCAAAAAATCAAGCACTCTTTATCCTAATCACAAAGTAGGTGTTGACTATGGATGGGATTATAACAAATAAAGAGATGCTGAAATAAAATATGCAGTGAATGTTGTGTGCTATGTGCAAGCTGACTGCAAATTCCACATTACCTCAGAGGGATTTCTAGAAATAGTGTCTTATTCAAAAAGCATAACTCTCCCCTTTGAAGCATACACTGGCCAGCTGTACCAATTTTAACTGGTAAAAATCAATTGTTGGATGTATTTTTTAGAGGGAGGTTTTGTAACTTAAAGAAGTAAGAAATAAAATGTTGTGGCAAGGTCAAGTATTGAGGTAGAATTTAGAACTATGACACATGGAGTTTGTGGCTGCTATGTAAAATTGTTCTTGAAAGCTTTAAAATTATATGGAAAGGGTTCATAAAATTTTCTTATGATAAGAAGTCTAGCATTAGCATCACTCAATCCTTTTCTGCATGCTCTTTTATTTCTTACAAATCTCTCAGTACGTTAGCTTTTATCAGGTTCAGGTATTTAGTTTAGTTGCTATTATATTCCATCATGATAAACACTTCTTTTTGGTCTTTCATGTCTTCTTAATGCTATAATAAACTGTATGTAGTATAATAATCTAAATATGACTTCATGATATCTTTTTTTATCATCATATCAATGATAGCTTCTGCATAGACGTTATGTTGTCCAATTTTATTTTTTTGCATTGATTAACTAGTAGTGTGTAATTAGTTTGGGCTTAAATGCTCCAGAACTTGTGATTGCTTGTGTAGACTTCTCAAACCATTCTCTAGGGAGATTGTTTCAATTTAGATAGCTGTCTTAGCCTGCACACAACCTATACTGGTTTCTTCTTGTGTACTGGAAGAGATTCATATAAAATTCTTTTGGTAAATTCATATTAAGAAATGCATTTTCTTAACCCAGTTGTTTTTGAGGCCAAACAAGAAATTATCTTTATGGTATCAAATTTAACATTATGTCAAAATATTACATCCAATTGATGTGTTTAAATGCACCATTTTTTGTAGTCTATTATCGCACTGCAGCAAAGGTTTCAACCAGCTCATTTGTCTCACCTTGGATGGTATCATTATAAAAGATGATAGTATGGATTGGATTATTACTAGACAATTCAAGAGCAGGCCTTAAAAATTTCTTTCTTTTTTATTTTTTGCTTCCATATTATCTTTTTTTCATAGTGACACATTGTTTAACCATGCTACAGATTTCCGTGCCCATGCTTTTTGTCATAGGTTAATTTTTTTGAGTCTAGACAATATTACTTGAGGACCTCATTATCATCAAAGTTGACACTAGTTTTTTGCATAGGTCTTGCACTTTTTTTTAAAATTTCAGCATATGCTGGCAAAGAAAACAAAGAAGAAAGGAAGATGTGCCCATAATGTGATGTTGTTGTGAGCAGATCCTCTTGAGTAGTAATCCTCATGAGTAGATCCTCTACTTCCTGAGCAACAAATGTCTTCGACATTTTCAATTCATTTGAAAACCTCTTAATGTGATGTTGTTGTGAGCAGCTCTTTGACTATGAGATATCTTGACTTTCAGATGTATTGTTGGTTTTAAGGGGCTCATTGGTTCATAAACATCGCAATGAGATGATATGTTATTAGTACTAGAATATAATTACCTAGTCAAAATGATTCACATGCAATCACCTATCTTAAATAATAATTGCCTATCCTAAGTAATCATATGTTATCCGTTGTAACCGCATACCTCTATGTATATATATATATATATATATATATATATATATATATATATATATATATATATATGTATTCATCAATGTAATATGATATATGAGAAAAACTTTCTTCTTATTTCTTCTCACCTCTTGCTAACTTCACATGGTATTTGAGCACATCTCTCGGCAATCTCAAGACCCTCTCCCAACTATCAATCTTGCACATCAACAACAACAATTCTCCTCAAGAAATCCATTATTCCCTCTCTTCTTACTCTTTAAGAACCAAACTAACTCTCATCTCTTGGCCACAAAAGCACCAAGAAACTTCTTAGTCATACACCTTTTAACCCATCAGACTCATTAAGAAAACATTCTATTCACCCATATTATAATCATCTAATATAGTTGCCTCAAACACAACAAACAATACTAAAATTCCATAAACCAAGAAACACTACCCTCACTTGCACTCCTATCCAGTCTTACATTACTATTAAACAACATCAAGAACCTAGTTAATAATTCCCTAATTGTAGAAAATTATCTCCTATGGCAAGCACAACTCCTAAATCTATTCAAAGCAAACAATCTCCAAGGCCACCTAGATGGCTCATCGGAAAAATCACCAACTTACATCTCCATCAGCACATGAAATCAAACCCCCAACCCCACATCATGGTATGAACACCGTTGATCGGAATCTCATATCTGACCTTTACTCTACCATATCCTCATCAATCCTTCTCTACATAATCCATGCAGAAACTTGTCAAGAAGCAAGGAAAATATTTGAACAAAGACTCCAAGCCACCAATCGATCTAAAGCAATTCAACTTAAGAATGTCTTGCACAATGTCACCATGAAAGATAAGTCAGATGCTCTCTTATCTTTGAAATAAAAGAAATGCTAGACAAAATTTGAGTTGATGGCTCCACCATTGATCTGAATGACAATTCTTTACACCCTAAACGATCTTCCGACTCAATATCAAGCCTTCAAAACAGTGATCCAGACAAACTTACAACCACTAAGCCTCAACGATCTCTATACCTTACTATGCAGCGAGGAAATAAGTCTTCAACATGAAGCAAGCCATGATCTCCAACAACACTCGCAACCCATTTTCTTGATCCACACATGTGGAAGATGACATGGCCAGCATGGAGAGGAAGAAATTGCTTTAATTCATGAACACTTCTCCAAACTACCGGCCTCTCACCCAAATTTTGGCCCGATGCTCTATCAACCTCAACCTACCTCATAAATCGTTTTCCATCTAAAACCATCAACAACAAAAGCCCCTACGAACTCCTCCATACTCACAAACCAACGTACACTCATTTCGGGTCTTTGGTTGCACTTTCTACCTTCACTACCCCTAAAATCATACCCTGCAAATTCATCGGCTACTCTCCCAACCACAAAATATACCAATGTTACAACCCTTTAACAAACCAAGTCATCATTTTTCTCAATGTACACTTTCTTGAACATCATTTTCAAACCCAACCATCATCCCTCCTACCTACCCAATTCTCCCCACCAACAAACACCTCTCCTCAATTACTCAATCCTCTTACTCTCCTACCACCGCCCTTTGTTAACTCCATACATCATTAATTGACAACTTCACCCAATCCCCCTGCATTCTCAATCTCACACAAGACTCAAATGAAACTACAACAAACAAACATCTTTATCACCCTCTTCTTCTCCCTTAGCAAATTCTCATAGCTCCACCTCCTCTAACCGAACTAATATCCCATCTAACATCTCCACTTTTCCAACAACCAAAACTACCCATTCAATCCCCTCCCTCCCCCATACACCCTTCACATCCAATGCTCTCTCGAACCAAAACAGGGGCCCTTGTATGCTGCCCTATTCTTGATCTCACCACCCAAATCACTCCACAAATTGATCCTACCACATACCCCCAAGACAACAAGCATGATCATTGGAGAAAAGGAAAGTCTCTAAAATTACAGTTCTTAAAAAATAAAAAACTTTGATTCTAGTTCCTCCAAACCTGAATCATCCACCCCTCAAGTGCAAATGGACATCGAACCAAATATATTTCCGCGGTTCCATCGTTCGCTACAAAGCTTGTCTCGTAGCTTAAGGCTTCAACCAAACCTATGGGCTAGATTACATAGAAACATAATGTTTGATAGCCAAAATGACCACCATTCGCGTACTCTTAGCCATAACCACCCACTACAATTGGTCCATACTACAACTTGACGTATCAAATACATTTCTCCATGGCTCTCTAACTGAAACAATATACAAAAACCAACCTCTCGGCTTCACAGATCATCTAACCAAATATGTTAACTTAAGAAAGCTCTTTACGACCTCAAGCAATCTTCTCATCAATGGTTCTCTATGCTCACTGAATTCTTAAGAACAAATAGCTTCACCCAAGAAAAGCTGATCCATCACTCTTCATTAATGACAACTCTAACATTCGATCATTACCTATTAATATACGTTGACGAACTCCCACCTTCCTCCGACAAACCATCAAAACAATGGAACATGGATTCAAGATGAAAAACCTGAGCTCCCCTTCTCAATTCCTCTGAATTACAATCACCCCAACCATCCACGGGACACTTCTCTCCCAAAAGCAATACACATAATAAATACTTCAAAATGCTGGCATGTCCAACTGCAAACCAACTCCCACACCCACAACTACAACCAATAGCTCCACTACCACCTCCGAACGATTATTTGATTCACATACCTACAGACAGCTAGCCTGACGCCTTCAATTCCTCACCTACACCCGACTGGGCATCAGTTTAGTCGTCAACCGCATATGTCAACATATGCACCCTCTACAAACATCATTTCATTCAACTAAAATGCATTCTTCGCTACATCCAAGGAACCACCCGATATGGATTACCCATCACTCCTACATCATGGAACTTCAAGCATACTCTGATGCAGACTGAGCAAGAAACTCATCAAATTGAAAGTCCACAAATGTATTTTGCATATTCCTCAGAACCACCCTTATCAACTAGGTGCAAAGAACATGCAATAGCAAGATCATAGACAGAAGTTGAATACCGAGCACTCACATTAGTGGTCACAGAAATTATATGGCTTAGATGTTTACTTCAAGAACTCCAACATCCCCAACCATGTGCAATTACCATCTATTGTGACAACTAATTTGAAATATCATAGCAAACAATCTCGTATTCCATGCTCGTACAAGCATGAAGAAGTTTTTCTACCTAGTCAATGCGATCAACTACCTAGTCAATGCGATCAACATGTAGCTGCCTACCTTAAGTAATAACCACCTATCCTAAGTAATCGTATGTTATCCATTGTAACTGCATATCTCTATACATGTGTACCCGTCCATGTAATATGATATATGAGAAAATTTTTTCTTTTATTTCTTCTCACCTCTTGCTAATTTCACAATTATGAGATTACAAGTGTTTGGTGCACAGAAATGCTATTATTCTAATATTCAAATAAAAAGCATGTCAATTCATTACTTAGTATTTTTGTCTATAAATTGCATATGTAGGATTTGGATTTTTCTCCATACAAAGAGCTAGGGTTTTGTGCCTCTTCATTTCCATTATTAAAAGCTTGGCAATATGCTCAAAATGTAAAGTTATATCACTATGATAACACCTTCAGTTCTCTTATCAAATTTCCTCATTGATTGTTTTCATTGTTCCTTAATTCAAACAAAGATCTTTCAAGTTGTGTTGATCTACATAGCATACAATATTAATTGTTGTATTCATATCAAATTTTTGTTATTTACATATCTAATACTCAAATTTTAAATGTTACAAAATTATGGCCCAAATTAGAGTTAAGTGTTGGATATATGTAAATACTTTTAAAGATTTAGAATTAATGCGGAAAAAATGCATTATAGTCATAAAAAAAGAATTCTATGGGGCTTTGTTTTACGCGTTTTGAGCTTGAGCACCGTAGTAGCCCCTTCTATTTGTATGTTGTTGTTGCAGTCTTTCTTTATTTTTATTAAGGGGAATGTAGGCAAAATGCATGGGGGAATAGTGTCCAAGCTTCTAGATTTCATACATTCCACACGCAAAAGTACATCACAATTGTCCAAAAATTTTATTTTTTGAGCTGCTTCAGTGCCACCATGTGTTTTGGGTACTGATTTGAGCACTGTAACAACTCTTTTTAATAAATTCATATATTTATTTTTCTAATATTTTATTTATTTATTGAGAGATTTTGTATTCCAATATATTTTTTCCATTATTTCCCAAATAGTGGGCTTGAGTTAAAATTGTGAGAAATTAAATTACATAATTAATATAGATAGCAAAACTTGCATTCTAAACATGCTCAATTTGGTTTTGTCATGGGTACTAAAATGCCCAACAACTATCATATGGCCAAGAGAATCACCTCATTAAAAAAAAAAAAGGATTTTATATGTTTAGTTTCCAAATTGTTAAAATGTAAAAATCAAGCGCATCAACTCTCATATTTACAAATAAGGTCATTTTACTTATCTTGAGATTGAAGAGATGAAAGTGCTTTTATGTAAATATTAAATTTTTTGTTCTGGATGTGTATTATAAAATTATTAGGCATATATATATATATATATATATATATATATATATATGTAAATGTTTCAAAGAAAATAAAGGAAAAATCATTTGTATATATATTTGAGATGTTTGGTAGTATTTAGGTTTATGGTATAAAGAAAATAAAGTTGATTGAGCCTAGGTTGTAGCGAATATCAGTAGAGGACGACAGGAACTTGAAGGTTGAATGTTCATAGAAGACAATGTAGAGTTGGCAGAGCCCTCAAATAATGTCTGCAGGCCTCACTCAAATGGTGGATGCTAAAGATGGTCGAGCTAATAAAAAAAAAAAAAACATGACAAAGACCTTTGAAGGATGGACAATCTAAAAAGAATGTTTGGATTCAATTGCCAGTATTGAATGCTGTCAACCTTCAATACAAAGCGAAGAGAGGTCTATCCTCGACCTCCTGACAACCCCAAGCACACGTATTTGATGAAGTTAGGCCATCGGTGTTAAGCCAAAAAACATGACTCTTGAGGGCTAATTTTGAGCCTCCAAGTGCCACAAAAGTAGCATGCATATGTACTATTCTCTTTATTGTAGATAGTGCTTAAGATGCTTGATGTAATACTGAAGTAATTCTAGATATGCTTATCAAGAATCAACTATTTGATCAAACATTGTTGTAATTGAGACTCATGAACTGATTGTTAAACAAGAACGAGTCGAGGACTTTCTCTTTAACACCTCAAAAATATCCTTATATGGTTGAATGTGACAACTCCCCAAACTCGAGGTCGTTGTCATATAAACTTGAGATAGTTTACCTATTTGCAACCTTTGAATGGCAAGTGTGCCTTTAGATGATCCTGCAACCTTTGCATATACTCTCCAATCCATAGAGGCATTGTGCTTGACCGTGATATTTCTACCCCGATTGTGATATTTTCATTGCGCTGCCTTCATAGAAAGAAAATTCATCCTATTTATACAATTGAAAGTATGTTGGGCCACAAGAATATGACGTGTAACTCTAATGTTTGTATACATAGCCCATCATTCTTAAGGGAAGTACAAACTTCATCCACTTACACAGTGGATGTTGTTACTATCTGTGCCAACCCAAAGAAAATAGCATATTATATCCTCATTTTTAGGAAGGAAAAAATATTTGATAAGTGCATCATAATATAGGCTGACATAGTAGAGAATCTACCTTTATCAAGCAAACTAGACTCATTTGCTCTATATCCCGACAAGTTAATTTGATATTTAGATTTCTTAATAAATTAGCAGTGGTCCTATTTATGTTATGGCTTACAAATGATAATAATATGGGGAGATATTGCACTTCATGACTTGTTTTAATGTGGTTCCTCGCCCCGCTGCTCCACTTAAAAGGGGTGTAAGATGGTGACGGGACGGGTCATCACTCGGAGATAACCCCTGATTAGCATTAACAAAGTAAATGTCTACTAAAAGGCCACTTACTTTGCTAATACTAATGTTACTAAGGTATCTAAGTAATCAGTTACTTAGACATACGGTTGTGCCCCGAATTATCATATAAAGTTAATTATAATTCAGAGTACAAATGGGCAGGTGCAATAAATAAACATAGTGTGGAAGCTGGTATAATTAAATTACATCCATTCATCACATTTCAAAAATAATCAGGAGATAGAGTGAATAATACATCCCAGATGACATAATGTTGAAATAAAAATATTCAATGTAGAATTTAATTATTATAGGCCATTAATAGAGTTCTAAAATAAAGAAGAACTGAAATGAATAAATCACACTCTTCCCATTAGTAAAATAAAATCTAAATAATTGAAGAACGGTCATCTTCATGCTCCTGCTCCTCAAATTGCTCTAAAACTGACATGTTGGTTCTTACATGCTAGGGACCTAGCCAAGAAAAGAAAATCTTTGATAGACAATTTGTCTAAGTACTTTTTAAGCAGATAAGTTATTAATTTTAGGATATCACAAATCATCCTAAACAATGAAGAAGCTACAAAGCATCAATTAAAATGGTAAAAACTATAAATAATATATTTATAACTTAAGAAAAACATGAGGTAAGTAAACAAATATCAACCAAAGCTGCAGAAAAGATTAAGCAGCTATAAATGTAAACTACTAAAATACAAATAAAGGTCCTAAACATGTATGATCAATGTATACATGCTAATTTTTTTGATAGACGTGCAATGCAATAAAAATAATATTGAAAATAACATTCGAACATGCTAGCATACTAAGTACAATGAATCCATAGATTCTAAGTTTACTAAAATATGAGGTTAAATGGCTTAGTTGTGAGCTAATTAAGAAAAAGTCCTAAAAGGTAATTAAGGGGGGTTCAAAAATTCATTTTTACTAATTGATATTCAAATCAATCAAAATCAGTGGCTATGAGTTCCCTAAAACATACCGAGTACAATGAAAGTGAATATGTTAAATTTGAACTTCAATTAAATAATCTAAGCTTTAATTATAATTTATAGTGATTAGTGAGTGATTAGTGAAATTAATTATAATTTTTTTTTTAACTTCACTAATGTGTTCTTCTTTGTTCAGTGAGTAATCAAAAACTTAAAATCAAAATTTGACTAACTATTGACCTTAATATTCACTAATCTACTTTAAAAGTAATTATGGCTAAATTAAAAAATTTACCCACTGAAATTAAATTTTTTTTATAGTTTATTGATCATTCTATTTTCCTGATCAAAATTGTATATTTGATCATATTATTTGGAGTTTATTTATCAATTTCTAATATTAAGAGATTAATTAGCATAAAAAGTGATTAGTAAAACTAATCACCAAACAGAAAAATTAATGGCACCAAAATAATTTTTGCATATTTTTGAGCATTTTGAGATATGACTTTGCTATGTTTGGATTTATGGTTGCAAAGATATAAAAGTTTGAAGTTTGCAAATTAACTAGTTAATTAAATAAAAAAACTTAAACCCTAATGCTATAGTTCTAGAGGTGTGCACTTGGGCCCCACACATTCGGCCATGTGGATAGGCACACACTACATGCATGCCTGACTCGCAGCATCTCGCGTGGGTCCGACCCGACCCGACCCAATACGGTTGGAGGAAAAAATTTTAAGTATGATCAATTTTACTCATGCCAGTTTAATGAATAATATAAAAAGAATATATATATATATATATATATATATATATATATATATATATATATATATATATAACTAAAATAAAAGACTAGCATCCTAACATACTTTCATATGAAATCAATAAATGCTGAGCATATAAATAAATGCTGAAAATACTATAATATAAAAAGAATATATATATATATATATATACATATATATATATATATATATATATATTTATATATATATATATATATATATATAGTTTCAAATAAAAGACTAGCATCCTAATATGCTTTCATATAAAATTAATAAATGCTGAGCATATAAATAATTGCTGAAAATACTATAACTTCAGAAATCCTGCATAATTACTGAAAAATATCAAACTAAAATATAATAAAAATATACTATCTCATATGGACATATGCCTACTTAGTCCTACCATAACAAAAAAATAGTAGCTCATCTAGCCACTAAATAATCTTCTGAAGCATCTAAGATCAAACACCATAGATCAATAAGTCCATTGAAAATATATCATATTATCATCCAGGATCAAATACCTAGGAAATATCATCATCTCAATATATATATCCTCCAGGATCAAACACCTGGGCACTGAACTGCATCTGAATCTCAATATGTGAAATAATACTGTAGAAGCAGACTAAGTAGAACAAATTCCATTTTAAATGTAATATAAATTTATGGATTCATCTTTATTTCCCTTTCATTCAATTATTCATGAATATGCTTTCTGAATTTTTCAAATCTAACATAAAACATTCCTCAAATATTCTATATCTCACCTATTATGTCACAAATATAAAGGTCAAAAATAAGAAAGCAATGCATACAAGACAGTGTGTAAATGGCACTCTACAAAACTCTGTGATATCACTTATTTTTTAATTTAACTCATCCTAGCTACTCTGAGATTATACAAGCTTAGGATCTCTAATATCCAATTATCAAGTATAAACTCAAAATATTATTCCTATAAAGTTTAAAGCAATTAGAACTAATCTAGTTCTAATATTATTCAATAAATAATGCTTACATAAGTTGAATAATAAATCAAACATCCTAAATTGATGATTTTAATAACACCAAGCCAATCTTGATTAATACAAATCAAGATCAGGAGATTAAGAGTTAAACTCCAAATATTGGGATTTAACTTCTTAATCCAATAGGTTCTAAAACTAATGGTATGAGGTAAATCTCAACTCTCACGAACTACAAATTAAGGATTTCTTATTAAGCAAAGTCAAGCTTAATAAGATGGATCTTTTAAACTTATACTAAAGTTAAAATACAAAATAATCATAAATAAATGATAAAATTTTAGAAAGCTATAAAATTAAAGTTTCATCCATTGAGTAACCTATTTACTCAATAAATAAAATCTAATCTAAATTTTTATCATTAATTCTTAAGGAAGTAGATCCTAAAGGTTAAGGAAACTCCTAAGAAATTAAGTTAAGATAAGAGAAGATTTAAGCATTGAGGTTAATTAATCTTAACTATATATATATATATATATATATATATATATATATATTGATGTGATTAACTTATGGAAAGCATAAGGTGGATTAAATTCACCTTATGAAGCTTAATTCAAAACTTAGGAGATTTTAAGTGAATTTTTAGGAGTTTTCTTAAAATCACAAATTAATGAGTCTAAACATCTTAAATTGATTCCAAATCAGTTATATTATTAATTTTACTAATTAAAGCGAGTTTATAAGGCTTAAGAATGCTTAACCTTAAATTTAGGCAAATTGACCATCTTGCCTCTACTTAAGAGGTCTAAAAAACTACTTTAAGATTTTGGATTTCAAATTAAAATTTATTGATGATAATTGGTTACTATTTAATATGAAGATATATAGTAAGTACACCCAAATCGAATAAGGATTAAGTCTAATGAGCTCAAATTAATATCTTAGCTCATTATGAGAAATTTATTAATTTTACTTAGTGAAATTTTAAAATTCAGTTAGATTATTATTATTTACTATCTAAGAATTCCATAGAGTTTAAGATCACTGAATTCTGATATCAAATGGCCAAGTTATGGCCAAAATAATTCTAGGGTTCAAATATGTAATTTTGGAGATTTATAAATGGGTCAAAAACCTAACTTTCTCAAATAGTATCCAGTAAACTTAATGTCTATACATTTCCTATAGTATACTGAGTACTATGAATGGGAGTAGACCAAATTTAGACTTCATTTGATTAAGTTTTATGCTAATTAGGGTTAAGGGTGATTTGTGAGTGATTAGTAAAATTAATTTTAGAATCACAAAACCAAACATATCACTGAGTTCTATTCTACTGAAGGAACTATCAGCAACTTGAATCTCTCAATTTAAATAATTAATTGTTCTATTATTTACTGGTTAAAATTTAGGGTAATTTGGGCTAATTAAGAAATCTAATCACCAAATTCTAAATATTTTTGCAATTTACTGTTCTACACATTCTCTTGATCAGAATGGTATATTGGATGACTTTATTTAGAGTTAAATTGATTAAGTTATGATCTAATGAATTTTTAAGGCTTAATGGAGTAATTAAGGGAGATCCTAAAAGTTATTAGCCAAAATATACTCCAAACAGCAAATATGACACTACCAAAATATTCCTCATAATTTTCTAAGCGAAATAATATATATTTGTTATGATAGAATTATTAGATTGCAAGTTATTGATAATTGAACTTCTGTAAATAATGGATTAATTAAACTAAAATTTAGTCAATTTAATAAATTTGATTTCGTTATTCCTAATTTAAATGGCGACAGGCCAGGCCAAGAAGGCACGGACAAGGACCAACCCATAGAACTAGATTTCAGTGGCATGAGCAAGCTAGCCACACTGGCCGACAGAGGGAGAAAAAAAATTGGGTCAACCCATTAACTGCATGGGTCTATCAAGATCAAGCATACGCATGGCCTTTAGGTGCAGGCAACATGGGCCAGTCCAGCACAGGTTTATGGATCGAATGGGAGGCGCAAACTCGTAGGCCAGATTCGGTAGATGGCAGGAAGGTTTAGCCAGAGCGGACCGGCCCAAAAAGGCACTCAAATGGGCGAAACAGCCCACGCTGCCAAGAAGGGCCTGCACTGGTCTAGGAAAAGAGTCTTTGGTATCTTCGAACGGCAGAAAGTGCGAGGGAGATAAGGGTTCAACAGAGATGAAGTGGAGAGTGTTGCAAACTAAAATTTGTGTGCCAAATAGGAAGGGCAAACCTTCACGGCTCTATTAAGTTTATCTTCTACCTCCAAGGCCGCTTTCTCGCTCTCACTCAATGGGGGTGACACTTAGGGTTTAAGGTAACATGCAAAAAAAGAGTCAATTGAGCAGAAATCGAGCTCAATTGAGCTCAATAAGGCAATAAGAACAATAATTCTCTTAGTATGAAACTTAAATGAATGAAAGTAAGAATAACATTAAACAAAATCAAGTACACTACATGAATGGATAAATTGGGTACCTGGGGTCGGATGAGCCCTTTGAAAGAAAGGAGATGTAGAACAGAGAGTGCTATAGCTTAGGATATAGATAAATCAAAGCTTTAGACCTCGAACATCACTTAATTTAGGCAAATCAAAACTCTAAGCGGTGTAGAACGCTATCTGCACGTAGTGGCGGGTGTCACGTGCCCGCCAGCGATCCGCGTGCTGCTTGCGGTTGAGCATGCGACAGGGGTGGATTGGTGCAGGGCTGAGCGAACTGGCTCAGTGCAGTAATGGAGAGCCTCAGTTCAGGCCAAAGAAGACAAAGGAAGAGACCAGCCCAAGAAAATAATGGGCTAGGTTCGATTTAAAAGGAGAACAAGTGCGGCTATGGCAGAAACCCAATAGTTGATATGAACCCGGCCTATATGGTATGGAAGATGTTTCGCACAAAAACACTAGCTTGGCTTACTAAGAAAATGGCAGGTCCCACCAGCCTTTAGAATATTAACAAATCTATTTAATTTAAATATTATTTACTTAATTAAATAGAATTCCCAAATTAAATTGGGACTATAAATTTGGCTCATAATATTTCCAATAATTTATCCCTAGCTAATTGAAGGGTGAGGAATGCAACGGTGAAGTCGGATTTTAATTTCAATGAGTATTTAATTTTCCTATTTTTCAGGGTATTTAAAATATATTAAAATATTCGACAAAAATCCAACGACTTCCAAAATATCACCCCTAGCTAATTTGGGGGTGACAAGCACAATGGCGAAGTCAAAATTTTGATTTGAGGTCAATTTAAATAGGTTAAATTCCAGGGTTCCTAAAATTTTCAAAATTAGGGTTTGATCCATTTGACACCTGATTTGGACCAAAACTTCAGAGTGATATCCTAATGGTTATTTAAGAGTGTTAGAATCAAAATTAAGACTTGGTTTAGTCCTAATTGACCAGGGTAACAACCTTGGGCTGTTACAGACTCCCCCACTTAAAAATAATGCCATCCTCAGTGAAATTCGATAGCCTTATTGTATCACGCATCCCGCTCAGAAAATAGTGATAATGTGCATCTTCAGTTTGTACCATATTATGCGCAAATTGAGCTTGGTGCCAAAATTCTATTTTGTATTCAACCAAAGGATGGTTTCCATGCCTCAGCCTAAGGACTATATCCCTCCAAATTGTTTTATACTGAGGGAGGAATGTATTTCACCTTGAATGCTTCAACAAATGCACCTCAAGGTATATCCTCAGTGTGGTAATCTGTAAACAACATATTCTGGATATTATCACACCAGTATTTGATCTCATCTTGAAACATGTGAGTTATCAACCTGATGGATTCTAAATCGAGATATTTAATGCTTGTCAAAGTTTTTTCAACTAACTTCAGCTAGTTAGCTGTGTCCATATCTGACATACTACCATTGAAAGTAGGAGTCCTTAGATAGATAAAGATATGTAAGAGTTCATTGTTGACTGATAATACTATTGGGGAGGATAATAAGGTGAGGGGGCTACACACACTAGTGAAGGATTACTTTGCACGACAATTAACCTCTCTATTCTTTCATCTTGCCTGACATGAGTTTCTACTAAAGTTTTAACTATTTCCAGAAGTACGTTGATTTCAAAAGAGGAATTGCCAAATGCAGCTAGGGTAAAAGATGACTGTCCAGGATTCATATTGTTTCTAAGTTTAAAAATAACATTATTTGAGAATCTAAGAATAGCTAAAACAGATGTGTTTATTTTATTGATCATTTCAGATATAACATATAATAGGAAAAAGTACAATAATGAATATAGAACTATCCACTAAAACATTTATTTAATGTATTCGGTTGAAAAGGCAAAACAAAAGTCTTCAAAAGTAACTTCACGACATTCCCTCCTTTGCTTCTGTGTGAGTTCCCAGAAGGTGATGGCCCACCATTCTTTCGCTTGTTCTTGGAGGAGGTAAGTTATCAGTGAGACTTGGACCTCATCGGAGCATTCCATCGCCTCAAGGATGGAACTTACATGCTTTAGCCACTCCTTGGCTAAGATAGGGAATTGTAGTCCTCTAAAGAGAGAATGTTCAAGCATCTTATCTATCACTATTATTCCTTATTTAGACACTCAATCAACATGCCTTCTATACTTTTGACCTATGTGGAAGTCAAACCCCCATATGGATTCAAACCTTTTGAAGTATTCCCAAGTTTACATTTTCATGTATATATTGATCCTATAGGTTTAATTAAGTACCATTAGTCAATTTGAGCTATTTATTATTCTTAAGATTATTAATGTATGAGTTTTATGTTTGAGCATTTCAAATTATTTATTTGAGTATTCTCATTCTATGCTTTTTATTATGAGTATATGATTATGATGCTATGAATGTATTTCAAGTATTCATTTAGTGACGGTATGGCAGAAGGACAATCCATTAGGCAGATAGGAATACAAATTCCAATATGACTCTTTATGGTGTTCTTTGATACTAACTGTGGCGGCCACCCCTTAATCAACTAATATTAAGTGGTGGTCGTCATGGGGAAATCCCTCACTTAGCATTAGATTATAAATAAATATTCCTAATTCACAGACAAGGGAAGGATATGGGCAAAGGTTACAAGCTTAAGCATGCATGTGCAATTTGGTAAGCTTTGCAGAATGATGTTATAAACTTGAGAGGCCTCTAATGGAAATGAGCTGCATGCTCATCCAGTTCAGAAACGACGAGGATAATGCTGCCAATAGACCAAAGCTTCCCAGCAAGAGCCAATATCTACGAAAGGCAACTGAACAAGTAAGGAAAACAGAATATCAGAGTGCGGAATAAAGAGTATCAAATGCTAACATCCATGCATCCATAATATAAAATGAAATGACATTTAACTCAGAGTAAAATAGCAGTAAATAAAAATACATGGGTACTTATATTATTACAAAGCATTAATAGTTTAACAGAAAAAAAAGAAATGCTGCATAAATACTAAAATATACCAAAATTGAATATAATAAAAATATACCATCTCATATGGACATATGCCTACTTAGTCCTGTCATAACAGAAAAATGGTGGCTCATTTAGCAACTAAATAATCTTCCGGAGCATCTTGGATCAAACATAATAGATCAACAGGTTTATTGAAAATATATCATATCATCATCCATGATCAAACACCTGAGAAATATCATTATCTCAAAAAAAAAAAAAAAAAAAAAAAAAAAAAAAAAAAAAAATATATATATATATATATATATATATATATATATATATATATATATATATATCCTCCAGGATCAAACACCTAGACATTGAAATGCATTTGAATCTTAATATGTGAAACAATACTGTAGGGGCAGACAAAGTAGAAGAAATTCAATTTCAAATGTTATATAAATTTATGGATTCATCTTTATTTCCCTTTCATTCAATTATTCATGACTATGCTTTATGAATATTTGAAATATAACATAGAACATTCCTCAAATTTTTTATGTCTCACCTATTATTTCACAAATATAAAGGTTCAAAATAAAGAAGCAATGCATACAAGACAATAATGTAAATGACACTATACAAAACTCTATAATATGACTTATTTTTTAATTTAACTCATTATAACTACTCTGAGATTTTGCAAGCTTAAGATATTCAATATCCAGTTATCAAGTATAAACTTAGAATATCAGTCCTATAAAGTTTAAGGCAATTAAAACTAATCTAGTTCTAACATAATTCAACCAATGATGCCTACATTAGTTAAATAATAAATCAAACATCATAAATTGATGATTTTAATAACCCCAAGCCAATCTTGATTATTACAAATCAAGATCGAAGAATAAGAGTTAAAATCCAAATATTGGGGTTTAACATCTTAATCCAATAGGTTCTAAGACTAATAGTATGAGGTAAATCCCAACTCTCACGAACTACAAATTAAGGATATCTTATTAAGCAAAGTCAAGCTTAATAAGATGAATCTTCTAAACTTACTAAAGTTAAAATATAAAATAATCATAAATAAAGGATGAAATTCTAGAAATCTATAAAATCAAAGTTTCATCCAGTGACTAACACATTTACTCTGTGAATAAAATCTAAATAAATTTTTATCACTAATTCTTAAGGAAGTAGATCCTAAAGGTTAAAGAAACTCCTAAGAAATAAGTTAAGATAAGAGAAGATTTAAGCATTGAGGTTAATTAATCTTAATTATATTTTTTTTTCTGATGTGATTAACTTATGGAAGGCATAAGGTAGATTAAATTCACATTATAAAGCTTAATTCAAAACTTATGAGATTTTTAATAAATTTTTAAGATTTTTGTTAAAATCATAAATTAATGAGTTTAAATATTCTAAATTGATTCCAAATCAGTTATATTACTAATTTTACTAATTAAAGCAGTTTTCCAAAATCTAAGAATACTTAACTCCAAATTTAGGCAAAATGACTATTTTACCCCTACTTAAGGGGTCTAAGAAGTTACTTTAAGATTTATGATTTCAAATTAAAATTTATTAATGACAAATGATTACTTACAGTCTAATATGAAGATAGATACTAAGTGTAACAACCCAAGGTTATTACCCAGCTTTATTTTAGCTTAACCACATCTTCATTAAGTTCATCCAATTTTTAGAACCAATCCCTAAACATTTGGTACGATTTAGAGCTAAATCAAACATTTTAGATTATTTTAATATTTAATTAATTAAAAAATTGAGGTATTTAATTTGACCTCGAAATTGAAATCCGACTTCGTCGTTGCGGTCGGTGCCCCCAAATTAGCTATGAGTGATATTTTGGACGTGTTTGGAAGTCGTCAGATTTTCACGAATATTTTAGTATAATTAAATATCCTGGAAAAATAGGATAATTAAATGATTGTCAGAATCGAACTCTGACTTTGCCGTTGAATTCCTCACCCCCAAATTAGCTAGGGGTGAATTTTTGGGATTTTTCAGAACACGTTTCTAAAATCTGAATTTTTAAATAATTAAAGGAATAAATAATTATTCCTAAATTCTTTTTCCTATTTCCTATTTCCATAATTGTATTGCTAGCTCCCCCCCCCCCCTACCCTCATTCGGTGCCCCATACCTCTCATAGGCGCAAGAAATGGCTGAGGGCCATTTCTTCTTCCTCACCCCTAGCTTTCTTAGGCATGCCCACTCCTCCTTCTTTAAAGAGAGGCTTCAACCCCTCCTTCTTCTTCTTGTTGCAAAAGTTAAAGCTCTCTCCATCCTTCCTCCATTGATACTTTGTGCTGAAGAAGAAGACTCATCTCTAAGGCTTTGAAGAAAAATAGAGGTTTCTTCTTCCTCTCTTAAAGGTTAAGGTACCCATTTGCTCCTCTTCTTCATGTTACTATTATACTTATTTGTATCTTTATAAATCCATGATTTTGTATGGAAGCCATTAAGGTTCATTAAGGCATCATATTACTTGAAAATATCATGCTCTATTTTTCATCTATTTTGTATGCCCAAACCTTCAACTCCATCGTTCGTATAGTTATAATAATTCATTTGTACCAATTTTAGTATCGATGGAAAGGTATCAGAAAGACCTTTCCATTGATATATGGCACCACTCATGGAATGCTCTAGATTGAGAGTATTTGAGCTCAAAATGTGACACTTCACGGTTTTTGCACGGGCGAAATCACCGTCGGGCGCTATGCGCGCTGTAGCGCCCGAGCCTCAAACTAAATCCATCGTAGCACGCTACAGTGCGCTACGGCGCTTCTGGAGCTAAAAGAATGGCTTAGAAGCAAACCGCTACAGCATGCCATAGCGCGCCGTAGCAGGCTGCAGCATCACTCTGGGGAAAACTATAGGAAATCAAGAGAAAAAATAATTGAACAGTAACCCGCAAATTGGACCGCTGCAGCATGCCATAGCGTGCCGCAGCGTGATTTCTAGAAAACTATATGAAATTAGAAGAAAAATTAATTGAACAATGTTTCTGCAAGTTGATCCGCCACAGCGCGCCGCAGCGCCTGAAAGTGTTGCAGCGCGCCGTAGCATCCAGCTCTCTAATTGGTCCCGCCGTAGCACGCTGCAGCATCAAAAGCGCTGCAGTGCACCACAATATCATTTTCCGCCATAGCGCACTGCAGCGCTGTTTTCCGCCACAGCGCGCTACCGCATTATTTTTCGCCGCAACGCGCCGCAGCGCACCGTAGCGCTCAGAATCATTCAGAATTGCCCATAATTGGCTGAAATTGCCAAAACTTCACTATTTTTGAACTTTATCAAATTTAGTTAAAATTGAGCATTGCATATAATTTTATGTGAAAAATTAAAATTTGAAAGATATCCTTTATAACATGCGCTTAAAATCTCTTATAAAATTTTGAGCCAAATATTAAAGAATAAGATCCTTGAATGCATGTATTAGCTAAGTAGGTCTTAATAACCAAATTGCATGTAATCTAAGTCTTTTATAATTGCAATCAAGTACTAATCCCTTTGGTTTAGCTTAGAATTAGGTTAGCCTTAATTACCTTCTACTTTATGTTACTTTACATTCCTATGCTTTTATGATTTTAGGATGTATACTAGAGAACTTTATCATTTATTTGGGCACTTAATTGTGCTTAATTGACATTAAACTATACTTGAACGTAAGAATCTTAAGAACTTGATTAAGTAGATGATACTTAATTCAAATATAAAAGTTAACATCAATAATACATTGATTTGTCATTGACCTTTAAATTAACCATTGGTCTTAACTTTGGTAAGGCAAGGAGTTAAACTCTAACTTGTCTTAATTAAGATCTAAACTTTAATCACCTTAATTAAAGCATCCTTGATTGAAAGATAATTCAATCAACATGATTTTAATAATACATATGATTTGATATTGATCTTAAATTATGGAATTAGAAGTGTTAAGGTTAATATTAAAAAACTATGTGATTGAACCATCTGAATCTAAACTTTAGATCTTTGAATTTCTCTTATATAAGACTATTAGCATAAGACAAATAATAAAATTGTCAGGATTTATGAAATGATCTAATTCTAATAATATCTTTGATTTCATCCCATGATGGTAGGATAGAGTATGATCAGATAGATTTTATTCATCTGATCTGATCACTTTAATCCAAGTTTAATAAGTAAACCTTAAATGTTAACTTAAGAAGTAGAAAAGTGAGATCTTAAGGGTCTTGCTATAGGATCATTCTTGAAATGTTTAAGAACCTTAATTATTAATACATTAAGGTAGGAAGAACTTGTAACTTATTGAGGTAGAAACTTAGATGATCCTTCATAACTTTAGAAGTTGAACTTGATACCTTGTGGTAGGAATCACCAAAAGCACTTAGAATGAAACCTCTCCCTTATGATAGAAATCAATTTGAGTGATCTTTTTAGATCACATCCTTGGAGCCTTATGTAGGACTCACCTATTTAGAGTAAGGATTAATAGCTTTGATAAATCCTTTTTGATTAAATAGAATTATCTGAACTCAGATTACTGGTTGGGTGTAGTAGGGTATACCCATAGTACTGAATTATTTTAATAGTATTCATGATTGGTTGATTTACTCCAATGTGGACTTATGACCTGGTGCTATCCTGAGGGATTAGATGAATACAGTCCCGTTAGAGTAAATCTTCCACGACTAAGAGTGTTATAAATAGGGACTCATTCTTTAGTTTGATTAAAATACAAATCGCCATCGGGCGATGCCTCCTAGCGAAGATCGCTTCAATAGGTGTGGCTTAAACAAACTAAGTAATTTGAGTCCCCTTCTTTAAGACACTAAGTATGAATATGAGTTGGGCATATTAATGACTTAGCTTGATATACAAATCGCCATTGGGTGATGCCTCCTATTGAAGATCGCTTCGTTAGGGTGGCTTAATCAAACTAAGTGTTAAGAACAACCTTTCTTATAAATATGCTAAATATATGTATACAGTCTTCCCATCTAATGATTTTTAAGTAAACTCTCAACTTTAACCAATTATCAAGGTTAGAATTTAGGAGTCAGAATCCTTTTAGCAGGATTCTTTACAATGAAGACCTTGAATTCATTTTTGGATTTCAAAGCATTTCTAGATTTCTAGATTTATCCCATGTAGCTTAGAAGCATGAACATGAGCATAAGCATGATATTGAGTATCAATAATAATGTATGAGTATCAGTGATAATTTATGGACTACAAAATATTGCATACATTGACTGGAGAATTTCAGGATGCATCGATATCACAGTTCCCAACTAGATATATGTATACATTTGACCGTATGACTCATAGCTATTCAGTGATATTTTGGTTGCATATCAATAGCATACCGTATTGTGGCATATTCAGATGCACAGTTTCAGTAGCATACAGTATAAGTTTACATGTTATTACTCAGTTTCAAATCCATTACTATTTTTATTTACTTTTAATATTCAGTTTTTAGTACAGCTTTATTTTACTTTACTTCAGTTTTGTACAATTTTATACTTTCAATTACTTTACAGTTTCTCTACAGATTTATTTCCATTATATAAATGTTAAATGAATGACTAGAACTGTTTAGATTAATTTTGATGTGTTAGACTTATTGTCTAACATGGGGTACTTTTGGATCTAGCAATTTACTAGATCTTGAGCAGTATATTGAGCTAGGCCAAGAGGACACCCATAAGATTCAGGAGGAGCCCGTGAACCACTAGTGGAGTCTGCTTCAGCTTTACTTTTCTGCTTAGTTTATTTCAGTTCAGTACTTAACTTTTATTCTATATTTTAGTAAACTATTTATAATAATTTTGGATATGTTTTCTTTTTTTTTTGAGATGAATGTTTTATACAGCTTCTGTAATGAATATTTCTGGATGACTACTTAGCTTCCGCACTCTGTTATAAACTACTTATACTTAGTATTATAATGTGATCAGTATACTAGAAATGCTGATATCTTATACATATATTGGATTCTTCGTGTGTTTTACATATAATGTATGTATTAGTCTAATACTTAGGATAATGATACTACTCTTATCTTAAGTATTAGCTCTCAACCCTCCTTGAGGTTGAGTCAGCAGCCCTTCAGATGAGTATTATTTCTGCTATTTTGAGGAGATGGGATACTCCTCCTCGAGTGGCACGCCGCTCCGCCACCGATCTGTTATACCTTTTGTGCGTGGCGACGGGGTGGGGTATTACGCTAAGTACACCCAAATCGGATAAGTATTAAGCCTAATGAGCTCAAATAAAAGTTTTTGGTAATTTGGGGAAATTTTGTAATTTTACTTGGTAAAATCTAAAAATTCAGTTAAACACTTGTTGTTTACTGTCTAAGGATTCCATAGAGTATAAGATCACTGAATTTTGATATAAAATGGTCAAGTTATGGCCAAGACAATTCTAAAGTTCAAATATATAAATTTGGAGATTTATAAATGGGTTAAAATTTAACTTTCTCAAATAGTGTCCAACAGTAAACTCAGTGGCTATAGCTTATATATAACATCCTGAATATTATAACCAGAGGTAGACCTAATTTGGACTTCATTTGATTAAGCTATGTGCAAATTAGAGTTAAGGGTAATTAGTGAGTGATTAGTGAAATTAATCGCAAAATCACAAAACCAATCACACCACACGGGAGGAGTAGATTGGCTCTGGGACGAGTAAACCGACCCAGTGTTGCAACGGAGCACCCCAGTTCAGGCTAAAGAAGACAAAGGAAGAGGCAGTCCCAAGAAAATAATGGGCCAGGCCAAAAGTATAAGGAGAATAAGGGTAGCTATAGCAGGAACCAATAGTTGATATGCGCCCGGCCCATATGGTCTGGAAGGCTTTCAGCCTAGAAACGCTAGCCTAGCTTACTAGAAAACGATGGGTCCCACCAGCCTTTAGAATATTAACAAATCTATTTAATTTAAATATTATTTACTTAATTAAATATAATTCCCAAATTAAATTGGGACTATAAATTTAGCTCATAATATTTCCAGTAATTCAACACTAGCTAATTGAAGGGTAATGAATGCAACAGTAAAGTTGGGTTTTTATTTCGACGAGTATTTAATTTTTCTATTTTTCAGGGTATTTTAAATATATTAAAATATTTGACAAAAATTCAATGATTTTCAAATGCTTCCAAAACATCACCCCTAGTTAATTTAGGGGTGACGAGTACAATGACGAAGTCAGATTTTTTATTTAAGGTCAATTTAAATATGTCAAATTTCAGGGTTCCTGAAATTCTCAAAATCACAGTTTGATCAATTTAACACCTGATTTGGACCAAAACTTCAGAGTGAGGTCCCAATGGCTATTTAAGAGCATTATAATCAAAATTAAGACTTTGTTTAGTCCAAATTGACTATGGTAACAATATTGAGTCTTATATCAGCTCCTCCTCAAATACTTGATCTAGAGATTATTCCTACTTTGCCACACACACACACACACACACTGTAACAACCCAAGTTATTATCTTAGTCAATTAAAACTAATTTCAGTATTAATTTTGATCATAAGTGCTAATTAAATCATTAGGAGCCAACCACAAATACTCAGTTCAAATCAGGAGTCAAATCGATCGAATCCTGATTTTTGGAAAATCCACAAAACATTAAAATTTGACCTGTCTAAATGGACCTCAAATCAAAAAACGGACTTCTCCATTGCGTTCATTGCCCCCAAATTAGCTAGGGGTGATGTTTTCGTGTCGATCAAAAGTCGTCAAAATTTTGACGAATATTTTAATATTATTTAAATACTCGAAAATGAGAAAATTAAATACTCGTCAGAAGCAAAATCCGACTTCGTCGTTACGTTCCTCACCCCTCAATTAGCTAGGGGTGAATGTTGGGTGATTTTTGAAAACCATTCAATGAATTAAAATTAATTAATAAAACTAGGAAATTATTTATTTAAATAAATTCTTATATATATATATATATATATATATATATATATATATATATATATATATAATTCCTTCATTTCCTAATTCTAAAAAGCCGCATGCCCTAAATCCCGGACCCTTTACACGCAAGCAAGGACCGACCGATCGCAAGCTCTTCCCTCCTCGGCCGACACCTCCCCTTCCCCTCATGCGACACGCGTCGCCTCACCTCCTCGCAACCTCCACCTTCCTATCCATTAAAGCCGAAGACTCTATACCTCGCGCCGCTTCATCGCTCAAAAGAATCTCTCTCGGCCGAGCCCCTCATCTTCGCCTTCTCCTCCATTCGGCGCCGTTAAGGTACTCCACTTCACCCAATTTCTTCACTCAATGGTTATGTATGATGATGTATCTTTAGCATTTTAGGGCTGTTTTTCATAAATTTTTATGTTTTCTTTTTCTTTTTTTGCATATAAAATCTCTTCAATTCACTAACATGGACGTATCATAACAGCCCCTTAAGTTAGAGTTATATAAATCAGTGAAATATTATCTACACATAACATGTACGACCTAGAATATCAAATGTTGCCTCTTGTCTTAATTATAACAATACAATTTGTTATAGAAAAATGTATTGCTGTGAATCTGTTATAGCAGAAACTGAAATTTCCTTTTTATTTATTGAAATTAAAATGATGTAAATCAAGTATTGTGAAAACTATTACAACAAAAACTATTACAACAAAGTCTATAAGCAATTCAAAGGACTGGTTCTAATAAAGCAATAGGTAATATATTATACTTATTTTACTTTCATGATACTTTTAGTTTGCTGTTCAATTCAACTGCTACTTATCTGTTGTATAAGTCAATAAGATAAAAGCAAGATTTAGATGAAGTATCAAATCTTTTTCATAAACTGTCTCAGCATTTTTATAATTTGTCTATGTTTTTTTTTCTCAAATTTATGGATCGTTTGTTGGAGCTTGTTGGAGCAAACTGCTTTTGCTCATCAGGATGCCTACTATTTGTGATTAAATTAGTGCTTTAATGTTGCTTTAAGTAATAAACTTAGGTTTGCCATTTATTTTATAGCTTCTTTTGTGCAAAGGGATTATAACCTGTCTTCTTTAGACACAAACCCCCAAAGGAATTATTTCTTGTCAGTTTTCGTTTCATGATATAGAAGATGCAATTTGGAGAATATATATTAAGGCTTGGGAGGTGTATGTGCAGTTGCATTTTAAAATGCTATATTTTGAGGTTATCTATAATAGATTTATTTTAATTTCAGTTGAGCTTACAACTTTTACTATTTTATTCTCTAATATTTTGAGCATTAATTATACTTAGATTGGTTATTTTCATGAAAGGTTTTGATGCCATCGAAAGATAACATGTCTTTTAAATTATTGTGTGATTATAAACTATTTGAATTTGCTACTGTTTGGATACAATAATTTACTATTTGTTGTCAAACAAAAGCTTACTTATGCTTTCTTGGGGATGAATAAAAATAGAGATGCTTCACATTATCACCTTGAAGCTTTAGAGATTCACAATTGAATTATTAAGTTGCAAGGAGATTATTTGACTCTCTTCTTGACAACCTTAATAAATTTATTTTCTTATCATTTGTTTAAGATTCTTACAACTATTCGAACTAATGCAATTTGAATATTAATTTGCGACAAGTGAAGATAAAGGAATTGAGTATTGCTTCCATCTTTTATTTCCGGACTAAGCATTTAAACTTTTGCGTATCATTTGTAGAGAATGAATTGATAAAAATAAATGTACATCCTTCTTTACAAATTTCTAAATGCAAGAGTTTAGTTTTTCTTTTAACCGAATTCACACTAAGTCAAAATTGAGAGGATGATGTCAGTATAGGGCTTGAGTTTTCAAACCATTAAATAATAATTGAAAACCACTTCATATCTATCGATGTATATATATAAGTTGCTTCATCCAGAGATTGTATAAGGAAAATGAGAAGTAAAAGTAAACTATATACATCACTATAATTTTGTAACAGAGAAATTTGATGCAAACCTTATATGAATCGATGCAATTTCTCTTAAAATCCTGAATTGTTCATTTAGTTTTATATCAGCTGCTTATTATTTACAATTTGTATTGAAATTTTCAATAGATTCCTACCAATGTATATTTTACTGTTTTAAGTCGATGTATTAAATCTTACGGGATCTCATTTTTATGAGTTCTCAATTGAAATCTCCTAAGATTTAAAGTTTAGGACTCAGAAATCTGCAACCTTGAGTTTAACTATTGATGCTTATGCTGCAATATTATGTGATATGTCGGGATGTATTTTTCGTATAGGTTGCTGTCCTTTGCAATATTGATTGCTATCTTTTATAATTATAAAACTAAATGCAGTTATTCTTGTAGGTTAAGTAATATATTCCTATTATTTACGAATGCTAAGCTTATATTACTACACCATATATATTGAATCAATTGATGTCCTTTAAAATAATGAATCAAATGCTACTTTAAACACTTGTTGTCCTTTATAAGTATTGAGCTAAATATTACTATTATTTGCAAGATAAATCATATATTGATGTTCCTTGCAACATTATTGTAAATTACAGCTATCTTATGCAATTGTTGAAATATAAACCACTAGATTATGCATAATAAGTTATAAAATGTGATACTCTATAGTTGCTGCACTATAATCTAATATTCTTTTTCAATTGTTAAACCTGATAGTATTATTTCTTCCATGTTAAATCATACATTGAAATCCTTGGAATATTAAATTGATCTTCTAATTTTTGAATCTATATTGCATGCTTTACAATGGTAAATCTATATTACTATGCCTTGCATGTTGAATTAAGTATTTCAATACTTTAAAATGCTAAATTTATGGATATTAACAAATTTATCAAAGTAAACAAACATGTTTAAGAATAACTTTAATCTAGTACTCATTCTCAACTATTTAAGAATACTTACACTCAAAAATAAAATTTCCATACAATAAATATAGGTTATATATATTATCTAAGCAAATATAGCTATGTATAAACATTCTCGTAATGCCATAATTACAACTTGGACAACCTACGAGTAGGCAGCCATTGTAAGTATGCGTTATACCTTCCTGCTGTTTCGCCATATCAAAACTAAAGTTATTTAAATTAAATTGCTCATGTTAACTGTAATAGAAGTTGTGAGAAATATAATCTTAACAATAACATAAATAGATAATGAGGGCGGTGAATTAAATAAGTAATAGTATAGTATCAAGTTTACATGCTCAACTATAGTCTTTCTTCTTTTATAAGATAATCAAGTTTAAGCTTCATGATATGAGATCAATCTCATATCATGCCTTCTTAAACTCCTCTAATCCTTTCTATTTGTTATGTGTTTTCTGTCTATGCCTCCTTGATGACGCTAGGAGAAAACCCTATATTCTGCCTATGCCTCCTTGATGACGCTAGGAGAATATAGTTTTGCGCCTTAGCCTCCTTGTTGACGCTAAGATTTTTTTGATATTCAGTAGGCTATATAATATTGATGTTTTGCATATGCTTCAGTATTTTTATTCAGTCAGTCATTTCCTTGTTTTGCTTATATATATTTTAGGATATTAGATTTATTACTGCTATCTATATGTATCATTATTGAGTTCAGTGTATTTTAAATCTGGATGAGTTTTTGATCATCAGCATGCTTAGGATGTAGTATTTTCTTTCAATACTTGTTTAGTTACTTATACTTGTATGCCCTACCTTGTTTAGTTTACATTTGAGGTATGTCTTAGCCTCCTTTTTGCTTAAGTTATAAATGTTATTTATAGCTTTTTCCTCTATCCTGTTGTGCTAGTTGCTCCCACACTTGGTTTGATTATTGTTTAGAATATGTTAAATGGTGATATTACAAAACACATAAAATTTATCAGCAAAAAATGTACTTAGACATTTGTCTAATTAGATTCTTTTTCTTTTGTTAGCTGAGGCCCTATCAATGTGAAATTGACAATGATAGACTCTGAGCTATTTAAGATTTTGGAGCCTTCTGAAGACTGGATTCAGGAGGAGGATCGAGCTGTAGAAGATCATTAGTTCTTTTCCTTTTTGCTTGTGAATATGAGTGTTGTTCTTTTATTTTAGCTCTTTCCTTTATTGTGATGTAATAATACAGGTATTTATGATAATATGTTTTGGATTACTATGCTATTTATTCTGAGTTATATTCCATATTATTTCTATTGTGATGCTTGGATGTTTCCTATTCAAACCGCTTCTGCACTCTGTATGAATTTCTTATATAGTGACTAATTATTTGATTATGTGCTTATTCCTTCCCTTATTAGGTGAATTATGAATTTTATCATAATCCAATAATAAGTGAAGGATTAGTCAGAGTGACACACCACCCCTTAGCTTAATCTTATGGATTAAGGGGTGGAGTGCCACAGATATATATATATATATATATATATATATATATATATGATAGGGCAAATCAAGAAAAAAATTTAATTAGACACAAAGGTCTAAGTAAGATTTATAGGATATCAAATTTTGTATATAATATTAAGCGACATGATTTTGCATGAGAAGCATATACAAATAAAATGTGATATTTAAGTATGATATGCTTGCAAAATTATCACGATTATGAATGCAATATACATATATAAGATATGTGTTCATTTAAAAAAAATATAGATATATAATATTTATTCTTTTGGAAAAAGTTACAGAATAATCGATGAGTTAGATACGTATATCTAACTATCTGAGATGTAGGTTCCTGACTATCCCCTCAAAGGCAATGTGCAATCTTCTTATTTCTTCAAATATCAGTACATCTTAGACTAATGTATTGTCTGTATAGACCTAAAATCAAGCTGAATGAACCTATGATATTGAATTTTTATCATTTATTTTAAGTTATGAGCAAAAAATCTCATATAAATATATCAAAGTGGGTCAAAGCTTAATAGCCATACAAAAATTGCAAATAAAATAATTAAATAAAAAGAATAATATTCTTCATTTTATTTTAGTAAAAATATCAATATTAATATTATCTTGATTATTTTTTTATATAAAAAATAATAATTTTTGTATTGTTATAAGTAATATATATATATATATATATATATATATATATATATTAGAAAATATATACATATATAGAAAAAAAAAAGAAAATGACTGAAATAAAAATTATAGAAATTAGAAATTATATACATATATAGAAAAAAAGAAAATGAATAAAATAAATGCTGCATAAATAAGAAAATATATACATATATAGAAAAAAAAAAGAAAATAACACAAATAAAAATTGCAGAAATTTAGAAATATATACATATATAGAAAACAAATGACTGAAATGAAAGTTACAGAAATTAGGAAATATATACATATATAAAAAAATGACAGAAATGAAAGTTATAGAAATTAAGAAGTATATACATATATAGAAAAAAAGAAAATTTGCATAAATTGAAATATAATAATTATTGCAATAATATTAATATTAATAATAATAATAATATTATTATTATTAAAAGAAGAAGAAAAAGTGAAAAGAATAAAAAATATTTTATCTCCTTCTCATTTCATACTCTATCTTAATGTTGATGAGACTTTACTGGAGGTCGGCCAAGGAGGGGGAATCGGTGGTGGCCAAGGAAGAGAGATGGAGGAGTGGAGGGGGGGAGAGGAGATGCAGAAGGATGGGAGTGGAGGAGGATGAGGGGAGAAGTGGGGGTATTTATTGATTTTTTTTAATTAATAAATTTATTTATTTAATTTTCTCTTTCCTCTATTATTTAATTAAGGATAAATTTATCATCTTCTTCATAAGAACTTTGAGTGTTCAAATTAGTTTTCTCTTCCTCTTTCTTATCTCTTCTTTCTCTCTCTCCTCTTTCTTTCTCTTCTTTCTCTCTTCCATTTTTTTTTTAGAAAATAATAAAACTTGATACAGAGGTGTGTATTGATGAGAAAACACACTCATGCAAAATTTTTTCTATTTGGAGAAATATACTATATCCAATGGTATTTTTAATTTGCCTTAATCTTAAAGTCACTCGGGATTCTAATTTTTGAGTCAAGATTAATCCTAATTATCCTGGTAACGACTTGGGTCGTTATATTAGGGATGGACATGAGGTTATGTAACTAACACCTACTATGAACAACTCGCTAAATTTTTTCAATCGAGCTCGATCAAATGATCAATCATCCCATAAAGTCAAAATGCAAAAACGAATCATATGGATTGCATGAATTAAAATAGGGGTCAATGGTACCTCTTAGGGTTTGACACAATGAAGAGATCGATGCTTCGGGATGGCAATTTAGGGTTCCTTAACTTCAACTAGATCCTAAAATGTTGAATTTGTTAATCACCTGTAATTAGCTCAAAATCCTAACTAGTTAATATGAAACAATCTACTTAACCAAATTTAGCCTACCTACTGTCCAAACTCTCTTTAAATAGTAAGGAGTTATTTAATAACATTAAGTCATTTTTTTTAATTCAATTCCACATGTTAGAATTCAAAATCGTTAAAGAGAATTTTTTTGATTAAGAAAATCTAAGGGTTAAATATTAATCTTCAAACCTTGGTGATTTCTCCCAAAATCAATAAACTAGAATGCTCAAATCACATAGTAATCTAATTAAAATTTCATTGATTGCTCAACAACTACATTCCAATTATAAGAAATCATTTAAATAAATAAGGTGTTAATCTTTAAAAGAAGCTTAAGGAAGATAATCTACATTTTTGCTTATACCATCTATACCCATTTAGTAGATACCAATTGTGGATACTCTTACACTTATTATGATTCATTATGATTTATTTTTCAATCTTAGAAACTTACTTTTAGTCATTAGAAGAATTTGTCTATTGTAGAAATCCTTTAAAGATAAATTTGGACCACATGTTAAATGAACTATAGTTAAGTTTAACTACTGAGGTAAGATGCCTTTTTTGTGATGCTTTGAGGTAGAACCCTAGATTTATCACATGAACCTGAAGAATTGAACATATTTTTATGGTAGTAATAACCCAATGAAAGCCAAATTGAACTTACATTCTTGTGATAATACATCCAAATTGTAGAATTTAGATTAAATTACCATGGATCTTAGTGTTGAACCATTAGCGCACAAGTTATATCTCCTGTAGCTTTGCATATCCTTGAACCTTAACTATCTTGCTTAGAACTTAACCCATTAATACTATTAGTATTATCATATATAAATGATGTACATATCTATAAACTAACTTTAATTTTTATTTAACTTAAGGAATTGATTGATTTACTCTATAAGAAATTGTAGAGTTCTTGTCTTATCTTAAGCATTTAGTAAGTACAGTACATGTCAAAATAAACATATAATCCCAATGTGTGTTATGAGTTATGGTTTGGCCATCATAGTTTGGGGGAAACAAATTGTGAAATGTTTGCATGTCTTCTATCCCTGTGTGCAAGGATAAGTGCAGTTAAGCAACCTAAGTGTCTAAATTTCACCTTCCTTAGAACATGCTAATTATATGTACGTACTATTAATATATAATGAATTATGTTAATTTTGTGTTATGATTATGAAACATATTAAATCAAGTATAATTAAGGTCTAAATGTGTATAATAAAATGATTCTTATGAATAAAACTTTTAAATACTATGACATATAGGGATGATACAAGCTAATTAGATAGCTAACAAAAATGATAAATTTTCTATTTTCAAGAATTGGGTTATTTAATCCTTTTTAATTTTGGCATAATATGAATCACATAAGCATAACATATTATTAGTAGTGTGATGCATAGCACAAATAGGATCAATTAGAAGTGTGGTTCTGTGGTGCCCTGTCCCTACCGTGGTCATGCTAATACTAATATTGACATGATTACAATGAAGGCGGTCACCATATGAGGCAAATCCCCAACTATAGTCGAGTTAAGAATCAACCAAACCCATCTTAGCTGAAATACTTGTCTCCTGAAGATGTAAGTCATTTATCAACATCAAAATATGTAGAAGCAATAGAAATATATATATATCCATTCCATAACATATACAGAAGAACAAGATTTCAACTCAGTATATAAGTGCAAAAAAGTATATACATCCAGGATCTTAATTATTACAATATTGAATGAAAAGTAATTAAAGAGGCACACTCATCCTCACAGGTAGAAAATGTAAAGCTATCTAAGCCTCAGCAGAGGCAGAAAGGTCTTCCTCCTAGCTACTCTCCTCACCTGGTGCTATCTCCAAGAACAACTCTGAATCTGATATTGTCGGTATTACAATACAAGGGCCATAGCCAAAGAAAAGAAAAAGGTAAATTATACAATTATCTAAGTATATTTTAAGCTGATTTAAGAAAAAATATATATTTTAAGATATCACATTTTACTAAGCAGTAAGCATTTAGATAGATGCAACAAGCAATAAAAAAACATGATAGTTATAAATAAAACATTTATAACTAAACAAAATGAAGTATGCGAGTAACATACCTTATTTAGAAGCTACAATAAAGTTAGGTAATAAAAATATAATAGCTAAAAGTACTGAAGGTAAAACTCATCTTAACATACTTATGATCATATAAATACATGCTGATTTACAAAAAAATAAATTGCACTAAAGCATATAAGTAAATTGAAATAAGTATAACTAGCATCATAATATCTGCAAAGAACTGAATGAAATTGAGCTAAGAGGAACTTGTGGTGCCCCACCCTCTGAGACCCAAGAGGTGGTATGCCACTCTAGAAAATCCCTCATTTATTATTGGATTAGGTAAGATCCACAATCTACTAATAAGAGAAGGACGTGCACAGAATAACTAAAAAGATCAGTCACTAAACCTGACATACATACAGAGTGCGGAAGCAAAATGAAGTAAATATTACATCAATTCACCATACATCAAGTAAGAAGTAGTACTATAGGTCAGCAAATAATAAAGCGTAGAAAAGTAATCACAGTCACAGTACCTGTATTATTATAACATTTAAATGAACAGTTTAAAAGACTAAAATAAAATCTCTCATTCTCACAGAAGGCTAAAAATGAACTAGATAATGTTTGGCTCTCCTAGTTGGTGCTCATCTTCTATGCATGGCTCCTCTTCCTCAGCACCTAGCTCTTCAAATCTATCTGAATTTGATATTATCGGTTTCATACTGCCAGGGCCCTAGCCAATAAAAGAAAATCTTATTAGATAATTATATAAGTACATTTTAGGCTGAATATTTTACTTGAATTATTAATGTCACCATTTTAATCTTTAAGCACGATAAAAAGTAAACTAAAAGCAATATGAGCAGTAAGTGTACAAGGAACATGATAAGTTATAAATATAGTATTTATAACTAAATAAAAGGTGAGGCAAAACACACCTCAAGTAAACTAAGCAAGGAATGAGCATATATATATATATATATATATATATTGTAGTAAGTAAAAGTATTGAAAGTAAAGTCTAACCCCAACAGCTAATGATCATATGACATATGCTAGTTAAAGATAAAAATCTAAAAATAGTACATATAATAAGTAGTAAATTTTAGCATCCTATAAATATGTACAAGTGAACATGTAAGTAAGGAAACACAGCTAACTGAAACATGCATCAATAATATAATACACAGTAAGCTAGAACTGAAATGGGTATATAAAACTGTCATATCAGAAAATTGGTCAATCGAGCTCAGTAAAATTTTCAAAGCCTTTCTGGGCTAGGGCAAACAAAAATTCCCATAGCCTTTCTGGGCTAGGGCAGACAGAACAGTAGAGCAGAACTGAGGAGGTGGTAATTATAAATGCATAATCTCTTAATTATTTTACTTTTATTTCTATGGACACATCCAGAAACAGCTGAGGAGTCAAGCACGTTTGCAATACTATATGGGTTCCAAGCTTAACACACATTCTTTAATGAGTAATGTTAAGCATCTTATTACTCATTACCCCTATCCATTAGGGTAAATGTGCACCAAAACCTATCAGAATGTACTGAACCCAAGGCAACTATTATCCTAATTATTCTATATTTTTATTTTATTCACAAAGTTTTCTTATATGACATGTCCAAGTAATTAAGCACAAAATACAAGGAATGCGTAGCACAAAATAAATCAAGTAAGCAAGGGACTCTTCTATACATGGTGATACTATTGTTATCTAATTAAATAATTCTAATTATTCTAAGTTACATAAGTTCAGGAACTCCAATTCCTACTATCGAGTATAACTTTGAAGCACGGCCTTATAAGTTAAACAGATTAGAACTAATCAGGTTCTAATATAATTCAATCAAGTACGACTACAGGTTTAATTAATAAATCATAACATCCTAATTTGATGAATTTAGATATTCTATCTAAGATCTAATTAAGATATACTAAACTATATATTATGGTTTAAACACCATGAGATTGGGGCTTAATCACATAATCCAAAAATGATAAGACATAATATCTAAGTTTCAGTCTAAAAGTGATCTAGTGGTTAAAGTAAATTCTATTAAGCAAATCAAATTTAATAAGATGAATCTCTTATACGAAATTTAGTGTTAAAAGACAAAATAATCAAAATAATATGTAAAATCTAAAAACTAATAAAACTAAGGATTCATTTATTAAATAACTCATTTATCCAATGAATGAAATCTTACTTATGAGCTAATCCTAGTCTTAGGAATAGTATTAATGTGAGGTGTAAAGTCCTAAGAAAAGATTTAGAGATAATTTAGGAATTTAACTATCATGACCAAATATCTAATTTTAACACTTAAAATGATTTTATTATAGTTCTAATATTAGTTGTAATGACTTAGAAGACAATTTAGGGTTTAAAGATGCTTAACCTAAATTTTAGATAAAATGACTATTTTTGCCTCTACTTTAAAGTTCAAAAGCAACTTTTTGAATTAGGGTTCCAAATTAGAATTTATTATTATCAAATGATTCCTTACTATCTAACATGAAGATAAACAGTAAGTACATCCAATTTGGATAAGAAATGGATCCTATAGATCCAAGCTAAGGTTTTTGACCTAAGGGACATTTTAGTAATTTACTTGTAATGGAATCTTAATTTTTATGTAGTTTACTGTTGGTTACTGTTCAAGGATCCCACAGAGTTCAAGAACACTGCATTTTGAGGTCAAATGACTAAGTTATAGCTAGTTCAATTTCTAAGGGCAATTCGGTAATTTTGTCAGTCAATAGGAGACAAAAATTGAACTTTTTGTTTGAGGTCCAACTTCAGCAAACTCAATTTCTATATCTTTCCTATAATATACTGAGTGTGTTGATAGTGATTAAACCCAATTTAAATTTCAAATGGTCAAGTTATGGCCTAACTAAAGTTAGGGGTATTTTGGTTATTTTTAATTTTCTAGGTTTCAAATCCTAAATATTATTTTGGTTTATTGATGACACCAAAATTCTAAGCTAGTTAGCACTTTGAATTTCAGACTTTGGAGTTGAATTGACCAAGTTATGGTCAATTAATAATTAGGGGCATTTTATTTATTTTTAGGGTAGTGTCTTAAATGTTATTTTTCAAATTAAGCTTCAAATAGGGAAACTGATACTTCTATAGTGATGGGGTTGTTCTTCTGAGTATTTTAAGACACAAATTGACTGTGTTTGGACAACTATGTTAGAAATTGTGAGGGTTTGCTTAAGTCCTAAAAGATCACTACGTTATACGTACCCCAAAATTATTTTTTGAATTACGTCATTTAATTCATTTTATTTTTCTGAGTAAAATGAGACCTATATTCAATGTGTTTGAATTATTTTACAAAAAGTTATTAAACTTTAAATTTTTGAATTAAATAATTTAAATTAAATAAATTTTACTATTCAAAAATACAAATTAAATAAATTTACTATTCATTTATAAATTTGGAATAAAATAATCTCACTATTTTAATTTAATTAATAGAATATTAATTAAATTAATTAATTAATAATTACTATTTTATTTAACATAATTAAGTAATATTAATTGATCAAATTAACCTAATTATTATTTTAGTGACTTAAATTAATTATATTCATTTTAATTAATTTAATTTATTATTCCACTGTTTTTAATTAATTATTTTAACCTAATTAATTTATATCTTACTATTAATGATATTAATAATCTTACATAATCTAAATTATTTATTATCTATTATTTAATCAATTTATTAAACTATTGATATACTTAATCATCATTAAAAAATTTATTTAAATAATATAATTAATGTTAATAATTAATTATATTACTCTTACTATTAATTTATTGATTATTAATTTCAAATTGTTAATTTAATGATATTCATTTATCCAATTTTATTATTGTTTAATACTAATTGCTAAGATTAGTTTAATTGATAAATCATTAATTATTGTTTAATTAATTAACTAATCTTAATTAATTTCTTTAAGTTATTATTTAATTAATCTAGTTATCCATATAATTAACTTTAATTAAAGTTTTTTGATTTGATTTATCAAAATAGTTAGGCTGATCGATCATTAAATCCATTAATTGGCATTGACTAATCCTAAATTATCTCACTAATTAATAGAAATTATATACTAACTACATCTTTATAATTAAGTATTCTTAATTAGATTTTATTAGTACTAGTAATTATACTTATATATAATGTAATTATTTATACTATGTTTTTCTTCTGTAGGTTGACAGACAGCAGGACTCATGCTGCCACGTGGCAGCATGCTACTGGACAAGGCAGAGGAAGGGAGACCCACGGCTGGCAACAGAAAGGAGAGCGGGTCCCACCCGGGCCGCGGGCAGCCGGGCAGAGGACGCAGCGCAGCGGGTGGGACCCATTGCCGCTGCCTCGGAAAGACAGCGGGACCCACATGCAACACGCGTATGAATTGGGACGCGCCGCATGGAGCGTGGGCTCCACTTGCATGCGGACGGTCCGCAGCTAAACGGGTCGGGCCCGGGTCGACTCTGCCCAACCTGAAAGGGTTCTTCTTCACGCTGGCATCCCAAGGGGTGAACGGCTAGGGCACGGCAAATGCTAGCCCTCCCGGCGGTGCATGGCGCCGGCTTGCATACCGCCGAGAAGGTCTTGACCTCCTCTACTTATTCATGGCTGGAATGTCGACAGAGGCGCACTAGGGTTGCGGTGCGGGCAAGCCCTAGCTTGGGGCCTCGGCGGAAACGGGGAACCTAACGGTGTATACTGTTGGCTTTTCCTAAATTCGATCGATCGATCGATCAGAACGGATCCTAGACTAATCTGGCTTGCGGAATAATCACACGAACAATAATCAGCAAAATTAGAAGTAGATTAGAGGTTTTAGGAGAGTACCTGGAACGAACGGTTGTCTGAGGATTAGGGTTCGGGTGCTCCGGTTTAACCATCCACTGGCTATCCTCATGAGCGATCGATTGTGATTGCGATCGAAGGTGGGGAGTTAAGGAAGCTAGTGACTGACTCGCCGAGGACCGGTGAGCGCTGGTTGGGTGGTGAGCGCGGTAGCCGCCGCGTGGAAAGGGGACGGAGAGCACGAGGTGGAAGACAGATCCGCGACCGTTCGATCAAACGATCGGACAGTCTGTGCTTTCCGTCTGATCTGACGGTAAGGTGACGTGGTTGAAAGCACGGGATGGCGTCGTTAAAATTTAATAAAAACAACTTTAATTAATTCATCTAAATCCTAATTTCATTAATTAAATTTAATTAATTCATATAAATCCTAATTTCATTAATTAAATTTAATTAATTCAATGACTCCCAAAAAATTTCAAATCTTCACCCCAAACTAATTGAGGGATTAGGAACGAGTCGATGTCGAATTTTCTATTTGACGAGTATTTTATTTTCCCAACTTTCGGGGTATTTAAATATTATTAAAATATTCGCCGAAATTTTGATGACTTTCGATTGAGATGAAAACATCACCCCTAGCTAATTTTGGGGCAATGAGCGTAATGACGAACTTTGTTTTTTAATCTAAGGTCAATTTAGATATGTCAAATTCTAAGATTTTTGGATTTTCCAAAATTAAGATTTAACCCATTTGACTCCTAATTTGGACTAGGTCTTAGTGGATGACTCCTAACCACTTGATTAACACTTAGTATCATGATTAGGACTGAAATTAGTCATTATTGACTAAGGTAACAACTTGGATTGTTATATGCTCCCTCACTTAAGAATGATGTCGTCCTCGACATCACTCAAGTGGAAAGAAGAAAAAAAGAATGAAATATGACTTGAATTTGAAAGCTTGGAATGCTAAGAAAGAATTACTATGATTCTCGAAGAGTTCAGGATATTTAGACCGCATATCTGACTCCTTTTCCTAAGTGGATTCATTCTAAGAATGATTCTTCCACTGAACTTTGATCATCTTGATTGCACAATTCATAAGTTGCTTGCGATCACAAGCCATGATTCGAATTGATTCCTCGGCATATGATAGATCAGGTTCGATTTGAATTTCTAGAAGAAGTGAGATGGGTCTCTAAGGCACTTTTTTAATGATGATATATGAAATATGTTATGAACTGTGGCAAAGTCATTTGGAAGGTTTAGTCTGTAGGCAGAAGAACCTACTCTAGATACTATCTCAAATGGACTAACATAATGGGGGCTAAGTTTTCCTGCTATGCTGAATTTGAAGACTCCTTTCACTGGGCTGACCTTGAAGTAAGCAAAGTCTCCAACTTTGAATTCAAGTAGATGGTGGTGAGTCTCGTGGTACTTACTCTGGCGGTCTTGAGCTGCACGAATGAGCTGCTAAATCAACTGAGCCTTCTTGTTCGTTTCCCACTAATCCAGATATGTACAACTGCACACTGCCTGTTTCTAATCATGCCAAAGGAGTGCTACATTTCTTATCGTACAAAGCTTCATATGGGGCCATATTTATGCTGGCTTGGAAGCTGTTCTTATAAACAAACTACACTGGTGGGAGGTGATCTTCACAAGATTCAGCAAAATCAAGTATACACAGTCTGGGTAGATCTTCAAGAACTCGGTTCACTCTTTCTGCCTAACCATCTGTCTGCGGACAAAAGGCTATACTCATTGCTAGAGTTGTACATAGATCTTGATGCACGGCTTGCCAAAATTTAAAAGTGAATCGGTTGTCTCTATCTGATATGATTGTCTTGGGAATTCCATGTAATCTGATTATTTCTTTGATATATTGCTTTGCGAGTTTCTCCACTGAGTTTGTTTGTCGAATAGGGATGAAATGAGTGGATTTGGTCAATTGGTCAACTATGACCCAAATTGCATCTGCTCCAGATTTTGCTTGAGGCAATCCCATAACGAAGTCCATCGATATGTCTAGCTATTTTTATTCGGGAATTTTAAGCGGGTGAAGCATACCATTGGGTCTTTGATGCTCTGCCTTAACTAAACTGCAAGCGTGGCACTTTGCGATGAACTTAGTTATACTTTTCTTCATCCCTGGCCACCGGAAGGATTGTTTCATGTCTTGGTACATCTTTGAACTTCCTAGATGAACTTGATATCTGAAGTTATGGCCTTCAACTATAACCTCTTGGTGCATAGACTTAGGAATTCATAGACGATCTCCTTGATATATAGCACCTTTATGAAATCGAAGGTCAGTACGATGACTACTCTCGATGGCTTGCTTAAAACTTAGGTACTCGTCGTCTTTCGTTTGAGTTATAGATACATCTCTGTGGAATATGGGCTCCACATTAATCATTGAGAGCATTGTACTCACCTGGTCACTATGCGCTGATTTGATATCCAATCTACAAAATTCTTCTTCCATAGGACTCCTAGAGATAAAAGCATTAAGAGTAACATGACGGCTCAGAGCATCAGTTACAAAGTTTGCCTTCCCAGGGTGGTACTGGATATCAAGGTCGTAGTTACTGATTAGTTTTAACCACCTTCTCTGCCGGTAATTCAACTCTCTTTGAGTGAATATGTACTTCAAACTCTGGTGATCTGTGAAAATTGAGCACTGAATCCCATATAGATAGTGACACCAAATTTTTAAGGCAAACACTACAGTAGCTAATTCGAGGTCATGGACGGCATAATTTTTTTTGTGAGTCTTCAGCTGACTGGAAGCATATGCTATGACCTTCCCTTCTTACATTAGTTTCAGCACCTATGCTTATACCAAAGGTGTCAGTATAGACTTGATAGTTCACTCTTTCCTTAGGAAAAATTAGAATGGAGGCAAATGTAAGCACATCTTTCAGTACTTGGAATGCTGCTTCACAAGTTGGTGACCATTCAAAGAGTACAGCCTTCTGGGTAAGTTTGGTGAGTAGAGAGTCTATATGAGAAAAGCCTTTCACAAACTTTCTATAATAACCGGCCAAACCCAAGAAGCTTTTGATTTATGTCGCTGACTTGGGTTGCACCCATTCTTGGAATGTACTGACCTTGTTCTAATCTACTTTGATCCCTTGAGCATCTACTATGTGGCCTAAGAGGGCGACAGATTCAACCCAAAATCCACACTTTCAATACTTGGCATACAGCTGGTGGTATCTCAGTTCTTCTAATACTGTCCTGAGATGACTTTCGTGTTCCTTCTTTGTCTTAGAGTATATTAAAATATCATCTATGAACATGATGACAAACTTGTCAAGGTATGGCTTCAAGATGCGCTGCATTCGTTTGTTAATCCAAACAATATTACTAGAAACTCGTAGTGGCCATATCTAGTTCTAAAGGCAGACTTTGCTATGTCAGAATCCTTCACCTGCAACTGGTGGTATCCTGATTGCAGGTCGCTCTTTGAAAATACTTTTTCTCCCGCTAGCTAGTCGAACAAACCGTCAATGCGGGGTAGTGGGTATTTGTTCTTTATGGTTACTTTATTCAGTTCTCTGCAATCAATACACATTCGCATCGACCCATCCATCTTCTTGACAAATAAAATTGGCCCTCCCCACGGGGAAGAACTAGGCCTGATAAGACCTTTCTCCAATAACTCTTGTAGTTGCTTGTTCAATTCCTACAACTCTTTGGGTGCCATTCGATAGGGTGCCTTGGAAATTGGTCAGGTTCCTAGAACAACGTCGATTGCAAATTCTACTTCCCGTATAGGTGGAAGACCAGGTAGGCCTTCAGGAAAAATATCGGCGAATTCACAAACGACGGGATTCTTGGATATGGGAATGTCTTCCTTCTTCTCTCCCAGTATTGTCACTAGGAAGGCGCTACAATCTTCTTGGCTTTGATAGTATTGACTAAATAAGCTCTTATACTAAGGTTCCCAACAAACAACTTAGCTTGTTTACCACCACCCAAGGTGATTTTTTCTTTTGATAGTTGATAATGGCGTCGTGCCGACTTAGCCAATTCATGCCCAAGATAACATCGAAGTTGGCTATTGGAAAGACTACAAGCTTGGCTTCAAATTCTGTTTCTCTAATGGGGACCTGTATCTTGCAGAATTGACAGGCTTGTAGTTGCGCTCCAGACGGTAGTCCTACGTTTAAAGGATTCGCTAGACGGTGTAATGACAAGTTAAGAGACTTTGTCCAGCTCTCAAAAATGAAGGAGTGACTCGCTCCAGTGTCGAATAAGATGTTACATGGCTTATTATTTATATAGTTTGTACCTAATTACGAGTGCAGTAATTTCACTAGTTACTTTTAAGCAAGTAATACTAAAAAGTAGATTGGTTCATAAGTGTGTGTACATGGCACCACATTATTATCTTCTACGACTTCAGTAGGAGTGAGGGCATAGACTCGCGCTGGACCAACCTACTGCTTGTTGTAAGGCTGCCGGGTAGGTAGCCTCGGAGCAATTGTGCGACGGACAATAGCTATCTCATGCCGTTGAGCAGAAGGAGGAGGTGGTAGCGTGGGACGGACTATCGTAAGCTTCTGGAATAAATCAAAAACTCGTTGGCGCTTAGAGTAATCGATCTGATCGCCATCGATTGTATCAGTGTAGTTGCACCGATAGTAGGAATGTCGGGGCCTTCTGTAGTTGAAACAGTTTCTGGACTTATAATAGCATCGTCTGTATGGATGGGGACGAGTGCAGCCGTCTAAGAGGTCTGTTGATGATGTTCCTGCCTCAAGCTGATATACCCTAGCTCTCCTAGGGTTCTCATGCTGAATGGTTGTCATATTATAACTGTGCTTAGGCTCAGATGCATTGTCTAGTTCAATCATCTTGGAGGATTCCAGCAGCTCCGCGAAGTTGGTCAGGCAATGAGATGCAACTAGCCTTCGGATGGAGGGTCGTAGCCCGCTTCAAAAGCGATGGCACCTATCAGATTCTGTAGCTATGAGGCTAGAGGCAAACCTTGCTAGTCGCCAAAATTCAGACTCATAGGCCAAAACTGAACGGCATCCCTTTTGCAGCTTAAGGAACTGATGTACTATTGTATGCCTGACAGAGGTAGGGATGTACTGAGTCTGAAATGCCACTATTAACTCATCCCATGAGATTTCTTCCAGTTCACAATCCATGAATAACGTATGGCGGATGTTGTCCCACCAGTATTCTGCCTCACCTTGGAGTAGATGAGTCGTTAAGCAGATTACCACAGCATCTGGGCACTTGATGCTGGTTAGGTTCTTCTCTACTATTTTTATCCAGTTTGTCGTATCAATAGCAGAGAGACTCCCATCAAATGTCGGAGGTCTGAGGCGTAGAAAGCTGTGTAGCAGTCCATCAACGGACTGGGTTTGGTGCTGAAACGAGTAGTGGGGCGCTATGGTGGTCTCAGGAACTGAGCGATTCTAGCTCATTTATGCTGTGAGCAGTCGCTCTGCCTGTCAGGATTGCACTCTGGCTGCTCTCCTAGCCTGCTTGGCCTGAGCATCTGCGGTCTGCTTAGCTTATTCCTGGTGGAATTCTACTTGTTTTTTGTGGGATTCCACCATCATTTTGACCGCTTCCAACAAGGCACTTACCTCACTGGAGGAACTGTTATAGGGAGCAGGAGAGGGGCTCTGTCCATGATTCATGATCTTTTGCTAGAGTCTGAATTAAAAATAATACATTTTTAAAAATCCAGAAAATAAGAGATTATAACATTCGATATCTTTTGTTAATCAAAAGAAAAATGAAAATACATCATCGGAAGCAGTAGATAGAACATAAGATAATGAAATACAACAACTAGGAAAACATAGAGTCTATCCTATGTATTCTTCTGTGAAGGCCTGGGAAAAGTCAGCGTAGGTCATCTTTCAGTGCGGGCAATCAGCTATATGTCTGACCGTCCATTGTTTGCGGGCCCACCACTCCTTGGTGTAATCTTGGAGTAGGAGCTCGACAATGCTGAGCCGGATGCAATTCGAGTAACTTAGCAAGTTGAACATTTTGGTTACCCTTCGTAACCACTCCATAGCTAGGATAGGGAAATCCAGTCCCCTGTATACATCATCTTCTAGCATCTTTTCCAGTATGCTGGCTCCCGTTGGGGAGACTCCTTGGACTTCCCTCCCGTATCGTTTTTCCATGAGCACATCAAATCTCCACTTATTCTCAAAGCGGGTATAGAAATTGTACACTAAAATGATCGTGTAGTAGTATTCATAGGTATCCAGATCAAGCATCATAAGAATAATAGTTCAATTCTAACTCTAATATTCAAAATTAAGATACAAAGTGTGGAAAGTAAAATAGGTAGTATAGGAATGAAAGCTAAAAGATCTATCTGATATATCTAGCGGTAAAAGCATGGTGGAAGTCCGCATTGGTGACCTCCTTTTGCATTTCTTCACGCCGATGGGTGAGTGCCCGTAGGGTGATGCTCCACCATTGCTTGACTTCGTCATGTAGGAGACGGGATACAATGAGAATTCTAATGTTGTCCGGACAGTTAATAGCTCCAAACACAAAATTTGCCCGTTTTAGCCATTCCTTGGCTACAACAGGGGGATCATATCCCCTAAATGCACTTTGTTGGAGTAGTCGATCCAGCATTCAGATATTATGGTCTGACACTCCTTCTACGTACCTCTCGTGCTGCTGATGGAGTTGGAAGATGTACTCCCACACATCTTCAAATCATTGGTAATGCCACCTAAGCGTCATCCTTTGCGCATCTAATAATTTCTTAAATTATATTAGTTTACTGATATTTTGCTTGTGCATGCATTTCCATTTTTATACTCTTATTATCCTGAGCTCATGGTCATGGTGCTTGGATGTAACTCTGGTATCTAGTTAGTAACTAATTGGCAGAAGAATCATCCATTAGGTAGAGTGGAATACAAATTTCAATCTGATACCTTATGGAATCCTCTGATACTAACTGTGGCGCCCCACCCCCTGATCACAGGATTAGACCTAAGGGGTGGTGTGCCAATCTGGCAAATCCCTCACTTATTATTGGATTAGGTAAGATCCACAATCCACTAATAAGAGAAGAATGTGCACAGAATAACTAAGAAGATCAGTCACTAAATCTGTCATACATACAGAGTACAGAAGTAAAATAAAGTAAATATTACATCCATTCACCATACATCAAGTAAAAAATAGTACTATAGCTCAACAAATAGTAAAGTGCAGAAAAGTAATCACAGTTATAGTACCTATATCATTACAACATTTAAATGAACAGTTTAAAAGACTGAAATAAAATCTCTCATTCTCATAGAAGGCTAAAAAAAAACTAGACAATGTCTGGCTCTCCTAGCAGGTGCTCCTCCTCTATGAATGGATCTTCTTCCTCAGCACCTAGCTCCTCAAATCTATCTGAATCTGACATTATCGGTTTCATAATGCCAGAGTGTGGCACCCCACCCCTTAATCCGCAAAATTAAGCTAAGGGGTGGTGTGTCACTCTAGCTAACCCATTACCTATCATTGAATTAGGATGAAATCTATAATCCACCTAATAAGGGAAGGAGTGAGCACAGAATCAAACATCAGTCACAATCTACTAAATCATACAGAGTGCGGAAGCAATTTAAGAAATGACATCCAAGCATCACAATATAATAAATATGGGACATAACTCAGAATACAAGCATAAAATAATCTAAACACGCAGTCATAGGTACCTGAACGGATGGCTCTGCGATTATGGTTCGACGGAGGCTCGGCAGCTTCAGCGGGTTCGCGGTGAGTCCCGAGTCTTAACGAGGCTCGGGACGGAGCTCACGAGGCCGAGGAGGCGCCGGATTGGGCCGGCGTGCAGCGGCACGCCGCGTGGTGAGCGCGAACGGAGAAGCCGAGGGAGGAGAGCTCGAGACCGTTGGATCCAGCGATGCGTGGACGGCCCGGATCGATCCGGATCGCGGGTCGCAGATTGCGGCTGCGGGTCGTCTGATTCGAGCGGATCGGACGGTCCGGATGGATCCGTCCGATTAGACGGCGCCGTCCACTTAAGTTGACGGCGTAGGACGGGGCCGTCAACTATAATAATAAAATATTATTATTATTTTTTTATTTTTTCTTTTTCAAAATTTCAGAATTTTAAATATGTTTTTCCTAGCTATTTGAGAGGTGAGGAACGCAACGACGAAGTCGGATTTCGATTCCGACGAGTATTTACTTTTCTCATTTTCCGGGTATTTAAATATTATTAAGATATTCGTCAAAATTTTGACGACTTCCGATTGACCTGAACCCATCACCCCTTGCTAATTTGGGGTTAATGAACGTAATGGAGAAGTCCATTTTCCAATCCGAGGTCAATTTAGATAGGTCAAATTCTAGAATTTCTAGATTTTTCAAAAATCAAGATTCGATCCGTTTGACTCTTGATTTGGACTAGGTTTTAGAGGTTGACTCCAATTGACCTAATTTGCACTTATAATTAGCCTTAAGACTAAGATTAGTCATAATTGACTAAGGTAACAACCTGGGTTGTTACAGACTCCCCACTCAAAAACGATATCGTCCTCGACATCACTCAAGTGGAAAGAATAAGGCAGTAATGGTTTGGAATGAAGGAAAAACAAGGAATGAGAAGCTAGGGTGTATCATTTAAAGTTCTAGGACCTACGATTTAAGGTTAGACCTTCAAAATTCAGTCTCACTGTTAAGATTATAGAGAATTTAATTAATTTGAAGGTTAACTATCACTTGAGTGAGGATGTAAATAAAGAGAGGTAAGTTGAGATTTAACTGGGTTGAATGTGGCTTTCCAAGATTACAGATTAAATACTCATTCATATCACAAGACTTAGTACTATGGGATAGGATTATCATTTAGCAGGTGGTACCTCCTATTAAGCATAGAATGATTTAAGGGTCAAGGATCCTTGTGGTTCTATACGTAAGTGATATTCCCCACTTAAGGGCTTAAGCCAGGGTGAATAAGTCATTTACAAGACCTATCCCGAATTAAGAAATGCCAGGATACTATTATAATCAAAAGGTTTGGCATCAAAGATTTGAGCTTTTTGACTACTTACTTCAATGGGGTAATGGATTGGAGACTTAAGAAAATGCTAAATTGGCAAATAGAGTTACAATTTTGACTCGCCTAATTAATAGATTCTATCATTCAGTTTAATCTAAAGAGTGAGAGGTCATTTACCCAACTGGGTAAGTTGCTACTCGGCAGGGGAATTATTGTTATGAGTCACAAAAGCATGATTTAGAACTTAATGTTTGATTTAACTAAGCTAGGAATAAGTAATTTGTCCAATGTGTCACTCTAATACAGTACAAGTAAGATTTAAGGATGTCTAAGAGTAAGGATTGATAATGAAGTGACGATAAAACTTAAATGATGAAATAATTAAGCGATTGAATATGTGTACCTGAAACAACAACATTGCCTTTCGCCATTCCTAAATGGGTGCAGGTTCCTGTAAGCCTATTGTTGCATCTCTGTCTTTGTGGAGGCCTAGCCAAAATGGGTCGATGTGTGTTGGCCAGTTTCCTCTTTCGATTGAATGCCACAGCCTGAGGGTGCTTGGAACGATCAATGCAAGCGCCGTCGATGGTTTTATTGTGTATGCACTGTTGGACGTTATGACCCTGTCAGCCACAAGTATAACAGTCTCTCGTGCCATGGTAGCACCTTCCATCGGAATGGGGCTTTGTATAGCCGTTATATGGATCATTATGTGGGGCTACTGATGATGGAGGCGAATTCTGATTAGTGAGTGATTATTATTCTCTCCATCCCCTTGAATAGCTTGGCCTGGGTGTCGACCAAGACTCTTATTATCTCTAGCAATGTGGTGGCCCGGTTGAGGAGTTCTCAGAGACCGCAGAAGGAGGGGATGACCCAAGGTTCATAGTTCAGTCTGAGTTGTATAAGTGACACGGTATTAAAATCCAAGAAGAATTAAATAAGATTATATTTATTGATAAAATGATGGGTGAAAGAGGTACAGTGGTAACCATCTATTAACAGAGACAAAAAGTGACTGTATGTATTATTACGATGTTCTCTTTCTCATAGCGTATTATGTTGAGTTTCTACCACGAGTCGTGGGATGGAAGGCATTTAGTGAACTAGAAGTTATAGATGCTAGTAGTGATTTGATACAATGGATGGTCTTTCAATCTAATCTTCTTATTTTAGATAATTACCTACTAAGGCTCTAGTAGTTTGACCAAAATATTATTAGCCTTAAGTTATATTGTTGTTATCTTTAATAAGACAAAATTTAGAAATTGGAAGGTAACCACCTAAGAGCAATTTAAGACTTATTTGATGGTTTAAAGTCCTTTAGGGATTCGTATATCTTGTACAAAATTAAATCCTAACATCTTAAGTTCTTGATCTTGTAACTCTTATGAAAGTTTTAAATTTGAATTAGTTACATATTATACTTAGGTTTGTTCCTATAAGATTTATTTAATTTACTTAATTACTCATTTATCCTAAGTTCGTACTCATTTATATTTCTATACTCTTATTATTCTGAGCTCATGACACTGTAATGTTCTTAGATGTGACTCCAATGTATTCTGACATAGTGACTAAATTGGCAGAAGAATCATCCATTAGGTAGATAAGAATACAAATTCTAATCTGACACCTTATGGAATTCTCTGATACCAACTGTGGCACCCCACCCCTTAATCCACAGAATTAAGCTAAGGGGTGGTGTGTTACTCTGGCTAACCCCTCACCTATTATTGGATTAGGATGAAATCCATAATCCACCTAATAAGGGAAGGAGTGAGCACAGAATCAAATATCAATCACTATCTACTAAATCATACAGAGTGCGGAAGCAATTTAAGAAATGACATCTAAGCATCACAATATAATAAATATGGGACATAACTTAGAAGACAAGCATAAAATAATCTAAACACACAGTCATAGGTACCTGAACGGATGGCTCAGCGATTAGGGTTCGACGGAGACTCGGCAGCTTCAGCGGGTTCGCGCGTCGCGGCCAGGCGGTGAGTCCTGAGTCTTAATGGGACTCGGGACGGAGCTCGTGAGGCCGGGGAGACGCCAGATTGGGCCGGCGTGTGGTGGCACGCCGTGTGGCGAGCGGGGACGGAGAAGCCGAGGGAGGAGAGCTCGGGACCGTTGGATCCCGCGACACGTGGACGGCCCGGATCGATCCGGATCGCAGGTCGCGGATGGCGGCTGCAGGCCGTCTGATTTGAGCAGATCGGACGGTCCAGATGGATCCGTCCGATCAGACGGTGCCGTCCACTTAAGTTGACGGCGTAGGATGGCGCCGTCAACTATAATAATAAAATATTATTATTATTTATTTATTTTTTTTTTTCAAAATTTCAGAATTTTAAATATGTTTTTCCTAGCTATTTGAGAGGTGAGGAACGCAACGACGAAGTCGGATTTCGATTCCGACGAGTATTTACTTTTCTCATTTTCCGGGTATTTAAATATTATTAAGATATTCGTCAAAATTTTGACGACTTCCGATTGACCTGAACCCATCACCCCTAGCTAATTTAGGGTTAATGAATGCAATGGAGAAGTCCATTTTCCAATCTGAGGTCAATTTATATAGGTCAAATTCTAGGGTTTCTGGATTTTTCAGAAATCAAGATTCGATCCGTTTGACTGTTGATTTGGACTAGGTTTTAGAGGTGGACTCTAATTTACGTAATTTGCACTTATAATTAGCCTTAAGACTAAGATTAGTTCTAATTGACTAAGGTAACAACCTGGGTTGTTACACAGAGCCCCAGCCAATAATAGAAAATCTTATTAAATAATTGTCTAAGTACACTTTAGGCTAAATATTTTACATGAATTATTAATGTCACCATTTTAATCTTTAAGCATGACAAAAAGTAAACTAAAAACAATAGGAGCAGTAAGCGTACAAGAAATAAGATAAGTTATAAATATAGCATTTATAACTAAATAAAAGGTGAGGTAAAACACACCTCAAGTAAATTAGCCAAAGAATGGGCACACACACACACACACACACACACACACACACACACATATATATGAAAGTAAAGGCTAACCTTAACATGCTGATGGTCATATGACATATACTGATTAAAGACAAAAATCTAAAAAATTGTACATATAATAAGTAGTAAAGTCTAGCATCCTATAAATATGTACAAGTAAATAGGTAAGTAAAGAAATACAGCTGACTGAAATATACATCAATAATATAGTATACAGTAAGCTAGAACTGAAATAGGTATGTAAAATTATCATATTATAAAATTGGCCAATCGACTGAAATAAAATCTCTCATTCTCATAGAAGGCTAAAAAAAAACTAGACAATGTTTGGCTCTCCTAGCAGGTGCTCCTCCTCTATGAATGGATCTTCTTCCTCAGCACCTAGCTCTTCAAACCTATCTAAATCTGACATTATCAGTTTCATAATACCAGGGCCCCAGCCAATAAGAGAAAATCTTATTAAATAATTGTCTAAGTACACTTTAGGCTGAATATTTTACATGAATTATTAATGTCACCATTTTAATCTTTAAGTATGATAAAAAGTAAACTAAAATCAATAGGAGCAGTAAGCATACAAGAAATATGATAATTTTAAATATAGCATTTATAACTAAATGAAAGGTGAGGCAAAACACACCCCAAGTAAACTAATCAAGGAATGGGCATATATATATATACATATATATAATGCAGTAAGTAAATTACTGAAAGTAAAGGCTAATCTTAACATACTGATGATCATATGACATACGCTGGTTAAAGACAGAAATCTAAAAAATTGTACATATAATAAGTAGTAAAGTCTAGCATCCTATAAATATGTACAATTGAACAGGTAAGTAAAGAAACCCAGCTGACTGAAACATGCATTAATAATACAGTACACAGTAAGCTAGAACTGAAACATGTATGTAAAATTGTCATATTATACAATTGGTCAATCGGTCCCAGTAAAATTCCCAAAGTCTTTCTGGGCTATGGCAGATAGAAATTCCCATAGCCTTTCTGGGCTAGGGCAGACAGAACAACAGAGCAGAACTGAGGAGGTGGTAATTATAAATGCAGAATCTCTTAGTTATTTTACTTTTATTTCTGTGGACATGTCCAGAAATAGCTAAGGAGTCAAGCACATCTACAAGACTATACGGGTTCCATGCTTAACACACACTCCTCAATGAGTAATGCTAAGCATCCTTATTACTCCTTACCCCTGTCTATTAGAGAAAATGTGCACCAAAACTTACCAAAATATACTAAACCTAAGGCAACTATTATCCTAATTATTCTATATTTTTATTTCATGCACAAAGTTTTCTTATATGACATATCCAAGGAATCAAGCACAAAATACAAGGAATACGTAGCACAAAATAAATCAAGTAAGTAAGGGACTCTTCTATATATATTGATACTATTATTGTCTAATTAAATAATTCTAACTATTCTAAGTTACACAAGTTCAAGATCTCCAATTCCTACTATCGAGTGTAACTTTGAAGCACAACCTTATGAGTTAAATGGATTAGAACTGATCAAGTTCTAATCTAATTCAATCCAGTACGACTATAGGTTTAATCAATAAATCATAATATCCTAATTTGATGAATTTAGATGTTTTATCTAAGATATAATCAAGATCTACTAAACTATAGATTATGGAATAAACACCACGAGATTGGGGCTTAATGTGATGCCCCGCTCCTTAAGTCCACCATTATTAGACTTAGGAGTGGAGTGTCACCCTGGCAAATCCCTCACTCATCATTAGATTAGGTAAGATCCACAATCCACTAATAAGGGAAGAACGTGCACAGAATAACTAAGAATATCAATCACTCAATAAGACATACATACAGAGTGCGGAAGCAAAATAAAATAAGTATTACATCCATCCACCATACATCATGTGAGGAACAACATATAGCTCAATAAATAATAAAGTGCAGGAAAGTAATCATAGTCACAGTACCTGTATTATTATAATATTTAATGAATAGATTAAAAGACTGAAATAAAATATCTCATTCTCACAGAATGCTAAAAAGGAACTAGAAAACATCTAGCTCTCCTGGATGGTGCTCCTCTTCTATGAACGGATCTTCTTCCTCAGCACCCAGCTCCTCAAAACTATCTAAATTTGACATTATCGATTTCATAATGTCAGGGCCCCAGCCAATAAAAGAGAATCTTAGTAGACAATTATCTAACTACATTTTATGCTGAATATTTTAAATGAATTATTAATGTCACCATTTTATACTTAAACATAGCAAAAGTAAACTAAAAGCATAGGTGCAGTAAGTGTACAAGGAACAAGATAAGTTATAAATACAGCATTTATAGCTAAATAAAAAGTGAGGCAAAAGCACACCTCAATAAATTAAGTAAGAAATGGGAATATACATATATATAGTGCAATAAGTAAAAGTACTAAAAATAAAGTCTAATCCTAAACATGCTGATGATCATATGACATATGCTAATTAAAGACAAAAATTTGAAAATGGTACATATAGTAGGCAGTAAAGTCTAGCATCCTATAAATACATATAAGTGAGTGGGTAAGTAAAGAAACACAGCTAACTGAAATATGCATCAATAATACAGTACACGGTAAGTTAAAACTGAAATAGGTATGTAAAGACTGTCATATCAGAAAATTGGTCAATCATGCCCAATGAAATTCCCAAAGCTTTTCTGGGCTAGGGCAGACAGAAATTCTCATAACTTTTCTGGGCTAGGGCAGATAGAACAGTAGCAAAACTAAGGAGGCAGTAAATACAAATATATAATCTTTTAGTTATTTTACTTTTATTTCTGTGGACACATCTAATAATAACTGAGGAGTTAATCATGTCTACAAGACTATATGGGTTACAAGCTTAACACACACTCTTCAATAAGTAATGTTAAGCATCCTTATTACTCCTTACCCCTGTCCATTATGGTAAATGTGCATCAGAATCTACTAGAATATACTGAACTCAAAGGCAACTGGTATCCTAATTTTTTTAAGTTTTCATTTCATGCATAAAGTTTTCTATCCAAGGAATTAAGCATAAAATACAAAGAATGCATGGCAACAAAATAAATCAAGTAAGCAAGAGACACTTCTATACATGGTGACACTATTATTGTCTAATTAAACTATTTTAACTATTCTAAGTTATACAAGTTCAGCATCTCCAATTACTACTATTGAGTGTAACTTAGAATAGCCTTATAAAAAGGATTAGAACTAATCATGTTCTAATATAATTCAATCAAGTACGACTACAAGTTTAATCAATAAATCATAACATCCTAATTTGATGAATTTAGATGTTCTATCTAAGATCTTATCAAGATCTACTAAACTATAGATTATGGAATAAATACCACGAGCTTAAGCTTAATCACATAATCCAAAAACATAAGACATAAGATCTAAGTTTTATTCTAAAAGTGATCTATTGATTAAGGTAAACCCTATTAAGCAATTTAAACTTAATATGATGATTCTTCTATCCTGAATCTAAGATTGAAAGGCAAAATAATCAAAATAAGTTGAAAAATCTAGAAACTAATAAAACTAAGGATTCATTCATTGAATAACCTATTTATCCAATAAATGAAATCTAACCTATGAGCTAATCCTAGTCTTATGAATATTCCTAATTTGAGGTGTTCAGTCCTAAGAAAAGACTTAGAGATAATTTAGGAAATTTAACTATTTTGACCTAATAACTGATTTTAACACTTAGAATGATTTTATTATAATTTTAGTATTAGTTTTACTGACTTAGAAGATAATCTATGATTTACAGATGCTTAACATGAATTTTGGTCAAAATGACCATTTTGCCCTTACTTAAGGGTCCAAAAAGATACTTTTTGAATTAGGGCTCCAAATTAGAATTTCTTATTGCCAAATGATTCAGCATGAAGATAGACAATAAGTACATCCATTTTGGATAAGAAATGAATCCTATAAGTCCAAACTAAGGTTTTGACCTAAAGGGCATTTTAGCAATTTACTCCTAATATAATCTAAATTTTTATACAGTTTACTATTAATTATTATTCAAGGATTCCATAGAGTCTAAGAGCACTGTATTTAGAGGTCTAATGGCTAGGTTATGAATGTTTTAAGTTTTTGGGGTATTTATGTAATTTTCTAAAGGGTCAAAGATGTCACTAGGCTAAATATTCATCGTACCGGAAATTTAACATCACTATAATGTTCTCCTAATTTTGTTGATCAAAATGACCTATAATTTTGATATATTTGAATATGTGAATTTTAAGTTATGAGAGTTTTGATTATTTGTATTTAATGTAATTTAAATTAATTAATTTACTTTTTAGTTTAACCATAAATTAAATACTTAAATTATCATTTACTGTTTACTTAATTAATTAACAGAATGAATTTAGAGATTAATTTATTAGTTTATTGTTAATAGATATAGAGCTTATATCCTGAATATATATATATATATATATATATATATATATATATATATATATATATATATATAAAACTATATATTATAGAGACACTCGGGATGCTAAGATCATTAAGTGGTTCGGGCATTTCTAGGGTCTCGGTCGTCTCAGGTAAGAGCGTTCTCGAGAGCAAGAAGGTTGACGGAGATGAGTTTCCCCCTCTTCCTCTCAAACCTGCTCTGGATTCGGGTAAAGTTTGCTGTAACACAGATCTTTCTTTCCCCTCTCTTTGTTTACCTTGCAAAGGTGGTGGTTTTTTGGTGATTGGGTTTTGTTTGAAAGCCTGGATCTCTTTAAGAGTTCTTGATTCTTTTTTGTTCTTATTCTGTAAAGGAGGTTTTTGGATCCGATCTTTACCAAGAAATAATTTTTCGATTTATCTGGTTTCTTTTGATGATTTTATAAATTTGCTTTCGATTCATTTTATTAAACTTTCAAGAGGGACGATTAAACTTCTGGTCGACAAAGATCGGGATGATATGGTGGATTCTAATTTTGAACCCCATTGGATAAATTTCCCGTATCTTCGTTCGAAGTTAAACAACCCATTTCATTTATGGGCTCTAGCAAGTAAAATAGGTGCTCCTATTGCCATTGATAGTTCATCTGGTTTTTGGCATGCTCCTCGTGCAAAGGTTTTGGTTGATCTTGACATATCCAAGACATGTCCCAAGTCTATATTAATTTCAGGAAATATTTTTGAGCATGTTCAAGAAGTTAGGGTGGAACAAGAATATGTGAAGTGTGGGTCTTGTAAGAGATGTGGTCACACGGAGTCAGAGTGTGCTAGTCGTTTGAAGCCTCAATGGAGAGTTAAAAAAGAAAGTCAGTCCCTGTGGTTTCAGATATATCAAAGAATTTGAATTAAGCTATTATCCCTTTTGTGAGTAAATCTCCTTTGACTATGCAAGAAAATGTTAAGGATCACACGGTTCTATGGATTCTAATGAGATTCCTGTGGAAAATAATAATATTGTGAGCTTAATTTTAGAAACTATTCAAAAAAGAGAAAATGGTTCCTCGTTGGAGGTTGGAAGTCGTAATGGTGCGGATTCTTTTTCTTTGGATCCAGCTGAAAAAGAGTGGGTTTCTCCAAAAGGTAAACGTCTGGTCCGTAGGACTAAGGCTGCGATGATGTTGGAACAACCTCAGTTCAGGAAATCTCTTAGAATTACTTTTTGATGGAGAAGAATTTGATTTTTTGGAATGTAAGGGGTGTTGGCAATGCTAGAACAAAGAAAAGATTGAAATTTCTGTGTAAAAGAAATAATGTTATTTTTCTTGCTATTTTGGAACCCCTAATCAATCAATCTTGTTTGGATAAAATTGCTAAGTTTGGGGCTTTTCTAAGTGTTTTAGTAATATAAATGATAAGATTTAGATTTTGTGGAATCCTCCTCTTGATTTCGATATAGTGGTTAATGAGGATCAATGTATTAATGGTAACTACTTCTAGAAAGATTTGAATTGGAAATTATCAGTGGTGTATGCTAGCTGTTCGTATAGTGTGAGGAGAATTTTATGGTCCTCTTTAGAAAATTGGTGCAATCTGGATGATTCCCCTTGCTTAATTGGGGGAGATTTCAATGTGGTTAGAAAAGAATCTGAATGTATAGGCAAGAGTCGGATCTGTAATTCTGCTATTAGAGATTTTAATGCTATGATTAGTAACTCAGGTCTTATGGATATTGATTTTTCTGATTCTTTATTTACTTGGTCCAACGGTTCGGCTGTTTCTAGAATTGATAGATTTTTAGTTAATCCAAATTTTCCAGCCTTTTTAATAAGCTTCAGGTGTCTCATTTGGGTCAGCTTGGTTCTGACCACGCCCCTCTACTTCTACCGCTTGTTTCTTCTTTTGTTGTTAAGAGCAGTTTTCGGTTTCAGAACATGTGGGTTCAGCATCCAAATTTTCTTGAGCTAGTTAATTTGTACTGGTCTGCTGCTGTGGATCAAAATGTTTCCCCAATGATTAGATTGCATATAAAATTGAAGAGGTTAAGAAAAGCCCTTATCTCTTGAAACAAAGATCATTTTGGTAATATTTTTGAAAATGTTAGGAAGACGGAAGCTAATGTGGCCAATCTTGAAGCTTTCGTGGATGGTCTAAATTCGTCTCTAGTGAAAGAGCATCTTGATAAAGCTTATAAACATTTAGATTCTGTTTTGAGTATGGAAGAAGCTTTTTGGATTCAGAAATTGACTCTTAAAAGATTTAAGGATGGTGAAAAAATACAAAGTTCTTTCACTTTTGGGTTAATATTAAAAATTCTACAAATGTGTTTTCTCATTTGAAGGATGTTGGGGGTGTTGATATTCATGTTGGCAATCTGGGTGTTTCTGCGTGGGAATTTCTTAAGAATCTTTGGCAGGGAGAAGGCTGTGATCTTTCTAGTTTTCGAGATGAGATTTGTTTTCCTAAAGTTTCAGAGGATGAGAACTCGTGGCTGTTGTCTTCTCCTACCTTGATAGAGGTGGAAGATATTATTAAGGAGTTAAAAGAGGACTCTGTGGTAGGGTCAGATGGTTTCTCTCCTATATTTTTCAAGTCCTGTTGGGAGATTATAAAGATTGATGTTTGGAAAGCAATCTTAGATTTTTTCAAGGCAAATTATATTCATAAATTTGTTACTTCTACTTCTATTTCCTTGATTCCCAAAGTGAATAAGCCTAAATCTTGGGCAGATTTTAGACCTATAAGTCTCTGCAATGTTTTTAATAAAATTGCCACTAAAGTGATGGCCAATATACTGTCCTCTCTCTTGGATAGAATTATTTCTCCCAATCAAAATGCTTTTGTGAAAGGTAGACTTCTTTCTGATAATTTTCTTCTTGCAAAGGAACTTGCTCACGATTTAAATAAAAAATGCATTGGGGGTAATGCCATAATTAAGCTTGACATTATGAAGGCCTATGATAGGATTGAATGGAGCTTTCTGCTTGCTATTTTGAGAAAGTTTGGTTTTTCTGAGAATTTTATTCAATTTATTTATAAGTCCATCTCAAATATCTGGTTTTCTATCATCATAAATGGTTCTAGTCATGGTTTCTTTAAGTCTTCAAGAGGCCTTAGGCAGGGGGATCCTTTGTCTCCTTCTTTGTTTATCATTGCAAATGAGTATTTTTCCAGAATTCTATCTCATTCTTTTAGTTCTACTAAAGGGATAGCTTATCATAACTCTGCTAGAAGAATCATTTCCCATCTTTCTTTTGCAGATGATACCCTAATCTTTAGTAAAGCTTCTACGAAAACGTTTAACTCTATTTTAAACATTTTGAGCCATATGGAGAAGATTTCGGGGATGAAAGTTAATATGAGCAAATCAAATGTTGTTTTTGGTAAATCTGTCCCAAGTAGTAGAAGAGCTATCCTTTTAAATATGTCAAATTTAACTCAGGACACTCTTCCTATAAAATATTTGGGTTTGCCTTTAATGAAAGGTGTAGCTTCTTGGTCTCATTTCCAGAAAATTTTAGATGCAATAACCGAAAAGATTAATAGTTGGGCCGGTAAATGTCTTTCTTTTGGGGGAAGAATTACTCTATTACAATTTGTGATAAATTCTATGCCAAATCATTATTTGGCTATTTTGAAACTCCCAAAAAAGTTTATTAATAAAGTTTGCAATAGTTTTTTGTGGGGTAACTATGGTACTAGGAAATCTATTCACTGGGCAGGATGGAATGACATTGCTATTCCCAAAAAATATGGGGGGTTGGGCTTTTTACCGTTCAATAATACAGCGGATGCTTTCTGTATGAAATATTGGTGGCGGTTGAGGAAAGGTGAGAGTCTCTGGGCTGCTTACATGAAAGATAGATATGGAAAGATGGATCATATGGTGATTAGGGGTATTAAACAAAATGATTCAGTTTTTTGGAGAAATCTCTTAAGGTTCCATAGTGCAGCTGAAGATTGTATTTTTTGGGAAATTGCGGAGGGAAGTATCTCTTTTTGGTATGATTACTGGTTAAAAGAGGGTGCCCTTTTTTCTATTGTTCCTGTTATGGGTAATGCTGACGCTAAGATTTCAGATTTTTGGAATGATGGTATCTGGAATATTCAGAAACTTAGAGAAGTGATCACTGATGGTAATATTATCAACTCAATTAGTGAGGTCCAAATAGGAGTGGGTAAAGATGTTATGAATGTGGTTATTGGGAAGAAGTTGAAGCCTTGTCTGAATTCTACAAGGAAAATGCTTCCCTTATTATATCCTTTACCTCCTTGTGGTTGGTTTAAACTGCCTTCTTCTGCTATTTCTTATTTTATTTGGAGAATCTAAAAGAATTTTATTTCTACAGATGATGTGCTGAAAGACAGAGGTTTTTCTTTGGCCTCAAAGTGTGTTTTCTGTAACAGTGAGGAGTCCTTGTCTCATCTTTTTCTCTCTTGTATATATGCTAGAAGTCTATGGCAAAATTATGATCACCTTTGGCATTTTAATAGCCAAGGATTTTCTCTTGCTGTTCCTGATGTTCTCCTTATGTGGAAGAAAGGGGCAGGTAATTTTGGCTTTACGTTGGCTTGTTTGGTTTGTTGGCAAATCCGGAAGGTCAAAAATTTGTTTAAGTGGAAATTTGTGTGTATTTCGACTAAGAGATCTATTTTTGCTATTGATAAGTTCATGAAATTAGCTATTGATACGAGATTTTTTTCGCAAAATATTACTTTTCCTTTGTATTTTGATTCTGGTTGTAATCTTGCCATCTGTGCTTGGAAGTCTGATTTCTTATTTCCTGAAAGTAATTATATTCTATTTTTTTAAGTACAAGTTAATGAATATGAGAAAATTATTCTGAAAGTCTCCTGGTTAAGAAATGTGTTGAATTATTTGGTATGCAATTGCTGGGAAATCAAATTTTCCATGGATGGTATTCGTATGTGGATGATCCCTTATTTTTATTGTTATATGGTAAGGAGTTACAAGATAAAGGAAGTGTTATTTTAAATTTGTATTAACTCTGGATTGAAGATTTCAAGATTAGTTTCTGGTGGCTGTGAGTGCTGTTGTTAAGATTTTGGCAGAGTTTTGTTTTTTCAAGTGGCCGTCTATTTAGAGCTGGATGGCAGGTACTTTTGAGTACTATATGCAACCGCTCTTTTTTTCTGCTGGCTCCAGGTTTGTTTAATTTAGATGTTGGTTTGATGTTCGCTGGTTTTATGCGGGATTTATCGGTCGTATTTTCTCTTTTATCTGGTGCTTTTTTATTATGATTTTATCCTAAGTGGCTGTGATCAATTTCTCTGCTGAGGTGACTATCAGTCTTTCGTTCAATTTTTGTCTGCTGTGGAATTATCCCAATTGTACTTGGTCCTCTCTTTCTTCTGGATAATATCGAGGGGTACTTGAGTCTTTTATACTTTAATATATATATATATATATATATATATATATATATATATATATATATATATATATATATATAACTATCTATTAAAACAATAGCAACTCTATATGTCTAATTGATTATACATAACTATGTACATATAACTATTTGATCATATATAGGTAACTATATATTTATATGCTTAATTATTTGCAGGCTCTCTAATGGAGGCGGGCTCATACAACAGCAGACGGGCCCGCGAGGCGGGTCGGGCTCAGCTCGACTCAGATCGGGAGTCAGCACCTCCGCACCAAATGCTCGCAGACAAGGCTAGGGCATCGGTGTTGGTGACCAGAATGGTGAAGGCACGAGCCGGCCGCATGCCGAAGAAAAGAGTTCGGCAAGGTATTCTTAATGGTGGTGTTGATGAGTCCTGAGGTGGGGTATAGTGGCAAAAATGATCAACCCTAAATTCCTAGGTTGCGGCCAACAAACGCTCGGGTTTGAGTGGATGAGATTCTGCGATCACGGTAAGATCTTATTGAGTTCACTCAAGCGGTAGTGGGAATGAAATGATTCAAAACAAATAGGCAATTCATAATACCATGCTTAAGGAAAGTTTCAAAGGAGGAGAAGTACTTGAACTAAATTGACACCCCTCTAATCTTTCATTAACTACAAGGCTTCAATCTAGCATTTCATTCCAATTAGCCCACTCATCATAAAAATCTTTATTTTATTTAAACTTTGCTAATTTGTAACAATATGTGATTATCACATTTAATGGCATATGATGGAACGATATGGCTTGAATGTAAACATTAGTACATATAATGCACTGATTACAGGATTGTGAGCCGCTGGCCATATTGATGATGCATTAAATTTCTATGAAGAGATGAAGGGAAAGCACCTTTTGTCAAATATCATTATGTACAATGTACTTATTGATGGTATTAAAAAGAGAAAATAAACTTATTGGAAGAAAACTATTAAAATATGTTCAAGATAGAGGTTTGATATTACTTAATAAAACAAATGCCAAGTTTGCATGATGAGTTGGGAAATGATGAATTCATAATTTATACCCTAAATAAAGGAAAATTTTATTTATTTCTCATACTAAGACTACTCCTTAATCTAATTTTATCTATATGTTTCAGGAAAAATGCATATCTAACGAATTCTGCGCAATTTGGAGAATTTTCCAAAATTTCTAAAGTAATATCGCTGCCACGCGCTGCAGCGGTCCAGTTTGTGACCGCGGGCGCGATTGCGTGTTGCAGCGGTTCAATGTGCGAACAGCGGGTGCGATCGCGCGCTGCAGCGGTTCTGCTTGCGAAACGCGAGCGCGATCGCACGCTGCAGCGGGCCTCTTTACAAATTCTGGCGCTAAGGCGCGCTGCAGGGAGCATTTTGCGAACTGCTGGCGCGATCGGGCGCTGCAGCAGGCCTATTTGTAATTTGTTTCCGCCATAGCGCGCTACAGCGCGCTGCAGCGGCCGCCGATTTTTTTAGTCTGACAGATGTATTAATGGCGGCCGGGACAAGACCCCCAACCAGCCTCTTGTCTCTAGCCAGCATTCCTTCTACTGTAGCTCCATTTTTAAATGGAAAATAATCTCTTTGATGTGATGAGAATAATAAAATAATAGAAAATATTAATCACATCACCCATCAATTGGAATTTGCCATAATTACTCAGAATTTTTAAAAGGTATTGCTGGTTTTGATCTTAAGTATGAGGATGCAACCCCTCATCTATAAATACCTCCCCTCTTAATTGAGGAGGGTTCCAAAAATTGCTCACTTCACCTAAGTAAAGAGAGGGGCTACATAGAAAAGAAGAACTCCCCAAGGGTCATTAGAGTTCTTGGCTGTGCTATTTCTAAGTATAGAAGTTTGCATATTTTAGTTGATTTTCAATTGTGTACATATTATTTTCATATAATGAGTTCGGTGTAATTTTGTACTAGGTCATTAGAGTCTTATCTAAATGCATAGCTCTCAAATACATAATTCAAAGACTGTTTAATTGCTGATTGATAAAACTAATTTATGATTCAACTAACATTTTAAACTTTAACAAAAGCATTGAGCAAAGAAAGACTGATAGGCTTAGTATTAGTAGATAATATTAGAAATGAGAAGCAATGAGATCTCATAAATTAAGACACTACCATTGAGCTAAAGTAAGAAATCAATGAAGGCGTATAAACAACCAAACTTCGAAGATATGTGATTAAGGATAGAAGCATAACATTCAGCTATCATTTAGAAACAAAAGACAATAAAATTTGTAATGATAGCAAAAAGGCAATGAGCCCTTCCTATCTAGCAGATAAATCGGCAAAGATCAGAGGAATTGCTCAGAAAAGGAAATGGGGATGAAGAGTATGTACAGGTTTCGACAGTTCGGAAGGTCCTTCGGACTTGGATGGCTCGATAGCGAGGCAAAACCCCGGGACATGGCGTAGGATCAATCGGAGGAGGACTGACCCAAGTTCGACGCATGATGGCTTAATCGGGGCTCAAGGAGTGGCGGGCGGAGGCTCCTAGGACGGAGGCAGCCAACTGATCTCTTTAATCTCCCCTATGTGAACCTCCTCCTTCGCATGGAGTTTTGAAGGGTCGGGGGCGGAGTCAGTGAGGGCGAGCGATGGAGATGCCTAGGTAGAGGGGACGTCTGTCGCACGCGAGGGGGACGCGTGGCGGGAGGAGAGGAAAGATTTCTCGCTCAGGTAGAGGAGGGTCGAGCAGAGGCCGGCTGAGGCTTGCGACATGCGTACGATTAGGGCTTGCTTGCGTTTTAGGTGGAAGAAAATAAGAAAGAAAGAAGAAGAAAAAAAAATAATGAATAAAAGGAATAATAGATAAATATATTTATTTATATATAATTAATATAAATCATAATTTTCCTAATTAAAAATACATAGTTTAATATTTTTCAAAAATTGTCAGAAAATCACCCCTAGCTAATTGAGGGGTGAAGAACGCAACAACGAAATCGGATTTCGATTCCGGCTAGTATTTAATTTTCTCATTTTCAGGATATTTAAATATTATTAAAATATTCGATGAATTTTTGACGACTTCTGATTGCCTCAAAAATATCACTTTTAGTTAATTTGTGGGCAATGAGCACAATGGCAAAGCTTGATTTTCAATCTGATGTTAATTTAGATAGGTCAAAGGTTTCTAGATTTCCCAAAAATCAAGATTTGATCTATTTGACTCCTGATTTGGACTAGGTCTTAGTGGATGACTCATAATGACTTGATTATCACTTATGATTAAGATTAGGACTGAGATTAGTCTTAAATGACTAGTTTAATAACTTGGGTTATTTCAGGCTCCCTCACTTAAAAATGATTTCGTCCTCGACATCACTCAAGTGAAAGAACAATATAGGTTTCCTAGAAATTAACCTGTCTAAATTGATGTGTCTAAGTATTTTAATGAATGAATCTTTTGTTTTATTAGTTTCTAGATTTTATAACTTATTTCGATTATTTTATCTTTTAACTCTAGATTTAGGATAGGAGATTCAACCTATTAAGATTGATTGCTTAATAGGATTTACCTTAATCACTAGATCACTTTTAGACTTAAACCTAGATCTTATATTTTACCTTTGGGATTATGTGATTTAGCCCAATCTCGTATTATTAAAATCTGTAATCTCTAGTTATAAATTTGGGCCAACTAGTAGTTTAGAACATCTAAACTCATAAACTAGGTCATGCATATTTTTCATAGTCGACAGTGATTAAGCATATTAGGACCTAGCTAGTCTTAATATTTTGTAATCTATAAGGACGTACTTCTAAGTTACACTCGATAGTAGAAATTAGAGATCTTGAACTTGCGTAACTTAGAATAATTAGAACGTTTAAATTAGACAACAAATGATATTATCATATCTAGTAGAGTCCCTTACTTACTATTTGACTTTGTGCTTCGCATTCCTTGTATTTTGTGCTTGTCTTCCTTGGACATATCATATAAGAAAATTATTGTTGCATAAAAATGAAAACTTAGAATATTATGAAAATATTTGCATTTGGGTTCAGTTTATGGTGGATTCTGGTGCATATTTACTCCAACGGATAGGGGTAAGGAGAGATCAGGATGCTTAACACCACTCATTGAGGAGAGTGTGTTAAACTTGGGACTCGTTCAGTCTTGCAGGCGTGCTTGACTCCTTAGCTATTTCTAAAATTATTCACAGAAATAAAGGTGAATAACTAAGAGATATTTGCATTATATTATTTGCCTCGTCAATCATATGATACTATATTGTTATATTATGTCTACCCTAGCCCATAAAGGCTATAGGAATATTACTGGGCCGGATTGGCCAACTCTTTCTGATATGGCAGTTATAAGTTCTCTTTTGTTCAGCTTATTGTTTTCTATATTATTGATACATTTTATTTCAGCTAGCTGTATTTTTCCTATTCTACCTGCTTACTTGAGTAGATGCATATATAAGATACTAGAATTTACTACTTATTATATGTACCACTTCTAGATTAATATTTTAAATTAGCATATGTCATATAATCATCAGCATGTTTAAGATTAGACTTTTTTTTTCAGTATTTTTACTTACTGTACTACATACGTATGCCTTACCTTATTTTACTTGAGGTGTGCTTTTGCCTCAATTCCTACTTAGTTATAAATATTACATTTATAATTTATCATGTTTTTCTTTTACTTACTTGCTCCCATGCTAGATAAATATTTCATTTAGTTTAGAATAGAATGGTGACATTAACAAATGCTTAATAAACTACTTGCCTAAAATGTACTTAGACGTTTAGTCTAACAAGAATATTTCTTCCTGGCATTGTGAAATCGACAATATCAGATATTGAGCAGTTTGAGGATCATATGCCTGAGAAGGAGTCTTATTTAGAGGAGGCGCGGCAGCTTGGACCAGAAGATATTTAGTCCCCTTTTTATTTCATAGTGAGGATGAGAGTTATTTATTTCTTTCATAAACCTTACTTAGAATGTTGTAATAATATAGGTACTCATGATTGTGTTTACTTCCTGCACTTCATTATTTTCTGAGCTATCTTATTTTAATGATGTATGGTGAATATATGTAATATTTACTTCTCATATGCTTCCGCACTCTGTTTATATATAGAAGAAGTGACTGATTTTATTATTTATTTTGTGCACATCCTTCCCTTAATAGTGGATTGTGGATCTCACCTAATCTAATGATAAGTGAAGGATTTACCAGAGTGACACTCTGCTCCTTAATATAATGATTGTGGACTTAAGCAGCGGGGCGCCACAAAGTTACTGTTTAATTAATCTAGTTATCCATATAATTACCTTTAATTAAAGCTTTCTGATTTGATTTATTAAAATAGTTAGGCTAATTGATCATTAAATCCATTAATTGACATTGACTAATCCTAACATATCTCACTAATTAACAGAGATTATATACTAACACATCTTTATAATTAAGTATTCTTAATTAGATTCTATTAGTACTATTAATTATACTTATATATAATGTAATTATTTATACTATATTTTTCTTCTGCAGGTTGACTGTAATAACCTAGGTTGTTATTAAGGTCAATTAGGACAAATCCAAGTCCTAATTATGATTCTAATGTCTTAATTAAGTCATTTGAAACTCACCTCTAAGACCCAGTCCAAATCAAGAATCAAATGATCAAAATCCTGATTTCTAGAATATCCAAAAAATTCTAGAAATTAACTTTTTATTTTGACCTCAAATCAAAAATCTAACTTCGCCATTGCGTTCACCACCTCCAAATTAGCTAGGGGTGATGTTTTGGAGGCATTTGGAAGTCGTTGGAATTTCGACGAATATTTTAATATTATTTAAATACCCCAGAAAATCAAATAATTAAATACTCGAAAAATCAAAAATCTAAGTGTGTCGTTGCGTTCCTCACCCCCCAATTAGCTAGGGGTGATTTATTGGAAAAATTTTGAACACATTTAGCTAATTATATTTAGTTAATTAAATACAATTTAACATTATTTAAATTTATTCAATTTTTCCTACGGTGGGTCCCGCCGTTTTAAACTTACGCCGTAGGCTTTAATGGGCCCAGCCCGTTAGTTGGAACGGTGGCTCCTGCACCGTTCAATCGGGACATCCGATCAGACAGCCCCGATCTGTCCTCTTCGTCGATTAGGGCACGCGACAACGGGATAGACACGCGGCCGAGCAGCGTGTTCATGTCCTCCATCGCTTAAATCCCTCATTAAACTTCTCTGATTCAATTCATATTCTCCCATTTTTTCCTCTAAAAACTCCATTGTGAAGCACACAGCCGGCAGCCGGGCAAACTATGAGACCTCAAGAACCCTAAGGTACCTCCTTCTTCTCCCTTTATTCCTTTTAAGCATTCCATATTAATTTTTGCATGTAGTATTAGAGTGTGATCGATTGAATCCTCGATCAATTGCACCTGTAAACCCTAATCGCGCCTGAAATCCCTCGTGCGCAGGAGGCATCGGGAGGGGAGGCGAAACGCCCCTCTAAATCCACCGTAAGATCTAGATTTAAATCCAACCGTTGGATTCGATCTGGATCACTCTCAACTGTTCGATTTACCTAATCAATCAGGACCATTAGATATTGAGTAGATCATTCAGTTTGTTTGATTTAAATTAAAGTCTGAAACCAAATCAGATGGAGCTGATTCATCCGAACCACGTATTCGGGTTCGGACTCACCCGAGTCAGGCTGGTTCAATTTGAACTGATGCACCCAAACCGCGTTTCGGTCTGTGAGTACTCTTATCAAAGTGTGGGGCCCGCCAGTGTGCGCTGTCCAGCCCGGTTTTGCCGCGTGCAATTGCGGGGCCCATGGCACGAAGTCTCACGCCATTCTGACTGCGGGCCCTGCAGGTCGCTTTAGCTGGCGTCGTGGGGACCGCCCAGGTTCTGTCCGCCAATCCCTCAGTGCCACGTGTCGCCGAGTCAGCTAAGGGTCCCACCTGCAGATAAAAGAAATAATTTAATAATAATAACTAATATACATTTAATTAAATAATTATACATATTAATCTACTTAAATATATGTATATATATATGTATATATACTTATATATATATATATACATAAACAAAAAAATATAACTAATTAATAATATATAATAATATCTTAATTACTTTATATAAATATACTAAACAGAGAATTAATTTGTAAATTCATATTAAATGAATTAAATAGATGCATTAATTAATATAGACTAAACTTCAATCATCCATATCCTAATAAATATAAGTCCAAATGACACATAAATACACTATTCTTATCAGCAAAAATTAAGGAATAATCTGAGACTTTTAAATCTCTGTTTGGACTTATATTTTGTACAGTGACATTTAGGGGTATTAAATAATTCAAATTATATTTCATATTTTCATTAAGCCAAAACTTTGCACACACTAATCCAAACCGATCAATATGGGTCTTAAAGTGATCAGTAGAACCTCTAGAACAACTTAGTAGTGTTTAATTTTATGTTTGGATTAATTTGAGCTTAATCACTTTTAAGACCTAACCCTAATTAGGTCAATTAATCCTAGAACTTTAATTGACCATAAATTTGTCAATTTAACTCCAAATTAGGTGATCTATATATCCATTTTAATTAGGAAAACCTAATTAACAGTAAACTGTAAAATTATTTAAGATCCAATATTTAGATTTTTTAATCAACCCTAATTACCCTAAAACTTGATTAGTAAAGATTAGCAAAATTAATGATCCAATTTGAGTGATTCAAACTTCAGAGAGCTTTTAGAGTATATTAGAACCTAATGGTATGGTTAGTTTAATAAATTAGTGATTAATTTTACTAATCACTCACTAATCACCCTAAACCCTAATTAAGTAATAACTTAGCCAATTGGAGTCCAAATTGAGCATATCACTAGTCAATGTGATCAGTGGATCAATTGTGATCTATAGCCACTAATTTTACTCAATTTGGACACTAATTGGAAAAGTTATGATTTTTGACCCTTAATTAAGAACCCTTAAATTACCGTTTTACCCTAGAATTTGTATTAGCTATAACTTAGCCAATACATATCAGAATTTGATGATTTTAGATTCTATGGAAACTTTAGGACTTAATCTTTAATAAACTGACAAAATATTTAGATTTAATTAGGTCAAATTACCAAATTTTCCTTATAGGTCAAATTTCTTAATTTAACCTTATAAGGCTTAATACTTAATCAAAATAAATGTACTTACTGTCTAAGCTCATATTAGATAATAATTAATCACTCCACTTTAATAAATTATAGATTTAAACCCTAATTCATAAAGTTTATCTTTTTGACCCTTATGTAGGGGCAAAATGATCATTTATGGTTAAATATTTTTTAGCCCTAGAATCATTATTTGAATATTATAAGCAATAATTAAAGTAATTTAGACTTTAATTTAGATAGTTCTAAGTCTTAAATTAAAGCTTTAAGGAAAATTCTAAATTTGGTCTTAAGTAAAAATCTAAGTAAATATGTGAGTTCTTTTCCTTTCCTTTTGAAATTCTTAGCTCACCCATTGGTTTTATAACATTAGTTAGGATGTGTGTCTGAGAGATACTCCTAATATTTAAGAGCCTAAATTTCTAAGATTAGGAGTAGATCTTATGTTAGAATTCATCTATTGAGTAAATTGGGTTACTCAATAGGTGAATCTTGGTTTTAATAGTTTATAAATTTTTCATAATTTATTAAATGATTATTTGATCTTTTAATTTTAGAAGTAAGATTAGAGATCTATCCTATTGAGTTTGACTTAATTTAATAGGATTTGCCTTAACATTAATTAGTGAGATGGGATTTAAACCCTAGCCCTTAGAACTACCTTTAGATTTAGTGATTAACCCCAATCTTTGGAGTTAATCCTTAATCCTTTCAAGCTTGATTTGGCTAATCAAGATTTGGGTCTGGGATTATATAAAATAACAAATTAGGATGGTTGATTTACTTATTTAATCATATAGATGATATTGATTCAGTTATAATTAGAACCTAGCTAATCTTAATTATGTTCAACTCATAAGATCGTGATTCTAAGTTACAGACAGTGTAAGAATTGATGATTCTGACTCTTATGTAACTTATAGTAGTTAGATCAACTAAATTAGAAAACAAGTGATATCACAAAGTTTGTGTAGTGCTTTTTATTACCTTGAATTTGAAATGCTATGCTTTCCATATTTTTGAGCTTCATTACACATTTGGATATATTATATTAAGCATAGAATATTTGATAAATATTCTATATTAAACTTTGAATACATTCATATGACATTTTCATAGCTTAAAGAGAAAACTTTATGAAACAAACTTTACTACACTTTGTGGGTTATGTCTTACTTAGTCTATCATTTAGTATAACATTACTTTTGAGACAGCTTTTGCCTAGGACACTTTCCTAGTGCATATTACTTTTGCTTAGGACACTTTCCTAATGCATGTATCTTTTTCCCAGGATACTTTCCTAGTGCGTGTTACTTTTGCCTAGGACACTTTCCTAGTGTGGCATACTTTAATCTGGGACACTTTCCTAGATAATCAGATAGACTTTACTTTTTAGCAGGATTAAGTAAGGGTATCTCCACACATTACTTTATACTTTTACTTTGCTGTTATTTTACAGTTACTTTACTGTTATTTAATAGTTGCTTTACAGTTACTTTACAGTTCTAACTTACTTTTACCTTACAGTTCAGCACACTTTCTTATAGACTTTCATTTATTGCAATTCTTTTATATTATAGAATTCTCTGTCATCTTCTTTTATTCAGTCGCTTTACTTTATTAAAAGCATGTTAGGATGCTAGATGTTTCCTTTTTAGTACAGTACCTATACCTTATATTGTAAATTGACATATTTATTTTGGTCATATTACTTAGGACATTTCTTTGTACTTAGTAGATGTTCATTAGCACCTTACTTACCTTTTTATGCAGCTTAAGTTGAGGTATGTGCTTACCTCACACTTTTTTTAAGTTATAATATATTATTATAACTTGCCTTTCTTTTTTTATTGCTTTACCGCTGCTTGTATGCTTAAGTTAGTTTTGTGATATCATTAAATACATAAAAAAAATGATTACCCTAAAATATACTTAGATATTTTTATCTAATTAGATTTTTCTTTTGTTGGTTGGGGCCCTGTCATTATGAAACTGATAATGATAGATTATGAGTTGTTTGAGGAAGTGGAACCTTCAGAGGAGCAGATCCTGAAAGAGGTTCAGGTTGCTAAAGATCTTTAGATTATATGTTCTAATTTCTTTATATTTTGCATCATGAAAATGTGAGACATTTTGTTTCAGCTTTTAACTTTAAAAGTTTATAATAATACAAGTTTAAATATACTTTTCTTTTCCTACATTTTATATTATGAGTTAGATGTTTCACATTTTATTATGGATGTATGGATGTTACTATAACTTGTTCCTTTTTCTTTCGCACTCTGATTATGTAGTATACTCATTAAGTGATTGTTCTTTTTTGCTCTATTAAAAAGGGCTCATCCTTCCCTTAAGATTGGATTGGAGTCTTAATCTTCCAATCTAATATTAAGCGAGGGATGTGCTAAGTGACAACCACTCCTTAACCTCGGATGATTAAGGGGCAGCCGCCACATTGACAGATAGCGGGACCCTTGCTGCCATGTCGCAGCATGCTGCTTGACAAGGCAGAGGAAGCGGGACCCGCGGTTGGCAACGGAAAGGAGAGCGGGTCCCACCCGAGCCGCATGGTAGCTGGGCAGAGGATGCATCATAGTGGGTGGGACCCATTGCCGCTGCCTCGGAAATACAGTGAGACCCACATGCGACACATGTTCGAATTAGGATGCGCCGCATGGAGAGCCGGCCCCACTAGCATGTGGATGGTCCGCAGCTAAACGGGTCGGGCCTGGGTCGACTTGGCCCAACCGAAAGGGTTCTTCTTCACACTAGCATCCCGAGGGGGGAAGGGCTAGGGCACGGCAAATGCCAGCCCTCCCGGCGGTGCATGGCGCCGACCCTTATGCCGCCAAGAAGGTCTTGACCTCCTCTCCCTATCTATGGCTGGAATGTCGACAAAGGCGCACTACGGTGGCGGCGCGGGCAAGCCCTGGCTCGGGGTCTCGACGGAAACGAGGAATCTAATGGTTAATACTGTTGGGTTCTTTCAAAATTCGATCAATCGATCGATCAGAATGGATCCTAGACTAATCTGGCTTGCGGAATAATCACATAAACAATATTCGGCAAAATCGAAATTAGATCAGAGGTTTTATGAGAGTACCTGGAATAGAAGATTGTCTGAGGATTAGGGTTCAGGTGCTCCAATTTGACCAACCACTGACTCTCCTCACGAGTGATCGATTGCGATTGCGATCGAAGGTGGGGAGTTAGGGAGGCTAGGGACAGACTCGCCGAGGACCTGTGAGCGCTGGATCGGCGGTGAGCACGGTGGCCACGTGGAAAGGGGACGGAGCGCACGAGGTGGAAGACGGATCCGTGACTGTTCGATCAAACGATCGGATGGTCTGCGCTTTTCGTCTGATATGACGGAAAGGCGATGCGGCTGACGGCACGGGATGGCGCCGTTAGAATTTAATTAAAATAACTTTAATTAATTCAATTAAATCCTAATTTCATTAATAAAATTTAATTAATTCAATGGCCCAAAGAGGGGTGAGGAATACAACGGTGAGGTCAGATTTTTGATTTGACGAGTATTTTATTTTCTCAATTTTTAAGGTATTTAAATATTATTAAAATATTCGCCGAAATTTTGACAACTTCCGATTGACATGAAAACATCACCCTTAGCTAATTTGGGGGCAGTGAGCGCAATGGAGAAGTCCATTTTTTGATCTGAGGTCAATTTAGATAGGTCAAATTTTAGGATTTCTAGATTTTCCAAAATTAGGATTTATCCTATTTGACTCCTAATTTGAACTAGGTCTTAGTGGATAACTCCTAACAACTTAATTAACACTTAGGATCAAGATTAAGATTGAGATTAGTCATAATTGACTAAGGTAACAACTTGGGTTGTTACAGAACTATACATAAATGAAATGTAAAAATGAGATGAAAATAAGAAAATATATGCATAAAATACAAGTATGTAACTTGGCTAAATGAAGTCACTGAAATTGATCTGAACTAAACTAAAATTAGAGATGTTCTTAAATTAATACAGCCATAATAGACACTGGTTAAATAAGCCACTAATAACATATATTATTCTAGCCAACCACAGAGCTAAGTCTAGTTAGACTATAAAATCAAACATGTATCATCCTAGTCAATCAGAGAGCTAGGCCTAGTCTATTCTATTGCAAAAGAACTGAACTGAAGAGGCAGACTAATTAGAATACACTCTATTGAACTAATATATGAAGAGCTAAATGTATTTATTTATAAGTAAATGATGTTTATGCATTCAAAACTAACATGGGATACTCATAAAATATCCAATGTTCAACTAATATGTTCAAAGTGTAAAACTCAAATACAAGGTGTGCGAAGCAACAATAATCAAAGTATGTAAGAGATACTACTAAACATATGTGATATTTATTATTATCTAATTTAATTTACTATATCTAATCTGAGATAGTATGAGCTTATGATCTCCAATATCCAAGTATCAAGTATAATCTCAGATTTGCAGTTTTAAGGTTACACATTAGAGCTTAACAAATTCTAATTCATAATCAGAAATAACGACTACAAGGGTTAAATAATTAATCAATGACTTAATTATTATATTTTAATAACCTATACCCAATCTTAAATCTTAGAAAGAATCAAGATTTAGGAATTGAAATTTGGAACTCTAAATTAAGGTTTAAACTATAAATCCAATGTGTTAATATTTAAGGATCTAAGGTCTCACATCAAGTCTTACTATAAAGGTAGATAAAATCTTAAGAACTAGAAGATTAAGGAAGACTATGATCATAATTAGAAAGGTTAAAACTAAAATTATAAGACAAAATAATCAAATAAAAACTTGTAAATCTAAGAATTATATTTAATCTATAAAATAATCTCATTATTTTATAAATTGAATTTACTAAAGCCACTAAGAGGAGAATTCAAATATTTAAGACTTAAAGGATTCCTAAAGGATTCCAAGAGTGAAGATTATACTTCTTAAAGAGACGTCATCTGAAGAATAGCTTAATCACTTAATGGATCTAAGTTTTTAGAATATAAAATCTAAGGGTCTAGATTGATTACTTTATGATCTTAGTTAAGGTAAATTTAAAATTCCTCATTAAGATATACTTAGGAACCATTATTAAAATTGAATTAGATGTGATTAATTTAACTAATAATGATTTCATAAGATTCATAACCATTTAATAAGTCTATAAAGGAAGATCTAAGATCACATTAAGAGCTTAATGATTACTTAAGTGAATTTTAAGAAAATTTAAAGTTTTAACACTTACGATCAACCAACTAAATCCAAAAGCTCATGGAATGATCCTAAGTCATCACATTACTGATTAAAAGATTACTTAGATATATAGGGTTTTAGGGCTCTTAAATCAACTTTTGGTCAAAATGACCAAAATGTCCTTCCTAAGGGTAAGATTAGGATTTCAAGATTTAAGCTTCCAAATTGATTCTGATTAGTTATAGTTGGTTCCAACTTATCCTAAATATTCTAAGTTTTCATTTTCATGCAATAATGTTCTTATATGATATGTCTAAGGATTTAAAGCACAAAATTCAAGGAATGCGTAAGCAACAAATTTCAATAGCGAGCAAGAGACTCTACTAAATATGGTGATATCATTTGTTTTCTAATTTAACCCATTCTAACTATTCCAAGTTACACATGTTCAAGATCTTCAATTCCTAATATTGAGTGTAACTTAGAAGTACGACCTTATAAGTTAAAATGATTAGAACTGATTAGGTTCTAATCTAATTCAATCAAGTATGACTATAAGTTAAGAAATAAATCACAACAACCTAATTTGATAAATTTAGATGTTCTAACTAAGATCTGATCAAGATCTACTAAACTAGAGATTATGGATTAAATACCACAAGCTTGGGTTTAATCATATAATCCAAAGGTACAGTCTAAAGAATCTAGGGTACTAAGAGTGAACTACAAATTAGGGCAAATCCTATTTGAGCAAAGTCAAGCTCAATAGGATGATTCTCCTATCCTGAATCAAAGGTTGAAAGATAAAATAATCAAAATTAAATTGTAAAATCTAGAAATTAATAAAATCAAGGATTCACTCATTAAATAACCCACTTTATCCAATAAATAAAATCTAACCTATGATCTAATCCTAGCCTCAAGAATAATCCTAATTCTTAGCAAATTCCTAAGGAAAATACTTAGAGAAAATTTTATGAAATTTAATCGGATTTGATTGAATAGCTAATTTTACTCACTTAAAAGATCTTAATACAGTTATAATATTGATTTTAGTGATTTAAAAGATAAATTAAGGGTTAACAATGCTTAATTTAAATTTTAGGCAAAATGACCTACTTAAAGGTCCAAAAAACTACTTTTTAATTTAAGGCTCCAAATTGAAATTTCTTACTACCAAATGATTTCTTACGAGAACATGAAGTTAGATGGTAAGTACACTCAATTGTATAAGAAATAGGTTCTATAGGTTAAAACTAAAGATTTTGACCTAAGAGGTAAATTAGTAATTTATGCCTAATCAAATCTAAATTTTTATGCAATTTACTATTGGTTGCTATTCAAGGATTCCATAGAGTCTAAGAACACTAAATTCTGAGGTATAATGAATTAGTTATAATCATTTCGATTTCTAAGGGCAGTTTGGTAATTTTCTAAGGGTCAAGGGGCGAAAACTGAACTTTTTCGTTTGATGTCTAAATTCAGCAAATTCAGTGTCTATAGCTTCCCTATAATACACTGAGTACTTTAACTGGGAGTAGACCTAAGTTAGACATCAATTGGTCAAATTATGGCCTAACTAGAGTTATGGATATTTTAGTTATTTCTGATTTTTTAAAGTTAAAAACCTAAATATTATTTTAGTTTGCTATTGGCACTAAAACTTTAAGCTAGTTAATATTTTGAATTTCTTGATTTAGAGTTCAATTGACTAAGTTATGGTCAATTGAAAACTAATGGCATTTTGGTTAGTTTGGGTGATGAGTCATAAATGTTACTTTACAAACTAAGTTCCAAATAGGAAAACTAATACTACCATAATGATGGGCTATTCTCCTAATCATTTTAAGACCTATATTATCTATATTTGGATAACTAGGTAAGAAGTTGTATGTATTTGTTTATGTCTTAAAATGACACTATGTTAAATACTTCGAATTGAATTTTTAAATTACGCCATTTGATTCATTTTATTTTTCTGAGTAAAATGAGACATATATTTGATATGTTTGGATTATTATTTTTAAAATTTTGTATTAATTAAATTTAAATTAATGAATATTATTATTTTTTTTAATATATAAATATATATATTAGTTTACTGTTTTAATCAAATTAATAATATTAATTAATTTAATTTTATTACTGTTTAATATTAGTCACTAATAATCATTAGCTAAGATTAAATTAATTAATATCAATTGATTAATCATTACTTATTATTTAATTTAAACTAATTGAATATTAAACTGTACTAATTAATATACTATTAACAGCTAATCTAACTTAATTAATTACTAACTATAATTAAGTTAATCTAATTATTCTATTAATAGTAATTATATACGTATCTAAGTTATCTATTTGAATAAAGGTATATATATATATATGATCATATAAATGTATATATATATATATATTATTTTATTTGTCTGCAGGGATTTGATGGCGGGACCCACCATTTGCCACGTGGCGCAGCGGAATTGGCCACGGAACCGCGGGTGGGACCCACGGCCGCTGTCACGGAAGGATGGAGGGCCCCACACGCGACGTGTGGGAGAATTGGAACGCTCCATGTGGAATGCGGGCCCCACTACACACGCGGACGGATCCGCGCGAAAACGGGTCGGGCCTAGGTCGATCCAGCCCGACCCGAACGGGCCCTCCCTCACGCAGGCTCCCCGATGGTGGGGAGCTAGGGCATGGCAAACGTCGGCCTTTCCGGCGGTGCATAGCGCCGGCCTGCACGCCGACGGGAAGGGCTTGACCTCCTCTACCTATCTACAGCTGGAACGACAGCGTAGGCGCAGTAGGGTGGTGGCACGGGCGAACCCTAGCTCGAGGTCTCGGTGAAAGGGGAAGCCTAACGGTTTATACTGTATGCAATGCGGTAAATGCAGACTATCAAACCCGATCAAAACCTAATCTAGCATGTGGAATAAGCATACATATTGAAAATCAATGATTGCATAAGGTAGATTGTAGGTTTAGGGGTACTTGAAATGAACGGTCCCGGGGCGCCGAGGTGCGGATGAAGAAGACCGCTGCATCCAAAGCCAGCAGCTTGACCTCAAGGTCTCAAGTGAGTGATAAAGAGGTGCAGGTGGACTCACCGAGACCCTCCGGGTCGTGGATGGGCGACCGCAATGGCGACCATCCTTTTCGTGCCACGCGGAGGAGAGCTGTGGGATGAAACGCAGTAGCCGTTCGATCGATCGATCGAACGTCTATGATTCACCATTGGATCGAACTGCAAAGGAGGGCTAACAGCACGCGGAAGTGGACGGCAAGCAACGACTGCTGTTCTCCATTAAATAAAAAAATTAAATAATATAATTATTTAATTATTAAATTCAATTTCTTTTCTTAATTAAAATTAAATGATAAAACAGCAATAAAAAAAATTCTAAATATTCACCTCTAGCTAATTGAGGTATGAGGAACGCAACGGCGATGTTAGATTTTCTATTCAACTAGTATTTTAATTTCCTAATTTTTGGGGCATTTAAATATTATTAAAATATTCGATGAAATTTTGGCGACTCCCGATTGCCTTCAAAATATCACCCCTAGTTAATTTGGGGGCAATGAGCATGATAGAGAAGTCTAATTTTTGATCTGAGACTAATTTAAATAGGTCAAATTCTAGGGTTTTTGGATTTTCTAAAATTAGGATTTGATCCATTTGACTCTTGATTTGGACTAGGTCTTTGTGGAAAACTCCTAATGACCTAATTAGCACTTAAGATTGATATTATGATCTGAATTAGCCCTAATCAGATTGGGTAACAACTTGGGTTGTTACAGTGCGGGCCTGGGCTGACCTGGCCCGAGGTGACAGTGTCATCGTCCCCAAGCTCTCCCCCGACAGGCCGAAGAGTCAAAGCTTCCAAAGCCCAATTCTTGACTTCCAGACCACGCAGACACCTCATCTCGATAATTACATGTTCACGGAGCTAAGATGCATCAATTTCACCAAGAAGCCCTTTTTAGGAGGCACGGGATTGCCAAATGGCTACTCCATCAAATTAGTCCTACACAAGCATCTAGGGTTTACTGTGAGGAGTTAATTCTCCTCACAGCGACAACCATTTGGCCATAACTTGATCCCTACATCATCATAGAGGTGAGGCGAATCGAAGCCCCATAGCCATGAAGGCTGAGGGGCGCTAGATCATTGGGACTTACTCGAGCTCGACTACAGACTTTGGCGAAACCCGGTCGATCAAAGTGATCAATCGGAGCAAGTCTAGACCCCAAGGACGATCACATTGGGTCTGATTAGCTCACATAAACAATCATGAATGGGAGTGGTCATGAATTAAGCCTTGAGCTGTCAGAGAGGTGTCAGCACCTGCTCTGGATAAAGCTTTATCCATAAAATGAATTATTACTATCTAGATTGAATAAACCCAATCCATACCATTCACAAATAGCCTATAGTCTAAGAAAGAGAATTCTAATCATCACAGAGCTATCCTATGTGCAATAGATCGACATTGGGTCCACTCAATCCAATGGGGATAGAGGCAGTACTTGGGAAAATTGCGAGTAGCTGCGACTATGAAGAAATGGAGTGGTGCTGGAGCTACTAGGTGATCACAGCAGTTGAGCAGGGGATCTGAACATCAGACCACACCCTCAGAGCACTTGGGAAGGAGCTGGGATCATCGAGAGTGGCAGAGAGCTTTGCAGGAATGAAGGAAGGAATTTGAGGGAGTCATAGTGAGCAAAGGAGCTCACTATGAAGGACCCGTGCTATTTATAGCTCGAAAGGAAATGAGAGCGCTGCCCTAACTTGGATCCATGGCTATGGCTAGGGCCGAAGGAGCTTACTCGACTTAACTGTATTATTTTACCTTTTATAACTTTAAGTAAAAAGGAGGTTAAGATATGCCTCAAATATAAGCTAAACAAGGCAGGGCACATATACATAACTAAATAAGTACTAAAAGAAAAATCTATACCTAAACATGTTGATGATCATATGACGTATGCTAATTAAAATATAAATCTAGAGATGGTACATATAATATGAGCAGTAAAGTCTAGCATCCTATTCAAGTATCTATACAAGTGAGCAGGTAAAATAATACAGTTAACTGAAATAACATTCATCAATAATATTATAAACAGTAAGTTGAAAAACTGTAAAGGAACATATAACTGTCATATTAGATGAATTGGTCAATCTGGCCCAATATATATATCTAGCATCCCCATAGCCTTTCGGGGCTAGGGCAAACATATCTCAAGTTACACAAGTTCAGGATCACCATTTTTCTACTATCGAGTATAACTTAGAAACTCATCCTTATAAGTTAAAAAGATTAGAAATGATCAGGCTCTAATCTAATTCAATCAAATGTTGACTATGAGTTGAATCAATAAATCATACATCCTAATTTTATAAATTTAGCCATTCTATCTAAGATCTGATGAAGATCTTTAAAACTATAAATTATGAATTAAATACCACGAGAATTGGGCTTGATCACATAACCCAAAAGAATAAGACTTAAGTTCTAGGTTTTATTCTAATAGTAATCTAATAATTAAGGCAAATTCTATTAAGTAATTAAACTTAATAGGATGAATCTCATATCTTAATTCTAAGGTTAAAAAACAAAATAATCTGAATAAGTTGTAAAATTTAAAAAAACTAATAAAACTAAGGTTTCATCCATTGGGTAAGTTATTTACCTAATGAATGAACTCTAACCTATGATCTAGTCCTAGTCTCAAGAATGGTCATTATGTGAGGTGTAAAATCCTAAGGAAATAGGACTTTGAGAAATTTCAGGAATTTTGACGAATTTGCCTAATTATTGATTTTTACTCACTCAAATGATTCTAATATAGTTCTAATATTGATTTTAGTATTTTAAAAGACTAATTAAAAGTTAATAATCATTTTGCCCCTACTTAAAGGTTCAAATTGAAGTTTCTTAATTCCAAATGATTCATTACTGTCTAATTTGGAGATATATAGAAAGTACGCTCAATTTGGATGAAAAACGATCAAGTTATAACCTAATTAAGGCTATGAGTATTTTGGTCATTTTTTAATTTTCTAGGGTTCAGATCCTAAATATTATTTCAGTTTATTGATACTGAAATTTTAAGTTAATTAGAATCTTGAATTTTCAGATTTGGAGTTGAATTGACCAAGTTATGGTCAATTAAATTCTAAAGGCATTTTCGTCAATTTTTTCTTAAAGTTAACTGTGAGATTTATGGTTGACTTTTCATCCTGATGTCCAAATAGGAAAATTAATATTACTATAGTGATGAGGCCATTCTTCTGAGTATTTTAAGACACATATTGACTATGTTTGGTTAACTAGGTCAAAAGTTATGGGTCTTAAATAGATCCTCAAATGCTACTTCATTATGCGTATCCCGAAATTAATTTTTATATTACGCTATTTGATCCCTTTTATTTTTCTGAGTAAAATGAGACCTATATTGACTATATTTGGATCATCCTACAAAAAGTTATTAAGCTTTTAAGTTTTATTTAATTTTTTTAATTAACTAAATTACTGTTCAAAAATATAATTTGTATTATTTTACTATTCATCTATTCATTTTATATTAATTTACTATTCATTTCTAAAGTTCAAATAATATTTTTCTATATTTAATAATTAAATAATTAATCTGTAATTAAAATTAATTATAAATTAATTATAAATTAATCTATTATTTAATTATTTTAAATATATTTTTATTACTGTTTAATTAGGGTTAAGTTAATTACTATTTAATTAATTTAATTATCTGTTAATATTTAATTAGGAATAATTAATCTTAATTAATTAATACTAATTATAGCTTTACTATTTAATATTAATTAATTATTACTAACTATTTTTAATATTTAATTAATATTAAAGTAATCCTAATTATCCTCTGATTATGCTAATCAATTATAGTTACTTAATTAATTATATAAGGTTATAATTTTAAGGTCATTAACACTAATCATAATTAACTAATTGCTAATTATAATTAATGACTAATTAATTAATTTAATTAACCGTCGTGGTGCTCTGTGATTGGCCACAGGAGCCGTGGCGGGTCCCACAACTGAAGCGCAATCGGGCTATGGGTCCCACTTTGCAACGTGGCAGCACCCGATTGGACGCTGCTCTGCAGGTGGGCCTCACGGTTGCCACGTGTTGCACCCTGAGGATGCCACGTGGCACTGTGGGCCCCACAGCCGAAGCCGAAAAGTCGCAGCTTTGGCGATGGGCCCACGTGACACGTGGCAGCGCCCGAAGGATGCCACATGGCACTGCGGGCCCCACAGCTAAAGCCGAAAAGTCACGGCTTTGGCGATGGGCCCACATGACACGTGGCAGCACCCGGAGGGTGCCACATGGCACAACGGGCCCCACAGCCGAAGCCGAGAGGTCGCGGCTTCTGGCGGTGGGCCCCACGCTGCCACGTGTCGCACCCGGATGGTGCCACGTGGCGCGGCACGCCCCACCTGGGCTTACGCGGACCCGAGGGTGATCGGGTCAGGCTCGGGTCGACCTGGCCCGACCCGGACTTCATCCGCTTCGCGGAGAGTCCCAAGGCTGGCGCCTAGGGCACAGCTTTTGCCGGTCTTCCCGGTGCCGGACCGCCTCGGCCCGCTCAGCCGACAGTAGCCCTTCATCAAGGCCTACACGTCGGCGGGCGGACCTACACCGGAGGTGGTGGCTAGAGCCAACCCTAGGTCTAGGATTATGGGACGAGGGTTCCTAATGGTTTCTACTGTGGACCTAATCCTAATCGCCGTCGATCCGGTTGTGTTAACATGGATCGGAGCCAGACAATATTTAATCGGGAGAGTGTGGAATAACAATGAGAATAGGGATTGTAATAATTGCACGCATATCGAAGAAGATCGGAGGTACCTGAAGCGGACGGTCTATGAAACGGCTTGGGTTCGATCGCTGCTCTAGAGGCTCCAATTCGCAAAATTGGCGAGCTTGAGATGCTGGACTGAGCGTTAATGGCTCCAAGGCGGAGCCATTGAGGCCAGTAAGCGTTGGATTGGGCGAGCGGGGCGGTGTCGCGACGCGTGGAGGCTCTCGGATGGTTCGCGGGGACGACGAAGCGAAGCCGTTCGATCACTCACGACTCCCGTCTGATCAGACGGGAGCGCTGACGGAGCGCCTTGCGGGGGAGATGGCGCCGTTAAATTTAAATAAATAAATATTAATTAAAATACTTATATTAATTTATTTATTCTAATTATAATATTCATAATTAGTAATTAACTTCTGAAAATTCACAAATATTTACCCCTAGCTAATTGAGGAGTGAGAAATGCAACGGCGAAGTCGGATTTTTGATCTGACGAGTATTTTAATTCCTCAATTTGCGGGGTATTTAAATATTATTAAAATATTCGTCGAAATTTTGACGGCTTCCGATTGACACGAAAACTTCACCCCCAGCTAATTTGGGGCAATGAGCACAATGACGAAGTTCGTTTTTCGATTTGAGGTCATTTTGAATATGTCAAATTTTAGGGTTTCTGGATTTTCTAGAAATCAGGATTCGATCAATTTGACTCCTGATTTGGACTTGGTCTTAGAGGTTGACTCCAATCGACCTAATTAGCACTAATGATTAGTCTTAAGACTACGATTAATCCTAATTGACTAAGGATAACAACTTGGATTGTTACACATTGTCTAGAATAATACATCTTTAATTTCTTCCGAAGAAACTTGCCTACACATATCAGAATGAAATGCATAGTCAATGGAAGCATATATATAAAAGTTATGAATACACCATTGCCCATATGATTGTTAAGCAATCCAGAGAAATAAGATACTGCTTCATCACTAATATAATTGGTAAACTAATTACTTTTCTTGTTCCTTCTACTAGTTATTTGAGAATAGAATAACTTAAAATGATTCTCCCAAACTACATGTCAATGGGCTTTGGACCACTGCTTGGCCCAATAAATATACATAATAATTTCCTTATGCAACCAATGATGATCAAGAAGATGATTAATGTTGTGAGATTAATTGTGGCCGTAGCATCCACATTAGATGCGACAGCATGTGGGATTCGACGGGATTTTGTGCGCCAAATTCCGCCATCACATTAAAGGCGTGCATATATTTTTTTTATGTTCATGTGCATGCCTAATACTCGAGCTTTAAGAAAATATTATTTGAGGCGTGTTGTGTGCAAACTTGGGCATAGATTAGCTCACCGGGTCAACAATAATTGCATAGTAGATCGGGCCTGGCTTGGCCTGAGAACAAAATCACAGTATTTAGTGTGAGCCCGACTAGTAGTGGCTTTGGCCTCGCTTTCATCTCTCTCTTATCATTTAAAATAAAATTATAAAAAATTTAAAACAACTTTAATAGCATGATAATATTTTTTATTTCTTAAAATTTTTTGAATAAAATACTAAGATATATTACAAAGTGATATTATATAAAATTTTATCGTTAGTGTAATTTTATGTTTAATTTGGAGATATAGATATAGTCATTTAGCTATAGATACATAAATATATAAATTATATCATTAACCTATAATTTAAATTTGCAGCCCTTATTATGGTCAAATCGCCATCTACTAAAGATATGTTAGGCCTGAAAATGGTTGGGTGGGTAAATTGGCCCTGTGCGCTGTTAGCGAGCTGAGGAAGGGCTGAAGGTTGCTGAATTCCGTTCATCTCGATCGTGTTCGAATCGCTGATTGAGATATGTATTGATGCCATTTCTATCCGGCTTCCCCTAGGTTCTTCGGCCAAGCTAGGGTTTCTCAGGATACTTTGTTCCTCCATGGAAAGCAATCAAGATCAGGTTGCGCCTGGAAAAGACTCCTTTGACCCCTTCAAGCTCTCGTCCAGGTGGGCCTCGGCCGACACCGAGGCTTCTTCGTCGGCCATAACCGCCGAGGAGGAGCCTTCGCACCTCAACACCTTCAACAGCTCTGGCATGTTCCATGTGGTCTCCATGGACAAGATGTCGGTGCAATATGTTGGAAATCCACAGCACAGTTATGACGTCGGAGCTGTGCAGGCCAATTGCCCTGCGCCAACCAGGAGGATTGCCTACTACTTTGAAATGACGGTCAAGAATGCCGGGCAAAAGGGTCAAGTTGCTATTGGCTTCACCACTAAGGAGTTCAATCTCAGAAGGCAGCCAGGGTAAGCCCAGATTGGTTGGCGAGTTCTGCTAATGCTACTTTTATGTGATGATTCTGCATCCTTTATTCTGTCTTTGAAAAAATGATTGACTTTTATGTGAAGTTCTTAACAAAGGGCTGCTTGGTTTGAGATAAAACAATTCCCGGCAATTCAAATGTTTCTTACTGATCCACTCTACACAGTTGAGCATTGTCCATGTTTTATGCTTAAATCACACTCGCTCTGAATCTTTGAAATGAACGTTGCAATCATGGTGAAGTGAAACATTTTATCATGCAATAGTTAGAATTTGATTTGACGTAGAATTGTATTTAGTGTTCCGGTGAACAGGAGAGTCGTTATTTGATGCTTCAAGGATCAACTGATTTATACATTTTTCTTGAACTCGAGTTTCTGTGCATACTACAATGTTGTTTGATCCAATTGATAAAAATATCTGTAGCTGTAATAAGATTAGATGTTTAGTTTAATGCTCTCAATATTCTGGGATTTATTTTGATGTAACCCTTCATATTCATTATTAACATCTTATGTATTTAAACTTCTGACTGCATGATCCAGTTCATAATCATTGTGTTTTCTTACTCTTTTCCTCATAAATTTTGTCGTATTTAATTGTTTTACTTATTTATAGATCGGAAGCTAATAGTTGTGGGTATCTTGGAGATGATGGATATCTTTACCATGGGCAAGATAAAGGTGAACCATTTGGCCCGACTTACACATCTGATGATACTGTAGGTGCTGGAATTAATTATTCCACACAAGAATTTTTCTTTACGTAAGCTGTTTTGTTCCTTTTTTGTTTGATGCTTTTTTTATCTACTCTTAATCAATTTTGTGCTCTATATGATAAGTTCGTAATAATAATAATATCTTAAGCTGATCAAATCAAGACGTTTTAATATGAAACAATCCATGCAAAAAAGAATTATTCATTTCAATTCTGTTCAATAGCATTCATTTTTTGATTCTATGTTGCAACCAAGGCCTTGTTGAACCACCCTTATAAACTTGGTGCTCTACTCAGTTCATATCATTCCATTTGGATAGTATAGCATAAAAGTATTTTTGGAGCTTTGTACATAAATTTTGGTTCAACAACTTACCTTACATCAGGCAATCTCAATTTCTGTTATGAAATTATCTTTGGATTATTCTTACATACAGTGTTCCAAGTACTTATTTTGGTATTCTACTGTACTCTGCAATGGTAAAACTTGGGCAGTTTATATATTAAAATTTTATATCTTCTATTTTATATAGGAAAAATGGAGAGCTTGTTGGAACTGTCTGCAAGGATATTAAGGGCCTCTTATACCCAACAATTGCTGTTCATGGGTCAAATGAAGAGTATGATTGTTCTCCACTAATCTACAGTTCTTTACTTGATACACATGACATCTGCTTGTGTTATAATGAGTGCTAAAATACTTTCAGTGGCATTGTTTTATGTTCCAATTTCTTTTCTTTTAGTTTCATTACATTTATAGAAATGCAGATGATATGCCTGATTTGTGCATAAATGCGTCGCATTATGGTTACACTTAAGTTCAAGTATTGAAAACATGTTAAAATCTTCCGAAGTTTAATCACCCTTAATAAAGTGTGATATGTTGATATTTGTTGATAGAGGTGATAGATCGTTCAATGTTATTTTCATCCAAGCTTTAAGAATGACCTGTATGCCACCGCAAAACAAATCATATTTATTGGCATAATGATTTTACCTTGCTTACTATGATCGAACTTGTCTATATTATGGTTGACAGTTATTGAGGTAAATTATGATGTTTCATCTTACCTATAAACATCATTCACATTTTGTTAGACATTTTGGTTGTCTGACATTGATGCTGCACACATTGTTTGAGCTTACACATGAATTCTGCACAATAAAAAACATTTAATCTCATTAAGGCATACCAATTCAAACAACCTTTAACTCGATACCTCTAAATTGGACAGCTTTGGTTTCTTTCTTTCATTATATGCATAGCCATCATACTTTATTTTAAAGGTTCTGTCCACTTGTAACAAAATTTTCATCCTGAAGCTCTTCTTCGTGAATATGAAATGAAGCCTCATTATTGCACATGGAATATAACTGCCACTTTATTATTAAAGGTGAATTACTGACTTATGTTTATCTTGTTTTACTTGATCAACTACCATCGATAGATGAAATTCTTGTTTATTCAAGATCTTTAAAAATTAAATGAAAATATTTTCTGTTTCTAAATAAAAATTAAATGAAAATATTTTCTGTTTCTAAATTTCTCCAGAAAGCCTTAAATATACGTATGACTTCCATGATAGATCTACTTGGCATAAAACAAATTGGTTTTGAGAAATACAAGTATTCTTTTGTGATCTATATTTAATTACTCTCCCAAAATTTTAATGTATGACACATAACTTGATTTCTCTATAATTAGCACAATCTTGAGTATTGCTTTTATTCTTGTAAATAAGTATAACAATACTCTGTCTCTACTTATCTTGCATTTCTTAGTCTTAAAAATAACATTAAATAAATTGGTAAGCTAAGAAATTTTTTCTTCACTCAATTATTTTTATACATTGATAGGGAGGTCATCTGATCCTATTGCTTTTCATCCTCTTTAATGTAGAGAATATTGATAGAGGGAGATGAGATAAGTGATAAAGAATATAAGATATTTTCTTATTATTACAGGCAACATTTCTCTTTATATATATAGAGGTAACATAAGTATTTATATAGGAGTAATGGGTCTTTAGCCATCTAATATAGACTTCTTGATCGTGTGGCGTGAACGTCTTGATGGATGCTATTATTCCCCTTCAAATGAACCACTGTGGTCGAACATGGTGAGTTTGGATTTGTGAGTGTTGAAGCCGGATGTTGATAGCGGCTTTGTCAATATGTCGGCTTTGTCAATGAGTTTGGATTTGGGACGTGTGATAGGTTAGATAGTGTAGTGATTCAACAAGTATTTTGTAGAGTTTTTGTTGGTTGAATAGTGGGGAAGGTTTAAGTGGTTGCAGTTGTGTTGTGGTAGGGGTTTGAGTTGGGTTGCAGTTTTTCATGCCTGATTGTTTGAGTAGGGTTAATGCATATGTTGATTGGCTTAACACGGGGCCAACGGGTGTGTCTATGAGGATGACCCCAAAGAATGTGTTTCGTTTGCCAAGGCTCTTCATGTGAAAGCGTTGGGTGAGAGTGTGATTAAGTGAGTTTATGGTGGCTGTGGATGAGCCGGCTACTAGGATATTATCAACATAGATTAGGATGGGCATTGGGTTTGGAGTTGAGTTGTGGGATCGGCATGACTTCTTTTGAATTCTTGGGTGTGTAGGAAGTTGGTTAATGTGGAGTATCATTGTCTTGAGGATTGTTTGAGACAATATATGGATTTATTGAGTTTGCACACGTGGTGAAGTTTGCGCGGGTCTTCAAATCCTTTAGATTGTTTAATATAGACCGTTTCTTGTAGGTGACCATGTAGGAAGTCATTGGAAAGGTCTAGTTCCAAATGCCGCTTGTGATAGATGGTTATGATGAAGAGAATTCTGATAGTAGGTATCTTTGCCACGGGACTAAAGGTTTAAAGGTAATCAATGCCATAGTGTTGGTTGAAATCTTGTACAACTAGTCTTGCCTTGTGACGTGCCACAGTGCCATTGTCGTTGTATTTGGTGCGGCATGCCCATTTATAACCAAGGATGCTTTGGTTTGGCTGTGGGGAAACTAGTGTCTAGGTTTGTTGATTTTGTAGTGCTTGGTATTCTTCTTGCATTGCTTGTTTCCAAGCTTCTGATCTGGCTACTGTGTTGTATGTGGTAGGGTCGATGGTTGGTGTTTGGGTGAGGAAGAGGTGTGTTAGGGGTTTGGGTTGAATTATTTCTATTTTAAGGCAGGTCATCATTGTGTGTGTTGGGATTGTTTTGTGGTTCTTGTATACTTTCGGTATTTGTTGAGGTTTTAGTGAATGAGTGTTGATTGGTTTGATTGGATGGTGAGATTGAGGGCTGAGTGTGGGGCTAAGGGGTTGCTGTTTGGGCTGTTGGGGAGGTGGGATTATGGATGGTTGCCTGGTGTGGCATCTTAGGTGTTGCGGTTGAACTTGTATATATGTAGTGAGTGTTGTATGAGGTTGATGTGAGAATTAGTGGGTTGGCGTATGGTTTGGTTTGGCTGCTGTTAAATGGTGTTTTTGGTGTTGTGAATGAAGGGAATGTTTATTTGATGAATTGGATGTGTCTTGAAATTAGGGAGGATGATGCTTTGGGATTATATCAAATGTATTCTCTATTCCTTTATGACTGGGTGAGTAGCCCAAAACAATGCATGGGACATATATTGGGCGTAGTTTTGTTATTTTTGTAGGAGATAGAAGAGGGTAACAAAGGCACTCGAATACCCTTGGGTGATTGTAGTCTAGTTGTTTGTTGTGGAGGAGTTGAAATGGGGTTTTGTTTTGTGTGTTCGGGATGGTAATCAGTTGATTAGGTAGACTGAGGTCTGAGGTGAGGGCTGCTTGGGGCCAAAAGGTTTTGGGAAGTTATGCTATTTGGAGGAGAGCTTGTGCAATTTTTATGATGTGGTGGTGTTTGTGCTCGGCAACTCCATTCTGTTGTGGGATGTAGGGGCATGACATATGATGTTGTATTCCCAAGTTTTTGAGGAGTGTTTTGAAGGTAGTGGAGTTGTATTCTACTTTGCCGTCCGATTGGAGGACTTTGATGTGAGCATTGTATTGGTACTTAATGAATTTAAGCAATTCGATTAATTTGCTTGGTGGTTTCATATTTGTGTTTTAGAGAAAATAACCATGTAAACCAAGTATAGTCATCAATGAAAATAACATAAAATTTATAACATTGATTTGAGATAATAGGGATAGGTCCCCATACATTGGTGTACAACAACTCAAATGCTTTATATTTCCTAGTTGAACATTTTTGAAATGGTAGGAGATGATGCTTTGATGTAGTGCATGTGGTATAGGGAGGAGAGTGATTGTTGGTTTGGATGTCGGATTGAGTCTTTTTGAGTAGTTGGTGAATTTTTGGATTAGGATGTTCAAGCCGATGGTGCCATGGAGGAGTTGTAGTGGTGGTTGATAAATGCACAATTTTCTTGCTTGCGGTGAGATTTGATGGATGAATGGTGTAGAGACCATTGTGGCTTGTTCCTTTGAGGAGAGGAGTGTTGGTGCATAGATCCGTGATGATGAAGTCATATTTGTTGAATGTAATGGAACAAGAATTGCCAGATGCTAGTTTATAAAGGGATAAGAGATTGTAATGATATTTAGAAACATGGAGGATTTTGTTTAGGTAGAATTTACAGTTAGGTGTAGGTAAGATTCTAGTACCTATATTGGAGATAGAAAGGGAATAGCCATTTCCGATTGTGACATTGTCATTGCCTTAATATGGTTCGGCTATATAAAGGTGGTGTAAATCATTTATAATGTGATTTGAGGCTCCTGAATCAAGGTACCAATTGAGGTTCGGTGATCCTTTGCTGTAGAGTGCCATTGGTTTTGCTGTTTTGTGTTCAGTGAGGTTGTTGTAGGCTTGATTCATCCTATGCCAGCAATCTTTGGCTGTATGGCTTGGTTTGTAGCAAATTTGGTATTCTATATAGGTTGCATTGGCTTGGTGTCCTCAGTTTGTTGGGTGATGGTTTCTTGATTGCATTTCTTGGGCTTGTGTCTCCACAGAGTTCTTCAGCACTGCTGAATTGTAGGATGGCGCTATTGATGTATTCTAGGATCCTTTCTCTGTTGCTCAGTGGACCTGCATGTCCATGTTCCTTTTGATGTCCAGAGTATAGGGTGAGATTCGAGGAGTTATTGTTTGCTGATAGGTGTATTTTTTATGTAATTCCTGTGGGATGTTGACTTCCTTGCTGCATAGAAGAGAGTACTCTAGGCTGATTAATGTAGTCTTTGTTCGAATGGCTATTTTGAAGACTTGGTAGGTTGAGGGTAAGCCATTCAGTATGTATATGATGAAATCTTCTTGATCGATCTTTGAGCCGCTGATGTTGATCTTGTCTACCAACTCCTATATTTCAACTAGGTACTCTTGCATTGGTCAATCTTTTAAGGATATGTTGTGGAGTTCGTTATTGATTTGTATAGTCCTTTAATGGTTGGAGGGCTGTAGACGCCTTTCTAGAGTAATCTAGATTTCTTGACATGTTTAAGCATCCAATATGTATGATAGGATGGAGGGAGACATTACCGAATATAGAGTAGCAATCAAGTTATTATTGGCTGAGATCCATGCATTTTGGTTGCCTTCATTTTTGGAGTTGGATTGGACTCCTAGATGATCATAGAGATTATTTGCTTTTAACAATTTTGTTACTTGAGCTCACCATATGTGATAGTTTTCAGTGGTGAGGGTGCTTTGAACAAGATTCTTGATGTTAGTGATCAAGAATTTGAAATTCTTGAAGTCGGTTGTTTCTGCAGTATTGCAGTTTGAACAGTGGTTCGATTGGTTGCTGCTGGATTGGGAGTTTGTGTGATTTGATTCCATGATTGTAGTGCGATTCTTAAGAAGGTTCTTGTGAGGTTTTGAGGAGGGAGAGTTCTGAACTGTTCTCGAGGGAGAGGATTTTTTGGACAGGGAAGGAGGATGGGGATGGTTGGCCGGAGGGCAAATTGAAGGCTGCAGACAGAGAGGTTGGAGGGCTGGGCAAGCTAGAATGTTCTTGAGGAGAATTCTTGTGCTGAGAGGTGATTCTTGAACATTCTTGTGAACTGGGGATAATTGGCTAAAGAATTCTTGGGCTGGGGAGGGAAAGGAATTGCTGAATTGCAGGTTCTTGTGAGTTGAAGATAGGCGGCTGGAGGGTTCTTGTGGCTGGTGCGTTCTTTGGAGAGACCAAGCCAAGGAAGGCTAGAGACTAGGTAGCTGGAGAGGTGACGGTCTGATGGTGATGATGTTCTTGATGTAGATTGAGCTAGAAGGGGGTGGATGAGAGACCTTGTTTGATACCATGTAGATAATATCGAGGGAGATGAGAAAAGTAATAAAGAATAGAAGATGTTTTCTTATTATCACATACAATATTTCTCCTCATATACATAGAGGTAACATAAGTATGTTTATAGGAGTAATGGGTCTTCAGCTATCTGATGTAGACTTTCTGATCTTGTGGCATGGATGTCTTGAGGGATGTTATTATTTAAAGCATTTCAAATGAATGATGCTATATTTGAGAATATTTATGTAATCAGTAAACTCAATTATATTAATTGTATTGGTACTGCCTTCATTAAAAATGTAGTAAATTAATTCATTCATCGATGTTGAATAATTTCATCCTAAAAATATTTTTGATTATTGCCTTTGATACATTTAACAAAGTCAAAATTTTCGTTCTTTTATCTCTTAATTTGGCTAGTTTATAAATGTCTCCCATGATATTTTTTAATTTATTATATAAATTCTCAAATGCTTCACTATTAGCATCACAAGCTGCTATTTTGGATTCACAAGTTAATTTATATTTGTTTCAATTCTCTCCAATCTTGTATTCAATACATTTTTTATAGCATGCTTTTTTATCTTTAATCTTTACATGAAAATTTTACTTCCACCACAATGCATCTTTATTATTGGGTACCCCCTTTGATTCACCAAATAAACTCTTTTGCACATTATTAATACAATTGACAATTGAATTTTACATAAAGTTGGCTTCATTCTTAAAATCCCACTGCCTAAGTTTTAAAATTTTACATTAAAAAAGATTTATATTACTTTTTTTAAGATTTCACAATCTAGTTTTATGTTATATTTTAGATTTATTATTATTTTTATTATCTCTTCTTTTCAAATCCAAAATTAATAATCAATGTTGGGTTGTCAAATAACACTTGAATAATCTTATAATCCTTATAAAATAAATTATCATTTTTTTTAAGGAACTATTGAAGCATAAAAAGTAGGGATAAAGTAATCTGATTATAATATAATTTGATTACTTTACTCTGTTTAGATTTTATGTTTGGAATGAAATAATTTGCAAAGTATGATGTTTCTAATAATTTGTGGGGTAAATTACCCCAACATGAGAATTTTCTAGTCATCTTCAATGCAAGTAATTGCAGAAGGAATAAAAAAAATATGGCTTGGAAATTATATAATTAATATCATCATACACCCAATAGAGACCTCAAGGATCTATTTGGGATAGCAACCTAAATTTAAAAAAATGGCAAAAATATGAGAATTTTTTAGTTATCTTAAATGCAAGTGATTGTAGGAGAAAAAGAAATCTAGTTAGGAAATCAATATCATCATACACCCACCAGAGATCCCAAGAATCTGTTTGGGATAAAAACATAAATTAGAGAAAAAGTTAGTAACATGAGAATTTTTTTATTGTTTTCAATGCAATAAATTGCAGAACGAATAAAAGAAATTCGGCCTGGAAATCAATATCATCTTACACACAACAGAGATCCCAAGGATTTGTTTAGCATCATATCTTAAAATTTTTTTTAGTAACATTAGGATTTTCTAGTCATCTTCAATGCAAGCAATTGCAAAAAGGATTAAAAGAAATTTGGTTCCTTTTGCCTTTCAAAATTACCTTTTTTACTTTTCAAAATTCTTCTCTTACGGCCAATGTTTTCTTCTCCCCTTGTTGTAATGGCATGACATCGATTATATTTTCTCTTTGTTCTATAATTATCTTGCTGATTATTCTCATTAATTTTTTTTTGGGATAGTTTTCTTATTTGGGCTTTCTACGAACGAATGATCGCTGCGATTTGAAGGCGTCTCTTGGCGATTCGATTCGAGCTTCGTCTTTGACTCAAAGCTTGGCGAATATCTGCTATTCGATTCGAGCTTCATCTTCGACGAATCAATGCGAATCGAAGGTATCTCATAACAAATCAATCCGAGCTTTGTTTACGACTCGAAGCTCGATGAATCGCTTCGAATTGATCTGAGCTTCGAATGATTTGAACTTCGTCTTCGAATGAAGGCCCCCTGAGTTTGATAAATTGTTCCCGGTGAAGGCGTCTCCCGGCAAAGGCGAAGCGAAGGAGTTTTCGGAGCTTCGAACAATTCATTCCTCCATTCCATTTATCGAGAAGAAGGCGTCTCCTGAGCTTGGTTTCTTCGTGTAATCTCAAATATCGCTTGATTTGAGCGTAAAAGTTTAACTCTGCCCTATGTATAGTTGGGTAAAATATTTAATTTGCTTTTTTACTTTTCCTTGCAATTTCATCATGCCAAACACTTGCAATTTAGAATTCCTAGAAAATTTTTATCTTACCCTAACATTTTCATCAGTTCAGATAGCCCAATAAGAAAACTATTACTCTGAGTTTTAGAAGTTTCATTTTTATAAGTTGATAATATATTTCTTCTTTTTTTAAGTGTTAGCAATTATAAGATTATAGGCTAAAGCAAATTTTAATTTTTTTCTTCATTAATCACTCCGAAATTTAAATCACCATGAAATGTCTTATTTACCTTCCAACATATCCATTTAAATTTGCTCATATAAAAACATTAACAGAAGTATTTTAAAAACTAATATTAAGTCTAAAATTTCACCAAATATTCATAGTGAAGGCATTACTAAGATCTTTGAATCCATGAACATCTAAACCCAAACCTCCCCTTAGTAACAAGAAGCGAAACCTCACTACTCATTAATATGCATTTAAATGTTTAAATAATTTAAATGCATAGTCTACCTAAAATTGTGAAAGATAATTTTAAGTAAACGCATTTAATAATTATGAAAATTTTTATATGGGGATTAGAGTGTTGCTAAGAATATAGCGTTGGATGAAAAGTGAACTAGTTGCATTTTAATTCAATTTTTGGGTGTTAAAGAAACATGGAATTTATGCTTATTAATTTCTTTTTTATTGAAAATTAATTTGCTAGCCCATTGTTATTTTTGGTATATTTGTGATTTCATTGACCATATAATTGGCCCAGAGTAATACTTGAACTAACAAAATAACATTTGTGTCACTGTGCTGCTTTCTTCTTTAACTAATAGCTTGTAAAGAGTTCCAAGAAACCTCTCCAAGCTTTATGGTCATGCTAATGGGTGGACCTACAATAATTGGAAAGGTATCAAGACAAGTTGTTTTTCAAAAATTTATTGTGTTTACTTTTTTTTTTTGGCCAAAGGAAGTACATGACTATGTGACTATTGGATAAAGATTCAATGCCACCATATGAACGCTCTACAATTTGAGTTTTCTTCAAATAGGCTTCAATTGAGCCACACTAGATATACCGACTCCTAATCTTAAATGGGGAGCAAAATCCTCACTGTTTGTCATAAATCATTAGCTCCCATTACACATTTTAAGTTTAAAAGCTTACCATTTGTTATCTAGCAATGTCTAGTATTACTTGCTCATCTATTTATGGATTGGGTGAAACTCCACTTGGGCCATGTGGCTTAATCTTTGTTGACACTATGATCTAACAATTGACTTGTGCAAACTTTTAATGTATTTTAGTAATTATTTTCTATATTTTTGGATAATTAATTATTGTTTATTTATATGATAAATACCAATTACCTGACATCCTAAGGTACTTTGTATTGTAATATAAAAGCAAAAAAAGTGATTTTAAGTTCTAAAGCTCTATTTTACTTAAAAACTTGAATGGTGGTTTTAAATAAGCACATAATGTAATTTAGACACACTACATTATAATCTAATATTATGTATTAAAGAAAAATGAAATTAGTATATATTAATTTATTAATTTGAAATTTTAATTTGTTAGCCCATTGTCGATATTTGGGTTCCTTGTGATTACATTGACACAATGGGTTTATAGGCAACTTTGTATTAACAAAATAATTTGTAAATTACGTTGTGCCATTTTTTGCTTTCTTCTGTTAATAAATGTCATGCAAGGAGATACAACAAACATCTTTAAACCTTATAATCCTGTTAATAGGTGGCCATGCTATAATTAGAATGTGCTGAGACAAGCATTCCCAAAATTACACTATTGTTACTTTTTGTATTTTGGTTAAAGGAAGCACATGACTAAGTGATCATTGGATAAAGATTTAATGCCCACTATTTAAGCCATGAAATTGGGTTCTTATTAAGCCTCAAACGAGTCAAAGTAGTCATGCCAACCGGCAGCATGCTCAAAAGGGGAACAAAATTCTCAGCTCATTCTAAATATTTAACTCATATTAGATATCTCTAGTTTAAAAGCTTACCAAAACGGTTTCCAAAATATTTGTTTATTTATGATTTGGAATGGGTTTAGTGCTGCATGGCTGTGGCACAATGCTTGGTGGCATGTCGTATGAATTTAGCTGCCAACTTGCACTAATTTAATATGGTAATGAATATTTTTTGATCATCTAATTAGTTGCTTTTTTGTTTGATATATGCTAATTGCAACACAGTTTGTCATATCTTATGTAGTAGGAAATTAAAAATGAAAAATGCTATGCTTACACAAGAATATACATCAAAAAGTATCCAGAACCAATATAATTTTTTTTTTATTTTAATTTTTGCATATTGATCCTACAAAAAAGTGTATTCAACCAATCATCTATTTATATATTGGATTAACATATCATCTATATATTTTGGTGTATACTAGTGTGTAAGTGTAGTAGTACTCTTTAAAAATTTAATTGATTTATGGCTAAATTTTATTTAAAAGCTTGAAGATGATTTTAAATAAATGCAATTTAGAATCATGATTTAATTGCTTATAAATTAATTTCTTAGGCATTAAGAAATATGAAATTAATGCATATTAAATTTTTTATCATGGAAAATAAAATTGTTATCCATTGCCATTTCTTTGGAATCTTTGTTATTTTACTAAATCTATAGTTCATCTAGAGTCAACCTTGAATTATTATTATAGTTATAGGCTTTAAGATACATTTGTCCCAGATTAACCAATTGGGCATGGCTTTTAATTTATTAATTGCTTTAAGTAATCTTAAATTGCTAATTTGATTAAATTATCTTTTTTTGACAATTGTTTATTGTAAGCCTACTAGGGTTCCATCTTCAAAAATTTATAATGCATTTGTCATTTAAAATTATTGCATTTAAGTAGATGCCATTTTTTCACTTTCAAGGATGTGGACTATTTTAATCGTTTAATTGAGTGTCTTTAAATTTAATTGTTTGATTATTTTTCAAATAAAATATCTATTCTTGCAATAATAAAAGATATGATTTCAACATGAACATGATACCTTGGTTGTTTGATTGGATGTTTTGTAAAAATATATTAAAATAGCATTTATTCAAATAACATATTATGGAGATAGCATTTGTTATTTAGATAACATTGATGTTGAGAGTACAATAGGTGTTTGGTTAGTATCATTTGCATATAATGCGCTTTATTATAATATTTTGGATATTATTGCCCCATTATTATAACAATTTTTAATTTTTTTCAAGTTTTTCTTTTTTTATTTATTTAAACCGGTAACTTTTGCCCGTGGCCCAAACAAGCTAAAAATATGAAAACACAGAATTAGTATTCTTGCCAAAATTGTAAGTGACGGGAAATACGAATACAAGATATCTTAGTTGTCTCCAAATAGCATCCAATTTAGAGTGTTATCACATAGCATGAGTCGGTGGTATTTAAGTAACAAAACGTGAAATTAAGATAATAAATGTTTGGTTCTAATCTATTGTTATGTCATTAGAAGATAACATAACAGGAAAATAAAAGGTAACCAAACAGTTCCCTAATCCAATGTACTAAAACTGTTGAAGTCATTATTTATTAAATTCTGGCTTATATAGTGCATCTTGGGAGCATGTCCCAGGAATCCGTCTTTGGGCTTTGCCAAGATAGTTGGTAGTATGCCCACTTATTGAAAATGGCATTCAAAGCCATTTAATGCAAATTTTTATCAAAGAAAATTTGCCTTCCCTGCCTCATGATTGCAAGTCATCTAAGCATTTTAGGCCTGATGTATAACCAAGACCAATGACATAATGTGATCCTCAATCTTTTACTCGAGATCTATTAGTGTTGTAGGGCCATACATGGCTGTTAAGTCCAGTGGATTGTAATCGGTGTTTTTTTAATCTTGTACATCTTATCTGTTGTAGGGCCATAATATTCAGTTGATCTAACTTTGCTCAGGGTTGCAACTCCAAATTTATGGTTTATAACAGACCTATGTCTATAATGCCCCATTAATCTAACTTAGCTTCTTTTAAGTTCTTTTGAGATTTTATTTGTGGCAGTTTCGATTGCTCCAAAAATGGTTTTCTGAAAACGTAGTTTTTCAAAGCTGCTGTTGCTAAAGCAGTTAATTGCCCTTTGCAAATTCAATCATCGCATTATTGCTTAAAAATAAAATTATTATAATATCTAAACATTTTAATAAAATTGAAAAATATACAACAACAACAACACCAACCTTAATCCCACGAGGTGGGGTCGACTAAAAAAAATTAAAAAATGCATCAATATAAATATTTTTTATGAAATGTATTTTGGGCGATGGTGTGCTTATAATTTGCTTTTCTCAAATTTACCAAATGTGCTTTTTAAAACCTCATCAGAATTATAAAGTTGTAACGGCTTTCGGAAAATTGAGCAAAGCCTTTCAAAAGGGTGTGAAGAGTATGACCCTTCAACAAACTTTTATTATGTTGCTGCAATTGTTTGAATAAAATTGCAATCTAAAGCTACCACAAGTAGATTTGAGTCCCCGCCGTTCACAATGCGTGTAGCCTATTTAAAGTCAACATGCCTGCTAATTCAAATTAGTTTGAGATGGTATAATGTTCACAAGCCTACCAGGTCTCTTGGGTCTTCCTAAGTTACAACACCTGACTGTAGTTGCTCTGGACCAGAAGATAAACCTTCACCCTTGGGTCTACTTCAGGATTCCAACCTTTGGCTGAGCTCACAACAACAGTGATATCAGAGCATCGAACGCCAAAATTTTCAGGATTTACGATATAAATCGTGTCTAAGTTGGGCCAGATTTCTTGTTGACATGATAAAACTTACTAAACTATATGTCCAATATATGTGATTCTGACCAATAATGTGTGAACCAACTCCCAACTTCTTTAAATGAAGTGGTCATCGTCACAGTACTTGCAAGTCTCTAAAATGTAGGTTAGGTTTGTTAATGGTAATTCCAATGAGTTTAGCTCCATGCATTAAAAATAATCTAGCACCCTTGGACTAACTTAAATGCTAATGTGCCCAGTAAAATCTTCAAAGCAGATCTAGACCAGCAAGTCGATGTTCTACTATCAAATGCACCAAATTGACAAAAACTTGACAAAAATAATAAAATATTTAATGTTCATGTAGGCATCTATAACTTGTAGAATTGTTTTGATCATGGGTATAGAAATGTTTATTTGCAATTTATTGTGATGTGTAAACTTCTCTCAACAATTTTATATTTTACTTGATACAACGTTGTGTTCACACTGCAAATTTATTTTGTTGATGCATCAGGGTGACTGTAAATTTTGGGAAGCAACCGTTTCATTTTGACATTGAGGTATAGTTGATTTTTTTAATTAAGGAGTACATGTTTGTTTTTCCTTGACTGCTTATCCTTTGCCTTTTGTTTAATGTACTCTAGTCACTTGGAATTTTGTTTTCCTGCTAACTTGCACTTAGCTTATTTGTTGTCTGGAGCTGCTTTTCATGGGGTAAAAAGTCTCTTTTTTCATGCTCCCAATTGCTTTTAGTTTGTTTGCTAATTATAGTTTTTGCTCTTCTAATACTTTAATTTAAAGTGACATAACTTGATAAGAGCATGGCTTAATAAAAATTAATATGTTCATATTTTGATAAGTATAAAGTGTAGAAATTTAAAGGTGGGTAAGTCAGAATAATGTCAAAAATTAGAAAACAAAACAGGTAGCTAAGTTGTATATAAGTCAAGAATATCTAAACATTCAGCAGGCACTAATGGAGGATGTTGATTTGTATAGCTGGTCTTAGGTAGTTGATTATGAGACTAAAGATGATGTTATAATTATTTTAAGATGAAACATCGAATAACTAAGCTCACACATCTCAAGTAGAAGGCTTACTGGCAATGTTGATGAGAGAGGAAAGGAGAATATCTGTGATGGTGATTTGGGTTGTGCATTTGATATTCCAATAAGGACATCACTGGTGACATTGCTGATTATCCGTATTAGACAAACTGAGTTGGATTATAATTTAAAAGTAGAACCTTGGGTGTGGAATAATCCGCAGTTTAACAAATCAATGGTCTGCCAAATTTACTTGATGGCTAATTAATGTGAAGACTCTTCTCACTGATAAGCAGTAGAGGCGAGTCTTTCAAAAAATGGATTGAAACTTATTTTTTTTTTAATTTTTCCACATACAAACCAAGACTTAAGAAATATTCCTTTTTACAATCCTTGACAAAGCATGGGACAGTATTTGCACATTTCTTTCTTTGTTAATCTCATGCTAAACAAAAGCTGTACAATGATTACATGTGCAAAATATAAAAGACTCACAAAAACTATTCAAGTGAAGAAAACACAAATTTCCAATCATCAACAGTCTCCTTGCTGTTATCTATATGGTGTTAAATATTGTAAGTGTAACTTGCCTGGATAAAATTTAAAATAGCTAAATTTAATTTGCTTAAAGAAAAGAAAATACTATGACACAATGCCAAAAGACAATGCAAAATTAAGCAATTACTTGGGTCAAGCCCACCTGAGCAGGCTTAAACTTCAGTTAGACGTAACTGAGGCATCATCATGCTTTATCTAAGCTAGTTGCTGTGTCTTGAGCGTGCTTAATATGATTAAACCGAGTAGGGTTGAAATTTTCTTAAACCTTCTAGAAAAACTAGTGTTGTGACAAAAAATGAGAATGAACAACCTGGAAACTTTTTTTACTTTGTAGCACACAAAAGTCAGTTTAAAAAAGTTTAGAGATTTTGGCACGAAAGGGAGAAAATTGGCAAGAAAATTTCTTAGTGGCATAATTTGTTTGTTAATTGAGTTGATTCCCTGCTAATAGTGAGATACGTTCACATAAAAAATATAAGGATTTATTTTATTGCTTTGTAGGAAAGTATAAAGAAAATTATTAATATTAGTTTATTAAGTAAAATTAGCATATTAGTATTCAATTAGTGTAGAATAATTAATGCATGATAGTTATACTTATAAATTTAATTAATAATTACTTATAATTGCTATAATAATAAGTGTAATATTTATATATAATAATTGTTTGTAACTATATTTAGTATAATAAATAGTAAATTTATGAATATTAGTTAATTAGAAATTAATTAATAATTAATATAATTGTTTTATTTTAAAAGTTAAGAGCAACCGTTTAATTTTCAAACATTTCTTATTTTTCTTGCAATCCAAACATATTAGCTTTTATGCCTTTATTTATCATAGCGTTTCTAGTTTAAGCAAAGTATGCCTCAACTAAATATTTCCTTAGCATTGAACAATATATTATTTGCTTGTTTAATTTACAACTAATCAAAGCCCAATTTTAAGGCTTTTGTGCAATTTAAACATAAACTTACGTTGGTATCATGGACACTTGGACACGTTAATCGACATACTGATTTTTAGGTACTTACATAATATTCGTAGCATTGCAGGAGGCTCATATCAGTGGTTGACCCTCCAACGATTCCAAAAATCTTTTATAGCTCTTCAATGTGAACTAATAATGATATGCCCTCCTTAGCCATTCTGTATGAGCCTTCATGAAATTTTCATCGAAGTTATTCGCTTGCAACTCATCATTTATGCATAAATTTCATAAATAAGTGTACATTTCATTTTTGAACATATTAAGCTGTCATAACTATTTTATAACTAATTTTGATAGCTTAATCAAACTTTTGATTCATTGTTGATTGCCTCATTGATCTAGGTCATCTCACCTAAATAAAAAACATTATCTGAGTGATTATCCTTAGCATTTGAAGATCAGCATAGGTTTAGATTTCATAATTTTGAAGTCATAACTTGACAAAATTTATCTTTAAATTGTTACCATAAAATTCAGAACACTTGATTTTTATGATTTAAATAAAGTATGATTTTCATAATTTTGAAGTTAATTTAATCCATGAATTAATATCATTGTAAGACATAAATTCAAATAACTACATATCTTGATTAAGGTCTTGGTCATTTCGTGCATAACTTGACTTAACTTAGTTAATCAGAATTTACTTCTTAGTTTTATTTAGCTTTTATAATTTAAGTTTGAACCGAATATATTCGGTATATTAAACTTAGCATTGCTTAACTTATTTTAAGTCAAATTGAATTAAGTAATAAAATTATTAGTATTCTGAATTAATTTATATAATTAATAGAACTAGTTATTTAATAGAATTAATTAATTAATTAATTTTATGCAAAAATATTTAGTATAATTAATAAATAATGATGTAACATTCTATTAACTAATTAATTTACATAATTACTAAATGTAATTCATTGACACTAATGTGAGTTTATTAACTTCAATTAATAACATAATTATGGTAATGAAATAATAATAAGTAATTAATTAATTTTGTTATTGTTGTAGTTAATTATTTGTTTTATTAAGTATTGATCAAATATCATAAATAATTAGCATATTTAATTAATTGATTTATATAGTTGAAGTCGTTAACTAATTATCACACTATTATTTACTATTATTAGTTAGAGTAATTAGGCAATACATATAATTAATGATTGAAATAATTAACCATAATTATGATTAAATACTATAAATAACTAATGTAATTATTAAAATTAATGTCATGTAAATAATTAATTAATCTAATTAACCATTTAATATAATTTATTAATCTAATTTATTTTGGATTAAATGTAAATAAATAGATTTAAATTTGATTAATTAACATAATATTGTAATTACATAATTGACATTATTAATTAGTTGATTAGCATTATTAATATAAAATTAAATTCATTTAATTAATTGATGTAATTTTGATTTATATGTGAGTTAATTAGCATATCTAATTATGATAGTTAAATAGCTTATGCACATTAAATTATTAATATTGCTAATTAATCAATGTAAGTAAGATATTTATTGTACAATAATATATTAATTAATTAATTAATCAATCAATAAAAAAATATAATTAATATGATTAATTATTGGAACAATTTATTTGTTAAATTATTAATAAATAGTTATTAATTTAAAGTAATTAAAATAGTAATTTGTGTATTTTCTTTTAAGCTTACTACTTAGTTGCATATTAATCAATCAAGATAATTATCTATTATATTTATTATAATAATGATCTTAAAATTGGCTTAGGCATGTTAAGCTAATCTTGAACCGAACAAATTTCTGAAAAATAAAGAGATCCTTGTATTTTATAGGCATTTGTTTGAAAATTTACTTCAACTAATCAGCCACCATAGAATCTAGGATCGCTAGGGTTCTTGCTCACCCTCTTTCAAGTTTCGCCAAGCTTTTAACCGGTTGTAATTCTTCTAATAATATTTTAAAGGAATCAAAGGATTGTTTATGTGTAGAAATTCTGTCAGCATTGGAGGAATAAGGGATGAAGTGGTGTTGACAAAGTTGGTTTGTATGAGACGTTGGTCATATACTCGTGTAGACAGGGAAGTATGTTCATAAATGTATCCACGATGATGACAATAAAAATAAATTAGTATCATTGAGAATTATGTGTAACCTTTATGCTGGTGAGTATAAATGGCAGAAGTGTTGATGGAACAGGTGATGGTCAGGGGTGTAAGAGCAGATGGGATGAGGTGCATGTTGCTTTAATATGTTTAGCTAATTGCAGTTATTTTCTTAAAGAAATTTGTTGCCCTTTTATACTTTGTATGATCTAAATGTATAGTGTTTTATACTTTAATATTCTACCCTACAGGCATTTATTTTGAAGGAAAGACGAAGACAAGAAGAGCTTATTGACAAATTAACCCTATCTCCTAATGTTAGTCATTGGTATGTGTGGAGCTTCAATCTTTAATGGTACCTATTTCTTAAGCTTTGCTAAACTTGCTTGAATTTTGTGTATTGATTCTGTTACAATTTATTGATTCAATTAAATGTTCTATAAAAAGTTGGCATGTTTTTTCTTGATACTATAGATCCAAATTGATTGGCCCTAAACAATTATAATTATGAAATTTGTAGAGAAGAACTTGATCTTGATGATCTACTTGCAACTAAGGACCTATTTGGTATGCGAGATTTTATGTGTAAAGTTATCTAATTCTCAAGCTTTATAAATTTAAGGTGTTTGGTATGCGGATTTTCATAGTAATTTAATTTAAGGGGATTTGTGGTGAATTCTTTTCTCGTTTCTTCACAAAAGCGGTGTACCAAATTGCTCCCAAATTTGGATATAATTTGATAAACGAGCTTCGTTGTAAAATCGTGCTTCCTCACCAATTTTGTTTCATCACCAATCCCACATGCGTCCCCAATCCCACTTGTGTCCGAACTTGGCCGAGTCTTTGTTGTCGACCCTGGTTCATGACAAATATCTTTGCCCTACATGAACATTGCCTTTCACTCTCCTTGCTGTGGTGCAATTTTATCAATGCATTGAATTCCATTCTTTTTTTGTTGTCACGAACATATTTGCCTCGCACGAACATTGCCTCTCGCTAAAAGATTAAGTGCACTAGATTTCATACTTAGAATTTTATTAAGAAATAGAATCTCTTATAACTTTGTTGAATAACATTTCTTGAGTCGCAAGTACCTCGGTGTCGACTGATAAGTTGCTCTTGTAATGTTGATTTTGCATTTTGGATCGCCCTAGCAACTTAACTTCATTGGGCTCATAGTTGATTTGGCTTGACAATTGCTACTTTGGTTGGATGTTGTTGGGACAAAGTTTGAGAGCTTGGAAATTACTTGCTTTGGCTAGAGATTGTGAGCCTAAATTCCTCTCTTCATGCGATGAATGGAGATGCATATTTATTGTGTCTTCGCCAATGTCAAAGCCTTTTTTACGTTCTCTTCAATGCAAGGAAAGATTATGAGGATGCCTTAGTCTAACATATGAATTGATTCCTTATTTATTAGCAAAGTATGATTGTGTTATTTTGAATGGGGTGATGATGAGTTTAGGATGTTTTGATTGTAATGGACAATCAATTATTGTGTATTAAAAAATGCATTTCACATTAATTTTTTCATTATTTTGAGAGTTCTCATTCAATGGAATTTGTTGGATGTTTTAATATACTTATTTTTTATAGGCATGAGGAGCTTAATAGATTCTAATGATATGCAAAAACTCAAACTAGTAATAGCAAATTTGCTTATATGTCTTTGTTCTTCTTAAACTTCTCTCCCTATTTCCAAATGCATAGGCTTGATGGTGAAGAAGTTGAGTTGGTAGAGGTATTGCTGAGAAGACTTATTGTACACAGTAATATTTCTTATATCTTTAGGATGATAGAGTAGGATGATGATTGATAGTCCTTTGGTTGACCTCATTTTGGAGTGGGAATGATTTCTTTTTTTGGGTACAACCAAGGATGAGCTTTTTCTTCCCTTTTGATCATAATAAAATACGATCAATTTCAGCTTATTATTAAATTGAACGTTTGATTTGGAAATCGTAGCTCAAAACAGAAGTAAACAAAGCAATGAATGTAAATTAGTGTGCTTAATTGATCCATCACTGAAGGAATAAAGATGATGAAACATGTCGAAGCATTTTGGGTTTTTGCTTGTGGTGTGCCCCTTGTTTGTTGCTTGGTATGAGTGAGGGGGCTATTGCGTTCGGGAATAAATACTTCATTGGTATGTTAACGAGCACACAAGCAAATGTTTTCTTTTTGTTGAATTTTTTTTTATTAATTTAGTTGCTCGTTAAGTTTTCCATTGATTCTCATAATATTCACGCTATTAGGAAAGGTCATCTTTGTTTGATTTTTTGATAAATCATGTGTGATTATTTTGGTTCAATATTTTGTTTATTTAACTGTATTTTTAAAAATTAAAATTATGGGTAATATCACTACTGAATTACTCAGAGTACCATACTCTGCAAGTTACTTTATTCAACACAAATTTTTTTTGAGTACCTATAAAACAATCACAATCATATCATTGTAAACTAATCATATTACACTGTAATCAGATAACACTGCACTTAGATAACATTCCAATTATATTACATTTCAATCATATTACACCGCGAAGCTGTTTGGAATGCTAAAAAATAGGTGTAAAGTAAAATTATTTCAGGGAATTTAGAATTACAGCTATTTGATATGGAAAACAAAGCAACGTAAAATAAAATATTTTCAGGAATTTAAATTATAGGGTGTTTGACATGAAAAAAAAGTGGTGTAAAGTAAAATTTTGGGGTAAAAATTATACCTCGTTATAAAAGGCAGGCGTAAAAGGATTTTGAAAAATCGACTGAAATCTAGTTTTATGTGGAGGATTCTCTTGCAGTAATATGAAGGAGCGAACTCGGAACCAAAGGAGAGGCTAACGCGGAGCGTTGTCTGCTACTTCTCGTTCGATGTCCTTGAAGACAGAGATGAGGTCCTTCTGCTACTTTTTGATTGATGTAAAGCTTTGGAGAAGGATTCTATCGTTCGATGTGGAGACTATTGTTTGAAATGCTTCGACAAAGTTCCTCGTCTTCGAGAAATCGTTCAAAGATTCTGTCGATTCATCTCGCAGGTGAAGGTCCTCGTCCGACGAAGGTCCTCCTCTCTCGCAGGCAAAGGTCTCCTTTGACTTGTTCATAATATTGGTCATAAGACTCACAAGATTCGTTAGATTTGTTGGAAGAGATGAAAATATTACTAGAGATGATATTTAAAAATCATGAAAAAAAATTTAGGGGGTAATCTTACTTCGACAAATTACTTAAAATACTATACTCTACAGATTATTTCATTCTAAATAGACCCTTCAAGCAAAATAAAATAAGTAGATTACACTATAACCAGATTAATTACATTATAATCAGATTATAGGGGTTGTTTGACATGCAGAAATCTAAAAAATCTAAGGGTAAAGTAATCTGATTACAATGTAATCAGGTTATTTTACTACTATTTGGTAGTTTTACTGAAGATTTAATATTTTTCTCTTTGGAATGAAGTAATTTGTGTGGTATTTTGAGTAAATTGGCGAGGGTAAAATTACCCAAAAAATATTTATTTTTTGAGGGGTTGGATCGAACGAATGGATTTCGTTCAAATCGATCATTCGAAATCGGTTCAGGCGAAATCGATTCGGGTGAAATCGATTCGGGACAAAATCGATTAGGACGAAATTGATTTGGGACGACATCAATTTGGGACGAAATCGATTCGGGACGAAATCGATTCGTGGTGAAATCGATTCAGGACGAAATCGATTCGGGGCGAAATCGATTCAGGACGAAATCGATTTTGAACGAAACCCATTTCGAACATTAAATCGTTGTAGGTGAAGAGGAATTTCATGTCACTAAACTTCCTCTTGTGTCAATGTTTTGAATAGAATGATCGATCGTTTGAACGATCGAATCGTACAATCGGACGATAGAATGATTGATCGGACGATCGAACGAATCATTCGTGTTGTTGCCGAAGAAGAGGGAGTTTCACATTGCTCGATTTCCTCCTGTGTCAATGTTGAATAAAATGATCGATCGTTTGAACGATTGGACCGTTCGATCGAACCTTTGATTCGTTTGATTAAATCGTTCGATCGAACGATCGAATGAATCGTTTGATTCATTGTCGGATAAGAGGGAGTTCAAGTTGCTCGGCTTTCTCCAACAGAACTTCTCCGCCCGATTTGCGTAATCGCGAGTTACGTCCGATTTGGGCGCAACTGGTTACGCGGTTGGCTTATATAAGAGTGAAAAATTGAATAACATTGTTAAAGTTTTGCACTTGTTTTACTTCAAACTAAATGCATATAATCTCACTTTACCCGAAATTTTTTTCCTTTACCTCAATTTTACTTCAGACCAAACAATCCCTTAGTCTAATCTGATTACACTGTAATTATGTTATATTGTAATCATATTACTTGGCCCTTACTTTTCTGCATTCGAAATTGCAATCGAATGACACCACAAATCTGGTATGCCAAAAAGCCCATTAAATGAAAATGATGATTTTTGTTCTCATTATATGCTATATACCATGGGGCTACTTGGTTTGAGCATGATTTACTTGTCATTTAGAAGTATGTTATGGCTGCTTTAACTTGTCTTTCTTGCACTGACTTAGGATTGTTGATAATCAACAATCAAAGCCCATTTTTCTATAGCTGCCAAATCTAAATATCTTCTCTTTTTCAGGATCGTTCGTTCTTATTTGCTGCACTATGGATATCAGGATACAGTAAATTCATTTGATGTTGAGAGTGGAATTATGTGTCCACATATCCCTACACCACAAGAAAATGGCTTTAGTGTACAGGCGGATGCATATGCATTAAGCAACAGGAAGATTTTGCGGCAGGTGAGCGAGAACTGTTGTAAATAGTTGTGTTTAATATTAGATTGTGCTTGCCGTTTTTTCAGTTTTTATGTATTTCTATTTAACTGTTTCTATCATGCTGGCTTTGCCGGTCACATTTACTTTTTGCGTGTACTTTTTGACGTGTACATAGTGTATATGCTGTTCATGAATATATATTTTTTGTTTATCATTTCAACTTGTTCCTATGTTAAATGAATCTTAATCGGACATCCTTACTATCTACTTTTAATTGCAGCTCATTAGGAATGGGGATATTGATTCAGTATTTCACAATCTGTGGGAGTGGTATCCTCAAATTTTGCAGGTACAGAATTCACCAAGAGATGAAGCGATTTGAAATTTTTTCTTTTTATATACTGCCTGCTGCTTCAAATTTAACTCTTTTGTACTTGAAAAAGGCTTTTACATATTAATTGCTATATCTTTTATTTTCTTGTTAAAAGCTGCTTTTGGTTTCCTATTGGCAGTTTTGATTATATTGGTATTTTCTTGTTCCCTAGATGTTCTTAATTAATTTGTAAAACATGCATACATGCTTTTCACCACTCTTAATTGCAGTGCTTTCTTCTTCACATATAACTTGAGTCTTCGATTGTAATAATTTTCTTTGTTTGCAATTATTTTTGTAGTTTTTGGAATTGTTTGGGCTGCTCTAGCTGTTTATAAAGTTTGTTTTAAAGCTGTTATTACTGAAGTGGTTGATACTAAGTGAAAATTACCTAATTTTTGCTGTTACACTACCATTCGGGAGTCAAAATTACCTAATTTCTATTTATCTATAAATATAAAAATTCTCAGAAAATTCTGAAGTATCCAAGTTATCGCAGCCTGGTTCATGGCTCAAGAGGTGGTATTGGTAAGATGCATTTGTTGGAAGCCTTAAACTGTGGGGCTTGTTGAGGTGACATTGCTTCCAGGTACAATGTCAACCTTGGGGTATGACGTGTTGGGAATGCCTCTGTAAACGGGGACAAGGAGGGGTTCAACATGGTGCAGATGACATCTATGTGGTTTAACAGCATTGCTTAGGGATGATGGTATTGCTCTTCAATGGGTCTGCAGGACAGCACTATACATGTAATGGTGGGGTTGCTTAGGTTTTTTTGGGGGAAAAAAACTAAGGAAAGTAGTAGGGGTGTCTGCTCACGATTACTTGCTTACATTTTGAGTTCGATTTTCTAAAAAATAAATAAAAAGCAGTTCCCACATATCATAAAAATTTGGGGTAATAGGCAATACAACAAAGTGGCTGCACCAAATTGATGCATATAGTGAATTACAAGTTTTATCTTTTTAATGTAAAAGTTGGAGGATCATTCTCACTCATTTTTAATATAGTGGCAAAAGAGTAAAAGTAATAGAAACATAATAACCAAAAGTTAAATTAAAAAAAGGCACCAAAGCAAAGAAAGATATCATGTGGTGTATCTAAGAGAGCACATTCTCTTTTTTGAGGAACAACAATTGATTTTTTTTTTTCGTTTGATGGTTGCCTAGCCAATACACTGATAGATCTTGAGCAATGAAATGCTTTTTTTTTTTCTTGATAAATCTAGCAAATTACTTTTTTTTCAAATGTACCAACTTATATAGAAGAAAAGGTGTCTCGATTGTCGGTTAGTATTTTATTGGTATAATTTATCTTCAATAAATGAATACAAATTTTTTTTCTGTTAAAAGTTGTTTCTTACTTTCCTGTTTATAGGCAATTTGATTATATGTTTTAGTATTGCCTTTTACATGATGGCTTCATTTTGAGTAAGTTCATGCCCTCATTCTTAACACTGCTTTTAATAGTATCATACGCATTATCATCTTTCTAAGAAGCGTATTTATGCAAAAGCTTTTTTTTTGTTTAAAATTTATACAAGTGTTCAAGTTGATTATGTGTTGTTGTTGTTGTTCAATTTGACTTGTTCTTGTTCAGTTTGACTCATGCTTTTTAATTAAATATTTTATCTTGTTTCAACATGATAAAAATTTGGGGTTGTTTGCGGATATTTCATTTGCTGCAAATATTTGAAACCTCAAACCAAAAAACAGAGTGATTTATTTATTATTATTATTTTTAAAGACCGATTATACTTCACAATGTCATACACATAGAAAAGATAATAATTTCCCAAAAATTTCACGGGAATAGTATCCCTCCAAAACAATTTTCACTGTAGGAAAAAATGCACAAAAATTTGTAGCGCGGTTACAATCACGAGGTATATGGCCATACCAAATGTTTTTAAAACTAAGTAAATATGCAAAACATAGAAAAATAAAACTATCTTTACCTTTCTTCTGTTATGAAGAACCCTAGGTATTTCAGATATTAAAAAAAAAACCCATGCAATCACTTTCAATAACCATACCATTCACCTCTCTCATCCACTTCATGATCACATTCTATAGGACGAGAATTGCATCAATTTCAGTTTCTAGATTACAAAATATCTGAATATTTGTTGCTGCAAGTCACAACTGAAGCACCCCAATCATCTCAAAGCACAAGACCACCATAAGTTGAGGCATCATCATATAGGTACGAGTTTGGCATTGAATCACCTTACCGAGGGGGGAACCAAGAAAGAGGTTGGATTACAAATCCTGCAAGGCTGTGGTCTTCTACTTTTTAGTCAAGGAAGATAGTTGCCGCCAAGATGAATTAGCACAATACGCCCAGGTGGGAATGGGGCGACCATGCTTTTGATTATTTTGCTTCTCCAAGATAGATACAATTTCTAGTTGTAAATTTGTGCTTTGAAATAATTGTCATCACGCCTTTCACTCATATATTACAATTCCTCCAACTTCTGTCGAACAAAGAACCCCAAGTGAGAAATGTCCTTAATGGCAATTTTATTGGGGCATACTACAGCAAAATGCATATGATCTTTAGTATTTGACCATGCTCGCACACTGCTAAGGAGGTCAAGAGCCCCCTAACGTGCTGCCTTTGAATTGTGTGCAGTATCCTTTCAAATTTGCCAAACTAAGTGCATTTTCTTGGCCCAATGTGCAATCTCCATATGAAAATAAAATTCTATCTTTCATTTATGGTTTCTGAGCAATAAATTCACCTAGAGATACCATGGTTTGCTGTCACCTAGGTTCCAAAATAGCCGGTCTCTGTTCACCCCATTAATTTGCACATTCCCAGGGATGAAAACTGTCGTAGGTTCTCCCAAAACATGTTGGATTTGTTTTTCATATCGTCTCCATTTGATCTCATGAGTTCTGCCTCATCGAGTTGCTCTAAATCAGCCATATTACCCAACTATGGAGTGGACTTAGCTTCTCCTAAATTAGTTTATTTATCAAAAGAAGTGGAAAAAAGCTGCTTGTTGCTGACCTCCCATTAATATACTTCTGCACAACCATCCAATTTTTGCAAATTATGCGCCACGCCACCAAATTTATGTATTGCTAATTTTTCTCTTCTTGCATATTTGATATCCATGGTTTTAATCCAATAGCAGTTCAACTTTAATAATATAGTTGAATTTTAGTATTAGTGTTATGTTGTATATTTGCATTTATGTTTGTTGGTAGCTTTTGTGTTTGGGATGTGAAAGGACACTGAGTTATGATGGGGTGTCTTTAGTGAGCCGCCATACTCTAATGAATAGGCTTTGCTTTCTTTTTGGAAAGGATGATGAGTGATAAAACTATTTTCTCCATTTGAGAGAAATTTGCTTTTGCGAGTGTTTGAGATATGGTGTGCATAACCACTTTCAATCTTATCATGTGCATAATGGTAAGGCAACCGAGGTGTGTATAATCTTGATAATTTTTTATGTTTTTTTTTGTGTTCACTTGTATTTTGTTCTCTGGGTTCTCTACCATTCTCTTCATGTTTGATCTTCATTTTCCCATTATCTTCTTTTCATATTGCTTCTACCATACATTATTTTTTCCACCATTGTCTTCCCCACCGAAATCCCCATATAAGTTAAAAAAATATAACTTGCAACTTGCCCACATCATTTTTGGTTCACAACTCAGTTTCGAGACCTAGTCCTTTAGAGAATGTTGCCTAGAATTTTGAGGCATTTTTCCCAAATTTTTTTCAATTTTGTTTGAATTTTTTTATTTTTATTGTTTCTGTCATCATCGCCGATGTTGGTAACTGTTGTCGTTGTGTCGCCGTACGAGCCATCGCATAGTTCTACAAATAATTGCACCGGGTTCAGTTCAATCTGTCTTGTTAATTAGCAACATGCAAACCGCCGTGGCCTTTACACATACCAGTTGATCGTGATTCACCAGCTACCATACCCCACCAATTCAACCCATGAAGCCTCGGTCCACTAGACCAACATCCCGCAAGCTCACAACTCGATCTGCTGTCTTTGACCTAACCCACATCTTCTGCTTGAGAGCCCAAATGCTAACCCAACCAAACCGGTTAAATTAAGCTTTGCTAACCCAACTTGATGCTGTTAGAGCTAACTCAACAGCACCTGTCGGCCTGATCTGACCCAACAGGCTTGATTTGGGCCTAATTCAGGTCATTTTTGTGTGACACTTCTAATAAGTGTTGTCAGCAATTCATAGCTCCAATTTCAATGTCATTTGCATTGTTGGATTCTTTAAAGTGATGCCTATGCCCTAGGGGCAACTTTGAAGGAATCTTTTCACTCTATCAAAGAGGAAAGTTGAAAGTTCTAATTTGTGAGTGGTGATCTGTTCGCTCTCACACGAGCAAGTTCTATTATTTCTTGCATTTTATGCTTTCTAAGATTTGGAACTTGCTGTCAATATTAAATCTTTGGTATTTACATGTCAATTGCAAATTGTGTGCATGTTTTGTGTTCTTGTCTGATTGTAGTGAATCTTTACCTTACAAAATTCAATTGCCTCAAAACCTACCATATATTTTAAGTGATCTCTTTGTGAGTTTGTGTGGCAACAAAATTACTCTACTAGAGTGTGTTTGAGCTTGCATTGAATATGAATTTTAAATAATGGCTAGTTACTTGTTTAGTTGTTTGTGTATTCTTTTGTTAACTTTAAGTTGCATATTTTTTAAATTTTTAGCAAATTTTAGAGATTATGACTAACCAAGAACCGAATGGGAAATGGGTTGAGTTAGCGAGTTGAGGGCTTAGAGACTTTTATGGCTAGGATAGAAGTTTAACTTAGGTGCTTCCTAAATGCAAATGCAATGCTCTTGAGGAATGGGCAGCATCCTTAGCTTCCATTTACTCATTCGACACCTCAAAATAGATGTAGGGCACGATGTGACCGAAAACCTAAGGTTAAGGATGATTATCATTATGAAATTAGGCACAACCCAATTATAGGAGAGGTATAATTCCTAGGGAGAATGATTTTGATGATGTATATATAGGGGACACTAAGGTTATGATAGGATGGGAACTAATTTACCAATGAGGATGGACACATTTGATGGGAACATAGAGAGAGATATGTTATGCAAGATTAAACTAGATGCTCTTACATATGATGGCACTTATGATCATGATAACTTTTGGATTGGATGACCCAATTGGAGGAATTTTCTAGTGACATGATTTGGATGACTATCTGCATGTTACCTCTGCGCGCATAAAAATGATTAGCCACATAGAAATTTATTGGAATTACTATCTTCAATAGAAATGAGTAATCGTAGGAGAATCACATGGTAGAGAGCGAGAGATTTTGCGTGGCAAGTACTGTCCACATTATCATTGCAAATAATTGCACACCTTATTTTTCACATTGAAACAATGTTTATTGTCTGCCACATTCTATTTGAATACATTTGAGTATCTAGGTGCACTTATAAACTGTTAATATTTAGATTGACAACGAGCAAATAACTTTGTGTTAAGCTTGGGGGGTGGATATCTGATACCAAGTAGAGCGGAATGATTTGTAGAGCATAGAGAATGCCTTGCTTATCAAATCTCAAACTAATGCATCATCATCTTTGGCCAAACTATCCACTGATGGTACAAAGAGTGTTCTTAAACTCATGCCTTCTCCTAGTGCACCAATTAGGACACCTAGTGCCTAGATAAGCAAACTTGTGAGAGACAAGCAGAAAGTGCACCTAAAGCTTGTAAAGCTATCTTAATAGTAGTTGTGGATGGAGAGGAAGAGGATCTAAGAGAGGATTTAAAAGAGATTCATGGCAATGACAACACTAAGGTTTTTGATTTTGATGAGTCTTATTTTGGAGTGTACATATTTAGTTAAGGTGGATTGGAGCTGTATAAACATTTTAGCATCTCCATTAACATGCAATGGGGTTGCAAGTAAGCTAGTGATTGATGGAGGTAGCTCATATATTTATGAAGGCTAAGCTCCAAGTTAAGATACACCCATGTCCATTCAGTTTGAATTGGGTGAACCGCGCCTCTCTCCTTGTTACACAAAGGTGTTTGTAATAGCAGTACCAATATACACTAGACAGAACCTTGGGTGCCTAGGCACGCCCAGGCGTCTGAGTGCTTGATTACAACAGCTGGACCGGATCCTATTGAACCAGATTCAATTGTATCTATACTTATGTAATGCTACATTCTAATTAATGAGAATCAATTTTTCTTTTCCCACTTCTTTCTACATGGTATTAGAGCTCCCTTTCTCATGCATCCCAGATCTCCTCCCCTTCAATTTTCCTAGAAATTCTTCGGTTCTCTGTTGAGACCACTCCCTCTAGTTCTACCAAGAGACCTCACAACCACTCTTCAACTCAAATATTCTTAGACTTCTACTCATCACCAGCCACCACTTTTTACAACCCTTCAAGAAACACCCTCTACATCAAGAAATCACACATTACAAGAAAAACAACACCATCTATATCAAGAACTGCACATTCCTAGAAGTACCACTGCCAACTCAACACTCTCCAATCAAATTCACCCACATGGAATTTACCAGTGTAGAATTACACTCTAACAACCACTTCAACACCCAAAACAACAATTTTGTTCACCCAAATGAATCCAATAATCTTAAATTCTTGATGTCTAACATCAAGAATCTAATCCACAACCTCCTAACTCCTGAAAACTTTCTCATATAGAGAGCACAAGTATCCCAAGTGTTCAAAGAAAATAGCCTATATGATCATCTTGACCAGACCAATTACATCTCCCACACTGACAGCTAAAAGTATCAACCATGGATCTCAGTTGACCGACATCTAATAGCTGCCCTCTACTCCATGATATCCCCATCCATTCTTCCCTGCATCTTAGAGGCAGAAACTTGCTTTGAAGAATAGATCATCTTAGAGAAACGCCTCCAATCCACAAACCGATCCATAATCATTTAACTTAAGAACGAACTCTATAACATATCCCTCAAGAATCAATCAATGAGGGTTCATCCAACTAAAATCAAGCCCCTAGTAGACAGAATTGCAGCAGCCGGGTCAAGAATCGACAATGAAGACGTCATACTCTACACATTAAATGGTCTACCATCCACATATCAAGCCTTCAAAGCAGCCATTAGAACTAAACTCACTCCGATCAGCCTTGACGATCTCTATTCCCTCTTATGTAGTGAAGAAATTAATGTCCAACAAGATCTTCAAAAAGAATTCCAGCTCTTAAACCCATCATCCAACAACAACAACAACTCACCCTTCTCCCTATTCTTTGAGCAATTCCAAAGCAGGGGCAGACAAAGTAGAGGTATAGGATGCCGACCACCACCACACCGAGGATTACAACTTGGAAAAAGATCCTCCAGACCACTCTACACTTTGCCAAATTTATCAAAAGCTAAGACACTCGACCAAGTATTACTGGCATCATATGGATCACACGCACAATCAACCCTGTCACCATCCAACGGCCCTCCGGACCGATGGCTACAGTGACCACAACTGGTACCTCGACTTTGGCGCCTTGAGACATAATTGATGACATTAACAATCTCTATGTAGTCGATCCATCTCAAGGCTTAGACTGAATTACATTCGGCAACGGTCAAACACTCTAGATCTCCAACGCAGGCACTGATATTCTCCCTACACCTCACCGTAAGTTCATCTTGAACAATATTCTTTATGTCCCTCAATCTCATTACAATCTACTTTTTTTACACAAGCTAACTTCCCAACCGGATTTTTCATAAAGGACCTCCACTCGAGCACTCCTCTCCTTTGAGGATGCTGCATCTGTGGTCTCTACACCGTCCAACCATCTCAAGAACTCTACCTCAACAGATAATTTTGAAATATGCAACATAGTCAACCGAACCTCCATGGCACTTCCGTCGGAGACACCCGAGCCACGACATTCAGCATCCTCTTCAAGCACCAACTAACTCTCGTCAACAACTCCTCATACCCATGCTCCACTTGTATCACCGCCAAACACCACAAATTACCTGTTCCTATTAAGTGTAACGACCCAATGTCGTTACTTTACAAATTAGATCAGATCCCGCCTCAGAAATCAGGATCCTGAGTAACTTCATATTAGGGCAAGCAAAATTTTCATTAGATAAAAATAATTATAAGATCAAAGTGCCCTAGTTTGGGAGAATTCGAATAATAAAAACTCCAGCTTTATTTTTTCTGAGTTATTTAAATTCAATAAATTGATAAAATTAAATGTGTCCGAATTCATCGATTTTCATGTTATTATGTTAAGTATATTTAAAGGCTGCTCAAAAAGCTTCATCAATTTTTGAGCGCCAGTTCAACCTTAATTAATTTTTGAAGTTTCAAACTTCAGAAATTAATATAAAATAAAATATTTGGTGCGAGGGTGTTCATTACATGAGAACACACCTCGTGTCAAGTTTCGTTATTTTTGGACGTTAAATGACAGAAAAATACAAAAAATTTAACTTTAATAATTATTGAAAATTTCTTAGGATTTCCTTCTTCCCCTCCATCTCGGTCCTGCAGGTCGCGGAACCTTCTGCGCAAGGAGGGCCCTGCTCCGTTTTGGCGCAGGATGGTCGGCACCTGGCCGACCTTCCCTCCCCCCTCCTCTACTTAAACCCCTCCCGTCCCTTCCTTCTTCCCCACAACCCTCCCAAGCCTCCAGCCAACTCCCCCTTAGCTCCCTGCCTCCTGCCAGCAGCTCCCAGCTCCCATCCAACCCTACCAGCCAGCAGCTAGCCTGCAGTAGCCGGCCAGCAGCAGCTAGCCAGCCGCTCTCCGGCCACCCCTCCGGCTCCCTTCAGTCACGTCCGGCCTCCTTTCGGCTTTCGGCAACCCCAGCCTTATGTAAGAGAAGGAAAAGGGGAGGAAATTGAGGAGAGATTTTGCTATTTTTATTTTTTTTTCTTAATATTACATATATTTTATATTCCTTTTTATGAAAAAATAAAAATATTAGTCATTCACATTATTATTCTTCTCATTAATTAATAATGAGAACAGCACAAATGTTATTAAATGATTATTATTTCTATTTTATCAAATTTCAATTCAGGCATTTTCATTTTTTTTACATCTTATAATTAATTATTATATTCTGCACTTTTTTATGGTCATTTCCATACTATTTTTTCTTTCATTCATATATTATTATTATCATTGAATAATGATAATAATAATATTATATCAAATATAATTGCTACCCTCAGTGACTTAAAAACGCTGCCTTCTATCAAGAGAAAGAATGAACGAAAGACGGAATAGAAAGAAGAAAGTAAAAATTCTTAAAAATATCATATCACTTTCATAATGGCTATATAACTAATTTAAAATATTAAAAATCTAAATGCATATTCGATCAAACTGTTGAATTTTTGAACTTAAAAAAGGTATCATATGTCTTTTATTACTCTTGTTTAAATATGCTTTTCTGCTCAGCATTGCACAAATTAATAAAAGTATTTTTAAAAGTCATATAAAATGATATATGAAAAGTTTGGATAATTGAGTAGCAAGGGTTCCATATTGATATATTTTTAGTCTGATCAGACAACTGCTAGGACTGGGTTATCCGATATCGGGAGTCATAAGGAGCCTATACTGATAAGTCTTTGAGGGCCTTTTCCTCAATTTTGTACTTGCCCAACAAAATCATGTTTTGCGCCAGATATCAAACGCTAAAATTCTATATTTTCTTGGGATTGTAATTATTTTTATGCTAAAGTTTCAAGTGCAATTGAAATAGGTTTGCAGGGATTAATTTATACAGTTTTTATTATTTATCAAATTATTGATTATTTTGCTTATTATTTAACATTTGCAAAGTAGACATCCATCAGTACTAAGTTTCAAAACTGTTTGGTATTCAAATATCCGCACTTTTGAAATGTGCCCAGATCAGGAGTTCGTCCTAGAGGAAGGGTGCTAAGAATCAAGCAGTGCTGAAACTACTTCCTGCTGATTTATCGCTCTTTTTTGACTATTTTTGAAAAAGTTTGTAAGTTTTGTTTTAGTTTGATGTCTATATATTTGTTTTTTAAACTATTCAATATGATCTTGCGGTTAGAGGACTTATCCCAAGAACTGGTGCTGGATTAGCTCCCGCTGACTCGGTATCGGGTCCTCACACTAAGTATTCTAGAACTTACAATGCTTTTGAATTTTTTCATTCTGATGTATAAGGCCCAGTCCTCACAATTTCTAAAGATATTACAAATTTTATGTTATTTTTGTAGATTATTACTCTCACTACACAAGGTTCTTCCCACTCAAATATAAATTTGAAACAATACAAACTTCTATATATCTCTAAAAATTCATTGTAAGACGATTTAACAGACACTTTAAAGCCATTCATACTGATGGAGGAGAATACAACTCCACCCTCTTCCATAACCTCCTTAAGAACCTCGGTATGCATCACCAAACATCCTGTTTGTGCACCCCTCAGCACAACGCAGTGGTAACACAAACATAGACACATACTAGAGGTCACTCGTGCCCTCATACAAACAATTGACTTACCCAAAAAGTTTTGAACTCAAACCACTCTTACCGTCACCTACCTCATCAACCTTCTACCCTCTCCAAATACCAACAATACTCTCACTACCAATTTCTTTTCAATAAACAACCAACATATAATCATCTAAGGGTCGTTGGATGCCTTTGTTTCCCTCTTATTCCACCAACACAAACATCCAAACTTGGCTCAAAGGCTACATATGTTACAATCCCAAAACCTCCTATTTAATCTCCCGACAACTCAAATTCATTGGACATCAATTTCTATGCCCAGCTAACATTAACCTAACCGAATCCACAAATTCAACCCCATCACCTCTACTCAACTCAACACCACTCATTCTAGCTCCCTCATCCCTCACCCAACCACACTATACACTACACTAACCATAGCCACATCTACACCGAAAAACAAAATCAACTCCTCTACCATTTCTTCAAATTCTCCTTCAACACAACGACCAACTTCCTCCATACAAACTCTCCAACCTACTTCTCCAAAGTGCAATCTCAACACCACACCCAAATTTATGTCACCACTCTTTCCAACCCACTCTATGCAAGCATGTCTAAAAATAGGAACCAAATTAATTAAATCACTCATACCTTTTCCACAACATCAAACCTCATCAAGAATCAACATATAACTATCAAAATAATTTGCTAAATAGAAGTAGGAGCAACAAGAAATGCCAGCTCCAAACAAAGATCATATGCCCAGGCTCACCCAAACACAAGCAATGCCAGAAATTGGAAGCCCAAATGTACCCAGGCTCAAGCAATACTAGAGCCATCCAGAGGCATGGCGCCTAGGCGCATGTGAGCCACACCTCATTAGATATACATGCTAAACTTGCTACCTATAAGGCAACCGCCAACCTCAAACAGTGGCAACAAGCCATGGCTGAAGAATGCAAAGCATTGATGAACCAGAACACATGGACCCTACTTCTAACTCAGCGCCATCAAAACATATAGGCTGTAAATGAACATACTGCACCGAACTCAACAACGATGACACCGTGGCTCACTACAAGGCAATATTAGTAGCTCAAGGATTCAAACAAAATTATGGAACTGGCTATCTTGAAACATTCAGCCTCGTGGAAAAAATGCCAATTATTCGAGCTCTCTTAACTATTGCCACTCACTATAAGTGGCCAGTCATCCAGATGGACGTCTCCAATGCCTTCCTACATTGTTGGCTAATCGAAACAGCCGACATGCATCAATCTAAAGGCTTTGAGGACTCCACCTTTTTTGACCACGTCTGCCTTCTGAAAAAAGCAATCTACGGTCTTAAACATTTACCATGTCAATGGTACTCCACCCTCACATATTTCCTTCACAGCAAAGGGTTTCATACTAGCACCGCTGACCCTTCCCATTAATTGTCGACAACTCCACAACACGCATCTACCTCCTAGTGTACATGGATGACATTCTTATCATAGGGCCGAACCAAGCAGCTCTCAAATCACTAATTACATCTAACTCACCAATTTCAGATGAAAAATTTTGGGCTCACCGGGCTACCTTTGTCGACATCTCCATCAAGTAATCCAAAACAGATATTGCACTCTTTCAGACTACATATGTATCTAGTATCTTCAAGAATTCAGGAATGGTGCAATGCAATCCATCTTCTACACTTATCAGCAGACACAATAGAGCAACCACTCCCTCAATTTTCTTCTCACAACCCAAATTATACAAATAACTAGTAGGATCCCTCCATTCTCACTACCATTCGACTGGATAACAGCTTGGCAGGCAACAAACTTTGTCACACATGCTCATCCAACCCATACAAATTTTGAGCAGCTCAAAAGAACTCTACGCTACATCAAAGGCACTCTTCTGATTGACATTCTGATAGACCCCAACAACATGCAATTTCAAGCTTAAGCAGACTTCGACTAGGCGGGGGACACGGAAGATCACAAATCCACAGCCGGTTATTGCATTTTTCTCGACAAGACACCCATCTCTTGGAGCGCCAAGAAGCAGAGCATGGTATCAAGATCCTCCAAGGAAGCTGAATTCCCGCCTTAGCAATCACGACTACGGACATTATATGGCTCCGCTGCCTCCTACAAGACTTTAACCAACCCACAACTCAACCTACAATGCTCCACATTATGGTCTTCTTAGGGAATTTTTAGAAACCTTGAGGATTTTTCTTAGATAAGTTGCCATCTCTACTTGAGATTTAGCATACTATTAATTTAGTATTCTGTTCTCAACTTGCCAACATGTCACACTATCACCCTAGCTGAGCTCCAATAGTAAGTAGAAGCCTTTCTTTAGAAGGGCTTCTTACAAGAGAGTTTGAGTTCATGTGCTGTATTTGTACTGTTAACTTTGTTATAATAAAATGATGAAATGATGAAATGATGTTGCACAATAATGGAGTTTCTTCTTGCTTCAAGAAAAGGATCTTGAGTTTACAAGTAATACAAATTGCAAACACATTCCAAAATAATACAAATAATAATAGAAAACATAAGCACAAAATTACAACAAGTTTTATGTGAAAAATCTCAAGATGGGGAAAAAATCACAGAGCTACCACCATGAGAGAATCCTTTGTAATTAAAGAAAATACATGCTTGCAACTTTTCAGCAGCATACCAAAGTTTTCATTTAAAGAGAGAAGATGACTTCACTCTTCTTAAATCCAATAGTCATACACTAAAAAATAATCAATGCATCACCTAATAGCCCTAATATAGTAAGGGTATTTAAACCCCTTAGCATCCAGCCCCCATGTTCCCCAAAATAAGCCCCAATTTAGCCTATGAACCTGAGACTTCGCAAATTATGCCTCGCTGCTCCCCAAGGGTCGGAGTTTCAGTATAGTTGTTAAAGGCAGACTGATGTAGCGAAGCTCCAGGAACTTGGGCTCTAGGCACTTGGGGGTTTCTAAGTGCTACGCTTTTGGTTGCTAGCGACTTTATATATATTTAGCGAGTGAGTGCCTAGACGTGCTCAAGAGGGATCAATTCATTGACTATGCATTGGTCACCTTTGATGTTTTGGCGTGCATAGGCGCTAGGCTCTTAACCTCTGCAAACTGTCTAGTGCTAAGCCTACGCTTAATCCCTAGTAAGGCACTGGCCTGTTGCCTATGCCTAAGGGCTCATTTGGCATTAGAGGTGAATTGTGTCTTGTTTTGAGAGGTGTGGGATTTTATCAAGCATCAGACATCCTTGTAGACTTTGAAAAATACCCTCCCAAACTTCGGAAAACAAAACCCTAATCTATAACAGGTTGTAAAGGAGTTAGAGTAAAATTAGGAAAATTGGTCTAAGTGCTATTTGTTGCCAAAATCATTTTTGGAAAAAAGAGCACTTCTATAGGTAGTATAATTTATGAGTAGAAGGGATTACTCAGAAATTATATTAAGCCTAATTTTTCTAATTTTACTCTGACACCTTTACAACCTTTAGAGGTTAGGGTTTTTTTTTTGTAAGGGTATATTTGGAATCTACTTTCCAATAGCATTCAAATTAAATGGTGTTCAAGTTGAATGTGCTTTATTATAGCATGGAACAAAATATTCTTAGTAAGATGAATGATGCTTTGGCTGTCACTGTACAGTTTGTTATTTTTTCCCCTTTATCATAAAATTTTATAACCATATTATCTCTTTACTCGCCTCCATAATGGAGGAGTACTTTGCTTTCAAAATTTTGTAGCTTGGATATATGGTTTATAACAATGCCTCCAATAGTGAAAATATATCTTAATGTGCTTTGTATGTTATCCGCTTCTCCAGTTAAGTCCGAATCTACATTGCTCGACTTTGGATTCTTCAAAGCTTAGTGCTTTCCTCATTGTCCCCTCAAGTATTGAAACATCTATATGACGGCTTCCTAGTGCACATTTTTTGAATTGCTCATGAATCTTCTCACAACTTTCCCATTGCATGGGCAATGTCCAGACATCTGCAATTCATGACATATATCAAGCTTTCAACGACTGAGGTATATGAAGTCTTCTTTATTTTCTTTGTCTCGTCATCGTTCTTTGGATAGATGGAAGTGATTTCCTAATGGTGTATTGAACGGATTTGTTGCATCCATGTTGAGTATCTATAGAATTTTCTCAATATTGTTATGCTAGCTCAGTTTTAGAGTTTATCTTTCTGTCCCAATGAATCTTCATCCCTAAAATTTATTTAGCGCTTTCAGGATCTTTTATCTTGCACTCATATTATCCCCTGTGATTATATCATCTGCATATATTAGTAATTTCCAAAATCACTGTCGAACTTCCTATAGTAGTAGTAATGGTCTACTTAACATCAGGTGTATTAGTTCTCCAATGTGAACTGTTAAATTTTTTGTATCATTGTCTCAGTGCATATTTTAATTTGTACAAGCTCTTCTTAACTTGCACACCAAGTTTTGCTTGTCGCATGCTTTAAATCCTTGTGACTACAACATTTAAATTTTCACCTCCATCTTGTGGTGTAGTAACACTATTTTGGTGTCCATCTATTTCAGGTGCAGATCTTCACATGCCACTTGACAGCATTAGACGAATTGTCGTCTTTTTGACTACTAGAGAGAAGATTTCTGTATTGTCTACTTCTATCTGTTGGAAGCCTTTCATTACCAGTCTAACTTTATAGTGATTACATATATTGTGCTCCTGCTGTAGCTTGTACTCCCACTTTTTGGAACAATTTCTTTCATGTGGGCAGTTTCATCAGGTTTTAAGTTTGATTGGATGCCAGTGACTGCATCTCCCGCTCATTTGCATCCTCAACTTGCATGGCATGAAGTTTTCTAGTTTACCATCACCAGTTAGCAATAAATCAAAGAATAAAGGTGTATACCTTTTTGGAGGCCATGATACTCTGATAGATTTTCCCAACTACACAATTGGAGTTGGAGGTTTGGCTTGATTCTCCTTATTTGCTTTTGCTTTTTCCTTGTTTTAGCCGTGCCTTCACATTCAATGTACTTATTCAATGTCCATGAATTTTCAACCTTTAGGCTGTCCCAAACCTTGAACATTTCCTTTTTGTTAAAGAAAACATTCATACTCTTTATGATTTAGTGGTTTTGTTCATCCCAAAACATATACCCAAACTCAAGGTTGCCTCACATTAGCGGCCTGCTACTGAGTTACCTGCTCCACGTTTCGAGGCCAATGATCATATCATGGCATTATCACTTGCATTGCAGTCCTCATTACAAATGTAGCAGTTAAGTTTAGTTTACTGCTTCTTACGGTGTACATGGATAGATTTTAGAAGCACTTGGAGTTATTGTTGTAGCTCCAAGTTTATGGATTGAATCATTCTAAGTAGCGTATTTCAGACTCATAGCTTGTGCCTCATGCCTATTTTCATTAAAAATATTTTGATAATATCTCAATTTTATTAATATCAATATGCTAGTTTTTTGTATTATTATAATTGTCTATTGAGTTTTTTTTGTTTAAATTTTGAATTGTATTTTATCTTGAATTGGTACTTCCCCTCTTTTGGTCATGTGAAAGATACTTCCTGTAGAAGGCTCCTCTTGTTTGAATTTGAATTTTGTTTTTCAAAAATAAAAATTTGCAAAAGCTCATTTTTTTAGAGGTTTGTGTAATCTTTTCTGGGTAAAGGTGTATGTTGCCTTCTCCCTCTAATCCTTACAATTTGTGTAGCCTCCTCGAATAATGAATGGTGTTTTATAAAGCGTTTATCATGACTTAATTTGGAATATGTTTTTCCAAGGAAAAACAAATTTATTGCTATTTTGTTAAATACATTCCATATAGGGTTCTCTTGCTCAGTTTATTATTTTGTCTCGTACTTACGAAATAGAAATTGCACAAATTGAAGGGAAGGTTTTTATTCTGTGTACTATTTACCTTTTTTTCTATAATGTATATGTTACAAAACTATTCTTTTGTGATCTAAAGAGTGATTTCTAAATGCGGTGACGTAGATTCATGTTCCTTTTTTGCAGACTGAAACATCAGTTTGTTTCTTGCTTCATTCCCAAAGGTTCATTGAGTACGTTCGGGTAAGTAAATCGGGCCATTGATTAGATTTTTTATTTATTCTTTTCAATTTAGCATTTAACAATGTAATAACTCTGCTATTTCATTTATTTTTTTCAGTTTTTTGTTAGCATATGTGAATAATTAAATCATTCTTTGAGCTTCAAGGCCACACTGTAGATTGGTTAACATGATATAATAAATTCTAGTTTATCTATTGAAAATGAGAATTAAAAAAAAATTAAATACGTTTTTTTACCTTGAAAATGTTGCTTCTTTTCTATTAAAACCAAGCGCCATCCTTGTGTATGGCTGTTTTGCTGTTTGTTCGCCTTGTAGCTTCAGTGAAACACCAAATTTGCAAGAGGAATTTGGTGATAAATACTAGATTCTATTATTTTAGTATTTGTGGCCTTATAGTTTCAATCTCAACATGATTACATTTAGATTCAAATTGTTGACAGCGTAAGATGACCAAAAATATGGCATGGTGAGAAATTATTAGGAAGGATCTCATTAACTTGTGATTTAAGGAGTTATTGATCACGCACCATGGAAATAAATGATTTATGTAGTTTATATCTTAGTGGGACTAAAGTTTGATGTTGTTGTTGTTGTTGTTGTTTCTTCTTTATTAGCTATATAGTCTTCGTTCTTGTACTAATATTGTGTTATGAATTTTTCATCATACCATGGGATTGAGTAGGGCATAACTAGGAACATAGGAACCCACTTACTGCTAGCGGGTTGCTGCAGTGAAGCAATCAAATATGTGGTTTCACATGTTTCACCACTTCTCTGGTTTTCAAGACCATTATGAACGAGCAGTTCTGAAGCTAATGTAACGTGACTTTGCATCATGAAGATTTGCCAAGAAAAATGTTAGGGCATAAGTTGGCAGAATCTAGTATATTAAATAGAAGCACAGATCATTCTAGAGAATCTCATTCTAAATTATTTGATTGGTTCTTGAGCCTGTATTAACAAATCTCTTTCTAAATTGATTTGCCTTTACTCTTTTTAGCTGACTTTTTACTGTGCACCCTCTAAAGCAGATTTCTTTAGCCGGGCAAAGCAAATCTAAAACTGCCATTCACTTGTAGAAGCAATTCCACTAATATATCGAATGCTGTTGAAACAATGCACATAACTATGGAGAGCTTCCATACAGTTCAATCACTAGCCTTGTGCTTGCTGACCTTTGACTTGTAAATGAATTGCAGTTTATTGAGATAAGTGCATGCCATTCTTGCTGGAGGACATTCAGTTTGAATGTTCCTTTCAAAGTTTACCCAATAATGATTAGAAGTAATTTGTTGCAAGGAGTGGCTATGCTGAGAGATTTCAGATGTACTTAATAGAAATAATAATGGATTGAAAGCAACAACTAAAGTTAGTATTTGGTTGAACAACCTTCGCTCTTTCCTTTTTTAGGCCCTTGATCTGCCTTTTTTTTTTTCTCCTCACATTGCTAATGCTTCTCGTACCCACTTTCATAAATAATTAGAAGAGTTAGAGTAAGGAGGGAAGAATCAAAAAAGTTTGACCTTGATGACTTTGGAAAAGACAGCAAAATTTATTATATGCTTGAAGGGAAACAAAAGAAAAAGAATATGGTTAAAGGTAGGTGTGGGAAATGGGGGTAGGTGGGAACTTCCTTTGGATATAGAGCGGATATCAAACGGCTTGAACAGAGAAGGAATATTGGTTTGGGGTGTTTCGTAAAAAGGTCGAGTGCCCAATAAATATGGTTTGGTAAGCTGTATAATTGTTATTGGTATATACAACCGCCTATGCTGTATGGGGATGAATGTTAGCTAATAAAAAAGAAACTTAACGATAATAAGTGTTACATAGATGATAATGCTTTAATGAATGAGTGGGTATACTTGTAAGGATAGAATGAGAAATCAATTTATTCGTACCAAGGTTGGAGTAGCTTCAATAGTGGATAAGACTAGAGAATGCCGCCTTAGATGGTTCGGACATAATAAGCATAGACTATGCAACGTTTCTATTAGAAAAATTGAGTTTCTAAATTTTTACCATATTAAAAGAGGTAGATAAAGTTTAAACTAGGCATGGGAAGAAATTATTAGGACGAACCTTCTCTATTTGGAACTTAGGGAAGAGCTTCTATTTGATCCTGCATAATGGAAACAAAGGATTTATGTAGCTGACTCTACCTAGTGGGATTAAAGTTAGGTGTTGTTGTTTGTTATAATTTGAATTTTTTTAATAGCAATATGAAGATGCTTAAATATTGTGTCATTATATAACTATATAATTATATAAATAAATATCATTAATACACAACAATAATAACAACAACAATTATGACAACCTCACAACCAATCCTTAATCCAACTAGTTAAGGTTGGCTACATATGAATCCATTGTTTTCATTGTGCACATTCAAATAGAAACCCTCAAGATCCAAATAGAGATCATTCAAATGGTTTTTTCCCATATTTTTGGTCTTCTTTTTTAATATGGGAGAAATTCATACTCAATTTTTTAATAGAGGCATGCACTTAATATACCCAAACCAAAGGCAACATTCTCTAAACATATCTATAGACTGCATAGGGGAATCTTAGAAAGTTTGATAATTAATTTTAAGCTTTTTAAAGATGTTTTAACCACAAAAGAAAGCACAAACAAAAATATCTTATTGAACTTTGGGTTAATTTTAGGTGTTAGAAAATTGATTTTTTCATATAAAACATCTATTGAATGCATAGGGGAATCTTAGAAAGTTTTATAATTACTTTTAAACTTCTTAAAGATGTTTTAACTACAAAAGAAAGCATAAACAAAACAAGTTAGATTTTCCCAAATCTACTTTGGGAAAGTATTCGGTGGACAAAATGAAGCCAAATAATATGAAACAAAATGGATGATGAAAACACCTTGATCGAGAATAAATACAAAACAACAGAGAAATATAGGGAAAACAAAAAATCAAGGATACTTATATATATATATATATATATATATATATATCCACCTTGATTCTTGCTGGTTAAACACTTTCATGAGACTCTTTGATTGTTTGCACTGAATAAGGAAGATTTGGTTATTCGCATCAAAACCTCAAAAGAGAACACCATGACAACAATCAATATTCTTTATTAACCTTTTCTCCAGCCATTACATTACTATTTATTGTTGCATTCAAATTCTAAGCCTTAAATTCCTAATTTTGGGTGAATTGATCTATGCGCCTCTTATGATATATTATAATAAGCATGTCCTATTTCCACTCTCCAAGCATGATTATGGTCGATCCAAAATGCCATACATCATTAATGATCTGCCTCCCACTTAAAAAAAAATAATATGAAAATAAAACTTTGGGTCCACATGATTGATCCCAAAGCTCCTAAACATGATCCTATATTTGACTATATTACCATAAAATTCAAATAAATTGCAATAAAATAAAATAAAAATCCCATCTTCAACATTTCATCTCTTTGCCCCAGGCACGTGCCTTGATCCTTGATCTCACAAAAGGTGGCTATGCCACATCAATTCCCCTTCCATGAAAAAAACTATATTATGCAGTGTTGAAATTGAGATATTCATCCAAAAGATTGGGATCTAACTTTTGAAGTTCTGATTTGCTCGCTCATGTATCCTCATAAAGGGGTTTTGTTTTCCATCTACTTAGAAACATGTGCTCTTTATGCAGTCTTACATCAATTTCATCAACAATAAGATTTCTAGTTTCATACAAGGAAGTTCTTTGAACATATCATATGATAGATCATTGCTTTTTCCAACCATGAAATTAGTCTTGTATTCTTTGATTTTCAATATATAGAAAATGCAATACAAGGTTAATTAACATTTAATACAAGACTATTTAACATATCAGGCAACAAATTTTGGAGATAGCATTGAATCCAATCTTCCTAATGACCTTTAATGGTTGAATTGCTATCACATGCAACTTATATTTAGTGATGGCATATTGCTCAGGGAAAATGTGCACCAACACATAGTCCCCCTCATTAAATAGCCTCTCTAATCTTAGATACATAAACCTTGATAGCATATTTATCATTTAAAATTTAATTTGTGCCTTTACCTCATTTTGCAACATTTGAAAATCTTTAGCAGAAGAATATGCAATATTAGAATACGGGTGGTGAAGCAACTTAACTAAGTCAACATGCTTCCTAGGATTGAACCCGTATACAACCTCAAATGAAGCCTTCCCCATGGTGTGAGAGACTGCTAATATATGAAACTCAACAGTTTGTTAGTGGAGTCTTAATTCCCCATGTTCTCTCGAACTTATAGCATCTATAAGCATATTCCTCAAATGTCTATTCACTATTTTCGTCTGAACATCAGTTTAAGGGTGAAAAGCGGAAGAAAATTTAAGGGAAGTGCCTAAGAGTTTCCAAAAGTTTGACATCTATATTTGAAACTATGGTTTTGGGCTCCCCATGTAATTTTACCACCTTGAAAAATAGTTTAGCAATATGAGAGGTTTTGTTATTTTGAGACATGGTATAATATGTGAGTATTTTTGAAAAAATGACCCATTGCCACAAATACACTCATGTTGTATCATTGTCTTAGGTAGATCCAACACAATATATATATATATATATAATAATAAAACTTGTTACTTTTTATTAATAAATCATGAAATACGTACAATAGAAAGGAAAGCAGTGACAACAAAACTAAGTTAAAAAAGAAAAATGAACAAAAAAAATAGAAAAAAAGTATAAACGGTCACTAAACTCCATAAGATTTGATATCTCAACAAAAGTTAATAAAAACTCCACGCTGGAGAAGCCATCCCATTAGCAATTGCATCTTTTTGCCTTAGGTTATAATTTGTTTTCTGAGTGGATTTGAAGCTTTTACCCTTTTGTTGTTTCCTTTATTCATAATAAGGAAAGCGTATAATAGCTCGAATCCGATATGTTATCATTTAATTCTTCATTGAGTCCATTTCAGAATTCTTTTCAGGATTAGTTTAAGCCCTCCATGTACGAATGGATGAAACTCCTTTGCATAAGGATTTGGGCTCGAACACGCCTCCATATCTGGAGAAGAGTCATGCGGAGGAGAGGTCATTTTCCATGTCTCTTCTTCGCAGAACAATCAGAATTTCATCAATGTATAGTTGGAGCTCTTATGAAGGAATGTTGGACAAATCTGTGTCATCATCATCAAAGATCCCCCTACTCTTAAGATTTCGGGTGCTTCTAATAGAATGGTCTGAAGCTTTCATGTGGAAAAGGCCGCGTATCTCTTCCCTCCATCGTCAAAAGGATCTAACGACAAGGCAACCAAGTCACCCTCTGTCACCTCTACCAACATCTGGCAGGAAGCATCTGCCTAGGGTGAAATAGCACCCGAGCAACCATCATCATCCATTATATTGACTTCAACAACAATATCAGTTTCCAACTTAGCCATCATCAATCACCTCCAAAGATGGATCATTAGATCCTCCCAAGTGGCTCCCAAATGCCGGAACCGAGTGGGTAGTAATGTGATGACCCATGCTAGGTTGGTAACAACCAATCTAACATCGAGTGCATCATTCCGTAGGGTCATATTGGCGGTTAAGCAAAATACATTTAAACAACATCTAAAGCCTTACAAGGATAAGAAGTATTATTCATTCAATTTAGCATCACATTATCCAGAATATTACATATTTGACAGCATACAAAAATAAATGTTTGTCTCTTGAAAAGAAAGTAAAAGCTAAAGTTTTATTCTTCTAATTTGCGCCACGATTCTTTTGAACACCTTTATGCTAACCCAGCTTCTTTCAACTGTCTGGTCTGGCATTATAAAAATAATGCCTTTGTGCACATTATAAGTACAAAAAATATTAAATAATATGCATATAAGAAAAAGCGGAAAGCAAAAATGATATGAGAATAATTACAGGAAAATATGATTTAATGCAAATAAAAGATAATCATAACTCTTGTAAATAAATATTTCTTTATCATGGTTATGTCATATGCCAAATTTCAAACGATGATCGCATAAAAATTCATGTTTATGTTCATGTCTTGATATCATGAAGCGACGTTAATAGTTATGATGGGCAAAGCCAGGAACCTTGAGACTGAGTTCAATAAAAGTATTTCTTTCATTTGGGCCCCCTCAAAGGGTCTAGATGGCATCCCTATGGCTCTCGATAGACTAACCCTGTCCCTAACCTATTCAGCCACCATTTCGGAACCCTTTGCAACATTCACAAGATCATAAACATCATTTGTTTCTTTTACTTCATTAGTAGTAAAAGTAATTCATTTAATAACAACTTGAAACGTGCTTAATGCGATGCTTAAGCAATAATAAAAGTAAATAAGAGTATAAAAGTAATATCAAGTGTACCTTTGTGTTCAAGTTAATAAGGCGAATCACTCACAAACTTAATATTGTACTGAGAGATTTGATGTGTCTGCAAAAATTATGTTTTGTAGTTTTATCAGCCTTGAAAATATCTGTCTTTAGTATTAAAGCATATATTCTCCTTTCTAAGTTGATCTTGATTAGTTAGTTAATTAATAAACTTACGTGTTTTTACTAGGATGATTAGGTTTTATTATTAAAGCACTTGGCCTGATCAAGTCTAGATAGAAAGATCCACTGCATTCCATCATTATTAGTTATACAACATTTTGTGATATGATTCTGGGCATTTAATTCAGAAATCCTTCTTTATCAGTTAAAGCATGATACACAAACTATGGATCTCTCTTTTTATCCTTACTAACTACTCTACAATTGATAAACAAAGTTCAATTTTATTAAGAAAAGTAGAGTTTCATCTACGTTTGGCCGTTTGGACATTCAAGCAAATCTCATCCATGTTTTTCGCATGGCGTGGGCTAGTTTTGGATCTTGATTGATGTGTAGTGCGGGACAAGATTTGCCAATGCTGGCACTCTTTGTGGATCATCTTCAACAATTTATGTTAATTGTTGTGTCCTACTACATGTGTGCCCCCAAGTGTTACTTGGCATAGTACCTGTAATGACTCAAAGTCGTTGCTTTGCAAATTAGGTCAAATTCCACCTCATAAATTAATATCCTGGGGAATTTCAAATTAGGGCCAACAAAAATACCTTTAGATGAGAATAATTTTAGATCAAAGTGCCATAGTTTGAGAAAAATTTGAATAATGGATACTCTCGCTTTATTTTCTGAGCTTTTTAAATTCTATAAATTAAGAACATTGAAATATGTGTTCGAATTCATTATTTTCAATGTCGTTGTATTAAGTATATTATTTAAAGGCTGCTTGAGAAGTTTCATCGATTTCGGAGCGCCGGTTTGATCTCAATTAATTTCTGAAGTTTAAAACTTCAGATATTGCTTAAAAATAAAATTTTGCTCCAAATCGAAAAATTTTCAGTGTTAGGGTGTTCGTTATGTCATAACACACATTGGTATCAAGTTTCGTTATTTTTGGACGCCAAGCAGCGGAAAAATGCGAAAAATTTAGCTTTAAGTATTTTTTTATAAAAATTTCATTAATTCCTTGTCCCCTGATCGATCGCAGATCTTGCGATCGGGCTCTGTCGCGCGACAGAGCCCTGTACGCGGAACCTTCCACGCCAGGGAGAGCCGCCTGCGCCGTTTTGGCGCAGGTTGGTCGGCACTTGGCCGACCCCAGGGCTCTCCCTCTCTCTCCAAATCCCTATTTAACCTCCTCAGCCACCCCCCTCCTCCCTCACACCCTCACAGTAGCTCTCCTCTTCTCCCAACCAGCAGCCCCCCTTTTCAGTCTCCTCCCGTAACCAGCCAGCTGCCACTGGCTAGCAGCCAGCCATCCGCCACCTGCTAGCCTCCGGTCACCTCCTTCAGACCCCTTCGGCTACGTCCAGCCCCCGACAATCGAACTTTAGGTAAGCAGAGGAGGAAAATGAGTAGAAATTTTTATTTTTTAATAAGAATATTATCTCAATTAAGTCATCACATTTGCATTATTGTCATTAATCAATAATGACAAGTACAAATGTTATATTTGATTAATTTTTTTCATTTTGTCAAGCTAAATTTTTTCTATTTTGTCAAATTATAGTCATTTCTATTTTGTTTTTCTTTTATTCATATATTATTATTATTATCATTAAAATAATGATAATATTAATAATATATCAAATATAATGGCTACCATCAGTGATTTTGAAATGCTATCTTCTATCAAGAGAAAGAATGAACGAAAGACAAAATAGAAAATAGCAAAGTAAAAATCTCTAAAAGGTTAATTTAAAATATCCAAATCTAAATGCATATCCAAAATCGAACAGTCAAATTTTGGATCTTAACAAAAAAAGGTACCCAGTACATGATATGTATTACATTTTGCACTTTTACTGCTACTTAACTCGCTTTCAAGTCAAATTCATATTGAAGCTTGGTTGGTTGTCCGGAACCAACATTCGTGGCTAGTTACTGGAAAAATGACATCAGTAACTACATTCATTGCTAGTTACTGGAAAAATAATATCAGTAACAGCATTCGTGGCTAGTTACTGGAAAAATGATATCAGTAACAGCATTCGTAGGTTGTTATTGGACAAAAGACACCAGTAACAATATTCGTGGATTGTTACTAAAAAAATGACATTAGTAACAACATTCGTGGTGGGTTACTGGAAAAACGACATCAGTAATCTACATTTTTGAGCTAATATCTTTTGCAGGAAATTAATTATTTCGTTTGCACTCTTATCTTATTTTTTTCTTGCATTCTTGTTTTCGCAAATCACATCTCTGCTATTATAAAATGTAATACTTCATTGTTTACTGTGATACTTAAAGTATTATCTAATTATTGAGAATTCTAATCACAGTATTGTTTTATGTACAATACCATGTCAAGTGCTTCTGGGAGAGCTTAAACAAGAACTTAAAAAATTTTCACTGGCGGAAGAACCTATGACACAACTCTTTTATTTTATTTTACTTTTTCAAAGTTCATCTGTGTTATAGAAGATGAACTTTGTCAGAAGTTAGTTGGTGACATTATAAAATTTGAAAATATTATTAAATGAGAAATATATTTTGGTTTTTATACGTGCTCTTTTTCTTTCAAAATAACTCAATATGATCATGCGGTATGTGAGTACCCAATGTTAAGATAGTTCTCGCTGAATCGGCGTCGGATCACCACAGTACCCTAGGGAGGCCTGAGTAAGATGAATTGGGTGAGTTTGTATATAAAGAGACTCATCCCTTGTCACACAAGTGACTGGAATTTTGGACAACCAATGCTCATTTGTCGGTTCTGTGGAGATTTCGTGTAGATAGTAGGATGCTCGGTAGCTTTAAGAATAACTTGGTAAGCTAGGAATCACTTGTCTGGCTTATGGACAATCTTCATGATTGATATCCTAATCACCTACACACTCGGGTATTACATCTTTAAGTAGGATAAATGATGTATCACCTTTTTCAAAGTTTGCTTAGTTAGAGTTTCTATGATTCTTGTACAACCCCATAAGAGTTAAGTTGGAAGTAAGATAACATTGAGACATGTTGCCTTGAGGAGAATTTCTTAAGATCTTGTTCCTTTGAATTGATTTAAAAAATTGGAGCATTATAAAATCTAGGCTAGTGAACTTAAGAATCTATATGCTGATTTTATAGTTCTTAAATTCAATCAAATGTGGTATTTATAATCAAAGAACAAATAGCAGTTTGGATGGTTGTTTATAAAACTTACTGTAGTTTGCTGAATGAACTGATTAAAACTCTCATTGTTTAACTGCTAAGTTGTTAGTTAACAAAAATCTGTAGTCATTAAGCGAACAACATTAAATGCTTCAATGGTCATTGAGCATGTACGATAGATGTTTGTTTTCTATTCAGGCTCACCGTCATTTGCTTAACAAAATATATTATGTTCGTTGAATAAAGACTTTTAATCAATTAATATAAACGATTATTATGCAGATTCGTTCAAGTCTTTAGAATGATCAATTTATTAAATGAATCTTAGTTGAACGAAATAATAGACTTATGATTATTATTTTAAATGCTCTCAGATTATAGTTCTATGTGTTTAAATCTATAAATCAAATAAGAATGCAATACGCAATAAAACAACTAAATCTAAGTTTTCAGCGATCTTCATATTGTCTTCTATCTCAAATCTTAAAGTGATTCTTTAGAGGTCTTTATAATGATCTTAAACAGGTTATATTTTAATTATTTTTTGGTCTCATTCTTGTGTTGAACTTACTAAAAATCCAAAACTAAAATAACATTCAAATCATTAGTAGTATTGCAAATATAAATTTAGAACTGTAATCTTAAAAAAATGAGCCTCAACTATCAATGGTTCCATGGGATAATTAGTTTTCTCATCTATTTTTTGTGCTATAATACTTGTTAAAACTTTATTCACGAAAATTTTGAGTATTCTCTCCACATTTGTGAATGAGTTTGGTTGGATCATGTGATTTACTTGAACCTGTGCATCGGGGTCGTACAACAATATTGTGTGAATAGAATTTCATTTTCCACAAGGACAAGTGTATTGATTATCAAATCAAATTTGATTTAATAGTTATCAAAATGATTGATTTGTATCTAAAATCTAAATGCCTAAAGTTTGGTTACTAGAGAGAGAATGAGGGTGAAGACGTACAATTAGGATGCTAAGCATTGGACTTGGTCTTATCTGGATGCCAAATTTTCATTTCAGTATGTTTTGTGGAATTGCATTTATTTTTTGAGTATTCAATGGGATAAATAATAATTGCTCTACCCTCGTAAGCAATTCCTAATTACTACCCTTCAATCTCGACCTGTAAAAAAATAATAATTAACTAAAATTTTTTTAGTATTCATTTGATCTAAAATTTTCTAAGATTTAGTTATTTGAGCGAATGAATTTTTATTACTTTTTCTCTGCTTTTAGTAACCAAGTGCTTTCGCGTTGTTGTTAATCTCTTGATAGCTAATATGAGATCAATTGCATTAAGAGTCCACATTTTTAGCACATTTCTACTTCAACTCTATATTAATAATTCTGGCATATCTAATTTCGAGCCCTCATTTGCATTGTTCACATTTTAAGGGCTTACATTCAAAATCAGTAAAATAGCGGCATGCAAAATAAATCCTAGCACAAGTTAACGTGACACTCTAAACTATTAGTATATTATCCACACCTCTATATTAACCTATGTCTTCAAGCTTTAGCATAGATAATCTGACTTCACTATCGTTGTATAAATATTGGAAGATATTCAAAAATAAATTCATATAAAACTTCTGCTACAAAATGACATTAAAAAATATAATTCAATGTCAAACACATTAATAATTATACATAAAGATTAATAAAATGCCAACAAAAAAAATTAGCTCATGAACAAATAAGACCACATACTTAATGAAACTTTTATTTCCAACGTGTATAGTCCCACACACCAACAACACCAAGCCTTAATCCCACTAAGTGGGGTCGGCTACATGAATCATTTGTTTCCATTGTGCATGCTCAAATAGAAGCCCCTTCCTAAGTCCCAAATAGAGAAGATCTTTCCTACTATCTTCTTCCCATATATTTTTTGACTTTTCTCTTTTAATATAAGCGAAATTCATGAACTCAATTTTTTTTTTGTGTTGCATGGTCTACGCTTTATATGACCGAACCATCCGAGGTATCATTCTCTAATCTTATCCACTATTGGAGACACTAAAACTTTGCTATGAATGAACTCATTTCTCATTATATCTTGTTGAATATACGCACTCATCCACCTAAGCATCCTCATCTCTGTATACTTATTTTATCAGTAAGTTTCTCTTCCGTTGGCCAACATTTAACCCCATATAATATAGTTGGCCGTAAAGCTGTTCTATTAAATTTTCTTTTAATTGAGTGAAATATTTGTGTAGCACAACTCTAAAAGCATCTCTATTTCATTCAACCAGCTTTGATCTTTTTAATCACATCACTCTATTTCACCTAGAATAATTGAACCAAGGTACTTGAAATCAATTACTTTCTTGATCATATGCTTCTCAATAGCTATTAGTACAAATTTTATTAAAAAGCTTTGTAATATAATTTATCCATCTATATTGAATACTTAAAGTTTATTTTTTTTATTATTATCTTTGATATAGTTAACTCCAAATTTTTAGTTTTTTATCTCTTAATTTAGTTAGCTTTTAAATGTCTCTCTCTCAATAGTCTCTAATTTATTATATAAATCCTTGAATGCTTGCACTCTTAGCACCACATATTATTATTTGGATTTATGAGAAGTTAGTTTATATTTTTTCTAATTTTTTCAGTCTTATATTTAAACTATTCTTTATAGCATATTATTTTATCTTTAATCTTAATTTGAACATCATATTTTTACCACTATACATCTTTATTATTGGGTACTTTCTCTTTTGATTCACCAAATAAACTCTTTGCTATATTATGAATATAACTAGCAATCGAATCTCACATTAAGTGATAATATATTCCTTTTTTTTGTTTGTAATCATATGATCATAAGCTAAAACAAACTCTAAAATCTATATTCATTCTTCATTAATCTTTTCAAAAACAAAATTACTAAGAATATTATTAAATTTCTTAATCAACTTTCCAACATCTCTATTTAAATATTCTCTTATAAAAAAAGGCATCTTTATGTCTTTTTGAACCAACTTATCCAATTATGCTAAAATATTTCTTTTAAACACATCAATCTTATTTAAACACTTGCATTATTAAAAACTATTCTATTAAATATACTTTAAAGATATATTCTATCTTTAAACCTCATAACATCTACTACATTAGCCTTCAAATTCTTATCCAAAATAATACACACATTATTTATATGGCGAATCTTACATAAGGACCAAAGTTTAAAACCTAAACTATCAATTTTTTTTGCTCTCTCACCCTCTTAATTTCTTGAAGGCATAATATGTTAATCATCATGTTTTTCTTAATATCACCGAACTCAAAATAAGTTGTTCCTAGATATAAATTCTATCTTGTACAAAATATCTTGTGCATACACTGGTTTGTTAAAATGACGAGGCTTAATCTTAACTGAAGATCATGCCTGATGCGTTGATTCAAGCAGCTGTCCTCCAACTTCTAAAAGAACACCATTTTTTTTTCCTTAGCCGGCTGGGTACCATTTGGGTGTTTGCTACACATGACATTGTGTGTACAGAATTAAAATTTGATCCTTAATTGGGACCTAATTTGGATTAAAGTGAATGTTGATGACAAATCTGGGTCCAAATTGAATGTTTGGGGGACTAAGTGAGCATACTGAATTGTTTGGTGACTATATATTTGTAATATTTCTAGAAAAATGTAACTATTCTCAATTCAGAAATTAATTTTCTACAGAATAATAAATCTGTTGCTTGTATAGGCAGGACAGCTTATGGAAGCAGTGAACTATGCACGTGCGGAGTTAAACAAGTTTTTCGCTATCAAGCATTTGGACGCCCTTCTTGAGGTATTTATTGTTATAACAACCAACATTCTATTTATTATATTCAATATTATTGATTTTATATTCTGCATATTTAATAGTTATATTTTCTGCATAATTAGAGAAATTCTTATATTATTTTTTATCATATTTAACTAGCCAGAGATTCTTGTATATATTTTTTTATATCAATGAATGCTTTGTACGAGTTTTTGTACAAAATTATACATTTTCTCACATTCAAAAACATTAATGATCCATAACTTGATGCCTTAATAAAGCTGTTAAGTTTTGAGGAGCGCACTGTTAATTTTGCGTGCGCCTGCAGGATGTGATCGCACTGCTGGCGTACGAGGAACCGGCGAAATCTTGCGTCGGGCGCCTGCTTGATCCTGCGCAACGGGATTTCGTCGCCGACGCAGTCAATGCCGCCGTCCTGGACACGAGGCCGGGCGCAAAAACCGACGAAAGTTGCGCACTCCCCCGCCTCGAAATGGTGTTGAAGCAGCTGACTCAGTGCACGCTGGAAAGGCGGGCGCTCAACGGCGATCAAGGAGAGGCCTTCGATGTGCACAAGATCCACCATGGGACATATCAGCTATAAGATAAAAAATTAAAAAACAATCATCTTTTTCTGATTGGTCAGAGAGAGGTGGGGCCAAGCTTGAAAGGCTGGACTCACCTACCTGACCAATCAGGGGGGCGGCTGGCTGGCTGGCTGGCTGGCGGCCATTTGTGGGTTTTTTTTGTAAGTTCTATTTGCGCAATAACCCACGGTATTTATTTATGAAGCTTACCTGTGTCGCCGGCATTTTAGTTGTAAGATGTGTTGTGGCTGGGTGTCTTGTGCGTGTATACACCTGTTTGTATGAATTTTGCTTGCCTAGAAATGTCATTAATTTAAAATATAAGATTTTAAAGTTGTGTGGGCTTATTTTTATATTTACTGTGCATATTACAAAATTGTCTTCTTTTTCTTACCTTAATAGCATTTCTAATTATTCAAAATAGCTAATGAGTAAGATTAAAATGTTTGTTTTGTGAATATCATTATGTTAGTGCCAGATATGCATTTAGATTTTGTTTTAAGCCTAAATAAAAAATTGTTAAGCTTTGATAAGAACAAGCATGTATAGTGAGCCCCAAGCATGTAGCTCTTAGAAAATTAAATGAAAACTAGCTAAGGACAATAACACCACTAGTTAAGACTATCACCAATGGAATGGATCATAATAGTGAACTATATTTGGCAACCAACTAAATTTATAGAAAAGACATGAAGTAAAATACCCACACCATTCTTGAGTAGTCACATGATAATAGGAATATTTGATAGCCTTAAAGAAAATGCATAAGAAACCACTAAAGTAAGAAAATAAAGGCTCCTAAGCTCAACAAATATTCAGCTGCTACAACAATTAAAATCCTCCATTTAAGAAGGGTTGCTATCTTGGTTGAAAAAATCAAAGAGCCTACATAATAAAGACATTCTAGAAGGCAGCATAACAGAAGCATTGCTTTGAGTTGAGTTACCTTATGATACATTCTATTAAATTTAGTTCTAATAACGTAGTCCTAAGTCAAGTAATTCATAAGGATGCTTATAATATCAATACAACCTCAACAACAACTTGAAATAAGACGACATTATCAAACAATCTTTTATTGATAAATTCTTAATGGTTCTTAGCAGCCCATAGGAATCTAAGAAAAACAAATAATTCCCACAAACATAAATTTAATACTTATGTTGTTTCGGTCCCGACAACAAATAAAGAGTCTGCACCAAAAGATATAAGACCATCAATTTCCCTTTTTATACCATTAAAAATATTTCAAGCAATACTATTATATATATATATATATATATATATATATATATATATATATATATATATATCCTATACCAAAGAGGACCCCCAAGAATGCACATATTATCCATAAACAACAAAGAAAGCATAGTAATAAAGGTAACCCTTAAAAATCCTACCAAGAAAGCACATGCCTCAATAAAGATGATTAATAAACTCTCATTTGCATGTTAGAGAAGCGCAAGAAATCCTACAAAGATGAGGTGCGAGTTAGCAATTTTCTTATCAAAAATGTATTTGAATTTACTTTTCTTAACATTTGACCCAACTCAAATACTTCAAGGGAAGCACTTTAGTAATAAATTAACCTCATCAATAGGATGGTTGGTAGCAACCCCATTACTTATCCTTTTATTTTTATTCTTAGATTGTTTTTTGTAATCTAAAGGAATTAAAGGCAATACACATATAAGAGGTTTGCCACATGAATTCTTTTATTATTGGTATTTATCATAATCATAATGGCTAATTGACTGTTGAAGCTCTAAGCATCTGTAATCCTAACTTTTCATGTGAGATTATTTCAAACTTTGCGAGCCACCTCATTTAAAAGAAATATATGGTTGACAGATCCTACATTAGGACAGCACATACATTTTGAGATGTTATGAAATACTCTCCTTTGAAGTTCAATATCCACACTAAAGAAACATTTACTGATTCTTCACAAGAATAATTGACGAATGTAGGTTAGAATCTATTCCAATACCAATGAGGCTTAGTTAAGTTATGTTTGTGGTATAAGTGCCATAATAGGGTATGATTAAATTTAATATGAATCACCAAATTCAAAGAGGCAAAGGTAATATTACTAATTTTAGGAATAAAAGAAATAAATTCTATGAGCATATCCATTTGGAGAAGGGTTTGAAGTAGCCTCCTCATTACTGCATTGACTAAATAAGAAATTAGGGTTGACAGGAACTAGTTTCTCACTTAGAATGCAAAGCGATGAACAGTACTCTAATAAAAAAGAACTTGTTTCATTGATAGTCCTAGAGAATTAAAAATTTTATCAGATTTTTTCTATATACTCTACATTCTAGTTAGTAGAGACATTCAACTTGGGGGAAACTACAAAAGGTGTTTTGTAGCACAATATTTTGCGTTCACAATTTGAGCAAATATAGAAATCTTCGTTCAAAAACTCGACCTAAATTTAATAGAAAAAGCATTGTGGAGGCCTTCAAAATTTCTAATACCAAGGCCGTCTGAATGGCACAAAAGGTTATGAAATTCTAGGGCTCCTAAATATCCAAAAAATTGTTAAGGATTACTTTGATAAATTCATAATTCCATTTGGTAGTAGAAGTCACCTCTAACTAGTATATGGGAAAAACATTAAGCATCTATTAATGAGAATAAGATGGACACCTTGGGACAAGAGATTGTGTTCCCATCAATGAATTTAGTTAAAGATCTTGAAAAGTAACTCTATGCAGAAATCATTTTATTACAACAAAAAAAAATTGGAATGCCATGATAAGTCAAAAGAAATATATCTCTTTAAACCTTATTTCAGAAGCATTGTGATTTATTAGATTGTTAGAAGTGATGAACACCCAATTTCCCGTAGGGAATTTTGTGTTAGAATTTATATTTTTCTTAGGATTAGTTGTACTTTGAGTGTGTTTTTGTGGTATTTCAGAAAAGAAGAGCTCAATTTAAAATAAAAAGAAAATTTGAATGAAGATGGCATACAGCGCGCTCTCGCGCGTCATAGTGCCCAATGTCTCAAGACTAAGGCGCTACAGTGTGCCACAATACCGAAAAATCCCTAGGCTCAGATTCTATAGCGTGCCATAGCACCCGATGTCCTGAGACTAAGATGCTATAGCACGCCACAATGCCAAAATGTCTGAGACTAAGGCGCTACAATGCGCCATAGTGCCCGTGTTCTCGAGAGCAAGGCACTACAGTGCGCCATAGTTATAAAAATATCGAGACTCAAGCGCTACAGCGCGCCCTAGCGGCCAACTTCCCGAGAGCCAGGTGTTATAGCGCGCCACAACACCCAACTTCTCGAGAGCCAGACGCTACAGCGAGCTACAACGTTCAACTTCTAGAGAGCCAGGCTCTACAGTGCCCAGCTTCCTGAGAGCAAGGCTCTACAGCGCACCATAGTGCCGGAAATTTAGAGGCTTAGGCGCTATGACGCATTGTAGGGTCCAACAAATAGAGACTTAGGCGCTACAGCATGCCGTAGCGCCCATCGAACAGAAATCGAGGCCCTATAGCACGCTATAGAGCTATCCGATAAACAGTCTTGGAAACTTGCTCCAAGATAGCATTGGGATAACCAAACTATTTAAAATTTCCCATTTCCCCACAGCTTGATTTAATGAAAAACATTAAACACTCTCATTTCCAAGAAAATAAAAGGAATATTATTGAATAAAAATTTAATTTTAAGAGGGGCAATGATGGCATGTTAGAAGAGGAAAAGCTGTATGGAAAATTATAAAAGGCAGGATAAAAGACTTAATGATGGTTCTAATTTTTATTTTGGAGAAGTGATATTCACGAGAACTTCTCAACCCAAGGAGGAGAAGAAGGCTACAACCATTGAGAAGGACAAGCAAAAGAAGCAAGGAATAGAGAAGGAGATCGAGATGAGAAGAAAGACACAAAGAACACCAAGAGCTGTTCTTGAGTATTATATTCTTAACTTATTTTTCTTAATATTTCTTGTAAGAGCAATGAAAATTCTCATCATCTCTTGTATATTTCCTTATTTATTTATTTCAATGGCAACCTAAGCCCCCCAATAGGGAGGGTTGGGCAAGAGCATGTAGAATTTATGATGTAATGTTTATAACTCTTCTAGATCAATGAAATGTCATCTAGATTTAAAAATATTTAAATGTTCTATAGAATAAATGAGTTGGAGAATGGTGAATCTATATTTATGTAAATGATTTATTGTATGAGTTTAAATGGAAGTCTTATATAGCTTGATGATCGCTTTGTACAAAAGTTGTGCACTCTCGAGCGTTGACGTCGCGAATGGCCGTGACAACATTCTTTGTACGAAAAAAGCTCATGCATAACTTGGGAAAAAAGTTTGTTCATTTAAGACATGAGAAAATATAACATAATATTCTTTGAGCTCCATAGCTCGGTTCATACCATTTGTTATTAACTTGACGCATATGAGTCAAGAACCACCCACCTATAGAGCTCCATAGCTCACTCTTGATTTATGCAAGGTTTACGAGCGCATTAAGCTATCAGTGATGTGACATAAACTCATTTAGCTTTGCATCTCATCTCTTTAGCTAAACCGAAAGTAGATGTGTGTAAGTCATAGGTGGAGTCAAGATCATGTGAGACTTAACTAAAATTATGCATTTTATCACTTAGATGCAGAGAATATTTCCTAAACTTAAAGATCACATGATTGTCTAAGTGATGAGATTGAACCTCATTGAGTTCATCTCAAAAAACTAGATAAGATTTAGTATATTTTATGTATGCATTTGAGAATACTAAATCTCTTGATAATGAAATCGATATAAACTCCACTTACTTGACATGGAATTGAAAATAAGAGTAACCTGCATGAACTATGACAACTGCATGTTTAACCTCAACCCTCTCCAATTTTTTAAAGCTATTTTCAAAACCAAATTAATCAATATATTCCTTAAATATTATTGAAACTAGATACACTCTAGTAACAAATCTAAGCACCATTCCCAAAGGATGATAAATCTTGGGATGTTACCATCCTATATTACTTCGGATCACGTACACTTGCATGCGAACATAAACATACGTAATTTAGGTATATCAATATATTTTATAGTTTATATAGAATTGAGATTTATTGACATTAATAGCAAGATTTGTATCTTATTTAAGGGTCCTAAGAAGCTTGTTAATTATATCAACTGACCTTTTATTCCTACATGAAAAATTATAAAATCATTGGCATAATCAAAGTGAGAGACCATAAAGTTTTCTCTCAGTTTAAATTTTAGATTTAGTCTTGCAAAAAGTACTTTATATATTATTAGACCAATGATCCAAAGAAAATTTAAAGAGAATGGTAGAAAAAAGGTCTTCCTATCTAAGCCACCTACTGAATTTAAGGAATCCTTTTGGGAAGTCATTTATAATAATAGAAAACCAAAGATTCCCCATAAGATGTTTCACATTCTAAATTTTTTTATTATCAAAGCCAAGGGATTTTAGGGAATGAAAAAGGGAATTCTACCAGATGTTATCATATGCTTTCTCAAAATTTATTTTAAGAGCAAGACTGTAACCTAACCCCTCTACTTCTTGTTGATACTAGGGGAAAGCTCCTGAGCTGTACGAATATTGTCCTTAATTTTCTAGCAGGAATGGATCCACTTTGGTTTGGTTCAATGAGTATGGGGAAGTAATCCTTCATTATTTTCACCATTAATTAGAAATGATTTGTTAAGAAGTGGAGCATAGATAAAATGGCATGAAATTACTCCATCATTTGCTACTACTACCATTAAGAATAAAGGAGATGTCAATATGAGTTTGTAATTAAAATACAAGGCACTGCATAAGAATTCCCTAGCAGTATTACAATAATCCTACTTAATAATATGTAAGAGGTTTTCTAATGTTCACACGAAAACTCATCCGAGCTTGTAGAGTAGTTATTTCTCCTTGAATTAATAACTATCCAAATTTATTTTTCTAATGAAATAAAATTTAATTTGTATTAATATTAATATTAATTCTAGGATGATGAGGGTTAAGATATGGAGATATAGGGATGGTCTCATATTTCTTATATAACTTAGTAAAAGAAATTGTAGTAGATTTAACAATTTGGTCAGTATCCATCAAATCTCCTTCTAACATATGAATTTCCTTAATTTAATTAAGGTGCTGCCTTTGTTAACTCAGCTATGATTAAATTTAGTATTTTTTTCACTATCAAGTTTCTAGTTCAAATTGAATTTCTATTTCCAATTTTTTTTGGCATTATTATGGTTTTGAATTAAAGTAGCTCTTGCTAGGAAAAGGCATATCTATTTTCCCTACAAAGAACTTCATTAGAAATACTTTCAATGTTTGTCAATAAATTTTAACAAGTTATTGAAAATATTGCCCAGAGTTTTTATTTCAATGTGATAATTTTTTTTTCATAATTTTTAGTTTAGAGGAAAATCTTAACAAGCCGAAAACTTCGCAAGATTATCTCCAAAGATCAACCATGACTGCTTAAGATTCATGTTTTTTAAGAAAAAATAGTTGAAATCTAAATGATTTGGGGATCTTTATGGAATCCACCTAAGTAGTAAAAATGGCATGTTTATGATAAGAAACTAAAGAGTAAAAGGAGCCATTATAAATGTTTTAAAGTTCATTCTTCTAAGCATTATTTATGAAGAATTTTTCAAGTCTAGCAATATATCTTCTATTTGACCATGTCAAAGGAGTCTTAGAATATATAAAATCACCCAATATATAATCAATGATTGCTGGTTAAAATCAAATATTGAAAGAGAGTGGATTGGGCATAACCTTTATATTTATTATGATGTAAGACATCTTTAAAATCTCTCCCCACCATCTGAAGAAGGTCAGTATTACTACATCCCCTCCAATATTTCCATAAAATGGCTCTCCCTATTCTCTAGTTATCACCATGAACAAAGCATCAAAATATTTACGAGAATTTACATGGTTTTTTATGAGGATGAACTGATCAATTTCATTAAGAACCTTCATTTTCCAAATCTCCTTATAATGCTGATGGACAACCTTTTTGGTGTACTAAGTATTCACATAAAGTTTGTATGGGTATGGAAATATCTAAGGATGGTTTCTAAAGTTTGTGGTGGGTTGGTTATAGGTTTAGAGTGGATTAGCAATAGGGAAACCAAGGCTATCTTAGATTGGGCCTAGTTTTGGTTATGGGTTTGAAATATCTCTATTGTAGGTGAGATTTTGGTAGGCTAAATGGCTATAAATAAATTAATATAAATATTTTTAGATGTGTAGTTTGGATCTTGAGTAGATAGAAAGGATTGGTGGGGCTTAGATGGGTGTCAAGGGGTAGAGAATAAGAATAGGTCGTGTTGTCTTCAGATTTAACTATAGAGGTTATGGTGTATTTTGGAGTATCTTTGAGGGATTAGATAATGGTTTAATAATTTTTTAATAATACTTGAGATATTTGAGAAGATGTGTGAATGGTTTGGTGTTATATGTTAAAGAGATTAGTAAGAAAATTAAAGACAATAAAATAACAACCTACCTCACCAAAGATAGGAAACAAGCTTGACACCACCAAACACGAAGTAATATGAAAGTAATTTACCATGAAATTTATTTATTCAAGTTACTTTATTACATTATATTTCAACTTATATTTGTAGTCAATATAAGTCTCTTTTCCTATGAGCTTTGGAGGGAAAATATGGAGAGAAATTTGGAGGGAAAGATGGGTAACTAGCAATTAATGAGAGAATAGCTACAACTACTTAAAAATTAGATATTTCCCTCACGACATAGCTGGCCAAATATGTGCATTAATAAATTAAAAAGTAAAAAATCAATAAAAAAAAAATATAGGAAGCTCAATATATGAGCTCTTTATTGGGTTTTTGATTAGGTTCTTATAGTTAGGCCTTGTAACAACCTAATGTTAGATTAGCTATCCTGAACTAACACTAGATATCACTACAGTACTTAATACCTGATTAGTATCTCCTAATCCACTATTAAGCACTACTATAAGAAAATAATCTATAGGATAGAGAAATATCAATGCATTTTTAAGGGTGATAATAAACTAACATTCATTCAATTACATTCATCCAAAAAATAAAAGAAAAATATTTGTCTTAGAGTTTAATTAATAGTACAGTTCATAATATATAAACTACATTATTAAATGTAAGAAGTAAAAGAAAACACTCTCATCCTCACATAAAAGAAAATAAAAGAGAATGTCTCTAATGAATCTTTCAAGCCTGCTCCTGGTACTCCAGCTCCTATTTTGGTTCTCTTGTTAGCTCCACTCCATGCTCCTAGTCTATAGTGTTCAGTTTATAATATGATAGGGCACAACCAATAAAATAAAAACAAGTAGTTAGATTAATAAAGTCTAAGCACATTTTAGGGTTTCAAACTATTTTAGTTTAGGGATATCACATTAGGTTTAAGCAGTAAGGAGCACAATGCATTAAGGGAAAAGTAAAACTAGAAATGTAATATACAGTAAAGAGCATTTAAAGTAAGGCAGTAATTGTGCTAAAGCATATGCTAAGCAACCTGGCAAAGGAAAGGTTAAGTGACAGACTCTAAAAACACGCTTGCGCTCACACAAAAGTGCATGTGGTATGAAATAATAAGGGTTTGAAGTCCCGAGATTTTTTGTCCACTGAGAACGGAGTGTTTTGTTACTAAGGTTTATTTGTTTTCACTGATGTTTGAACAATTATTGAGTTTGTGTTTTTGGTTCCAATTTAGTGATTAAAGTTTCGTTGATAAGAAACTACAATTTGAGAAAGTAGGGAGAGTTGTGCTTAACATGCAATTCATTAAAGAGTTTCATGTAAGTACACTTCTTTGTCAACTTCAAATGTTAAATTACTTAAATGCCTTAATTATAATCAAACAAGATTAGTCTTCTTTAGATTATCCCCTAATTCAGACTAATTTCTATCTAGTGCTCAATGATGAACTCAAGAAGGTTCAATCTCAGCACTTAGACCCTCACGTGATCAATATTAGTTAAATTTGTTACTTACGTCTAAGTTTCAAATCTACATTTTAAGTTGTGTGATCACATACATCTGTTGTAGTTTAGATAAAGGAGAGAGACATTAGGCTAAGCGGGTTATGTCATATTACCCGTAAGCACTCAACATTTCATCTTCCTCATTTAACTTATACAAGCCATGGAGCACCTTTGGTGGCTCTTGGCTCACACACATCAACTTATTAACTTAGCTAAAGGAACCATGCTACAATCCTCAAGAGCTTGTCATTGGGCTCTCGACAATTATGCAAAACTTCCTAGCTTAAGCTAAAGGTGAGCGATGGTGCTTTAAGAATAATTTAATTTACATCACTTTGATTATCATTTCTAACCCTAAGAAACTGTACAAATCATCCTCGCACGATGAATATTATCACACATATCTACGACGAGGATGCCCTTTTGTGCAAGACCCTTAGTTCTGAATTGATGGGCTATCTGATAGTTTTCCTAGTTAAAAACATTATTTAAGAAGATACATTCATTACACATTATTCATCCAAGCAATTTTTCATATCATTAATCAAGAAATGACCAAGAACTAATTCATTAACAAAGTTGAGTACAAACACTTTTTATTCCATCAAATCATTACCTGTTTAGGCCAACCCTCCCCAAGGAGGGTTTAGACTCCCATTAGAAAAGAAATACTAGAAAAGAATTTCAAGATGTCGAACCCTTGCATGATTTTTTGCTGAAAAGAAATTAAGAAAAAAAAAATAGAGGTACAGTACTAGGAACTGTAGTTGTGTTATCCTGGATCTTCTCTTAATCACTATTCTTTTTCTCCTTTCTGTTTCCTGAACTTGATTCTCTTTTCCCTTGGTGGTTTTTTGATCCTTTCTTGGGCAGGGCATCTCCCTTTCCTTCAGCTTTTTTGCACTCTCAAATATTTAGAAAGCTTTAATGTCAAAATGGGGAACTCTTTTTTAATCTTCAATTCTCTCTTTTATTGACTTCTTTTTAGCTATTTTAGATTTAATTCAGCCAACAAATCTCATTTAGAAAATTATGTTTTCATTAAATGACTATTACTTTATTCCCTTGGTAATGAAGTATTTTAAGCTATTGCATTTTTATTTTGTTGTGTAAGAGAATTAAATCAACCTCTTGCTCTCCCCCATGTTGTCTTAAATCTATGCTTTTATAATCTTTGGAAGTCTCCTCAGCATTTAGTGCAGCCACCCCTTTCGTCTTCCTCAGAATTTAATTTGTTTCTTTATGAATTATTCTTTCAATCGCTTAAAAATGAAGAAGTTTAAATATATTGCCTTAATTCCTATTGTAGAAAGGGGAAAAATTAAGCCTCCTCCTCTTCCTAATGCTGATTAAATATCTATTCCTTAGCAGTTTTATGGCAGGCACTACGGCGCGCTGTAGGACCCGTGTCTCTGTTTGGTGACCGATGTAGTGTGTTGTAATGTGTACGCTTTAAATTCTGTAGTGCTGCGGTGCGCGATAGCGCTCAAGCCTCTACTTGTCTTCGCTATGGCACGCGGTAGTGCCAAAGTCTCTATTTGAGACCACTACGGCGTGCGGTAGCATGGAGCTCTGTATCTTGGCCAGCTGCAGTGCGCGATAGCACCGAGCTCTCGATTTTGGTCCACTTGAGCGTGCTATGGTGCGCCACAGCAGTTTTCTTCCAGAATTATTTATTTTAGCCCATATTTAGTTTAGCTCATCTTTTATCCTGAAAACCAGTGAAAGCACCTCAAAGTATACATTTCTAACTAAAAAGTATTTGTTTTTATTATTTTATTTTACTATAAATCTTAGATTTATCATATCCTTACACTTAAATTCTTTCTCACCAGAGTAAGCTAAAAAATAAATTCTTCTAATTTTATATATTGCAAAATTCAATTGGATATGTGTGAAGTGTTTTCATCATTTCGCATGTTACTTAAAAATGTGATTAAAAAGATTCAAATTCTAAAAAGTTCCATAATAATATTTCCCTCTCTTTTGATTATTTTAGTTTCTATTTTTTAAATGTATGATGCTCGACTCTTTATTTCTAAGGGGGGGATTTCTAGGGTTGCTGGACTAAGACAAAGCCAAATTCGGTGTGTTAGAATCTTGTACCATTTGTGCTTTTTCTTATAAATCTCAATGAATATTTCTTTTCAGGAGAGATATTTTCTTCATCATATTTTTCTCAATTTTTTTTACTTTGGGAGAGATATTTTTCTTCATCATTGAAATTTTCTTTTTGCATTCAATTCAAGGGAGATATTTTTTTTTTCATCCCCATCTATTTTTATTACATTCAGTAAGTCCTACAGAAGCCTAGCACATTCTTTATTTTACAGTTTTTTACTTTTCTAAATCAAGTTCCTTAACCCCACCTCGACACTTAGATTTAAAGCATCATACATTTTTGATTGTGGAGACTTATAGTAAAATGATTTAGAATGAAAAATTTTGGAACTGTTTGTTATGCTTGATCACCACTCATTAAGTAATTTAGAATAAAGAAAATTTTCACATGTTCCATTACAACTAAATTCAGCCCATTAAAATTTTTAGAAAAATTACTGAGATAATAACATTCTATTGGCACAAAAATTGGGGGAAAGCAATTCTCTAAGATTTATTTAACCAAAAATGAAAAGTACAAACTCGAAGGCAAAATAAAAATAATTTACTAAAAGTAGTAAGGAATGAAACAATATCATATAAATGAAGATTTGACGTTACTGCAATCATGCTTGAGATTCATCTTGCTCATTTATTGACGCACACATGTCTACTTAGAATATGGAACAAACAAAAATATAAAATTATTTGTTGGGTTGCCACCCAATCAGCGCTTAATTTAATGTTCTCAGCCTGACCAACAAGAGTTTATATCACTTTAAAATTTCTTTCCAGATTTTTATTAAGGCTTTAGTATGAGTAGAGCTTGTTTAATAATGTAATCATTATGAATGCCTGCTACACTCTCATTTTCCCTCCAGGTCCAGCTTTTGTCTTCAAACTTATAATGGTTCTTCTTTTTATTCTTCTTTTTATTATTCCCATTGCTTGCCTTATGTTTGTCATAAAACTCATCAACTTCATCATTTTCAAATTCATTTTATAAAATAGCATAAAATTCAATTTTCTTAGGAGTACAATCAAAGTATTTCTCTATAAATTTAAATTGCACACAATAATCATCAAGATTGCTAAGGGATTTGTTAATATTTGAGATACCACAAATAGTTTTAACACCTTCATTATTTTGAATCAATTTACCTTGCTTATCCTCAAATAATGCATCACTAATTATTGAATATTGAGGTAGATGCACTTAAGGTGTGTAGGAAAAATAATTTTTGGATTGCATTTGATCAATTATTTCTATTTAAAAATCTTGTTGTATTTTCAAATTGTCTAATTTAAATTAATACTCCAACTCTTTCTCATTTTTATTATTTATTTGAGTTAAAGTGTCTTCACTACATGTTGGAACTTCTTGTTGCATTTTAGAATGATCTAAATTGAATTGATACTCTAACTCTTTCTCATTGTCACTGTTTGTTTGACTTAAAGTTTCTTCCATACAAATCAGCACTTCTTCATCTTGTTCCTTTATCAGCTCAATTATAATAACTTCTTGGATGGGGTTAGCTAATTGTTGCAATATAAACTCTAACTTAGGCTCAATTGATGTACATAGATGCTCTTGATCTTCCATATTAAACTTGTGCATAATCAAAGTTGGTTCAATTTTGTGCAAATTGTTGTTCACATAACCACTAAAATCTTCCACCGATTCTTCTAAATAAGATTGCTCACTCATCTAGTTTGGGTTATTAATGTTCATATCAGAGTGAGTGTAATTCTGTTGCAAGTTGTGATCACACTTAATGTCATTAATCGGTTTTATTATTGAAGGTGCAAAAGGGTTAGTTTTATTACAATCAGAACTTGAATGTGTTCCCCCGCACCACCTACACAAATTTTGATTATTGTTGTGCTTGACCATGAGATTTGAGTACTCCATATATGAAAATAAAAACTATAAAAATTAATAGAAAAGTAAATTATGAAAATAAGAAAATATATGCAGTAAAAATTTCAAATCACCAGTTACTATCAAATTATCTTTAATACGAAACAAGTCACTGTTCTCCGACAACAGTGCCAAAAATTTGACAGACTGTAAATACATGTCTATGCTCACATGCAAGTGCACGTGGTCTAAAGTAATAAAGGATTGAAGTTCTGAGATTTATCATCCACTAAGAATGAAGTGTTTCGTTACTAAAGTTTATTTATTTTCACTGATATTTGAATAATTGTTGAGTTTGTGTTTTTGGTTCCAATTTAGCAATTAAAGTTTTGTTGATAAGAAACTACAATTTGAGAAATTAGGGAGAGTTAAGTTTAACATGAAATTCATTGAAAGGTTTCGTGTAAATACTCTTCTTTATCAACTTTAAATGTCAAATTACTTAAATGCTTTAGTTATAATCAAGTAAGATTAGTCTTCCTTAGATTGTCCCCTAATTCAGACCAATTTGTGTCTAGTGCTCAAAGATGAACTCAAGACGGTTCAATCTCAGCACTTAGACCCTCATGTGATCAATATTAGTTAAATTTGTTACTTATATCTAAGTTTCAAATATACTTTTTTAGTTGTGCGATCACGCGAGCTTAATTGCACCAAAATAGTAACATATGCATATGCTGTAGTTTAGCTAAGGGAGAGAGACATTGAGCTAAGTGGGTTATGTCACATCACTCGTAAGCCCTCAACATTTCATCTTCCTCCTTTAACTAGAACGAGCCATGGAGCACCTTTGGTGGCTCTTGGCTCACACGCATAAACTTTTTAGCTTAGCTAGAGGAACCATGCTACAATGCTCAAGAGCATGTCACTAGGTTCTCAGTGACTATGCACAGTTCCTAGCCTAAGCTAATGGTGAGCGGTGGAGCTCTAAGATCAATTTTATTTCAATCGCTTTGCTCATCATTTCTAACCCTAAGGAACTGCATGAATCATCCTCACATGGCAAATACTGTTACATTTATTTACGGTGAGAATGCCCTTTTGTGCAAGACCCTTAGTTCTGAATTTATGGGCTAGCTGATAGCTTCCATAGTTAAAAACATTATTTAAGAAGATACATTCATTACACATTATTCATCCAAGAAAATTTTCATATCATTAATCAAAAAATGACTAAGAACTTATTCATTAACAAAGTTGAGTACAAACACTTTTTATTCCATCAAATCATTACATGTTTAGGCCCAAACCTCCCTAAGGAGGGTTTAGGCTCCCATTACAAAAGAAGTACAATAAAAGAATTTTAGGACATTGAACCCTTGCATTGTTCTTTGAAGAAAAGAAATCCAGAAAATAGATAGAGGTATAATACTAGGAACTGCTATTACGTTCTCCTTGATATTCTCTTTCTCCTTTCTATTTTCTCAACTCAATTCCCCTTTCTCTTGGTGGTTTTTTAATCCTTCCTTGGGCAGGGCATCTCCCTTTCCTTCAGCTTTTTTGCACTCTCAAATATTTAGAAAGCTTTAATGTCAAAATGGTGAACTCCTTTTCAATCTTAAATTCTCCCTTTTATAGACTGCTTTTCATCTATTTTAAATTTAATTAAACCAATAAATCCCATTTAGAAAATTGTGTTTTCATTAAATGACTATTGCTGCATTCCCTTGGTAATGCCTCTTGCTCTCCCCCATGTTGTCTTAAATCTGTACTTTTATAATCTTTGGAAGTCTCCTCAGCATTTAGTGCAACCACCCCTTCCATCTTCCTCAGAATTTAATTTGTTTCTTTTTGAATTATTCTTTCAATACCTTGAAAATGAAAAAGTTTAAATGTATTGCTTTAAATTCCTGCTGTGGGATGGGGAAAAATTACGTCTCCACTTTTTCCCAAAGCTAATTAAATGCCTATTCCTGAGCTGTTTTACGGTGGGCGCTACAGCACACTGTAGCTCCTATGTCTCTGTTCGGAGACTGTTGCAGCATGTTATATTGTGTACATTAGGTGCAGTAGCGCCCAAGACTCTGTTTGGTTCCCCTATGGTGTGGTAGCACCAAAGTCTCAGTTCGAGACTGCTATGGCGCGCGGTAGCGCGGAACTCTCTGTCTTGTCTTGCTGCAGTGCTCTATAGCACTGAGCTCTCAGTTTTGGTATGCTTGAACGCGCCGGCGCGCGCCGTAGTGACTGTCTTCCAAAATTCCTTATTTTAGCCCAGCTCTAGTTTAGGTCATCTTTTATCTTGAAAACTAGTGAAAGCACCTCAAAGTATACATTTCTAACCGAAAAGTGTTTATTTTTATTATCTTATTTTACTATAAATTTGAGATTTATCATTAAGCATACATGGTATTTTGTAAAAGAGCTAAATAAGGTAAAGGCTAGGATCCTATATGCAAGTGAGAGAATAAAAGATAGATCCTTGCATCCTATAAGCAAGCATAGTAAAGGAACAACTAACTATAATAAATACAAATGACTATAAAATAGGTAAAGCAATTAATTAATATTTTCTATTTTCATTTAATTATGTTATGTGGGGTCAAACATAATAAATAGAGGAGTTAGGTATGCCTACCCTACTATTTGAGACAATGTCTTCTGTATAACCACACACTCCCCCTCAAGAATACATGTGGTCTCCTAATCTCTCCATAGCTGATCCTAGCTCAAATGTCTATACAGACTAATCCACCTTGAGTGAAACTCTATATTTAGTTATAATTATTATTATGCGACAATTATGATCAATTGGATAAGCTTTAAAGTATAATACATTCAATGGGAATGCCAAAGTAAACTATGCTAGCGATATCCCTTTATTGTCTAATTTTAGTTATCTACTTTAATGATTGGGGTCAATTGAACCCTCAATTGACTTAAGACATAAGCCTTAGATCAATTGGTGAATATATATATATATATATATATATATATATATATATATATATATATATAATTTTTAGTTTTGAAAATAATTATAATAGTAACAACACTTAATTTTTTTTTGTCTTGACCCTATGGTTACCATCTTCAAGGTTCATCAATTAAACACTAATTAAACTACTAAGATGTATTATGCCAACTTAAGAAATCTAGCATAATGTCTAAGTTTAATCTACCTCAAGGAATTACTAAGGTCTGAACCTCACAGGTAATTCACCTAAACTAGGTAAGGCCTTCACGAGGATGTCATTCTCATGTTTTATAAACTTACCCAAAGTTTCCCTAAATGTCAGCCTAAAGAATCTAACATTACTAACATTAGAATTCATATCTAAATATCTTAGCTACTTACTGACCTATCAAATACACTATTAATTCATAATTAATTTCAATTGATATTAAATAATTACTAAAACAAAATACATTTTAATGGTAAACTAAATACATTATTAAACAGATATCACATTAGCCATTTACAGTTTAATATAAGCAAAGAGTTATGCATGGAATGAATAGAAAGGCAAACAACTACTAAAACTGTAAAGTAAGATAAGCCCTTAAGGTTCAATTAGCTTATTCATTCTTGCATCAAATAGGTTAGCAAAATATTTTATGAAATATGCTCTTAAACAAGGGATGCATGTATATGTTCAAGTAAAGCAAATGCTAAGTAGTAATAAAAGACAGTGTAGAGAATATGTAAGTGGTAAGTAATAAAAGCTACACTGTATAAACTAAATGTATATAAAGCTATAAAGTAAGTAAATAATCTCAATTTCAAGAACTAAATGTACTAAAAAAATTTCAATCATAAAAGATTATAAACTATAAATATTATTTATTTATCTTGTAATTTGTTATGTAGGCACAGAACAAGTGAGGGGTTGAGTACATCTACTTAGCTACAAGAAGTGGGCCAATTGCAAATATACGCATCCCCCCTCATAGAAATTATGTGGTCTCCTAATACTCCAATAGCCTGCCTAGGCTTAATGACATTTGTACTATAATCAACCAAAATAAAACCCCTCAGAAGTATATTCAAAATATTTATTTTATGCACAATATCTTAATGTATGAATTTAAGGTTTTGATCCCAATGTGTTGTAGCATTTCAAGTATTATCAAGTTATTGTAAATTACGTGATATCCATTGTTTTTATTTTAATTATATATCCTAATTTATTAGGCTAATTAAGCCCCCAATTAACTTATGTATCAAAGATCTCTAATTTAATTGAAATATAATAATATGATAATGTGATTTTGGAAAATAACTTTTTTATTAAGCTTTATAGGATCACAAAATAATTTATAAGTATAACTGTTTACTTATGAGTTAAGAGCTCATTCTATTAAATGCTAAGTTATATAATAATTCATCCATAATTAATGTTTATTCTAAGTTATGATAGCTCTTAGGTTTAGATAACTTCAAACTATACTCTAAAATTCACTTTAATCTAGCAACTTAATGATCATTAACACCATTCAAAGTTACCAAATTTGAGTTTATTTGATTCTTATTCAAGAGTATAATGTTTTAAGGGTTTAATTAAAACTAACCATGGCTTAAAAGGTTCATTAATCTCATATCAAATATTTAATGACTTAAAATTCCATTATGGGGAACATATTTTATACTAAAACTTTATAGTCAACCTCTTAATCTTAACTTAAGGATTTATTATAGGAATTAATTCTATATTAATATCAAAGGTTTGGGCATTCCTATATGTTTAGGAATACTATAATTAAATTGTATATTATGGGTTTATAATAAGGCTCAATAAGATAAGGTCTTAGTAATAAAGATTCTAGACTTTAATCTTTATTGATTTGAAGATATAAGATTTAAGCATGTCACCATGTTCTAATGATAGTTGTTAGCAATATGCTTTTTAATACCAAGGTGATTAGGTGATTCCTGTATCTAAAGAGATGGCATAATACATCAAATTCTATATTTTCAATTTACTATAATTGAATCTAAATTTAGGTTATCATTTAATGATCAACCTATGTCTTAATAATTTAATCTTTTTATTCTCCATTTAACATAGTTTAATTAGCTTAACAAGCTACTAAGTATAATAATGTTATTCTCATTGTAATTTAATGATCTTACAAGCTTATTCCTATATTTAGACAATTCGTTAAAAGTGATAGACTTACTTAGGGTTATATAACCTTTTTAAGTTACCAATCTAAGTGATCTAAGTTTCCAAGTTCTAATATTCAATATTAGATTCTAAAATTTATATTGTATCTATTAGCACAAGAAGGTTACTTGGATATTAAGTTTATATTTGATATATCACAAAGATTATTAACAGACAATTTTCCAATCATAATTTCTATTAGCACCTCAAGTGTGGATTAACACTTAATAACACTTCTAGAATTTACTCACAATCTCATTTTAGCTCATTAGTCATTGGTATCCAACAACCTAAGCTTTAATCACTAAAAGAGTTAAATACTTCTAAGTGAACTATTTGTAATTAAGGATGATTAACTCTTAATTCATAATAAGGATGATGTTCTACTATAATTCTTATAATGAAGGAATCTAATATATATATTCACTTATCTGTAATTCCTTAATAAGTTCTTATCTTAAATGACACATTTAATAATGCCTTACCAAACTCTTAGGTTTATAATGTGATCATACAAAGAATTTACTCTTCAACAAACTACATAGTTCTATCTTTACATTAAGCACAATAAAATTAGTTATCCTACCCTAAGTAGATCATTTAAAGGTTCATGATTTATTTAATGATCTTTAAAGGATGTAATCACTGAGTTGACTAAGTTAAGTGTAACATTACACTAGATAAGCCATTATTAGGAACTTAGATATTTCAATAAGATTTTAAAGTGATTTGATCACTAAACTTGCTAAATTGAATGTCATAGTCATCTTTTTATAATAGTACTTTTCTAGAGTCCTTAAGACACTCTCTAATAAGTATGATTAATCATAACTTAATATTTGATAATTTGACTAAGATTTTTAACACTTCCATATAACATATCTATTCTTTGAAGAAAAGAATTTATAGGTCTTAACTATAATTGAGTCAAACTAACTATTTCCTTACACAATTCATCATTTTGATGTTCACATATAACATAGTTTAAGTTTCCCTAAGTCAATTTAGGGTTTTATAGCAAATTAAGGAAAATCCTATTTTTAGGATTAAATAATAATTAACTAATGAGTCAAAAACTCAAAATCTCCAAATGATGTCCAATTAATATGTAATAAGTGGCTATGGACTCATTATAGCCTAATGAGTAAAATGACTGTAAAGTAGGTTTAATTTGGACATCATTTGGCCAAGGTATGGACTAATTACTTTTAATGATAATTAAAAAGGTGATTAGTGAAATTATTTATCAAAATATAATTTTAATGTCATATTATTATTCTTTGTATTTTTCTAGTTTCTTTGAGATATGACATAAATATCTTTGGATTAATAATTAAAAGTTATTAAGCTTAAACCTTAGCAATTTATTAAATAATTAAATCCTTAGTTAAACTGCCGCACGCCCTATGTACGGATGCCCACAGACACTTCACACATGCAAGCAGAGCCCGTCGCATACACGGGCCCTAGGTAGTGCCGTGCGGGTCGATACCCCGACCCACCCGACACTGTAGCAATCCCCGTTTGGATGACGGGGTGCCCATTCTAGGGAATCCAAAATTTTTGGGTTGGTGCATCCCAAGGAGCGTACAACATATCAAAGTATATCTATTAATGAGCTCTACGAAATGCAAATGCTTTCGTTAATTGGGGAAGCCTTACTAGCAAACCCTAAGTTTACATTTTTCTATATATAAGTACTGTTCATTATAGTTGACTGATAAATCTAAGATTCATAGTAAATAAGTGAATAAAAACAAAACACTTTTCTTAAAAAAATATATACTTTGATGTGTTTCTGCTGCATTTTCAGGATAAAGTTGAGCAACATAAAATCTGGTCTAAATGTCAAATTCTGGAAGAGAACCACCTCAGCGCAACCCAGTGTGCTAAAGCGCACTGCAATGGGCACAAACTTGAGAGCTCGGCACTATAATGCACCAAAGCGGGAACAAACTCGAGAGCTCGGCGCTACATCATGCCAAAGCGGGCACAAATCAGAGAGCTCGGCACTACCGCGCACTGCAGTGGACACAAACCTGAGAGCTCGGTGCTACAGCATGCCAAAGCGAATATAAGACAAGAGAGCTCAGCGCAATAGTGCATCGTAGTGGGCCCAAATTCGAGAGCTCGGCGCTACAGCGCTCCAAAGGGGGCACAAACCTAAGAGCTCGACGCTACCACGAGCCGCAGAAAATACAAACCCGAGAGCTTGGCCCTACAGTGCACCAAAGCGGGCACAACACAGAGAGCTTGGCTCTACAGTTCACCACAACGAGCACAAGACAGAGAGCTCAGCATTACATCACGCAGAAGCGGGCACAAGACAGAGAGCCTCGCGCTATCACACACCACGATTGAAATTCACTTTGCAAAACCGCTGCAGCGTGCCCAACCCGCCGTAAAACTGCTCTGAAATAGGCATCCAATTCAGCATTGGGGAGAGGAATATACTTAATCTTTCCCATTCCCATTATAGGAATTAATGACAAATCAATTAAACCTCCTCATTTTAAATGGAATAAATTAATAACTCTTAATTGCAATACAATTCTCATGAAGAGGAAAAGGTTGGCTGTACAAATGCTAATAAGGATTTCAAAAATTATAAAAGCCAAGGAGAAAGGCTAAAGAGGAGTTCCCCAGTTTTGACATTCAAGCCTCTAAATATTTGAAGGTGCCAAAAGCTAAGGGAAAGGAGAAGCCCTGCCCAAGGAAGGAATAGACTATCACCAAATGAGAGAGGAATCGAGCACAGGAAACAGAAAAGAGAAAGAGATCGGTGATTGAGAGAAGATCCGATGAATATGAGCAGTTCATAGTATTGTATCTCTATCTATTTTCTTAATTTCTTTATTGCAAAGAACCATGCAAGGGTTCAATGTCCTGAATCTCTATTTCTGTGCTTCTTTTGTAATGGAAGGCTAAACCCTTCTTGGGGAGGGTTGGGCCTAAGCATGCATTGATTTGAAGGAACTAAATAGTGCTTGTACTCAATCAATCAATGAATTAATTTCTTAGTCATTTCTTGACTGTAGATATGAAAAGTTGCTTAGATGAATGATGAATCGTGGATATATATTTTTAGTAATGTTTACTTAAAACTAAGAAAACAATCGAGCTAGTTTATCCTTTTAGAACTAAGGACATTCACATAGAGCGTCCTTGTCACAGATATTTATGACAATATTCACTGTGCGAGGAAGATTAATGCAATTCCTTAGGCTTTGAATAGATGAGAAAATCGATGGAAAATTTAATGATCTTAGAGCTTCACCGCTCACCTTTAGCTTAAGCTAGGAACATGTGCATAACTGCCGAGAGCCCAGTGACAAGCTTTTGAGCATTGTAGCATTGTTCCTCTAGCTAAGCTAATAAGTTGATGCATGTGAGCCAAGAGCCACCAAATATGCTCCATTGCTCATTCTAGTTAATAAAGGAAGATAAAGTTTTGAGTGCTTACAAATGATGTGACATAACGCACTTAGCCCAATGACTCACTCCCTTAGCTAAACTACAGCCAATGCATATGATGCTATTTGGTGGAATCAAGTTTGCGTGATCACACAATTAAAACCTTATATTTGAAAACTTAGACTTAAGTATTAGATTTAACTAATATCGATCATGTGATGGTTTATGTGCTGGGATTGAATCTTCTTGAGTTTATCTTTGAGCACTAGACATAACTTAGTTTGAAGTAGGGGACACTCTAAGGAAGACTAATGTTGCTTGATTATAACTAAAGCATTTAAGTAATTTGACCTTTAGAATTAAATAAAGAAAAGTACTCACACTAGATCCTTCAATGAATTGCATGTTAAACCCAACTCTCCCTTCTTTCTCAACTTGTAGTTTCAAATTAGTGAAACTCTGAGTGCTAAATTGGAACAAAAAACACAAACTAAATAATTGTTCAAACATTAGTGAAAACAAATAAACTTTAGTAATGAAATGCTCCGTTCTCAGTGGACAATAAATCTTAGAACTTCAAATCCCTTATTACTTCAAACCACATGCACTTGCATGTGAGCGCAGATGTATATTTCTAGTTTGTCATTGAGCACGGTGTATATCAAGTGTCGATCAAGCTCATTTGAGCTCAATTGAGGCTCAATAGTTAATCATAGCAGTAGGAAATAAGTAAACAAAATGAGTTGAAGGTTTTTCCAAGCTTTAAATGATGGAAATTAAAGGTAATACCTATGTGTGCAATTAGGGTTTGATAGATTTGTTCAGGATGATGATGATCCAATTTTTTAGGATCAAGATACCGATTGATTTGACATTTTCATAACCTTTTGTTATCTCTTTGAACCTTAAGGGCTTACCTTAGCGATGACCCATCCTTATGTATGCCACATTTACAGGTGTAATGCCATGTGCAACACGCGTCATGCCGTGCGAGGAAGACAATCACTTGATACTAGATCCTTGAAAAGCTCTAAAGCTAACATGTTGGTTTTTAAATGGCAGGCCCCAACCAAGATAAAAAATCTTGCATTATACAAAATTGTCTAAGTATATTTTAGGCTGATGAATTATTATAATAATTTTAGATATCACAAATCATCCTATGCAGTACAGGAGGAACAAAGAAAATAATAAAATATGAAATATATAAATAATATATTTATAACTTAAGAAACATGTCAAGTAACTCATTCGTCCAAGTTCAATAATTGCAGAAGGGTTGAATTTTTATATAAGCTAATAAAGTACAAAAGAAATTCCTAAATAGATATGATCAACTATACAGGCTGATGATACTGATAAAAATACATAATATGAAAAAGCAGAATTAAAAATCTAACATCATAACATACTTACATATACAAAGCTAAGGAATTTGCTGAAAAATATATAAATATAGAAAATGCTAAAAATACTGTAAATTGATTAATACTAAATTGCAAACAAACTACATTGAGAATTATTATATTTTAATTGAACGTATGCCTAGACTAGCCTAACATAACAGTAACTGGATAAACTTAGCCACTGAAAAAAAAGTCCCACATGTATCATCAAGACCACTCATGCATAGATCTGTGTTGGACTATTAATCGTACATGTAGCATCTAAACCACTCATGACTGGATTCGAGTTGATTCTATCACAACAAGAACTAAGGCAGACTAACTAGGACATGCTCCACTAAACTGTTAATTAATTTACTAGAATCTAATGTAAATGTAATAAATCTTAAAACTAATATGAAATATTTATCAAATATTCCATATCACATCTAAATATGTCAAGAAAAAAAAAGCTCAAGTAATAAGGTAAGTAATGCATACAAATCAAGAACATTAAGCAGTAACTATTCAAAAATCTGTGATATCTTTTATTTTCTAATTTATTTGTTCTAATTATTCTGAGATTATACAAGCTCAGGTTCTCCAATTTCCTTCTATCTAGTATGAACTCAGGGTCATGGTCCTATAAAGTCACCCATTAGAGCTAATCAAGTTCTAATTCAAATCAAAGTGTTAGATACCAAAGTTAAATAAGTAAATCAATCATCTTATTTGATATATTTATTAACCCAAAACCAATCTTGACAAAACAAACCAAGATTAAGAGATTTAGGAGTTAAACTCCAAAATATGGGGTTTACACCTCTTAACCCAAGGTACTAATATCTAAAGTCTAAGATTTCTCAATTCCTCACATGCTAAGAGTTAAGGAACTCTTACTAAGTGTAGTCAAACTTAATAAGTTGGATCTAATCTTAAACTAAAGTTAAAAGACAAAATAATCAAGACTAATAATCATACGGTCTAATTCTTAACTAAAAGCTTTTTATCTTAATCAAGGTTCAATCTAGAGTAATTTTATTTCTCAATATGATTTGAACTTAAGAAGTAAATCATGAAGGTCTAAAACTAAGATTAGGAAGGGTTTATTCATTAAGTAATCTTGTAAGGATTTACACAAGGGCTTACTTAAGGAATACTTTTAAATCAATATGAAATCTAATTGATCATAACTTATTTGATATGTTCACCAAATTTTAAGATGTAGGAAAGGTGTGTTTATATATCGCCATTTCAATACTTAAATCATTAAGTTAGTTAAATTAGGGCAACTTAGGGTTAGGCTCTTAAGGAAAATTTGTAAGTTCAAATGACCCTAAGTTGATTTTAAACTTTAGGTTTATTGATCTTAAGGGTAAGGAATAGATTAATCAGCATTAAACAACTTTTGACCAAAATGACCAAAATGCACTTCACTATGGATCTAACCAAAGACTTAAAGCTATAGAGTTTCAAATTAATTTATTTTAATGTTAAAATATTTCTTACTGCTTAAGATAAGGATTAATACTGAGAACACCCAAATTGGTTAAGGATTGGGGATGATGAGCTCTAATTAAGGTTTAAGCTCATTAAGAAGTGACTAACTAATTTAATTAGGGAAATTATGATTTTATAATGCAATTAGGTCCTACTCTGTCTAAGGAGTTCATAGATACAAAAATCACCAAAATTGGAGTTTTATTAGCTTAATTATGTGCTAATTAGGGTTTATGGCAATTAGTGAGTATTAGTGAAATTAATCACAAAAAAATAATTTTAACTTTCCAAACTTGTTCTTCTTTGTCTAATGAAGGTTTAGAGACCTAAATTATGGAATCTGGCTAAGGGATGAGCTTAACATTCACTAATTCATTTTCTAAGGCAATTAATAAAAATTAATAAAACTAATTGTAGAAACCTAAATATTTTAACAGATTAATGTTCCTTACATTTTTATGATTAAAATATTAAATTAGAACATCAAATTTGGATATGAATTAATCAAGTTATTACATTAATAAAAAGGGGACTATTTTTTTAATTAATTAAATATGTGATTAGTGAAACTAATTATCAAAATAAATATTTATAATCATATTAATATTTCTTGCATTTTTATGATCACTTAAAGATATAACACCAATATGTTTGGACTTATAATTAGAGAATTATTAAGCTTTGAAAAATTGGAATTTAATTAATTAAATTTTATTATTAACCCTAATTATTTTCTGCACACATGAGCTTTAGCTTCCATGGCCGCAGACCAAGACATACGCATGTGCAACTTGGGACAGTGTCGCGTGGGTCAGGGGTGACCCGCTCGACATTGTTCACCATCTTGATAGTATTGAAGAGAGGTTTCTAGATAATCCAAATGCTCCTCACTCAGAGCTCCTTATGTGGTGTGTGATATACTAATCGAAAGGTCTCTTTAAGACTTACATACTGGACCAAAAACCCCCATCATTAGCTACCTCTATCGCATTAATTTTGATTCCTTAGGCTTAGGGCTTTGGGGCACTTTTGAACAATGTTCAACCCGATAGTATTGAGCTCCAATCAAGCTCGTTTGAGCTTAATTGGGGCTCGAAAGTTTATTGTAAAGAATTGAAATGCCGAAATGAATTCAAACGTAATGGAGTTTGCATTTGGAACAATGGGAAATGGGGTAATATCACTACTATTCATTACGGAGAAGTCAAGGTCAAATCGTGCACGTTAGAGCTCAATTGAAGCTTGATAATCAATGCTTAGTTGATAAAATAGCATAACAAAACTTAATGGAAGGAAAATAAAGCTTAATTGTAGGGAAAAGGAGATACATAGGGTTTGAGGTATAGAAGGGTTCCTTTGGATTTGGGATAAAGTTGCTGTGGTCCTTAGCTCCAAACGCAATCAAAATCAATGTAATCAAGGTTTGCAAATCGATTGAGGTTAAAATGGGGTTGGGAGGACCGCTAAAGCTACAGCTAGAGTCCACATGCAGCATGCATAGGCTGTGTGTGGGGGCTGCTTGCCACGCACTGCACATGTGGGTTTTCGCGGGATGGTGGGTCTCTAGCCGTCCGATCTGAATGACTGGTTTGATTGGACAGCGCTGATCAGCATGCCATTTGATCAAATGGGTTGGCCTATTAAGTGCAACGATGTGCCAGATTAATTAAATTAAATTAATTAATTAATTGCATTTTAAATAATTAAAATTAAGCTATCAAATGAGCTCTAAAAAATATTCACCCTTAACTAAATTGGAGATAAGGAACAAAAAAATGAAGTTGGGTTACGAATTGGTGGACAATTTAATATACTTAATTTTCTGACTAATTAACTGCATTAAGATATTCAAGAAAATTAAATGAGTTCCAAAAATTCCTAAAAATTCATCCCTAGCTAATTTGGGGGTGAGATATTCAAAAATGAAATCGGATTTCAATTTGGAGATCAATTTAATTTAACTAATTTCTTGGTCAAATAATTAGCAAAAATAGCCAATTGGGACATATAAGTTTATTGGAACAAAAATTAGGACTTATTTTAGTCCAAATTAATCAGGATAATAACCTAGGATTGTTATAGACTCCCTCACTTAAAAATGATGTCTTCCTTGAGATCACGTAAGCAGGAATCAAAGAAGCAAAGACTTAATAGGTAGTAATTATAATGAGAGTTAGATAAATACTAGGGTTTTCAAATAACCTTGGATACTTTAGCTGCCTATCATATTCTTTCTCTAAAGTGGCTTCTTCAGTACTTAGATTTCTCCATTGAACTTTAACAATTGGGATATAATGACTTGTAAGTTTATTTTGGTCCTTGCCCAAAATCTTGATAGGCTCTTCAACGAATGATAGATCCGGCTGAATATTCATTGAAGGAATGGAGATGAGATGATGTGGTTCTCGAAGGAACTTTTTGAGTGAAGATACATGGAATACATTGTGCACTATAGAGAAATTATTGAGCGTTTCAAGTTTATAGGAATATGATCTGATTCTAGATAGAATCTTGAAATGTCCTACATATCCTGGACTGAGCTTGTCAGCTATGCCAAAATGGTAAGCACTTTTCATTGAACTTACTCTTAAATAAACAGTCATCTTCCTAAAATTCAAGAGGATGATGACGAGAATCATGATATTTACTGTGTCAGTCCTGAGCTGTCTAAATTCTCTATTGAATGAGTTTGACATTTTTTATTAGTTTCTTCAACTAACTCTAACCCATACAACTGAACATCTCCAACTTTAGACTTAGACAACATACTACCACATTTTCTCCCAAACAATGCATCATAAAAAGCCATGTTGATGCTATCTTGAAAGCTATTATTGTAAGCAAATTCAACCAATGGCAGATGCTCTTCCCATCTTCCATTGAAATCCATAGTATAGAGTGTAATTAAATCTACAAGAACTGAATTCAATATTTCTATTTGACCATCAGTTTGAGGGTGGAATGCTGTGCTCATAATAAGGGTGGTTCCCAGATCCGGAAGCACTGTCCATCATTGTGATAAGATAAGCAACACAACCTTTATTGATCAACTTCCCAACTTTAATTACGTTAATTAACAAAGCTTGGGTACTATACCTTCCTAGAAAGGTTTTAGGAGTACTAAGAGAATGCAAGGTTACCTTCTTCTTTTGACAGTTGATAGTTGCATCATGTATACAGAGCAAATTCATGCTTAATATGATATCAAAATTTGTTATAGGCAGAACAACCAACTTGACTTGAAAGACTTGATTGTTTAACATAATTTTAAGGTCATATAATTTAGATGCACTGAGTTGGGCTCCAGAAGGAAGTTCAATGCTGAATAATTTAGCTAACTTACAGAAAGGTAAATTTATAGATTGAGAGAACCTTTCAGATATAAAATAATGACTTGCCCTAGTGTCAAGCAATACCTTACAAGGCTTATCCCTAATGCATATAGTTCCTATGTTAAGGCAATATCAATTAATTTTCTTCAAATAATAGAGCTTACATAATCCAAATGGCTAAGCAGCAAAGATAAGAATGGGATCAGGAATGTGTGCTTGACATGCCATTATTATCCTCGACTGCTTCACTAGAGTTAGATTATAAACTCTGGAAAGTTCAGCAGGTCTGTTGTTGTAAGCCTACTTTCGAGTAAGTTTTGCATTGGGTTCTCAAGTGTAAAAAACTCTTCCCTTTTTGGAATTTGAGCTTCTTCTTGAGAAGGAGGCATAATTGCTAGCCTTGGATCTCTACAATTCATGGGAGTATGATTGAAACCTTGATTATGGTGAGAGTGATCGATGTGCATGCCATTAATCATCTCTACATAGTTATAGTGGTAGAAGATGCAACATGGCCTGCCACAAGTATAACAACATCAACCATTATAATAGCACCTCCCATAAGGATGAGGCCTAGTGCAACCCTTGAATTTTATAGACCTTACTCATCGGGGGTCTTGGCCTCTTGAAGGCATCATTCCTATTAGAATCAACAATAAACTTTTGCTTTAAGTCCTTTTGGGACTGGTGGTGCTCAACTAGCCTTGCAATTTTGATGAGTTGAGTGAAATTGGTGAGTCTTAGAGGAACTACGTGATCTTTGATTGCCACTTTGGAAGCGATGGCATCAAGCTGCCTTGATCCTTACTAACTCGAGAGCAAAATGAGTGAGTTGTCTAAACTCTTTTGCATACTCTGATATAGGTTGATTACCCTATTTCATCTTTAAAAGAGTGTCTTCCAAGATATTTTGAGCTGAGGAAGGAATGAACTTGGCTTTGAAAGCTCTATGAAAGCTGCTCAAGGAATATCTTCAATGCCATAATCAACAAAGCAAGAATTCTTACATTGTCCCACAAAAACTCTGCTTCTTCTTGGAATATATGCGTAGTGAGTCGAATGGCTTCAAAGTCAAGGCATTTAATGTTGGTAAGGTTCTTTTCCACAAGTGTCAACCAACCAGCTATATACATGGTTGACATGTTACCAATGAATATTGGAGTTCTAAAGCGAATGAAGCTATACAACAATCCATCTAAAGTTTGATAGTGTGGTTGTGGAGTATAAAAAGATGTTGGAGCTACTAGAATGGGAGATGGGTTTTGATTGTTTAGAACTGCTAGCAATCTCTCGATCCTTTTTGCCTTTTTCACATGAGTGTGTACTAAAGTTTTGGCTATTTTGACTAAGGCATTGATTTCTCCCGAAGATCTACTTAACGCAACCATCGTTTTCACAAGTATAGTGAAAGAAGGAGATCTAAGATTCATTTTGCTGGATTAAAAATAATTGTTCATTCAGCAATATGAAGAGAACACTCAAATAGAGATAATTTAGAGCAAAAGTGACTTTCATTTAAGTTTCTTGAAGTAGATGTAGAGATGAACTAAGAGAATTGCAATGAAAGCAAAAAAACTAAGAATACAAAATATGCTAAAGGAAATTCTAAGCTAGCTTATAAGATCTAAGTATAACCACTTAAAGTACTTAGTAGCAAACACTGCACAAAAGTTATGATAAGTAAGTGCATGATGTTCTCTGTGACATTCCTTCACTATCTTCCAGCTAATTTCATCCCACCAGCATCCTAATCTATCATGTAGGAGATGAGGCAGAATTTATAGATGGACGTTGTTTGGACAATGAACGACATTGAAAGCTGAAGTTGTACGGTGTAGCCATTCTCGCACTAGTATTAGGAAGGATAATCCTTTGAAGACTGGATACTGAAGAATCTTGTCTAGCACTAGAACTCCTCTAGGTGATACTCCTAGTATAACTCTACCATAGCTCTAACCATATTGGAAATCCTCTTCCCAAACGATATCAAATCTACTAAGAAAGTACTCAGTTGCAGGAAGATGGAACACCATCCTACATAATTTATAACTTTATAAACCCTCTATTATTTTTTTAAAGTTCTATTGCTTTAGGATTATTATAACATTAAATTTTCTTCTAAGAGTTTGTTATAGATTCTAGGGTGTCATTCACTATACATTCCTTTTTCAGTTCATATCTTGGGATAACAAGAATGTGAGATTATGGATGAAAGAAATTGCACCTGATATGTTTGCATCCTCAGAGAATAGTCCATTAGGCAGATAGGAGCATAGCTCTCATCAAACATCTTATGGTACTCTCTGATACAAACTATGGTGCTTTGCCCTACTGCTTCTGCAAGCAAAGTATAAATTAGCGATGGGATGGGTCATCACTCTAAATAATAACCTTACATTAGTGATAACAAAGTAAGTGCTTATTGAGAGATCACTTGCCTTGCCACACTAGTCCTATTGAGATATCTAAGTAAACATATACTTAGACATGTAATTGTACCTCAAATTAAAATATAATATTAATAATAATTCAGAGTACAAATAAATAGGTGCAATAATTAAATATAGTGTAGAAGTTGTAAGTAAGAAAATACATTCATGCATCACATTCAAGTAATAATAAAGAAAAAATATCAATAATAACTCTCAAATGATATGGTACTAAAATAGAAACACAAAAGCAAAACTTAATTATTACAAACAAAACGTAATAAAAATAGGAAGGAGGATGAAAATCTAAGAGTTACTCTTTCCCAAAAATAAAATAACAGCTAAGACTAAGTAGTTGTAAAGGATCATCCTCGTGCTCCTGCTCCTCAACTGAAACTTGATCCTTGAAAAACTCTAAATCTGACATGTTGGTTTTTATATTCTAGGGCCCCAGCCAAGATAGAAAAATGTTGCATTAGACAAAATTGTCTAAGTACATATTAGGCTGATGAATTATTACAGTAATTATAGATATCAAAAATCATCCTAAGCAGTAAAGGAGCAGCAAAGCAAACAATTGAATAGGAAAAGCTATAAATATTACATTTATAACTTAAGCAAAATGTCAAGTAACACATACCTCCAAGTTCAATAACTGTAGAAGGATTAAATATTTATATAAGCTAATAAAGTATAAGAGAAATTCCCAAACAAATATGATCAATTGTACATGTTGATGATACTAACAAAAACAAATAATATAAAAAGAAGAACTAAAAATCTAGCATCCTAACATGCTTACATATACAAGGCCAAAAAATTTGCTAAGAAATATATAAATACATAAAATGCTAAAAATATTGTAAACTGATGAATACTGAATGGCAAACAAACTGCACTAAAAATCATCATATTGTAATTGGACGTATGTCTAAACTAGCCTACCATAATAGTAATAGGCTAAACATAGCCATTGAAAAGAAAGTCCCACATATATCATCTAGACCACTCATCCCTAGATCTAAATTGGACTACAGAATCATACATGTAGCATCCAAACTACTCATGATTGATTCTGAGTTGATTCTATCATAACAAGAATTGAGGCAGACTAATTAGGACATACTCCACTGAACTATTATTGAATTTACTGAATCTAATGTAAATGTAATATGCTCTTCAGAACTAATATGAAATATTCATAAAATATTCCATATCTCTTCTAAATATGTCAAGGAAAAAAAAAGGGCTCAAGTAACAAGGTAAGTAATGTATACAAATCAAGTAAATTGATCATCTTATTTAATATATTTATCCTGATGGTATCAGAGAGGGATTTCTAGGGCATCCAAATTCTCCTCACTCAGAGCTCCCCAGGTGTTGTGTCATATACCAATCGAAAGGTCCATTTAAGACCTACCTACTTAACCAAAAACCCCCATCGCCATCTACCTTTATTGTTATAATTTTGATGCTTAGGTTTAAGGCATCAGAGCATTATTGAACACTGTTCAACTTGATGGTATTGAGCTCTAATCTAGCTTGTTCGAGCTCGATTGGGGCTTGACAATTGAAATGCCAAAAGAATTCAAAAGAAATGGAATTTTCATTTAGAGCGACTGAAAATAGGGTACTATTTAGTACTGTTTATTACGAGGATGTCAAGCTCAAATCGAGCTCGTTCGAGCTCGATTGAAGCTCGACAATTAATCATTGTTTGATAAAATAGCAGAACAAAACTTAATGGAAGTAAAATAAAGCTTAATTATAAGGAAAAGGATGTATCTAAGGATTGAGGTGTAGGAGGGTTCTTTTGGATTTGGGATGAAGCTGCTATGGTCCTTAGCTCCTAACTCGATCCAAATCGGTGTCATCGAGGCTTGCAAATAGATTGAGGCTAAAATGGGGTCGGGAGGGCTGCTAAAGCGGAGGTTAGACACCACATGTGGCCTGCGCACCACGCGCTGTGCTTACGGGTTTTCGCAAGGAAGGAGGGTCCTCAGCTTCCTGATCTGGATGACCGATTTGATCGATGATGCTGATCATAGCATTCTTCAATCAAACGGGTTGGCTCATTAAGTGCAATGTGGGCCATATTAATTAAATAATTAATTACATTTTATATAATTCAAATTTATGTTGTCAAATGAGTTCCAAAAAATCTCAAAAAATCACATTTAGCTAAATTGGGGGTGAGGAACTCAAAAATAAAGTTGAAGTTTTATTTGGAAGTCAATTTAATATATATAATTTTCTAATTAATCAAATGCATTAAGATATTCTAGAAAATTAAATGAGTTCTAATAATTTCCAATAATTCACTACTAGTTAATTTGGGGGGGGGGAGATTTCAAAAATAAAATCAAATTTTAATTTGGCGATCGACTTAATTTAGCTAGATTCTTAGGTCAAATAATTGACAAAAATAGTCAATTGATCCAATCGAGGTCCGATTGATCCCAAAATGTCAAAGTTAAGTTCTAAAGACTTTATAAAATTTTTGGAACAAAAATTATGACTTGGTTTAGTCTAAACTAATCAAGGTAACAATTAGAAATCTAATGATTAATGTGAGGTTTGTATAAATTTAGAGAGGTCAGGGAGAATTAGGCCAAACATTTATGAATTTATGATTTTAGTTCATGCTAAGTTACAAATTTACAAATTGTGATGATTTTTATATTTATATTTCATAAAGCTATGAGAATGTTGATCCACTAGTAATATCTCATGCTCATGGATCACACATCATCTAAGGTCATCTTTTGCTGATATCCTAACAAGATCTCTTGACTTCAGATCTTAATATAAAAAATGATGAACGTTCAAACACCCTAGTGGCTATGCCCTATCTAATCCAATTAGAACAATATTTGTTCACAAATTAATCTAGATAATCATGTGAACAAGAGGAGTTGCATAAATCTCTATTCCAACCTCTTACAAAACCTAGCCTTACATCTAAGTGACTGGCTTACAAAAACATGAAATACTCACATATTTATAAATCGTAAGTTCAAAATTTGAGATTTTAATAAGAATCTAGCAAACATGAGAACTATAATAACATAACATAAAATTAATGTATAAACATTCAAGATTTAGAGATGATAGACTTAGAATTCAACATAATAATTAAGTAAAGAGAAACTCAAACATTGACATGTTAATATTACTTGAAAGTGGATTTAGGCTACTACTAGCAAGAAATCACACACATAAAAGTTCTTACAAGACATGATTTTCAAAATTTTTAGTATGAATATATAGAGGTAAGGATGCATAAGTGTTCTTGAAGGAAACAACCCTTAAGGGTTGTCTCAAAGTGCTCCTTGGTCCTTCTTCTTCTTACTTTACATTCCTTAGACGGCTCTAGGGTTTCTCCTTTGATATTTTATAATCTCTTATGTCCATCATATATTATAATGCTTAAAATTGTCTTTTAAGCCACCCAAATAGGACATTGGATGTCAAAGGATGCCTTTATTTATCTTGGAACTACTTCAGGTGCCTTGGCACGCTTGGGTGCCTTTTGCTTCATCTGAGTCAAATGAATTTGAGCACTTGGGCGCTTGGCTCTCTACATATGAGGAGCATGGGCACAATTGGGTGCCAAGACCTCTATCACTTGGGATTCATGGGCGTGCATGGCTTATTACAAGTATGGCATGGAGTCTCTTAGGTACCTGACATGTAGTATGTATAGCTTTTGGGCACACTTGAGCATCTAGATTATTGTATGTATGGCACATGGGTGCCTAACCTACTATCCCTAGATTCTCCATGTCCTAGATGGAGGTGCCTGGGTACCTGAGTTCTTGCTTCCTTAACCAAATTCTTATTTTCATCATTGGATCACATGAATCATTATAAATATGTAAATACACACAATAGTTTTGGGTAGTATATGATTCTAATTAAAATACACACAAAATATGAGGTTGAAAGACTATATTTTAAGATAATATCACACCTCCACAATTAAGTTCACGCTCATCCTTGAGTAAGATGAATCAATGAATATTCTCTTCTAAAAGGATATAGCTATACTTATGGTGTAGTGCTGAGTCTTGATAGAATTATTTGTAGTGTGTTAAGGGATTTTAAGTGTCATATGTGCTCCTTTTCAAATGATGTAATCTATATTTCTAGAGAGAGATAATTTTCTTCATCTCTTTTATTTTCTACATATGTTCTTTTTATGTTTTTATATTTTTATGTTTTTATATTTTTATGTTTTTATGAGTGATAACTCTCACTTTTTTTATTTTACATGTTTATAAAGCATGGAGACTTACACTCATGAGAAATATTGGAGCCTAGAACACCTAAATCAAAATCTATAAAAAGATCCATATCTCCCAACTTCATCTTCCCCCCACTTGATCTAGTGTATCAATTATATTTAGAAAGAGAATTTAGATTGGTTCCTATCAATTCATTTTCAATCAATTAGATTTTTGAAGGGATTCATGTCTGTATTTGTTATGCAACAAATATTTTAGACACCACTACACCTTAATTAGCAATAAATCAAATTCATCATGATGCCCACATCATAATTAACATAATAATAAATAAGAACTTATTTTAATTAATTCATGTCTAACTACGATATCAAGAAACTCAAGTAACATTACAGAACACACACAAACATGACACAACATAAACACCACAATAATAAAAAAATAAAAGAAATATAATACAACCTAAAAATGCAGATAGATAGATGTAGTTGCTATTGCACATAGCTCTTCTTCTTCTTCTCCTTCTTTTTCATTTCCCTCTTAGCCGAAAGACAACCATGAATCTATTAATCTCTAATAGGAGGGCGTATTTGAAGATTACTTCTGTTGGTACTCCATGCAACCACCAATGTGAAAATAAATAAGCGAGGCTATGGAAACACTTGCTTGTGTAGAGCTGTTGGTCCTATATGGATTGCTGAATACAAATTTTTTTAACTCAAACTAACTACCCTAATCTTTGAAAAATATCATCAAACTGATTGAACTGTTGCTGTAACTTCTCAACATTTCCCCTCCTCTCAGCTGCCATAGAGGAATTGACTTCAAAAATTAATATCTTTTTCTTCTCATAGTGCTTTAATAACCAAGACATTTCCACATTCCACCTTGCTAAAGGTGATCAAAGTTGTAGTTATGGGTTGTTGTCATAAAGGATGACACCTTGTGCTGAGCACATCTCCTTAATCAAGGAGCCAAAGGGTAAAGCTAAACACTTTTGCATTAAGTCTCTGTGGTGTCTCGTCCCCCTAATCCACAAGATTGGGTCAAGGGGAGGTGTGCCACTCTGGAAAATCCCTCACTTATCATTGGATTAGGTATAATCCATAATCCAATAATAAGAGAAGGATGTGCACATAATATATGCAATAGGATCGATCACTAAGTAAATACAAATGCAGAGTGCGGAAGCAAGAAAAGTAAGAACATACATCTAACTCACCACAATACAATTAAGAATTAGAAAATATGCTACTTAGAATAGAAAGTACAATAAGAAGGTACAGCTAAATGTACCTATATTATTATAGCAATTTAATTAAGTTTTAAATGAAGAAAATAAACAATCTCTCAATTCTCACAAGCAAATAAACTAAGGAACTATAAAGCTTTAGCTCCACCTTGCTGATCCTCTTCTAAGAAAAGCTCCTCTCCCTTAGGCACAAGCTCCTCAAAGCAATCAGGTTCTAACATTGTTGGTTTCACAATGCAGGGCTCCAACCAATAAAAGAAAAATCTTATTAGATATATTGTCTAAGTACATTTTATGCTGAGATATTATTTTATAAATTTATTAATGTCACCATTTACTTAAACTAAATAGAATAACTGCATAGGAGCAATGAGCATACAAAAGGAGGTGGAAAGTTATAAATCATAACATTTATAACTAAGCTAATGAGGCAAAGGACATACCTCAAAAATAATTAAGATAAGATTAGGCATACATATATAAATACAGTAAGAAAAGTACTGAAAGAAAAGACTAATTCTAGATATGCTGATGATCATATGATATATACAGGTTAAAAAAATAAATAATATGAATGTGATATATATAGTAAGAAGTAACATAAACTAGCATCCGATAAGTAAGTAAGCATGTAAAGTAAAGCTGTTAAAGTAAAATGCCACAGTAAAATAGTAAACAGTAAACAGTAAATAGGTATATATAGACTGCCATATAAAAATCATTGGCCAATCAGGCCATAGTAAATCCACATAGACTTTCTGGGCTAGGGCAGAACAGAAATCCCCATAGCCTTTCTGGGCTAAGGCAGAACAAAACATAATAGCAGGACTGAGGAGGTAATAAATACAAATGTAATAAATTTTAGTTATTTTACTTTGGCTCCCGTGGACATGTCTAGAAGCAGCTGATGAGTCAAGCATATCTGCAAGACTATATAGGTTCCAACTTAATAATACACTCCTCAATGAGTAATGTTAATTAATCCTTTTTTCTCTTTACCCCTGTCCATTGGGGTAATGTGCACCAGAACCTTCCAAAAAAACTGAACCCAATAAAAATGTTATCCTAATTATTTTAAGTTTTCATTTTATATAACAATATTATCTTATATGACATGATCAAGGTATTGGCATAAAATACAAGGAATGCAAAAGCATAAGTAAATCAAAAGTGAGCAAGGGACTTTACTACACATGATGATATTAGTTGTTAGTTACTTAAACACTTCTAACTTATCTATGTTACATGAGTTTAGAATCTCCAATTCCTACTATCAAGTATAACTTAGAAGTATGACCTTATAAGGTAAAAAGTAATTAGAACTAATCATGTTCTATTTAGATTCAATCAATATTGCCTATAAGTTAAATAAGAAATCAAAACATCCTAGTTGATGAATTTAGACATTCTAAGCTAAGATATATGATCAAGATCTACTAAACTAGGGATTATAAATTAAGGACCATAAATTGGAGTTAATCTTATAATCTAAAGGTAAAGCCTAAGATTTAGGGTTAATTTTAAAAGTGAATTAATGATTAAGACAAATCCTATTAGGAAAAAATTAAGCTTAATAGAATAAATCTCCTAGTATTAATCTAAGGTTAAAAGATAAAATAATCAAAATCAAAGTATGAAAATATAAAAGAAGCTAATAAAACCAAGGTTCTATTTATTGAATAACCCACTTTATTCAATGAATGAAATTTAACCTATCATATATTCATATTCCTAAGGAAAAGATCCTAATGTGAAGTGTAGATCCTAATAAATTCCTAATGGAATGACTTAGAGAAATTCTAATTGTCAATATAATTTATTTTAATTTAATTTTACTTGCTATTTTTGTTCAAGTAAAAGGATTAAGGATGGGTTTTAGCTAAGTAAGGTACATCCTTACTTAGGGATTTTCAAGCCATTAATTAGGATTTTTATCAAATTATTCAAATTAAGAGATTTATGACTTAAATTGATTCTAAATTAGTTTTATCAATGTTTTTAAAAATTTAAATGATATTTTAGGGGTTAAGAGCACTTAACTTAAATTTTGGGCAAAATGACCATTTTGCCCCTACTTGAGGGTCTAAAATGCTACTTTTTGATTTAGAGTTCTAAATTAGATATTATTAATTCCAAATGATTTCTTACTATATAACATGAAGATAGGTAGTAAGTTCACTAAATTTGGATAATAATTAAGCCATATGGGTCAACATTAAAGATTTTGACCAATGGGGTATTATGGTAATTTCACCTAGTGAAATCTATAAATTTGTGCAGTTTATTATTGTTTACTATCCAAGGATTTTATAGAGTTTAAGAACACTGAATTTTGAGGTTTATTGGTTGAGTTATGATGATTCCAAGTTTAAGGGTTAAATATGTAATTTCTAGGGCTTAAGAAGGATCAAAAACCTTATTTTTCCATTTGAGATCCAAATTCATCAAACTCAGTGGCTATAGCTTTCTTATACAACACTAAGTACTTTAACTGGGAGTATACCCAAATTAGACCTCAATTGGTCAAGTTATGACTTAATTGGGATTAGGGGTAACTAGGGCAAATTAGAGTTTCTAGTGATCAAAACCCTAAATTTATTTCAGTTTACTATTGGTTATCATTTTTTATTCTAAATGGTATATTGGATGATCAAATTTGGTATCCAATTAGCTAAGTTATGGCTAAATCAATTTCTAACTCATTAAGGGGTAATTAGAGAAGGGCCTAAAAGTGATTAGTAAAACTAATGGTCCAACAACAAAACTAATACATTTAGATTAAACTAGACAATCTTCTAATTAAAATGAGACCTATATTGACTAGGTTTGGTTACTAGGTACTAAGTTATGGCTAAGGAAAGTTTTGGTTTAATGTGTGGATGCCCTAAAATGTCAGTATGTTGTCTAGGCATCCTACAGGAAAATTAACACTACCATAATATTCCTCTCATTTTTCATAGCAAAATGAGATATATGTTTGATATATTTGGATTATTGGCTTGCAAATTATGAGGGCTTAAAGTTTCTAATTTAATCAATTAAATTAAATTAATTAAGCTTACTATTTAAACTAATATAACTAAATTTATTAAACCGAATAAATAAATAATTTTAAAAAAAAGGTTGCGGGCCCACTGCAGACATGTGGCGCCACAGGTTAGATGGCGCAGAGCTACGGGTCCCACAGGTCCAGACGAAGGGGACAGCGGCGAACCCACCAAACCACGTGGTGGCTTCTTGGTGGCGTGGGTCACCTCGAGTGGGTCCCACGGCTCCCGATAAAAGGGAAAGTCACGGGCCCCACGGCTGTGCACTTGTACGCACAGGCAGGTCCCATAGCAGGGCACGCGGGCAAACTGGGGAGCGCTAGATGGCATTGCAGGTCCCTCCAGTCTGATGCATCTCCCCATGTAGACAAACCAGGGCGAAAGCAGGTCGAGCCCGGGTCAACCCGGCTCAACCCGGATATTTTTCCTTCACCTCCACGCCCACAAGCTAGGGCATGGCTTTAGATGGCGCTACTGGCAACGACAGGCACCGACCTGCATGGTCGAGGGTATGTCTCGGCGAGACCTACTTGATGAGACCTGGTTCGACCCTGGGGATGGTCGGTTGTGCAAACTAGGTCAAACCCTTGCGATTAGGGTTCGATGGAAACGAAGGTACTGTGGATCATTATAGATCCACTGTGCAATTGGGCTGTTCGGACCTGATCGAGCATGATCAGGTCCGCTCGATTGCTTATTTATAACATGAAATTAATTTACGAAAGATGAATGGCTCAATCAGAAACAAGGATCGAAGAGTATAGTACCTCAGGGATCGACAACTTCGGGGACTTAAAGCTTGAGTGAGGTTGATCCAAGCCTGATTCATCAAAATCTTCATCCTCAAGCATCGGTGGGGAGTCTTAAGTTGAGCTAGGTGGAGTGGTCGAGGCTGGGGACTCGCGGGTTGGGCAAGAGGGGTGGCGGGGCTGCCGCGTGTCACCGGCAATGCCCGTGAGGGAGACGAGGGGATCCAGGCCGTTCGATCTGAGACCCGACCCGATAGCGTGGCATGACTGGGATCCGACCTGCTAAGCCATTTAAGATGGGTCTTGCCCGATTTAAATATATAATAAATTAAATATTTAATTTATGAATTAATTTTAAATATTTAATTGACTTCCAAAAATTTTCTAATATTCTTCCCTAGCTAATTGAGGGGTGAGGAATGCAACGATGAAGTCAGAATTTGATTTCGATGAGTATTTTATTTTCTTAATTTTCAGGATATTTAAATATTATTAAAAATATTCAAAGGATTTTCGATGACTTCTGATTGCCACCAAAACATCACTCCTAGCTAATTTGGGGGCTATGAGCGCAACAGTGAAGTCAAATTTTTGATTTGAGGTCAAAATAATTAAGTCAAATTTCAGGGTTCCTAGAATTTTTAGAATCAGGGTTTGATCTATTTGACCTTTGATTTGGACTAGGTCTTGGTGGTGAACTCCTAATGACTTTATTAGTGCACTAAGATCAAATCATGACTAGGATTAGTCATAATTGGCTTGGGTAACAACTTAGGTTATTACCTTCTCCCACCTCAATGGGATCTGAGCTTTTAAATTACGAATTTTTACTTAGCACGTGCATGCGCACTCAAATGTCCCATTGGCATTAATTTGTTAAATATTAGAATATGCCAAGCTTGGGACCTTGGAGTGAGCACTGTGCTAGGGAAATTTATGTTATCACCTTTCAATGTGGTAATTTCATTTTTGAGAGATTTGATGACTCAGGTAGCATTAAAGTTATTGCTTATGTAGTTTCAATAGTCATAATTTCCAACCCACTCTAAATTATCATGAGCATTTATAGATCTAAAAGTAAACTATATGTATTTTCTATGCATAAATATCATAGTTTTTTTGGATTAATGGTGTTGGCATAGACCTTATGAACTAAATATATACAAATGGAAATAATAATTGAGCACCTGGCGCTAGGTTTACTGTCTATTGTTGCTTTAAGTGCTGGCTGGAGGTGCCTCAGTGCACCTGAGGTCCTAGGTTCTTGCCACTTTAGCTGAATCCTCATTTTCATCATTAGATCACTTGAATCATTGTAATGATGTAAAAATACACAAATAACACATAGTTGTATATAATTCTAATGAAAACACAAAATATAGGGGTTGAAACACTATATATTTTAAGATCTTATCAGTTAATAACATCACACATAAACTCAAATTGTTGGTCTCAACATGGTTATACAATGACCGGGGCTAACATTTGTGTAGCCTTTAATGTATTAAGAGCTTCCATACATTCTTTATCAAAGTTGAATTTGACATTTTTCATTAAGAGGTTACAAATGGACATGCTAACTTTTGAGAAATCTAATGAAATGCATATTAAAACTAGCATGCCCAAGAAAATGATGTAGCCATCTTACTGATGTTGGTAGAGGTAACTTTTTAATAATATTAGCCTTAGCTTATCCACTTTTATTCTGGAATTTAAGACTTTTGTGGCCTAAAACAATTTTTTCTTTCACCATGATATGAAGTCTCCCAATTTAAGATCAAGTTTGTTTTCTCGCATTGCTGTAAAACTCTTTTTTGTGTTACTTATAAAATCCTCAAAAGATGTCTCAAAAAATTGAAAAATTATTTATGAATATCTCTAAGAAAAGTTTTATCATGAATGTGAAAATGACCACCATGCAGCCTTTGAAGGCGACTAGTGTATTAAAAAGGCCAAAGGACATCCTTTTGAAGGAAAATATTTCATATGTGCAAGCAAACATTGTCTTTTTTTAGTATTTATAAGAGTCTAATTGTATCTAGAGTTGCCATCCAAGAAGCAATGGTAGGGATATCTAGCTAAATTATTCATCATTTAGTCAACAAAGGGATGTAAGAAATGATAATTCCTTATTGCCTTACTCAACTTTCTATACTTTATAGACACTCTCTTAGCTGTGATTATTTTCAAAGGGATCAATTCATTATATTCATTAGCCTTAACAATGATACTTCCTTACTTAAGCAAAATTGACAAATCAGTTGCAATCTAAAATTAGAAACTTTTTCCAACATCCAATAACTTCAGCACTTCTTTCCTTACTACCTCTTTTATATTTGGGTTTAACCATCTTTGATGTTTCACAATTGGTTTAAAGTTTTCTTCATTAAAATTTTGTGCAAGCAAATTGTTGGGCTAATCCCTCTAATAATTGTAATAGTGTACTCAATGGCAATTTTATATTTTCTCAAGACTTCACACAGTTAATGTTCTTTATACTCATCCAAATAAGCATAGATAATAATAAGGAGAGTAGAGTCATCACCTAAGGAGTCATACTTCAAATGAGGTGGCAGTTACTTTCATTTTAGCTATGAAGGTTTTACTACAAAAGGGGACTGCAAGCCATTTCTTTTCCACGTATCTTTTTTGTATCTTTGTATGATTTATTTGATTCATAAGTTTAGTTTCTTTTTTTTTTGAAAACTAGCTTAGGCATATATGTATATATATATATATTATGGAAACCTATAAATTTATATCATAGAAACCTGTGAATTTTATTTATATGAAAAAATAAGACAAATGAGATTGAGAGATTACAAAGATTCTAATCACTACAAAGTTTAAAGCTAGTCCCAAAAGAGTGAGCCTAGGGTATAACCTGAAAGGCTCCCTTAACATAAGAACTTACACAAGTAATAGAGCAAGAAACAAAACGAGACAAAATTGGTAAAAGAGCCAGAAATGAAAAAAAAAAAAGCAGTAAAGTTCAAATTAAGTTGCAACCAGAATAAAAGATACTATAGCCTAAGGCAAAAAACCAGTGTTGTAAGCTCGAGCAATCTTTAACACTTCCACAATTAGATTGATAGCTTTTTGCACATCCAGACGACATAATGGGTGCAAGCAAATAGGCTCAAAATCGCAATACCAGACCTTCACATATTAGAGTTCAAACAAACAATCATTAGATCATCACATAATTTAAACATCAACTTTTGATATATCATAGTTCAAAATATGAATATTTAAAATGTAACAACTTGAGGCTGTTACCTAATTTTACTAGACTAATTAATCTAGAACATCTAAAGTAGTCTTTAAATAACATTTAAAATAATCTCCAAAGTTTTGGGTCAATTTGGAAGTCGTTTGAATAAATCAAATAATTTAATCAATTTAAATAATTAAGAAAAAATATTTTTAAATAATTATTTAAATTATTTATTTAAATAATTAGCCATTTTGTTTCGAATGGTGGATGATCCATTGTTCCTTCTTGAACACGGGATTGCCAGATCGAAAGATCAGAGCTGTCCCGTTGTTACTCAATCTAGATCAGATAGATACAGTTTATCAGCTAGTTAATTTGATCTCCGCCGCTCGATCCAAACTTAGATCTAACAGCTGAGATTGGGCTCGAATTCATTAAATATCCCTGACTGAATCAAGGTCATCTGATGGATTGGATGGTCGAGATCTGCCAGATTGTGCTGTCTTCTTCCTCAGGCACGCAACTACACGACGGTTGAATCTGCCATTGAAATTGCCTTATAGCCTCCTAAAAACCTCAGCAAACTCCTCTCTCTCATCCTTTTAGTCGATTGTTTGTGCTTGGAAGCTCAGGCGACTGATCTAGATGATTTTAGGGTTCAATGATTTGGTGATCCGACGAATGCAAGTACTTCACTTTCCTCCCCAATTTGAGTTTCTATTTTTAGAATTATTGTTTGTTTTGTTATTTCAATGTCCAACTTATTGAATATTGAGACCAATCAGGTTTGAGTGATTCCAAATGATGCCCAACTTTGCTGGGCCAATACAGTGATGTACAATGCCCGGGTTTGAGCAACACCACAACCGCCATATGCTCTCAAGTAGCCATTTAGAGTTCCTTGGGTTGGCCTCGACCCAAGGAACTTACAGGTGCCATGAGGTATTTGGTTAAGAGAGCATTTACCCTCAATAATAAATCCTAGGTTACCCCATCAGTCAAATAGGCCTCATTTTAGGGAAGATTTTGTTATCTTATTCATGATATGAGGTGGACTATGCATTAAAAAATCAAGGTTTTCCTGAAGCCCTAATTTTCAAACTCCTTCTCTCTTTCATGAGACGGAGATGCACAATGCTGAGTGGGTCAGCTTGTGACCCGCGCAATACTGTGCTAAAAAATTATGTGAATATTCTCCAAATATTCATTGAATGTTCTCAGCCTGTCGTACTTGTGGCCCGACTGGCTAGATTCCCATAACCTGCCGTTCAATTGGAATACTCTTCAGAATATTTTGATTTTAATAAAATTAGAATCATAGAAAAATTAATAAAAATTTAATTAATTACTAACTCAGTAAATATAAATCCTACTATAGTAAAATCATATATATAAATGATAAAGAATGCGTAAAATATTTTTATGAACTTGAATTTCTATTTTGATAATTATTGTTGCTAATTACTTTCTTAATTTCCATTTAGGATAATTAGCACATAATTAGGCATAGACAACTCCAAATTCAGTGTATTGCATGTCATCGGAATCCTTAAACAATGAGGGCTAATATTACACTGTGTTTGCAATCATTGGACATCTAAGAAAAAATATCAATTTTTGGACTTTAAAAAATTATTATTTCATTCAAAATTAGGTTTTTGACCCAATTATACTCCCTTAAAATTCCCTAGGTGTTTTGGGGATTAGCTTAACCTATAGAGTGAAAATCCTTGAATAATTAGATAATAATTGAATAGGAAATACCTAAACCTATAATTTTAGAAAGAAAACCCTAGAACAAACTATTATAGGACATTGTCCTTGAAAAGATTAGTAGAGGTGTTAGGTTTTTGAGGCTAGAAATCAAAAGAAATGGATGATAAACTATTGGATGATTATGGTAATTAGTGAGTTGAAGAATTAAGAACATTGTAGATTTATTAATCATTAGACTATACTTATAGATATAAAGCTAAGAATTTGTAAAGACTTAAAAATGAATCATGATAAGGGATTCCTCTTCCCTTAAAATTTAGAGATGTTAAATGATAGGAATAGATGAATCAATGATTGAGCAAGTATACATTTTAGTGATAGAAAACTTAGATCTTATTTAGGGAGATCAATTAATAACATCTAGATAGAACCAAGATTTAAGATAAGTTAATGCCTAAGTGAATCCAGATTTAGGATTCATCCCTCCTTAGATAATTAGCGAGCACTAGTGGAGAAGTATACTTAACCTATGCTATTAGATGTCTGAACCACACATGTTTCATAATTATGGATCAGCTCTTCAAGGAAGATCTTGAAGATTTGTGGACTTGTGCTTACTGGAAGATGGTTAGGAAGAGTAGAAGACTTCATTGTTCACCTACCTTATTAAAATTTTGTTTTCTCTTCTTTGCTAAATTTTGTAAATAAATGCACTTGTAGAATTGTTGTGTTGTAATATTTTCTTTATTTTCTATTAGATGTCTTAAATTCTTACTTAAGAAGTTAATCAATGAAATGTTTCTTTCATTTTATTATAAATCATTTTCCTATTATATATCTTTGTTAGATAGAATTTTGATTCAAATCTTTCATCCACACATATCAAGATAACATTAATATTAAACTACCTTCAACTTCTGATGAGATTAGGGCCTTAGTAGTATTGGTGAAAATCCTTATAGAGACATAAAAACTCAAGAACCTTAAAAATCTCTTAATCCACCCAACCCTGTATTCATCTAAGTTAATCCCCATTAGGTACCCGATCCTACTGTAGATAGATTTTGGCATGTCTTTCTTTGTCTGAACACCTCCAATATTTAATGGATTCGCTACTCCAATTGAGACACCTAATTGATTGAATATTATAGAGAAGGACTTATCAAGTATAAGTGTCCTATTAGAGAGGTGATTCATTTAACCACTCATTTGTTAGTTGAAAAAGTAGAATACTAGTGGGATAATGAGCTAAATTCCCAATTTGCTACACAATGTATTGAATACATCCCTTGGAAAGAATTCAAAGAAGTAATTAGAGAAGAATTTATTCTACTTTATGCTCAATTTATTATAGGGGACAAATTGTTTTAGTTAACTCAAGAATATAGAATAGTATTAGCCTATGAAATGGAATTTAGGAGATTATCAAGGTTTGCTCCACATTTAGTGAGAATTGAAGCAACAAGGTGTAGTTGATTTTTGAGAGGATTGAAAGATTCTATCAAAGAACACTTAGTTTCCCATCATCATGATAGTTTCACTAAGCTTATAGAAGGAGTCCATTTGATAGAACATCATCTATAACAAAAAGAGTAAATAAGGAGATTGTTACCTCCTCTACCTAGATTTGATGAAGTCAAGAGAAACAAATTGTCACCTTTGAAAATTTATCAAATGACTTGACAATAATAAATGGGGCAAGCACCAAGATGCTAAAGACCTCAACCTTATGGTAAGTGCTACCTTTTAGGAAATTGGTATTATACTTATGGAAGACTTGGGAATAAATATTGGGAATATCAATCTCGTTAAACTATGGATAGGGTGAAGATTAAATTTCCTCCCACTGTTCAGAACCCATTATTATTAGAACTCAAGCTCTAGCATTAGCCTTAATGCCTCCACTTACAGTAAGACCAACTCCAATTCATAAAAGGGCATCTCAACCTTCTCCTAGGACCCCTAATCCAACTGTAAGGAATTATCAGAAAGGAAGGGTAATTAATCAGTCTACTGCTCTACCAAGGGTATATGCTTTGACATTGGTAGTTGCTCTAAAATATACTGTAGTGGTGTCAGGTATATTTTCAATTTAATGCAAATGTATTTTCTCTTATTATGTGAAATTACATCCCCTATTCTTCTTGCATCAAATAATAAATTGCTTAAACTATTCAACTTAGGTATGCTTTACATCAATAACCAACCTTGTAGCACACTATTTGATACAGGTGCTAGCCATTTATTCTTGTTAGAAAACTGTGCCCAAGTGTTTAATCTTTAGCAAAATAGATTAGGTAAGCTTATAGAAACTACATTTGTATCTATTCCTTTGATATTATTGGGTAGCTTAATTGACTTGATTTTTTTTGAGATTGGAGATTTTTTTCTCTGATCTAACCTTTATAGTTAATTAATTATCAGGATGTTAAGGATGACACCTCTTTTAAGAGGGGAAGTTTATAACAACCTCATTGTTGTTACATGGATTTAGATGTTTGGAGTAACTCCTAAAAATTTGGTGCAATTTGGAAGTCATTTGAATTTATAAAATATTTAATATATTTAATTAATCATAAAATTAAGAAAATTAAATTGATCTCCAATTAAAACTCTGACTCACCATTTCCAATTCCATCCGTCCATCTCTTGATTTGCTCGATCGAATGACCGCATGCATAACACAGTATATATTTATAATGCACGATCATGCATGCACAGAGTCGCAAAAGCCCATACCCTACCACCTCTCCACCCAATTATTTATGCTCGAGCAACTCATGATTGCTTTGCATTAGTCGAAGCCAAGTCGTGGGAGCATCCAAAGGGAGTCCGAGCTACTACATACCCCCCGATTCTCCGACCCTGATCTATTTGGACACAACTGTCAGGTACCTCTTTACCCGCTAATCTAGCTGCATTTTACTTTAAATTCATTTCATTTTGCTATTTCAGAACCTTAAAAATGATTGTTGAGCTCCAATCAAGCTTGATCATGCTCGATTGGTGCTTGATAGTTATTGGTAGAATAGTAGGTAACTATAGCTGTAACTCCCGATTTTAGGGCATCCATAATTAGGATGATAGACTTATTGATAGATGGGGATTTTGGTTTCGGATGAAAGGCCATGGAAGGAGCTTTAATTTGAGCGGTAGTGCATGTAGCACCCCGCCCCATCACCGTGCGCAAATGAAATAGTCATAATTAAGTCCGACAATGGAACGATATGCCACTTGGGGTGGAATAACCTGTCTCCCCGAATAGTTGAAAACTAAATTCATCTGAAGGGCTGCTGACTCAACCTCAAGGAGGGTTGAGAGCTAATACCTAAGATAAGAGTAGTATTCTTATCCTGAGTATTATATAAATACATACATTGGATTTAGAATACAATAGGAATCCAATATATATATATAAGATATTAGTATTTCCAGTATACTGATCACATCACAATACTAAGTATAAGTAGTATATAATAGAGTGCGGAAGCTTAAAGCAAACATCCAGAAATATTCATCATAGAAGCTATATGAAAACATTCATCTCAGAAAAGAAAAGAAAATACATCAATAATTATTACAAATAATTTACTAAAATAGACATAAAATTAAGTACTGAACTAAAATAAAATAAAATTGAAGAAGAGTCCACTAGTTCTCCACGGGCTCCTCCTGAATCTTCTGGGCGTCCTCCTGACTTGGCTCATTACAATGCTCAAGATCTAGCAAATTGCTAGATCCCAAAAGTACCTCATGTTAGACAATAAGTCTAACACATCAAAACTAATCTAAATAGTTCTAGTTATTCATTTAACATTTACATAATATATTTAAACTTGCAGGAATACTGTAAAGATAACTGAAAGCATAAAACTGTACAAAACTGAAGTAAAGAAAAAATAAAGCTGAACTATACTGAATACTGAAAGTAAACCAGAACACTAATGAATCTAAAACTGAGTAATCATATGTAAAACTATGTTATTTGTCACTGAAATTGTGCATCTGAATATGCCACAACATTGTATGCCACTGATATGCAACCAAAATATCACTGAACTACTATGAGTAGTATGGTCCAATGTACACATACATCCAGTTGGGAACACCATTTACTGATGATGCTAATGCATCCTAAAATTCCTCACTCAATGTATACAAAATTATGTAACCCATAAATCATCATTAATACTCATACATCATTTTGATACACACATGTCATGCTTATTCTCATGCTCATGCTTATGAGATAAATCCAGAAAAATCTTTAAAATCTGATAATGAATCCAACATCTCCATTGTGCAGAATCATACTAAAAGAATTTTGATGCCTAAATTATAATCTCGATAATTAGTTAAAGTTGAGTGTTTACTTGAAAATCACTAGCTAGGATGATTGTATACACATATTTAGGATGTTGCAAGAAAGGTGGATTTAACCCTTAGCTTGTTTAAACTGCACTTATCAAAGGCACTATGATAGGAGGTAGAACCCAGTCACAGTTTATATCTCAAGCTAAGCTATTAAATGACCCAATTACAAGCATACTTAGTGATCTACACCAAGTGAATTAAGATACTTAGTTTGCTTAACTGCACTTTTCGAAGCGCACTACAATAGGAGGCAGAACCCGGTCACAGCTTATATCTCAAACTAAAGATCTTGTTCACTAATAATTATAACACTTTTAGTCTTAGATGATTTACTCTAATGGGAGTGTATTCGTCTAATCCCTCGGGATAGCACCTGGTCATAAGTCCACATTGGAGTGAATCAACCAATCCTGAATATTACTAAAATAATCCAGTAATATGGGTATACCCTACTATACCCAACCAATAATCTGGGTTCAGAAGGTTCTATTTAATAAATAAGGATTTATCAAAGCTATTAATCTTTACTCTAAATAGGTGTGTCCTACACAAGGCTCCAAGGATGTGATTAATGGATCACTCAATGTAGGTTGCTACCACAAAGAATAAGTCCCATTTTAAGTACTTTAGGTGATTCCTACCACAAGGTATCAAGTTTAACTTCTAAAGTTATGAAGGATCATCTAAGTTTCTACCTTAATAAGTTATAGAAGCTCTTCCTACCTCAAGGTATCAATAATTAAGGTCCTTAGACATTTTAAGAATGATCCTAAAGCAAGACCCTTAAGATCTCACTTTTTTGCTTCTTAAGTTAGCATTCAAGGTATATTTACTAGTTTGGGTTAAAGTGATCAGATCAGATGAATAAGATCCATCTAATCCTTTTCTACTTCTTAAGTTAACATTCAAGGTATATTTACTAGTTTGAGTTAAAATAAGATCCATCTAATCCTTTTCTACTTCTTAAGTTAATATTTAAGGTATATTTACTAGTTTGGGTTAAAGTGATCAGATTAAATGAATAAGATCCATCTAATCCTTTCCTATTCTACAATCATGGGATGAAATCAAAGATCTTATTAGAGTTAGATTATTTCATAAATCATTACAATTTTATTATCCATTTTATGCTAATAGTCTTATATAAGAGAAAATCAAAGATCTAAAGTTTAGATTAAGATGGTTCAATTACACAGATTTAATATTAACCTTAACACTTCTAATTTAGTAATTTAGAATCAATACTAAATTAGATGCATTATTGGAATAAAATCGATTAAATTATATTGCAATCAAGTTAGTTGATTAAGTGATTAAAGTTTAGATCTTAATCAAGATAAGTTAGGATTTAACACATAACCTTTCTACTATTAAGGCCAAAGGTTAATTTAAAGGTCAATGACAAATCAATGTGCTATTAGTATATTATTGATGGCAAATTTTAAGTTTAGATTAAGTATCATCTACTTAATCAAGTTAGCAAGATTCTTATGTTCAAGTTTAGTTTAATGTCCATGAAGCACATTTAAGTGTCCAATTAAGTGTTTAAGGTTTTCTAACATACATCCTAATATCATGAAAGCATATAAATGGAAAGATGACATAGAATAAAAAGATAATTAATGCTAATAAAATTCTAAATCGAACCAAAGAGATTAGCACTTAATCAAAATACTAAATGACTTAAGTTTTATACCATTTGGTTATTAAGATATACCTATTTAATACAAGCATTTAAGATTCTACTACTTAGCCTTTGGCATAACACACATTTAAGATCCATGATAGGTTTTAAGTACTAATTTAATTTAAACATGGAATTTTATGCAATGTTTAATTTTAACTAAAATAGGTTCAAATTTGATATTATTTAGTCCCACAAGGGTCTTAGGAACCTTAAAATGCAAAAACAGTGAAGTTTTGGCCATTTCAGCAAAAACTGGGCAGTATTAAGAAAGTTCTAGGCAGTTTACAAATTCGGGCGAGCGCGCTGCAGTGCGTTGGAGCGCGCTGTGGTGGTTCTGGCATTGCAGCACACTGTGATGCTTTTAGCGCTGTCGCACGCTGTGGCGCTTTTCGCGCAGCAGCATGCTGTGGCGCTTTTCGCGCAGCAGCGCGCTGTGGCGCTTTTCGCGCAGCAGAGCGCTGTGGCGCTTTTCGCGCAGCAGCGCGCTGTGGCGCTTTTAGCATTGGAGTGCGTTGCGGCCCGTTGGGGCGCACCATAGCTTGCCGCAGTGGTCCAACTTGCAAAAATACTGTTCCATTACTTCATTTTGAAATTCCCTAAAGTTTTCTGAAAAATATTTTCGCTGCAGCCCGCTACTACGCGCTACGGTGCGATATAGCGGTCCATTTTGTGAATTTACTGTTCAAATAGTCAATTAATGAATTTTATAAGAATTTTCTGAAATGCCACTGCAGTGGCCCGTTTTGCAACTTTAAGCGCTGCAGCGTGCTGCAGCGCCATACGGCGATTTTGCCAGGATGAAACCTGTAAGGCCTACTTTCGAGCTCAAATACTCCCAATACAGAGCATTCCATGAGCGGTGCCATATATCAATGGAAAGATCTTTTCGATACCTTTCCATCGACACTAAAGTTGGCACAAACGGAGCATCTTAGCAATACAAAAAATGTGGATAAAGGACAGGGTATACAAAATGGATGAAAATAGAGCATGCATTTTTTGAATAAATGAGCTACCTCAATGAGCCTTAATGGCTTCCATACATGTTTATAGACTTCTAGAGATATATTCAAGCATTGTAGTAACATGAAGGAGATAAGGAGAGGATCAAATGGGTACCTTAGCCTTGCAAGGGGGTGGAGGAAGAAGGAACTTTTGTCTTTCTCCAAGCCTTAGAGATGAGCTTCTTCTTTCAGCACAAGGGATCAATGGAGGAGAAGATGAGAAAATTTTTTCAGCAAGCAAGAGAAGAGGGGCTGTGCTCTCCTTTTAAAGGAGAGTGAGAGGGAGGCTCCATCATGAGCTAGGGGATAGGATGTGAAGAGCCATCCTACTTGCTTAGGGAGGAGGGCATGGCTAAGAGGAGAGGGGAGGGATGGCTTCAAGTGACTTGCATAGGAGGAAAAATGGCTAGCCAAAATTAAGGGAGGAAAGAGGGATTAAATGCAAATTAAGAAACAATTAATTATTATTCCTAATTTTTTTTAATTTATTTAAAATTCAGATTAATTAAACGTTCTCCAAAAAATCCCAAAAATTCACCCCTAGCTAATTTGGGGGTGAGGAATTCAACGGTGAAGTCGGATTTCGATTCCGACGATTATTTAATTATGCTAATTTTTAGGGTATTTAATTATATTAAAATATTCGCGAAAATCTGACGACTTCCAAATGCGTCCAAAACATCACCCATAGCTAATTTGGGGGTGATGATTGCAATGGTGAAGTTGGATTTCAATTTTGAAATCAAAATAAATACCTCAATTTTCTAATTAATTAAATATTAAAATAATCCAAAATAATTGATTGGGCTCCGAATTACTCCAAACCTTCAGGGTTTGGTTCTAATGACTAGATAAACTTAATGGAATGATAATTATGAAGCGATTAGGCTAAATTCAAGCTGGGTAGCAGCCTTGGGTTGTTACAGTGCATGATCTGAGGAGCTCGGTGAGAGGATAACATTGATGCCTTAGGTTACACTCTTCGATCCCAATGGAGTATTGAAGGAGATTCACAGTGTTGGTAGGTCAGTCTTGACTCACGGGGGACTATCATCGGGTCACGCATGTGACTGGACCATGTGAAGTCCTTCAAAATAGTGTGCATGCAGGAGCCTAGCGTGCGTGTAAAGGCTTGCTATGCGCGCGGCTAAATAATAGGAATAGTTAATCGTTAATTAATCTAATTCTAATTAAATTATTTGAAAAACTTTTAAAATATAATTCCAAATATATTGAAATTATATACCAAGATGATCAAAAAAATGTGTAAAACTTTAATATGATGTTAATTTTCCAATTTGATAATTAATATTGCTAATGACTTTATAATTGCCATTAATAATCATTAATGCTTAGATTAGTCATTTGATGTCTGATTTGACCCTACTCAATATCATTATAATTGATATTTTATAAGGAAGTTATAGGCACTATGTTCACATCATTTCGACATCAAATAGAAAATATGAGGTTTTGACCCTTGTACTAATTAAGTTTAAATTCCCAAGTTTAGATTTTTCTTATTTTGGTCTCATAAACCATAGGACACCTTAGAAAACTTATCTTATGTCATGTTTCAGCATTAGATGATGTTTTGAGTAGAAAAATAGCTAGAATAACCTAGTTTTGGCTTAGCACTAGTAAACGTAGGAAAGAGCCTTAACATAGAGACGAGAGGCTACTGTTGAGAGATTAGTGTGGATCCATAACAATTAACTTAGTATTTGATTATTGTATGGAATCTAAACCCTAGGTTGGGTAGTAAATTGGTTTGTTCTATATGATTATAAGACTCATTAGTAAAACTCTTAAGAGGTTAGATTGAGCTTAGTTTAACTCCTTACATTCCTTAAGAATAGGATTTACCCTAACCATCCTACTATGTAACTTACTAATATTAGCTCATTTTAATAAGTCTAACTTCTAAGTTAACTCTAGAAGTTTTAATGCATTAATGTAAACATAGAAGCTAGTGGTTAGAGAACCCTTTCTTAACATCTTTTCTACTTCAACTATATTAGTGTATATAACTAGTCAACTTAGTGAAGTTGTTGGAATCAGAATCTCCTAAGCCTTAGATGCCTTACTGATAGTAATCTTACAAATTGAACTTCTAGCTAAGAACCCCAGCACTAGTCTAAGTCTAATAGTTTGTGAAAATAGGAAGTTTAGAAGTGAGATAAGTTATTAATTCAACTTACATCCATACTTATGCATTATTTGTCATCTAGTTAATTCTAAATGAGGTAACCATCTTCCTAAAGACTAGATTTAATTATAGTAATATAATTCAAGTGATTGACCTAATATTAGTAAGCTTAGCCTGAATCAGAACTCTTAGGAGAAAGAAGTTGCACATCATATCTAGATCTTGTGAATTACTTGGAGTTGTATTGAGTAATCCTTAGTGTAGTATAAGTGACCACATTATTCTAAGTGCAGTACATAGAATATGAAATTTTATTTAGACTTAGGTTTTACTATAATGATTAAGACTTAGTGTATATAACATTTAAGACTTGCAATCTTAGGATTAAGAAAAGAGACTTAGTGTTTAGATTAGTAAACTTATGTGTGATGAATTTACACAACTATAACTTAAGAAATGCCATTCCTTAAGCCTTGCCAATAATAGGTAGGTAGCCATGCACACTAGTAAGATTAAAGTTAATCTATTATTAAACCAATAGTAGCTTATCTAAGGTTACGACAACCCAAGTGGTTAGATAGAAGAGCCTTCTTAAGCACAGAACCTTAAGATGCTAGTGTGGCGCCCCATCCCCACCGTGGTCCTGTTAACACACATGTTAACATGATTACGGTGGTGTGGTCGTAATGACATATTGCTCACTTATCATTAGATTAGGTCTCCACCATAATCTACTAATAAGAGAAGGATATGTCACATACTGAGTTGAGATTTCCCTAAATGATCATACAAGAATTTTAGAGTACGGAAGCAAATAAAAGTTAACATCCATTTAACCATAATGCAGAAAGAAACATAATCCAACTCAGAATAAAATGTACAGTAAAAGAAAATACATTTGAAACCTGTATTATTATAACTAAAAGAAATAGAAGAGCAGCCCATCTAAGGGTTCTCAGCAACAAGATGATCCTTCTCTAGATCCATCTCCTCTCATAGTGCTACCTTCTCAAAAAACTCAGAATATGAAAATGTTGGTTTCACAATTCTAGGGCCCTAGCCAAAAAAGAGAAAAGCTAGATAGATCTAAATACATTTTATGCTGATATTTTCTTGTAATTTTATGATATTACAAACCATCCTAAGAAAATGAGAGCTATAAAGCATCAAATGAAAGGATTAAAGCTATGACCATATATTTATAACTTAACTAAGATGTGAGGTAAGAAGATATACCTCAACCCAAAGTTACAGAAAAGGTTAAGCATTATATATATAAACTACTAAGTATATGAAAGATCCTAAACAAATATGATCAAATTACTTATGTGTTGATTTTTTGAATAAAATGCAATATAAACAAAATTGAACTGAAAACTAGCCTCCTAACATGCTTGCACAAAAAACTAGAAACTGCAAAAAATACCAAAAATATAAAAATGCTGTAAATACTAGAAATGCTAAAAATACTAAGAATATTGAAAATACTAAAAATTCTGAATTGAACTGAAAATATATGAAGTTGGAAATAACTGAACTAAAAATAAATATTTTAATTCGGCATGTGCCAAGATTAGTACTGCCATAACAAAAAAAATTGGCTCACTAGCCACTGAATCCAAAACTGAAGAATCTAGGACACTAATGCTTAGATACACAGATATATATATCCATACAAAACACTAATGCTTGGTCCTGAACTAAATTGAACTGCACTGTATCTCAATACCAGAACTATAGAGATAGACTAACTAGGGTACATTCCACTAAACTATTATCTAATTTACTAATTTATCTAGTACATTAATGCTAATGCATTATGTAATTCTAAAACTAACATAGGATATTCATCAAATATTATATATATCATCTAATATGCTAAAAAATTAAAGGCTCAAATCAAGAAAGCAATGTGTACAAAATAAAGTATAAGAAGTACTACACAAAAATCTATGATATCACTTATTTTTTAATTTAATCATTCTAACTATTCTAAGATTATGCAAGCTCAGGATCTCTAATATCTTACTATCAAGTACAATCACAGAACTACGATCCTATAAAGTTAAACAATTAGAACTAATCAAGTTCTAATTTAAATTAATCGATGACACCTACATAGTTAAATAATAAATCAATCGTATTAATTAATGAATTTATTAACCCAAACCAGTCTTGACTAAGATAATTTAAGATTAAGGGAATAAAAATAAAACTCTAATAATTGGGGTTTAAACCTCTTAGTCCAAAAGAACTAAAGTCTAAGGGTCTAAGTTTATTTCCAACCCTCACGAGCTAAAGGTTAAGGCAATCTTATTTAGTATAATATAAATTTAATCAGTCGGATCTCTAATCTTAAACTAATGTTAAAGTATAAAATAAACAAAATTAAAAGATAAAATCAAGAAATATAAAACCAAGGCTTCATTCCATTGAGTAACCCATTTACCTAAAAAATGAAATCTAGCCTAAGTATACTACTAAACACTTAAGGAGTAAGGTCCTAAGAGCTTAAGAGGGGAACAACACTTAAGGAACTTCTTAAGGAAAATGACTTAGGAAAATATCTAAGAATTGAACATTAAGATTTGATATTGAATTCAATTATTCTAATTTAAAATTAAGGAAGACATAATGTGGATTCAAATCCACATTATGCAACTTCATTATTTAACTTAGGAATTTTAGGAGGAAATTAGAATTTACCTTAAAATCACATTAATGAGTCTAAATGATCTAAACTTGGTTCCTAATCAATTTATTTACTGATTTTAATGAATATAATAGGCTTCTAGGGCTTAAGAACACTTAAACCTAATTTTGGAAAAAATGACCAAAATGCCCCTACTTAAAGGTAAAAAATGCAACTTTTATAATTAGAGCTCCAAATTATATTTTATTATTGGCAAATGATTTCTTACAATCTAATATGAAGATAGACACTAAGAACATCCAATTTGGTCAAGGATTAAGGCTAATAAGCTCATTAAGGATTCATTAGCTAAATTACTTAGGGAAATCTAAAATTATTATTATAATTATGTTCTACCATGTCTAAGGATTCCATAGAATCTAAGAATGTTAAATTCTGAGGTCAAATGACCAAGTTATGGTCAAAAAAAGATTTGGCCATAAAGGGTAATTAAGACGGTTAAGGGGTTGGGTACAAAACCTAACTTTTCCAACTGATGTTCAAATTTAGTAAAGTTAATGGCTATGGTCTCCATATAGCACACTAATCATAATGATAGTGAGTTCACTCAATTTGTACTCCATTTGATTAACTTAAGCCCTAATTAGGATTTAGGGTGATTAGTGGATGATTAGTGAAATTAATTACAGAAATGGTCAATTAACTTCACCATTGTGTTTTAATCTATCTTAAGAGTTATTAATAACTTGAATTTTTCAATTTGTATAATTAATGAGCCTAATATTTACTAATCCATTTATAGGGATATTAGGGCTAATTTAGCAACCTAATTATAAAAACTAAAATTTTGTTGTAGTTTACTGATCCTTGGATTCTCTTGATCAAAATGATATAATGAGTTGCATAATTTGGAGCTAATTTGACAAAGTTAGGAGCTAATGAAAATTCTAGGGTTTAATGGAGGATTAGGGGAGAGCCCTAAATGTCATTAAACAAAATAATACTCCAATAACAAAACTAATACTACCATATTAATCCTGACATTATTTTGATTAAAATGAGATATAATTTGGATATATTTGGACTTCTTGATTCAGAGTTATTGATGATTGAAGATTTGTAAATAAAATTAATTAATTAACTAATTTAACTTCTTAAATTAATCATAATTTAAGATTGCAAGATCTAGACAATAGTGTGCCCTACCATCAGATCGACAGCAAAAAATGCAGGTCCCACGGTTCTGCACGGAGGATGAGATGGCGGGCCCCATAGTTCTGCAAGGAGGATGAGATGGCGGGGCCCATGCCTTAAATTTAATGGTTGACGTGGTGAGGCCCACAATATTGCGACGTGACATGTATCGGCCAGCCGGTTGGGTTCTGTTCGAACCGACCCAAGATGGGGTCATCTTTCCTGTTGAAAACCCGACACTAGAGGATTTGGGCATGTGATTTGGAGGTCAATCCGGCCTTGCTGGAGGCCAGCCTGCACGGCAATGGGATGAGCATGAAGAGACCTATCCAACGATGATTGGACCAATGATGGAAGTGGCCTGAGTAATTTGCGGGGTCAAACCCTAGGAGCTAAACAGGATGAAGGTGGAGCAGCACTGTGTGCTACTGTGGATGATCCGCTGAATTTGTCAGATCAAGCTCATTTGAGATCTATCAGACCCGATCAAATGAAAATCAAGAAAATGAAATAAGCATTCAAAATTTAATGGTAGTGAATGCGTAAAAGGATGAGGGGGATCGAGTACCTTCACTTTTATGGATGATAACTCCTGCAATCAATTAGAACGGAGGAAGATTAGGGTTAGCTCTAGCTCCAATCTATTTGGTAGGGATGAGGTATCATGTTTGAGAGGAGCTTAATTTGGGACTCTAGGTTTATTGGTAGCGGAGGGGGAGCCACCTAGAGGGTGAGGGATGCCACGTACGGGAGGATTTTCCATATGCAGGTAGAAGCATTCGTGCGCGAGAGGGACACAATCGGGACCATCCGATCGTACGGTCCGATCGCACATCGTAGAAGGCGTACTTTTAAAAGAAATGAACTCGGCCCAACCCGACCAAGAACAGTGGGTTTCACGCACCTGATTAATTTTATAATAATTAAATTAAACTAAATAAAAATTTGTATTTAAAATTGAACGATTAAACGAGATCAGAAAAATACCAACATTTTACCCCTAGCTAATTTAAGGGTGAGGAATGCAACGACGAAGTCAGATTTTGGTTTTGTCGAGTATTTAATTTTTCTATTTTTTCAGGCTATTTAAATATATTAAAATATCTTGGACTGAGCTTTCCAAAATGGTGGATACCTTTCATCGGGCTTACTTTCAAGTAGACAATATCATTTTATTGGAATTCGAGAGGACGATGATGAGAGTATGATACTTACTCTGTCGGTCTTGTGCTGTTTGAATTCTTTGCTAAATGAGTCTGACTTTCTTATTAGTCCCATCCACTAATTTGAACCCATATAACCAGATGTCTCCTATTTTAGTCCAAGACAATATAGTAGAGCATTTCCTCCCACACAACACTTATGCGAACTCCATAAGTGGAATGTGATCTTCCCAAGAACCAGTGAAATCTAATACACAGAGCTTGAGCATATCTTCAAGAACTTGATTTACTCTTTCAGTGTAACGCCCCATCCCGTCACCGCTCGTAAAGTACAAGTATTATTCATAGTTTGGTGGTGGAACGGTGCGCTACTCGGGAGTGGTGGGACATACAAGTAAAACCCCTCGTCCCGAATAGGCTAAAGAGACAGAGCCATACTGAAGACTGCTGACTCGAACCCTAAGAGTAGGTTTGAGAGCCAATATCCAAGATAAGAATGAAATACTTATATTGGATATTAGACTAGTATGTACATAATGTGCAAGGGAGTGGAGAGGAACCTATGTACGTTACAAAATATATGTCAGCATTTCCAGTTCGCCGATCACATCACAATACTATGTATAGTAGTATAACAGAGTGCGGAAGCTAAAAGCAAAACATCCAGAATACATTCATCTCAAGCAATAGTAAATATCCATCTCAGAGAAGAAAGTAAAAATACATCCAGAGTTTTATTACAAACCATAAAAATGCAGAAATATAAAGAGTCTAGCTAGAATACTGGAAAGAACTAGGAAGTAAAAGTAGGTGCTCAATCCCCTATAGCTCCAAGGGCTCCCCCTGAGTCTCTGGGACGTCCTCCTGACCTGCCTCCAACAACTGCTCGGGATCTAGCAAATTGCCGGATCCCAAAAGTACCCCGTGTTAGACAAAAAGTCTAACACATCGAAGCTAGCTATACAAGCTAAACTAAACATAATGAATATGCAAGAACGTAAAGTAAAAGTGCCAGAAAAATTGTAAAGACATCAAGTAGCTGAGCTGTAGGAACTAAACAAAGTAAAACTGCATCAAAGCTAAATACTAAAAGAAAATGAAAATGACAGATGCTCATAAACCAATGTGAAAGGAATGTCTGATGCTGAGAAGGATGCTATAAGCTGCACTATATGCCACTAAAACAATGCTCACAAATATGTTATACCATCGTATATCACAGAACTATCACTGAGGTTTATGAGTAGTACAGTCCAATGCAAGCACAACAGTTAGGAAGTCAGTATGGTGATGCAGATGCACCTTGAAATTCCCCAGTCTGTGTATATAGCACTCCGTATCTCATACTGTATCACTGATAACCATGTGTCACAACAGAAGGAATGAGTTCAACTCATGTTTATGCTTATGCTTATGCCATTATATGGTATGAATAAAAAATTCTGAAATCCATGAAGAATATAGTGAGACACAAAAATGAATCCTAAGTCTCCACTGTGCAGAATCCTGCTAAAAGGATTTTGACTCTAAATCTCTAGATCGATACTTAGTTAAAGTTGCTTATTTACTTAAAAATCATTAGGAGGGATGATTGTATACACATATTAAATATGATGCAAAGATAGGACACAACATTTAGTTTGATTACGCCACCCTAATAAAGCGATTTTCATTAGGAGGCACCATCCGATGATGATTTTGTATCTCAAACTAAGCATTTAGTCACTAAACTCACAATCATACTTAGCGTCTTAAGGAAGATGATTCCCCTGTACTTAGTTTTTATTTAAGCCATACCTATTGAAACGATCTTCGCTAGGAGGTATTGCCCGATGGCAACTATCCTTCAATAAAACTAAGGAATGGGTACTCATTTAAGACACTCTTAGGATTGATTGATTTACTCTAAGCAAGGTTATATCTGCCTAAGCCCGCAGGATAGCAACAAAGACTAATCTTACTTTGAGTGACTCAACCAATCCAGAATATTACTGTGGACCAGTAATATGGGTATACTATACTACACTGCCCAGTAATCAAGGTTCAATCAAGTCTATCTAATAGAACAAGAATTTATCAAAATTACAATTCTTTAAACTAATAGGTAAGTCCTATACAAAGTTTTATCAAGTGAATATGATCAAGGATCACATAATATAGGTTCTACCACAAGGAGATGTATCTCTTCTAAGGTCTTAAATGACTACTACCACAAGGAGAATAGATCAACATCTAAGGTGATAGGATCTTCTATGCTTCTACCTCAAGGACTCATACAAGGTCTCCTACCTCATGATATATGAATTTAGGTCTCTTAATTAATTCAAGATGATCTTATGAAGAGAATGTCAATGTCTCTCCTTTAGATGTTAATATTAAGCTATTAGGTTCTGTTCCATAATTAGATTTAAGATGATTAGATCAGATGATTAAGTCATCTAATCACACTCAATCTAAGATTATGGGATCTAAATCAAACATATTGTTAAGGATTAGATCACTTATTTAATCAATATGATTTACTTGTCTTCTTATGTTAGTCTCTTACTTAAGAGAAAATTAGGAATCTTAAGATTTGATTCAGATAGTGAAATCACCAAAGATTGTTATTAACCTTAATTTGTCTAATTTAAATGTTTAGGATCAATAATGAATCAAATACATCATTATAAAAATGTTTAATCCCAAGTTTTGAATCAATCAATTTAATTAGGGTTATTAAGGGTTTGGATTCTTCTTAAGTGGTTTAGAATTTGATCCCATCTCATGCCTTAAGAAAAATAAAGTTATGCAATTAGGATCAATGTCAAATCAGTAGATTAATTATGCATTATTGGTGGCAAATCTCAGACCTAGATCAAGTCTTAAAAGCTTGATCCAAATCTTAAGATTTCTTAAGTTAATTAATATAATTAAGGTTCCATATCTTTGAGTTTATTCAAGTGTATTTAATAAGGTTATGAGAATGAATTCAGTTCATTGGCTTGCTGATCTAAACCAAACTAATAACTCAAGTTCTAAATAAGGGTTACCTAGTGCTAATGAAACCCTAATTCAAATCAAAAAGGATTAGCACATAAGTAAAAATCCAACCATTCAAATTACATGATTTTTGGCAAACTAGTTCTAATTAACTAAGCAAGTAATCAGAGACTAAGTTTGCTAAGATCTAATAAGTATAAATCCTAAAATTCTCTAATCATGTTTTAACAAAATCAGGGCATGATTAAGAGTACAGAATTCAAAAAAATATTCTACTTAGCACATGCATTCTATTCATCATAAGTGAGCTAATGGCACCCTAAACATGCAATTTGGATAAGTAAATTTACTAATCTACCTTAATTAAGATTCACTGTAATTAGGCAATAATTATAGATCTAACCATCAGATGTATGATTTTATTTTATATTTAGGTTCCTGAAATTTTTCTGAATAATTTCATGTATGATATCATAGAATTTTGACCAGTGGATTAAAAGTTATTTAAATAATACATTTTGTATTTTTATTTAATCAAAAACCTATGATTGGAATAATTGAATTATTTTCCTTTAGAAAAATAATTCCAAAATTCCGATTTAATTAAATCGGCTCGGCCCAAAATCAAAACACGCAGGTCGGTCGCGGCCCGGGAGACCCGGCACTGTGGCACCGCGCGGGTCATGGGTTGACCCAGCCCGCATAGTGTCGTCGTCCCCAATTCTTCGTCCTACGGAAGAGGCCGATTAGGAAAATCCTAATCGCCAAATTTTGGTGCATCCAGTCCACGGATCGGCCAGCATTCGATTGCTACACCGTCACCATGTCCAGACGTGTCGATTGGGACCGAAAGCCCCCTGTGAGCTGGTCTGGATCGGCCAGACCTTGCTCACCCGAGGCTCCTTCAATGGAGTTACTGTAGGGAGATAATTCTCCCTATAGGGACCACACCAGACCCTGGGCTCGATCCCTACACCATCAAGGAGGTGAGACAGATCGAAGCCCTCTGGTTTGAGGGTCTGGGATAGCCAGGATCGCTGGGACCTGGGTCGACCGAGACGATCCTTCACAAATCAAATTTCGATCGATCGATTTGATCGATTGGGCTAGCCTAGATCTTAATCTCGATACCCATGGGTTCGAGATGACAATACGAACTCATACGCATCAAAAGGAGGAGGGCTCGAGCCTCATTGGCTCGATCCCAGTAAGAGGGGTACCTGGACTGATGGGGGAGCTCGGGGTGATTTCCAGAGGGCTTGACTGACGCTAGCCAGTGCTCCAGACGTTGCAAAGGATCTTGAACGTCAGGAGAGCCTACTATCAGCAGTTCAGAAGCTCCTGGGTCTCATGTGCGAGCTTGGACAGACGAAAATGGAGAAGTTAAGGCAGAGGGGAATTCAGGTTCAATTGACCAGCAAAGGGTCTAGGGAAGGTTTGCTAAGGCTATTTATAGACTCAGACGAACTTAGGGAAGCTTCTGGAGGGTTAATTCGGGCTGGAGAGGGCCCGAGAGGTCGGGCTATGGCCGAGCTCTCAAATTTCTAATTCGAGCTCAGCCGGGTCACGAGGCCCGATTAGGGTCCCTTGGCCATTAGGGGAAACTCAGCAATGGCCTGCTGAGCTGGAGAGGGGAGTGGCAGATCGGATGGCCAGCTGGCAGTACGGGAAAATTCTTCTGTCGGGCGCGGCGAGAGGAAGACGAAGATGAACAGTGTCGGGTGCCTCAGATGCCGTTTGATCTATCGATCAGATGGCCGAACGGCTCAGATCGCTCGGATCCTAACGGCCGATCACGGAGATGATCCAGGCCATTGGATCGGTCGGGTAGATCCTACGGTTGATCCGCGGTTTCGCAGGATTAATTCTCGGCCGTTGATTAAAAAGACGGAACGGTCAAATCCGTGGGATCCCGCTATCGCGTACCCCGGGCTCCGCAGTGGATCGCCCGCGGTCCGCACAGTGGATCCCGGCCGTTAATTTGTGTATAAGGGTATATTTGCAAATTTAATTTGTTTGGAACCCTTTTATGCAATTGAACCATTCTAATTTAAATTGAATTATGGTCCAAATGAATTCCAAATTGCACCAAAATTTCACCCTTAGCTAATTTGGGGGTGAGGAATTCAAAAATGTAATCAGATTTTAATTATGAGATCAAAATATTTTGGGTCTAGACTAGGGCGTATAGATCGATAAAATTATAATTTTTGACTTAGAGAAGTCCAATGGACTTCAAATCTTCTAGATAGGCTTATCTTGATCTTCTAAAAGCAATGATGCTAAAAATTAAATCAATCAACATTTATTTTGCATGGTAACAACCTAGGGTTGTTACATTCAGTCCGGCCATCAGTTTGGGGATGAAAGGCTGTGCTTATAGCTAGGGTGGTACCCAGATCCTGATGCGCTGCCTACCAAAACTTAGAAGTAAATCTGATGTATTTGTAAAAAAGAATCGACTTGGTAATACCATGCAACTAGACAATTTCCTTGATATAAAGCTTGGTGAGCTTTTCATTGGAATCAATCTGATGGATCGGGATGAAGTGTGCAGATTTGGTAAGATGATCTATGATGACCCAAACAGCATCTGCATCAGATTTTGTGCTAGGAAATCCCATCACGATGTTCATCGAGATGTCAAACCATTTCAATTCAAGAATTTCTAATAGGTGCAAGTTGACCTAGCCTTTTGGTGCTCAGCCTTAACCAGTTTATAGGCATGGAACTTCATAGCAAATTTAGCTATATTGTTCTTCATTCCTAGTCACCAAAAGGGCTACTTTAATTTTTGATACATCTTTGTACACCCAGGATGGATGGCATACCTAGATTTGTGACTCTTAACTAGAACCTCTTGATGCATGTATATAGGAATCCAAAGGCGATCACCCTAATAAATTACTCTTCCACGTAGCTGCAAATCATGACAACAACCTCTTTTAATTTTATATTTGAAATTAAGATAGTTATCGTCCTTGGTTTGTAAGATGGAGACATCTCAATGAAATGTTGGCTCTACTAAACTTAATTAGATCAGCTCACTGAGCATTACACCTCTGACTAGCTCAATATATATCTTACAAAATTCATCAATGATAAGGCTATCCGCGATCATTGCATATAATGTGGCACGATGGCTAAGTGCATCTGCTATAACATTTTTCTTACATGGATGGTACTGAATGTCCAAATCATAATCACTAATAAGCTCTAACCATCTTCTTTAATGATAATAAAGATCACACTGGGTGAAGATATATTTCAAGCTTTGATGATCAGTAAAGATAGACCACTGAACGCCATACAAGTAATGGTGCCATATTTTAAGAGAAAAAAGCACAGTAGTATGTTCGAGATCATGAACGGGATAATTCTTCTTGTGTGGCTTTCATTGATGAGAGAGGCATATGCAATCACTTTCCTTTCATATATTAGCATGCATTCCAAACCAACACCAGACGTATCTATGTATACTTGGTAGTAGAAACCCTTCATAAGTAAACCTAGAACTGGGGTAGTTGAGAGTGCATCATTTAACAATTGGAATGCTTCTTCACAATCAAAACTCCAGGCAAAATGTATAGCCTTTTGTGTCTGTTTGGTCAACGGAGATGCAATTTGAGAGAAGCCCTTGATGAACTTCATGTAGTAGTATCCGGCTAATCCCAGAAAATAGCAAATATTTATTATGGACTTGAGTTACCCCCAATCCTGAATTGCACTAACTTTCTACGGATATACACGAATTCCTTGGGCATTGATAAATCTAAAATTTATAGTAAAGTAAGTGAATAAAAACAAAACACTTTTCTTATAGAAATGTATAATTTGATGTGTTTTCTATGTTTTTTCAGGATAAAGTTAAGCAAAGTAAAATCTGGCCTAAATATCAAATTCTGAAAGAAAATCACCATAGCGCGCCCCGACATGTCACAGTGCGCTGTAGCGAGCACAACCCGAGGGCTTGGCGCTACTGCACATCGCAGTGAACACAAATTTGAGAGCTCAGTGCTATCATGCGCTTGGTGATACTGCATGCCACTGCAGACACAAACCCAAGAGCTCAACGCTACAGCACACCGCAGTGGATACAAACCTGAGAGTTTGGCGCTACCACACGCCGCAGCAGACACAAACCCGAGAGCTTAGCACTACAGCACACTGTAGCGGACACAAACTCGAGAGCTCAACGCTATAACGCATCACAGCAAACACAAACCCAAGAGCTTGGCGCTATTGCATGTCGCAACAGACACAAACACGAGAGCTCAGCACTACAGCGTGACACAATGGACACAAACCCAAGAGCTCTGCACTACTATGCGCTACAACGGGCACAAGACAGAGAGCTCGGTGCTACTGCGCGCCGCAGAGGGCACAAACCTAAGAGCTCGGTGCTACAATGCACCAAAGCGGACATAAGATCGAGAGCTCGGCGCTACTATGCGCCGCATCAAAAATCCACATAGCAAAAGTTCTAAGACAAAACCGCAGCAGCACGCCATTGCGCCTACCTTAAAATTGCTCTGAAATTGGCTTCCAATTTAGCGTTGGGGAGAGGAATATATTTAATCTTTCCACCTTCACATAATAGGAATTAATAACAAATCAATTAAACCTCCGCATTTTTAATGGATGAAATAAATAACTATTAATTATAATACAATTCTTAAGAAGAGAAAAAGGTGCAAAAAGCTGAAGGAAAGGAAAAGCCCTGCCCAAGGAAAGAATAGAATATCACCAACAGAGAAAGGAATCGAGCGTAAGAAACAGAAAAGAGAAAGAGATTGGTGATTGAGAGAAGATGTGGTGAACGCGATAGTAGTTCCTAGTATTATATCCCTAACTCTTTTCTTAATTTTTTTTCTGCAAAGACCATACAAGGGTTCAATATCATAAATCTCTTTTTTTGTGCTTCTTTTGTAATGGAAACCTAACCCCTCCTTGGGGAGGGTTGGTCCTAAACATATAATGATTTGAAGGAATGAAAAAAGTGTTTGTACTTAATTTGTCAATGAATTAATTTCTTAGCTTGGATGAACGATGAGTCATGGATATATTTTTGTTAGTAATGTTTACTTAAAACTAAGAACACATGTTAGTTTATACTTTTAGAACTAATGAAATGGACATAGAGCATCCTCACCACAGATATCTATGACAATATTTGCTGTGTGAGGACAATTAGTGCAATTCCTTTGGCTTTGAATAAATGAGCAAATCGATGAAAAATTTTGTAATCTTAGAGCTCCACCGCTCACCATTAGCTTAAGCTAGGAACATTTTCACAACTGCCGAGAGCCCAGTGACAAGCTCTTGAGCATTGTAGCATTGTTCCTGTAACTAAACTAAGAAGTTGATGCGTGTGATCCAAGAGCCACCAATTGTGCTCCATAGCTTATCTAGTTAAAGGAGAAAGATGAAATATTAGGTGCGTACGGGTGTTGTGACAACCTGTTTAGCCCAATGAGTCTCATCCTTAGCTAAACTTAGTGCTGACGCATGTGATGCTATTTTGGTGGAATCAAGCTTGCGTGATCGCACAATTAAAACTATTGATTTGAAATTTTAGACGTAAGTATAAAATTTAACTAATATTGATCACGTGAGGGTCTAAGTGCTAGGATTGAACCTTCTTGAGTTCATCTTTAAGCAGTAGACACAACTTAGTCCAAATTAGAGGACACTCAAAGGAAGACTAGTGTTGCTTGATTATAACTAAAGAATTTAAGTAATTTGACATTTAAAAATTGACATAGAAAAGTACTTACACTAAATCCTTCAATGAATTACATGTTAAACCCAACTCTCTATTTTTTCTCAACTTGTAGTTTAAACCAACAAAACTCTGAGTGCTAAATTGGAACCAAAAACACAAATGAAATAATTGTTAAAACATCCACGAAAACAAATAAACTTTAGTAACAAAACACTCCATTCTCATTGGATGATAAATCTCAGGACGTTAAATCCCTTATTACTTTAGACCATATGCACTTGCGTGTGAGCGCAAACATGTATTTATAGTTTGTCATGCATCAACTACATGACCCAAGAATGCTACTGATTCTAGGCAGAATATGCACTTAGAAAACTTAGCATAAAGCTGATGAGCTCTCAATAATTATAGGACTGCTCTTAAGTGATATTCATACTCCTTTATGCTTTTGAAATAGATAAGAATATCATCAATGAATACAATGACAAACTTACCCAAGAACTACCTCAAGACTCTTTGCATTAAGTCCATAAAAAGAGATGGTGCATTCGTGAGACTAAATGACATTACTAGGAATTCAAAATGACCATAGCAGGTGTGAAAGACTGTTTTCTCTATATTTGAATCTTTCACTTGTAGCTAGTGATATCCTGGTTTCAGATTGATCTTGGTGAAGTCAGTGACATTAGATAACTTATCAAATAAGTCATTAATTTTGGGAAATGGATACTTAATTTTAATCTTCACTTTATTGAGCTCACAATAATCTATGCACATGCGCATAAAACCATCCTTCTTCTTAATAAATAGAACTGATGCCCCCCAAGGAGACATACTGGGACGGATGAAACCCTTGCTAATCAACTCTTTTAGTTGCTCTTTTAGCTCCTGAAGCTCCTTAGGTGCCATTCTATATGGTGCTTTTGAGATTGATTGTGTTCCCGAAATTAATTCGATGGAGAATTCCACATATCCAGGTGGTGGTAAACTGACAGATCTTCAGGGAACACATCAGCGAATTCACATACTACCTTGCTTTCTGAGAGAGGAACACTCTCCTTTGAATCACCCATTAGTGTTATAAGGTAAGCATCACATCCTTAATAATTAGCTTCTCAGCTTTAATTGTATTAATAAATGATGCTTGACTACTAATCCTTCCAATGAACATTTCTGGCTTGCTACGAGAATGGAGCGTGACCTTCTTCTTTTGACAGTCGATTACCGCTCTATGAATACTAAGCCAATTCATTCCCATTGGTAAATGGGAAATAATTGTACATTGCAAAAGAAGATAGGTTCAAAAGTGTGTACCTAAAACTACATTATAATCCTCTGCTGCTATGAGAGGAGTTAGGGTGTACACTTGAGCAAGACCAACATGTTATTATTGTCTACCTGCTTTTGAGGAGGTTTGGCAATAATAGCTCGGGGTGCAGAGGGCTCGTCATTCTTCTGTACTTGGGTTGATTCTTGAGAAAGAGGTGTAAATTGACAACTTTTGGCTTCTACAGTTGATAGAATTAGGTTTGAACACTTGACAATGCTTGGAATGATTAATGTGTACACCATCCACTGTTTCTTCATATGTACATTGATAGAAAAAGTGACTCATTCTACCACAGGTATAGAAGCATTGATTATTGTGATAGCATTGGCTCTTTTTAAGTTATCATTTCTGAGAGATGAAGAACCAAAGATTCATTTAGAGTCCCTCTAGGACTGATGATGCTCGATGACTCATGCAGTTTCAATGAGCTCGACAAAATTGGAGATCCTTAATGGTAGTGCATGATCCTTTATTTTGTCAGATAGACCACTGATGAATCCTTTATTTACTTTATATATGAAGGAATTTTCATAAACAATCTATGTTTGAATCAGCCTACTTTGATAAATTTTGTGTAATTTTAGGGAAAATACAATGGTTAACAATATTTTGGAAAAATCTGAGCGTATCTACAAAATTCTAGAAATTGTCCACTGCCACGCGCCACACTGCGCTGCAGCGTGCCATAGAGGTCCAGGCATTATCAGGAAGAGTTATGGCAAAAGCCACTGACCTGGAGAATTATGATGCCACAGTGCGCTATCGCGCGCCGTCGTGCGCAGTAGTGGATGCATCTTAAAAATTTCAGCCGCCACAGCGTGCTATAGCGGACAGCTTTTTGAAACCTGACCACTGCAGTGTGCTATAGCAGACGCGCTTTCAAAATCTGACCGTGGCAGCGCGCTATAGCATATGCATCCTCAAAACTTTAGCCGCCACAGTGCGCCGCAACGTGCTATAGCGCGCTATAGCAGACTAATAGATAAGAGCCAGAATGCCGCAGCGTGTCGCCGAGGATCGACTTACTAAACTTGGTTTGTCAATGATGGCAAAAATTTTAAATCTATTTTCTAGATTTCAAAAAGACTGAGAATGGATGTGCACCCCTCTTATAAATTTATCTCTTTAATTCATTAGAAGGGTTCCCAATTTGGCTTACAAAACTTCTAAGTGAGGAGAGGGCTGCATAAAAGAGAAGGAGAACTCTCCAAGGGTGGAAGAACTTTAGTTACTAAGGAGAAGAAGGGAGAAAGACAGCACTACGAACCTAAGAAAAACAACCAAGAACAAGAAGAGGAGAAATCCGAAGAACTCCATCAAAGGAACGTTACTAGTAATCTCTAACTTTTGTCTTTGTATTTTTCTTAGTTGATCATGAAAGGGTCTTTATCCATTTTTGTGTTCTTCTTTATCTCAAGTGTAATGGAGAGCTAATCCCCTCCCCCCCCCCCCCCTTGGGGAGGGTTGGGCCAATCCTATATGTCATGTAAGGGACTATTATGTATAAAAATTTCCTCAAGCTTCTAATTTGTGAAATAAATGACTTGTTAACAAAGAAAAAGGGACTATTTGTGGACTTAAATATGGACCATATGATGAAGAAACTAAATGACATCAAGACTTAAAAGTCTTATGCTCCATAGCTCACTCTTAGTTAGGAACTGGAATCATGAGTGCATAGGAGCTTGGAAATATGTGAGGAAGTTTTTGAGCTTAGTGCACCTTGATGTATGCCCAACTAAGGTGTTGATGCATGTGAGCTAAGACCCACTAAATGAGCTCCGCAACTCAGCATACATGATGGGAGGAAGATAACTTGTTGAGAGCTCATGTGTGACATGACATAGCACATTGAGCCAAACTAGTCATCTCCTTATCCGAACTGTACATGATGCTCTTTGTGGAATCAATGCCTATAAGATCTTAAATAAAGAAGCAACTCTCATTTATATAATCCAAAAATGAGAGGAAAACCAATGATCTAAAATCTTATGAGGGTCTTCATGGTGAAATAGAACCGACTGTGTGTTCATTTCAAGCACGAGATTTGAACTTAAAAATCTTGGAGTTAAACTCTAAGGAGGATAATGTGCACTTGATTATATTACATAAAACTTAGTAAAAAAGAATAAAAAAGGCAATGCTTGAGGAATTATCCTACATGAGTCTCTAACATTTCATGTGGGATAGATCCAACTCTCCTCTTCTTTTATCATAGTTACTTTCTACCAAGACTTGTTGTGCTTGTTTAAGAACCTAATCGACAAAATACACATAGTTTAGACATTATTGAACATAGATATACCTTAGTAACAAAACACCCGACTCCTTGAGGATGATAATCCCGAAACTCACATTCCAAATTATTACTTCAAACCACATACACTTGCGTGCAAGCGCATACGTGTATTGAACGTTTGTCAAGTTTTTGGCGCCGTTACTGGGGAGTCATTAATGGTTTTGTATTAAGGAAAATCTATCATTAAATAGTGATTTAAACAAAACCCTTGTATATCATTTTGTTTTGTATTTATATGAACTAACTTGTAATTAGATTATTAATCTTTTCTTTTTGTTATCTTTCTAAATCTTTGATCATTATCATTAAAATTGTTCTTGATAACCTAATTTTAATCTTGTATGAGTAGAAGAAGTTGTACTGAATATCTATTTGATCCAAAAATTGTAAGAACCTACTTACAAGCTAGAATAGAACAAAACAATCTACTAAATTAACAAGTTGTTATGAAAAACCTTTATGATATTTCTGGAGAACCTTTAGGAGAACCAAGGGGATGAGCAATACGTGACTATGCACTACCCACTGTGAGGGGAATCCCCCATGCCACTATGAGACCAAATATTAAAGCCAATAATTTTGAGATCAAACTAGCTACTTTGAGTATGGTACAGAACAGTCAATTTGGTTGTTTAGCCATTGAAGATCCCAACTCCCACATTTTAAATTTTCTTGAGATTTGCGATACTTTAGATTTAATGGTGTTTCTGAAGATTCCGTTAAACTTAGGCTCTTCCCATTTTCCTTAAGAGATATGGCTAAAAGTTGACTCAACTCTCTTCTGAGTGATTTGATCCGTTTTTGGGACGGATCAAATATTTCTCTCCGATAAAGACAGCTCGCCTGAGAATTGAAATAACCAATTTCAATCAATTTGAGGGAGAATCTTTATATGATGGCTGGGAATGCTTTAAGGAGTGCTTAAGGCGATGCCCGCATTATGGATTTCCTTTATGGATGCAGGTTCAAGCCTTTTATAATGGTTTGAACACTCCGATAAGGACACACATTAATGCAGCCGCGAGAGGGTCAATCAGTAGCAAATCTCACAGGAGAAAACTTATGATCTCTTAGAGGAAATGGAAAATAATGCTTATCAATGGCCCTCTAAAAGGCTAAAAAGGGAAACAACACAAAAAAATGAATCCAACCAAATAACATCTCTGCAAAAGTAAATTCTCGAGTTGAATCAACGCATAGAAAGTATGAACGTTAACTTTGTTCAAGAGTCTAATTGTGAATTATGCGGGGGTAGACATTCTAGCAATACTGCAACATAAACAACCCTTTTATGCAATCAAACATGGAACAAGTTAATTATTTAAGAAATAATAATGCTATGAATAACCCTTACTCTAATACTTATAATTCAGGGTGGAAAAATCACCCAAATTTCTCCTAGAGCAATAATAAAAATAATAGAAATCCTAATGGGGGAGGGTTGTCAAACCAACAAGGGTATAATCATGGGAATAATATAAATCACCACCAAACAAATTTGGAAGGAGCCTTCAACTCCTTTAAGGCTGAGACCATCCAATTCATGAGGAGAACTGAAGCAAATATAACCCGCCATGATGCCTTAATCCAAGGGATTGAGGCATTCCTAAGAAATACTGAAGTCCAATTAGGGCAGATCTCCAAGTAGCTGATCACTCGACAGCAGGAACTCTCCCTATTTCAACTGAAATAAATCCTAGGGAGCTGGTAAGTGTAATCAATTCTGATGGAATGGAGGGTAAGGATGAGACAAAAAGTTACAATACTGTAGAGAAGGAGTTAGAAGTAAGAAATAGAGAGAGGGCTGTTAAATGTGAAAAACTCACTACACCGAAATATGGAGATCCTGGAAGAATGTGCATTCCGTGTGTGATCTTGGTGCTATAGTCAATATCATGCCCTACCATATTTATGAACAATTAAAAGTAGGAGGAATGGAGTACATCTCCATGATCTTAGAATTTGCAAATCTAGATTCTTTAACACCTCTAGGCATAGTCAAAGATGTTATGGTGGGATTAGGAAGCTTTAATGTTCCTACAGATTTTGTGGTTTGTGATTAGGATAGGTGGAATGAAAAGTCCACCATTATTTTTGGGAGACCTTTTCTGATGAGCACTAAGGCTTTAATCGATGTTTGCCATGGGATAATGAGAATTAGAATACAGGGCAGATCCGAAGTAATCAATCTTATGCCCACCTTCTTCAAACAGAGAAATATGGAAAGAGAAGTGAGGAGATGGATTAGAGAGGAAGAACTCCATAATGAGCCCAATATAGAAAATCTATCTATGAGAGACAACTCAAGTTCCTCATCTAAAAGGGAAATTATGGAGGTAGCTAAGAAAAGAAAGACTAGAAGGGGGAAGCGAAAGAAGAAAAACCCCCTATTGCCCAAGTTTGAAGAAGTGTGTGCTGATAAGAATGAGGAAGAGGGGTCAAGCACACCAAATGGTTATGCTAACATGAGTGCCTCAAAGTTATGGAAAAGAAAACCCCCAAACCTGTCTAAATGATTTTTATCGAGTCTAGCTAAGGACGATAAACTAAGCGCCTTTTGGGAGGCAACCCAAAAAAAAAAAGAGAGAAAAAATGAATTTTATTTAAATATTTAGAAGAGAATGAAAAGTTTTGAAAACACCAAAAAAAAAGAATTTTATCATCAAACCAATAACTTACTTAAATAACAAATGATACACTAAGTGGATGCTCTATACAATTCTAAGCAAAGGAATAGTCTGAAATTGTGTCTAGTCTGAAATTGTGAAGACTAAAGAATGGAAAAGTAGAGGTCACTTTACCCCTCAAGTTGCATTTGAAATGATCACATCAGATTTTTAAGAGGGAAATGTAGAATTTAAAAGCAATGAAGAGGAATGCATCCCCTCTATAAATTCATCTCTTGTTGACTTAAGAAGGGTTCCCAACTTGGTTCACTAACATCCTAAGAAGGAGAGGCTGCATAGATGAGAAGGAGAACTCTCCAAGGGTGGAAGAACTCTTATTGCTAAAGCGAAGAAGGAAAAAAGGTAGCGGACCTAGGAGAAGCAACCAAGAACGAGAAGAAGAGAAAATCTGGAGAACTTCATCAAGGAACGTTCCTAGTACTCTCTAACTTTTGTCTTATTTTTGTTTTTCTTAGTTGATCATGAAAGGGTCTTTATACATATATGTGTTCTTCTTTATCTCTCGTGTAACGGAGAGCTAAACTTTCTTTGGGGAGGGGCAATCCCACATAAATTGAAAGAGACTTTTGTGCATGAAAACTTCCTCAAGCTTTAATAATAATTTGTGAAAAAATGACTTGTTAAAGAAATTAAAAGGACTATTGTGGACTTGAATGTGGACCAAATGATGAAGGAACTAAATAACTTCAAGACTAAAAAGTCTTGTGCTCCATAGCTCATCCTTAATTTTGATAATGGAATCATGAGTGCATAAGAGCTTAAAACTATGTGAGAAAGTTCTTGAGCCTAGTGTACCTTGAACTATGCCCAACTCAAGAGTTGAAGCGTGTGAGCTAAGACCCACTAAAAAAGCTCCATTGCTCAGCAAACGTGAAGGGAGGGAATGAATTCTTTGAGAGCTCATGAATGATGTGACATAGTCATTGAGCCCAAATGAAATCACTCTCTCATCTGAACTGCGCATGACGCACGTGATGGTCTTAGTGGAATTAATGCATATAAGATCTTAAATAAAGAACCACTCTCATATATAAAAGTTAGGAATGAGAGGAAAAACCAATAATCTAAAATCTTATAAGAGTCTTTGTGTAGAAATAGAACCGACTGTGTGTTTATTTCGTGCACGAGATTTGAATTTGTAAGTCTTGGAGATAAATCCTAAGGAGGACAATGTCCACATGATTTAAACATTAAGTAAAGAGAAAAGGAATTGCTTGAGGGACCATCATACATAAGTCTTCTAGCATAACTTGTGGGAGAGACCCAACTCTCCTCTTCTTTTTATCATAATTTTCTTCTATTGAGACTTGTTGTGCTTGTTTAAGAACCAATTACACAAAACACAAATAATTTAAACATTATTAAATGTAGATATACCTTAGTAACAAAATACCCAGTTCCTCGAGGATGATAAACCTCGGAACTCACATTCTAAATTATTACTTTAGACTATGCACACTTGCGTGCAAGCGCAGACGTATAATTCACAGTCTGTCAATTATCAAAATAAATAAGGAATCTAGAATATGTTTTAAATATTATCATTTCTAGTATGCTGATCACATCACAATACTATGTATAATAGTAGAATAACAGAGTGCGGAAGCTAAAGCAAAACATCAAGAATATATTCATCACAGAGCAATAGTAAGCATTCATCTCAGAAAAGAAAAGTAAAATATATCCAAATTTATTACAAACCAATTTCAAAATATTGAAAGGAAAAGTTCATCTAAAGTATTGAAAGCAAAAAAAAAAAGTAAAATAAAAGGTAGAAGACGGATCCACTAAGGCTCCACATACTCCTTCTAGATCTTCTACAAGTCCTCTTGTCTGCATCAATAAGCTGCTCAGGATCTAGCAAATTGCCGGATCCCAAAAGTACCTCGTGTTAGACAAGAAGTCTAACACATCGTAACTAAACTAAGCAGTACTAAAGAAAATGCAAGTTGACAGTAAAGTAAGCAAAACTATAGAAAATTTGTAAAGGCACTGAGTAGCTAAAACTGTAAAGACTAAATCAAGTAAAACTGAACTGAAATCTAAATATTGAAAGTGATTGAAAATAACAAATATTCTAAAACCACTGTAAAACTATACAATGCGGCACTATATGTCATTGGGATCATGCATCCAGATATGCCACAACATGGTATGCCACAGATATGTAACATAACTATCACTGAACGACTATGAGTTGTACGGTCCAAAGTATACATACATCCGGTTGGGAATACAGTTTACTGTGACGCCGATGCATCATGAAATTCCCCAGTCAATGTATACAACATTCCGTAACCCATAAATCATCACTGATACTCATACGTCACCACTGAAATCAATCATTCTACTCGTGTTCATGCTCATGTTCATGCTTCTATACTACATGAGTTAAGAATCAAGAAATCCGTAAAAGTTCTGAATGCCGATAATGAATTCAAAGTCTCCATTGTGCAAAATTCTGCTAAAAGGATTCTGACTCCTAACTTCTAGAATGATAATTAGTTAGAGTTGAGATCTTCGTTATAAATTATCGGATGGGGAGGTGATATTCACATATACAGCATGTTTCCAAGAAGGGCAGTCCTTAACTCTTAGTTTGATTGAGCCACCCTAACGTAGTGATCTTCGATAGGAGTTATCACCCAATGGTGATTTGTATCTCAAGCTAAGCTATCAAAATACCCAATTCACAATCACACTTAGTGTTCTAAAGAGGGTGATTAGGATCACATAGTTTACTTGAAGCACACCTATGGAAGCAATCTTTGATAGGAGGCATCACCTGATGGTAACTTTTATTCAAATAAGCTAATGATCTAAATTCCCTAATCATAACACTCTTAGAATTGAATAATTTAGTCTAAGTGAGACTATGCCCTACTAAACTCGCAGGATAAAACATAGGCATAATCTATACTAAGATGAATCAACCAATCCTGAATACTACTGGGATAACTCATTACTATAGGTAAACCCTACTATACCACCCAACAATCTAGGTTCAATAATTCTATTTTGTCAATAAGGATTTATCAGTACTATCAATGATTATGCTAAATGGGTGAGTCCTACACGAGGTTCCAACAAATGTGATCAGAGATCACTCAGCACATATTCTACCACAAGGAAGGGATTTCAGTCTAAGTGTTTTAGGTAAGTTCTACCACAAAGTATTAAGATCAACTTCTAAAGTGAAAAGGATCATCTAAGATTCTATCTCAATAAGTTTGCAAAGGTCCTTCCTACCTCAATATATCATCAATTAAGGTCTTTTAAAATATTTTAGATACGAGCTTAATAGTAAAATACTTGAGATCCTACACTCTCACTTCTAATGCTAACATTATAGGTTTTACTTATTATTTAGATTTAGAGCGATCAGATCAAATGATTAGATTATCTGATCACATGCTATTCTAAAATCATGGGGACAAATCAAGGATATTATTAGAGTTAGATCAATTTATTAAATCAATACAAGTTTATTAATCATCTTATGATAATAGTCTTATTTAGGAGAAAATCAAGGATCCAAAGCTTAGATTCAGATTATTTAATCACATGGACTTATTATAATCCTTATCATTTATAATTCAATAATTTAAGATCAATACTAAATTAGATGCATTATTGCAATAATGGCAATTGCATTATCTTAAAGTCAAGTCAATTAATTAAGGGTTTGGATCTAAATCAAGTAGATTAGGGTTTATTCCCTACTCTTATCCAATTAAGATCAAGTGTTTATTTTATGAGTTAAGTGTCAAATCAGTAGATTGATGATGTATTATTGGTGGAAATCCTAGACTTAGATCAAGCCTTATCACTTGATCAAGTCTTAATACTTCTTAAGGTTAATTAAGATATTTAGGTTCTCAATTTAGGTTTGTTGGATTTATACATCATAAATTGGCATGCATGGCTTAAAAGACATTTATCGTACTATTATGGAGCATAATAACAGAAAAAAAAATTCAGAGAAATAGAAAGGAATTAGTGCTAACCAAACCCTAAACCAATTCATAAGGATTATTACCTAATTACAAATCTAAACATCAAAATTTCATACAACTTGGCACCTAAGTTTTATGTAACCATAGAATTAATCAGAGACTAAGTTTGCTAAGATCCAATAATTAAAAACCCCAATTTTCACTAATCATGATTTAAAAATATTAGGGCATAAGTTGAAATACAGAGATCAGAAAAATAAAATACTTAGCACATTCATTCTACTAATCATAAGGAAACTAATGGAACCCTAAACATGCAATCTGGATAAGTGTTCATGCTAATCAACCCTAATTAAGATCTGCAATAATTATTCAAAAATAAAAATCTAATCATTAAAAGTTAAATATTATTTTATATTCAAATTCTTGATAATTTTCTGATTAATTTGATATATAATATCATAGGGTTTGGATCAGTGGATTAACAATTATAACATTAATTTAAATTGCATTTTTCTAATTAATCCATCCTATTTTCCTTAAAGAAATTAAATATTAAATCCATTTTTAATTAAGTTAAAATGGGTCTCGACCCATTTTCAAAATGCGCGGGTCAACTCGACCCGATGGCCCAGCACTGTAGTACAGCACGGATCATGGGTTGGCCTGACCCGTACAGGAGCTTTGTCTTCACCCGGCACCATCCCAAGAGCTAGCCGGTTAGGGTAACCATAATCAGCATAATTCTCGACTCCCAAACCACCCCGCAACTTCAAATGGATCAGGGTTCCATCAGCACGCCAAAGCTCATCGATTGGCACTTGAAGCCCCCCTGAGGTGGCCTGGATCGGCCAGACCTTATTCACCCAAGGGCTCCCTCAATGGAGCTACTATGGGGAGATAATTCTCCCCAGAGAGGCCATGCCATACTAAGGGCTCGATCCCTACTCCATCAGGGTGGTGAGGCAGATCGAAGCCCTTAGGTCTAAGGTCCTAGAGTGGGTTGAAATGCTGGGACCTTACTCAGTCCTGAAGCTTCCTTAAGGACTTAGCCCAATCGACTGATTTGATTGATCGGGGATAGCTCGGGGCCTAAGTTTAATAACATTGGGTTTGTTCCGACAATATGCTCAAGTACAAATCAAAAGGAAGGGAGTCTGAGCCTAATTGACTCAGACCAAACAAGCGGGGGTACCTGGTTCATTAGGATGGCTTAGGGTTCTCGACTGAGTGCAGGACGACATTGGCTGATCTCTCAGAAGGTGCAAAGGATCCTGAACACTAAGAAAACCAACTATTAGTGGTTCGAGTGCTCCTAGGATCTCCTGGAGAATGCTTGGCAGACCAGCAATGGCGACGAGAAGACAGTGGAGAATTGAGGGCAATTGAACAGCAAAGGTGCAGATGGAGGATTATTGAGGTTATTTATAGCCTCAGCTGAGTTTAGGGAAGGTTATAGAGGGTTGGACTGGGTCAGGGAGGACCCGAGAAGTCGAGCAATGGCTGAGCTCTCAAAATTCCAATTCGAGTTCGGCTAGGCCACGAGGCCCGATTGGGTCCCCTAACCATTATAGGGAGGGTTCTAATGGCCTTGCTGAGTTGGAGGCACAAGTGGGAGACAGGAAGGGCAATTGGCAGTACAGGGGGATCTCCCTGTTGGGTGCACGAGGGAGTGGGGACGAAGGTTCACAGTGCCAGTAGGGTTTGGAGTAATCTGATGGTTTGATCAAAAAAATGCGACGGTCCTGATCCTCTGGATCATAACGGTCGGATCCGATTGGATACATGCCATAGGATTCATGGGCCACATCTGACGGCTGATCTGTGGTTCTGTGGGTTCTAATCCTAGTCGTCGATTATTTAATCATGACGGTTAGATTTGCGGGACTCTACTGTCGCGCAACTCGGGCTCTACAACGGACCACCCACGGTCCACACAGTGGATCCTGGCTCTTAATTTTGTTATAGGGATATATTTGCAATTTGGAAAAATTGGGAACCCGATTTATGCAATTAACCCATTTTAATTAAATATGAATTGTGGCCTAAATGGTTTCCAAATTGCACCAAACTTTCACCCCTAGCTAATTTGGGGGTGAGGAATTCAAAAATATAATCAGAATTTAATTCTAAGATCAAAATATCTTAGGTCCAATCTAAGGTATCTTGACTAATCAAAATATCATCTTTGACTTAGAGAAGTCCAATGGACTTCAATTTTTTTAGGATAGGCTTAACTTAATGTTCTAAAAGTAATAGTATTGAAATTAAGGATTAATTAGGCTATAAATTAGCAGGGTAAGTTGTTACAGACTCCCCCACTTAAGAATGATGTCATCCTCGACATCATCTCAAGGGAGAAGACAAACATGCAAGAATTTTAAGGACATAATCACAATTCAGAAGGTTAACGGATACCTGGATTTTTAAAGAGACTGGGATACTTTCTTCTCATATCTGCCTCTTTCTCTGAAGTAGATTCCTTTAAAGAGCGATTCCTCCACTAACCCATTACCATTCAGTTTGAGCGATTTCTCAGTTGCTTCTGATCATGAGCTAAGATCTTAATTGGCTCCTCTACATACAAAAAATTCGACTAGAGGGATATTACAGGAAGTTGAATTAGATGAGATGGATTCGAAGACATCTCCGTAAAGAGGAAATGTAAAAAACATTATGGACTACAGAGAAATCTTCAGGAAGCTTCAATCGATAAGCTGCAGAACCAATTTTCCTAGAATCTCAAAAGGCACGACATAGCAGGGAGTTAGCTTCCCAGCTACACCAAAACAATATACACCTTTCATCGGACAGACCTTAAGATACGTAAAATTTCCAACATCAAATTCTAGAGTATGGTGATGAGCATCATGATACTTACTCTGGCAATCTTGAGCTGCTTTGATCCTTTGTTAGATTAGTTGAATCTTACGATTAGTTTCTTCAACTAACTTTGAGCCATATAACTGAACATTTCCTATTTCAGACTATGATATAGGAGTACTGCATTTTCTGCCATACAGAGCTTCATATGGAGCCATGCCAATACTTGCCTGAAAACTATTGTTGTATGCGAACTCTACTAAAGGAATATGATCTTCTCAGAAGCCTCCAAAATACAGAATACAGAGACGGAGAAGATCCTCCAAGACTTGATTGACTCTTTCTGTTTGACCATCTATTTGAGGATGAAAAGTGGTGCTCATGGCTAGGGTAGTCCCCAAGTCTTGATGCACAACTTGCTAGAATTTAGAAGTCAAACGACTATCTCGATCAAATACGATAGGCCTTGGATTTCCATGGAGCTTGATAATTTCCTTGATGTATAGCTTTGCTAATTTCTCCACCAAATTGGTTTAACACATAGGAATAAAATGTGCTGATTTTGTCAGTTGATCTATAATGACCCAAATTGAATCAGCACCGGACCTTAATTTAGGTAAGCCCATAACAAAATCTATAGAAATATTGAACCATTTCCATTCCGAAATTTCCAGAGGATGGAGAATTCCTCTAGGCTTTTGGTGTTTAGTTTTAACTAAGTTACAGGCATGGCACTTTGCTACAAACTCAGCCATGCTTTTCTTCATTCCAAGCCACCAAAATAATTTCCTTAGATCTTAATACATCTTGGTACTACAAAGGTGTACATAGTAAGCCGAACTATGACCTTCTACTAGAATCTCCTGATGCATGGATTTAGGAATCCATAGGTGATCTCCTTGATAGATTATATTACCTCGAAGTTGAAGATCAAGGTGACGACCACTTTCGATCTCATCTTTAAACTTCAAATAGTCTTCATCCTTGGTTCGGGAGATGGAGACATCACGATGAAATGTTGGTTCAACTGAACTCATGGATATCAGTGTGCTTAGCATAGTACCTCGTACTGGCCTGATTTCGAGCTTTTGGAATTCTTCCTCTAGTGAACTTGATGATATAATGGAAGATAGAGTAGCATGACGACTGAGTGCATTTGCTATGATGTTCGCTTTTCCTGGATGATACTAGATGCTCAAATCATAATCACTTATTAACTCGATCCATCTTCGCTATCGGCAGTTTAGTTCACGCTGGGTGAAGATGTACTTTAAGCTCTGATGATCGGTAAATATAAAACATTGGATGACATAAGATAATGATGCCAAATTTTCAGAGCAAAGACTATAGCTCCTAATTCGAGGTCATGGACAGGATAGTTCTTTTCGTGCAGGTTTAGCTAACGAGATGCATAGGCTATAACTCTTCCTTCTTGCATCAGCACACATCCCAAACCTATGCCAGATGCATCGGTATAAACTTGGTAGTTGAGACCCTCTTTAGGTAAGGTTAGAACTGGTGTAGAGGAAAGAGCATATTTTAATGATTGAAACACTTTCTCACACTCTGGACTCCAGATAAAAGGTACTGCTTTCTGCGTCGACTTCGTGAGGGGAGACATAATTTGTGAGAAGCCCTTGACAAATTTTCTATAGTAACCTGCTAGTCCCAGAAAACTTCTTCTATCAGTCATAAATTTTGGTTGTGACCAATCTTGAACTGCGCTTACTTTATTTTGATCGACCTTGATTCCTTGAGAGTCTATGACATGACCCAAGAAAGCGACTTAGTCAAGCCAAAATTTGCATTTGGAATGCTTAGCGTATAACTTATGACTCCGAAGTTCTTCTAATACTAACCGCAGATGGTTCTCGTGCTCAGCTTTACTTTTTGAATAAATCAAGATATCATCGATGAAGACGATGATGAATTTATTTAAATACGCTTTCAATACGCGCTGCATTAAATCCATAAAGATGGACAATGCATTTGTCAAGCTAAAGGACATTACCAGAAATTCATAATGTCTATAGCGGGTCATGATCGCTATTTTCTTGACATCTAAAATTTTAACTCACAACTGGTGATAGGCTGATCACAAGTCTATCTTTGAGAAAACTCTAGCTCTGGATAATTGATAGAATAGATCATCGATACGAGGCAGAGGGTATTTGTTCTTGATAGTTATTTTATTTAGCTCCCTATAATCAATGCACATTCGCATCGATCCATCCTTCTTCTTCACGAACAATACTGGTGCTCCCCAAGGAGATGAACTAAGATGAATAAGACCTTTCTCTAACTGTTCTTGAAGTTGCTTGTTCAATTCTTGAAGCTCCTTAGGCGCCATGCAATATGGAACTTTTGACAGCGGTTGAGTTCTAGTAATTAATTTGATTGTGAACTCTACTTCTCTTACTAGAGGAAAACCAGGTAGATCTTCGAGAAAGACATCAGGAAATTCACAAACAATTTGATTCTTCAAAAGGGGCACAACTTCTTTCTTCTCTCCCAACATTGTTACAAAATGTGCATCGCAGCCCTTTTTGACTAACCTTTCTGCCTTCGTTGCATTAATTAACGATGCTTGAGTACTAAATTTGTCGATGAAAGATTGCGACAGATTTCCACTGCTGTGGCGCCCCACTCCCCAAGCCCGCAATGATTAGGCTAAGGAGCAGAGTGTCACTCGTGCAAATCCCTTACTCAATATTGTATTAGGTGAGATCCATAATTCACTACTAAGGGAAGGATATGCATAGTAATAACTAAGAGAATCAGTCACTACATCTACATACATATAGAGTGCGGAAGCGAAAAGAAATAAATATTACATCCATTCACCATAAATCAAGTTAAAAATAGTAATATAGCTTAGCAAATAATAAAGTGCAGAAACTACACACAGTCATAGAACCTGTATTATTACAACATTTAAAGTAAAGTCTATGAAATGAAGTAAATAACTCTCATCCTCACTATAAAATAAAAAGGTAGCTAAATATCCTTTGGTCCAAGCTACTGCACCTCCTCTAAGTAAGGCTTCTTCTCAGGTACAAGATCCTCAAATTGCTCAAGTTCTGACATTGTCAGTTTCACAATGCCAGGTCCCTAGCTAATAAAGAAAAATGTTGTTAGACCAAATGTCTAAGTACATTTTAGGCAAGTAACCTTTATTAAGCATTTATTAATATCATCATTTTACTCTAAACAAATCAATATCTATCTAGCATAGGAGCAAGTAAGCATATAAGGGAAACAGGATAAGTTATAAATATATCATTTATAGCTAAACAATAAGTGAGGCTAAAACACACCTCAAGTGAACTAAATATGGTAGAACATATATATGTAATACAGTAAGTAAAAATACTAAAAAGAAAAGTCTAATCTAGACATGCTGATAATCATATGACATATGCTAATTTAAAATATTAATATGAAAATGGTACATACAATATGAGCAGTAAAGTTTAGCATCCTATACATATATCTATATAAGTGAGTAGATAAAACAATACCACAACAGCTGATTGAAATAATATGCATCAGTAACATAATAAACAGTAAGCTGAAAAACTATAAAAGAATGTATAACTGCCATATCAAAAGAATTGGCTAATTTAGCCCTGTATATTCCTGTAGCCTTTCTAGGCTAGGGTAGACAGAGATTCCCATAGCCCTTCTAGGCTAGGGCATAAAGAACAGAACACAAGTAAAGCTAAAGTCGAAGAGGCAGATAATACTATCTAGAATCTTTTAATTATTTTACTTTTGTTTTTATGGACACATCCAGAAATAGCTGAGGAGTCAAGCACGTCTACAAGACTAGGTGGGTTCCTAGCTTAACATACACTCCTCAATGAGTAATGTTAAGTATCCTTATTTCTCCTTACCCCTGTCCATTGGGGTAATGTGCACCATAATCAACTAAAGACTGAACCCAAATGCAAATGTTTTCCTAATATTATAAGTTTTCATTTTCATGCAACAATGTTTTTCTTATATGATATGTCTAAGGAAAATAAGCATAAAACTCAAGGAATGCGTAGCACAAAGTCAAATTGTAAGCAAGGGACTCTACTAATCATGATGATATCATTTATTTTCTAATTTAACCATTCTAACTATTCCAAGTTACACAAGTTCAAGATCTCCAATTCTTACTATCAAGTGTAACTAAGAATCTTGGCCTTATAAGTTAAAAAGTATTAGAACTAATCAAGTTCTAATCTAATTCAATCAAATATGACTACAAGTTCAATCAATTAATCATACGCCTTAGTTTTATGAATTTAGACATTCTATCTAAGATCTGATCAAGATCTACTAAGCTATAGATTATGTATTAAACATCGTGAGATTGGGTTTAATCACATAATCCAAAAGGATAATATAATAGATATATGCTTTATTCTAGAAATGATTTATTGGTTAAGGTAAATCATATTAAGTAAATTAAACTTAATAGGATGAATCTCCTAGCCTAAATCTAGGGTTAAAAGACAAAATAATCCAAATAAGTTATAGAATCTAGAAATTAATAAAACCAAGGATCCATTCATTGAAAAACCCCATTTTTCAATGAATAAAATTTAACCTATGATCTAATCCTAATCTTAGGAATAGCCCTAATGTGAGGTGAAAGATCTTAAGGAAAGGACCTTAAAAAAGATTAAAGAATTTTACTGATTTTGATTAGAAAGCTAATTTTATTCTCTTAGGAGATTCTAATATACTTCTAATACTAATTTTAGTGATTTACTAAAGAAATTAGGAGCTAAAGACGCTTAACCTATATTTTGGGCAAAATAACCATTTTGCCCCTACATAAGGGTTCGAAAGCTACTTTTTAAATTAGAGTTTTAAATTAAAATTTCTTATTGCCAAAGGATTCCTTACTGCCTAACATGAAGATAGATAGTAAGTACGCTCAATTTGGATAAGAAATGGATCCTATAGGTCCAAACTAGGCTTTTAGACCTAAGGGGGAAATCTTATAATTTTCACCTGATGGAATCTAAATTTTTGTGCAGTTTACTATTGATTGCTATTCAAGGATTCCATAGAGTCTAAGAACACTGCATTCTAAGGTCAAACGACTGAGTTATGACTATTTCTATTTCTAAGGGCAATTCAATAATTTTGGTGGGTCAACGGGTGACAAAAACTGAACTTTTTTGTTTGAAGTCCAATTTTAGCAAACTCAGTTTCTATAGCTTTCCTATAATATACTGAGTGTGTTGATCAGGAGTAAACCCAATTTGGACTTCAAATGGTCAAGTTATGGCCTAACTAAGGTTAGGGGTATTTTGGTCATTTTTCAATTTTTATAGGGTTTAGATCCTAAATATTATTTTTGTTTACTGATGACATTGAATTTTTAAGCTAGTTAGCACTTTGAATTTACAAATTTGGAGTTGAATTGACCAAGTTATAGTCATTTGAATTCTAGGGGTATTTTGGTCATTTTTAGGGTAGGGTCCTAAATGTTACTTTTCAAACTAAGCTCCAAATGAGGAAACTAATACTTTTATGGTGTTGGAGCTATTCTCTTGAGTATTTTAAGACTCATATTGACTATATATGAATAATTAGGTTAAAAGTTATGAGGGTTTGTTTAGGTCCTAAAATGTCACTACGTTATACGTACCCGAAACTAATTTTTGCATCACGCCACTTGATTCCTTTTATTTTTCTGAGTAAAATGAGACCCATATTGATTATGTTTGGATCATCCTATAAAAAGTTATTAAACTTTTCAGAATTTTGAATTAAATAATTTAAATAAATAAAATTACTATTCATTTATTCAAATTGAATTAATTTACTATTTATTCCTAAGGTTAAAATGTATTATTAATTAATTAATCAATTATTTCTAATCTCTATTTAATTAGTATTGATTATTAATTAATTACTAATTAATCTAATATTTTATTATTTATATATTTACATATTTAATTATTAAAGTTATTGTTTAATTAATATTAAGTTAATCTTAATTAGACTCTAATTAATTATTAATTAACTGGCAATTAATCTCAATAACAAATCCTTAATATTAATAATTAATTAATTTCTTAATTAATTAATGTTTACTGTTAATATTAATTAATTGCTAATTATTATTAATTAAATACAATAATCTAACTATTAAGTATAATTAATCACTAGCTAATCACAATTAACCTTAATTAATCATAATTACATTAATATTATATTATGTAGGATTTGATGGTGGCGGGACCCAGCAGGACACGTGGCGCCATTTCATTGGCCACGGGCCTGCGGCGGCCCACAGCAGCTACGACAGACCAGAGGCGGGCCCCACCGAGCCTCGTGGCGGCTCAGGACTGGGCCACGAGCGCGGGGTGGGACCCACGGCTGCGATCGAAACGACAACAGCGGGCCCCGCACTGACGACCGTTGATGAGACGCGAGCCCCACCGCGAGACGCGGATGCTCCTGCGCGCGTCGGGTGCACCGCGGGCCCCACTCCTTTACAGACACGGACCCGGGCAAGAATTGGGTCGAGCCTGGGTCGACCCGGCCTGACCCGAGAGCCTTCCTCCTCCCCGAGGGCCGGCGCCTAGGGCACGGCATTTTTCGGCCTTCCCGACGTTGGACCACCTTGGCCCGCACGGCCGACGAAAGGCCAGAGCAAGGCCTACACGCTGGTGGGTGGGTCAACACTGGAGGTGGCCGGAGCTGTTGACTAAACCTAACCCTAGATACTATGGTTCGGTGGGACTATCCTAACGGTATCTACTACAAACAATATCCTAAATACAGACAATCAGGACCGTCGCAAAACTTATCTAATGCATGGAATAAATGTACAAACGGAAATCAAGCTATGAGGAAGACAATTACGGGGTACGGAGGGTACCTGATTGAACAGTTGCGGATTTGAGGCTTCGCTCCAATGGTTCATGAGGGCTCAGGAGTTCCTTCTCGCTTAGCCCGAAACCCTGAGTCCATATGGCCCTAATAGGAGCTCTCAGCGGAACCCTCGAGGCTAGGCTCACGGGGACTGGGAGAGCGCCGCGGCCCTGTGACACGCGACACTTTGGCTCGGAACGACGAGCGGTAGTCGTTCGATCAAGCGATCGAACGGCTATGATCCACCGTTCGATGGAACGGTGAATTAGGGTAACGGCGCACGAAGGATGATGACGACGTTAAGGAATAATATTTATTATTATTTTATTATATATATATATATATATTTAAATCTTATTTAAATAATCAACTTCGAGAAATTCCCAAATACTCACTGGCGAGGTCAGATTTTTGATTCAATGAGTATTTTAATTTTCCAATATTTGGGGTATTTAAATATTGTTAAAATATTTGTCAAAATTTTGATGACTTCTGATTGACACGAAAACATCGCTCCTAGCTAATTTGGGAATAATGAGAGCAATAGCAAAGTCCGTTTTTCAATCTGAGGTCAATTTAGACATGTCAAATTTTAGGGTTTTTGAATTTTTCCAGAAATCAGGATTCGATCTATTTGACTCGTAATTTGAACTAGGTCTTAGGGGTTGACTCCTAATGACTTATTTAACACTTAGGATCAAGATTAAAACTGAGATTAATCCTAATTGACTAAGGTAACAATTTGGGTTATTATAACTGCCCAAGGTGATCTTCTTCTTTTGGCAATTGATTAAAGCACCATGCTGGCTTAGCCAGTTCATGCCCAGTATTATATCAAAATTTGCAATTGGCAAAATGATCAGTTTGGCTTCATATTTTTGTTTACCAAAAGGGATATCTAAATTACAAAATTATTGGGACTTCATATGGGCTCCAGAAGGTAACTCGATGCTTAGTGAGTTTGTTGGGCAGTATGATGGTAATTTAAGAGTTTTAGTCCAATTTTCTGATATGAAGGAATGACTCGCTCCAGTATCAAAAAGGATGTTACAAGATTTGTCTTATATTATTAAGGTGCCTATTATAATAGTTATGATAAGGCTTATACCACTGAAGCAGAAAAGATTAAATATAGAAACAGACATGATCGAACAAGAATTAATTTAAGATGCACCTGAAACCACGTCATTATCTTCAGGAGCAGAGGCAGGAGTTAACATATATACCCATGCAGGTGCTGAGAGTCATTTGTTTCGAGGCCTTTGACCCTGATGATCATGGTTCGGCTTTTGTGCTGGTACGATTACCTTAGAGTTTGAAGTAGGAGCTGGCATTATAGTGGGAGCAGGCTCCCGGTTGTCCCTTGGTTGTGCACAGAATGCTTGCTTATGACGGGAGTGGTTGATGAGCACTCTGTCAATGGTTGACTTAGAATCACAGTTGAAATAATGGTGGCCGCTTTGACCATATGTAAGACATACACCGCCAAAGTGGTAGCACTTTCCATATGGATGGAACCGTTTGCACTAGAAGTTCTGAGGTTGGGAATATTCAGTTTCCATATTAAAGACTTTTGCGATCTTATGATGACCAAAGCACTCCTTCCTTGGTTGCATGACTATTGCCTTTCTCTTCCAATCTAGTTGACCTTGGAATCCCTTTTGTAGATAGGTAGCTTCGATCAATTCAGTCAGAGTTTTGATCTGATGGGAGACTAAGAGGGCTTTAATAGAATCTCTTAACCCCTTCAAGAAATGATGGCATCTAGACGCTTCCGTTCTCACTAGGTCCAGAATGAAGCATGACAATCTCCAAAGTTCCTGTTTATAGTCGAACACTAAATTATTGCTTTGAGTGAGATGGAGGAGCTCATCCTTCAGGATTGCTTGAGACGATGTTGGAATGAATGCTTCTCGGAATGCTTCTAAGAACATGTCCCAGGGAATATCATCTATTTCAAAACCAGCAAATTTGTTGTTTCGCTCGTTCTCCCACTAATACTCGGCTTCTTCCTGAAATAGATGACTCACTAAATGGATAGCTTTCAAGTTAGGGCACTTGATATTGGCCAGGTTCTTCTCTGCCATCTTGAGCTAGTTAACTGTGTCCATAGGATTCAACGCTCCATTGAACGTGGGAGTTCTAAGGCAAAGAAAACTGTACAGGATTCCATCACCCGTATAGTGTGAAGACAATGAGAACCCTGATGGGGAGCAGATTGTTGTATAATAGAGAGAATCAGAGTGCGAGTCTCTTGCGCCTATTGCGCATTGCTTTCTATTAGGGCCTTCATCAAACTATCCATTGGGTTGGATTCTTCAGGTCCGCCAGACAACAAAACCGCATTCTTAATTGGAGTAGGAGCAGATGGAGAGTCAGGGTTCATGACTGTAAATGTTAGTATGAATTAAAAAAAATAAAATTCTATTATAATTTCATTCATTTCTTTCTCAAAAGAGAAGATACATCGATCTACAAAACAAATAACTAAGAAAATGACATAATAAGATCTCTAAAATCCTAGTTACAACATTTTACCCAAAAGGCAGCACAGAAGTCATCATATGTGACTATGTTGCTCCTCCAAGCTAATCTCCTATAAACCCAACACCACCAATGACTCACTGATCCCCACAGTAGGATCTCTACAATCTCCAGAAAATACTCCTCTGAACAGGTTATCTCTCCAAGTGCGGTAGTAACGCGGTCCAGCCATTCTCTGGCGAGTGCTAAAAGATTGGTGCCTCCAAAGGATGAGTTGATAAGGATTTTATCTAGCACCTCAAATCCACGAGGTGACACTCCCTCGATGACCCTTCCGTAGATCTGGCCATCCTGAAGGTCATCTATCAAGTAGTCGTAAAATCTTTTAAGGTAGAACCAAAAGGTTAACTGCGAGTATTCCATTCCTAAAATAGCTCAACTTATAAGTATTTCATTCATATTTTATTATTACCTTCAAAATTCATCTAAATCCTTAGATGTCCATTTCATATTTAATTGTTCATAGTTTCATTGAAGTTATTATGTACGTTAAATTCCTAGGATATCCTCATTCTAAACCTAATCAAACATTTCATTTCTGAGATAACTTAATGAACTTTTGAATGTTTTCTTTTCATTACACTTAATAACTTGTGATCTTGACCTGATATAGAGAATAGATCATAAAGTAGATAGGAACAAACTCCTTATCTGACACTTTATGATACATCTCTGATACCAACTGTAGCACCCCGCCTTGTCGCCACGTGCAATAAATAAGTATAATCAGATCGGCGGCTGAGCGGTGTGCCACTCGAGAAGACACTAAAATTAATCATCATACTGATGTTTATGCTCATGTTCATGCTTCTATACTACATGAGTTAAAAATTCAAAAATCTAAAAATGTTTTGAATGCCGATAATGAATTCAATGTCTCCATTGAGCAGAATCCTGCTAAAAGGTTTCTAACTCCTAACTTCTAAAATGAAAATTAGTTAGAGTTGAGATTTTAGTTATAAATCGTCATATGGGGAAGTGATATACACATATACAGCATGTTTCCAAGAAGCGTAGTCTTTAACTCTTAGTTTGATTAAGCCACCCTAACGAAGCAATTTTCGATTGGAGGCATCACCTGATGGTGATTTGTATCTCAAGCTAATCTATTAAATACTCAATTCATAATCATACTTAGTGTTCTAAAGAGGGTAATTAGGATCACATAGTTTACTTGAAGCACACCTATGGAAGCAATCTTCGATATGAGGCATCACCCGATGGTGACTTTTATTCAAATAAGCTAATGATTTAAATCCTTAATGGTAACACTCTTAAAATTGAATGATTTAGTCTAAGTGAGACTATGCCTGACTAAACTCACAGGATAAAACATAGACATAATCTATACTAAGATAAATCAATTAATCCTGAATACTACTGGGATAACCTAGTACTATGTGTATACCCTACTATACCACCCAACAATCTAGGTTTAACAATTCTATTTCTTCAACAATGATTTATCAATACTATCAATCCTTATGCTATATGGGTGAGTCCTACACGAGGTTCCAACAAATGTGATCAGAGATCACTCAGCACAGTTTCTACCACAAGGAAGGGATTTCAGTCTAAGTGTTTTAGGTAAGTTCCACCACAAAGTATTAAGATCTACTTCTAAAGTGAAATGAATTGTCTAAGATTCTACCTCAATAAGTTTGCAAAGGTCCATCCTACCTCAATATATCATCAATTAAGTTCTTTTAAAATATTTCAGATATGAGCTTAATAGTAAAATACTTGAGATCCTACACTCTCACTTCTAATGCTAACATTATAGGTTTTACTTATTATTTAGATTTAGAGCGATCATATCAAATGATTAGATTATCTGATCACATGCTATTCTAAAATCATGGGGACAAATCAAGGATATTATTAGAGTTAGATCAATTTATTAAATCAATACAACTTTATTAATCATCTTATGCTAATAGTCTTATTTTGGAGAAAATCAAGGATCCAAAGTTTAGATTCATATTATTTAATCACATGTACTTATTATTATCCTTATCATTTATAATTCAATAATTTAAAATCAATACTAAATCATATGCATTATTGTAATCATGTCAATTGCATTATCTTAAAGTCAAGTCAATTAATTAAGGGTTTGGATCTAAATTAAGTAGATTAGGGTTTATCCCCTACTCTTATAAAATTAAGATCAAGTGTTTATTTTATGAGTCCAGTGTCAAATCAGTGGATTGATGATGTATTATTGGTGGCAATCCCAGACTTAGATCAAGCCTTATCACTTGATCAAGTCTTAAGACTTCTTAAGGTTAATTAAGATATTTAAGTTCTCAATTTTAGGTTCGTTGGATTTATACATCATAAATTAGCATGCTTAGTTTAAATACATCTACCATACTGTTATGGAGCATAATAACAGAAAAAAATTCAGAAAAATAAAAAGGAATTAGTGCTAATCAAACCCTAAACCAATTCAAAAGGATTATCACTTAATTACAAATCTAACCATCATAATTTCATACAACTTGGCACCTAAGTTTTATTTAACCATACAATTAATCAGAGACTAAGTTTGCTAAGATCCAATGATTAAGAATCCTAATTTTCACTAATCATGATTTAATAATATTAGGGCATAAGTTAAAATATAGAGATCAAAAGAATAAACTACTTAGCACATCTATTCTACTAATCATAAGGAAACTAATGGCACCCTAAACATGCAATTTCGGTAAGTGTTCATGCTAATCAACCCTTATTAAAATCTACAATAATTAGGCAAAAATAGAAAATCTAACCATTAAAAGTTAAATATTATTTTATATTCAGATTCTTGATGATTTTCTAATTAATTTGATATATAATATCATTGGGTTTGGATCAGTGGATAGAAAGTTATAGCATTAATTTAAATTGCATTTTTCTAATTAATTCATCCTATTTTCCTTAAGGAAAATTAACATTAAATTGATATTTTAATTAAGCTAAAACGGGTCTCGACCCATTTTCAAAATGCACGGGCTGGCTCGACCCGATGGCCATGCAGTGTTGCACAGCGTGGGTCATGGATCGGCCCGACCCGCGTAGGAGCTTCATCTTCACCCAGCGCCATCCCGAAAGCCAGCTAACTAGGGTAACCTTAATCGATCAAGTTCTCGACTCCCTGACCACCCCACGACTTCCAATGGATCAGGGTTACATTAGCACACCAAGGCGCACCGATTGGCATTTGAAGCCCCCCGTGGGTGGCCCAAATCGGCCGGACCTTACTCACCCGAGGGCTCCCTAAATGGAGCTATTGTGGGGAGATAATTCTCCCCACAGAGGCCATGCCAGACCCAGGGTTCAATCCCTACTCCATCAGGGTGGTAAGACGGATCGAAGCCCTCGAGTCTGAGGGCCTGGAGTGGGTTGGAACGCCGGGACCTCACTCGGTCCATAAGCTTCCTTAAGGACTTAGCCCGATCAATCGATTTAATTGATTAAAGCTAGCTCAGGGCCTAAGTTCGATAACATTGGGTTTATTTCAACAATATGCTCAAGTACGAATCAAAAGGAAGAGAGCCTGAGCCCAATTGACTTATACTGAACAAGCGGGGGTTCCTGGTTCATCGGGATGGCTTGTGGTGCTTGACTGAGGGCAGGACAGCACTGGCTGAGCTCCCAGAAGGCGCAAAGGATCCTGAACACCAGGAAAACCAACTAGCAGTGGTTCGAGAGCTCCTGGGATTGCCTGGAGGATGCTTGGCAGACCAGCAATGGTGACGAGAAGATAGTGGAGTATTGAGGGCAATTGTGTAGCAAAGGGGCAGATGGAGGATTGTTGAGGTTATTTATAGCTGAGTTCAAGGAAGGTTCCAAAGGGTTGGATTGGGCCGGAGAGGACCCGAGAAGTCGGGCCATGGCTGAGCTCTTAAAATTCCATTCGAGCTCGGTTAGGCCACGAGGCATGATTGGGACCCCTAACCATTACAGTGAAGGAAGCGCAAGTGGGAGATAGGGAGGGTAGCTGGCAGTACGGGGGATCTCTCTATTGGGTGCGGGAGAGAGTGGGGACAAAGGTCCACAATGTCGGTAGGGTTTGGAGCCGTCTGATGGTTCAATTAGACAAGTGCGATGGTCCTGATCCTCCAGATCCTAATGGTCGGATCCGATTGGATCCATGCCATAGGATTCATAGGGTGCATCTGACGGCTAATCCGCAGTTCTGCAGGATATAATTCTAGCCGTCAATTATCGCGATAGTTAGATTTGCTGGACTCCGCTATCGCACGACCCGAGCTCAGCAGCGGATCGCCCACGGTCCGCACAGCGGATCCCGGCTGTTAATTTAGTTTTAAGGATATATTTGAAATTTGGAAAAATTAGGAACCCTTTTTATGAAATTAACCAATTTTAATTAAATGTGAATTGTGGCCTAAATAGTTTCCAAATTGCACCAAACTTTCACCCCTAGCTAATTTGGGGGTGAGGAATTCAAAAAGTAATCAAAATTTATTCCTGATCCTCCGAATCTTGACAGTCATATCTGATTCCATCAGATTTGTGAGATCCACAGGGGCGCTTGTGATGCTGAATCCACATTTTCTAATCTTAACCGTTGGTTCATGAAGCGCAATGGTGAGATCAGCGGGACTCTACTGTCGCGCGACCCGAGCTCCACAACGGATCGCCCACAGTCCACACTATGGATCCCGACCGTTTAATCAGGTAAATGGGTATATTTGCAATTTCTAGTTGTTTAAAACTTTAGAGTGCAATTAGACCATTTTAATTTAAATTGAATTATGATCTAAATGATCTCCACATTTTACCAACTTTTATCCCTAGCTAATTTGGGTGTGAGGAATTCAAAAATGCAATCAGATTTTAATTCTGAGATTAAAATATTTTAAATCTAACATAGGGCATCTAGACTAATTAAATAGCTAATTTGACTTAGAGAGGTTCAATAGACTTCAAGCTTTCAAGATTAGCTTTAGTTGGTATTCTAAATTCAATGGAGCTAGAATGTATGCATGATTAAACTAAAATTAAGTAGGGTAATAACCTAGAGTTATTACATCTACGTTGCACTGACTTAACATCATTCTTAGCATATCACCACACATACGAACAAATTATAATTTATGGAATGCTTCTTTAATTGAACTTTTAGCGATCGTGGCACTGAGAGTACCATAACAGTTAAGGGCATTGGCAACGATGTTAGCCTTGCCGGGATGATACTGGATATTAGGATCATAATCGTTCATCAGTTCTAACCATATATGCTGCTGGCAATTAAGTTCCTGCTGCATGAAAATATACTTCAAGCTCAGATTATCAGTGAATATTGAATACTTAATGCCGTAAAGGTAATGATTCAAAAGTTATGCAATTAATTAAATCTACATTAATAATCCATAAGTTATGAATAATTAAAAATGGCATCTAATAATAATATACCTAGTCGTTACGGTGCTATCTAGAATCATGCTTGTCATGTCAGTGGGGCCCAATGGGCTGGGGTATATTCCACAAATATACCCCAGCACAGTGCCGTGTGGGTAATGGCCTTAACATAACATTGCATTTATCATAATCTTATTGATTATCAATAAATTATCATAGTCTTATGACTATGTTTACTTAGTCTTTAAGATTGAACTTTACTTAATTTCACTTTACTATACTTCCTCCTATTTATATATTACATTTTTACAACTCTTACTTCAGTTTACTTATAGTGTATGTTTGCTCATTAATTACTCTCATTTATCCTTACACTACTTTATTTTTACTATTACTTGGCTTATTTTCCATTGCACGTATACATGATTTCCTTCATTATATGCACGCTAGTATTTTAGATGTTATATATTATTTCTTTCTTGCATATTTTGTGCAGGCTAGAGTAAGTACGTTTACTTTCTTTTACATACTTTTTAGTCTTTAATATTCTTATACATATTTCCTAATGTTTCTTAGTGCGCTATTTTACATAGCTTACCTACCCCACCCTGTACACCATCATTGATACAATGAATGATAGGCTGATAAATTAGGGTTTCAGAGAAACCCTAATTACTCAGCTCTCTTGCCATGCCAGTCGATGTGTAATTGCTCAAATAAAAGCTACTGACATGTCCTTTGAGTGGACATAAAAATCCTTAACTCTAATGGTTCCTATTGGTATCAATTGAATGAGATAATAAATTTGGGTTAGGGTTTACAGTGGGGTCTAATTGTGACACCACAATTAAGCCAATTCCCTGCGATAAACCTGGCTCAACTCATGAACTCCTGATAAAACTACATTAGTTAAATGGGATGGCGGGAGCTAGTGGAAGAGAAGTTAAGCTCAAACTATGCTCGAGCACTGTATAGTATTGTGCATGTCTGAACTCGTTAGGGCTATCCAAGCCATATCGAATGCAATTGAAACCACTATATGATACTACAATAGACCAAATGGATAAACGAAATGGAAAAAATTGTGAATTGAAACATATTTGGTGGAGAAAAAGACGTACCTATCACAAGTGCATGTCATCTTCTTCGACTGATTTATCCTTCTTCAGGTAATGCTGAGGCTTCAACAAGAGCTCAAAGAGGTTCAGCAATTATTAGAGGCATCATTTACGAGGGTTTTGAGGGTGCAAAAGGAGCTGGCCTGCCATGGTCAATACATGTCATAGCACAAGTCTATGCCATGACCCACAGTCATGGTCCGCATGAGAAACATGACACGAAAATAATTCCTAGTCGTGTTTCTGTCATTGGATCGCAACTCAATCCAACAACTAGATCACTTAATCTGCACATGAACAGCCACAACCGTCTAATTAGCACATAGAGACTGATCAAATAATGCACATTAACCCATTGTTCGATCCAATGGAAAAGAAATAGCCATTAAACTAATATAATTAATTAAATTAATTAATAAATCATATCTTTCATTTTAATTAAAATTAAGCTATCAAATGAGCTCTAAAAAATCTCAAAAATTTACTCATAGCAAATTTGGGAGTGAAGAATTCAAAAATATAATCATATTTTTAATCGGAAGTTGACAGATATAAAATACATGTATGCGCTTGCACACAAGAGTACATGGTCTGAAGTAATAAGTAGAAGTTTAGTTCCGAGATTCATCATCCTCAGGGAATGATGGTTTTGATACTAAGCTATATCTTCTTTCAGTAATGTTTAGAAGATCAAATTTTGATTGAGTTGGTTCCTAAATTATAATAAAAATTACCTTAGGTTAAAATACAATTTATTCAAAAGGAGAGAGTAGGGGTTTTCATTATAGTACTTGTAAGGACCTAGTGTTATCACTTCATTATTTAAATGTTTAAATTTGTTTGTCCATGCCTTCTCTAATCAAGTGAACACTATTAGAATTGGAGTTAACCTCCAATTACAACAGGTTCAGATTTAGTGCAATAATGAGAACTCCCCTTGGGGTTCTACCTCAGCACCTAAACCTTTATGAGATTATTGTTTAAATTAATCTTTGATTTCCTACATCTATGTTACCAAAAAATGTTCTTCTAATTGTTAGATCACACAAACATGATTTCAATCAACATTGCATCATGCGCTTACACACGCAGTTTAGCTAAATGAGAGGATGCGTTGGGTCAATGGACTATGTGTAACAACCCAAGTTGTTACCCTAGTCAATTAGGACTAATTTGAGTCATTATTCTGATCTTAGTGTATTAATTAAGTTATTAGGAGTTCACCACCAAGATCTAGTCAAAATCAGGAGGCAAATGGATCGAATCCTGATTTTGGGAATTTTAGGAACCATGAAATTTGACCAAATTATTTTAACCTCAGATCAAAAATCATACTTCGCCATTATGCTCATTGCCCCAAATTAGCTTGGGGTGATGTTTTGGACATGTTTGGAAGTCATTAAATTTTTTCGAATATTTTAATGTAATTAAATACCCCGAAAAAAAAAGAAAATTAAATACTTGTCAGAATCGAAATACGACTTCGTCATTGCATTACTCACCCTTAAATTGGCTAAGTGTGAATTTTATGGATTTTTCGGAGCACAATTATAAAATTTGATATTTCTTAATTTAAAGCACTATTAATTAAATTAGAATAATTAAATAAATCCATTTTCCCTCTACTTTCCCTCTAGTTGTTCCCTATGCTACTCCTTCCTCCTTCCGAGCACCTTCCTCCACATACCTTGCACTCAAGTGGGTTGCTGCCCTCTCCTTCCCCTCCATGATTGATGGAAAGGCTCACTAATGAGCCATTTCCCCCCCTCTCCTCCATAAAGATTGTCCCTAGCCCTATTCCCTTAGCATTTTGCTCAGCTGAAGTTCATTCCTCTCTTCCCCTCTTCCCTTCATTGCTGATATTTTGCTGAAAAAAACCTCAGCCCTCTTCCTCCTCTTGCAAGTAGTTGAAGAAGAAGAAGAAACTTAACCCTCAAGCTCTCAAGCTTCCAAGGATCCTTAGATAAATATGCCATTTACAAGTCTAAGGTACCTCCCTTTCCCCCATTGAATAGATTCAATGGCTTTATTTTTTCTCTTATGCTTATTTTACATCCTTAGAAATTTGTGATTATAATATGGAGTTCATTAGAGCTCATTAGGTTTGTGATTTTAGGAAGATGAAACTTCTCTGTTTTTTCTTCTTTCTGCATACCTGGACATTTAACCTCATTGTTTGCGTCATTAAAATGATCTTTTCATGCTGATTTGGGTATCAATAGAAAGGTCTCGGAAATACCTTTCCATTGGTATATGGCACCACGCGTGAAGTACTCTAGGTTCAGAGTATTTGAGCCCAAACAAGGACTCGTTGCAATTTTTGCATTGGCAAAATCACCGTCGAGCGCAGCAGCACGCCGTAGCACCCGAGTTTTGAAATTGGGTCTACCGTAGTGCGGCGGCATAAAATTTTTGATCAAATTACATTTACCCTCCCCAGCGCGCTGCAACACTTGAAGTACTGCAATCCACCGTCATGCACCGCCACACCTAAAAGCACTGTCGCGCGCCGTTGCACTTGGCGTTCGGCCAGAAGGCGCCGCCGCAGCGCGCCATAGTGCCCAGAACTGTCAAGAACTACCCAGAACTGTCTGAAATGACCGAAACTTTAAATTTTTTGCATTTTAATGACCTGAGGACCCTAATGGGGCCAAAATATACCAAATTTTAATAAAATTAAGCATTATATAAAATTGTAGGTGATTTTTGAATATGGAAAAAGTAGGTTTTCACCCCTTTCTTGAAAATAGAACCCTAATAATTAAATGACCATAACTAGATTATTAGATATTAGAATTTAAAATTCTTGGACTTTATGAAACCCTTGGATAGTAAACATCAATAAACTGACTGAATATTTAGATTTCACTAAATGAAATTACCAAAATGCCCTTATAGGTTAAAATCCTTAAATAGGACCCAGAGGACTTAATACTTGTTCAAATTTGATGTACATACTATCTATCTTCATGTTAGACAATAAGGAATCATTTGGCATCAATAAAATCTAATTTAGATGCCTTAATCAAAAAGTAACATTTTAGACACTTAAGTAGGGGCAAAATGGCCATTTTGCCCAAAATTTAGGTTAAGTATCCTTAACCTCTAAAATATGTTTTAGATCATTAAAATCAATAATAAAACTAATTTTAATATTAAATTAGACTCTTAAATCTATAAATTAGGTGAACTATTGAAAATTCAATTTAAGGCTTGTAAAATTTTTAAGTAAAATCAATTGTCCCTCAACTTAATTAAAACTCATCCTTAATTCCTTTAAATGAAAAAAATTAGCAAATGGAGATAAATTGCAATAAATTCCATCAAATCCTAAGATTTCCTAAGTCATTCCATTAAGAGCTCATCAGGATATACACTCCACCTTAGGATCTTTTTCTTGAGATTAAGAATAAATCCTAGGTTAGATTTTATTTATTGAATAAATGGGTTATCCAATAGATGAAACCTTAGTTTTATTAGTTTCTAGATTTCCATACTTAAATTCTGATTATTTTATTTTTCAACTTTAGATTAAGATTAGGAGAATCATTCTATTAAGCTTGATTGTGCTTATTAAAATTTTCCTTGATTATTAGTTCATAGTTAGACTTAAACTTTAGCCCTTAAGCCTTACCCTTAGATTATGTGATTAACTCAAATTTGTGGTGTTTAATGCATAATTCCTAGTTTTAGTAGATCTTGATTAGATCTTAGTTTAGAATGTCTAAATTCATCAATTAGGACATGATGATTTACTTCTTAACTTATAGTTGATTCTAATTGATCTAAATTAGGACCGAGCTAGTCCTAACTATTATTAACTTATAAGGTTGTACTTCGAAGTTACACTCAATAGTCAGAATTGGAGATCCTAATCTTATGTAACTTGGAATAGTTAGAATTGCTTAGGTATATAGTAATAGATATCACCATGTGTTGTAGAGTCCCTTGCTCACTATTATTTTACTTGTGTTTTCGCATTCCTTGTACTTTGTGCCTTACCTTGAACATGTCATATAAGAATATTGATGCATGAAATAAAAACTTAAAATAATTAGGATAATATTTGCATAGGGTTGAGTTACTTGTTGATCTTGCACATCATACCCTACTAGACAGGGGTAAGGAGAAATAAGGATTACTTAACATTACTCATTAAGGAGTGTGTTAAGTTGAAACCCGAATAGTCTCGTAGACATACTTAACTTCTCAACTACTTCTAGATATGTCCACATAAGTAAGGTAAATAACTAAAATATTTCGGCATTTGTGATTACTGCCTCTTCAGTTCTGTTTCAATTCTGTTATTTTGGCCAAGCCTCAGATGACGCTAGGAATATTTTGTCACCTTAGCCTCCACATTGATGCTAAGAATCCTTTAGTTATCAATGGCTAGATTAGCCCTCTTCTGATATGGCAGTCATTACATACTTGTTTACTATTTACTATTCACTATTTACATTTTACCATTTACCATTTACTATTGTACTTTACTTCAATCAGCTTTACTTTACCTACTTACTTATAAGATGCTACTTTCTGCTATGGCTTACTATAAATATCATAGTCATATTATTTATTTTTAGCCTGTATTTGTCAAGTGATCATTAGCATGTTTAGGATGAGTCTTTACCTTTAGTATTATCTTTACTTTACTTATACTTATATGCCTAACCTTGTCACATCTTAGTATTGAGGTATGTTATTTTACTTCATATGTTGCTCAATTATAAATGCTATATTTATAACTTTTCATATCCCTTTTGTATGCTTGTTGACACGTATACTTTGTTTATTTTATAGTCTAAGTAAAATGGTGATATCACAAAATTTATGAAATATGATAGCCTAAAATGTACTTAGACAATATGTGTAATTAGATTTTTTCTTTTCTTTAGCTGGGGCCCTATAATTATTAAACTAACAATGGTAGATTCTGAGTTCAGGAGGAGGAGTGTGCTGCCACTGGAGATCCTTCTAAATATTAGATTCAGGAGGAGGAGTGTGCTGCCGCTGGAGAACCTTAGCTTAACTTCTCTTCTATTTTTGTGAGTATGAGAGCTTTATCATTTTTATGAAGACTTATTTAATATTTGTAATAATTCAGATGTTTATGTATATTCTTTTACTATACAATTTTATTCTGAGCTGAATATTTACTTCTTACTTATATTGTGGTGGATTGGATGTAGCATATTTTATTGTCTTGCTTCCACACTCTGATGAATGTATATACTTAATGAATGATTCCGCTAGATTATCTAGGGCACATCCTTCCCTTATTAGTGGATTGAGGAATTACACCTTAATTTAATGATAAGTGAGGGATTTGCCAAAGTGGCACACCATTCCTTAGACTTGATTGTTGGCTGTTAAGAGGCAGGGCACCACAGTTGGTATCAGAGAACACCATAAAGTATCAGATTGGAATTTGCATTACTCTCTACCTAATGGATTATTTTTCTTCCATTCAGTCACTAATTAGATACTTGAGTTACATCCAAATTACCACAATCTGATGCTCAAAATAAAAAGCATATAACATAAGATGCATTCATAAATAATAGATCTTAAGTTTAATATATAGCTAACCAACTCGAATTAAACCTTCATAAGACTTATAAGATCAAACAACTTGAGATATTAGGCCTTAACTTCCGTACTAAGATATCTGAATCCCTATAGGAGTTCAACCATCAAATAGGTTTTAGACCACTTTTAAGAAATTTCCTTCCACTTTCTAAATTGTGTCTCCCTTGGAATAATAACAGTACAATTTACTTTTGAGAAACTTTAAGGCTAATGGTATTCCCCTTAGAGTTTAAAATATACATTGTTTCCAAACTAGGTGGGAGTAAATCCTAGATGTTCAACTTCCACTCTCCTTACATCCCACAATTCCTCTAGAGAGGTTAACACTCTAGTTGAGTTATTAGAGCCTTAGTAGATATTTATCTAAGGTAACATGATTAAATCAAAGGACCATCTGTTGCTTAAAGCCACCAAAACTCTTCACTAGAGTCTATGACTACCATGTCCTAGTATCTCCCTCAAAACTCATTATCAGTCCACTGCTAAGCACTGCACAGCCTTAATTACTTAGGAATCTTGGTTAAGAACTCCAACTCTTCTCTTAGCGACTTAGAGATATAGAATATCTTATGAATCGGGATGTGGCTTTGTTCAAAATCTAGGTTCAACGACCTAAAAAAGAACTTATAATATCTGAAAATATAATGATATTTAAGATTCTATAAATGGCCTTGATTACCTAACTGGACAGAACTATGATTAGTGTGTAGCTTTTATATATGGAACTTTGAGGATCAAAAAATAATTTAATGCTTTATGGATGGCCATTTCACCCTTGAGATTGGATTGAGCTAATACCAATAGTTTAGACTTTAGCCTTTATTTTATATACTACTTCCAAACTTTGGTGTTGGGTCAACTTAACTTAACCCAAGTGTTTTATATGGATTAGATAATTCTACCCTATCTTAGTAGGATAAACCCCTATCTGAACCTACTACTGGTAGTAAGCCTAATCTTATGTTCAAGGTGCCATTTCCTTAATTTGATAATTACTTCTTCCTAGCTTAATCAATCAAATACTATATTCTAAATCATGCTTTTGTGACTTATGATAATGTTTACTCTTTTGAGTTGTGACTTATCCAATTGGGTAAATGACAGATTGTAAATGCACGTCTGCATTTGTACGCAAGTGTACGTGGTCTGAAGTAATAAGTGGTAAGTGTTAGTTTCCAAGATTTATCGAACCACAGAGAATTGGTTGTTTTGTTACTAAGGTTTATCTATTCTCACTAATGTTTAAGCTATGATTTAATTGATTTGAGTAGGTTCTAAACTAAGCACAATAATCACTAAGTAAAAATTAAGTCAGATAACAGGAAGATGAGAGTTAGGTTCATCCCACATGTCATGATAAGTTACTTATGCATGATGATTCCTCAAGCGTTGTCTTTCATTTACTTTAAATTAAATCAAGTGCACATTATTCCTCCTTAAGTTTTATCTCAAGGTTTCATAAGTTCAAATCTTGTGCATGAAATGAACACACAGTCGGTTTTATTTTGGCACAAAGATTCTTATAAGGTTTTAGGTTTGTAAATTTCATCTTATTTCTTGATCCAGGAGATGAGGATTATTAAATTTTTAAGATCTTATAAGCATTGATTCCACTAGGAGCGTCACTCGCATCGCACATAGTTGAAATGAGGGAATAATATGTTGGGCTCAATGACTATGTCACCTCATTCATGAGCACACAACTATTTCTTTCCCTCCTTCAATTATGTTGAGCTAAGGAGCTCACTTAGTGGGACTTAGCATCACACGCATCAACACTTTAGTTGAGCTTAGATTAAGGTGCACTAAGCTCAAGAACTTTTCTCACATAGTTCTAAGCTCTCATGCACTCATTGATTTAGCATCTAACTAAAGGTGAGCTATAGAGCACAAGACACTTTAGTTCTTGAGTTCATTAGTTCATTTTTCTTTAATTCACAATCAAGACTATAGTAATACTAAGCATATCTTGAGCAAGGCATTGAGTTCATACATTTTTATTATTACTTGAGGAAAACTTCATACAATTAAAATATAACAATCAAAAACATGGGATTACCCCAACCCTCCCCTAAAGGAGATTTAGCTATCCATTACAAAAGAGATGAAAAAGAACACATACATAGATAAAGACCCTTTCATGATCAACTAAGAAAAGAAATTACAACAGAAGAGTTTAGAAGATACTAAGAATGTTCCTTAGAAGTTCTCTGAGTCATTCTTCTCCTTCTTGAAGTTCCTCTCTTAGGTCGCCAGTGCTGCCTTCCTTCTTCTTCCACCCTTGGGGAGTTCCTCTCTTCCACTATACAACCCTTCTCCTTACTTAAGTGATTTGAGCAAAAATTCGACCCCTCTTCTAGTCCAGAGGAGTGATATTTATAAGAGAGGGGCTGCATTGATCACACTTAAGATCCAAACCAGCAATTCCAATTGAAAATTCTAAGCAATGATGGCAAAAATCCCAATTGATGGTGAGGTGACCAATATCTTTATTTGATTAGCCAATACATCACCTCATAACCCTCCTTTTCATTTAAAAACAAAGCAGCTACAGAGGGAATGATGGCTGGGGACAAGATACAAGTTGGGGGTCATGTCCCAACCGCATTAAATGCTCCTACCAGAGGAAATTGCGGCGGGCCGTTGCGGCGTACAACGGCGCAAGCAATTTTTGCTAAGTGTCCCGCTACCGCGCGCTACCGCATCCATTTTTCGCAAAGTGTCCCATTGCAGCGCACTGTAGCGCTAGCATTTTGCAAATCGCACCGCTGCAGTGCACTGGAGCAGCAGCATTTTGCAAATGCTCCGCTGCAGCGCGCAGTAGCGCCAGAATTTGCAAATCGCACCGCTGCAGCATGCTGTAGCGGCGACAATTAGCAAAAAGCTCCACTGCTGCGCGCGATCGCTCCCCCGGTTCACAACTTGAACCGCTGCAGTGCACGATCGTGCCTGCGGTTCGCAACTTGAACCGCTGCAGCGCGCGTTAGCGCCTGATTTTGCAAAATGACCCACTGTAACGTGCTGTAGTGCCAGCATTTCACAAAATGCTCCGCTGCAGCGCGCGACAGTGCCCATATTTCGCAACTTGACCCGCTACAGTGCACGGCAGCGATTTCCTTTGAAAAATTTTAGAAAATTCACAAATGACTCAGAATTTCCTGGATAGGCCTTTTTCCTGAAAAGATAAACAAAATTTGATTAAAGGAGCAGTTTTAAGATCAGAAATGAATGAATTTTTCTTTTATTTTAGATATAATTTATGGATTCATCAGTAAATAACTTTCCACTCCTTAAGTTGATTTAAACATTGGATTCCTGAATCTATTATTGGGTAAGTCACAATTGTGACTTAAAATGCTAGCTTAGCATTCCCTTAGATATTCCAATGCATCATTCCATTAGGATGAGTGTCTTCATAATTTTTTGAAGTGGAAATTCATCACTGTAGGACCTTAGTTGATCAAGTCATTATTTATGACTTTGTAGTAGCCTTATGATTTGTGTCCTAGTATATAATCCTAATTGGATGAGGAACCCATTATCTTGATTCATTTGTGAATCCTTTCAACCCTTCAGTATTGAGTCATGATTTGTGACTTTATGCATTGAACTTCCTTCTCCCTCGAGGTTAATTATCTAAGTGGGAAGATCACCCTCATTATCTTAGTATCTTTCCCCTAATAGGGATGAGCACCTTGTTAATGATAGAAGCCTTAGAGCGAATTAACCCTATGGTTAGTTTTCCATAGCCCCTCATAGTGTGGGGATATATTATGGTTAGATTATTCTAACCTGTGTTTGTAAACTCACGAGTATAGATTATAGAGTGTAGTAGAGCTTTGCCTCATTATTAGACTTAGTCTAATGATGGTGGATTAGCTAGCTTTTACCCTATTTGATTTAAATTCAGAGGTGGTTTCTTTATCCATATTTTTGATTTATTTGAGTGAGCACTGACTGAAGTTGGGCTCAAACTCATGATTCATCATTGGCTTTCTCTTCTACCCCATTTTCTATAATTATAAGGGAAGCTCTTTTTTTCTTTTTCTTTCCTCTCTTCATTTTCTTTTTCTTTTTCTCTCCCTTTTTATCACTTCCTCCAGATGAGGCATCCCAGTGACTGATAGAATTAGCTTTGATCACAATCTCCCCCTTACCTTCCAGCTTCATGTTAGCTCTTTTCCAATCAACCTTTGTAATTTTTTCTTTAAACAAAGAAGGCATTAGATCTATAATTTCTTCCAAGCCATTCACTCTCACAGTCATCAACCTTTTTTCTACATCAATTATCGATCTAGAGCTAGCAAGGAATGGTCTCCAAAAAATTGCTGTGGAGTATTCAATCCATCTGTCCCATTCATACACAATAAAGTCTATAGGAATCACAAAACTTCCTATTCCTGCTTGAACATTCCTCACAATTCCAAGGGGAGTTTGAGACTCTAGATTAGCAAATTCCAGAATTATGGGCATTTCTTCCATTCCCTTTACTTCTAGTTGAGTGTATATGTGTAATGGAATAACATTGATGGAAGCCCTTAGATCACACAAGGCATCTAAATGAACTTCACCCTTAAATGATACAAGGAATGTTCATTTTTTAAGGGTTCGCTCTCTTAACGCTGTTATATCTTTTTTAATATTCCCAGCATAATATTTCCCTAGTTTTTTCCTCCTTCACTCTCTTCAATGGGGTTATGTTCCATGCAGTTTATTTTTACTATGTCAACATTGATCACATTCATCGTCCCTCTATGGTTTAATTCAGTCAAGCTTGGGAGCATTCCTTGCTGCCGAATAGACAGTTGTTTGGAAATTTTTCCCAATTGGACTTCAATATTCCAAAGAGACACCTCAATTCCTTAAATTGAGGTTTCATGCCGGTTCATGGTCAACTCAGTCCTTTTCATAAATTGCATAGTTTAAGTTTTAAAAGCCCAAAAAGATTCTTCTAGCCTGAGTTCCTGCTTGCTATTTTGAGTAGACTTATAGGAATTATTAAAATTTTGGTTTGGCCTATTTTGTTATTGAGAGTTGTAATTACCTTGAGAATTTCCCTCCTCTGTGAGAAGTTTGGATGGTTTCTCCACCCCAGATTGTATGTATTTGAGTAGGAGTTATTGTGGGGGTTATTGTTATTATTGTTATTTCTCATGAAGCTTACTTGTTTAGTTTGTCATAGAGCAAAGGGGTTGTTCAAATTACAACACTCGTTGTTGTGGTTCCCTCTACACAGCTCTCAGTTCACTTTATGGATGGGGCTTACATTCAAAATCTCTATTTTATTTGTTAATAATTCAACTTCCTTTTGCAGGGAGGCCAATTGATTTGACTCATTTAGATTATTGACCTCCTTTTTGCTGGAATTAAGCTGCTCAGTCGGCCATTGATATGCATTATGTGCCATTTCCTCAAGGAGATCAAAGGCTTCCTCTAGGGTCATACTACCCAAGGAACCACTCGTGGCTGCATCAATAATTGTCCTTGTATGTGCATTCAATCTGTTATAGAGAATTTGCACTTGCATCCAAAAGGGTAACCTATGATGCAGGCAACGTATTAAGCAGTCCTGAAAGATTTCCCAGTCGTCATGCAAGTTTTCTCCATTTTGCTGAGAGAAATTTGAAATCTCATTTCTCAGCCTAGCAGTCTTAGCAGGTGGAAAATACTTAGCTAGGAACTTCCTAACCAAGTCATTCCAAGTCCTAATGGACTCGCTAGGTAGAGAGCTGAGCCAAACTTTCGCTCTATCTCTCAGCAAAAATGGGAACAATCTTTACCTAAGGGCATCATCGGATACTCCGTTGAATCTGAAAGTGTCGCATATTTCTAGAAAATTTGAAATATGTGCACTAGGGTCATCTGATGCTAGACCACTGAATTGGTTGTTTTGGATCATATTTAAAGTCGATGGCTTGATCTCAAGATTGTTCTCTTAAATTGGAGGTCTAACTATAACATTTGGGACTCCTTCTACGGTTGGAAACACATATTTTCTAAGGAGTCTTCTCCTAAAGTTTACTACAGACTCTACAGGATTGACCTCTAAATCTTCCATTTGTGCTTGTTGTTGGTTTAGGATTACTTGTTCTCTCCTAGCTCTAAGATATGTTCTATCTATTTCAGGATCGAAAAGGATTTCAGAAAAGATTTCTCCTACTCATGCAGTTTAAAAATTACAACAAATAAAAACAAGTCATGGCAATCAAGTTCAACAATATAATTCAGCACATAAAATGATCAGCAAATGAAAATTCAGCAAACCGTAAGATGCAGTATAGTTCAACACAGTTTTTAGGAATTTTCAATTTTTTTAGTAGCAAATAAAAATGAAAACAAATCTAAATTTACACTAAAGTTAGCACAGATATAATTACAGCAACTAAATATTATATGCAAAGTTAAGAAAGATCTAAATCATTATTTACCTGAAGATTGTATTTAATACAAAACAAAAACCATTCCCTCGCAACGGCGCCAAAAACATGACAGACATAAAATACGCATCTGCGCTTGCACGCAAGTGTACATGGTCTGAAATAATTAGTGAAAGTTTAGTTCCGAGATTTATCGTCCTCAGGGAATGGTGGTTTTGATACTAAGTTATATCTTTTTTCAATAATGTTTAGAAGATCAAATTTTGGTTGAGTTGATTCCTAAATTAATAGTACAAATTACCTTAGGGTAAGATACTATTTGTTCCAAAGGAGAGAGTTAGGGTTTTTATTGTAGTACTTTTAAGGACCTGGTGTTGTCACTTTATTATTTAAATGTTTAAATTAATTTGTCCATGCCTTCTTAAATCAAGTGAACATTGTTAGAATTGGAGTTAACCTCCAATTACAACAGGTTCAGATTTAGTGCAACAATGAAAACTCCCCTTGGGGTTCTACCTCGGCAGCTAAACCTTTATGTGATCGTGGTTTAAATTTATCTTTGATTTCATATGCTTAGGTTACCAAATATGTTCTTCTAATTGTTAGATCTCACAAAGATGATTTCCATCAACATTGTATCATGCGCTTACACATGCAGTTTAGCTAGATGAGAGGATGCATTGGGCAATGAACTATGTCACATCATCCATTAGATTTCCAAGGTCCTCTCATCCTTTCTACTTTGCTGAGCAGTAGAGAAAAATTGATAGGAACTTGGTTCATAAGCATCAAATCTCTTGATAGAGCTCTTAAGGAAAGGTGCAAGTGAGCTTGAGAACTTGTCACATAGTTCTCACCTCTACTTGCACTACTTTCCTTGCTCTTGTCTAATTGGTGAGCTTGGAACTCAAGCTCTTTTATCAATTGATAATTCATTTAAGTTTTATTTTTAGCAAAGTATTTTAACAAAGTTTCATCTAGACATTTCTTCACAATAATAATAATAGACAGTTAAATTGAAATCAATTTTATTCATTCAAATATTTCTATTACAACACCAATACAACCTTATATTTTTCTACAACTACATCCCAACCTTCTCCAAGGGGATTTAACTTTCCATTACTGAATAAATAAAAGCATACATACAAAAGAAAGTAAACCTTGACATCGTTTACAGTAGAAAACAATCAAATAGAGTTTAGGAAAAGTACTAGGAAATACTCAGAGATTTTCTAGGGTTCTCTTGATCTTCCTCCTGCACTTGTACTTGACTTCTCCTCCTTTCCTTTATTATCTTCTTCTCTTCACTCTTCACGGTCTACTGCTTGTCCCTTGGAGAGTTCTCCTTTCTTTACTTCTTGCAACCTCCCCTTTTAGTCTTTTAAATATTGAAAATTGGAACTATTCTTTGGTCTAAAATTGGCCCTTAAATAGGAGAATTTTTAGCCCCCGTGCATTAATCATAAATGACCCTTCATCTTCTTTTACTTCAATGCAAGCAATTTATTTTATTCTGCTTAGTCTCTTTAGATTCATCAGAGTTATTATTTAGCTCAGGTTTCAAGAGGTAGGGAAATCCAAAGGTCTGAATTTGTGGCCTTCCCTATGCTGCATTCAATGCAGACTCTGGAGCTTTTTGTAGCGGGCACTGTGGCGAGCCACAGCGTTCTGTAGTGGCCTTGATTCAAACACAGTTCCATCATGGCACACTGCAATAGCTAAAGTTCAAATATTGTTTAGATGTATATTTTAATAGTTTATCTGAAGCCCGCTGCTTATCCGCTGTGGCGCGTTGAAGGCGCGCTGCGGCGGTTAAACTATCGTGAAAGCAGAATAGTAACTATTCAATTAACTCACATACAGTTTTCATATATAATCAGAAATTCTACCATGGCGTGCTACGGCGCGCTGCGGTGGTTAGAGTGTCATGAATGCAGAATAATAGCTGTTCAAATAGCTCCCATAAGGTCTTTCATGATTAATCAAATATGTCGCCGTGGCATGTTGTGGTGCGCTGCGACGCACTGCAGCAGTTTTTTCCCTGGTCTGCATTAATCCTTATAGGGCATAGCATGCTAGGGTGCACTTGTGGTGTCCAACAAAAGTTAATCTTTTGGGGAAGCGGATTGACACTGTTCAATTATTTCTTATAACATTTTAATATTGCTCCCGGAAAATGACGCTGCGGCCTGCTGTGGTGCGCTGCCGTGGTCTTCCTTCCAGGCCTTCAGGTATGCTTCCAAGTGAGGGAATTTAGTAAACCATCATGGCGCGCTATGGCGCACTACGGCGCGCCACAGCGATTTTCATCCAAAATTCTTCAATTCAGCTCAGGCTTGCCCTTTTCTTCAATCTTCCTTAAAATGTATAAATTCTACTCAAAGTATACTGGTTTATATGATATTTTAAATATTTTAAAAACATAATTTTGCTATAAATTTTGGATATAGTCAATTTAATTTTCTTATTTTTTTTATTAATTAAATTGCTCAAAATAAATATCTAAATCAAACGATCTCCAAATTGAGCTAAATTTCAGGGGTTAGTCATTATTGTCACTAGTAGTCCAAATTATAATGTTTTGAAGATATTTAGATTACTTAAAATTGGGTAACAAGACTAGGGTTGTTACAATAATACTTAAGTGGATGTGCGGGTATGATCATAAGGATAGAATGATAAATGAGTTTATTTAACAAGGTTAGCCTGGCTCCAATAGTGGATAAGGTTAGAGATGTCACTTTAGATGGTTTAATTAATTAAGTATAGATTGTGTAATTCCCCTGTTAGAAAATTTATATTAAAAATTTTGCTTATATTAAAAGCGGAAGCAGAAAGATAAAAAATAAATGAGAAGAAATTATTAGGAAGTATCTTTTTTATTTAGAAATTAGGGAGGGGTTTATATTTGATTATTCAAAATTGAAATAAGGGATTCATGTTCTTGACCACAGCTAATGTTGTTGTTGCTTTTTGTTGTATATAATAACTAAATATATTTACTTTAGACTCAGCTTAAGAATCAAAAATATATTATGAATAAAGAAGTTAATGAAGTTCTTCATTTATAGAAATTAAGATTGAAGAAGGAACTTACTAAGCTTAAGCTCATATGCAAAACATTAGAGAGAAAAAGTATTGAATGTTAACTTGAACTTTGGCTTACTAGGTCAGCACAATATATAAATTGGAAGTGTAATAGTTCTCTACAACAAATATTATCTAATAATATGTTATGCATGTATATTATTTGGTTACATTCAACTATATGTCAATTAGCTAAATATGGATTATTATGATATGTAGATCATTCAGATTATCAGGGAGATGTCAATGGAGCTCCAGTAAATTTTTGGGAGGTCCTGAGGTGTTCCTGAACAAGTTGAGAAAAGTTCAGGCATCGCAGCGCATCGTAGCGCGCCCTGGTGCCTAATTACTCGAGACTAGGGCACTGTAGTGCTCCATGGTGCATGGAAACCTAATAGTGGGGCACCATAGCACACCCTAGCACTTGGAAATCTGAGACTAGGGCACTGCAGCACACCCTAGAGCTCCTAGAAACTCGACACTGGGGCACTACAGTGCACCGCAACTCCCACCAAGCTTTTTCTTTGGGTATAGGCGCTACCCTAAGTGCTTTTGGGGGTATTTTGAACTATTTGGGATCCAAATAGTTCCTGAGCATATAAGAAAACATTATTGAGATATTTCAAAAGGCTTGTAAAAATGGGATCAACCCAAAATAAGGTGGTAGCTACTGCTCATCTCCTTCAACTTAGAGTGAGAGCTAATGTTCCCTCGAGAAGAAGAAGTCGATCAGGAAGTTGTGCAAGTGGTAGGTCTTTCTTGTTCTTTAAAAGGTGAAGCTCTCTATAACTCCGTAATCATCTTGTTCATAGTCTAAACTTTCTATGTTGTGTGGCTCCATGGTTTTTCTCGTCATCAGGTTTTCCATGTAAAAATTCTTATGTTTGGATGCTTGTTATTTTATGCATGTGAGTGTGCTGTGTTCTATTTTGTTTGTGATTGAATAATTTTGTCTAATGCTTGGTAACCATCAACGTATAACCGTCTCCTCCATAATTTGCTTTCATCGCGTACTCACAACAATTGTTATCAGAGTGATTGTTGTTGTTCTAGGGTTTACTATTTGAGTGGGAGTAATGACCAACAAAATGAGACACAAATTAGAGAATTATAATGGCACTAATTCTTTCTTTTAGAAGATGCAAATGGATGATCTGCTCAACCAAAAGAAGTTGTATTTATCACTTAATGGAGCCAACTAGAAATCTATAATGACCATAATATTGGATCAGGAACCTAATCCTATATTAGGTGTTACCATAGTACTTAATACTGGGTTAGTGAGCCTTAACCCACTATTAAGTATTACAGGGAGCCAAAGGTCTCTAAGAAGGAAAAGTAGATGCATAATATTAATTAAATATAAATCATTCCAACCATCCAAAAGGAAAGTCAGAATACATCACAAAATAGTAAAGTAAAACATCCAGAGTTAACTGAAGCTATACAAATATTTAGACGTAATGACACTCATCCTCATGGGATCCAAAATTAAAACAAAGAAATAGCGGAAAGCATTCATCCTTAAAGCTGCAACTACTGGATCTGATCTACTTCAGGTACAAGATCTAAACCAAGCTTCAAATCTACCATATTTGGTATATAATATAGTATAGCACAGCTAATAAAAGAAAAAAAAGTTATTAGACTTATAAAGTCTAAGTATATTTTAAGGTAACTATTCTATTTTTATGTTAAGTGGATATCACATTAGCCATTTACAATTATTGTTTAAGCAAAGCTCAATGCAATAAAAAGGGAAGTAAAGTAAGGTAAAGTAAATGACTATAAATAACAATTAAAAAGGTAAAAGTAGTAAAAGAGGAAAGCTGCACAACCTGCATCAATATATAAGTAAGATAAAGTATGTACAGCTATACTAACAAGTGAGTAAGAAAAATAGCAAGAAAGTACATGCAAATAGACATATGCTAAGTAATATTAGAGAAAGAAGTGTAAGCGTAACTGTAAGTGAAAATAATAAACACTATAAGTAAGTAAGTTAAATAATTATAAATATAGGTTAACTTATAATATATGCAAGTAAAGAAAGTATTAGTGTATATGATTGAATGTACAGTAAAAGCAGTCATAAATGACTAAATAAGCATAAATAGAAGACTATGATAAATCATCCACAATCATAAATATTGTGGTAAAAGTAAGAACAATCATAAATGACTATAATCTGTTAACTTATTTATCTTGTAATATGTTTAGTTGGGGTAGAACAAGTGAGGATTCAAGTATGTCTGCTTAACTAAAGGGGGGTATCTCATAACACACATATTCCCCCGATAAGATTTGTAAGGTCTCCTTATTAGTCAATTTTCTACCTTGGCAGAGTCCACTAACAGACCTAAAATTTGTAGTATGCATTTGCACGTAAGTGTACATGGTTTAAAGTAATATGGGATGATAAGATTATGAGATTTATCATCCTCTAGGAATAGTATTTAGATTCGTTACTAGAGTATACTTAATTTTAATAGTGTTTAAGCTATCAAATGGTTTTAGTTGAGTCCTAAATTATGATTCCAAGGTTTTCTTGGGTTTGAAACTCTCTTAGAAAAATTGGGGAGAGTTGGGATTAAACATATAAAGTATCATGGGTTCATGTAAGTACTCTTATTCTTAACTTCATATCAATTCAATTGGATAAATTTTCATTTCTTAATCAAGAGATTTAGACTTCTTTAGTGGACTTACAAAATGTACTAAATCTTACTTGGTGCTTTGGGATAAACACTAAAAAGGTTCAATTTTGCACATAGATAATCATGTGATTGCTTAGCTTATATATTAAACTCTTACATCTAAGTGAGAAAATCTATATTTTAGGTTAAATATCAAATAAACTTGATTCTACTGATGGCTTACATGCATATACTCTTTATTTAGCTAAAGAACTGAGCTGCTAGGCTAAATAAGATTATGTCACATCGCTCATAGATCATAACACTCTAGATCCTCGCATAAACAAAGGGTGAGTTGAGGAGCTCAAAAGATGGTTCTCGGCTTACATGCATCTACTCTCAATTTAGCCAAGGTGCTGCAAATCTAGATGAGGTTGTCACATAGCTCATAGCTTGACGTTCTCAATTACCTAGAATAAACCAAAAATGAGCTATGGAGCTCAGAGAATGTTAGCGATCTTCATAGGGCAAATGATCAAGCACTTGTCCAGAGTTGTGCATGGGCTATTTTCACATGGAGAATGTTGTCATGGTCATCCGTAGTGTGAATGCTCAAATATTTTGCAGCTTTAGGGCAAGGCGATCATTAAGCTCTATATAGAGATTCATCATTCTCCAATTGTTCATTTGAATAAACATACAAATTGTTCAAGATCTAATTAATAATTCATCAATGAGAAGAGTTCATGCATTACATTCATGGCTTTAACATGCTTGTGCCCAACCTCCCCCAAAGGGGGTTTAGGTTTCCATTAAAATACAATTACAGGGAAAGAAATAATAAATGTTGAGCCTTTGCATGGCTCTCATAAGAAAATACAAGGGATAAAGTTGGAATACAATACTAGGGAATATCTATCATGTTCACCTTGTCTTCTTCTTCCTTTGATCTCCTTAGCTCCTGGCTCTATGTGCTTCTCCTATTTCTTTAGCTCTAGCATTTTCCTCCTTTGGGGTGTGAAACTCTCCTCAATGTTTCTTACAAGTAGTAATCAACGAATAAGAACTAAAATTGTAATCTAGAACCTTTTATAAGTCCATAGTTCTCCTTTTTATAAGCCTTGATTCAACCTTCCTTCAATGAAAGCATCTATCCCACTATGTTTATTCCCTTATTCTATTGGTGATGGAGGGGTTTTAATGAATGCCATCAATTTATGTTGGGGAAAATGGAGAGAATTAAGTTTATTGGTTTTCTTTCTATTGATAGGCACTATGGTGTGATGTAACACCTAGCTCTTGGGTTGGTATCCGCAATAGAACACTATAGCGCCTGGCTCTCTGGATTATGTCCACTATGGTGCACGTAGCACCTGGCTTTTGGAAATATATCTGCCATGGCACGTTGTAGCACCTAGCTCTCATGTTGATATCCACTAAGATGTGTTGCAGTGTCTGTCTCTCATTTATGTTTGTTGCGGCGCACAGTAGCATTTTGCTCTTACGAACAATGGAACTATGGTGAGTTGTATTTTATGCCTCTCAGAAATTCATCTGCTACAGTGCATTGTAGTGCCTGGCTCTCAGGATTATGTCTGTTGCGGCGAGCTATAGTGCCCTGCTCTCTACAATATTAGCATGTTGTAGCACTTATCTCTCTAGAATTCATGTACCTCACCGCGCTATAGCACTTGGCTCTCTAGATCTTGGCCACTATGGCATGCTGCAGTGCCTTACTCTCATGAATAAGGGCGTTATAGCACACTGTAGCGCACTGCAATGCCATGTTTATCCAACTTTCACTTCATCTCAAATTGAGCTCTTTTTTTTGAAATGCCACAAAATCACACATCATAGTACAACTAATACTATAAAAAATATAAATTCTAACACTTAATTTGTTATAATTATTGGGTTCATCATAACCACACTAAATTTTTTGCTCGTCCTCGAGTAAGCAATAAATGAATTTTTGGAATAATGCGAATTACACAATCTTGCTCTGAATTGAAACAGTTATGAAACTCTTATTGAAATTTAAATTGTATTCAATAATATGATCATTGATTAAGGATAACCCATATTTTGTTTGGTCTAGTATTAAGCTGCTCTTTCCACTATCCTTTCCCTTTTTCCTTAAAACACTGTGTGACTCCATGAACAGATGTTTGGGGAACTTTTGAGCTTCTAGCTTAGTACAATTGAAAGTTGGTGTGTTTAAGAAGTTTCATGCTATATGTGCTTCTTCTCATGAAATACAATGTGTACTATCTTTCAGAAGCGATATTTTTTTTCATCCCTATATCATTCTTTTTCAATATCATATGGGAGAGATAATTTTCTTCATCCCATTTCTTTTCTTCTTATTTTTTTCTTATTTTAGGGAGAGATATTTTTCTTCATCTCATTATTCATGCATTGCATTCATTAAGTCCTACAGAAGCCTAGCACATTCCTTATTTTCACCAAACTTTCATTTATCTAGTATAAGCCTTTTTTTCCCACACTTAATTTCATTTAGTCACAAATTTTTGGTAAAAGATTTGAGGCTTTGGTTTTGAGTAGTTCTTACTGAAACTTTAACATAAGATGGCCACTTACTTTATCAATAACATACATGTTAAGAATATAAAATTTATAAAAACTTTCAAACATGTAAATCAAAATCTAGAGCTTAATTAGTAAGAAGATGTAAATTCTCAAAAAGTGATTACATTAATTTCATTATATAGGAGTAGTAAGTTACATAAGTGATGCAATGAACATAAGTAAAATTAAACAAACAAAACATAAAGAAATGTTGATAAATGAAAAAAATGAATACTTGCAAACTGATTAATTTGAGTTGCCTCCCACACAGCGCTTGCTTTAACGTGCTTAGCCACACAAAATTCTTGCCTCTATATGTGATCCCTTCCATAGGAACATCGTGTAATCTCATTTCTTCTTTCTCCTATTCACTAAGTTGAAATCAAAGTTTAGCCTTTTTATAGCCCAAAAGGTGTGATACTCAATCTCAATAGGTAGGTGACATGAGTTTCCATAAACAATTTTATAATGTGATATTCCTAAAGGGGTTTTGAAGGCCATTCTATAGGCCAATAAGGCATCTTATAATTTGGAGGGCCAATCTCTTCTATTATGACTCATAGTTTTTTTACAAGATCTACTTAAGTTCCTTGTTTGAAACTTCCACTTGACCACACATTTGTGGTTGATAGGCAGTTCCTATTTTATATTTTACCCCATAGTTTTTAAGAAGGATTTCAAGTTGTCTATTACAATAATATTTTCCACCATCACTAATGAGGACCCTCGGGGTGCTGAATCTTGCTAAGACACTTTCCTTCAAAAACTTTATTGCAATTTTAGCATCATTATTCAGATAATCAATTGCCTCTACCCATTTGTACACATACTCGATAGCTACCAAGATATAGTAATTCAAATTTGACATAGGAAAAGACCCCATGAAGTCAATCCCCCACATATCAAAAAGTTTGACTTCAAAAATTCCATTAAGAGGCAGTTCATCTCTTTTACCATTGTTCCCCATTCTTTGACATTTATCACAATTTTTAATATAGTTAACAACATTTTTAAAAATAGTCTGCTTAAAGAAACCTGACTGTCAAATCTTGGTTGTTGTTCTTTCAATCCCATGATGTTTTTTGTACAGTGAGGTGTGATAATGAAAAAGGATTTCATTTACTTCCACTTTCGGCACACACTTTCTCATAATTTGATTTGCACAACATTTATAAGGAATAAGGTGATACCAAAAGTAATTATTAGCATCATAAGCGAATATTTTCTTTTGTTGATATGCCAAGTAACACCTCCCACAAGATAATTAGCAGTGTCAGCAAACAAAGATTATTTTATAGAAGTAATGGCATACAGTTGTTTATCAAGGAAGTTTTCACCTATCTCATTTGTTTCATCTAACTCAAGGTGAGTTAACCTAGACAAACAATCTGCCACAACATTATCACTTCCCTTTTTGTCCCTAATTTCACAGTCATATTCTTAAAGCAATAAAACCCACCTTATCAATCTTGACTTTGCCTCTTTCTTCTGAAGAAAATACTTAATGGCTACATGATTAGTACAAATAATAATTTTTGACCCAATTAAATAAAATCAAAATTTATCAAAAGCAAAGAATACAGCCAAGAGTTCATTTTCTATTATTGAATAATTTTTTTGTGCATCATTTAAAACTCTATTGGCATAGTAGATGGAATGGAAAGTTCTTTCTTTCTTTTGACCAATAATTGCCCCTATAGCTGAATCACTCACATCACACATGATTTCAAAAGGGAGTTCCCAGTTATAGGTGGAAATCATAGGAGCAGAAATCAATGCAGCTTATATCATATTGAATCCCTTTAAACATTCGGCATCAAAATTAATGTCAACACCCTTTCCAAGGAGTCTACAAAGCGGAAGGCTTATTTTAGAGAAGTATTTAATGAATCATCTATAGAAACTTGCATGTCCCAAAAAACTTATTATGCTTTTTACATCAGTAGGTAGAAGAAATTTTTTAATCACATCAATTTTCACCTTATCAGCCTCTATCCCCTGCTTAGAGATTAAATGCCCTAATACTATCCCCTCTTTTACCATGAAATGACATTTCTCCCAATTTAAAGCCAAGTTAGCTTCTTCACATTTTTTAGCACCTTGTCCAAGTTAGATAAACAATGGCTAAATGAGGATCCCACAACCGAGAAGTCATCCATAAATATCTATAGAAAGTCTTCTAACAATTCCAAAAATATGGCCATCATGAATCTTTGGAAAGTGGCAGGTGCATTACATAATCCAAATGGCATTCTTCTGAAAGCAAGAGTTTCATATGGGCAAGTGAAAGTTGTTTTTTCTTGGTCTTATGAGCCATCAAAATTTAATTATATCCTGAATAACCATCCAAGAAATAATAAAAATGATTTCTAGCTATTATATCAAGCATTTGATCAATGAATGGCAAGGGATGATTTATGAGTTGCTTTGTTCAACCTCCTACAGTCAATACACACTCTCCACCCTGTTACCTTTCTAGTAAGAATGAGTTCATTATTTTCATTTATCACATAGTTATCCCACTTTTCTTAGTTACAGCATGAATGGGGCTAACCCAAGGACTATCGGAGATGGGAAAAAAATTTCCTAAATCAAGTAATTTTACTACCTCCTTATGCACCACTTCCTTATGTTTGGATTTAATCTTCTCTATGGCTCAATTGATGGTTTAAAACAATCTTCCATTAAAATTCTATGCATGCAAAGCGTAGGGCTGATTCCTCTAATATCAACTATGCTCCACCCTGTTGCTTTCTTATATTTTTTCAAGATGGCACAAAATTGATTTTCCTGTTCAGATTCAAGCAAAGCTAACACTATTACTGGCAAGGAGGTTCCATCCCCCAAATAGGTATTTTTCAAGTGGTTGTGAAGGGGTTTAAGTTCCAATTTAGGAGAGTCCTCAATTGAAGGGGTTGTTTTTCTATTATTTTGGATTAATTCTTCTACTTCGCTCTCAATTTCATCCTCTTCCTTGTCATCACAGGTATCAACTTCTTCTTCTAGAATATCTCTAGACATGAAAAAATCATCTAAAAGATCAACTCTCCAATAGCTCTCCTCAGGATCAGTTGAGTGATTCATAGTGTCACTAATGTTAAATCTCACTTCTTCCCCATCACGGCGTAAACTCAACTCCCCCTTGTCTACATCTATCAAGGTTTTACTGGTAGCCAAAAAGGATCTCCCTATAATAATTGGTATCTCTTGATTATCATCGTCCATATCTAATATAATAAAATTACCTAAATAGATGAATTTATCTACCTTCACAAGCACATTTTCTAAGATTCCCACAAGAGTTTTCATAGATTGGTCAGCTAATTGCAAAAGAAACGAGGTGGGTTTCAAGCATCAGTTCCTAATTTATTGAAGATGTAATAAGGCATTAAATTGACAGATTCACCTAGGTCACAAAGTGCTTTGGAAAAAGTTTGGTTTCCTATTGTGCAAAGGATTGTGAAACTACCGAGGTCCTTTCTTTTGACAAGAATCTCTTACTATTAAATTGCACTGCATTCTTTTGTTAATGCCATTATTTTTCTATCATCAATTCTTATTTTCTTAGATAGAATATCTTTCATGAATTTTGCATAGCTAGGCATTTGTTCCAGGGCTTTAGCAAAAGGAATTTTTATGTGAAGGGTTTTGAAAGTTTCTAACAACTTTTGGAACTAAAGATCTACTTTTCCCTAGCTATGCATTAGGGTAAGGGTATAGGTTGATTGAACTTTGGTTATTCTTTCTGCATTGTTGGTTCAGTTAAGACAATTTATTTTTCCCTATATTGTTCTTCATTAATTTTCACTTCTCTTTTTACTTTATTTGTGTCTTAGCTTGTTTTAGTATCCATATTTGTTAGAGATTCAGTGATTCTTCCGCTTCTTAAAATTATTGAGTTTCCTTGCTCATTCTCACACTTACTTATAGCTCCTACTAAAACAGGTTCCTTAAGTTGATTAATGATGTCTCCAGTTATTGTTTTATTATTTTAGCATTACTTTCTTGCTTTATTAAAGTAGCTTCGTGTCTATTTAAGGTAGCATCTATTTTGTTCATGAAATTAGTTGTGGAATTTCTAAACTCACTTAGAGATTGCTCCAAGTAATCCATTTTACTAAAATTATTACCATTTCCCTATGTTTGGATTAAATGTGTGTGAAGGGTTGTTGATATTGCTACGGACCAAATTAATATCTCTCATATCCCAATAGGGTGAGTGGCTACTACTCTAACAAATTGTGGTAGGATGGTTCCCTTTAAGGGCTCCAAAGCCAATTTCTTAAATTGTATTTATTTGATCCAATTTGTGGATTAACATAGTGATTTTATATTGGAGTTTGGCTATTTTACTAGATTCAGCTATGTTTTTAACCTCACACATATTGGAGTTTATCCTCTCAATAAACCATTGATATGCGTCATTGGCCATTTCTTTTAATAGGTCATAGGCCTCTTCCTGAGTTTTACTGCTTAAAGAGCCACCATCAGCTGCTTCTATCAAGCTTTGGGTGGGTGCGTTCAATCCATTATAAAACATTTGAACTTGCATCAACTGAGAGAATCTGTGATGAGGGCAGCGCCTTAGGCACTCCTTAAAATGATCCCAACTATTGTGTAAAGTTTCCCCATCCTGCTGAGAATATTATTTCAATTCTCAATCTAGCTATGTTAGCTAGGGGAGGTATTTAGCTAGGAATTTCTTAGCCAAATCATCCCATGTGTAAATAGAATCATCAAGCATAGAACTAAGCCAACTTTAGGCTCTATCTCTTAGTGAGAATGGGAATAACCTCAGTCTAATAGCGTCATCAGTAACACCATTATATCAAAAAGTATCACATATCTCCAAAAAGTTTGAGATATGTGAGTTAGGGTCTTCAGCAGCCTGCCAACTGAACTGGTTGTCTTGGACCATTTGCAAAGTTGATGACTTTATTTCAAGTTATTTGCCTCTAAATTAGGTTGGACTATAGCATGAGGAATTCCCCTAACAATGGGTAAGCGTAATCTCTCAAGGCTCTACCCCTATTTTATTCATAAACGTCACCTAGGTTACCTCTTAAATTATCCATGGGTTATTTTATTAGATTTGCAATAAGTTATTGTCCTCTTGCACTTAACAAAGTTCTTTCAATCTCAAGGTCGAACAAAAAATTGTCATCATTTTAACTATGCATGCACAACTAAAGTTAAGCAGAATTTTTATGGTAAAACTCAAGAATACAAAATGTATAAAAGAATATAAAATAGTAAATACAAAAGAATTAAACAATTATTTAATTACATAAATTAAAAAATATATACATCAAAATCTAAAATCACTATTTACTTTTAAGTTATCTCTAATATGAATTAAATGAACTGTTCCCTAGCAACGATGCCAAAAACTTGACAAACCTAAAATACATAGTCTGCATTTGCACACAGGTGTACGTAGTCCGAAGTAATATGGGATGGTAAGATCCCGAGATTTGTTATCCTCTGGGGATGGTGTTTAGATTCGTTATTAGAGTATACTTAATTTTAATGATGTTTAAGCTATCAAACAGTTTTGGCTGAGTCCTAAATTATGATTTCAAGGTTTCTTTGGGCTTGAAACTATTTTAGGAAATTTGGAAAATGTTGGGAATAAATATGTAAGGTATCGTGGGTTCATGCAAGTAGTCTTCTTCTCAACTTCATATCAAGTCAATTGGATTAATTTTCATCTCTTAATCAAGAGATTTAGTCTTCTCTAGTGGAATTACAAAATGTACTAAATCTTACTAATGCTCTAGGATGAAAACTGAAAATGTTTAATCTTGACACATAGATAATAATGTGATCATGTAACTTATGAATTCATCTCTTATGTCTTAATGATAAAATCTATATTTTAGGTTGAATATCATGTGAACTTGATACCACCAATAGCTCATATGCATTTGCTCTTAATTTAAGTAAGGAACTGAGCTGCTATGCTAAATGAGCTTATCTCACATTTCTCATAGCTCATAGCACATCCTCGCATAAATAATGGGTGAGCTATGGAGCTCAAAATATGGTTCTCAGCTCACATGCATCTACTCGTGATTTAGTCAAGGTAATGAGATACGAAGCTAGATGAGTGACAGACCTAAATTTTATGTCTGCACTTACATGCAAGTGTACATAGTCCAAAGTAATAATTTGGAATGGTAAATTCCAGATTTATATCGTTCATATGGAATGGTGGTTTTGTTACAAAGTTTTATTTATGTTCAATAATGTTTAGACAATTTGTATTTTGGTTTTGGTGTGGTGCCTAATTTAACAAAGCAAAGATTAAATTGAAGATACTTATTGATTTAAGAAGAGAGAGTTAGGGGTTCATTATGTGACTTGTAAGAACTTGGTGTTGTAATTATGTCATTGCAATTCATAAAGTAATTTTACTATGCCTAATCAATCAAGTGAACATTGCCTTCCTTAGACTGATCCTCTAATTCCAGCAAGCTCAAATCTAGTGCATAGGGAGAACACCCTAAGGGTTCTACTTGGAACATAGATTCTTATGAGATCAGGGTCAGTTAGTTTCAATTTCCTACATCTAGGTTACCAAAACATTCTTTTAGTTCAATAGATCTCACAAGCTTAGATTCCCACCAATCAGCATCGTGCGCTACACATGTTATTTAGCTAAGATCATCCATGTGTGTTTGATGATCTCTCCCTACTTCTACTTAGCTGGGCCATAGAGCATGATTGGAGGGGGCTTGGATCACAAGATTCAGCTTCTCAGATAAGCTGAATGAGTGGTGCTAATGGGCTTGAGAACTTGTCACGTAGCTCTCAGCTCTATTACACTCCCTCCTTGCTCTTATCCAATCAGTGAGTGTTGGCGCACAGGTCTTTTAATATCTTATACAAAGATTTTCATTCCAAATTTAGTTTATTAAAGATTTACATTTGATAATCATTCTAAGCATTCAATTATAAGTAAATAGAAATTTAGCTTAAATTTTATTCATTTGCAAATTAAACATACAGCACCATACACCTTACTCAGCTCATAATTACAGCCCAACTCTCTCCAAGGAGGGTTTAACCTTCCATTACAATTTCAAGACAACAAGAAATATAAAAGAACATGAACCTCGACATCAGTTCACAAATTAAGAAAACAAGATAGGGATTAGAAATGGTACTAGGAACAGCCTTGAATTTTTGGGTTCTCTTGGTTCTTTCTCCTTCCTTCTTTTATGTTCTCCAAGTTCCTCTGCTTTTCTTCCTTCTTGAACTTGCAAAGTCATTCTGAAATTTCTTCCCTGGAGAGTTCTCTTTCTCTTTCCCACAGTAGCTTATCTTTTGGATCAATGAATGTCAAAACTGGGAACCCTTCTTTAATTTCAGAATGCTATTTTTATAGGGATCCCCTCAGTTTTATGCATAAATTCGATTTAACCTTTCCTCTACCTTGACTTCATGGCAGCCATTTAATATTACTCCATTATTTGTGGGGTCCCCCGTATTAATGGTAAAGAGTTCGGTACTCCAACAGTGGCAAATCTCCAACTTAAGTAAAGTCGGGTGAAACCCAACCTGTCTTAAGCCAAGGACATGTCACCTGATGCAACTATAAACATACATCAATACATATCAAAATAGCGGAAGCAGGGAATAAAATGTAACATCCACAGGCATAACATAGTATATAAAAATATGGAAATAGTAGTAGTAACTCAGAACAAGAGCAGAAAATAAAATACATCCAGAATTCAATTATTACAACTGAATTTAAAAGAAAATATAAAGGTCTCTCTATCTCACTGAAATAAAAATACAAAATCTATCTAAACTGTAGTGAACGATCCTCCTCCTGAACTGGCTCCTCTTTTGCAGCATTGCCCACGAACAAATCCGAATTTGACATTTATCAGAATCATAAATGTCAGGGCCCTAGCCAACAAAATAAAAAGGCTATAGTCAGACAATTATCTAAGTACATTTTAGGCTATTTTAAATGAACTAATTAATTAAGGATATCACATTTGATTAATTTAATATGCAAATAATTATAGGGTTCAATAAGCTATAAAATAAACAGGGTAACTATAAACTATCTATTTATAGCAATCAACAAGTATGTGAAATAACATAAAAGAAACACAAAACTAATCAAGGTGAAGCTAAAGGCAAAAGTAACTGCAACTATTATAGTAAATATGATCCTAACATGCTTATGATCACATTAAAGTATGCTAAGTATAAAAGGACACAAGTGCTGAAATAATAAAAAATTCTAACATCCTGAACATGCCGATATATATAGATAATCAATAAGAGTATACATACAACATGCAGATTGATATGAAAAAGAAAGACCAATAAGATATGTTGCAAAAAGTAAAATAATCAATGCACCATAAATCCACTGAAACATGTGGCAAAGCAAGAAAGTACTGTAAGAAAGACCATTGAAACATGTGGCACAGTAAGCAAAATTGAAAACTAGACTAGGGTAGCAGTAAGCCTAAGACATAGTACTGTAATACTAGACAATAGGCCATACAGGGCCTCTGAACTGAGAGTTCAACTATAACCATCATAGACATCCAATACGCTAGGTCTGAGACTATTTTATAATAATACAAGAACTGAAGAGGTAGTCTAAGCTATGATATACACTACTAAATGAAAGCACTACAAGAACTAGATGAATGATATGCTTTACAAACACTAACTTAGGATATATCATCCATATCCTAAGTTCTTCTATTATGCTCAAGAAATAAGGCTTAATATCTAAGGTATGCCAAGCTATCAAGTTAAAGTAAGCAAGAGATTTAATCTAGACTTATGTGATATTTGTTGTTGCATAATTTGTCCAATCTAACTATTCTGAGAAGATACAAGTTTAGGATCTCCAATATTCAGCTATCGAGTAAAATCTCAGATTTGCGATCTTAAAGTTAATATTAGAACTTAGCAAGTTCTAATTCAAAATCATATTATGACTATAAGGTTTAAACAAATGAATTACGATCTAATTATTAATTTTTTTCTCTCTTACCCAAATCTTGATTAAGTAAATCAAGATTTAAGGATTTTGGACTTAAACTCCACCTTGGTATTCAAATCCAAAATCCAAGGTGATGTCCTAATAAGGATCTAGGGTTTATATTTAAAACCCAAGTTATAGATAAAGAATCCTATAAGCTAAAAGATCCAAGAGCTAAGAACTTAGTGAAAGGCTACTCTATTGATTATAAGATAAAATAATCAATTAAAAACTTGAGAATCTAAGATCTATATCCACTCTTTTAGGATAATTTCAATATAATCCTATACCTATATGTAAGGCTTCAAAAGATTTATAACATAATTCATTTAAGGAATTTCAATTGGAGATAATTTAATTCAAGTAGAAGATCTAAAGTCTAAGATCTAAGGTTCGATCACTTTAGACTTAAATTAGGTTTTCAACTTAGACTTTCTAAATGTGTTTCTTTTAGAATTTAAGCTTATGAACTAACTTAATTGCACTTATTAAATTTATATTTAACATCTAAAAATATTAGATTCAAATATTAAGGCAAAATGACTCCTTTATGATCACTTAAGATCTAAGTATCTTAATTAAGGCTAAATGAAGATTTCTTAGCTTAATATCCATATTATTAACATCATTAGTCTAAGACTTCAGTAGAACATTAATAATCTAACTAATCGTAACTTACTGAATTTTCCAATGTTTAAGGGGCACTTAAGCATATTTTGGTCAAAATGACCAAAATACCCTTCTTAAGGCTAAAAATGGGATTTTATGGTTTAATTATGTAAAGTGATTCTAATCTATTTTAATGAGTTCCAAAATGGTTAATGAAGTGGAAAATATCCTTATCGTAGGTTTTGGCAACCTAATTATTCTAATTAGCACTAATCACCTTTTTAGGCCAATTAAAGTGATTAAGAAAGTTGAGGCATTCTAAAGTAATCCAATCTTATCCATAGGTCCTACTACACTTAAGGTAGCATTAAGAACTACACTTACAAAATTAGAGGCTTAATTAGGGTTTCATTCACTAATCCCTAATTAGGGTAATTAAGAAGTGATTAAGAAAATTTAATATCCCAAATTACTTTTACGGGTCTACAATTATTCCTTAGGGTCATATGAGTAATCAGAACCCTTATTTTCCATAATTAGGTTATTTATTTAATTTAATATGATTTAATTAAGAACAGAAAAGAATTGGGCAATTATTTTAAATCCAACCATTGGATCTATGATTTTATTTTATATTTTGATTCGTTGTATTTTTCTGATTCAAATGATATATTGGATCATACCATTTGGATCAGTACAACTCTAGTTATTTCAATAATTTATTCTGTATTTTTATTTGAATAAAAACCTTAAGATTTGATTTATGAATTAATTTCCTTAATGATTTTGATTCTAAAATCCTTTTTATTAACCGGTCGGCCCAATTCCAAAACACGCGGGTCATGGGTCAGCCCGACCCGTGACTTCATCTCCTACCTCTCAACGAGCACCGATTTAGGGCAACCTTCAATCGCTGAATTTGCCGCACCCCGTCTACGCCACGCCACCAATTTAATGGCTACATGTTCAGGCTTCGAAGCGCGACGAATGGACCATAAACTGTCATCTGGGAGGCGCCGAATCGCTGGAGTACTACTCGGCCGAGGCATCTCCTAAGGCACACCTGTGAGGAGTGAATTCTCCTCACAGAAGCCATGCCATGAGCCCGCATCTATCCCTGCATGTTCAAGGACCTAAGGAGAAGCGATAGGATGAGTTGGGAGGTTCTGGGATGATCTGAATCAATGGGGTGCTACTCTTGGTCTAGGATAGACTGGAGCTCTAAATGGGTCGATCGGTTCTTAGTCGAATCTATCGATCCTATCGAGCCTAGCCTTCGATACTAGTCAACAGTTATTGACAGGAGGTTCCAGCACTAGTTAGACGTCTAATTGCTCGAGGGAGCGCCGCATTTGGTGAACCGAAGGTTCCACTGGCAGTGCACGCTAAGACGGCAAATTCACCATCTGGTCCACTGCCAGGCCTCACCCGAAGACTCGAACATCCATTAGGGAGCTAAGGAGAGGTCCTTACGTTGCATCTAAGGCTTGATTAAGTGCAAGTCGAGCTGAATCCAGCTCGATTGAAGGTTGTACCTTGGGATGGATGAGGTGATGGAAGTAATGTAGGTAGCTCCGGTTACTTCGAATGGTCGCAGAACCTCTAGTAAGGGGGTCTGAATGCCAGACCTCACCCTCTATTCAGCAGACGCAGCAAGTCCAGTCATTGGGTCACCAAAAGCTCCAAAGCCCGCACCAGGGGAAATTGAGGGGATCTTAGTGAGCAAAGGAGCTCACTGAGGGATCGATGGGGGTGTTTATAGGGCTGGATAGGATCTAGGGTGGCTGCCGAGGTAGGGAGCCTGGGTCTAAGCTCGACCCTGAAGGCTCAATCGCCATTTCCCATTTGGGATTTGGCTCAGTCATCCCAACCCGCCCTAAGGTTCGGCCAGTAAGGGAAGGTATCTAACGGCCTAAGGAGGGAGTGGCAGACAAGGCTAAGTGGCATAAACGGGCAAAAATCTTCTCTGCCAGGCCGGGATCTCTCGGGCATGAAGGTCTACAGCGGCTGGGGTTGCCTCCACCATCTGATCCATGAAGCCATTGGTGATAGACAGTCTGATGCGGCTCCTGATTAACAGAACCACGGAGAAGATCTCGTGCGTCGGATGGAAGATGCCGATCGAGCGACAGAGATCTAATCCCGGTGCGAGGTAGCACGAGCCATTAGATTAAACGCGCTGAGATGCGTGCTCGCGCATCAGGTGGCTTAACTTTGTGCACCGTTGTCGAGACCCCGACTTATTTTAATTAAATAATATAATTTAAAATTTAATAAAATCAATTAATTAATATATAATTAATCTTAATTATTTTAAATTCAATTTCTAACTAAATGAGCTCCAAAAATTCTCAAAAATTCACCCTTAGCTAATTAGGGTATGAGGAATTCAAAAATGAAATCAGATTTTAATTTAGAGATCAATTTAATTTAGGTATTTTCTAAGGCTCAAAAATAGCCAAAAATATTAAAATTTCCAATTTAGCTCCGATTGATTTCAAACTTTTAAGGTTAGGTTTAAATGACCCATTGAGTCCAATGGAATCAAAATCAAAGCTTGGTTTGGCTTAACTAATCCAGGTTTAGCTAGGGTAATAACTAGGGTTGTTACAGACTCTCCCACTTAAAAACGATGTCATCCCTGACAGCACTTAAGTGAAGAAAATCCTACTGGGATAGAACAAGTTTTAATTACAATAGATGAGAAAGAGAAGAACAATACCTGGGCTTGCAAAGAGCTGTGGATATTTATTGTGCATGTCCACCTCTTTCTCCCAATTAGATTCTTCAAAGGATCGATTCTTCCACTGAACTTTGACCATATGAATTGAACGGTTCCTTAGCTGCTTCTGATCACGAGCTAAGATTCTGATAGGTTCTTCGACGTAAGAAAGATCGGGTTGGATCTCCACTATTGGAAGCTGAACGAGATGAGAATGGTCTTTGAGACATCTTCTTAATGATGATACATAAAAAATGTTATGGACAGCTGCAAAGCCATCAGGAAGATTTAACCGGTAGGCAGATGGTCTTACTTTGGCCAAAACCTTAAAATGCCCAACATAGCGGGGACTGAGCTTCCCTGCTACTCCAAATTTGTAGACACCTTTCATTGGGCTGACCTTTAAATAAGTAGAATCTCCCACATTGAATTCTAGGAGACGATGATGAGAATCATGATATTTGCTCTGACGATCTTGAGCTGAACAAATTCTCTACTGAATTAATTGAATCTTACTGTTGGTTTCTTCAACTAACTCTGAACCAAAAAGTTGAATGCTTCCTATTTCTGACCAAGCTGGCAGAGTACTACATTTTCTACTATACAATGCTTCATAAGGAGCCATTTTAATACTGGCTTGAAAACTGTTATTATTATAGGCAAACTCCACTAATAGAATGTGATCTTCCCAGGAACCGACAAAATTAAGAATATATAGTCTAAGCAAATCTTCCAGAACTTGATTCACTCTTTTGGTCTGACCATCCGTTTAAGGATGAAAAGCTGTACTCATGGCAAGAGTAGTACCCAGATCTGGATGCACAGCTTGCTAAAACTTAGAAGTAAATCTGCTATCTCTGTCGGATACGATTGATTTCAGAATCCCATGCAATCTGACAATTTCCTTGATATAGAGTTTTGCTAACTTCTCTACGGAATCAGTTTGACGGATAGGAAGAAAATGCGCTCATTTAGTCAAATGGTATACTATCACCCAGATTGTATCGGCACCAGATTTAGCGTGAGGCAATCCCATGACGAAATCCATAGATATATCGAACCACTTCCATTCAGGAATTTCTAACGGATACAGAAGACCACCAGGTCTTTGGTGCTCGGCCTTTACTAGATTACAGGCATGACATTTAGCCACAAAGTCGGCTACATCTTTCTTCATATCGGGCCACCAAAATGATTGCTTTAGAACCTGGTACATCTTTGAACTGCCTAGGGTGAATATGATACCCAAAATTATGGCCTTCAATTAACACTTCACGATGCATGGACTTAGGAATCCACAATCGATTACCTTAATAAATTACACCACTCGCAACTACAGATCATGATGAAGACCACCTTCAATATCTGTCTTAAACTTTAGATAATCATCATGTTTGGTCTGCGAGGTAGAGACATCTCTGTGGAAAGTGGGTTCCACATTGATATTTACCAAAAGCGAACTTAGCGTATCACCACTAATTGGAGCAATTTTGAGCTTACGAAATTCTTGTTCTAAGGAACTGGAGGCAATTATAGGTGATAAGGTAGCACAATGACTAAGAGCATCGACCACCACATTGGCTTTTCCCGGATGATACTGAATACTGCGATCATAATCACTGATGAGTTCTAACCATCTTCTTTGACGACAATTTAATTCTCTTTGAGTGAAGATGTACTTCAAGCTTTGATCGGTGAAAATTGAATACTACACTCCATATAAATAGTGCTGCCAAATCTTTAAAGCAAATATCACAGCGACAAGTTCAAGATCATGAACTGGATAATTTTTCTCATGGGGTTTTAACTGACTGGAGGCGTAAGCGATTACCTTACCCTCTTGCATTAATACACAGCCTAGACCAATTCCAGAGGCATTGGTGTATACCTGATAATTTAAACCTTCCTTGGGCAGAACAAGAACTGGAGTGGTGGAGAGTGCATCCTCACATTCAGTACTCCATATGAACAGAACAGCTTTTTGGGTTAACTTATTCTGGGAGAAGCCTTTAACAAATTTCTTGTAATATCTAGCTAATCCCAAGAAACTTCTAATATCGGTATCAGACTTAGGTTGAACCCAGTCCTGAATAGCGCTCACTTTACTTTGATCTACACGAATACCCTGGGCATCAACTACGTATCCCAAGAACGCAATGTACCTAAGCCAAAATTCACACATGGAGAACTTGGCATACAGCGGATGCGCACTCAGAGTTTCTAATACTAATCTCAAGTGTTCTTCATGATCTTTCAAGTTTTTAGAGTAAATGAGGATATCGTCGATAAAGACGATCACAAATTTGTCTAAGTATGGCTTAAGATTTCGCTTCATCAAATCCATGAAGATTGATGTGCATTAGTGAGTCCAAAAGACATCTCTATGAATTCAAAGTGACCATAATGAGTGCGGAAAGTGGTCTTTCCTACATCATCTTCTTTTACACGCAATTGATGATATCTAGATCTTAAGTCGATCTTGGAGAATATGATAGCTTTAGATAGCTGGTCAAATAAATCATCAATTCTGGGCAATGGATATTTATTCGTTATAGTGACTTTATTTGGTTCACGATAATCTATAGACATACGCATAGATCCATCCTTCTTTTTCACAAATAAAACTGGTGCGCCCCAAGGAGGCATACTTGGCCTAATAAAGCTCTTACTCAAGAGCTCTTGCAATTGCTCATTGAGCTCTTGAAGTTCCTAAGGTGCCATTCTATAAGGTGCTTTGGATATAGGCTGGGTACCATAGATTAATTCAATAGAGAACTCCACTTCTCTGGAAGGAGGTACCCCAGGTAGATGTTCCTGGAGTAAATTCTTTAACTACTTTACAGTCGGAGAGAGGGATACTTTCTTTTGTTTCACCCATCATAGTGACTAAATTAGCATCGCAACCCTTACTGATCAACTGTTCAGCTTTAATTGCATTTATTAACGATAACTGTGTACTGGTTCTTCCTACAAACATTTCAGGCTTGCCCTGGGAAAGGAGAGTGACCTTCTTCTTAAGGCAGTTTATCACAACGTTATTGTCACTGAACCAATTCATCCCAAGGATGATATCAAAGTTTGCTAATGGCAGGATGATTAATTTAGAGTGAAATTCTTGACTATTTATTAGTATTTGGATGTTACAAAACTTATGAGCACTTAGTTGGGCTCCAGATGGAAGTCCAACACTAAAAAATTTGGCTAAGTTATATGAGTGTAGCTTAAAGATGTTGGCAAATCATTTAGAGATAACTGAATGGCTAGCACCGGTATCAATTAATACGTTACAAGGCTGGTTATTGAGATAAAGTGTGCCTAATTCATATGAATTGCATTAATGACTTACAAGAATTTAAAGTATGTAAATATAATTATCGAAAGAGGAGTTTAGAGATGTGTACCTGAAACCATATTATTTTCCTCTGTGGCTTCGATAGGTGTTAAGGCATAGACTCGCGCAGGACCAGCCGAACGATTGTTGGTCTGCCTCCTGAGATAGTTCTCGGAGTTAGGAGCTGGTGACGGTGTTGGAGCAACTTCAGATGCATGTGCTGGCATTATAGCCAGATTTGGTTCTCTCCGATTTAGTGAAGGTGCTCTGAACACTTGCTTCTTCTGATAGGGCTTCAATGGAACTCCATCCACTATTTATGTGTGGCCACAGTGGTAGAACCTGTGGCCTATGTGCCCATAATTATAGCACTTCTGGCCAAAGTGATAACACTTGCCATACGAATGAGGCTTAGTACAGCTTTGAATTTGTTCAGTAGTCGGTGCAGCTTCGAGCTGATAGACCTTCACAAAATTAGACCCGTGTCTCTTGAAGTTTCCCTGCGGGTTCAGAGTTATTTGCGCTTTTTGTTTGAGATCCCCTTCAGATTGGTGATGCTCAATCACTTTAGCCGTTTCCACTAGCTTGAAGAAGCTAGTCAGGTAGAACGGCACAATCTGATTCTTCAGTGAATCTTGGAGTCCATAGAGAAAGCAGTGGCACTTAGCTGACTCAGAATGAGTAACTTCTGGCGCAAAGCAAATCAACCTACAAAATTCCCTTTCATATTCAGCAACCGAACAACTCCCCTGAGTCAACCTTATAATCGTGTCTGCAATAATATTTTATGCAGATGGGGGAATGAATTCAGTTTTGAAGGCTTCGACGAACACATCCCATGGGATGTCCTCCAATGCGTAGTCAACAAACTTGGTATTTCGGACCTCTTCCCACCAATATTCTGCTTCCGCATGAAACAAACGTGTAGCGGGACGGACAGCTTATGAGTTTGGGATCTTCAAACTAATGAGATCCCTTTCCACGGCCTTTAGCCAGTCGACTGTATCCATTGGTGAAAGATTCCCACCAAAGGATGGAGGTCTTAACCTCAAGAAATTGTGAAGGAGATTATCCATTGAGTGATGGGAAGGCAAAGTATGTTGCAGAGCAGGAGCAGCAACAGTGGCTAGAACAGAATAATCACTAAGCATCTTTTGCATGATGATTGCCTGTTGTGCTTGGTTTTCCAACAGGGTTGCCACGATTGCTTGCAGATGAGCTACTTCATCATTAGTACTACTGGAGGCCATGTTCTTGATAGGAGTAATGGTAGGTGGTGATCTAGGATTCATTCTATTTAAGTAATACAAACCATGTCTTAGAATTTTATTGAATGAAGACAGTTGATAAATATCAAAAAACTTTTCATTACTTGCTGAAATAAAGGATTACATAAGATTTAAAAAATGTCAAGAAGAATATTCTACTAGAATTATGTAAGCCGAAAGATAACAATTGTTCTAACTAACACTCAGATATCATTAATATACTCAGCCCTAAAGGCCATACAAAATTCCTCAAAAGTCACTTCCTGATGCTTCCTCTTATGCTTCCTCTCGAGCCTCCTCAAAAGTCACTCTTGCATAATCCAGCATCAGATCCGTCACAATGTCCATGTAGAGTGACTCGGGACACACTATATGTATCAATATTGACTCCACTTGGCTCAGCCATTCCTTTGCGTATATAGGAAAGTCAAGCCCTCGGTACACTGCTTGATGTAGAAGCTTGTCCAAGACCAAGGTCCCTCTTGTCGAAACTCCTTCAATCTGCCAGTTGCTCTCCTATCTCCATTTGAAACTACGGTTCCAAGCTAACTTGAAGGCATGTAGATAGTAGTCCACATCAGACTCTCTAGAATCCATTTGACTCTAAGGAAAGAATTCTATTAGGTTTTTCTTAGCCTCAAGATGACTTGATGTTAGGATGTGAGTATTCTCCTTCTACATTTTTTATAGAGTTACTGATACTACTATGTTATGGATGCTATATATATTGATATTTGCAATTTAGAAGAATGGTCCATTAGGTAGAAAGGAATCATAGATCCCATTCTGACACCTTATGGTGTTCTCTAATACCAACTATGGGGTCCCCCGTACTAATGGTAAGGAGTACGGTACTCCAACTGTGGTAAATCCCCAACTTAAGTAAAGTCAGGTGAAACCCAACCTGCCTTAAGCAAAAAACTTGTCACCTGATGCAACTATAAACATACATCAATACATATCAAAGTAGCGGAAGCAAGGAATAAAATGTAACATCCACAGGCATAATATAGTATATAAGAACATGGAAACAGTAGTAGTAACTCAGAACAAGTGCAAAAAGTAAAATATATCCAGAATTCAATTATTACAAACTGAATTTAAAAGAAAATATAAAAGTCTCTCAATCTCACTGAAATAAAAATGTAAAATCTATCTAAACTACAGCAGAATGATCCTCCTCCTGAACTGGCTCCGCTCCTGCAGCACTGCCCACGAACAAGTCTGAATTTGACATTTGTCGATATCACAAATGTCAGGGCCCCAGTCAACAAAATAAAATGGTTATAGTTAGACAATTGTATAAGTACATTTTAGGCTATTTTAAATGAACTGATCAATTAAACATATCACATTTGATTAATCTAACATGCAAGCAATTATGGGGTGCAACAAGCAATAAAAGAAATGGGGTAACTATAAACTATCCATTTATAGCAATCAACAAGTATGTGAAATAACATAAAAGAAACATAAAAGTAAGTAAGGTGAAGCTAAAGGCAAAAGTAACTGTAACTATTTTAGTAAATATGATCCTAACATGCTTATGATCGCATTAAAGTATGCTGAGTATAAAAGGACACAAGTGCTGAAATAATAAGAAATTCAAACATCCTGAACATGCTGATATATATAGCTAATCCATAAGAGTATACATACAACATGTAGATTGATATGAAAAGGAAAGATCACTGAGACATGTTGCAAAAAGCAAAACAATCAATGTATCGTAAAGCCACTGAGACATGTGGCAAAGCAAGCAAGTACTGTAAGAAAGACCATTGAAACATGTGGCACAGCATGCAAAACTAAAAACTAGACTATAATAGCAGTAAGCCTAAGACATAGTACTGCCATACCAGACAATAGGCCATATAGGGCCTCTGAACTAAGAGTTTAACTATAACCATCCTAGACATCCAATACACTAGGCCTAAGTTGAACTCATAGAATAAGTCTATAACCATCCTAGACCTCTAATACACTAGGCCTAAGACTATTCTATAATAATACAAGAACTGAAGAGGCAGACTAAGCTAGGACATACTCTACTAACTGAAAGCACTGCAAGAACTAGATGAATGATATGCTTTACATACACTAACTTAGGATGTATCATCCATATCCTAAGTTCTTCTATTATGCTCAAGAAATAAGGCTCAATATTCAAGGTATGCCAAGCTATTAAGTCAAAGTAAGCAAGAGAATCAATCTAGACTTATGTGATATCTGTTGTTGTCTAATTTATCCAATCTAACTATTCTGAGAAGATACAAGTTTAGGATCTCCAATATCCAGCTATCGAATAAAATATCAGATTTACGATCTTAAAGTTAATATTAGAACTTAACAAGTTCTAATTCAAAATCAAATGATGACTATAAGGTTTAAACAAATGAATTATGACCTAATTATTAATATTTTTCTCTATTAACCAAATCTTGATTAAGTAAATCAAGATTTAAGGATTTTGGACTTAAACTCCACCTTGGTGTTCAAATCCTAAATCCAAGGTGATGTCCTAATAAGGATCTAGGGTTCATACTTAATACCTAAGTTACAGATAAAGAATCCTATAAACTGAAAGATCCAAGAGCTAAAAACATAGTGAAAGGCTACTCTACTGATTATAAGATAAAATAATCAATTAAGAACTTGAGAATCTAAGGTCTATATCCAATCTTTTAGGATAATTTCATTATCCAATAGATTGAATCAATTTTATACCCACATGGAAGGCTTCAAAAGATTCAGACAATAATTCATTTAAGGAATTTCAATTGCAGATAGTTTAATTCAAGTAGAAGATCTAAAGTATAAGATCTAAGATCTAAGATCTAAGGTTCGATCACTTTAGACTTAAATTAGGTTTTCAACTTAGACTTTCTAAATGTGTTTCTTTTAGAATTTAAGCTCATGAACTAACTTAATTGCACTTATTAAATAGAGATTTAACATCTAAAATTATTAAATTCAATTATTAAGGCAAAATGACTCCTTTATGATCACTTAAGATCTAAGTATCTTAATTAATGCTAAATGAAGATTTCTTAACTTAATGTCCATATTATTAACATCATTAGTCTAAGAGTTCAGTAGAACATTAGTAATCTAACTAAGGGTAACTTACTGAACTTTCCAATGTTTAAGGGGCACTTAAGCATATTTTGGTCAAAATGACCAAAATACCCTTCTTAAGGCTAAAAATGGGATTTTATGATTTAATTATCTAAATTGATTCTAATCTATTTTAATTAGTTTCAAATTGGTTAATGATGTGTAAAATATCCTTATTTTAGATTTTGGCAACCTAATTATTCTAATTAGCACTAATCACCTTTTTAGGCTAATTAAAGTGATTAAGAAAGTTAGGGCATTCTAAAGCAATCCAATCTTATCCATAGGTCCTACTACACTTAAGGTAGCATTAGGAACTACACTTATAAAAATCAGAGGCTTAATTAGGGTTTCATTCACTAATCCCTAATTAGGGTAATTAAGAAGTGATTAAGAATATTAAATATCCCAAATTAGTTCTAAGGGTCTACAATTATTCCTTAGGGTTATATGAATAATCATAGCCCTTATTTTCCATAATTAGGTATTTATTTAATTTAATATAATTTAATTAAGAACAGAAAAGAATTTTGCAATTATTTTAAATCCAACTATTGGATTTGTTATTTTATTTTATATTTAGATTCCCTGTATTTTTCTGATTCAAATGGTATATTGGATCATACCACTTGGATTAGTACAACTCTAGTTATTTCAATAATTTATTGTATATTTTTATTTAAATAAAAACCTTAGGATTTGATTTATGAATTAATTTCCTTAAGGATTTTAATTCTAAAATCTTTTTATTAACCGGTCGGCCCAATTCCAAAACACGCGGGTCACGGGTCGGCCCGACCCGTGACTTCATCTCCAACCTCTTGACGGGCACTGATTTAGGGCAACCTTTGATCGCTGAATTCGCCGCACCCATTCCACGCCACACCACCAATTTGATGGCTACACGTTCAGGCTTTGATGGTGCATCGAATGGACCATAAACCCCAATCTGGGAGGCACCAAATCGCTGGAGTGCTACTCGGCCGAGGTGTCTCCTAAGGCACACCTATGAGGAGTGAATACTCTTCACAGAAGCCATGCCATGAGCTCGCGTCTATCACTACACATTCAGGGACCTAAGGAGAAGCGATAGGACTAGTTGGGAGGTTCTGGGATGATCTGGATCAATGGGGTGCTACTCTTGGTCTAGGACGGACTGGAGCTCTCAACGGGTCGATCGGTTCCTAGTCGAATCAATCGATCCTATCGAGCCTAGCCTCCGATACTAGTCAACAATTATTGATAGGAGGTTCCAGAACTAGTTTGACATCTAATTGCTCGAGGGAACACCACATTTGCTGAACCAAAGGTTCGACTGGCAGTGCACGCTCAGACGACGAATTTGCCATCTGGTCCACTTCCAGGCCTCACCCGAAGACTCGAAGGTCCACTAAGGAGCTAGGGAGAGGTCCTTACACAGCATCTAAGGCTTGATTAAGTGCAAGTCGAGCTGAATCCAGCTCGATAGAAGGATCGAATGGAGGCTGTACCTTGGGATGGATGAGGTGACGGAAGCAATGCAGGTAGCTCCGGTTACTTTGAATGGTCGCAGAAGCTCTAGTAAGCGGCTCTGAACATCAGACCTTGCCCTCTGTCAGCAAACGCAGCAGGTCCAGTCACCGGGTCACTGAAAGCTCCAACGCATGCACCAGGGGAAATTCAGGGGATCTCAGTGAGCTAACGAGCTCACTGAGGGATCGATGGGGGTATTTATAGGGCTAAATAGGATCTAGGGTGGCTGCTAAGGTTAGGAGCTAGGGTCTAGGCTCAGCCCCGAGGGCTCAATCGCCATTTCCCATTTGGGATTTGGCTCAGTCATCCCGACCCGCCCTAAGGTTCAGCCAGTAAGGGAAGGTGTCTAACGGCCTAAGCAGGGTGTGGCAGACAAGTCTACGTGGCATAAACGGGCAAAAATCTTCTCTATCGGGCCGGGATCTCTAGGGACAAAGGTCTATAGCGGCTGGGGTGTCTCCACCGTCTGATGCACAAAGCCATTGGTGATAGACGGTCTGATGCATCTCCTGATTAACAGAACCATGGAGAAGATCTCGTGCATCGGATGGAAGATGCCGATCGAGCGGCAGAGATCTAATTCCAGTGCAAGGTAGCGCGAGCCATTGGATTAAATGCACTGAGATGCATGCTCATGCATCGGGTGGCTCAACTCTGTGCACCGCTGTCGGGACCCCGCAGCGGATCTGCCGCGGTCCCGATAGCAAATCCCAGCTTATTTTAATTAAATAATTTAATTTAAAATATAATAAATCAATTAATTATTGTATAATTAATCCTAATTATTCTAAATTCAATTTAGGACTAAACGAGCTCCAAAAATTCCCAAAAATTCACCCTTAGCTAATTAGGGTATAAGAAATTCAAAAATGAAATCAGATTTTAATTTGGAGATCAATTTAATTTAGGTATTTTCTAGGGATCAAAAATAGACAGAAATACCAAAATTTCTAATTTAGCTTCGATTGATTTCAAACTTCTATGGTTAGGTTTAAATGACCCATTGAGTCCAATGAAGTCAAAATCAAAGCTTGGTTTGGCTTGACTAATCCAGGTTTAGCTAGAGTAACAACTATGGTTGTTACATTATTCCTCTTGGATACAGTAGGTTTTATTGCTTTTGCAATCTCCATGCGGCTGGGGAAGGCCTAAAGGTTGGAATTTTTGGCCTGCCCTATGCTGTTATTAATGTGAATTATGGGCATTTTTTCATCGGATGCTACGACGCACTGTAGCGCACTATGGTGCGCTGCGGTGTGCTGCAGTGCTTGCATTTCATTCATTCTATGCATGGCTCCAGATATACTATTTTACTGGGGATCCGTCGTAGCGCATTGTGGCAGCCTTGTTCAAAACACTGTTCTATCGCAGCGCGCTGTAGCGAGTCAAGTTAATTCAATTTCTTGCCATAGCGTGCTGAAGCATTTTGAGTTTCGAATTCACTGTTCAATTAATTTTTCCTTTGATTTTATATGGTTAACCTTAAATGACATTGTAACCTGCTGTAGCGCGCGGAGGCGAGCTACAGCGGATTTGCTTCCAAGTTAGTTTTATTCTTCATGGGGCTTGGTGGCTGGGAGCGCACTAAAGCGGTGAAAAGTTCAAAATTGTGGATTTTTACTGTTCAATTAATTCTTCTAATGTTTCAATTAATATTCTTGAAATGACGTCGTGGCCCTCTATGGCACACTACAGTGGTTTTCTTCTAGGCTGTGCAGGTCAAGTCCAATCTCTCTTTTCTACTCATCCGCCATGGCGCACGACAACGTGTTGCGGCGCGCTGCGGTGGTTTTCATCCAGAATTTTCTTTTTAGCTCCAGCTTGCCTTCTCTCTAATTTTTCCTGAAAATGTAGGAATTACCATCAAAGTATGCAGGTTCATATGGTGTTTTGTATGCTCTTACTTATATATTTTACTATAAATTTTGGATTTATCAATGAGTAGTCACATAGCTCATAGCTTGACATGCTTAATTACCTCTCATAAACTAAGAATGAGCTAAGGAGCTCAGAGAATGTTAACGATCCCATGGCTCAAATGAGCAAGCACTTGTTTAGAGTTGTGCATGGGCTATTTTTGGACGACGAATGTTATCACGGTCATCCGCAGCGTGAATGCTCAAACATTGCACAACTTTAGGGAAAGGCAATCATTAAGCTTTATGAGATTTACAATTGAATATATAGACAAAGATTTATATATAGATTCACCATTCTCTAATTGTTCATTCGAATAAACATGCAAATAGCTCAAGATCTAATTAATAATCTATCAATGAAAAGAGTTCATGCATTACATTCATGGATTTTACATGCTTGTGCCCAAACCTCCCCAAAGTGACAATAAATGCTGAGCCTTTGCACAGCTCTTATGAGAATATACAAGGGATAAAGTTGGAATATGATACTAGGGAACTATTGTTACTTTCGCCTTGTCTTCTTCTTTCTTTAAACTCCTTAGCTCCTTGCTCTCTGTGCTTCTCCTCTTTCTTTAGCTATAGCTTTCTCCTCCTCTGGGGTGTGGAACTCTCTTCAATATTTCTTACAAGCAGCAATCAAATAATAGGAATTGAAATTTTAATTTGGAACCTTTTCTAAGTCTATAATACTCCTTTTTATAAGTCTATATTCAAGATTCTATCAATCAAAGCAGCCAGCCCACTTTTTCTTTGAAAATTAGATTATCATTTATGTTTATTCCTTTATTCTCTTGGTAATGAAGGAGTTTAAGTATGCCATCAATTTATGCTGTCGAAAAATGGAGAAAATTAATTCCATTGGTTTTTATAATACTTACTAGGAACCTTTTTCCAAAGTAGTAATATGGCGAGCACTACGGCGCACTGTAGCGCCAACCTTTTAGTTGGCAGGCACTACAGTGCGCTGTAGAGCCAAGATTTTTGTTGGTAGGTGCTACGATGTGCTATAGCATCTAACTCTTTGGTTGGTATTCGCTACGGTGTAATGTAGCACCTGGTTCTTAGGATTATTTCCACTATGGTGCACTGTAGAGCCTGGCTTTATGAGAATTTATCCACCATGGTGCGCTGTAGTGCCTAACTCTCAGGTTGATTTCTGCTATGGTGTGCTATAGCACCTGGCTCTTGGTTATGTCCACTACGATGCACGGTAGTACCTTGCTCTTAGGAACAAGGGGTGCTATGGTGAGCTGTAATGCCTATCTCTATGGTATTCATCTACTACGGCGTGCTATAGCGCCTGGCTCTCGGGATTATGCCTGTTGCGGCATGCTGTAGTGCCTTGCTCTCAAGAACAAGGGTGCTATGGTGCGCTATATCACTTGCCTCTCTAGAGTTCATCTTCCACTGTGCGTTGTAGCACTTAGCTCTCAGGAGCTCGACTGCTACTGGGTATTATAGCGCCTTGCTCTCGAGAACAAGGGCGCTATAGCGTGCAGTGGCGTGCTACAATGCCATCTTTATCCAACTTTTGTTTGAATCTCAAATTGAGCTCTTTTACTTGAAATGCCACAAAATCACACATTAAAGTACAACTAATCCTATGAAAATGTAAATTCTAACACTAAATTTCCTACAATTATTAGGTTCATCATCAACTATATGAAACCCCAAAGTAAATGTTATAAGTTTAATTTATGCATAATGTCTTTATAAATGTATTCAAGAATTCAATCTAAATGCAGCATTCAAGAATATTCAAAGCTAATTGTAAGCCATATGATATCTATTGGTATCTACTTTATGTATCTATCATATGATTGGAGGTAATCAGGCTCCTCAATTAACTTAGACATTCATTGAATGTCTTTATTAATTGATATGTACTAATATATAATTAAATAAAGTTTTGAAACTAATGAGTTGATTAAGGTCTTATAGATGTGATGAAATAATTTATAAATATAATTACAAAGTTACAAAAAACATCTTATTCTATCACTAACACTGTACTTGTCTAAACTATCAACCAATACTTCTACTCTATAGGAACACTCTAGCTTAGTTACTAAAGGTTTCATAATTGCACTACTTAAATTACTAGATTCTTATAACTTATATTACTTGAAGGTTTAGCTGTAAGACTTTATAGTTACTATGCATAATGTCTCAGTATACTTAAGGTATAATGCTTCTAGTCTAATAAGGCAAGACTAAATGAATGATATTACTTAAGTTATTATTGTCTAATTTAAACTCACATTAAGTTATTAATATAATATTATGGTTCTTCTCTTAATTCTAAGGTTCCAAGCCTTAATATTATAATAACTAAGATCTTAAGAATAACTTCAATGCTAATACTCAATGGATTTCTAAGCCTTTTAACATTAAGGTAATATTAGTCTTACCTCAATCACTAAACCATTCTAAATGATTCTAAGTCTATTTGATATGGTCACTAAGTCTAAGTTCTTATATAATAACACTTATAGGATTCTAAATTTTAGCTCTTACTTAGTTGATCAAAACCTTAAGGATCTAAGATTCTTCATCATCTATGCTTAATTCTAAACTTGGCTTAATAATTTAGTCCTTCTATAGATTTTAAGCATCAAATTTTGAATAAGATGACTAACTACACTATACTAAGAAGGCTGCACTACTATTTAGATCAAGCTATAAGCATTATATGACTACTCATTTAATCCTAAGTACATAACACTTAGCTACTTATGTTATTTGCAATATTAAGTTGAAGGCACTAGTATTCCTAAGATGGATTCAATCTAGTTTCTTGATAAGTCTTCTCATTGTCTCGAGCATTATACCAAGGATTAATTAATTCTATTCTAAAATAATTCACATTACTTAGGTATAGTCTATAATTCACTATCCTACAAGTTAGGACTCACTCTAAGTTACCTAAATAACACATAATGGGTAAGTATTGATCTATTGAGCTTAGGAGTGTATCTTACAATTGACATTTCTATTGTTAATATGATACTATACTTAGATTATCACCAATAATCCCTAGCTACAAGGTTGGCACATGAGTTCTTCTAACCTTAATTTCACTAAAGGATTCTTAGGATTAGGAGATCCTAATCAATAATTTCACTAGATAACTAGTTACCAACTAATGCATTTCTAGTGAGTGAAGTCCTAAGTGAAGGCTTCAATTTCTTAAGTTCTAGGTTTACATTTAGTAATAGGAATCCTAGAGTTTAGCTAAGTGTTTAGGCTACTAAAGTGAGTCAATGTCACTAAGTCACATAATAGAATGATCAGGGTTAATCCTACTCTCAAAGGATGTAAGGAACTAGGTTAGGCTCTAGCTAACCTCTTAAGGCTCCTCCTAATGAATCTTATAAACTTAAGGAATCTGACTAATTCTTACCCATCCTAGGGTTCTAAGACTATAATAATCATAAAGCACTAAAATCTAGCCTTGGGAGTTCAAATACTCACTTTGATTATGTTGAGGCCCTACCTTAAGTTCACTAGCACTAAGCTAAAAGTAGGTTATTATAACTATTTTCCTACTCAAAATATCATTAAATGTTGATATATGCCATAAGGTAGGTTGTCTAAGGTGTCCTAGTCTTTAGGAGGCCTAAACATGCAAAACCCTATTGTTGGAATTTTATATTATTTCATTAAAGGTCAAAAACTCACATTTTTCATTTGATATTCAAATTATGTAAACATAGTGGCTATAACTTCCTTATAATAAAACAAGTAAAATGACACTAAGTAGGGTCAAATTGGACATCAAATGGCTAATTGGGACTTTAATGACTCTTAATGACACTTAAAAGGTTATTAGTAAAATTAGTTGTCAAATTGGAATATTTATATCATATTATTGTTCTATACATTTTTGTGATCAAAATGGACTATTGGATCATCAAGTTTGGACAAATATTAGCTAAGTGGAGGTGTTTACAAAATTAGGTTAATTATTTAATTAATTAATTAAAATAGTGATTAGCAAAATTAATTATTAAACCAAAAATCTAATGTCATATTATTGTTTCTCATATTTTTCGGATCACTTTGAAATATAACATCAATATATTTAGATATGTAATTTGAAAGTTATGAGTCCTTAAATAATTATTTAATTTAATGCAGAATTAATGTTCATAAGAGGCGCCCACACACGGCTGGACGCACGTGCGCACACGGGCCTGGCCACGCACACGCAGGCTGGGTCGGGCTAGTGGATCAGGCCCACAAATTGGGTCGCTCGGGTCGGTCAACCTGAGCCTCATCCCAAAATGGTGAAAGCAGCACAGCTAGAGCTAAGGCATCAAAATCGCCTAGCTCTGGTGGTTACCGGAGGCCAACCCGCATGTTGTTTGAAATGGCTCGATCGGACGGACGAATTGAAATGGCTCGATCAGGTGGTTAGTGCTGTTAAGTTAGTTAACAAATAATTTATTTATTAAAAATATTTAATAAATTATTAAATTTTACTTAATTAAAATTAGGTAACTAAACAAGCTCCAAAAATTTTCTAAAATTCACCCTTAATTAAATTGAGAGTGAAACTCAAAAATGAAATCGGATTTTTGATGGGAGATCAATTTAATTATCTTAATTTTATGAGCACTTAAAATATATTAAAATATTTGAGAAAATTCGATGACTTTCAGAAATTCCAGAATATCACGTCTAGCTATTTTGTGGGTGGGGAGTTCAATGTCAAACTCTTATTTTAATTTGGAGGTCAAATTAAATTAGGTAATATCCAAGATATTAAAATATTTCAAAATTTTCGTTGAAAATGAATGATCTCCAAATTACACTAAATTTTAGGTGTTAGCTCCTAATGCTATCAGGAGCCTAATGGTGATAGTTTTAATCTAATCTAAATGTTTAAAACCAAGTAAAAACCATCGAGTTCTTACAAAACTAACGACTATGTCCAATGAAGATTAGGAGGTTCTTGATAGAACCGTGTTGGATTTGATTCATCTTTTATTGTCTTCTTATGTTGCATTTAATATTGTTAATGAGAAAACAATTGTAGATCTCATGGATACTCTGACAATAGTTTATGAGAAGTCTTCGGCTTCCAGCAAAGTTTTTTTGTTGAAATGACTGTTCAATATGAAGATTATGGACGGCTGCTTAGTGATGTAACATTTGAATGGGTTCAACACTCTAACAAGTTAGTTGAGTTCGATGGGAATCAAGTTTGATGATGAGGTTCAAGCTCTATTATTCCTCTCTCCACTGCTAGGATGGACTGGTGACAGCCATCAGCAACTCATCAGAAAATGCATCGTTGAAGTCGATGACATTATCGAGCTGATGCTAAATGAAAAGGTGCGGAAAAGATCCCATGGGGAGGCATCTACTTCAGCATTGAGTGCTATGAGCTGAGAAATAAATATAGACTATAAACACAACAAAAATAGGTATATGTCAAGGCAAGAAAAGTCAAGACCTAGAAAGGCAAAGCTAGATTGCTGGAACTGTAGAAAGATAGGTCACTTCAAGAAGGATTGTCCTATCCTGTAAGAGATAAGTTATGAGAGCAAGAATATGAGTACTACAGTAAATATTATAGTAGAAGAGGATCATGATGCATTGACTATGTCACTTTTCAATAAGATTTCTGGGAGGTGGACTCAGGAGCTTCTTTTCATGTTACTCCTACGAGGGGTGCCTTCAAGAATTACACCAAGGGTGACTTGAGGAAGGTGTATCTAAAAGATGACAAGGCATGCAATATCTTAAGTAAAGGTGATGTGGACATCTAGCTACCAAGTGGTGTATGTAGTTTAGAAGCTAAGAAAAGTTAGGCACATGTCATTTTTATAAAGAAACCTCATTTCAGTTAGCTAGCTAGCCAGGGAGGGCTACAGTACAGTATAACCTTTATTGGGGACTCTTGGATGGTCACCAAGGGTGCATTTGTTGTTGCATGAGGCAACACAAAAGGTACATTTTACTTGATCAATATAGTGTCTGGTTTAATTGCAGCTACAGAACAAATAGATGCAGGTCTATGGCAACGAAAGCTTGACCATATGAGCAAGAGGGGTTTGAAACCCTATAGTCAAGGGGAAGGCTTCTAGGACTGCAGGTAGTGGACTTAGATTTCTATAAAGATTGTGTGCCGGGAAAGCAAAAAAATGGTACATTTTTTAAAGCTAAAAGATAACTGAAAGGTAGAAAACTTGAGTTAGTGCATACAGATGTATGGGGACCAGCTGCTACTTCTTCCATTGGTGGAGCCACATATTTTGTCACCTTTATTGATGACCATACAAGAAAAATATAGGTTTATTTTTTTAAATATAAATCAGATGTATTTGATGTATTTGGGAAATGGCTTACTTTGGTTGAGAAAGAGATACGGTTGAAGTTTAAATGCTTGAGATCTGATAATGGAGGCAAGTGTTGTGACAAAAAGTTCAAGAAGTTCTATACATTGAGAGAAATCAAGAAGAAATTTATAATTCCAGGAACACCACAACAAATTGGTGTTGCGAAACGAATGAATAAAATAATCATAGAATGAGTTAGGATCATCATACTACATGTAGGTCTCCCAAAAAAGTTCTAGGATGAGGATGATAACATAGCAGTAACTTGATCAATCGGGGAACTTCCGTACCCCTAAATGAATGGATTCCCAATGAGGCCTAGAGTGTAGAGGAGGTGAAACTGAACCACCTCAAGTATTTGGATGCTCATCTTATGTGCATATTGATGCAGGATCCTGCAGCAAGATTGATGTAAGACCATCAAGTGCACATTTGTTGGATATTTCATAGGTGAGTTCAGCTGCAAATTATGGGACAATCAGAACCAAAAGGTTACCAGAAATAGAGATGTCACTTTTAATGAAAGTGAAATGTACAAGGACTATTTTGGAGTCAGGAATAATTTCAAGAATGCTTTAGATAGTGAGCCCCATCACATGGAAGTTGATGATAGCATTGAGCTAGAGGAGCATGTTTAAGAAGATTCTCATGAGGGTGTTAGGCATATTGAACTACCAACACTCATATTGTGGAGATTCACAAGTATCAATAGTTTTTTCCACAAAGGTGCTCTCCTTCTTTGTTTTATATGTTGCTAATGGATGTTGGTGAACCAAAAAACCTTGAAAAGGCACTTCAAGTAGATGATTCTATCAAGTGGGAGGCTGCCATGAATGATGAAATGGCATTGCTCATGTTAAATGACGCATAGGAGATGGCAGCACTACCAACTAGAAAGAAGGCCCTTCATAATAAGTAGGTTTACAGGCTGAAGAAAGAACCAAATGGGAGCAAATACTACAATATGAGGCTTGTAGCAAAGGGCTTTCAATAGAGGCATGGAGTTGTTTATAGTGAGATCTTTGCTCCAATTGATAAGATGATGACCATCAAAGTTGTGCTAAATATCATTGCAGTTGAAAATTTGTACTTGGAGCAAATTGATGTAGAGACTGTGTTTCTTCACTTAGAGCTAGAAGAAGAATTGTACATGCAATAACCTCAAGGGTAAAATATAAAATACCAAGTTTTAATTCCTAATTATCCTGTTTTTTTTTTTTAATTTAATCAAATCATCAATAAACTGGTAAAATAAAATTATACAATTGTTAAAAATACTTTTAAGAAAAATATTGGTAATTTATTTTGAAATTTTCCATCATCAGTTTTCCCTGGTTATTTTAATATTTTTATTTAATTAAAAAATGAAATAATTCATTTGACTTCGAATTGAAAATTCAATTTCACCATTGCACTCACTGCCCCCAAATTAGTTAGGGGTGATGTTTTGAAAATATTTGGAAGTCATTGAATTTTCCAAAATATTTTAATATATTTTAAATACCCCAAAAGTTAGAATAATTAAATTGATCTCAAAGTCAAATCTGACTTAACCGTTGTGTTCCTCACCCTCAAATTATTTACGGGTGAAATTTTGAGATTTTTCGGAACTCATTTAAATAGCATAATTCTAATTATTAAAATAATTAAGTAATAAATTTAATGGTGAGGCCTACCACCTATTTATTTATTTTAGATCAGGCTTATCTCCTCATCCAAGCCCATACCCTTCTTCTTTATTATCTAGACACAAATAGGAGAATTTTTATTCTTACATGCTAATAGGAAATCTCAAAGAGCTAAGGCAACTACATCCCAAGCTAAGGAGACCTCCATCATCAAAGGTACCTCCCAATCATCCTCCTTTCCATTTTGATACACATGCCATTGCTTATTTCAAGTAATTACAAAGCCATCCAGCAATTAATCGAGCTCAATCGAGCCGATTGAAGGCTCGATTTTCTCTATTATCTGTAATATTATGGAGAAATCGCATTATGTGTGTGTGTGTGTGTGTATGTTTCTAGGGAATCACTTTTTGTAATGTTAATGTACTCCAATCATGTCAATTCAGATATCGATGGAAAGGTCTTGAAGAGAGCTTTCCATCGGTATGTGGCATGCCTCGTGAGGTGCCATTTGGGAGAAATTGTGTGCCCTAGGTGACCCTCCTCTAGTCCATCCGTACATCTGCCAAAGCTTCATGTCAGGTCGGATCGGGGCCAACCCACATGCCCGCTCGCATGCGGCCCACCATGAACAGTAAACTAAATGTTTATACAGTAATTCAAGGAAAATAAAATTTAATTAATTAAATTAAAATTGTAAAACTTTGAACTCTCATAACTTTGAAACCACAAATCTAAATATAGCAAAGTTATCTCATTTTGCTCAGAGAAATGCAATGAATATTTTGGTATTATTAATTTTTCTATTTGCTGCTTAAGCTAATTATTTTTTTAGGCTAATTAAACCCCATTAAGCCCTATATTTCATTAGCTCATAACTTAATCAATTTAGCTCCAAATAATATGATCTAATATGTCATTTTCATCAGGAGAATGCAAGGATCACTAATCTGAAATAAAACTTTAGTTTATGTGATTAGATTGCTTAATTAGCTCTATTTACTCAAAAATGGATTAGTGAATATTAGGCTCATTAATTATCCAAATTTTAAATTTAAGTTTTTGATCACTCTTAATACAGAGTAGAACATATTGGCAAAGTTAAATTTGATTTTCTATAATTAATTTCTCTAATCACCTACTATCACCCTAAACTCTAATTAAGGCCTAAGTTAATCATTTGAAGTTCAAATTGAGTAAATTTACTATCATTGTGATTAGTGTGTTATGGGAAAACTATAGCAACTGACTTTACACAATTTAGATATCAATTGGAAAAGTTAGGTTTTTAGACCATACCCTTAATCTTCCTTAATTACCCTTTTAGGGCCAAATCTTGGTTTGCCCATAACTTGGTCACTTGACCTCATAATTTAGGAAAATTAATTTCTATGGAATCCTTAGTAGATTAAAACCTAAGTATAGCAAAAATTTTAAATTTCCTTAAGTGAGTTTGTTAATCAACTATTAATGAGTTTAAATTCTAAGTTGAGCTCATTATCCTTAATACTTGGTCAAATTGGGTATTCTTAATGACTATTTTCATATTAGATAGTAAGAAACTATTTTGTATTAATAGAATTCATGTTGGAACCCTAATTCTTAAAATCACATTTTTTATCCTTAAAGTTTGGCATTTTGATCATTTTGGCCAAATATTAAATTTAGTAAGTTCTTATCACATTACATCTGTTCTTTATCTTTAAGGTCAGTTAGCTTAATGCCTAACAACTAATCTAAGGCTGTTTAGATCATTATTTTGTTTTAAAATCCTAAATTATTAAATTTAACTGTATAATATATTGTTTTAATCAAATGAATAATTATAAACATCAAATTAATGAGTTAAATTAATATTTGACAGATCAAAACAAGTGAATTATTGTGTTTAATCAAAATGGTGTAGTACATAGATCTACTTGTAAGTTTTATTTCAGCATGTCTATTATGAGCATATTTTAATTTGAAATGGTATTATGTTTTTTTTTCTTATATGCTTATTGCTTAATGAATTTGCAAAAATGTTATCATAAAGTAAATAATAAAAAGATGAAATTCATCATATTTTGTGATATTTGTCTTTCAATGATAGAAAGTAACACTAAGAATCTATACAAATTGGGCTTGCTAGTAGCCCTTGGGAGTTGTTGTAATGACCCTAGGTCATTTATAAAAAAAAAATTAATCTCCCGCAATTTTCAATTTCCTTTCCGTTAAAATCCTCCTCCAAATTTCAGTTTCCTATTAAAACTCCCGCTAAAATTTAATTTTTCAGTTTCAATCCATAACATAGAAAGCTTTCAAATTCATTTAAGCTGAAATAAGAAAGTTTAAATTGCCATTAAGCGCGAAAAATCAAAATAGGAAACAAAATTCTCAGAAAAAAAAATGTTGGCAATTAAGGGTGACGGATCTATTAGGAATGGGATTGGAAACGCAAGCACTTATTAGCTTTTTAAGAATTGTTCGACTCCTTTAATCGCTCAACTTCCAATCCTGGCGGACACCGCCTGCATGTTTCAGCGCCAACGCAACAGGCGTGCGTTGCATACGCACGCCTTATTTAAGCCCGGAAGACCGCTCGATTCTTCACTACCTCCTCTTGCCTCTCTTTTCCGCTCGATGGTAGGAGCGTACCTGAGCCAACGGAAGAAGACAGAAGCACAGTTGACATCCCAGTGTGCACTGTCCGGTCCTCCCTCCTCTCCGTCGATCCCTCTCCGCTCAATTCTGCCCCTGATCGCTTGATTCAGCGCCGGTCCCTCTGTGTGCACTCGGCCAAGGATAAGGTGTGATCTTCTTTACCTTTAGGTGATAGGAAAGTTGTATATGTAAATGAAATAGTTGTTGTTAATTGATATCAATAAGACTTCAATAGGGATGAGTTTTATGTTATGTTGAGATCAAGATAAAACTCTATGTTTAAAGTAGATTTCTTAGTATGCAAATAATGTTTATAAATATACTAAGTGAATTATTTTGATATCATTAAAAATACTTTTATTTAACATTGTGGTGTTTTGAACCTAATACTTATCAATAATTAGTCATATTTAATCACTTAACTTAAGACTAGGTTATTTAATTAGGCTTTAGGAGGTATTAAGTTGATTAAAGTAATTTAATTACTTTTAGATAGGAATTGGGTGCAATCAATCATGATTTAATTATAGTTGAGTGGTAGATGGAAATTGTTGGGTAAATTATAGTATAATGATTAGGTCTGACTAACTAACACTAGGAAAATATCTAAATAGTCCAAATCAGCTATTTGATAAATTCTTAATGAGGGTAAGGAGTTACAAGATCTATGTCATATAATGAAGTCAGTTATAATTGCTTTTCAATATTATCAATATCAAATTAATAATCATCCTATCCTAACTTATACTTTAATGTACACTAAGTTTTTGAGTTCATACTGATTTTGATCATAAATAATAACTCAAGAAGTTTTCATATCTTGCTTGAATGAAGCATGTTGTGCTACTCTAACATAATAGATCAATTTAGTGTTGATAAAGAGAGGTTTAGTAAAAATATTATTGATTCAATTAGACTCCTTTTTCTCCAACATTGTAATATGATTCTTTCAGATAAGGTTGCCTAAATTCCTTAAGTCTAATCAAGTATGATTTTAATTTAAATATAATAAATTAGAGTTATGAATTAGACCTTCTTATTATATAATTTACTCTTATGCAATGTGAGATATAGATTTAAGTAACCAACTAAAATCAAACTTAGGAACACGAATACTAGTTCTAATCTTGTAAGCAGATAGTTTCATAGTTTAATAAAAATTTTAATTATAACTTTTGAAGATACATCAAGGTTGTGAGTGAATCGTATAATTAAGTCAAAACACAAAAGGTACACTGGATATTATTTTTATGCTTTCTACCTTTTTGCTGCTTAAGCACTGCTTTGAACCTATTTTATATTGCTATTAATTGCTTTACTCTTACTGTTAATCATGTAAGAGAGGCAAAATGATGTTTATGTATCTTGTGAATGTTTCAAAGGGTTTCGAAATGGAGGTTGAATTAAGTTAGGGTTGGGGCTAGTCCATCAAGAGTTATAAGGGTGCCATATGGAGCCTTTGAGGGGGCCCAGGTGAAGGTTATGCTTAAATGCATATATGATGCTATCTGGAGCCTTTAAAGGGGGCTAGGTAGGGTTGCCATCTGGAGCCTTGAAAGAGGTCCAGGTGAAGGTGCCATTTGGAGCCTTTAAAGAGGCCTAGGTGAAGGTTATGCTTAACTGTATTTTTGTCAACCCAGCCTCATGATTTTGGCTTTGCCCATCTGAACAACTAACATTGCTTCATAGTATCAAGTCATAAATATAAACATGAATTTTTATACTATCATCACTTTTCCATTTGAAAATTTGGCACATGACAAGAGAATATTTATTTTGCAAGAGTTATGATAATCCTTTTAAAATAAATTCATATTTTATTGCAGATTTTTATCATTTTTGTCTTCCACTTTGATTGAAGTATATTTTTAATATCTTTTGTATTTAGAATGTGCACTAAGGTATTATTTTTATAATGCCAGATCAAATACAGTTGGAGGAGGCTGATATAATTTAAAGACATGGCGCAATAAATTAACAAATTCTAACTACTCCTTTAAGGGATAATTATTCTTTTGTATAATGAATATTATGTAATAAATTTTGGATATTATTTACTTTAAATTTAATGAATATTATTTCTTATACTTGAATGGCTTTGGATGTTTGTTTAACTACTATTTTACCTAACCGCCAGTAAGATTCTGCAGAGAGATGCATCCGATGTTAGATTGATTGTTACCAACCTAACATTAGTCATCATAGTTGATAGCAGAGCAGGATTGGAAGTGTTGGAGTAAAATAGCATTTGACATGAAAGCCATAATTGAGAAATTATTCAACTTAAAGTACGAATAGGTTGGAACAAAATATTTTAGAAAACTAATGACATAATAAGGCTACTACTAGAACAAAACAATCTTAGAAAGCTAGTCATCCAATAAGACTATTATTCAACAAGTTATAAGTTTGAGTTCTAGCAGATGAATTCTCCCAATCATTTGGCGGAATGTTCGGAAATTGACTTAAGCTAAGAAGGGTCTTTGCAAATGAACATCCATGAACCTAATTTCAGCCCTCCTACCCTTGAAGTTCGGATTCAAGAATTGGAGGACAAGGAGGAGGCACGTGGTGAGAACCTGACAAGGTTCATGTGTGCTTCCTACGAGAAAATTACTAGCCTCCAAAAAGTGGTGCAAGAATTGAAGAAGACACTGAGGTTGGTACTTCTTAAGTTGGCAGAATTTAATCTAGAGAAAGAAGAAGTGCATGAAGCACACATTTCAGAGGTTAAAAGGAAGATGCATCATGAGACCCGCCAAACGGGGAATGCAACCTCAACTTCTAAGAAGAGGAAAATGACCAATAAGTATAAGAAGCTTTGGGTTGAAAGTCTTAAGAATCTCATTTAGAATATTATTTTCTTAAGAGCAAAATTATGTGTAACAAAACAAAATTATTGTATTTTTATTTATGTTAACTTTCTTTTGCATAAAATATTAATTCTCTAAATAATGCATTCAAATCTATACTTATCGCAATCACCTCTATATTGATGAATCTAGAAGAGTACTATCCAGATTTACCCGCGGAGACTCTAGTGAAGGTCTCTCTACCTCAAGGACCATCTAAAAATAAAACAAAAAGGCTATAGAGATGATGGCACATATCTAAACCAAACAAAATGACACTACTGTTTATGCGCCCAAGTCTATGCCTGCACCTCACTCAGAGCATCAACATAAAACCAATGTGGCCTTAAACGCTTTCATGAAGTTGAAACTGTCATCTTATGATGGGATGGCCCACCCAATGGAGGCAAAAGATTAGATACAGGAGATAGAGGGCAAGCTTGAAAATATGAGGTGCCCCGGCCACCGATGTGGTGAGGTTGGCCAAGAGCCTGTTTAAAGGGGAGGCAGAATGGTGGTGGATGGTCACCTACAGGACCCAATTTGTTGGATTGGACTTGGAAGACATTAACTGGGAAGAATTTGCTAAAGGTATTCAGAGCTTGGTATATACCCCTCTCTGCTCGAAAGATTTTAGAGGATCAATTTATCAAGTTAAGTCAAGGCGAAAGGAGTATAGCGGCTTATGAAACCGAGTTCACCAAGTTATCCCGTTACGCCCTTAAGCTGGTGCACACTAAAGCCTCCCGGTGCAGTAGATTTTGGATGGGTTAAGTGACTTAATTTGGACTAGTTTAATACCATTTAGGCACACCAACTTTGTGGAGTTATTGCATTGTGAAACTATGCTAGAATACAATGAGCAAAGGATAGTTGAATGCCAAGGGAAAAGGCAACATTCCTCCACAAACTCCTGAGAGACTTTCAAGAGGTCTCGATCTGGTAACCAAGCTAGAGTGTACTAGATCACAATAAAGTCCACTAGGGAGAGGGCAAACTCGGAATGTCAGCGACCACACCACAACGGCAGATGTTATCACACCGATAACGAGTGCTACTGATGTGGTCCACTAGGTCAAAATTATCGAGTCTGCAGAACTGTCAAAACTATTGATGGGGATGTTCTCCATTCTCGTGCATCATCCCTAGGGAATAGACATGCTCAAATATCTACCCCCGCCGCTACGCCAGCTCAAAAGAAGAGACCCACTACAGAACCTTCTGCCACTGCAAGGGTTTATACTATAACTCCAGTTATGGCTCTGGAGGACCACAATGTTGTGACAGGTATGTCTTATTACTTGCTCAATAAAATATTTTCTAAAGGTATTATTATCATATCATTAAATATTAGGTACCTTACATTTCCTCGATCACCCGTGTATAACTCTATTTGATACAGGTGAAAGCCACTCGTTTATTTATGAATTGTTTGTTGGAAAGTTACTATTGTCATGCCTTAAGTTAGAAGAGAAACTAACTATGGGATTACCATTTGGTGCCATCATGAGAGCAAGAAAATTTTGTGAATGTGATATTCCAATTAGTGGTGAAGTATTTGAAGCCACCTTAGTAGTCCTCCCTATTGCAAATTTGGACATTATCTTGGGGATGAACTGGCTAACCTGCCATTAAGCAGTTATTGACTGTCAATATAAAAAGGTCACCCTCATGAAATCAGGGAGACCAGTGGCATTTGTAGGGAGGCTAAGCACCACCATATTGCTCATTAATGCCTTACAGGCAACCAAACTGATGCTGAAAGGCTGTGAAGCTTATCTAGTAACGATGATGGGAAATGTAGAGGGAGCTACTACTTTAGCAGAGACAAGAATGGCAAGAGAATTATCAGATGTGTTTCTCAAAGAATTTCCAGGAATACCTCTTATGCAAGAAATAGATTTCACTATCGATCTAATTCCTGGAATGCTACCAATATCGAAAGTACCCTACATAATGGCTCCCAAGGATCTACAAGAGCTGGACAATCAATTAAAAGAGTTGCTCAGCAAGGGCCTCATTTGCCCTAGCATGTCGCCATGGGGAGCTCTTGTGTTATTTATCAAAAAAAAAGATGGTACCATGAGGATGTGTATTGATTATTGGGAATTGAACAAAGTCATAATCAAGAATCAATATCCTCTTCCTCACATCGATGAGTTGTTCGATCAACTCGCTGGAGCAGTAGTATTTTCCAAAATTAACTTTCGATCCGGATACCACCAGGTGAGAATAAAAGATAAGGACATCCCAAAGATAGCATTCTGAATGAGAGACAGACATTACGAATTCTTAGTAATGTCTTTTGGGCTGACAAACACTCCATCGTTATTCATGGACTTGATGCTAAATGTCTTAAGGCCTCGCTTGGATAAATTTGTTATCATCTTCATCGATGACATTCTAATATATTCCAAGAGTGAAGAAGATCACGAAGTTCACTTGCGAGCAGTCCTAGAGACCCTGAGATTTAATGCATTATATGCAAAATTCTTCAAATGTGAATTATGGTTGAATTCTGTAGCTTCTTTAGGGCATGTGGTAAGTGCTGAAGGAATCCAGGTGGATCAAATGAAAATAATTGCCATCCAAGAATGGGCGCAACTTACATCTGTAACAGAAATCAGAAGCTTTCTAGGTCTCGCTGGTTACTATCAAAAGTTTGTGCAAGGTTTTCTCAAATTTTAGCTCCACTTTCTAAATTAATACAAAAGATGGTACCCTTTGTTTGGAGCTCAAAATGCAAAGAATATTTTCAAAAATTAAAGCATACCCTCACGACTGCTCATGTTCTTACATTATCTCAAGAAAGGATGGACTACCAAGTTTTTACTGATGCATCCAAGGTATGACTTGGATGTGTCTTAATGCAAAATGGAAGAGTAATTGCTTATGCCTCATATCAGCTAAATGTGCATGAAAAGAACTATCTGATGCACGACTTAAAATTGGCAGTAGTAGTCTTCGCTCTCAAAATATGGAGACATTACTTGTATGGAATAAAATGCAAAATTTTTACAGATCACCAAAGCCTCAAATACATTTTCACTCAGAGAGAATTAAACTTTTGGTAGAGGCAATGGCTAGAACTCATTAATGATTGTGACTTGGACATTCAATATCACCCTGGCAAGACAAATGTCATAGCTAACACACTTAGCAAAAAATCAGTCAGTACAATTGGCACGCTCAGCACAATCACTATCAATAAGTATCTGGTTAATAAACTAAATAAACTAGAAATATAATGGGTAACTATGAGCTAGTTGAATGCCCTTTTGGCTACAGGAGATACAGAAGCTACAGGGTCAACATTGGAATAACACATAAAATTGTCCCAATGAAAAGACATAAAGTATTTATAAAGATGAAGAAAAATATTTCAGAGGGTAAGAGTAATGATCTTTAGGAAAAGGATGGTAACATTTATCACGGAACTCGATTATGGGTACCAGAGGACAATGAATTAAAAATGACAATATTATAAGAAGCGCACTATTCTGGTTATGCTATTCATCCAAGAAGTTCCAAAATGTACTATGATTTGAAGAAAATATACTGGTGGTCAGGACTAAAGAAGGATGTAGGAGAATTTATAGAACGTTGCAATTCTTACAATTTGGTGAAAGCATAACATCAGAGGCCCAGAGGACTCTTGCAATCACTACCAATCCCTGAATGCAAATAGATCGATATTTCCATGGATTTTATAGTAAGTTTACCTCGAAGAAAATGAGGAGCAGATACCATATGGGTTGTCATTGACAGGCTCACAAAATCTGCACATCTTCTCCCAAGAAAGCAGACGGATCCAGTGGAGAAGCTCGCTAGGATATTTATTAAGGAAATCAACCGATTACATGGGATCCCAAAGACAACTATGTTAGACAGAGACAGCAGATTCACTTCTCAATTTTGGAAAGTAGTGCACGACAATCTGGGTACTACCCTTGTAATGAGCACTGCATTTCACCCCAAACAGACGGGCAAACAGAAAGGGTAAATCAGATTCTAGAAGACCATCTAAGATTATGCATACTTGACTTCAGTGGGAGCTAGGAAAAGTATTTACCTTTGGTTGAATTTTCTTATAACAATAGCCATCATACTAGTATTGGCATAGCTCCTTATGAAGCCTTATACGGAAGACAATGTCTTACGCCTCTATCATGGACAGAAGTTGTAGATGTTCAAATTTACGGGTTTGAATTAGTGGAAGAAACTAATAAAAAGATTCAACTGATAAAGAGCAGGATAGTGGTAGCTCAGGATCGCTAAAAGAAATACCATGATTCCAAGCACAGAATGTTGGAATTTCAAGTCAGAGACTTTGTATACCTGAAAGTAAGTCCTATGAAAGGAGTGTTTAGATTTGGACTGACATATAAATTAAGTCCTCGATATATTGGACCTTTCGAAGTAATAGCTAAAATTGGAGCTGCTGCTTGTAAAATCAAACTACCTGAGAATCTTATGGTAATTCACAATGTATTTCATATTTCGACTCTTCACTGATGCCTACAAAAATCATCCCAACAGATAATAGCACTCGATATTGCTATCTAACTAGATTTTACATAAGTTGAACTACCTGATAAAATCATAGAATGAGATAATCATCGATTAAGGAAAAGAACAATCCCTATGGTCAAAGTGCAATAGAAGAATCATAGTGCTAAGGAAGCAATATGGGAAAGAGAGGAAGATATGAGGAAGGAATATCCCAGACTCTTTTAGAATTCAGATAATCCTAATTAAATATTTTTGCATTCAACTAAATGTCTTCTATTTCGATGTAATGTCGAGGATGACATTATTTTTAAGTAGGGGAGTTTGTAATGACCCTAGGTCAATTATAAGGAAAATATTAATCTCTCGTAATTTTTAATTTCCTTTCTGTTAAAATCCTCCCACAATTTTCAGTTTCCTGTTAAAACTTCCGCTAAAATTCAATTTTTCAGTTTCAATCCTTAACATAGAAAGCTTTCAAATTCATTTAAGCTGAAATAAGAAAGTTTAAATTGCCATTAAGCGCGAAAGATCAAAACAGGAAACAAAATTCGCAGGAAAAAAACAATGTCCGCAATTAAGGGTGACGGATCTATTAGAAATGGGATTGGAAATGCACGCACTTATTGGCTTTTTAAGAACAGCTCAGCTCCTATAATCGCTCAACATCCAATCCTGTCAGACGCCTTGTAACGACCCCAATAATTGGATAGGATATTAATCCAAACATTGGGATGTTACCTTAGCACCCAATACTCGATTAGAAGAAAGCAATTCAAGTGTAGATGCCAAGTGGCCAAGTCACTTTATGAGTAGTTGTTAAGTTAAAATAAAGTTATATGATTTGAATGCAATCAAAGATACATAATAAGGAGATACATGTAAATACAATATTGCAAGTATTTTCAATACAAGCAATTAGAATAATTCACTCGTTCATCCTAAGCAGTTATAAAATAGTAAATACAACATAGATTAATTAAGAATAGGTAAAAGTAACTTAAGTAAACTCAAGCAATTTATAATTTAATTATTACAAACCTTTTAAAAGTAAGAGTAGAGGATAGTAAATAGATCACTCTCTCATTTATAACAAAATACAGGTAAATAGTTTAAAATTAAGTAGAAGCAATTTTTTATAAGCCCTTCAAGCACTGGGACTTGCATTGCCTGAATCAAAGGGCTCTTGATCTATCATATTCTAGTATTTAAATATGATAAGGTAAAGCCAAAGAAAAGAAATGTATAATTAAACTAAACAGTCTAAGCATATTTTAAGAATGGCTATATTTTTAAATTAATAAGATATCACAAATATAATTTATAATTTAAAGTAAACAGCAGAGCTATAAAAACTGTAAAGTATGGAAAAATGAATTAAGTATAATTGTAAAGGAGACAGTATAAAATAATTTGAGTAAAAGTACTCACTTTTATAAAAGTCCTAGCTTGTATCCAAAATTGGTAAGGGAAAGCATCTTAAAGGCTAGAAACTACTATGTACATTTAAGTAAATCAAATGAAAGTAATACATATTCAATGAAATTTATGTTAAGTAAGCAAATCAAATACAGTGAAGCATTAAATGAAATTAAGCAATATACACTGTATTTAAATTGAACTGAAGTAAGTAATACACAATACTGGAAATAGAGAGTATAAAGTATAAAAAATAAAGAAGTATCTTAGACTCTTGATCTAAGATAAGCATAGCCTAGGACTATGAAAAATCTACATAACTAAATAGTTATGAAGAGATCTTATAATCAATAAGATTGTAAAAGAACTCTTATATATTTTGTTGAAGTTATATTTAGAAGCTACCTCATTCTACGGGAGTACTTAACAGAATGGGGTGAGGAGTTAAGCATATCTGCCTAACTAGATACAGTGGGGAGGTCGAACATTCACATTTACCCTCTCTAAAATATGATGTCCTATTATAAGTGCTATCTCTTTTATTCAAATTTGCCATAAGGCATTCCCCTTAAAGTTTTATGAAAATCTTTATTTATGCACAATAATCTTGAATGAATATTTAAGGAAAAAGGCTCAAAGTTAAGCAAGCATTCAATAAATTTTAATAATTATAAACTATGTGATATCCTTTTGTTATCTACACTTCAATAATCTACTTAATGATTGGAGTTAATTGAGCTCCAAATTTGACTTATAGATATTGATCTTTAAGTCAATTTTTATAAAAGTAGAAGGAAGATAAGTTTGGAAATTAGTACTTCCATGTAATTAAAGTTCACCTTATACTAGTCCTAAACTAATCAAATCAAATAGATTTATGATTAAAGTTTAAGGAAACTAGTAAGGAAGAATAATATTTTTAGATTTCTAAGTTAATAAAAGTATAAGCTAAAGGATATTCTAGTAGCTTCACTTATTTAATTTATAAATAAAAAAAGTATCAACTCAATTTAATCATGAAGTTATCTAAGATTAATTGATATTGAATATTTGAAGTTAAGAAAAGATATAGATGATACCCTATTTGAAACAATTCATTTTATGATTATAGGGAATTAGAAATCTAAAAGCTTATCTAAAGCTTGAAAGGAAGCTATTACTCACAATTTAATTGATTAAGAACTAACATTCTAAAATAAATAATTGAAGTGAATACTTACAGTTAAAGTGAATACTTACAATCCTAGATATGAAATTCTAGATATTTAATAAGTATTTAACATGTGAAAATATCTACTATTTCCCATAAAATTTTTAAGTCCTAAATTTCTTAGAAATTTCAGTAAAGTCTCCCTTGTAAATGGCTAAGGAAATACCTACAAAGTAGACATGCAAGACTTCCATTCCAATGGAAGTTATAATTTGAAAGAAAAACAACTATATTAACATGAAATCTATCCATTTTTACTCCAATTCTAGTATATAGTTCAATCCATTACATAGGATTGCTCATTTCCATTTCTAAAATAGAGTTCAATCCATTACATAGGATTGCTCATTTCCAATTCTAATAATTTTGATAATTATAAGGAACATCAATTTATAAGTCAATCCATTGACTATTTCCAATTCTACTAATTTTAATAATTATAAAGAATAGTAATTTATAAGTCAATCCATTGACTATTTCCAGTTCTACTAGTTTCAAGTGAGAAAATTTACTAAAGCAATTTACTAACCTATGGTTCACACCTCTTAAATCATACATTTATGAGAAATAATAAAAGGTGCAGTAATTAAATTAGTATTGAAAAGGGGAAGCATCATTTGGCTTATTATGACATAAGGCAATAGCATTTAGTTCAGTGTTTCATTTAAAACTAATTTATAACTCAACCTGCAAAGAATAACAGCATTGAAGTTAGCATTTATATATAAAAGAAACAATAATCAATTAAACTGAAATCTATCACAGTATTTGTTTCTTACAATGCATTTAATGAAAGTAGTTAATTTAATCTAAATAATGAAACGGATAGTATTAGATCCCAGATGATCCTAGGATTCTTTCATTTATATAATTGACCACATATGGTTTTAATAAAAAAGGTGACATCATTTGATTACTTCAGTTTAACTAAAAGCATTTGATCACTTAGATTTAGCCAACAGCATTTGATCACATCAATTTAAATGACAGCATTTGTAACAACCCAAGTTGTTACCGTAGTTGATTAGGACTAATCTGAGTCTTAAGACTAATCATAAGTGCTAATTAGGTCAATTGGAGTCAACCCCCTTAAACCTAGTCCAAATTAGGAGTCAAATGGATCGAATCCTGATTTCTGGGAAAATCCAGAAACCCTAAAATTTGACCAATTTAAATTGACTTCCGATCGAAAAACGAACTCCGCCATTGCGCTCATTGACCCCAAATTAGCTTGGGGTGAAGTTTTCGTGTCAATAGGAAGTCGTCAAAATTTCGACGAATATTTTAATAATAAAAATACCCCGGAAATCGAGGAATCAAAATACTCGTTGAATCGAAAATCTGACCTCGCCATTGCGTTCCTCACCCCTCAATTAGCTAGGAAAATCATGTTCAAAATTTTTGGAAAATTTTTAAAAAACAAAAAAAATATTATTTTATTACTTAACGGCGTCGTTACTATTTAAACAATGCCGTCAACTGTAGCCAACGGCGCTGTCGGCGCCTTCACAACCATTGGATCTGACCTAGATCCAATGGCTACGGAGCTGTCATCCTCGACGGATCCGTCCCGCGTGACACGCGGCAGCCCGCCGCCCTCCGGGCCAATCCGGCGCCTCCCGGCCTCGTTGAGGTCGCCAACGAGCTTATAAGGCCTCGGCCGACCTCTGGGCTCCGGGTTTTGCGAACCCGAGCCCAGATTGAGCCGACCCCATCCTGCCCCCGTCCGCCGTTCAAACCAGGTACCCCCCGATCCCCCTCCTCCGGTTGCTTTTCGCCGTCGCATAGTCTTAGGATTGTATATCAGGGTTTGGATCGACAATCAACCGGACCTGATCGACCTCGATCAGGTCCGGCTAACTCAGACCGAGGCTTGAAGCCTCGGGCCAAATTCCCGCACGCACTCGCACCGTAACCCTAGGACCTAGGGTTCCGATTTGCCGCCGATCCCGGCCACCCCCAGCGTAGGTCCGCCGACCGACGTGTAGACCTCGTCGAGGGCTACCGTCGACCGTGTGGGCCGAGGTGGTCCGGGGCCGGGAAGGCCGGCAAAAGCCGTGCCCTGGCCCGGATCCCTCGGGACGTCTCCGCGAAGGAGACGAAGTCCGGGCCGGGCCGGGTCGACCCAAACCCGACCCGGTCGCGTCCGGGTCCGCGTAAGCCAGGTGGGGCCCGTAGCACCACGTGGCAGCCTCCAAGCTTGCCACGTGTCACATGGGACCCACCAGCCGCGCCGCATCTGTTCGGCTTCAACCGTGGGGCCACTGCGCCATGTGGCAGCCAGCCGGCACGTCACGTGTCCCGTGGGGCCCACAGCCCGAGCCCGCTCGGCGTTTCGGCTTTGGCCGTGGGGCCCACAGCGCCACGTGGCAGCCATCCGGCGCGCCACGTGTCCCGTGGGGCCCACAGCCCGAGCCCCGTGGCTTTTCGGCTTTCCCGTGGGGCCCACCTTGCCACGTGGCCACCGCTGGGCCCGCCACGTGTCAAGTGGGGGCCCACTGCCCGGTCACCCGCGGTGTTTCGGCTCCCTGTGGGGTCCACAGTGCCACGTGGCATCCTCTAGCAGTGCCACGTGTCAAGTGGGGCCCGCTGCCTAGTCACCCGTTCCTACTCGGCCTCCCCGTGGGGCCCACAATGCCACATGGCAGCCTCTGGCAATGCCACGTGTCAGGTGGGGCCCATTGTCTGTTAATTAAATTAATTAATTACTGTTAGCCTAATTAATTACAGTTAGTGGTTAATTAAATTAGGATTAGTGTTAATGACTTTGGAACAGTAATTTTATAATTAATTAACTATAATTAAGAGATTAATTAGGACTATTTTAATATTAATTAAACTTTAAATAATAATTAGAATAATTAATGATTATTAAATAGTAATTGTAATTAATTAGTCTTAACTAAGTAATTAGTGTATAATTAAGACTAAGCAAATAGTGATTAATAATTAATTACTTTGCTACAGTAAAAATAATAATAAATATAATTTAATTAATTAATTAATAGATTAATTATTGTTAATTAATAATTAAGCCTAATTAATCACAGATTAATTGAAGATTAATAAATTCAGAAATTATATATATAAAACTTTATGAATGAATAGTAAAATCATTTAATTTGAATAAATAAATAGTAAATTAATACAAATTATTATATTGAATAGTAAATCTTAAAAGTTTAATAACTTTTTGTAGGATGATCCAAACATAACAAATATATGTCTCAAAATACTCAGAAAAATGTAAGGAATCATATAACGTAATGTAAAAATTAATTTCAGGGTACGAATAATGAGGTAGCATTATATGATCTCTTTAGGACCCCATAACTTTTTACCCAGTTACCAGAACATAGTCAATATGGGTCTTAAAATGCTCAGGAGAGCAGCCCCATCACTATAGTAGTATTAGTTACCTTATTTGGACATCAGGAACAAAAGTCAATCTTAGAATTCTTAGTGAAAAATGACCAAAATACCTCTAAACTTCAAACAGACATAACTTAGTCAAATCAACTTCAAATTTAAAAATTCAAGATTCTAACTAGTTTAGAATTTCAATATCATCAATAAAATAAAATAATATTTAGGATCTGAATCCTGGAAATTTAGGTAAATGACCAAATTACTCCTGGCCTCATTTTGGTCATAACTTGACCATTTGGAGTCCAATTTAGACGTACTCAAGTTAGATAGTAAGGAATCAGTTGGAACTAAGAGAATTCAATTTTGACCCTTAAGCCAAAAGTTGACTTTTTGACCCTTAAAGTAGGGGCAAAATGGTCAGTTTGCCCTAAGTATGGACTAAGTACCCCTAAGCTTTAGTTAATATTCCAAAATACTGAAACTAATGTTATAATCGTATTTGTGACATTTAAGTGAGTAAAATCAACCATTATGTTAGCTTCTAGAGTTCTCTCTAAGTTTAACACTACACCTTAAGGAAATTTCCTGAGACTAGGACTAGATCATAGGTTAGAGTTCATTCATTGGGTAAATGGGTTACTCAATAGGTGAAACCTTAATTTTATTAGTTTCTAGACTTTTCTTTTATTTTACAATTTATTCTGATTATTTTGCCTTTAAATCTTAGATTTATGGTAGGAGATTCATCCTATTAAGTTTGATTACTTAATAGGATTGGCCTTAACTAGTATACCACTTATAGAATAAAACCTAGAACTTAAGTCTTATCCTTTTTAGATTATGTGATTAAACCTAAATCTCATAGTATTTAATCCATAATCTATAGGTTTAGAAGATCTTGATCAGATCTTAGTTAAAACGCCTAAATTTACAAAACTAAGACGTATGATTTATTGATTTAACTCATAGTCGTCTATCTGATTGAACTAGATTATAACCTGATCAGTTCTAATCCTTTTTAACTTATAAGGACGAATTTATAAGTTACACTCGATAGTAAGAAAATGGTGATCCTGAACTTGTGTAACTTGGAATAGTTATAATGGTTAAGTAGAAAACAAATAATATCACCATGTCTTAGTAGAGTCCCTTGCTTACGTGGATGATTGATGCTACGCATTCCTTAATTTTTGTGCCATATTTTCTTGAGCATGTCATATAAGATTTTTGATGCATGAATAAAATATTAGGAAAATATGGAGACTCCTTAGATTCCTTGTAAAAATATTAAAGTGATTAATGAGAAGATAATAATTGGATGTGTTTGAGCTGCCTCTCAGTATTGCCTTCTGATTGCCTAGTCAACTGATGTCATTAGGGGAAGGCCTCTATTTTGTTGTGTGTTATTTGCCTAGTCTCCTTGTTGACACTAAGGGTACACCATTGGTGCCTTAGCCGTATTGGTGCTAAGATCCTTCACTTATACTGTTGGTGCCTTAGCCATACTGGTGCTAAGATCCTTCAGCCTTTTTTGGTGGACTAGATTAGCTCTTTTTTGTATGGCAGATTGTACACGGATGTTTATATGCAGTTTAATGTTTTGGTTATTTTACAGCATTTTTATTCAGTCAGCTATTTCTTTGTACTGCTTATATATTTTAGGATGTTAGAACCTTGCTGCTATTTATATGTACCAATGCTGAGTTGTTTCATTTTAATTGGCATACTCCTTTTGATCACCAGTATATTTAGGATGTAGTATTTTTCTAGTACTTGTTTAATTATTTGTATTCATATGCCTTACCTTGTATAGCTTGCACTGAGGCATGTCTTAGCCTCCCTTTTTGCTTAAGTTATAAATAATGATCTATAGCTTTTCCTTTCCTTTTGTATTGCTTGCTGCTCCCTTATACATTGTTGCCTAGATGATTATAGGATGGTGATATTACTTAACACGTATAAAACTTATCAGCTTAAAATGTACTTAGACAATTATCTAACCAGATTTTTCTTTTTTTGGTTGGGGCCCTACATTGTGAAACCGACAATGGCAAATCCTCTTCAGTTGAACGATCGGGATCTTGGTGAGGAGCCATATCCGGAGGAGGAGCCCATGGAAGAAGTCGCTGTTTAGCCCTTTTATTCTAAGTGAGGATGAGTGCCTTTTATTTCTATTATTTGAAACTTAAACTGATGTAATAATATAGGTACTGATGACTGTGCATTTTGGGTTTATATGCTTATATTCTGAATTACATTTTTTGTTATTTATACTGTAATGCTTGGATGTTTCTCATTTTTAAATCACTTTCGCACTCTGAATGTTTACTTAGATAGTGACTGAATATTTGATTCTATGCTCACTCCTTCCCTTATTAGGTGGATTATGGATTTCATCCTAATCTAATTATAAGTGAAGGGTTAGCTAGAGTGACACGCCACCCCTTAGCTTAATCTTGTGGATTAAGGGGTGGGGCTCCACAGCATTTGATCACTTTAAATTAAATGACAGCATCTGATTCATATTGAAATTAGTGGCTGCAATTGTTAATCCATTACATTAGATTAACTAAAAGCATTTGATCGCATTTGATCTCACTTTAGAATGAAAGGAAGCATATAAATCTTATATTACATGGCAGCATTTGGATCTCACAAACTAAATGGCAACATGTGATTTTAATAAAAGAAATGATAGTATTCATTCTCATAAAAAGAAAAGGGCAGCATTTGATCTACCTTAAATGAATAGCCGCATTTGTTCACATGGATATGACTAATATCATTTGATCACCCTTGATCTTATAATACTAAAGATGGCAGCATTTGATCACATGTATATGACTAATAGCATTTGATCACTCTTGATCATATAATACTAAAGATGGCAACATTTAATCACATGGATATGACTAATAGCATTTGATCATTTGATTTCACTTTGGAATAAAAAGCAACATGTGATCACATTTGATCTCATATTAAGAGATGGCAGCAATATGACAGCAATTATTCTCATATTACATTAATTTACCTCAATTGATGCATATGAAATAAATTAAATATAAGGATTTAAGCTCAACACATATTATGCAGTTTGATTTCATATACAAGGAATTACAGCATTTAATCTTAATTGATAAATGGCAGAATTAATTTTCATATGATAATTGGTAGCATTTGATTCACCTTGAAATAAAGAATAGCATTTGAATTTCATAAACTAAATGGCATTATTCAATTCATGATAACATTTGTCTCATATTGAAATTAATGGTAACACTTAGTCTCCCATCACAATTAATGACAACTATTGATGCATGAGGATATCCTCTTTGTTATTTGTATCACAAGCACATGTAGTTAAAGAAAATACATGAGTGTTCATTAATTTCAAGTAAAATAACCATTTAAGTGTAATCGCCATCCAAATGTATCAGAATTCCATGAAGTAAGAAAAACAATGTGTTATTGACAAACTTCATATTTGGCCATGAAGTGTAATTAACTTATCCAACATTAACAAGACTCCATAACCTGAGATGTATCAAATTGGAGATAATTAAAGTGATGAATTGAACTTGTTACATGCTATTTACATACCAACTTTAGATTTGTGTTGATGATGAGAAACAGTCATATAATATTATGGTGATATGATATGAGTTATCCAATTGACAAAATAATGCTACATTATTACTTATCTATTTGGAAACTGTCTACAAACTCTCTACAACTTTCTACATTTAATCAATATTGAAATAGATGACAGCTAAAATTTAAAAGTCTAAAGGAAGGAAGTTTAAAACATTTACATCATCAGCTATAGTATTTATAATATCAGTAACTAAATATTTAGTCTAGCATTCCTTAATTTAGATATAACAGTATCTAGTGAAGAATTACTAAACATTTTAATTTAAACATTAAATGAAGCATTATCAAAATCTGCAACATTACGAGACAATCCATCATATCAATCGCAGTAATATATATAATATTCTTAGCATCTAAAATAGGCATCCTGTGATTCAAAGAACAGCATTAACTTAGATATTGTCCGGAAAAAAGAATCGGCACTTCAAAATATATAAGCCAAAAATGCTTCATACATAACCAAAGAGGCAACCACAAAAGTTAAACAGCATAGAAACTCAAATTCTGAAAATTGCTTGAAATTCATTTATTAAGAACATTACAATAGCTAAGCTTAAAGTACAATTTGATAAGCTGAAATAAATGTTATTCTAAACCAGCATCTTTGCAAAGGTTATACAATGAAATAAGAAGAATCGAAATATATTTAAGTAAAAGCAAATTATAGCATAAGGCAAAAGATTATGGTTGTCAAAAGTGCTCCCTAAGTAAATGATGATGATTATAATGTGGTTCATATACACTCCAAGTGGTTAATAAATACCAAATGTGATAAAATGTATTCAAAAATACATGATTCCATTCAAATATGCAAGAAATTTGATTATATGGCTTATGTTTTACATATGCCTCTTAATGTACTCACAAGGCTTATTTCGACATCACAGATTTAACATGCTATCAAGACAACTCCAAACCTTTAATTTGTTTCTCTTCCTTTTTTATTATCATTACTAAGGTAATTACTAATAAAGTTGCTACTTCCACTGAGTTCATAATTCCCATTGCACATGCACACTATTACATTAGGGTTAGTTTAACAAAAGAATTATGCCTAAGAAAATAATCTCATGAGTTTTAGATAAAATGGAAGTTCATGGCTTGATCATATGATGCATAAATGACTAGAAGAATAGCAATAGTGTGCACCACTTTTCTTGGATCGTTGCAATTATGCAAACTATATATAGAAGAATTCCTTGCATATTAAACCATCTGAATTAGTTAGCAGCTCTAAAAAAATAAGTAGATAACCAGAAGTAAGGATATACATACAACTATATGTAATGATGTTAGCTAACAGATTTTAATGCATTTGGAACAAAGAAAACTTAATGCGGCTGAGTTTCAGCAAAAGAAAGTAATACAAATGATTTCAGCGATAGTTCATAAAACTAATAAAACAACCAGCATATGTAACCGCAAGAATTTGTAACGAGCATATCCATTGCAGTAGTTCATATCAAGGTTGAATTCACTAGAGATAATTGAAGTATTTTTATAGAATACAGAAGATGGAAAATATTATACACATAATAGTGTATTATTGACAATGAATTAATAATTCAAATAATGACTCAAATGCTAATTATCGACTTAGAGAAATTTAATTCCTCTTTCCAGAACAGTTTAATAAATTCCTAAAGTCAAGGTATTATTAAGCAAACTGGGATCCAAAATAGAATGAGGAAAAATTTAGAGTACCTGAAACTAAAATCTATACACCTTGAAACCATGAGAATAGGATTGAAGACAGGGTATTAATGAGTAAAAAAATTAGATTGAGCTTTATTAATGTCACTCAAGTTTCATTTATCAAATCTATATCAACTAATTGTATAAACATTCAGATCTATCATGAACCATCGCATTCTGAAATAAAAAGATAAAGAAAAAGTTAAGCAGTTAATAATATCATCATTCAAAAGGGCAACATTAGTGGAGTTCAATAGAACTCTTGGGATTCGATGACAAGACTGAAGATCATCCACTGATAGCCTGAAAGGAAATTCAAGGTAAATGAAGTAGTGCCTAGTAAATGCCCTTTGCTTGCGCCGACTTGAAGCCTATGCACCCTCCCTTCATAAGCCGACTAATTTAGGGCTTTATGGTTTGGATTGTGGTCGATCTTCTCTGAGAAAGGCTTGGCTTCGCACCCCTCTTTTCCAATCCTCAGCAGCTTGCCAACTCAAAGATAAATATCTGCCGAAAATTTTGGAGAGTTGGGGATATGAAGGGGATAAGGCCGAAGGGAGCAGCTGGCGCACGCATACCCCTTCTGCCGATTGCAGAGCACAATCGCCTAATTTTTGCAGAGGTGTGCAGAGATTAATACAAGCCGTTCGATTTTCTCTTGATCGAATGGTATCCGATAAGCACTCCAGATTTAACTGTAGCCATTAGATTGCCTATATTAAATCTCGACCGTTTAGATTTAGGCGAACAATAATCCGTGATCAACCTCGTATAGCAGATCTGCGCGATTTCGTTTATATTGTCGTTTGTATTATGTTTAATAATATTTAGATTAATTATTAATTGAAATATTATATTAATAAGTTATCCTATTTATTAAATCAAATTTGGATATCCAAACGCACTCTAAAAAAATCCAAATTTTTACCCTTACCCATTTGAGGGATGAGGAACTTAAAAATGCAATCGTATTTTTGATGGGAGGTGTACTTAATTTACCTAATTTTCTGGGTATCAAAGTATTATCCAAATATTTGCGAAAAAATTGACGACTCCCAAACTGTGATGACCCACTTAAGTAGTAATAAGTGAAACTCTTAAATATCGAGGCGCCCTTTCAGATAACGGTGGAGTTCTTGATAAGAACTCCAAAGTTAAGCGTGCTCATGTGGGAGCACTCCCAGGATGGGTGACCTGTTGGGAAGTTATCTTCCGAGGGCAAAACCGTGAGGCCTTTCAGGCCAAAGCGGACAATACCTTGGTGCTTAAGAGTTTGGGCTGTTACAAATGGTATCAGAGCAAACCATAGGGTGTCAGATAGGAGCTAGGTGTCATACAGGGCAAAGTACCACTTCATGTGAGCAGCTTCATGAACCTATGATGGTTAAGGTGCTACATGGTTGTGGTTACCTCTTGCGCCTGTAGGGGTCACCTCTAGTCCTATCTACCCATTGGATGGTTCTTGGATCTGTGTGTGGATACTGACGAGGACGTCAGTTACTTAAGTTGGGGAGATTGTGATGACCCACTTAAGTAGTAATAAGTGAAACTCTTAAATATCGAGGCGCCCTTTCAGATAACGGTGGAGTTCCTGATAAGAACTCCAAAGTTAAGCGTGCTCATGTGGGAGCACTCTTAGGATGGGTGACCTGCTGGGAAGTTATCTTCCGAGGGCAAAACCGTGAGGCCTTTTAGGCCAAAGCGGACAATACCTTGGTGCTTAAGAGTTTGGGCTGTTACACAAACGCTTTCAAATTACCACCCCTAACTAATTTAGGTGTGGTGAGTCCAATGGCAGACTCCATTTTTTATTTTGAAGTTTAAATAAATTAGGCATTTTCAGAATTATCTAAAAACTATGAAATATTGGAAATTGCCAAACAGCTCCAAATCGCACCAAATTTGAGGTGGAGACTCTAAACACTATTATAAGAGTAATGGAAGAGGTTTGGAGTCAATTAGGTTGCTAATTAACAGGTAACAACATATAGGTTGTTACACACCTCCCGCGCGTTTCAGCGCCAACGCAGCAGGCGTGCGTTACATGTGGATGCCTTATTTAAGCCCGGAAGACCGCCCAATTCTTCAATACTTCCTCTCGCATCTTCCTCTTTTCCGTTCGATGGTAGGAGCGTACCTAGGCCGACAGAAGCGCACAGCAAACAACGGCGACGGCGACTCGATCCTTACGACAGACGACGAAAGCAGACATGAGCGCAATCGATGTCCCAGCGTGCACGATCTAGTCCTCCCGCCTCTGTGTCGATCCATCTTCGCTCGATTCCGCGCTCGATCGCTTGATTCGGTGCTGATCCCTCTCTGTGCACTCGGCCGATGATGAGGTGCAATCTTCGTTACCTTTAGGTGATAGGAGAGTCGTATATGTAAACGAAATAGATGTTATTAAATGATATCAATAAGACTTCATTAGGGATGGGTTTTATATTATGTTGAATGCTATATTTAAAGTAGATTGGTTAGTATGCAAACAATTTTTATAAATAGACTAAGTGACTTATTTTGATATCATTAAAAATACTTTAATTTAACATTGTGGTGTTTTGAACCTAATACTTATCAATAATTAGTCATATTTAATCACTTAACTTAATACTAAGTTATTTAATCATAGTTTAGGAGGTATTAAATTGATTAAAGTAATTTAATTACTTTTAGATAGGAATTGGGTGCAATCAATCATGATTTATTCATAGTTGAGTGGTAGATGGAAATTGATGACTAAATTGCAGTATAATGATTAGGTCTAACTAGCTAACACTAGGAAAAGATCTAAATAATCCAAATCAGCTATTTGATAAATTCTTAATGAGGATAAGAAGTTACAAGATCTATGTTATATAATGAAATTAGTTATAACTATTTTTGAATGTTGTCAATATCATATTAATAATCATTCTATCCTAACTTATACTTTAATGTACACTAAGCTTTTGAGTTCATACCGATTTTGATCATAAATAAAAACTCAAGAAGTTTTCATATCTTGCTTGAATGAAGCATGTTGTGCTGCTCTTACATAATAAAAGAGTTCGGTGTTGATAAAGAGAGGCTTAGTAAAAATATTATCGATTTAATTAGACTCCTTTTTCTCCAACATTGTAATATGATTCTTTCAAATAAGGTTGCCTAAATTCTTTAAGTATAATCAAGTATGATTTTAGTTTAAATATAATAAATTAGAGTTATGCATTAGACCTTCTTATTGTATAATTTACTCTTATACCATGTGAGATATAGATTTAAGTAACCAACTAAAGTCAAACTTGAGAACACGAATACTAGTTCTAATCTTATAAATAGATAGTTTCATAGTTTAATAAGAAATTCAATCATAACTTTTACAGAAACATCAAGGTTGTAAGTGAATCGTATTGTTTAGTCAAAACACAAAAGGTGCACTAAATATTATTTTTATGATTTCTACCTTATTTCTGCTTAAGTAAGCACCGCTTTGAACCTATTTTATATTACTATTAATACTTTACTCTTATTGCTAATCATGTAAGAGAGGCAAAATAATGTTTATGTATCTTGTGAATATTGCAAAAGGTTCCGAAACGGGGGTTGAATTAAGTTAGGGATGGGACTAGGCCATTAGGAGTTATAAGGGTATCATCTGGAGCTTTTGAGTGGGTTAGGTGAAGGTTATGCTTAAATACATATATGATGTCTTTTGGAGCTTTTAAAAGGGGCCCAGATAAAGGTTGCCATCTTGAGCCTTGAAAGAGGCCCAAGTAAAGGTGCCATCTGGAGTCTTTAAAGACGCTCAGGTGAAGGTCATGCTTAACTGCATTTTTATGAACCCAACCTCATAGTTCTGGCTTTGCCCATCAAAACTGCTAACATTGCTTCATAGTATCAAGTCATAAACATAAACATGAATTTTTATGCTATCATTACTTTTCCATTTGAAAATTTGGCATATGATAAGAGAATATTTATTTTTCAGGAGTTATGATTATTCTTTTGAAATAAATCTATATTTTCCTGCAGATATTTATCATTTTTGTCTTCCGCTTTGCTTTAAGTATATTTTTAATATCCTTTGTATTTAGAATGTGCACTAAGGCATTATTTTTATAATACCAGATCAGATATAGTTGGAGGCGGCTGATATAGTTTAAAGTCTTGGTGCGAAAAATTAACGAATTCTAACTGCCATTCAAGAGATAATTATTTTTTTGTATAATGAAAGTTATGTAATAAATTTTAGATATTATTTACTTTAAATTGAATGAATGTTATTTCTTATACTTGAATGACTTTGAATGTTTGTTTAAGTGCTATTTTACCTAACCATCAATATGATCTTACGGAGAGATGCATCCGATTTTAGTTTGGTTATTACCAACTTAACATGGGTCATCATAGTTATATTGAGGGATTTCGCCCTTTTAGGAATTGGATAAATCCAAAATAAAGACACACCAATCAATTTCAAAAAGGCTAATAATCTACCAACAAGTAGTGGGAAAGCTTCCTAATGGCTATACATATAGGCTTACACATTTGGGCTCAGAGGTCTCTGAACTCTACTTTATGTTACATAATATTTATGATAAAATTTATTTTATGCTTTCTTATATATTGAATTCAAGTCTAATATGAAGGGCAAAAATTAATTTCATTTGGCAAATATTTTCTTTTTCGTACTTGTGATGCAAAGTTATTCATATGGCTTTTATATTGATTTATACATATTATAGATGCTAGAAAGTAAGAATGATCACGTACTCTTGCCTGACTGGCAATTGTTAATAATTTTTAAGTTTTGATAATTAGGCATTTGAAGATTATATTTCTTAATTGATGCTGTGTTCATGAACCATGCCCTGGTTGATTCAATAACACTTGGTAATCCACTTTCCCCTTTCTACAACATGTGTGAATACACTCAAACCACTCGAACCCAAATCGTTTGCAAAACCGTGTCAGCTTTGCAAACCCAAAGCTGACCTGCTCCCAACATGCGTAATACGAACTCGCCGCATGACCCAAAAAAATTCAAATCCTGCTTTTGGAGTTGAGAGACATGGGCAACATATTTAGGTTCGAGTCTGCATGACGTGAATAACCCAAGCTTTAAAGTTTATTTAGGGAATATTCCCTCTTATAAGTTCCAATAGACTTTTTAATTGTGAAGGAGGTCAAATAGGTTAGATAGATCAAATAGGCTGTATTTGATTAAATCGAGTTGATCCAAACCCAACACGATATATTTAAATGAGTTCATTTATGAAATAAAACTCGACCTGAACTTTATATTGGTCAACTGTAACTTAAATTTTTGTGTCTTGTTCCTATGTCATATCAAAAAATTGACAGCTCTGCAACAACCATGTATAATATTTAGAGTATTGCTACACTTATACACTAGTATACACCAAAATATATAAATGATGTGTCAATCCAATGTGTAAGTAGATTATTGGTTGTATACACTTTTTGATAAAACTTATATACAAAAATTACAAAAAAAAAAATTTTCTAATTGATCCTGAATACTTTTTAATGTATATTCTTATATAACCATAACATTTTCCTAATATTTATTGGCCTTATTGCAAGCCAATCTTTAAGCTTAAAATTCTTCAAGAGCAATTGAATATAAGAATTATTTGATGTTTAGTTTTATTTAATCTTTTTTAGTATTCAATCAACGAAATAATCTACAATAAGTTTTATGTTCATTTTTTTAAAATATTTATTAAAGAGAGTAAAATCATTAAAGATTTAATGTATTAGGTATGCTGGATTTACATTGTAAAATATAGTGTGAATGTAAGATAATTAATGGGCAATAAAATAGAACCATTGTAAATGGAATTTACCCAAATAGGTTGAATCACCTTTATGCGAGTTCGGGATCGGAAGACGGAGCCCATGACTTCTCGCAACTACGAGTTCTCGCGACGAATCGGAAGACAGAGCCCACGACTTCTCGGAACTCACCTCCAAAGGCACGACTCGCGAGTATCCGGGCTAACATCCGGGCGCTACTATATCCCAATGCTTTGACTTGGTGGTGTCCCTTTTCTGGTGCTGAGTAGAATGGTTAGTAGTCACAATAAATTTTTTGACATATTTTCTGTTGCTCAATTTTTCACATAATTGCTATTACATGCAATAATAGATTAAATAAATAAATAAATAAAAATGTCAAACCCCCATTTTATACATTAAATAAATAAAAAATAGCACTCTAATTAAGCTAATCAACAAAGCCTCAATAATTAAGTAGATAGCAGAGCCATTAATTATTTTCCCTGTCTCCCACAAAACACGGCAGCCTTTAGTTGTACGCACAACTACCGGCACTAAAACCCTATCTTCTTCTTCTTCTTCTTCCCTTAAACCCTAAAACAACAGCAACCTCTGAAACAAACAAAGCCTGATGATGCACACAAACACCGGGAAATAAAATATTATCAAATTGATTGAACAACAATAACAGCACATTTCAATTCAAAGAAATATATATTACTTCGGAATGGTTAAGCAGAATAAAGAAAGAAAAAATAAATATATAAATATAGATATATATATATATATATATATATATATATATATATATAGTAGGAAGCCTATCTATACTGGGCAATCCTTTAATGATGGACCCAGTCACAGAATTGTGCCCCCCTAAAACTAGTTTAACAAACTCTCTTCTCTTCAGTAAAATAACAAATGCTTTTTTTTTTTCTCGAAAATGAATCTCCAAATTTTTCCACCAATTTCATCCACATCCCCAGCAGCAAAACCAACCATTTCCAGCCAAAAAAATTTAACTTAGTATTGGGATATTGTTTAATTGGTACTACTAGCAAAACATGAAGCTGATGTAGAAATTGGCCCATCCAGCTGGAATCTACTGCTCCAGCCAAGCTCCAATTGCACCTGCATGAACATAATCGTCGAGATCGGCTTCTCCATTGGAGACCATACCTGCGGATTTGGCCGCAGGCTTCTCAGGGGTGGCCTCCTTCACGAGGGAATGAACCCAAGAGATATCAGGCTCTTCTCCGTTGGGGCGCAGCTCGAAGGAAGACGAGCGCCTGAGCCTGCCCAGCTCTTCGCCATTCACGCCCCAATCCAGCATTCCGGAGGGCGAGCCCCACTTGGACCAGGACGAGCTCAGGGGAGACCCCGCAATTGCGGATGACGCTCCAGCCCCAAGATCTCTGGAGCTTAGACTCCTCAGAGTCTGCTGCTGCCTCTGCTGCTGCTGCTGCTGCTTTTCAAGCTGAACAAAGGCAGAATGACGGGAACTCATCGGGGACACAGGGTCCATGCTTCTCGGGGACATCCTTCCCGGAGATGAAGATAATCCCAGAGAGGCCTGCAGGAGCGAGGAGTGCCCGGAAAGCTGCTGATCCAAAGCTTTGGTGGCAAACATCCCCGTGTTGATCGGAGAAAGGAGGTTCTGCTGGTGCTGCTGAAACTGATTGAGGATTGCCGTCTTGTGTGAAGGAGAAAACATAGCAGCCGCCTGGTCGGAGCTATACCTCGGAGAGGATGAAATCTCAGCAGAAAATAGATCATCGAGATTGGACGCAGCCAGACTTTTCGACCGAGAGGCAGCAGCCCTGTTGCCGAACCGAGAGATGTACAGATCCGTCATCAGCTGATGGGCCTCCATCTCAGGGCTGAAACACTCGTCCAACGGCATGTCTCTCGCGCTGAGAGACGATCGGAGCCTGCTAGACTGGAGATTGCTTCCGGGAAGGTGAAGCGCGGGGACGTTAGGCTGCGGCCAATTGATGGAGGAATGGGAAACCCCATTGGAGGAAGGCGACATCGGCGGGGTGAATGGGGACATGACCGCGGACACAGACGATGGCGAGCTCGGCATGATCCCGAGAGCGGCCATTTCCATGGCGGTGGATCTCGGCGAAGGAACGGCCGAGCCCGTGGACATGTAGAGCGGACGGAGTTCGTCATTGGTGTGTGCGAAGAAACAAACCCTCCTCGCGCAATTCGTCCCGTCCTTGCATAACCTCGTGCGGTATTGCGCTGGGTGAAGCCAACACTCAAACACCCCGTGCGCGTACTCGCACATATCCGCCCGACGGCAAGCGCCTTTCCGAAAGTCGGGGCAAGGGACGCAGCTGTAATGAAACTTGCGGGGGTCGCGACGCCGGGCGTTCTCTCCCGGGTGAACAAAGGGGCACTCAGTCCAGTCATGGGAGTAAGCCCTGGAGCAAGGGCGGACCTTGAACGAGAACATTCGGAATTCGTCCGTGGCATACATGCTGTTCTTGATATCGGGGAGAGAAGGATCCACAGGGTACTCTTTCTTCTCCGGAAGAGATGGCAGCTCTTGATATTTTCCGGTCATCGGAGAGGAAGAAGAATCGGAGGAAGGTGACCCGCCCTGATCCTCAGCTGATGATGAAAGTGAAGGAGAATTGGAGTTCGATGAGCATGTGGATACCCAAAGTCCTTGGCGATGAATCTCACGAGCCACGGATCCATCCGAGCATCCTAGAAGTTCTTCTAGAGCAGTTTTCCCATTAGAAAGCATAGGAGGTACAGAAATCACATCAGCCGGCCGATGCCCAATAGCATCAACGCAGTTAGGATCAGCTCCAGCTGAGAGAAGGATTCTGACAGCCTCAACAGCATTCGCAGAGCCTCCAGAAGCAGCGCAATGGAGGGCAGTAGTTTTATCAGGGCCGCAGAATCTGTTCACGTTCTCAGAGGAGAGACTAAGAATCAGCTCGAGCACATCGAGGCTGCCATAGATGGCTGCGACCATCAGCGGCGTTCGAGGCTCGATCACCTTTTTGCGCCCGTACCACTCCCCAATCTCATCAACAGCCGAAGGGTCTCGATCCACAAATCGCTTGAAACCCTCCACATCGTTATTAGCAGCGAGCTCAAGAACGCTAGCGAATGTGTCTTTGACCTCCACAGTAAGCTGATTCATCGCTATGGCTGCAAAGTTACAGAAGAAGATGAAGAAGACGGCCGCTCAGGATTTCGATGGCTGAAGATACTTGAACGGAGAGTTATCGGCAAGACTTTAATCGATCTGAAAGAATACATCAGCCATAATATCTCCATTAAATTCTTCTAACAGAATAATAGGCAAGTTTCGAAGATAAAACCAGCTGAAAAAACACTAAAGCATAACTAAACTGGAAGTATCACTAAAAAGGAAAATCCAGCAATCAAAGCCAAAAAAAGAAGAAAGATTATTATTACAAGTTGCTGAAGCACGTACCAGTGTTTACGAATGGAAAATCAAGCGAGCTAAACAACAGCTACCAAAATCCACTTAAAAGATCCTCAGAAATCAAAGGTCAATAACAGATTTCTCAAAAATCGGCCGAAATCGCGAGTTACCGGATTGCTCCTCTAAGCTCAGATGATTCAACAACCCCATCAACCCGCCGAAGAAAGGGCAAAAGTTCTAGGTTTTCTGAGTCTCGGAATTGAGGCGAAATGAAACGCTCCTGAAATGAAGAAGAAATTTGGGGACCCCCAAATTTAACCCCCTTGCTTTCACCGGTTCCCGGTTCTTCCCTTTTCCCCACAGTTCTACCGCAGATCGCGAAATGAAGCCCGCTCGAAATGAATCCAAATTCACCTCAAATTCACAAAAATTCCGTAACCGGCCCGGCCGGTCGATTAAGCCGCGGTGTGCCTTCGTTGTGGGGCCGGTTACCGACTGGTGGAGGGATGCCAGGGTTTTACTCGATTGGAATCCGAGATGGAGTCCGTGAATCCAGCCGCAGTGGCGGACTTTAGACGGAACTCAAATTTTGTTTAGTGCGGGTCGAATCCACGAGTAGAAATACCTTTTTTAAAGGCCAGAGATTCCAAGTAAAACTGGACACTCTCACACATATGACAGCACTAAAAATGATATACATACTATCATATATACATTATCAATATTTATTGTTAATACAATAATTTTAAAATAATTCTTAAAAATTTTAATTTAATTTTCATACAAAATTATAAAATATAAATGCATAATTCCCCCTAACAATTCATATTTTAAATTTAAATCTTAATTATTCATTATTTTTATAAATTTCCTGAAAGTCAAATATCCATTTTTTTTTCTTAAATACTCAAAAGACTGCGGCCAAAGTTAGATTGAAGTACGGAATAATATTTTGGGAAAATCCTAAACATCATTAAAAAAAATTTTTTTTTTAAATATAGATTTTACAAAAATAAAAATATATTCAACTAATAATCATATATATATATATATATATATATATTTATTTATTTATTTCTTTTTCTCTTATATCATAATTATTTTGAAATTTTTATTTTTATTTTAACAAGTTTAGAATTAAATTTGTTAATTAATTTTTTTTTTAAATATGTTATCATGTACTAATCGTATCTAAAACCGATTAAAAAATTTCTTCCCTATTTTTTTTTATACATTAGTTCAAATAAAAATTAAATTATAATAATTGATATATTTACAAATAGTATTATACATATGATCATATGGTATAAATATAACAAAATTCATAATAATTAAATTTTTTTTTTTTTGGAATTCATTAATTAATTACGAGCAATAATCTGTAATGTATTGTTATACTTACACACTAGTATTTATTAAAATATGTAGATGATGTGTCAATTCAATGTGTAAGTAAATTATTTATTAAATACACTATTTTATAGAGCTTACATACAAAAATAAAAAAAAAATTATTAATCATGAATATTTTTTATGTATATTCTTGTAAGCTATGCTTTTTTCTTATTTTAATTTATTTATTAGTTAAACTAAATTTTAATGATTGCACTTAAAATTAATTATGGTTTCTTATTATTTAGTTTAGTTTGTTTTGCATGCTTTTTTTTTAAATCTAATTATAATAAAAATCAATGTGTAATCCCTAATGAGATGTTTTATGATTGAATTGAGCCCCTAATAGTTGATCACTTAACTAAGTCAGCTCACTTTATTCCTACGCATCAAACTGATTTAATGGAAAAGTTGGCAAAGCTATATATCAAAAAAATTGTCAGACTTCACGGCATTTTACAAGATCGATAGTTTCTGATCGTAATAGTAGATTCACATCGAAGTTTTGACAAGTGATACATCAAGACCTGGGGATTACCTTGGCCATGAGCATCGCCTTCCGTCCTCAAACTGATGGACAGACAGAACAAGCTAATCAAGTTCTTGAAGACCTTCTACGTTTATGTATTATGGATTTCAGTAGTTTATGGGAAGATCATATATCTTTCGTGGAATTACTTATAATAATAACTATCAAGCAAGCATCGGCATGGCACTATATGAAGCATTATATGGCAAGAAATGTAGCACTCCACCTGCATGGTCTGAAACCGGTAGTGTTCAACTTTATGAATCTGATCTGGTGGATGAAATAAACAAAAAAGTACAATTAATTAAGCAAATGATTGGAGTCGTGCAAGATTGCCAAAGTATATATCACGACGCCCATCATCGTCCCTTGGACTTCAATGTTAGAGATTTTGCATACCTTAAAGTTAGCCTAATGAAGGGAGTTTTCCGTTTCAAGGTGGCTGGGAAGCTTGGTCTCCGCTTGTGGCGCCCTGCTCCTTAATCCACAATCATTAGACTAAGGAGTGGAGTGTCACTTTGGAAAATCCCTTACTTAAGAATAGATTAGGCATAGACCTTAATCCATTAGTATGGAAGAGATATGCCACTGCATATATGCCTAAAACTCAGTCACTAAGCGAATACAGATCAGAGTGCAGAAGTAAAGTAAACCAGGTGTACATCCAGATTATCACAATAAATAAGAAAAGTGCAACATACAGCTCAGAGTATAAAGTATAAAAAAAAAATACAGTCAAGATACCTGTATTATTACAGCATTAGATGAATAGTTTTAAAAAACTGAAATAAAAAGAAAAGTCTCTCATCCTCACAAGATGCAGAAAGGAAAACTAAGCAGCTTCTGGATCACCCGACTGAGGCTCCTCCTCTTCAGCACCTAGCTCCTCAAATCTATTTGAAATTGAAATTGTCGGTTTCGCAATGCTAGGGCCCCAACCAATAAAAAACAATCTTATTAGATAATTGTCTAGGTACATTTTAGGCTAAATTTTACATAAATTATTAATGTCACCATTTAAATATACAACCCAAAATAATTATCTAGCATAGTTGTAGTGAGCATACAAGAAACTGGATAAGTTGTAAATACAACATTTATAATTACGCAAGATTTGAGGCAAAAAGGCACACCTCAAGCAAATTAAGCAAGGAATAGGCATACATATATAACGCAATAAGTAAAAGTACTGGAAGAAAAGTCTAATCTAAATATGCTGATGATCACATGACATATGCTAATTAAAAATAGTAAGTTTGAAAGTGGTATATATAGTAAGCAGTAAAATCTAGCATTCCATAAATATGTACAAGTGAGCAGGTAATCACAAATACAGCTGACTGAAATAACATGCATCAATAACACAGTAAACAGTAAACCTGAAATTGAAAGAGATATGTACAACTGTCATATCAGAAAATTGGTCAATCGGGCTTAGATAGAAATTCTCTAAGCCTTTATGGGCTAAGGCAGACATAACAGAATTGCAGGACTGAAGAGATAGTAAATACATATATAGAATCTCTTAGTTATTTTACTTTTGTTTCTGTGAACACGTCTAGAAATAATTGAGGAGTCAATCACGTTTGCAAGATTATATGGGTTCCAAGCTTAACACACACTGCTCAATGAGTAATGCTAAGCATTCTTATTACTCCTTACCACTATCCATTAGGGTAAATATGCACCAGAACCTACCAGAATATAATTAAACCCAAGAAAACTGTTGTCCTAATTATTCTATATTTTCATTTCATGCACAAAGTTTTCATACATGATATGTTCAAGAAATTAAGCACAAAATACAAGGAATGCGTAGCACAAGAAATTCAAGTAAGCAAGGGACTCTTCTATACATAGTGGCACTGTTATTATCTAATTAAACAATTCTAACTGTTCTAAATTATACAAGTTTAGGATCTCCACTTTCTACTATCGACTGTAACTTTAAAATATGACCTTATAAATTAAAAGCAATTAGAACTGATCTGGCTCTAATTTAGTTCAATCAAAATTAATTATAAGTTAAATAATAAATCAATACAACCTAATTAATGAATTTAGATGTTCTACACTAAGATATGATTAAGATCTACTAATTAAAGGTTATGATTTTAACACCACGATTTAGAGTTAAGCACATAACTTAAGGGTAAGAGTCTAAGGATCTAAGTTTTAAATTCTAAGTGAACTAATGCTTAAGGTAAATCCTATTAAGCAAAGTCAAGCTTAATAGGATGATTCTCCTAATCTTATTCTAAGGTTGAAAGACAAAATAATCAAAATGAAAATATGAAAATCTAAAAACTAATAAAATTAAGGATTCATTCATTGAATAACTCTATTATTCAATGAATGAAATCAACCCTAAGATCTATCCATAATCCTAAGGAATATATCCTAAGGTGAAGTGAGGATTTCTTAATGAGCTCCAAATGAAGAAACTTAAGGATGTTCTAAGAGTAAATTAAATTTCTTTAAATTTAACTTAATTTGCTATTTTTGATTAATTAAAAGAGTTGGGGATGGATTTTAGCTAAGTAAGGATCATTTATCTTAAAGTTTTTCAAGCCAAAAATTGAGATGTCTTACAAATTATTCCAATTGAGAGATTTATGACTTAAATTGATCATAAATCAATTTTATTACTAATTTTAATAATTTAAAAGGTGTTTTAAAGTTCTAGAATACTTAACCTAAATTTTAGGCAAAATGATCATTTTACCCCTACTTAAGGGTCTAAAAAACTACTCTTTAAATTAATGCTCCACATTAGAATTTCTTACTGCCAAATGATTCCTTAATATCTAACATGAAGATAGACAGTAAGTACACTAAATTTGGATAAGAAATGGGTCATATAGGTCCAAACTATGGTTTTTAACCTAAAGGGCATTTTAGTAAATTACACCGAATGGAATTTAAATTTTTATGCAGTTTACTATTAATTGCTATTCAAGAATTCCATAGAGTCTAAGAACGCTAAATTTTGAGGTCTAATGAATTAGTTATAACTATTTCAATTTCTAAGAGCAGTTTGATAATTTCCTTAGGCAAATAGAGGTCAAAATCCTAACTTTTCCATTTGATGTCCAAATTCAACAAACTTAGTAGCTATAGCTTCCGTATATCATATTGAGTACTTTAACTAAGAGTAGACCCAAATTGGACCTCAATTAGTCAAATTATGACTTAACTATAGTTAGGGGAATTTAAATATTATTTCAGATTATTATTGACACTAAAATTTTAAGCTATCTGGCACTTTAAATTTTTTGATTTGAAGTCTAATTAACTAAGATATGGTCAAATCAAAAATCTAAGGTTTTAGGAGTAATTAGTGAGGGTCCTAAAAGTCATTAAGCAAACTATTAGTCAAACAACAACATTAATACTATCATGGTATTTCTAATATTCTCCTAATCACTTTAAAACCCATGTTGACTAAGATTGGGTCACTAGGTACAAAGTTATGAGGGTTCAAAGTTTTTGGTTTAAATGAGAGGATGTCCTAAATTGTCACTATGTTATCTAGGCATCTATGGGAAAATTAACACTACCAGAATATTCTTCTCATTTTTTAGATTAAAATGAGATATAACTTGAGTATATTTGGATTTATGGTTTAGGAGTTCTAAGCAATCAAAGTTCTATAATTTATTTAACTAAATTTGAATTAATTAGGCTACAGATTTCATTAATTTAATTATACTAATTAAACAAATTAATTAAATTTATTAAAAATGGCAGTGAACCCATGGCCAGACACATGGCACGCACGGAATGGGTAGAGCAGAATTGTGGGACTCACACCAGCCGACAGAGGAGACAGGTGGGCCCCACGTACACGCGTCAGAACCACAAAGGATCCATCATACACGAGCAGGGCCCGCTGCCTCAGATAGAGGGGACAGCTGTGGGCCCCACAACATGCCAGACCTGACGCGCGGGCAAACCCGCACGCGACATGTCCGTAGTGGGGTACACCCCTCGGGCAACGCTGTTGGCGCGACATGGGCCCTCTTGGGTTGGGCCTGGGTCGACCCAGCCGACCCGGACTCCCTTAACCTTCCTCATGACTCGCCCCGGATGCCAGCAGCTAGGGCATGGGTTTCGGCGGCCAACCCGACAGTGCATGGCACCGGCCCGCATGCCGTTGGGGCGGCCGTGACGAGGGCTAATGTAACAACCCTAGTTGTTACCCTAGCTAAATTCAAATTTATTAAGCTAAACCAAGCTTTGATATTGATTCTATTAGACTCAATGGGTCATTAAAACCTAACCATAGAAGTTTGAAATCAATCAGAGCTAAATCAAGAATTTTTGGAGTTTTGGGCTATTTTTGAACCCTGGAAAATATCTAAGTTATATTGATCTCCAAATTAAAATTTGAGTTTATTTTTGAATTCCCCATACCCTAATTAGCTAAAGGTGAATTTTTTGGAAATTTTTGAAGCTCATTTAAGCCAAAATTAGAATCATAAATTAATTAGAATTAAAGATAATTATTTAAAAGAAATTAATAATAATAAAATTAATTATATATACATTTTTATATCAGGATTCACTGTCAGGACCGCGGCAGGGTCCCGACAGCGAGGCACCATAAGCCTCGAGCGGATGCGTAAGCACGCATCTCTGCGCCTCCATCTAGCAGTCCGTATCCCACACGCTATGATCTAATAGAAAGCGTCAGATCATTAACACGTATCCAACGGCCGTGATCTCACCTGCGGTTCTGTTATTTGAGGATTCATCAAACCATTCAATCCCAATGGCTTCATAGATCAGACAACTGAGGACGAATCCCAGCTGTTCATCTTTGTCCCTGCTCAACTCCTAGCCCGACCGTGAAGATTCGCAAATATTCACTACGTCGATCCTGTCTGCCACTCCTCAGCCTCACTCTTTAGGCCGTTAGAATCATCCCATTAATGGTCGAGCCTTCCTAGGCAACCCTGAAGCTGGGGTTAATCCCATTTGGGGTGGGCTGCAGAGACAGCTTAGCCCGAGCCTGCGGCATGGCTCCCAACCATGGAAATCACCCCTAGACTCTTCCCTGGCTATAAATACTCCCAGTAGCCCTTTCATTGAAGCTGCTGCTCACTATCTTCCCTAGCATTGAAGTATTGGAGCTCCTACCATTTCTACTGAGTCCAGTGGCTGGTCGAATATTCCCAATAGAAATCCCTGTTGTGCACCATTGATAGAGGGTGAGGTCTGGAGTTCAGACCCCCTTGATGAGCTCCTGCAACTATCTGGAGTGATCTTAGCTGCTTGCGTTGTCTCGATCGCCTCTGCCATGCTAAGCTATAGCCCTTTGACCTCTTACCTGTCAAGCTGGGTTCAGCTTGACTAGCTCTTTCCCTACTCTAGATGTTGTGCTAGGGATGCGCCTTAGTGTTCAATAGGTAGTTATCGCAATGGTGGAGACTAGCAGTGGACCAGACGAGGTGAATTCTATTTGAGAGTCCACTGGCAGTCGACTCTTAGGCTAGTGAATCCTAGCAATTTCTTACGCATCTGAGTCCTCTAAGCGATAACCCATTTCCTTCGTAAGTGATTACAAGGGTGTAGTAATCACTGGGTTTGATCAGGTCGATCGATACGACTGGGATCGATTGACCTAGCTGAAGATCATGTCTATAAAATACAGTGAGTAGCACTTCAGCGATCCACCCATCCCCCAAGCTTGTTGAGTGGACCAATTGATTTCCCTTCGACCTCTAATTGTGTGATTATAGAGCTCGGCTCGTATTGTCAGCTCTGTGAGGAGAATTCGATCCTCACAGTTGCGCCTGGAGAGACGTTTCAGCCGAGTAGCACCCCAGCGATCCGGCGCCTCCCAGAAAGGGCTTCTTAGTTCAGTTGATGCATCTTCAGTCCCTGAAGGTGTTGCCGTTGAGATCTTTGAGTGGCATGGTCGGAGCGTGGAGAATTCAGCATTGGGATGGAACCTTAGGGTTCGGGTGTCGGGTGTTTCCCCGCGATGAAGACGACGGATATCGGGTCGGGCTAGCCTCGACCCGCGCCTTTTTGATTTTGGGCTGACTTTAATATTAAGAAATTTCTGAATTAATTTCCTTAAGGAATTAATTCAGAAAATCAAACATATAGTTTTTAATTAAATAAAAATACAGATTAAATTATTTAAATAACTTTGGCTATACTTATCTAAATTGTATGATCAAATATATCATTTTAATCTGAAAAATGCAAGGAACCTAAATATAAAATAAAATCAAAGATCCAATAGTTAGATTTTAAATAATTACCTAATCTTTTTTTGTTTTTAATTAAATCATAATAAATTCAATTAATACCCAAAATTTTTTATTAAGGTCTCTGATTATTCCTAAGACCACAAAGAACATGTGTGGACCCTCAGAAATAATTTAGGACCCTTAATTTTACTAATCACTCCTTAATTACCCTAATTAGGGATTAATAAATTTAATCATAATTAGCCCTCTGATTTGGATGGATCTAATTCCTAATGCCTTATTAGGAGTAGTAGAGTCTATGAATATAAATGGATCACCCTAGGATGCCCTAATTTCCTTAATCACTTTAATTAGCCTTAAATTATATTTAGTACTAATTAGGCTATTTAAGTTATCCAAACCCAAGATAAGTGTGTATTCTACTTCATTAATTAATATGGAACTCATTAAACTATATTTGAATTAATTTAGATGATTAAATACTAAAATTCCATTCTTAGCCTTAAGAGGGGTATTTTGGTCATTTTGACCAAAATATGCTTAAGCACCCCTTAAACCTTGAAAATTCAGTAAAATACCTCTAGATAGATTATTTGCACCTTTCTAAAATTTCATGTTAATAACATTGATGCTAGGTGGAGAGAACTTAAGTTAGTCCTATTAAGATCTTAAGACTTTAAGTATCTTTAAAACTCTCTTTCTTAAGAGCTAAGCTTAATTATCTTAAAGTGCTAGATCCTTAGTTTAATAACTTAATTAAGTTGATCCATAAAGGAATACTCTTATAAAATTCTAAGTCTAAACTAAGCTTAAATCTAAAGTGATCAAGTATTAGATCTTAGATCTTAGACTTTAGATCTTCTAATTGAACTGAATTACTCTCCTTTGGAATTCCCTTACTTGATTAATTGTCTAAGTCTTTTGAGACCTTCCATGTGGGTGTAGGTTAATTTAATCTACAGGATTATGTGATTATCCTAAAGATTGAATATAGATCTTAGATTCTTAATTCTTAATTGATTATTTTATCTCATAACAGTTTAGTAAATTTTCACTAAGATCTTAGTTTTTAAATTCTTCAGCTTATAAGATTCCTTATCTTTAATTTGGGTTTTAAAGTATGAACCCTAGATCCTTACTAGGATATTACCTTGGATTCAGGATTTGAACACCAAGTGGAGTTTGGATCCAGAATCCTTAAGTCTTGATTTATTAAACCAAGATTTGGGTTAAGAGAGGAAAATAATAATAATTAGGTCATTACTTTATTTTCTTTAACTTTTTATAGTCGTCATATGATTATGAATTAGAACTTATTAAGTTCTAATGTTAACATTAAGGTCTTAAATCTGAGATCTTACTCGATAGCTGGATATTGGAGATCGTAAACTTGTATCTTCTTAAAAGTTAGATTTGGATAAAGTAGAAAATAATGGATATCACATGAGTCTAGATTGAGTCTCTTATTTACTTTGACTGTGATTGCTTCACACACCTTGAATATTGAGCCTTATTCCTTGAGCATACTAGGTAAACTTAGGATATGGAGGATACATCCTAAGCTGGTATTTAAAAATCATAGCATTCATTCAGTTCTTTCAGTGCTTTCAGTTAGTAGAGTATGTGTAGTCTGCCTCTTCAATTCTAGTTTTATTATAGAATAGACTCAGACCTAGCTTGATAGATGTCTAGGATGGATACATGTCTTATTCTATAAGTTCAACTCAGACCTAGCTCTGTGGATGCCTAGGATGGATACATATTGAACTTTCATTTTAGAGGCCCTATATGGCCTATCCTGTTATGGCAGCACTATGTCTTAGGGTTACTGCTACTTTAGTTAAGTTGTCAGTGATTTTTTTATTTTGCCACATGCTTTAGTAGCCCTTCTTTTAGTGTTTAACTTGGTTTGCCACATGTCTCAGTAGCTTTACTTTTGCTCATGCATGTACTTAGTTTACTTTTGCCACATGTCTTAATAGCCTTTTACATGTCAATTTGCATGCCTGTATGTATGCTCTTATTTATTAGTATTAAAATATTGGCTTGTTTAGGATGCTAGAATTGTATGTCTATTTCAGCACTTGTGTTCTTATTATACTCAGCATATCTCCATATGATCATAAACATGTCAGGATCAGATTTATTTCAGCAGTTACTTTTACTTTTAGCCTCACCATGTTTAGTTGCTATTTTTGTATGTTATTTTTATATACTTATCGATTAGCTATAAATCATTAGTTTATAGCTATCTCATTCTTTGTAGCTAGTTGCACCTTATAATGCTTGCATGTTTAAAATCTTTAAATGTGATATTTTAAATATTCAGTTCACTTAAATAGCCTAAAATGTACTTAGACAATTATCTAACTGTAATATTTTTCTTTTATTGGCTGGGACCTTGGCATTTGTGATGCCGACAAATGTCAGATTCAGAGTTGTTCATCGGCAATGCTGCAGGATTGGAGCCAGTGCAGGAGGAGGATCTTCCTACTGCTGATTAGATAGATTTTCTTTTTTTGTAGTGAGATTGAGAGATCTTTACTTTCTTTTAATTCAGTTTGTAATCATTAAACTCTGGATGTATTTACTTTCTGCATTTGATCTGAATTACTGCTTTCTTTCCTTCATTTGTACTATATTATGCCTGTGGATGTTATATTATATTTTTTGCTTTCGCTACTTTGATATGCATTGATGTATGTTATAGTTCAGCTAGGTGACAAGTCCTTGGCTTAAGGCGAGTTGGGTTCTACCTGACTCTACTTGAGTTGGGGATTTGTCACCAGAGTGGAGTACCATACTCCCCGCAGTTATGCTAATATCAGTATTAGCGTAGCCACGGGAAAGTACGGGGCCCCACAGTTAGTATCAGAGAACACCATAAGGTGTCAGAATAGAATCCATGATTCCTTTCTACCTAATGGACCATTTTTCTGAGGTGCAAAAATCAATATATAACATCTATAACATAGTATTATCAGTAACTCTTTGAGGAAATTATAGAATGAAAATACTCATATCCACAAAATTTAGTGATCTTTAGTTTAACAAGACTTAGTAATTTCTCCTCTTAGAGTCAAATGGATTCTGGAATGTCAGACATGGACTACTATCTGCATACCTTCAAGTTAGCTTAGAACTATAGTTTCAAATGGACACAAGAGAGTAAATGGCAGATTGAAGGAGTTTTAACAAGAGGGACCTTTGTCTTGGACAAACTTCTACATCAAACATTGTACCGAGGGCTTGACTTTCCTATATATGCCAAGGAGTGGTTGAGTCAAGTGGAGTCAGTCCTGAGACACATAGAGTGTCCCGAGTCACTCTACGTGGACATTGTGACAGATCTGATGCTGGATTATGCAAGAGTTGATGGTACGACACCATTGGGAAGCTTTAAAGGAAGCATAAGAGGAAGCATCAGGAAGTGACTTTTGAGGACTTTTGTGGCCTTTAAGGCTGAGTATATTAAGGATGTTTGAGTGTTAGTTAGAATAATTGTCATCTTTTGACTTACATGATTCTAGTAGAGTTATGCTTTTTAACATTTTCTAAATCTTATGTAATCCCTTATTTCAGCAAGTAATGAAAATTTTTGATATCTATTGCAACTTTAAATGACTGTCTTTCTTTAAGTAATTCTGATATATGATTACATTGTTTAATTAGAATGAATCCTGGATCACCACATGTTGTCAATTCTATCAAGAATACTATTGCATCCAGTAGTTCTACCGATGAAGTCACTCATTTGCGGGCAATGGTAGCAACCTTGCTGGAAAACCAAACCCAACAAGCGATAGTCATGCAAAAGATGCTGAATGATCGTTTCGTTCCATCCGCTATTGCTGTTCCTGCTGTGCCTGTCCCGCAACATACAATCCCTTCCCATCACTCGATGGATAGTCTTCTCCATAATTTCTTAAGACTGAGGCTTTCCACCTTCGGTAGAAACCTATCGCCAATGGAGACAGCCGACTGGCTGAAAGCAGTGGAGAAGGATCTTATTAGTCTAAAGATCCCAAACTCCGAAGCAGTCCATCTCACTACACACCTATTTCATTTTGAGGTAGAATATTGGTGGGAGGAGGTCAGGAATACAAAGTTAGTTGACTATGAGTTGGAGGACATCCCTTGGGACGAGTTCGTTGAAGCATTCAAAACTGAATTCATTCCCCCATCTGCACAAAACATCATTGCAGACACGATTATAAGGTTAAATTAAGGGAGTCGTTCCATTGCTGACTACGAAAAGGAATTTCGTAGGTTGATTCGCTTTTCTCCAGAAGTTACCCATTCTGAACTGGCTAAGTGCCACCGATTTCTAAGTGGACTCCGAGATTCACTGAAAAATCAGATTGTTCCGCTCTACCTAACTAGCTTCTTTGAGCTAGTGGAAACAGCTAAGGTGATTGAGCATCATCAATCTAAAAAGGATCTCAAGCGGAAGGCACAATCAACGTCTAACTAGCATGAAGCCTCAAGAGGCACAAGCCTAATTCTGCAAAAGTCTATCAATTGGAAGCTGCACCGACTGCTGTGCCCATTCAAGGCTGTAATAGGCCTTATCTATATGGCAAGTGTTATCACTTTAGCCATAAGTGCTATAATTGTGGACGACTAGGCCACAGGGTCTATCACGGTACCCATATAGAAATAATAGATGGAGTTCCAATGAAACCATATCAGAAGAACTAGGTGTTCAGAGCTACTCCACTAAATAGGAGAGAGCCAAATTTGGCCATAATGCTAGCCCCTGCACCTGGAGCTACTCCAGAGTAGCCATCTGCTCCTAAGTCCCTGAATAATCCCAAGAGGCAGATAAACAACCATTCTGCCGGTCCTGCACGATTCTATGCTTTAACACCTCTCGAAGCCGCAGAGGACAACAATGTGGTTTCAGGTACACATTTTTGAACTTCTCCTTTGTTAAATGTATTCATGTACTTTAATTATTGTAATTTGTTAATACGATTCATATGAATAAATTAGGCACACTTTACTTAGCCCTGCAATGTGTTGTTTGACACCGGTGCTAGTCATTCATTTATTTCTGAATGATTTGCCAACATAATTAAACCACAACTGTATAATTTAGCAAAATCCTTATGCATTGAACTTCCATCTGGAGCCCAGCTAAGTGCCAATAAGTTTTGTAACATCAAAATTCCATTAAATGGTCAGGAGTTTAACTCCAAATTAATCATCTTGCCATTAACAAACTTTGATATCATCCTTGGAATGAACTGACTCAGTGATAATAATGTCGTGATAAATTATTTAAAAAAGAAAGTCACTCTCCATTCCCAGGGCAAGTCTGAGACTTTTATAGGAAAAACTAGTACACAGTTATCGTTAATAAATGCTATCAAAGTTGAGAAATTGATTAGTAAGGGTTGTGATGCTTTTCTGGTCACCGTGATGGGTGAAGCAAATGAAAGTACACCTCTCTTTGATTGTAAAGTAGTTAAGGAATTTGCTGACATATTCCTAGAAGATCTACCTGGTGTACCTCCTTCCAGAGAAGTCGAGTTCTCTATTGAACTAGCTCTGGGTACCCAGCCTATATCTAAGGCACCATACAGAATAGCACCTAAAGAATTGCAAGAACTCAATGAACAGTTGCAGGAGCTCTTGAATAAAGGCTTTATTAGGCCAAGTATGTCTCCTTGGGGAGCACTCGCTCTGTTCATAAAGAAAAGGGATGGATCTATACGAATATGCATAGATTATCGTGAACTAAATAAAGTTACCATAAAGAATAAGTACCCATTACCTAGAATTGATGATTTATTTGACCAGTTTTCTGGAGCTATCAAATTCTCTAAGATTGACTTAAGGTCTGGATATCACCAATTACGAGTAAGAGAAGATGATGTAGGAAAAACCGCTTTTCAAACTCGCTATGGCCATTTTGAATTCTTAGTGATGTCGTTTGAACTCACTAATGTGCCATCAATCTTTATGGATTTGATGCAGCGAGTTCTCAAGCCATTCTTAGACAAGTTTGTGATCGCCTTCATCGATGATATCCTCATTTATTCTAGAACCTTAAAAGAACATGAAGAACACTTGAGATTAGTATTGGAAACTCTGCGTGAACATCAACTGTATGCCAAGTTCTCCAAGTGTGAGTTCTAGTTTAAATCCATTTCATTTTTGGGACATATAGTCGATGCCCAGGGTATTCGTGTAGATCAAAATAAAGTAAGTGCTATTCAGAATTGGGTTCAACCTAAAACGGTCACAAATATTAAAAGTTTCTTGGGATTAGCTGGATATTATAGAAAGTTTGTTAAGGGATTTTCCCAGATCGCTTCACCTTTGATTAAGTTGACCCAGAAAACCGTTCCAATTATTTGGAGCCCGGAATGCAAGAAAGCATTCCAAACCTTGAAGGATGCACTATTTACCATTCTAGTTCTCGTCCTGCCCAAAGAAGGCTTGGAATATCAGGTGTACACCGATGCCTCTGGAATTGGTCTAAGTTGTGTGTTAATGCAAGAGGGTAAGGTAATCGCTTACGCCTCTTGATAGTTAAAACCCCACAAGAGAAATTATCCAGTTCATGATCTTGAACTTGCCGCTGTGATCTTTGCCTTAAAGATTTGGCATCACTATTAATATGGATTTCAATGTTCGATCTTCATTGATTATTAAAGCTTGAAGTATATCTTCACTCAAAGAGAACTAAATTGTCATCAGAGGAGATGGTTGGAACTCATAAGTGATTATGATCTTAGTATCCAATATCATCTAGGAAAAGCAATTGTAGTGGCCGATGCTCTGAGTCATCATGCTACTTTATCTTCCATGATCGCCTTCAGTTCGTTAGAATAAGAATTTTGTAAGCTAGAGATTTCTCCAGTCAGTGACGATATGCTAAGTTCTGTTCTAGCAAATATCATCGTGGAACCAACATTCCATAGAAATGTTTCTATCTCATAAACTAAAGATGATAATTATTTAAAATTCAAAGTAGATATTGAAGGTGGTCATTGTCATGAGTTGTAAATGCGTAATGGCATAATTTATCAAAATAATCATTTGTGGATTCCTAAATCCATGCATCGTGAAGTGTTGGTCGAAGGCCATAATTCTAGGTATCATATTCACCCAAGCAGTACTAAGATGTACCAGGATCTAAAGCAATTATTTTGGTGACCCGGTATGAAAAAGGATATGGCTAATTTTATGACTAAGTGTCATGCCTATAATCTGGTGAAGGCCAAGCACCAAAGACATGGTGGTCTTCTGCACCCATTAGAAATTCTGGAATGGAAATGGTTCGACATATCTATGGATTTTGTCATGGGATTATCTCGTGCTAAATCTGGTGCCGATGCAATCTGGGTTATAGTAGACTACTTAACTAAATCTGCACACTTTCTTCCTATCCATCAGACTGACTCAGTAGAGAAGCTAGCAAAGCTCTATATTAAAGAAATTATCAGACTGCATGGGATTTCAAAATCAATAGTATCCGACAGAGATGGCAGATTTACTTCTAAGTTTTGGCAAGCTGTGCATCAAGATCTGGGTACTACCCTAGCCATGAGTACAACTTTTCATCCTCAAATGGATGGTCAGACTGAAAGTGTGAATCAAATTCTAAAAGATTTGCTTAGGCTGTGTGTTCTTGATTTTGCCAGTTCCTGGGAAGATCATATTCCGTTAGTGGATTTTGCCTACAATAATAGTTTCCAAGCCAGTATTAAAATGACTTCATATGAGGCATTGTATGGCAGAAAATGCAGTAGTCCGCTAGCCTGGTCAGAAACAGGAAGCGTTCAACTTTTTGGTTCAGAGTTAGATGAAGAAATTAATAAGAAGATTCAGTTAATTCAGTAGAGATTTCGTTCAGCTCAAGATCATTAAAGCAAGTACCATGATGCTCATCATCGTCTCCTAGAATTCAATGTGGGAGATTTTGCTTATTTGAAAGTTAGTCCAATGAAGGGTGTCTAGAGATTTGGTGTAGCAGGGAAACTCAGTCCCCGCTATGTTGGATCCTTTGAGATTTTGGCCAAAGTAGGATCATCTGCCTACCAGTTAAATCTTCATGATGACTTTGAAGCTGTCCATAATGTGTTTTATATATCGTCATTAAGAAGATGTCTCAGACACCCTTCTCATCTCGTTCAACTTCCGTAAGTAAAAATCCAACCTGATCTTTCTTATGCCGAAGAACCAATCAAAGTCTTAGCTCGTGATCAGAAGTAGCTAAGAAATCGTTCAATTCCTATGGTCAAAATCCAGTGGAAAAATCGATCTATAGAAGATTCTACTTGGGAGAAAGAAGTGGATATGCGCAATAAATATCCACAGCTCTTTGCAGGCCCAAGTACTGTTCTTTCTATATTATCCATCCTATTTAAATTTTAGTCCCTGTAGTACTTTCTTCACTAAGTAATGTAGGGGATGACATCATTATTAAGTGGGAGAGTTTATAACAATCATAGTTATTACCCTAGCTAAATTCAAATTTATTAAGCTAAACTAAGCTTTGATTTTGATTCCATTAGACTCAATGGGTCATTTAAATCTAACCCTAGAAGTTTGAAATCAATCGGAGCTAAATAGTGAATTTTTGGAGTTTTGGGCTATTTTTGAACCCTGGAAAATACCTAAATTAATTTGATCTCCAAGTTAAAATTTAAGTTCATTTTTGAATTCCTCATACCTAAATTAGCTAAAGGTGAATTTTTGGGAATTTTTGGAGCTCATTTAAGCCTAAATTGGAATTATAAATTAATTAGAATTAAAGATAATTATTTAAAAGGAATTAATATTAATTAAATTAATTATATATATATTTTTATATCCATGATTCGCTGTCGAGACCATTGCAGATCCGCTGCGGGGTCCCGACAGCAAGGCAGCATAAGCCTCGAGCGAATGCGTTAGCACACATCTCTGCGCCTCCATCTAACGGTCCGTATCCCACGTATCATTAGCACGTATCCAATGGCCATGATCTTGCCTGCAGTTTTGTTATCTGAGGATTCATCAAACCGTTCAATCCCAACGGTTTCGCAGATCAGACGGCTGAGGACGAATCCCAGCTGTTCATCTTCGTCCCCGCTCGACTCCCAGCCCGACCGTGAAGATTCACAAATATTTGCCACTTCGATCTTGTCTGCCACTCCTCAGCCTCACTCCTTAGGCCGTTAGAATCATTCCATTAATGGCCGAGCCTTCCTAGGCAACCCTGAGGCTGGGGTTAATCCCATTAGGGGTGGGCTGCAAAGACAGCTCTGCCTGAGCCTGCAGCATGGCTCCCAACCATGGGAACCACCCCTAGCCTCTTCCCTTGCTATAAATACTCTTCGTAGCCCTTTCAGTGAAGCTGCTGCTCAGTATCTTCCCTGGAATTAAAGTATTGGAGCTCCTACCATTTCTGCTAAGTCCAGTTATTGGTAGAAGCCTCCCAATAGAACTCCCTACTGTGCACCGTGGATAGAGGGTGAGGTCTGGAGTTTAGACCCCCTTGCCAAGCTCTTGCAACTGTCTGGAGTGATATGAGCTGCTTGCGTTGTCTCGATCGCCTCTGCCATCCTCAGGTATAGCCCTTTGACCTCTTCTCTGTCAAGCTGGGTTCAGCTTGGCTAGCTCTTTCCCTACTGTAAATGTTGTGCTAGGGACATGCCTTAGTGTTCAGTAGGCAGTTTTCACCATGGTGGAGACTAGCAGTGGACTGGACGATGTGAATTTCATCTTAGAGTTGACTGGTGGTCAACCCTAAGGCTAGTGAATCCCAGCAATTTCTTAAGCCTCTGAGTCCTCTAATCAATAAGCTATTTCCTTCATAAGTGATTGTAAGGGTGTAGAAATCACTGGATCGATCAGGTCGATCGATATGACTATGATCGATCGACCCAGCTGAAGCTCATGTCTGTAAAATACCGTGAGTAGCACTTTAGTGATCCACCCATCCCCCAAGCTTGCTGAGTGGACCAATCAATTTCCCTTCGGCCTTTGATCATGTGAGTATAGAGCTCGATGCATATCGTTAGCTCTGTGAGGAGAATTCAATCCTCACAGTTGCGCCTGGAGAGACATTTCGGCCGAGTAGCACCCCAGTGATCCGGCGCCTCCCAGACAGGGCTTCTTAGTTTAGTCGATGCGTCTTCAGTCCCTGAAGGTGTAGCCGTCAAGATCTTGGCGTGGCTCAATTGGAGCGTGGAGAATTCAGTATTGGGATGGAACCCTAGGGTTCGGGTGTCGGGTATTTCCCCACCATGAAGACGACGGATATGGGGTGGGCCGGCCCCGACCCGCGCCTTTTTGATTTTGGGTCGACTTTAATATTAAGAAAATTTTGAATTAATTTCCTTAAGGAAATTAATTCAGAAAATCAAACCTATAGTTTTTATTTAAATAAAAATACAGATTAAATTATTTAAATAACTTTAGCTATACTTTTCTAAATGGTATAATCCAATATACTATTTTAATCAAAAAAATGCAAGGAACCTGGATACAAAATAAAATTAGAGATCTAGTGGTTAGATTTTATATAATTGCCTAATCCTTTTTTTTAATTAACTCATAATAAATTCAATTAATACCCAAAAATGTTGATTAAGGTCTATGATTATTCGTAAGACAACAGAGAACATGTGTGGACCCTCAGAAATAATTTAGTACCTTTAATTTTTCTAATCACTCCTTAATTACCCTAATTAGGGATTATTGAATTTAATCATAGTTAGCCCTCTGATTTGGATGGATCTAATTTCGAATGCCTTAATAAGAGTAGTAGAGTCTATGAATGCAAATGGATCACACTAGGATGCTATAATTTCCTTAATCACTTTAATTGGCCTTAAATTATGTTTAACACCAATTAAGCTATTTAGGTTATCAAAACCTAAGATAAGTGTGTATCTTACTTCATTAATCAATATGGAACTCATTAAAATAGATTTGAATTAATTTAGATGATTAAATCCTAAAATTTCATTCTTAGCCTCAAGAGGGGTATTTTGGTCATTTTGACCAAAATGTATTTAAGCACCCCTTAAACCTTGAAAATTTAGTAAAATACCTCTAGATAGATTATTTGCACCTTTCTAAAATTTCATGCTAATAACATTGATGCTAGGTGGAGAGAACTTAAGTTAGTTCTATTAAGATCTTAAGACCTTAAGTATCCTTAAAGCCCTCTTTCTTAAGAGCTAAGCTTAATTATCTTAAAGTGCTAGATCCTTAGTTTAATAGCTTAATTAAGTTGATCCATAAAAAAATACTATTGTAAAATTCTAAGTCTAAACTTAGCTTAAATTTAAACTGATCAACTATTAGATCTTAGATCTTTGATCTTAGACTTTAGATTTTCTAATTGAACTGAATTACTCTCCTTTGGAATTCCCTTACTTGATTAATTATCTAAATCTTTTGAGACCTTTCATGTGGGTGTAGGTTGATTTAATCTATAGGATGATGTGATTATCTTAAATATTAAATATAGATCTTAGATTCTTAATTCTTAATTAATTATTTTATTTTATAACCATTTTAGTAACCTTTCACTAAGATCTTAGTTTCTGAATCCTTCAACTTATAAGATTCCTTATCTTTAATTTGGATTTTAAAGTATGAACCCTAGATCCTTACTAGGATACTACTTTGGATTCAGGATTTGAATACCAAGTGGAGTTTGGATCCAGAATCCTTAAGTCTTGATTTACTAAACCAAGATTTGGGTTAAGAGAGGAAAATAATAATAATTAGGTCGTTAATTTATTTACTTTAACTTCTTATAATCATCATATAATTATGAATTAGAACTTATTAAGTTCTAATGCTAACATTAAGGTCGTAAAATTGAGATCTTACTCGATAGTTGGATATTGGAGATCCTAAACTTGTATCTTCTCAGAATAGTTAGATTTGGATAAAGTAGACAGCAATGGATATCACATCAGTGTAGATTGAGTCTTTTGTTTACTTTGACTGTGATTACTTCACACACCTTGAATATTGAGCCTTGTTCCTTGAGTATAATAGGTAAACTTAGGATATGGAGGATAAATCCTAAGCTAGTATTTGAAAAACATAGCATTCATTCAATTTTTCAGTACTTTCAGTTAGTAGAGTAAGTCCTAGTGTAGCCTACCTCTTTAGTTCTAGTTTTGTTATAGAATAGACTTGAACCTAGCTCGACAGATGTCTTGGATGGATACATGTCTTATTCTATAAGTTCAACTCAGACCTAGCTCTGCGAATGCCTATGATGGATACATGTTGAACTTTTAGTTCAGAGGCCCTGTATGGCCTGTCCTGTTATGCCAGCACTATGTCTTAGGCTTACTGCTACTTTAGTTTAGTTGTCAGTGTTTGTTTTGTTTTACCACATGCTTCAGTGGCCCTTCTTTTAGTGCTTGACTTGCTTTGCCACATGTCTCAGTAGCTTTACTATTGCTCATGCATGTACTTAGTTTATTTTTGTCACATATCTCAGTGGCCTTTTACATGTCAATCTGCATGCTTGTGTATACGCTCTTATTGATTAGTATTAAAATATTGGCATGTTTACAATGCTAGAATTATATGTCTATTTCAGCACTTTTGTTCTTATTATACTAGCATGTCTTCATATGATCATAAGCATGTTAGGATAAGATTTATTTCAGTAGTTACAATTACTTTTACTTTTAGCCTCACCATGTTTAGTTACTATTTTTGAATGTTATTTTTACATACTTGTTGATTAGCTATAGATTATTAGTTTATAGCTATCCATTCTTTGTAGCTAGTTGCACCTTATAGTGCTTGCATATTTAAAACCTTTAAATGTGATATCTTAAATATTCAGTTCATTTAAATAGCCTAAAATGTACTTTGACAATTGTCTAACTGTAACTTTTTTCTTTTATTGGCTGGGGCCCTGGCATCTGTGATACCGACACATGTCAGATTCAGAGTTGTTCATCGACAGTGCTGCAGGATTGGAGCTGGAGGAGGATCTTCCTACAACTGCTTAGATAGATTTTCTTTTTTTGTAGTGAGATTGAGCAATCTTTACTTTCCTTTAATTCAGTTTGTAATAATTAAACTCTGGATGTATTTACTTTCTGCATTTGATCCGAGTTACTGCTTTCTTTCCTTTGTTTGTACTATGTTATACATATGGATATTTTATTATATTTTCTACTTCTGCTCTTTAATATGCATTGATGTATGTTATAGTTCAGTTAGGTGATAAGTCCTTGGCTTAAGGCGAGTTGGGTTCTACCTGACTCTACTTGAGTTGGGGATTTGCCACCGGAGTGGAGTACCGTACTCCCCGCAGTTATGATAATATCAGTATTAACATAGCCGCGGAAAAGTACGAGGCCCCACAACTAACCACCGACTATGGGACCGACCCATTGGATGGACGGAGTCGCCGGGGAAAGCTAACCCTGGTCCTAGGGTTCGGAAAGGAAGAACCTAACATATTCTACTATGGATCCAATCAAAAATTGATTCGATCCAGCCATTAGATAGATAATTAGGTCCACTGGATCTTCAATCGAAGGCATGAAATAGAGTTTCAAATCCAACAATAATACGTGCGATGAGTAAAGAAGGAGTTAGGATGTACCTAAGGTGGACGAACGAGGATGAAGGCTCGGCAAGGGTTCGATTAGCGGTCCCCACAGCTCCCAGTTTGTGCAAAACAATAAGCCCTTTGAGTGGAAAGGGCTTTAAGGATCTCAGGGCAGAGCTTGTGAGGCTGGGCTACGTGGGGCTGGCCAGGCTCGGTAGTGGCTGCCACGTGGATTCAACGCGGAGAGATCGAAGAAGGTGACGAGGCACCCACCGTTCAATCCTACCTCAGATCGAACAACCCACGTTAATTCAGGTGGCAGATCTGAGGGACGGGATCCGACCCGCAACACTCTGTGTCTGAGCTGATAACGGGATCTGACCCGTTAACAGAAATTAATTATTTAATTAATTTATTTTACTCATTTACTTAATTAATTTTAACTAATCATTTAATCCCAAAAATTTCTAAATATTCATCCCAAGCTAATTGAGGAGTGAGGAACGCAATAGTGTGGTTAGATTTTTGACCCAATGAGTATTCTAATTTCTTAATTTTAAAGGTTTTTAAATATTATTAAAATAGTTGGTGAAATTTGATGTCTTCCGATTACCTCCAAAATATCACCCCTAGCTAATTTGGGGGTAATGAGAATAATGAAGAAGTCTGATTTTTGCTCTGATGTCAATTTAGATAGGTCAATTTCTAGGGTTTTTGGATTTTCCTAAAATCAGGATTTGATCCATTCGACTCCTGATTTGGACTAGGTCTTGGTGGTGAACTCCTGATGACCTAATTAAAGTACAAAGAGTAAGATTAGGACCTGGATTAGTCCTAATCAGATTGGGTAAAAACTTGGATTGTTACAAGCCCCCCCACTTAAGAATGATGTCGCCCTCAATATCACTCGTGTGGAAAGAAAAAGGCAGGATAAAAGAATATTAATTGAATTGAAAGATTAAGGAATTAAGAAAGGTACATGGATGTTCAAATATACTAGAATACTTAGCTCTCAGATCTGATTCTTTCTCCCAAGCGGCTTCAGCAAAAATGCAATTCTTCCACTGCACTTTGACAATTGGGATGGAATGGCTCCTTAACTTTTTTTGGTCTCTCCCTAGAATTTTGATAGGCTTTTCAATGAATGATAAATTTGGTTGGATCTCTATTGAAGGAATAGAGATTAGGTGGTGAGGCTCTCTTAGGAATTTTTTGAGAGACGATACGTGGAATACATTGTGCATAATAGCAAAATCTTCAGGCAACTCTAACTTGTATACTGTTGACCCAATCCATTTTAAGATTTTGAACGGTCCAACATATTCTGGACTAAGCTTTCCAGAAACTCCAAAATGGTAGATACCTTTCATATGACTGACCTTTGGGTATATTAGATCTCCTTCATGGAATTCGAGGGGATGATGACGGGCATCGTGGTAATTGCTCTACCTATCTTGAGCTATTTTGATCCTTTGTTGGATGAGCCTTACCTTTTTATTTATTTCTTCCACCAACTTAGAGCCATAAAGTTGAACATCTCCTGTTTCAGACCATGCTATATGAGTAGAACACTTTCTACCATATAAAGCTTCATATAGAGCCATTTTGTTACTCGCTTGGAAGCTGTTGATATAAACAAATTCAACTAAATGAATGTGATCTTCCCAAGATTCTGAGAAATCCAACATGCTGAGATAGAGCAGATCTTCTAAAAATTGATTAACTCTCTCCGTTTGACCATTTGTTTGTGGATAAAAGGCTGTGCTCATTTCTAAAATAGTGCCTAAGTCCTGATACACAGCTTGCCAGAATTTGGAGGTGAAATGACTGTCTCTATCAGATACAATAATATTGGGAATTCTGTGCAGCCTAACTATCTCTTTGATATACCGCTTTGCTAGCTTCTCAATGGAGTTAGTTTGATGAATTGGAATAAAATGCATAGACTTGGTCAATCGATCTACTATCACCCATATTGCATTTCCTCCTAACCTTGCACGGGGTAAACCCATGACAAAGTCCATGGATATATCTGACCATTTCTATTCTGGAATTTCTAATGGGTGCAACAAACCACCTGGCTTCTAATGTTCTACCTTGACTAGACATTACATGTGGCATTTGGCAACAAAATCTATTACACTCTTCTTCATTCCTGGCCACCAGAATGACAGCTTCAGATCCTGAAAAGAACTTCCTGGGTGCACTCGATATCCTGAATTGTGGTCTTCGATTAGCACCTCATGATGCATAGATTTAGGAATCCATAAATGATCCCTTTAATAAATAGCACCCTATGAAAATGAATATCAGTACGGTAACCACTCTCAATGGCTTGTTTAAAGTTTAGATGCTCATCATCTTTAGTTTGTGAAATGGTCACATCTTTATGGAAAGTGGGCTCCACATTACTCATTGAGATCATTGTACTCATTAGGTCACCACACATTGATTTAATATCCATTTTACGAAACTCCTTTTCTAATAGGCTTTCTATAACAACCCTAGGCTGTTACCCTACTAAACTACAATCTAGATAACCATTATTTTAGACTTCGTTGCTTTAGAACATCAAATGAAGCTTATCCTAAAAATTTAAAGTCCATTAGACTTCTCTAAGTCCAAAATGATATTTTGTTTAGTCTAGATGCCCTAGTCTAGACCCAAAATATTTTGATCTCAAAATTAAATTATGATTGCATTTTTGAATTCCTCACCCCCAAATTGGCTAAGTGTGAAAGTTTGGTGCAATTTGGAAATCATTTGGACCATAATTCAATTTAAATTAAAATGGTCCAATTGTACTTAAGGGTTTCTAACATTTCATAATTGCATAAATACCCATTAAACTGAATTAATAGTCAGGATCCGCTGTGCGGACCGCGGGTGATCCGCTGCGGAGCCCGGGTCGCGCGACAATGGCAACCCGCAGATCTAGCTATCGCGCCTTCTTAATCCGACAGCTAGGATTAGATCCCGTGGAGCCGCGGATCAACCATTGTATCTACCCGACTGATCCAACGGCCCAGATCACTCCCGCGATCAGCCGTTAGGATCTGGGCGATACGAGTTGTTCCGCCATCTGATCGATGGATCAGACAGTATTCAAAGGTCCCGGCACTGTGGACCTTCGTCTTCGCCACGCCCGTGCCCGACAGGGAAAAATTCCCGTACTGCCAGCTGCCCATCCGGTCTGCCACTCGCGCCTCCAGTTTAGCAGGGCCGTTAGGAACCTCCCATGAATGATTAGAGACCCCATTCGGGCCTCGTGACCCAGCCGAGCTTGAATTGGAAATTTGAGAGCTCGGCCATGGCCCGACCTCTCAGGACCTCTCCAGCCCAAGCCAGCCCTCCAGAAGCTTCCCAACCCTCAGCCAAGGCTATAAATAGCCCTGTCCCTGCTTCAATTGACCTTTGCTGATCAATTGAAGCCTCGGTACCTTCCGCCATTACTGAACTCCTGAGCTTGCATAGGTGATCCCCAGGCATTCCTGGCGTGTGTACCACTGATAGGAGAGTCTCCTAGCATTCAGGAACTCTCAGAGGAGGCTCAGCAAACCCAGCATTGTTCCCTGCATCATCTGCGAGCTCTCCCGAGAATCCAGGTACCCCACTTACCGGGTACGAGCCAATGAGGCTCGAACCTTCTCCATTTTGATTCGTGCAGCTTCGTATTGTCGAACCGAACCTAATGCTATCATAATTGAGTCGTCAGTTAGCCCCGATCGATCGAATTGATCGATCGGGCTAAGCCCTTTGAGGATTGTCTTGGTCGAGTAAGGACCCGGTGATCCAGATCATCCCAGACCCTCAGACCAGAGGGCTTCGATTCGCCTAACCTCCCTAATGGTGTAGGGATCGAGCCCAGGGTCTGGCTTGGTCTCTGTGGGGAGAATTGCCTCCCCACAGTAGCTCCATTTGAGGAGCCCTCGGGTGAGTAAGGTCTGGCCAATCCGGATCGTCTCATATAGGGCTTTGGGTCCCGTTCGGTGCGTCTGACCATGGTGATCGAGAAGGGATGAATTGCTGGCCTTACTGTGGTTGGGGTGCACTAGATTTAGCTGATTAGGGTTTCCCTAATCGGGTGAATCCGTCGGGATGAAGCGCAGGGACGAAGACCCTGTGCGGGTCGGGTCAGCCCATGACCCGCGCGGTGCGACCGTCCCGAGTCTTCGGGCCCCGATCGACCCGCACGGTTCGGCTAATGGGCCAAGCCCATTTAATTATTATGTGATTAATTGGAATTATTTTCCTTAAGGAAAATAATCAAATTAATCAAATCATATGAAAAATTAATTAGAAAAATACAAAATGTATTAATTGAATAACTTTTAATCCACTGGTCCAAATCCTATGATATTATATATGAAAATGATCAGAAAATCATCAGGGATCTGAATATAACATAAAATTTCACATTTGATGGTTATATTTTCCATTAATGCCTAATTATAATAGAACTTAATTAGGATGATTTAGCAATTATACTTAACCAAATTGCTTGTTTAGGGTGCCATTAGTTCGCTTATGTTAGTAAAATGCATGTGCTAAGTGAATTATTTTTCTGAGCTCTGTATTTCAATTAATGCCCTAATCTTGTTAAAATATGATTAGTGAAATTTAGGGTTTATACATATTGGATCTTAACAAACCTAGGCTCTGATTAATTGTATTACTAAACAATGTTTGTATGCCAAATTGCAGCTAATTTTGATGGTTAGATTTATAATTATGTGATAATCTATTTGAATGGATTTAGGGTTTGATTAGTATTAATTACTTTCTATTTTTCTGAAATTTTCTTTTTAGGATAACTTATAACTAGAAGCTAGATGTAATGAAATCTTGTAAGTTCAATTATTAAGTATAAATGAAATAAATCTAAATTTTGAAAACCTTAATCACCTTAACTAACTTAAGAAATCTTAAGACTTTGATCAAGCTATTAAGACTTGATCTAGGTCTGAGTTTGCCACCAATAATACATAATTAACCCATTGATTTGACATTGATCTACAAACCTACACTTAATCTTAATTAAGAAAGGAGTAGGGGTCAAAGCCTAACCTACTTAAGTAAGATCCAAATCCTTAAATCTTAACTATATTGATTTGATTATAAGACAATGAACTTGACATTTTCCAATAATGCATTTGATTTGATATTGAATCTAAGCATTTGAATTATACATATTAAGGTTGACAATAACTCTATGTGATTTCTTAATCTGAATCAAAACCTTAAGATCCTTGATTTTCTCCTAAATAATAATATTAGCACAAGAGATTAATAAAATCATCTTGATTGAATAATTGATCTAAAACCTTAATAATATATTTTGATTTAGATTCCACAATCATAGATCAAGCTGTGATCAGATGACTTAATCATCTGATCTGATCATTCTAGATCCAATTATGAAACAAAAAACCTGAGAGGTTAATATTGAAGTTTAGAACGGGAGATGTTAAGCATCTCTTCATAAGATCATCTTAAAACATTTAAAAAACCTAAATTATATATACCTTGAGGTAGGAGCACTTGTATGATGCATTGAGGTAGAAGCTTAGAAGATCCCATAACCTTAGAAATTATTCTTACCCCCTCATGGTAGGAAACACTTAAGACATTAGAATGATACTTCCCCTTGTGGTAGAATCCATGCTATGAGATCCTTGATTGCATTTTTAGTGGAACCTTGTATAGGACTTACCTATTTAGCATAGGCCTTTATAGTCTTGATAATTCCTTGCTTTACTAAGTAGACTTGTTTGAACCTCGATCATTGGGTGGTGTAGTATAGTATACCCATAGTACTGGTTTCCCAGTAGCATTCGGGATTGGTTGATTCACTCTAAATAGGGGCTTATAAGCAGGTGCTATCCTGCGGGATTAGATGAATACAGTCCCATTAGAATAAATCAATCAAACCTAAGAGTGTATTAAACATGTACTCATTCCTTAGTTTGATTGAAATACAAGTTGCCAATGGGCAATGCCTTCTAACGAAGATCGCTTCAATAGGTATGGCTCAAACAAACTGAGTAATTGAAGTCACCTTCTTTGAGACATTAAGTGTGATTGCGAGTATGGCATCTTAATAATTTAGCTTGAGATACAAATAGCCAATGGGTGATGCCTCCTATCAAATGTCGCTTCGTTAGGGTGGCTTAATCAAACTAAGTGATGAGAACCACTTTCCTTGCAAGAATACTAAGTATGTGTATACCATCATTCTATCTAATAATCTTTAAGAAAATCTACAACTTTAACTAATTACGGATCTAGAAGTTAGGAGCTAGAATCCTTTTAGCAGGATTCTGTACAGTGGAGACTTAGAATTCATTAACAGCATTCCAATCTTTCATGGATTTCTGGATTTTTACTCATATAGAATAGAAGCATGGGCATAAGCATGAGCATGGACTTGAAGCATTATTTCAGTAAAAATGCATGAGTATCAGTGATGAAGTATGGGTTACGGAATGTTACATACACATACTGGGGAATTTCAGGGTGCATCTGTGTCACCATACTTTATTCTGAACTAGGTGTATGTTTATATTGGACTGTACTACTCATAGTCTTTCAGTGATAGTTCAGTGACATATCTGTGACATATGTGGTGTGGCATATTTGGGTGCATCATTCTAGTGACATACAGTACAACATTTGGCATTTCTTTCATCTTGATTTCTGAGTATTTAATGTTTCCTTTACTTTCAGTTTTCATTTGTGTGACAAGTTTACTTACTTAGCCTTTACTATCTTACTTACTTGGCTGTTACAGTTTTTCCTTACTTAGTTCTGTTTCCCCAGTTTTCCTGCAGTTTTTCTTTACTTTACTTGTTACTTGCATTTAGCTTTATTTCTGCATATTTAGTTGCGATGTGTTAGACTTCTTGTCTAACATGGGGTACTTTTGGGATCCGACAATTTGCTAGATCCCGAGCAGCTTGTAGAGACAGGGTAGGCGGACATACAGGAGATCTAGGGGGATTACGTGGAGCCTTAGTGGATCGGACATCTACCGTTACTTACTGCTTTATTTCAGCACTTTAGATAAACTTTCTATTTTTGCATTTAAATTAATCTGTAATAAATTATGGATGTACTTTTACTTTTTCTAAGATGAATTTGAATGTATTTTGGATGTTTTTCTTTTAGCTTACGCACTCTATTATACTACTATACTTAGTATTGTGATGTGATCAGCATACTGGAAATACTGATATATTGAAAGTGTATATTGGATTCTTATTTGCTTCCCTAGATCCAATGTATGTACTAGTCTAATACATAAGATAAGTATTCTGCTCTTATCTTAGGTATTGACTCTTGATCCTACTCGTAGGTTCGAGTAAGCAACCTACAGTGTGGCTCAGTCTCTAGCCTATTCGGGAAGATGAATGTTGTTGGTTCTCGTCCTCTTGAGTAGTGCACCGCTCCATCGCTGATCTGATTTACTACTTGTCTTTTGCGCATGATGACGGGACTTGGCACTACACTTTCAGAGATAAGGGCGTTAAGGGTAGCCTGATGGCTCAGAGCATCAGCCACAACATTTACCTTTCCAGGATAATACTGAATGTCAAGGTCATAGTCACTGATTAATTCCTATTACCTTCTCTATTTGTAATTCAACTCCCTTTGAGTGAATATATACTTGAGGCTCTGGTGATTAGTAAAGATTGAGCACTGAATTCTATATAGGTAGTGATGCCAAATCTCTAGAGCGAGCACTACAACAGCTAATTCGAGGTCATGGACATCATAGTTTCGCTCATGGGTCTTCCGTTGACGGGAAGCATATGCGATAACCTTCCCTCCCTGCTTTAACACAGCTCCCAAGCCTATGATAGAGGCATTAATGTAGATTTTGTAGTTCACTCCTTCAGTGCTTAAAATGCTCCATCACTGGCTAGAGACCATTCAAATGGTATTGCTTTCTGAATTTTCTTGGTTAATGGGGAAGCTATCTGGGAAAATCCCTTCACAAACCTTCTGTAATACCCAGCTAGACCTAAAAAGCTTCTAATGTCAGTGACTCTCTTTGGCTAGTCCTAATCTTGAATAGCACTAACTTTATTTTGATCCACTCTAATTCCTTGCACATCCACCACATGGCCAAGGAAAGCAACTGAATCAAGCCAAAACTCATACTTTGAGTACTTGGCATATAGTTCGTGGTCACGTAGTTCTCCCAAAATTACCTCAAGATGACATTCATGTTCCTTCTTTGTCTTAGAATATATTAGAATATCATCTATAAAGATAATGATGAATTTATTGAGATAGGGTTTCAATATTTGTTGCATCAAGTCCATGAAGATTGAGGGTGCATTTATTAATCCAAACGATATCACTTAAACTCACAGCCGTATCTGGTTATGAAGACTATTTTAACTATATCATAATCCTTCACCTGCAGCTGGTGGTATCCTGATCTCAAATCAATTTTGGAGAACACCTTTGCTCCAACCAATTGATCAAATAAATCATCGATGCGAGGAAGCGGGTATTTATTCCTTATGGTTACTTGATTTAGTTCTCTATAATTAATACACATCCGCATTGACCCATCCTTTTTCTTGACAAATAAAACTAGTGCTCCCCATGGGGAAGAACTAGGTCTTATAAGACCCTTCTCCAATAGCTCCTGCAGTTGCTTGTTCAATTCCTGCAATTCTTTAGGTGCCATTTGATAGGGAGCTTTAGAGATTGGCTGGGTTCCTGGAACAATATCGATTGCAAATTCTATTTTCCGTGTAGGTGGAAGACCAGGTAGGTCTTTGGGAAAGACATCGACAAATTCACAAATGACGAGATTTTTGGATAAGGGAATGTCTTCCTTCTTCTCCCTAGTATTGTTACTAGGAAGGCACTGCAACCTATACTTACTAACCTATTGACTTTGTTAGCATTGATCAAAGAAGCCCTTGTACTGAAGTTCCCAATGAATGAATTTGCTTGTCTACCATCACCCAAGGTGATCTTTTTTTTTTAGCAATTGATGGTGGCATCATGTTGACTTAGCCAATTCATTCCCAGGATAACATTGAAATTCGCTATTGGCAAAACTACAAACTTGGCTTCAAATTCGGTTTCCCCAATAGGTATTTGTATCTTGCAGAACTGACGAGCTGGCAATTGAGCTATAGATGGTAGTCCTACGCTTAAAGGACTCGCTAGACGTTATAGTGGCAAGTTGAGAGATTTTGTACAACTCTCAGAAATAAAGGAGTTACTAGCTCCAATGTCAAATAAAATGTTACATAGCTTATTATTTACAGATGCAAAAATTTACTAGCTACCTTAAGCAAGTAATACTGAAGAAGATAGATTTGGTTTAGAAGTGTGCACCTGACACCACATTGTTATCCCCAGCCGCCTCAGTATGGGTAAGAGCATAAACACGTGTGAGACCAGTAGGCTGTTTATTGTAAGGTCAGTGGATAGGTGGCCTCGGAACATTAGGGCGGGGAATAATGGTTGTCCCACACCATTGGCTAGAAGGAGGAGGTGGTAGTGCTGGGCGGACTGTAGCAGGCTTTTAGAACAAATTGAAGACTCATTATCGTTTGGAGTGATCAATCTAGTCGCCATCAATAGTATCAGTGTAGTTTCACTGATAGTAGGAGTGACCCTGCCTTTCGCAATTGAAGCAATTTCCAGTCCTATGGTACCATCGTCCATATGGATGGGGACGAGTGCAACCATCGAAGATATTTATCGTCAAATTTTTTGCTTCAATTTGATATACCCTAGCCCTTTTAGAGTTCTCGTGCTGAGATGTTATGGTTCCATAGCTACGTCGGGGTTCATATGCTTCATCGAGTTCTAGCATTTTGGCGGATTCCAAAAGTTCTGAAAAGTTAGTTGAGCAGTGGGAAACGACCTACCTCCGGATGGAGGGCTGTAATCCACTCCAAAATTGATGGCATCAATCAAATTCTGTGGGGACAAGGTTAGAAGCGAACCTTGACAGACGCCAGAATTCAAACTCATATGCGGAAACTGAGTGGTTCCCTTGTTGCAGCTTGAGGAATTGATCTGCCATTGTATGCTTGGTGGAGGTGGGGATGTACTAGGTCTAGAATGCCTCTATGAAATCATCCCATGTGACGCCCCACCCCTTAATCCACAAGATTAAGCTAACGGGTGGTGTGCCACTCTGACTAACCCTTCTCTTATAATTGGATTAGGATGAAATTCACAATCCACCTAATAAGGGAAAAAGTAAGCACAGACTCAAACATCAGTCACTATCTAATAAAATTATACAGAGTGCAGAAGCGATTTAAAGATGAGAAACATCCAAGCATCACAGTATAAATAATAAGAAATATAACTCAAAATAAAAGCATAGTAATTTGAACATACAGTCAAGGGTACTTGTATTATTACATCAATTTAAAGTTTAAGCAATGAAGGTAAAAAAGCTCTCATCCTCACTTATAATAAAACTATACAGCTTCTTCTAAGGGCTCCTCTTCTGGATAAGGCTCCACTCCTAGCACCTGATCGTCTAACTGAAGAGGATCTACCATTGTCGGTTTCACAATGTAGGACCCCAGCCAAAAAGAGAAAAATCTTGTGTTAGACAATTGTTATGCATTTTATAATATCACCATTTTACATTTCTAAGCGACAATTACATCAAAAATAGAATCAACTAGCAATGCAATAAGAAAGGAAAAAGCTATAAACAATATTTATAACTTAAAGCAAAAAGGAGGCTAAGATATGCCTCAAATATAAGCTAAACAAGGCAGGGCATATATAAATAACTAAACAAGTACTGAAAGAAAATTTTAGACCTAAACATGCCGATGATCATATGACGTATGCTAATTTAAAACAATAATCTGAAGATGGTACATGTAATATGAGTAGTAAAGTCTAGCATCCTATACAAGTAGCTATACAAGTGAGTAGGTAAAATAATATAACTAATTGTAATAATATGCATTAATAACATCATAAACAGTAAGCTGAAAAACTGTAAAGGAACGTATAACTGCCATATCAGAAGAATTGGCCAATCTGGCCCAACATATATATCTATCCATCCACATAGCCTTTCTAGGCTAGGGCAAACATATCTCAATAATACTGTGTAATTGAAGAGGCAGATAATACTATGCCACATCTTTTAGTTATTTTACTTTTATTTCTGTGAATAATTTTAGAAACAACTAAGGAGAGTCAAGCATATCTACAAGACTAAATGGGTCCCAAGCCTAATACACTCTCCTCAATGAGTAGTGTTAAGCATCCTAATCTTACCTTACCCCTGTCCATTGGAGTAAATGTGCACCATAATCTACCATAAACTGAACCCAAATGCAAATGTTTTTTTAATTTTCTAAGTTTTCATTTTCATGCAACAAATTTTTTTTATATGACTTGTCCAAGGAAAATGGCTCAAAACATCAAGGAATGCGTAGCAACAAAATATATCAAATAAGCAAGGGACTCTACTGATATGGTGATATCGTTTATTTTCTAATTAAACCATTCTAACTATTTCAAGTTACACAAGTGCAGGATCACCATTTTCTAACTATCGTGTGTAACATAGAAACTCATCCTTATAAATTAAAAAGGATTAGAACTGATCAGGTTCTAATCTAATTTAATCAAATTACTTCTATGAGTTAAATTAATAAATCATACGTCCTATCTAAGATCTGATCAAGATCTTCTAACCTGTATATTATGGATTAAACATCACGAGAATTGGGCTTAATCATATAATCCAGAAAGGATAAGACCTAAGATTTAGATTTCATTCTATAAGTGATCTACTAAATAAGGGAAATCCTATTAAAAAATCAAACTTAATAGCATAAATCTCCTATCTTAAATCTAAGGTTAAAAGATAAAATAATCATAATAAGTTGTAAGAGAAAAAAAAAATCTAGAAATTAATAAAACTAAGGTTTCATCCATTGAGTAACCCATTTACCCAATAAATGAACTTTAACCTATAATCTAATCCTAGTCTTAGGAAGGGTCCTTAAGGTGTAGCGTTATAGACTTAGAGAAATTTTGAGATCTGACCTAATAGTTAATTTTACCTATTTAAATGTCACTAATATAGTTTTAACATTGGTTTTAGTGCTTTAAAACACAATTTAGAGATTACGGATGTTTAATCTAAATTTTGGGAGAAATATCTATTTTGCCCCTACTTAAGGGTCTAAAAAGTCAACTTTTGATTTAAGGGTCCAAATTATAGTTTCTTAGTTCCAAATGATTCCTTACTATCTAACTGAAGATAGACAGTAAGTACGTCCAATTTGGACTTCAAACGATCAAGATATGACTTAACTAAGATTATAGGTATTTTGGTCATTTTCTAATTTTATAGAGTTCAGATCCTAAATTTTATTTCAATTTATTGATGACATTAAAATTCTAAACTAGTTAGCAACTTGAATTTTCTAAATTGGAGTTGAGTTGACCAAGGCATCATAATATGATATGATACTACTCATGGTTTAACTATTATGCATACGCCTTGATATTTATAATCGTTACATAATTGAAACATGATCTTCCCATAACTTAAAATGTCTTGTTTTTAAATTTAATTGTAAATCACTTTAATATTCAAATATTTAGATCATTATAATTATTGTATATATATACATATATTTTTATTGCTTTAATACTCTATTTGAGGTTTCACTTCATAATGAATATACTACTTAATGTAATTTTCTAGGCTGTGGTATCTCAATTGTTGTGTCGTAATTATCTGAGTATAAATTAGATAACTGCTTGTTTATGTTACATAGATAGGGCAATTCTCAAATTAATAATTACATATATTTGATATATATTACTTTCCAATTTTCATAGGAGATTTGAAATGCCAATTTATGCTTTTAGTTACCAATAAGGAACAATCGAGAACAAAACCTCTTTGAAGCTCCATATGCACAAGAAATAGAGGTTGATAAAAATATTCTTAGTAGTTCTAAAAGACACTTTAACACGACCAATATGGCTAGTAATTGGCTAACTAAAATATGTATCAAAAACTTTTATCGTGAATGTCGGTTGGACATCTGGTTCCCCTCGACGCCCAACTCGCAACCCAACATATCCTTCAACAATACTTTATTAATGCTGCCCTACCGATATAAATAATATCGAAACATATATCAAATTTAACTTTCCTTGCATTCACAAAATCTTGATCCACAACACATCTTCATAGAGCAAGAGGGCAATGTATTATCCAATCTTGTAAGAAGAGAAGGACAACAACAAGATCGCATCTTAATTATATAGATCATTGGCTTAACCCTACTCTAACAAATAATGAGCAATATTTATAAAAGCTAAGGTTTATAAACTTTTCTAGTAGCAACATCTAAATTTATTCAAATCACTTAAGACACTTTTTTTTATTTTATATAAATCTTGTTATATGCCTTTTCTCAAATTTCAGGATATGTATATAAAGAATCAGGTAGTGTTTTAATCCAAATATGTCTCATTTAACTATATTTTATAAAATTTGCTGCTCTCTAAGTCTTTTTCAGTTCTCAAAATATATGCTCTCATCCTTATTACTCCTTTAAGTCCTTTAACTCTCATAATACTTTTATACTATGCGATTGGGGAAGATTGTTGCTCCTCTTTGCGTAATGACATCCCTAAACATCATTTAGGCTGCATTTAACGCAACTCTTAGATTGTCGAGCTTTATAAGCTGCAGCTATTTTGTTTCAATCGTACATAAGAGCTTCTGCATACTTCTATAGAACGCATGCCTTCAAAATGTAGTTTCCAAATCAACCTTAAAGTGCAGTAAATATCTGCATTTTAATAGGTCAAATTTCAGGGTTTTCTGGATTTTCTAGAAATCAGGACTCAATCCATTTGACTCCCGATTTGGACTAGGTCTTAGAGGTTGACTCCTAATGGCTTAATTAGCACTTATGATTATATTCAAGACTAAGGTTAGTCCTAATTGACTAAGGTAACAACTTGGGTTGTTACACCCCAAGATATGTCTTCTAGCTCTAAGTTTGCAAACAGTGTATGACGGATTTTATCCCACCAATACTCTGCCTCATCTTGGAAGAGATGAGTCGTCAAACAAATTACTTCAGAATCCGAGCACTTGATGCTAGTGAGGTTATTCTCCACCATTTTTATCCAATTAGATGTGTCGATGGCGGAGAGACTTCCATCAAAGGTGGGAGGTCTGAGGCGCAGGAAGCTATGCAACTGTCCATCAGCGGACTGAATATGGTGCTGGAACGAGTAGTGAGGGGCTATATTGGTTTCAATGTTTGAGTGACTCTAGCCCATTTGAGATGTTAGTAGTCGCTCCATATGCTCTGCATGTTGGTCTTGTACCTTGGCCGCTCTCTTGGCCTATTTATTATAAGAGTCTACCATGATATTGACAACTTCTAGCAAGGCATTTAACTCACTAGAGGATCTGCTGGAGGTAGCAGGAGAAGGGCTCTGTCCAGGATTCATTATTGTACAAATCTGGGTTTTATAAAATGATGGCCCAATTCAAAGTTCTGAGAAGATAAATATGATAACTCTATTATTCATTCAAAATTAAGATTCATGATGCAGGAGGATATGATAGATATCATAGAAATAAAGACTAAGACTAAGACATCTTTCCGATATATTTGGTGGCAAAAGCATGGTGGAAGTCATCATAGGTGGCCTTCGTCTACATTCCTTCATGCATATGGGTGAGTGCCCATAAGGTGACATTCCACCAGTCCTCAGCTTTGTCTTGTAGGAGGAGAGATACAATGGAGACTCAAATGTTGTTTGGAAAATCAATAGCTTCAAACACAAAGTCTGCCCATTTCAGCCACTCCTTGGCTAAAATTGGGAGGTCAAAACCCCTAAAAGCGTCGTGCTGAAGTAGTCTATCTAGCACTCGGACTCCGGGCTCCGATACTCCCTCTACGTACCTTCCATATCGCTGATGGAATTGGGAGACATACTTCCAAATAGCTTCAAATCATCGGAGATGCCACCAAAACATTATTCTTGAGCATCTAACGATTTCATAAGTTAAATTAGCATACTTATATCTTACTAATTTCTTTTAGTCTAAGTTCTTTAAGCATTTTATCTCACCTACATATGTATTTCTCGTTCTTATACCTTTTTATTCTGAGCAGGATATTGTGGTAACCTGGATGTAAACTCTAATATTTTTGTTTAGTGATTGCCTTGTTAGAAGAATCATCCATTAGGTAGAGAAGAAATGCAAATTTCAATCTGACACCTTATGGAATTCTCTGATACCAACCTATGGCGCCCCGCTCCTTAATCCACAATCATTAGACTAAGGAGTGGAGTGTCACTTTGGTAAATCCCTTACTTAAGATTAGATTAGGTATAAACCTTAATCCACTTGTAAGGAAGAGATGCGCCACTGCATGCATGCTTAAAACTCAGCCACTAAGTGAATATAGATCAGAGTGCAGAAGTAAAGTAAACCAGGTGTACATCCAGATTATCACAATAAATAAGAAAAGTGAAACATACAGCTCAGAGTATAATGTACAGTAAAGAAAAGCACAGTCAGGGTACCTGTATTATTATAGTATTAAAAGAATAGTTTTAAAAGACTGAAATAAAAAGAAAAGTCTCTCATCCTCACAAGATGCAAAAAGGAAAACTAAGCAGCTTCTAGATCACCTGGCTGAGGCTCCTCTTCAATAAAAGGCTCATCCTCTTTAGCACTTAGCTCCTCAATAAAACTAACATTGCTGGTTTCACAATGCCAGGGCCCCCAACCAATAAAAGAAAATCTTATTAGACAATTGTTTAAGTACATTTTAGGCTAAATATTTTACATGAATTATTAATGTCAGCATTTACATATACAAACTAAAAAAATTATCTAGCATAGGAGTAGTAAGCATACAAGAAGTATAAAAGTTATATATACAACATTTATAACTAAGCAGGAATTAAAGCAAAAAGGCACACCTCAAGCAAATTAAGCAAGGAATAGGAATATATACATAATGCAGTAAGTAAAAGTATTGTAAGAAAAGTCTAATTCTAAACATGCTGATGATCATATGATATATGCTGATTAAAAATAGTAAGTCTAAAATGGTGCATATAGTAAGCAGTAAAATCTAGCATCCTATAAATATATACAAGTGAGCAGGTAATCACAAATACAGCTGACTGAAATAACATGCATCAATAACATAGTAAATAGTAAACTGAGACTGAAACAAGTATGTATAATTACCATATTAGAAAATTAGTCAATCGGGTCTAGACAGAAATTCCCCAAGCTTTTCTGGGCTAGGGCAGGCAGAATAGAATAGCAGGACTGAATAGATAGTAAATACAAATACAGAATCTCTTAGTTATTTTACTTTTATTTCTGTGGACACATCCAAAAATAGTTGAGGAGTCAAGCACATCTGCAAGACTATACAGGTTCCAAGCTTAACACACACTCCTCAATGAATAATGCTAAGCATTCTTATTACTTTTTAGCCATGTTAAGTAGGGTAAATGTGCACCATAACCTACCATAATATATCTGAACCAAGGCAACGGTTGTCCTAATTATTTTATGTTTTTATTTTATGCACAAGTTTTCTTACATGACATGCTCAAGAAATTAAGCACAAAATACAAGGAATGCGTAGAACAAGAAATTCAAGTAAGCAAGGGACTCTTCTATATATGGTGACATTGTTTCTATCTAATTAAACCATTCTAATTATTTTAAGTTACACAAGTTCAGGATCTCCAATTCTTACTATCGAGTATAACTTAGAAATATAGCCTTATAAGTTAAAAGCAATTAGAACTGATCAGGCTCTAATTTAGTTCAATCAAAATTGATTATAAGTTAAATAATAAATCAGTACAACCTAATTAATGAATTTAGAAGTTCTACACTAAGATTTGATCAAGATCTACTAACTAAAGGTTATGATTTTAATACCACAAGTTGGAGTTAAGCACATAACCTAAAGGTAAAAGTTTAAGGGTCTAAGTTTCAAATTCTAAGTGAACTAATGATTAAGGTAAATCATATTAAACAAAGTCAAGCTTAATAGATGATTTTACTAATCTTATTATAAGGTTGGAAGACAAAATAATCAAAATGAAATTATGAAAATCTAAAAACTAATAAAATCAAGGATTCATTCATTGAATAAGCCTATTATATAATGAATGAATTCAACCCTAAGATCTATCCTTAATCTTAAGGAATATATCCTAAGGTGAAGTGAGGATTACTTAATGAGCTCCAAATGAAGAAACTTAGGGATATTTTAAGAGTAAATTGAATTTCTTTACATTTAACTTAATTTGCTATTTTTTATCAATTAAAAGAGTTGGGGATGGAGTTTAGCTAAGGATCATTTTCCTTAGAGATTTTTAAGCCTAAAATTGATATGCCTTACAAAATATTACAATTGAGGGATTTAAGGCTTAACTTGATCTTAAATTAGTTTTATTACTGATTTCAATAATTTAAAAGGTATTTTAAGGTTCTAGGACACTTAACCTAAATTTTGAGCAAAATGACCATTTTGCCCCTACTTAAGGGCCCAGAAAGCTACTTTTTGAATTAAGGCTCCAAATTGTAATTTCTTACTATCAAATGATTCCTTACTGTTTAACATAAAGATAAATAGTAAGTATACCGAATTTGGATAAAAAATGAGTCATATAGGTCCAAATTAGGTTTTTTGACCTAAGGGGCATTTTAGTAAATTACCCCTAATGGAATCAAAATTTTTATGCAGTTTATTATTAGTTATTGTTCAAGGATTCGAAGTCACAGAACACTAAATTCTGAGGTCTAATAAATTAATTATAACCATTTCAATTTCTAAGAGCAGTTTGGTAATTTTCTAAGGTAATAAGGGTCAAAATCCTAATAGTTCCATTTGGTGTCTAAATTTAGTAAACTCAGTGGTTGTAGCTTCCCTATATCACACTGAGTACTTTAACTGGGAGTAGACCCAAATTGGACCTCAATTGGTCAAGTTATGACCTAACTAGAGTTAGAGGTATTTTTTTTATTTTTGATTTTTTAGAGTTTAAAACTTAAATATTATTTCAGATTATTGTTGGTACTGAAATACTAAGCTATCTAGCACTTTATAGTCTAATTAACTAAGATATGGTCAAATTAAGATCTAGGGTTTAAGGGATAATTAGTGAGGGTCCTAAAAGTCATTAAGCAAACTATTAGTCAAACAACAAAGTTAATACTATCAGGGTATTCCTAATGTTCTCCTGATCACTTTAAGACCCATATTAGCTAAGATTGGGTAAATAGGTACAAAGTTATGAGGGTTCAAAGTTTTTGGTTTAAGTGAGAGAATGTTCTAAAATATCACTATATTATCTAAGCATCATATGGAAAAATTAATACTACCAGAATATTTCTCTCATTTTCTTACTTAAAATGAGATATAACTTGGGTATATTTAGATTTATAGTTTAGGAGTCATAAGCAATTAAAGTTTCATAATTTATTTAACTAAATTTGAATTAATTAGGCTATAGATTTCATTAATTTAATTAAACTAATTAAACATATTAAATAAATTTATTAAAATTAGCGGCAGACTCATGGCCAGAGACGTGGCACGCAGGGAATGGGTAGCACATAACTTTGAGACCCACGCCAGCAGACCAAGGAGCCGCAAAGGATCCCACGCACACGGGCGGGGCCCGCTGCCTCAGACATAGAGGACAATGGTGGGCCCCACAACACGCCAGACCTGACGCGCAGACAAACTTGTATACGACACATCCGTTGTGGGGTCCACCCCTCGGGTGATGCGGCTGATGTGACTCGGGCGCTCTCGGGTCGGGCCTGGGTCGACCCGATAGACTCGGACCCCCTTCGCCTTCCTCATGACTTGCCCTGGATGCCAGTGGCTTGGGAAAGGGTTTCGGCGGCCAACCCAATGATGCATGGTGCCGACCTGCATGCCGTTGGGGTGTCCATGATGAGGGCTAACCACTGACTATCGGATCGGCCCATGGGATGGACCGAGTCACCGGGGAAAGGAATCCCTACGTCCTAGGGTTTGGGAAGGAAAAACCTAATGTTTACTACTGTGGATCGAATCAAAAATTGATTGATCTAACCCTTAGATGGATAATCAAGTCTACTAGATCTTCAATCAAAGGCATGAAATAGAGTTTAGTATCCAACAATAATATGTGCGATGAGTAAAGAGGGAGTTAGGATGTACCTTAGGTGGATGGATGAGGATGAAAGCTCGGCGAGGGTTCGATCAACGACGCCCACAGCTCCTAGTTCGTGCAAAATGATGAGCCCTATGAGTAGCTAGGGCCTCAATGATCTCAGGGTGGAGCTTGTGAGGCTGGGGCTGTGCGGGGCTGGCCAGGCGCCGCGGTGGATGCCACGTGGATTCACGCGGAGAGATCGAATAAGGAGACGAGACACCCGCCGTTCGATCCTGCCTCAGATTGAACGATCCTTGTCATTTTGAGCGGGGAACCCGAGGGACGGGATCCGACCCGCGACGCTCCGAGTCTGACCTGATAACAGGATCTGGCCCGTTAACAGAAATTAATTATTTAATTAATTTATTTTACTCAATTACTTAATTAATTTTGACTAATCATTTAACCCCAAAAATTTCCAAATATTCACCCCACGCTAATTGAGGGGTGAGAAATGCAACGGTGAGATTGGATTTTTGATCTAACAAGTATTTTAATTTCCTAATTTTAGGGTTTTTAAATATTATTATAATAGTTGACAAAAATTTGATGACTTCCGATTGCCTCCATAATATCACCCCTAGCTAATTTAGGGGTAATGAGCACAATGGTAAAGTCTGATTTTTGATTTGAGGTCAATTTAGATAGGTTAATTTCCAGGGTTTTTGGATTTTCCCAAAATCAGGATTTGATCCATTCGACTCCTGATTTGGACTAGGTCTTGGTGGTGAACTCCTAATGACCTAATTAGAGTACCAAGACTGAGATTAGGACTTGCATTAGTCCCAAATATATTGGGTAACAACTTGGGTTGTTTCATCGCTATGTCAGACCTTTTGAAGGGGCAGCAAATATAGGTTCTGCCGTCTACAAGTTAAAGTTCCCCGAAGACTTCTTTGCAGTTCACAACATATTTCATATCTCCTTATTGCAGAAATGACTTCACAATTAATCTCATTTGGTCCAACTTCCAGTGGTATCTCTTTAGCTGAACCTTTCTTATGTGGAAGAGCATATCAAGATCATGGCTCATGATAAAAAATAGTTGAGAAATTGCTCTATCCCCTTGGTGAAGGTTCAGTGGAGGAATCGCTCTATTGAAGAATCCACTTGGGAAAAAGAGGCTGATATGAAATAGAAATATCGAAGTCTTTTTGAAAATCCAGGTACCCTTGTATTTCTAAATTTTTATTCTTAAATTTTCCCATTTTCTTTTCTCTTCTTTGTAAAGATGTTGAGAACGACATCATTCTTAAGTGGGGGAGTCTGTAACAATCCTATGTTAATACTAAGCTTAACTTAAGCTTATCCAACTTCTAATTTTGATTCTATTGCATTCCTATAATCCTTAGAAGCTAACCCTAAAAATTTGGAGTCAATCGGGTCTCATTAGGTTAAATGTGCACTTTTGTCAAACTAGGAACCCTAACTAATAGTCAAAATATTTTTATATCCAATATAAAATCTTATTATAATTTTGAAATCCTCACCCCCAAATTAGCTAGGGGTATAAGTTTAGAATTTTTGGAGGTTATATAGATCATAATTAAATTTAATTTATATAAAAACAATTGTATATAAGGGTTCATAATAATTCACATTTGCAAATATGTCCTTAACTAAATTAGCCGTCTGGGATCCGTTGTGCAGACTGCGGGCAATCTGCTGCGGAGCCAAAGTCGTGCGACTGCGGAGCCTCGCTCCATCTCACCGTCGCTCTATCTGATCCTACGGTTGGATCTAATTCTGCGGGAGCGTTGATCCGTCGTTTTATCTATCCCACAGATCCCACGCCTCAAATCATCCCGGATATAGCTATTAGGATCCATAGGATATGGACCGTTGCACTTTTATGATCGATAGATCAGACGGCAGCTGATGGTCCTAACACTGTGAACCTTTGTCCCCATTAGCTCACGTCCCCGACCAAAGGAAATTATATGTACCCCGATAGCAGATCCTGTCCCCCACTCCCTCGTCCACCTCAGCATATCGTTAGGATCCTCCCACACTTGGCCTAGCATCTTGATCAGGCCCCGTGGCCCGGCCAAGCTCGATTATGGAAATTTAGAGCTCGGGCATAGCCTAAGCTCTTGGGCCTCTCCAGCCCAATTAGTTGCATCCCAATTCTTCTCTGAGGCTATAAATTGCCTCAGGATGTGTCCTGAGAGCTGTTTGCTCTCCATGATTTTTTCATTGAAGCTCCTTACCTCTTTGCATTTTTGAGCTCTCTCGACTATTCCGGTTCCTCCCAGATGTTGTCTGAGGGTCAATCCTAGTGTTCAAGATCCCTGTAACATAGCCATTCCCTAGAAATTTCTTCATCAGTGTCGGCCAGCTCTCCCATTAAGAACCAAGTAACCCATTGTCATGAAGAGCTATGTAGGCTCAAAATTTTCTTCCTTTTGATTCGAAATTAATTCCCTAAGTCATTCGATCAAAATGCAATAATTGCTGAGGCTTGGGTTAGCCCCGATCGATCAAGCTAACATCCCCTCTGGGAACTGGGTTGAGTAAGGCCCCAGGCTTCCAACTACTTCCAAGCCATGCCAGTATAGGGCTTAGGCGCTCCTAGTCTTTCTAAAGGTGTAGCCAATGATCCCTTAGCTTGGTATGTCATGTGTGGAGAGTATTGAATCTTCAGAAGTAAATCATAGATGAAATTTAGGAGAAGTAGCCTTCCAACAATTCAGGCACTTCCAAATGGGGCTTAGGGTCTTAGTCGATGTGTCTAGGTGGTAAATGTGTGGCAGTCTACGAGAGGTAGATGAATAATCTTGATGCTCGAGAATTGGGAAATTAGGGTTAGCCTAATCGGCTGTCTGTCAGGGGAGAGGTGGAGGAAGAAGAAGAACTGTGCATGTCGTGTCGACCCGCGATCCCGTTTAAGTAAATATAATTTGATTTAGGATTTATTTTTCTTAAGAAAATTCAATGGATTAATAGAAATGTAATTATAAAAACACAGAATAATTTAATTGCATAACTTGTGAATATCTATCCAAACTATCAGAAATTATATACCATTTTAATAAGAAAAATGTAAGGTATAAGAATATACAAAAATATTTCAATTTCTATAAATGCATCTCCTAATTTAGCCTAATTACTCTAGTATATAGATTAGGGAAGATTAGCATGTATAATTAACCAAATCACAAGATTTTAATTACATTTAACTCCTTATGCTTTATAGAATGCATGTGCTAAATGGAATAATTTTCTAATTTATATTTTGTTAATTATGCTCTAATATTTAAATTACATGATTAGTGAATATTAGGGTTTGTAATTAGCAAATCTTATATTTTATGGCTTCTAATTGTTTATATGACTAATTAGAACTTAATTGCCTAGTTGCATGAAATTTGGATTATTAATTATATAATTATGAGCTAATCCATTTTGGATTTTATTAGTGTTTAATTAATATATATTAATGTAACAATCCCAATAATTGGATAGGAGATTAATCCAAATATTAGGATGTTACCTTAGCACCTAATACTAGATTAGAAGAAAACAATTCAAGTATAAATGCTAAGTGGCCAAGTCATTTTATGAGTAGTTGTTAAGTTAAAATAAAGTTATGCAACTGAATGCAATAAAAGATACATGGTAAGGAGATACATATAAATACAACACTGTAAAAATTTTCAATACAAGCTATTAGAATAATCTACTCTTTCATCCCAAGTAGTTACAAAATAGTACAATACGGGTTATTTAAGAGTAGGTAAAAGTAACTTAACAAACTCAAGCAGTTTATAATTTGATTATTACAAACTTTTTAAAAGTAAGAGTAAGAGAAAGTAAGCAGGTCACTCTCTCACTTATAATAAAATACAAGTAATAATTTAAAATTAAGAAGAAGCAAAAATACTTTGAAAGCTCTTCAAGCACTTGGACCTGCATTACCTGAATCAAAGGGCTCTTGATCTATCAAATTTTGGTATTTCAATACGATAGGGTGTCAAAAAAATAAAAAGTGTAGTTATACTAAATAGTCTAAGCACATTTTAAGATTGGCTATATTTTTAAATTAATAAGATATCACAAATAAAATTTATAATTTAAACTAAGAAGTGGAGCTATAAAAGCTGTCAAGTATGGAAAAAGGAATTAAGCATAACTGTAAAGGAGATAATATGAAATAGAGTAAAAATACTCACATATATACCAGTCCTAGCCTGCATCCAAAATTGGTAAGGGAAAGCATCCTAAAGGCTAGAAACTACTATGTGCATTAAATTAAATAAAATAAAAGTAATATATGTTCAATGAAATTTATGCTAAGAAGTAAATGAAATATAGTGAAGCATTAAATAAAATTAAACAACATACACTGTAATTTAAATGAACTGTAAGTGAGCAAAACACAATATTGGAAATAGAGAGTGTAAAGCATAAAACACAAAGAAGTATCTTAGACTCTTGATCTAAGACAAACATAGCCTAGGACTATGAAAAGTAAGCATAGCTAAATAGTTATTAAGAGATCTTATAATCAATAAGATTGTAAAAGAACTCTTATAAAATTAGTTGAAGTTATATTTAGAAGCTATCTCATTTTGCGGGAGTACTCAACAGAATGAGATGAGGAGTTAAGCATGTCTATCTAACTAGAAACAGTGGAGGGTCGAACATTCACATTTACCCTTTCAAAAATTGAATTCCTTTTATAAGTGCTATTTTCTTGTTCAAATTTGCCATAAGGTATTCCCCATAAAGTTTTATGAAACTTTTTATTTATGCACAGTGATTTTGAATGAATGTTCAAGGAAAAAGGCTCAAAGCTAAGCAAGCATTCAATAAATTTCAATAATTGTAAACTATGTGACATCCTTTTGTTATCTAAACTTTAATAATCTACTTAATAATTGGAGCTAATTGAGTTCCAAATTGACTTATAGATATTTATCTTTAAGTCAATTTTGATAAAAAGTAGAAGGAAGATAAATTTGGAAAATAGTATTTTCATGTAATTAAAGTTCATCCTATACTAGTCCTAAACTTATCAAATCAAATAGATTTATAATTAAAGTTTAAGGAAACTAGTAAGGAAAAATTGTGTTTATAAATTACAAAGTTAATAAAAGTATAAGCTAAAGGATATTCTATTAGCTTCACCTATTTAACTTGTAAACTAAGAAGTATCAACTCAATTCAATCATGAAGTTATCTAAGATTAATTGATATTGAATAATTGAAATTAAGAAAAGAAATAGATTATATCCTCCATGAAATAATTCATTTTAAGATTATAGAGAATTAGAAATCTAAAAGATTATCTGAAGCATGAAAGGAAGCTATTACTCTCAATCTAATTGATTGAGAACTAATGTAGGAGGTTAAAGACTATTAAGTTATACACTAGTCAACTAAGTAATTATTTAAACACTAGTTAGAACATAAGTTCTCTTAGTGATCTTAACTTAGAAGATTGATATGTTAAACTTGATAGGTTATAAAGGAAATTGAAAGGTTCTAATTTAACCTTACATGCAATTATTGGAAAAGCATAACACTAATAATTTAAGAATTTCATTCTAATTTTAGAAAATTTTGGCATGGTCTCCTTTGTATTTGCTCAAAATTAAACACAAACAATATCAATATATAAGTCAATCCATTACATGAAATTGACTATTTCCAATTCTAATAATTTTAACAATTATAAGAACATCAATTTATTAGTCAATCCGTTACATGGGATTGGCTATTTCCAGTTCTAATAATTTCAACAATTATAAAGAACATCAATTTATAAGTTAATCTGTTACATGGGATTGGCTATTTCGAGTTCTAATGGTTTCAACAATTATAAAGAACATCAATTTATAAGTCAATCCACTACATGAGATTGGCTATTTCATGTCCTAGTAATTTTATGTGAGAAAATTAAATGAAGCGATTTTCTAACTTAAGATTCACACAACCTAAATTGAATATCTATGAAAATAAGAAGAGATGCTGTAATTAATTTAACAATTTGTAGGGGTAGTATCATTTGACTCAATGTGCAAGAAGTAATATCATTTGGTTCAGCATTTTAATTAATATTTATTTAAAATTTGACCTGCAAAGATAACAACATTTAGTTTAGCATTTATATATATTAGAAATAAGAATCATTTAAACTGAAATCTAGCACAACATTTATTTCTTACAATACATTTAATGATAGAAATTAACTTAATTCAAATAATGTAAAGGATAGTATTAGATCTCATGTGATCCATTGGCCTCTCATTTATATAATTGGTCACATTTGATTTTTAATAAAAGAAATGATAGTATTTGATTTTATTTGATCTTATTGATCTCCCTTAAAAAATAAATGGCAACATTTAGATTTCATAATAAAAATAGCAGTATATGGATCTCATAACATAAATGGCAGCATTTGGATCTCATAAAATACATGGTAGCATTTGTATCTCACAAACTAAATGACAACATTTGGATCTCCTAAAATACATGACAACATTTGGATTTCATAACATAAATGATAGCACTTGGATCTCCTAAAATACATGGCAGCATTTGTACCTCACAAAGTTAATGACAACATTTGGATCTCCTAAAATATATGGCTACATTTGGATTTCATAACATAAATGGCAGCATTTGAATCTCCTAAAATACATGGCAACATTTGTACCTCACAAGGGAAATGACAGTATTTGGATCTCCTAAAATACATGGTAGCATTTGTATCTCACAAACTAAATGACATCATTGAATCTTATATGACACATGGCAACATATGATTCTAATAAGGAAATGGCAGCATTTATTTTCATATAATCCATTGATCTCGCATTCGTATAATGACGACGTATGATTCTAATAAAAAAAATGGTGGCATTTTATCCCATATGATCTTATTGATCACTTTAGAATAAGAGACAACATGTGATTATATAGATATAACTAACAACACTTGATTCACATAAATCAATTGACAGCATTTGGTCACATTAAATTGACTAATAGCATTTGATCACATGGATCTAACTAACATCATTTGGTTAAATAGATTAACTAGTAGCATTTGATTCACAAAAATCAGTTAATAGCATTTGATCACATAGATTAACTAGCAGCATTTGATTCACATAAATCAGTTGACAGCATTTGATCACATAGATTTACTAGCAGCATTTGATCACTTTTACAAGATATGGCAGCACTTGATTCATACTAAAGTAAATGACAGTACTTGTTCTCACTTACATTAAATGACGACAATTAACTCGTATGGGATAAATGAATTAGAAGGATTCAAATTCAATATGAAACAAAGAGTGAAGTAAGAAGACATTTAAAAATAATATAAATAAATAAAAGAATGATATAAATATTGTTTTATCACAAACTATTATATATGTATATTTACATCTATATATATATACTTCCATTCTATCAAATATTTATCTTTTCAGGATATTGCCCCACTGGGCCTAGAAAAGAAATGCTTGATGTGCTACAAATGTGTACACAGCTTTAAGAGAATAAAATGGTGCAGTTTGCTCCTATTGTAGTATCAAACGATAATGTCTTGCCACTCTCTATTATTTTTTCAATAGCATCAAAACTAGTTGTGACCCTCATTTGTATCAAATGGTTACTTGCAGTTACATCAGAATTATTTATAATGCAGACTCCTTGAAAGGTAGCCGCCTAAAAAAAAAAAGGTAAGAATTTACAAGTTTATTGAATTCATGCAAACAGAAGTTGGTGTTAATATAACAGTTGAGGGTGATGGTAATTGAGCCCTTGTATGTTCAGAATTCAGTAAAGAAATGTATATATATTGGAATAAAGAAAAAGTACTAAAATACTTTTTGAGACAAAAATTATGCTTACAAAACGATCTCTTTGGAAATGATAACAACATTGTTTACAAAATGAAAAGTTTTGTTTAATAAGGATATGAACAGGTTTTATAGTATTATATTACTCAAAATGGAAGATATTAATACAAATGTTTAAAAGAGAAAGAAATGAAAACAGCCATGTTCTAACATCTTAACATTTCGTCTAAGAAACATTAATGTACGGCATATTGGATTTAGAAAATGGTAAAACTATTAAGAGCATTTTCAATTTAAGGTGGGCTATTGGTACACTACTAATGATTCAAATGCACTTTAATTTTAAGAGCTATAGATACTACACAAGAAATCATTACATTTTTAAAACCTTAAGGAAAGCTAGAATTTGAGAGAAGGCTATGAACAGATTATCAGGTGGTTCTCGCATATTCTAAAAATAGAAAGAATCGAGTTATTTAAAACCTGATTTGACTGTAAATTCATCTTAATGCATTCAGAAAAACTGAAATTAATAAATTAATGGGAGAACAAGGAGGATAGTATAAACTGCAATTTTATCCTTGAATATTATATGCATCTAAATCCATATGAAGAAATAAAACTACAATATACTTATTTTCATAGATTTAAAAGCTGAGGAATAGAGAATAAAACTAATACAATTTAATCATTCATTTATTTTACAGATTTATGAAATTTGATCATATTGATCGAATTGGAAGGGAACTGACTTATTGTTTCATAAACAATCGATTCTAGATGAACGAATATGAAGTAATAGAAATACAGTTAAAGTTTGAGATTGTAATCTGAAGTGAATACATAATTAAGATGCACTTTAAATCATTGTGAAATATGGTAAGTGAAATACATAGGTTCACTCAATCATATGGGCTACATCTAAACATTTGCACCCTTAGTCAAACTAAATACTATCAAGGGTATTCTATCTCTTGCAAACAGCTTAAATTGTCCTTTATAAAAGTAGAAAAGAAATACACATTTTTAAACAATGATTTAGAAGGAGAATTATAAATCAATGAAATTCAGCAAAGATTAAGCAAATAATACAAAACTAAAATCAGAAATTTAAATGAATAAATTCAGGATCTTAAGAGAAACTGGATCAACTCATATACTATTTGTGTGTTACATGTTCTGCAATCTCCACAGATTCATATTGAAAAGGTGAAGAATGCTTGATCAGGGAGGGCCTGGTTTCACTGTGAGTATTTGCCTCACATTCTTTTTAAAGTAAAGATGAAATGTAATTAAGATCACATTTCTGCATATGCAAATGACTACGATATTGCTTTTCTTTTTCCTTACACTCTCCTGAATTTCATAAACCATTAGGGAGAAAAGAAATGTGCAGAAGTAAATTTATTTAACATTATTAATAATTGATAGATGTGAAATAATCAAAATATATTGGATTTAATATCTCATCATTTTAAGACTCATGATATGAAATCGAATATAGGGTATCATTGAATAAAACTTCAGATTGAATTTTATAAATTTTAAGCAAGTTGTTCAGTCCGTTCTATATTAATTGACTATAAGTGCATTCAATCCTAAGCATGAATAATCGCATGATAGACAAAAAGTAATGAGTAAATGCAATTGATGATATTCTTAACCAAATAATTGAACTCAATGAAATTTTAATTAAACTCATTAGAATAGTTGATCGGACTAGGGATCACTGCAGTAGTAATACGAAAGAGAACCGAAATAAGGAAGGTAATACCTTTTACCTTCAAAGCTATGACCTCAGGTTAAGGTTCCTGCAGACCAAAAATCCCATCGACCAGAGTAGTTCTTCAGCATCTCCTCAACTCACGATAGTCCCGGAGAATAAAGAGATTCCATAAGAAAAGTACCCCCCCTCGAGAGCTTAGGAGTGTAGGGAGGATAAGGCCGAAAGGAGAGCAGCTGGCGCACGTACGCCCTCCTGACCGATTGTAGAGCACGATCACTGCTTTGATAAAATATGTACAGGGGTTTAAATCGAAGTCGTCAGATCTTTTAAATGATCCAACAGTTGGATCATGAATATAGAATCCCGCCGTTCGATCTTAATTAAAGCTAGATCGACGATTTAGTTTAAGAGATCCGGCTGTTTCATATTTCAAGGCCAGCACAGGATTCCCGCTATTTTATTTTGGCCGAAACTATTATTAATAATAACTATTAAAATTATAATATTATATTATTTAATTATCCTTTTTAATTTCTACAGTTTAAAACACTTTAACTCATTCCGAAAAATCCTAAATTTTCACCCTTATCTGTTTGAGAGGTGAGAAACTCAAAAATGCAAGCGGATTTTTGATCGGAGGAATATTTTATTTACCTAATTTTCAGTGCATTAAGATATTATTAAAATATTCGCAAAAAATTTGACGACTCCCAAACGTTTTCAAAATACCACCCTTAGCTGATTTGGGTGTGGTGAGTCTAATGGTGGACTCCGTTTCCAATTCCGAGGCCTAAGTAAATTAGGTATTTTCAGAATTATCAGAAACCAGAAAATATTAGAAATTGACAAATGGTCTTTAAATCGTACAAAATTTGAGGTGGAGACTCTTAACACTATTATAAGAGTAATGAGAAAGGTTTGGAGTCAATTACATCACTAATTGATGGGTAATAACATCAGAGTTGTTACAGACTCCGCTCCTTAAAAAGAGTGTCGCCCTCGACACACAATAATTAAAATACAGGAAATTGAAATATAAGAAGGAAGTTTATAGAAACATAGATGAATGAATATGAGAGAACTCAAGTTATTTGATTAATGAAAGAATTTAGGAATTTACTTAACTGATTAGGATCTCTTGCCACTAACAATATCTGAAACTAAAAATAGAATAAGAAGAATGTTCTTTTTGAGCTTGACTACCCTTGATATTAGAAATGACTCGGTCTGAATAGCAAAAAATTGCACGAATCAACAGATCTGATCGGCTCTAAATTCAATCTCTCAAATTCCTTGCAAAGAATCATTGCAATAGAGCAAAGATAAAACTACCTTACAACTTAAGGCATCTATTAGTAATTATCTTTACTCAAATGGTATATAACCTCTAAGTTCACATATTGTTTCTAGACTCCTATACTGACATCAGTTAAGTTCTTACCTAGTGAAGATGTACTTCAACTTTTGATGATCAGTATACATCTCACACTTAACTCTGTACAGATAATATCTCCCTTTAGGCTATAATTATCTAGAGGCATAAGTTCTAATGCGAAGAGCTAATATTAAAACACAACAAGTCCTACTTTAGAAGCATAAATGAAAACTTGAAAGTCCTTGAAGTAGTACTAAAACTAGTGTAGGAAATAACAGTTGTTTTAACTTCTAAAAAACTTCTACACAAGCAGTGATCCTAATGAATAAGACTTTATTACTAAATAGCTAAGTTAATGAAGATGCTATTTAGGAAGATTCAGGAATTCACTAATAATAAGATCATCCTTAGAATCTATCTTTAATTTTACTTCACTAAAAGGAGATATTAAGATCCCATAGCAATGCTTTCTTAAAAAAGGTGCTCAGCTTAATATGCAATTTCAATGATGCAGTTAGGTCAAGCTTGCCTACGAAGACCCTGGGCTTTCTTCCTACTCTAAGGGGCTTTCTTTTCTTAACATAGATTATTATGACCTTTAACTATCTCAACCAATCCATTCTTAAAATCTATGTCAAAATTCGTAATCGGCATTATGATAAGCTTGGATAGGAAGAGTTGGTTATTGATAGAGATGCCTACCAAACAAAACATGCTACAGACATTTCAACACCTAGTGGCATCTGCATTATCTAAGCATTAACCAAGTTAAAATATTGGAAGCTTAAAGAAACATACAACTCTCTGATATGTAGGAGTGACAAGCACCCTTAACACAGAGAGTGACACAAAGTTGGTTCTTAAAAATTAGAGTTCCTTTAATAGAGAAAATAAACTATAATTGCAACCAATGAAAATTAAATTATGAAGCATAAAAAATAAAAATGCAGAAAGAATAAAAGTAGAAGATATGAAAATGATGGGGTTGACTATGGGTGAGAGGGAGCACTTATTTGAAGCAATCCTCTCAGCCTCCCTTGCTTGGGTTTCAACCAAAACTTTAATCATTTGCATTAACTCCCTTA